>JAQQTO010000043.1:8150000-9540000 GCA_029884595.1 Ormosia semicastrata | reverse complement strand
ACTCTTGCAAAATTCACTTTTGGAAGAGACAACTTGAATATGTTGTTAGGGAGACAAAAATGTGTTTTTCAAAAGGCCGGTTTGGGTCTTAATCCAAACAACCATCAAAAGTCTTATAAGAACTTCTTTGTTTCCTCAAAAACTTCAAGTAGTCCTTTTGTCAAATATTTTCATTGTGGTAGGAAAGGGCATAGTGCATCAACTTGCAATGTTAGAAAGAACATAAACAATAAAGTTAGAATAAAAAGAGTTTGGATTCCTAAAGGTACCATGTCTAACTCTAACACACAAGGACCCAAGACAATTTGGGTACCAAAGGTTAAAACATGAATGTGTGTTGTAGGTGTGCTTGAAGACCAAGAGCTCAAGTTGGTATCTTGATAGTGGTTGCTCCAAGCACATGACCGGTGATGGCTCCAAGTTCTCCTCCCTTACCCACAAGAAACATGGTCATATCACCTACGGTGATAATAACAAAGGGAAGATTCTTGGAATTGGCAAAGTTGGTAAGATCCCTTCATCATCTATTGATAATGTTTTGCTTGTTGAATGACTTAAACATAATTTGCTTAGCATTAGTCAATTGTGTGATAAAGGCAATAGAGTTATATTTGATTCCTCTTGTTGCATAATTGAGGGAAAGGACGATAAGCAAGTTAAGTTTATTGGTCATAGGGTCAATAACATATATATGATTAGTCTTGATGATATTTCCTCAAATGATGCTAAATGCTTTATGAGTAAAGAAAATGATTCATGGTTATGGCATAGAAGAATTGCTCACATTCACATAGATCACTTAAACAAATTGGTTTCTAAAGAACTAGTAATTAGTCTTCCAAAGCTCAAATTTAAAAAAGACAAACTTTGTGATGCATGTTAAAAGGAAAAACAAGTAAAGGTCTCTTTTAAAGCTAAGAACATAGTCTCAACCTCTAGACCTTTACAACTTTTGCACATGGATCTTTTTGGGCCCTCTAGAACTATGAGCTTTGGTGGGAATTACTATGCATTAGTGATTGTGGATGATTTTTCTAGGTTTACATGGACGTTATTCTTAGCCCACAAAAATGATGCTTTCCAATCATTTAGAAAACTTGCCAAAGTTGTCCAAAACGAAAAAGGTGTTTGTATTGCATCCATAAGAAGTTATCATGGTGGTGAATTTGAAAATCATGAATTTGAAACTTTTTGTGATGAACACGTCATTGAGCATAATTTTTCTGCCCCTAGGACACCACAACAAAATAGGGTTGTAGAAAGGAAAAATCGATCTTTAGAGGAAATGGCAAGAACTATGCTAAATGAGGCAAACCTTCCTAAGTACTTTTGGGCTAATGCGGTTAACACCGCTTGTTATGTTATGAATAGAGCCCTAATAAGGCTAATTTTAAAGAAAACCCCATATGAATTGTACAAAGGAAGGAAACCTAATGTGTCACATTTTCATGTCTTTGGATGTAAGTGCTTTGTTTTGAATAATGGAAAAGATAACTTGGGGAAGTTTGATGCAAAATCTGATGAGAGAATATTCATTGGTTATTCTATTCATAGTAAGGCCTTTAGAGTTTATAATAAACGAACTATGACCATAGAAGAGTCCATACATGTTGCATTTGATGAAACTAACCCAAATGAGCCGAGAAAGGAGCTTGTTGATGATGTTGCAGAAATTTTGGTAAAGACGCACTTGGAAAATCAAGAGAAAGAGTTCAAGAAGGAAGAACAGAGACACCTTGATCACACATGGCAAAAAGATTCAGAAATCTTGGATCTACCCAAAGAATGGAGGACTTCAATATATCATCCTCTTGACAAGGTGATAGGTGATGTATCAAAATGGGTAATTACTCGAAACTCACTTAGAGATGCATGTAATCACCTAGCCTTTGTTTCTCAAATTGAACCTAAAGACATAAGTGAGGCCATTAATGATGAACATTGGATCTTGGCCATGCAAGAAGAACTAAACCAATTTGAGAGAAATCAAGTTTGGGAATTAGTTCCAAGGCCCAATGATCATCCAATAATTGGCACCAAGTGGGTCTTTAAAAACAAACTTGATGAAACGGGCTTAATAATAAGAAATAAAGCTAGGCTTGTAGTTAAGGGTTACAATCAAGAAGAAGGCATAGATTATGAAGAAACTTATGCTCCCGTAGCTAGATTAGAGGCCATTAGAATGTTACTCGCATATGCTTGCATCATGGATTTCAAACTCTATCAAATGGATGTTAAAAGTGCATTTTTAAATGGTTTTATAGAAGAAGAGGTGTATGTGGAACAACCTCCTGGTTTTGAAGATTTTGAATTGCCCAACCATGTTTTTAAACTAAAAAAGGCCTTGTATGGCTTGAAACAAGCTCCTAGAGCTTGGTATGAAAGGTTGAGTAAATTTCTTTTAGAAAAGGGTTTTTCTAGAGGTAAGGTTGACACTACCCTATTCATAAAACACAAAATGCATGACATAATTCTAGTTCAAATCTATGTTGATGACATTATATTTGGAGCTACTAACAACTCTCTTTGTAAATAATTTTTAAATATTATGCAAAGTGAGTTTGAGATGTCTATGATGGGGGAGCTCAACTTCTTCCTTGGTCTCCAAATCAAGCAAACAAGGGAAAGAACGTTCATAAGCCAATCCAAGTATTGCAAGGAGCTGCTCAAGAAGTTTGGAATGGACAATGCCAAGCATATGGCTACTCCTATGGGCACATCTTGCTATTTGGACAAAGATGGAGGTAAATCGGTAGAAATTACAAAATATAGAGGTATGATTGGCTCACTCCTTTATCTCACTACAAGTAGGCCTGATATAATGTTTAGTGTATGCATGTATGCTAGATATCAAGCTAATCCTAAAGAATCACACCTAAGTGCTGTTAAAAGAATAATGAAATATCTAATGGGCGCATCACAAATGGGTTTATGGTACCCTAAAGGTGCCTCATGTAGTCTTATTGCATATTCCGATTCTGATTTTGCTGGGTGCAAAATGGATCGAAAGAGCACTAGTGGGACATGCCACTTGCTTGGAAGCTTACTAGTTTCTTGGCATAGCAAGAAACAAAATAGTGTGGCATTGTCCACAGCTGAAGCTGAATATGTTGCAGCAGGGAGTTGCTGTGCTCAAGTCCTTTGGATGAAACAAAGAACTCTTGGACTATGGTCTTGAGCTTGATCACATACCCATAAGGTGTGATAATACTAGTGCAATTAACTTGTCGAAAAATCCCATTTTGCATTCTAGAACTAAACATATTGAAATAAGACATCATTTCATTAGAGATCATGTTCAAAAGGGTGATTGCACACTTGAATTTGTTGAAACAACTAAGCAACTAGCTGACATTTTCACTAAACCCCTAGCAAAAGAAGCATTTTTCCACATTAGAAATGAACTTGGCATTTTGGAACAATCATGCATATATTGACATTTTATTGCATCACATCTTATTGTTTACTGCATAATCATGTCATCTTGCTGCATAATTTCTGAGCTATCAATCATATTTAAATCCAAAACTAACTTGAGCGTCGGAGTTTTCTCCTAAGTTGTTTTGCAGGTGCTCCTCATGATTCAAGATTCCCAAACAACTCAACAATCTCAGATTTGAAATCCTTGGTAAAAATAGCACTCTTGCAAAATTGAGTGATTTGAAACATAATATGATAAGATTATATGCTTGTATGATAAGTTGAATTAATTTAACATGTTCTGGAACTGATTTGAATGATTTGAAGTTGATTCTATGTTGTTTGGAATTAAACTGGCATGTCTCTGAATCACATAAATGATAGAAGGATTAATCCTCTATATTTTGCTGCATGAAACTATCTTTTATCGTATGCCTTATTCGAATGAGAAGCCTCTTATTCGAATAAGAAGTATGTTATTCGAATAAAACATGTCAGCAAAACCTAGTTCTTGTTCTAACACGGTTACATTATTTGAATAAGGATTCCCTTATTCGAATAACACATCACAGAATGTGCTATCACGCTGTAGTTTTTAATCGTTATTCGAATAACCAATTGGTTATTCAATAAAGCACGTCAAGGGCAAAGTCATTTTCATGTTATTCGAATAACAACATATGCTATTCGAATAACAAAAGACAAATTTCACCAAAATGTCTAACGCTATTATTACGTTATTCGAATAACGCCTTGTTATTCGAATAACGCTTGGAGGAGCCAAGACGCTTCAGGTACCACTCTGTTATTCGAATAACACCACTGTTATTCGAATAACACGCGGTTTATAAAAGGAGTTCCGAGGCTCCTCTATCATTTCATACGTTCTCTTTTCCCATCTTTCTCTACTCTCTCCTCCTCATCCTGACCATCTCTTCCTTCTCTCTATCACCCACCAAAATTCAACCATGGCTTCCTCTTCCAAACGACCACGTAGCAAGACCGCTCCCACCAACAACCCCATTGACCTTCGTAGACTTTCGTCAAACAACGATGATCTCAAGCGCTTCAGGGAGGAATTCTGGACCAGAGACATCATCCCACCCAAATACATGGATCATCAATTCTTCGAGGACGATGGAGGATTTAACTTCCTCGATGATCTCTCCCATCAGGGCGTACTGGCACTCTGCAGCTACAAGGACTCCATTTTCCCAGACTTGGTGAAAATGTTCTCTTAACCCGGTCGACGGTCCAAATCTCATCTCTGAAGTAAAGGACTAAGAAATTGTCATCACTCCTGCTGACTGGATGACATTCTTCAACTTAGATGCCACAGGTGTTGCAGTGGAGCCGACTCACAGCCCTACGTGAAGGCATATAGAGAGAGGAAGTTGTCCCTACTTGGTGAAACCCGGAAAAGCCTGGTCCAAGGTTGGTCCGAAATGTGGGATGTTGAAAAGCCAAGAAAGGCTTTCACTACTCATATGCTCATATTCTCGCTCCTCGTGGAGGCAACTACGCCCTATCTCACTCGAGGATGACATTTTTCTTCTCTCGGGTCTTTTCTCAGAAAAATTAGAAGATCAACTGGCCAAATTTCATTGGAAAATACATGATGAAGGTCAAGACCACCAAGAATTGTGACCTGCCATACGCTCTGATTATCTCAGCATTTTTCAAGAAGTATTCCTTGCTCAGAGAGACTGAAAGGACAGTGCCTATGAACCACTTCAACATCTTCGGCGAATTTACTCTGAAAAAGATAAAGATGGTTCCGGACGACATTGGAGGATAGGTATACCCTGATGAGCTGGAAGAAGCCGCTGCGATGACGAAGACATTGCGGATGCCCCTAAATCCCCGCCGAACTAGACTTTTGCCAAGCCCCCGCTCCTGCTCCAGTAACTCTGGAAAGCATCATGACAACTCTGCTCGACAATCGTGCTTACATGGAACACACATTTTCTATTCTCTTCGACAGAATAGAAGGTGTTGAATGCGAGCTTGCGCCTCGTAAATAGACCTCCCGCCCCCGCACCGTACTCCCTCCTCCTCCACCGTACACCTACTTTTGATTATAGGACTTTAGTTTTATTTTCTTTATGTTTTTTATGTATCTCTGGCATAATCTATATTTGAAATTGTACATCTTGACTATGATTGCCAACATTCAATAAAGAATAATTTGTTTTTCTTCCTGACTTTGCAATCTCTCGAGCTGATCTTGCCTTCCAATATGTTTGTTTAAATTCTTTGTTAAAAAGTATAAAGGCATATTTATGGATTCCTATTCTTTATGCATATCTTGCCCCATCTTTTTGATCATGACAAAAGGGGAGAAGAACAAGAATGAGCTAAAAGTTAAGTTAACTTTGTTTATTTGCACTTAAAGATAAAAATAATCATTTCGACATTTTTTGGTTTTGGAGATTGTGTTGAGAAAAGACAGATCGAAAGACTTTTTGAAAAAGATCAAGAGACTCCAAAAGAAAGGGGGCTACTTGTCTCGATAAATTATGCTCCTTTACAAACCAGAGGGGAGTAAGTCTCCATGATTAATCTTGTGCTTTCCTATCTACAAATGAACTAACTTTTTGAATGGTACATGTCATCATCAAAAAGGGAGAATGTGGTACATATGTATCGATGAAGAATATGTTTTGATGATAACAAACTCAAAGATGTTGCAAGATCAAGTCCAAGATTATCAAGACAATCAAGTATAGCTTTTAGGACTTTAATCTTTTTGTAGAAGTATATAAAGATTCATAAATAAGGTTAATCTTGCGTTTCATAATAGCACACAAGTTTTCAAGGCTTCAATATGATTTTTAACTTCTAAAGAATTAAATCACCTCGTGTCCATAAACCTACAAGATCATATGGAATCAAGAGCAACATTTAAAAAGGCTCAAAACATGTTTTCACATGTATTATTCGAATAAGGGGTTCCTTATTCGAATAACACAAGTCGAGATTCCAAATTAATCACCTCAGAAAGGATTTATTCGAATAAAGCCATGCATTATTCGAATAAGTGTTTCAAAAGTATTTTGGCACGAAGAGGTTATTCGAATATTGAAATTCACGTGTTATTCGAATAACACATTTCAGAAGTCGATTCATGAATTGGTTATTCGAATAACAAAGTTGTTATTCGAATAACAAGTATTTCGAGAAAAGCCATACTTTACTAGTTATTCGAATAAGAAAGAAGTTATTCGAATAACAGGGCTTTCAAATAAAACCATGCTTTGAATTGGTTATTCAAATAACGATGTTGTTATTCGAATAACAGAACTCGAAGCTCATTTAATTGAATGAGTTATTCGAATAACATGAATATTATTCGAATAACGTGTTTTCCAGAAAACAAATATTTATCTGGTTATTCGAATAACTTAATGTTATTCGAATAACATATTACGAGGAAAACATGGTGAAAGCTATTTCAAGCGTTATTCGAATAAGAAATGTCTTATTCGAATAATGAAGATTTCCAGAAACAGAAATTAACGGATAGTAGCATAACATTTAATGCTCCAACCACCTCCCAATGGCTCTAATTTTCAATGATTTATAAATAGAAGTTGTTGGGCATTTATGGGGGTGAGACAATCAATCTGAAAAATCTGGGTTGAGCATTAAAAACAAGTTTTCATCTATTTCTCCATTAATACTCTGTTTCTGAGCGTAAACCGAAAATCTTATACCGGTTGAATTTCCAGTTATAATATCTGCTCTTTCAAGAAAGTTTCTATCCATTCAATCTTTGTAATTTCTGTAGAGAGAGTGAGGCATCCCTCCAAACTGTAAAGGGTGAGGTATCCCTTGGAAAATAAAGGCTCAAGCTTTAGGGTGAGGTATCCCATAATGTTGAGTGCTCAAGGTTATAGTGGTTTTCAAGCACCCATTGAAGCTTGAAGATATAGTGGAAAATCTCAAGTTGTTACTTGGGGACTGGACGTAGATTACAAGTGGATTGGTGATCGAACCAGGATAAACGACCGTGTTTGTTTTCTCAAAACCCTCCTCTGTTTATTTTGTGCACTGTTTCATTAATTTTCTTGGATATTGTCTCCGTAGGCTATCATATTTATAAGTAAGTGAATTCATCTCATTTATCCAATCATCTCTAATCATTCAATAGCTTCAACGAAAATTAGTTATCAATCGATTTGTGAAAGATTTGCGAACTTACTTTACTTACTCAATTCACCCCCCTCTTGAGTATTGAGGCCACTTGGTAACATAATGAAGATTAAGTTGAACGAGTCTGTTTAGGAGCTGAAGGATGTCATGCATATTCCTGACCTGAGAAAGAACTTAATCTCAGTAGGCAGCTAGCTAGCAAAGACTACACTACGATCTTTCATGGTGATGATTGAAAGATTTCAAAGGGTGCAATGACAGTTGCTCGAGGCAAAAAGAGTGGTACTCTTTACATAACAGTAGGGGCACGCTGCTCAATTGCAGTTGCAGTTGGAAACAAAAATCCCAATCTGTGGCACTAGAGACTTAGCCATATGAGTGTGAAAAAGATGAAGATTATGCACTCAAAGGGCAAACTTCTAGGTTTACAGTCAGTTGAGATTGACATTTGCGAAGATTGCATACTTGGAAGGCAGAAGAGGGTCAGCTTTCAGACAAGTGGAAGAATCCTAAAGAAGGAAAGACTCGAGCTTGTTCACTCTGATGTTTGGGGTCCAACGACTGTCTCATCAATTGGTGGGAAACACTTCTTTGTGACCTTCATCGATGATCACTCTTGAAAAGTATGGGTTTACTTTCTAAAGCATAAATCTGAAGTGTTTGAGGCTTTCAGGATATGGAAAGTCATGGTTGAAAATAAGACAGGGTTGAAGATCAAAAAGCTCAAAACCGACAATAGTGGTGAATATGAAGACACCAGATTCAAGAAGTTTTGCTATGAGCACGGGATCAAAATGGAGAGGACCGTGCCGGGTATGCCTCAACACAATGGTGTAGCTGAGTGTATGAACCGAACGTTGACTAAAAGAGCCAGAAGCTTGCGTGTGCAGTCAGGCCTACCGACAGCTTTACGGGTAGAAGCGATAACACAAAGGCTTTTATTTGATCAACCGAGGTCCATCGGTACCATTGGAGCACAGAATACCAGAAGATGTATGGAGCAGAAAAGAGGCAAAACTCTCACATCTTAAAGTTTTCGGTTGTGTAGCATATGTGCATATCAGTGATCAAGGTAGAAATAAACTTGATCCCAAATCGAAGAAGTGCACGTTCATCAGTTATGGTGAAGATGATTTTGGCTACCACCTTTGGGATGATGAAAACAAAAAGATGATTCGCAGTAGAGATGTGATCTTTAATGAAAGAGTGATATACAAGGACAGGCATAACACAGACATCAATGACTCAGAACAGAGTAGGCCAGTGTATGCAGAGGTGGATGATGTCCCAGAAGGTCCTATAGTTGAGAGTCCTCAGTTAGAGGAATCACCAATCGCATGAAAGAGCTTATGCACGTGGTCGACACACCACAGTCTTCTACTCCAGCTCCTGTATTAAGAAGGTCTTCTCGACCTCATGTGCCTAAAAGGAGATACATGATCTATCTGTTGTTGACTGATGGAGGAGATCCTGAATGCTATGATGAAGCTTATCAGACTGGAGATGCTAGCAAGTAGGAGCTTGCCATGAAAGACGAGATGAAGTCTCTGATTTCCAACCAGACATGGGAACCAGCTGAGTTACCCATGGGAAAGAAGGCACTTCGCAACAAATGGGTGTATCGGGTGAAGGAGGAGCATGATGGCTTCAAGAGATACAAAGCCCGACTAGTTGTCAAAGGATTCCAGCAAAAGGAAGGAGTCGACTACACTGAAATCTTTGCTCCAGTTGTGAAGCTCAATACTATTCGGATCTGTGTTAATTATTGTTGCTAGTGAAGAGCTCTACCTTGAGCAGTTGGACGTGAAGCTGCATTTCTTCACGGAGACCTAGATGAGAGATATACATGCACCATAATAAGGTTTCTCAAAAAAGGGAAAGAGAATATAGTGTGCGAGATTAAAGAAAGCTTCTATGGCTTGAAACAAGCTCCAAGATAGTGGTACTTTCGATGGCTTCATGCACAATGAAGGTTTTCGATACAATATCGACCAAGAGTCTAGTATTTCTTAAAGAAGATATAAGTCTAGTTATATCATTTTGCTACTTTATGTCGATGATATGTTAGTAGCGGGTTCAGATATAGACGAGATCAGAAACTTGAATATGTAGTTGTCGAATGAATTTGACATGAAAGACTTAGGTCCATCAAGGAAGATCCTTGGAATGCAAATCATGAGAGATAAGCAAAGAGAGATTTTGCAGTTATCTCAGGCAAAGTACATCAACCGTGTTTTACAAAGATTCAACATGGACAATGCCAAACTTGTTAGCATACCTTTGGCCAGTCTTATCCAAGGATCAGTCCCCTCAGACGGAGGAAGAAGGAAAATTCATGGCTAAAGTTCTGTATGTTTCAGCCATTGGAAGTTTGATGTACGCAATGGTCTGTACGAGGCTAGACATTGGCCATGCTAGTGAGAGTTGTAAGAGGTTTATGTCAAATTCTAATTAAAGCTCATTGGGAAATTCTTGGATTTTGAGGTATCTACTTGGTAATACTGACAGAATGTTTGTACTTTGGTAAAGGAGAATTAAAAGTGCAAGGCTATGTAGATGCTACTTTTGGAGGCGAAGTCAATCACCGAAGAAGTACCACCTTGGTTACATATTCACCATTGGAATAACAACGGTGTTGGATGTCGCATACAAAAGATTGTTGCTTTATCCACTTCGGAAGTTTATGTGCGTTTTCTGTGGGAATTGATATAGCTTCAGGAGGATTGTTGACTTTGAGATCCTTCGGTCCAAGAGAAAAGTATTTTGCACATTGATAGTCGAGTAAATACATCCCAAAAATTCAAATTTCATTCCGAACCAAGCATATTAGGCTTTGGTTATCACTTCATTAGATCTTTATTGGAAGATGAGGTGTTAATGACCTGAAAAAGATCCAAAAAGTTTGCAAGAATCCAGAGGAGATATGTTGACAAATATGGTGACTATCGCTTACCCCAAAACCAAGTTTTTCAGCACTTAAGCTGCTGATTCCCTTGACACAGTAAGATTCAAATTGTCATATATCGAGTGTGAAATAATTTAAATCAATTTTGGTGGGAGATTACTATTAATAATGCTGTTCCCCTATGTTCCTATGCTAACTAAATTTGCTTCTTCTTTTTAAAGTGGCCCCCACTAACTGCAAATTTGCACCAAATACAAATGTCCACCGAAAACTCTTCAATTTGTCGGTTTAAGGAGCGAGTTTGAGGAGCAAATTGAGGAGTTCAGACGCTTTGATTTCTATAAATAGAAACCTCTGAAAAAGAAGAAATGTATTCCAAAACAAAGAGAGAAAAATCCTAGAGAGAGAAATAGAAAAAGCTTAGAGAAAAGTTTTAGTTTTTGGGTGTAATTGGGTTGTGGATTGTGAAAGATTGTGAGTGTTTTGTAAACACTTTTATATTTCTCTTTCTCAATAAAATATCTGTTCGGAGAGCGATTAATTCTTTTTCCCATTATCAATTTTTTTTGTGTAATTATTTCACATTTATTTCGCTTTCTACAAATTTGATGATAGAGAAATTTTGCCTAATTTCCCAACTTGGTGACCACAAAGCTATTTGTGTTGGTGATGTTTGTTCTATTATTGCTCTACATAACGTGCTTTCTTCTCATTGTCACACCTAGGTGCTTAATTTCTTTTTGTCCTATAAATTGTCACGTAAAGGGATTTACAAAGTCAATTTTAGAGATATGTACTCTTTCAAATTGGGAAACTGCAAGGCCTTCCCAGCTTCCTTTTTGCATTCTTATTACCAACAACATTAGATTGTTAATTGTTAATTGTTAATTGTTAATATATAAGAGAATTCTATATTCAGGTTGTCAACTCATAGTCTTAGTTGGTAAGAATGAAGTAGTTTAGGTTCAATTTTTGGTGCCAATAATTTCGGGGACACGTAAGTTCTATTGTAGGTCTTCTTGAGGCATATAACATATCACATCTTCCTTAATTTTTTAGAAAAAGTTGGTTTAAAATAAGTTTATCGTAAAGTAAGTAAATAATATATTTTACTTTTAATTTAGGACAAAAATGTAATTTTTTTAATTATGGGTCATATGCAAAAAGACTCATATGTGTTTTAAAATTTATCAATATAATTTTTTCATCTTATTAAACTGTACATATTAATTTCTTATAAAAAGATTTTTTACGCATGTACGAGAGGATAAATATATACTAAAATGCATTGTTTAATTAGTTTAAAGAATTGTGTTAATAAATTTTAAAGTACAAGATTTTTTACACATGACTTATAGTTAGAGATAATTTCTTACAATTTGCCCTTTAATATAATCTAAATTACAGTCTGATCTTAATTAAAAACCAACGGCATTTTATTAGTAAAGCTGAAAATAATAATATACAGCTAGTAGAGATTGGTTTACTTAATTAACCTTTTGTTCATATAGTAGTATGATTTAGGTTTGGGCTCAAGTATCCTCATTAGTAGGTTTATTGTAATATATAATCTCCCGATAAATCTTCTTTATTGTTGATCATTGACCAGACTTTAGAAATGTGAGTATCTCCTCACTGTAAATTTTTATTCATAAAAAATAGAATAAATTATATTTCCCTCCCTTTAGAGATATTTAAATTACATTGCCCTCCACTCTATTTTAAAAAATTATTCTCTTTTTAAAAAATAAAAATGTGTTACACTTTAATATATTTTTATGTTTTTCACTAAAATTCTTATAAAATTTGAAGACTCAAAATTATAATAACCACCAGCCAACCACTTCGACGCGATCATGTTAGTACAATTTTATTTAGTTAACTAAATATTATTAAAAATATTTCTTAAAAAATTCAAAAATACTTTTTTAATCATTCTTTAACTAAGTTAACACTATCGTAGTTGTGCGTAATGGCCAACACCGATTGTAATTTTTTAAATTGAGAAAAAGGTCGTATAATTTAAGCATTTATCAAAGAATTGGATTGTAATTTATTCTAAAAAATAATATACAGTAATCCCCAAAATGTTACAACGGCCAATTAATAGAGACTCCGAATTCAGCTTATACGACACCGTTTTGGCGCCGCCAAAATATATATTTGTCCGTGTAATTAATTTTTAAAAAAAGATCGTGTACTACAAAACACGTCATCGCAGTTTCTTCATATGCTCCCTTCTCTCCTGCGAACCGCGCACGAGGGAAGCGTCGTCGTTTTATCCAAGCACCGGACTTGATCAACGCTGAGACAAACAGACTCGCGTCTTGACCAGTTGAGTTGACCCGTCCATGACTCGAACAAGCTCTCCCTCTCTCCCTCCCAAAATTTCCTTCTGTTTTCACGAGAAAATCTAGCTCCCACAAAATCTCTCTCGCTCTTTCCATAAACATATATACTGATGGATCGGAGAAGAACCGAAAGTCCGGTTTACACGCGGCAGTGGAGCGGCGGTTCCAGCAGCACCGCCTCATCGTCGCCGGCAATGTCGCCCGCTCACCCTCACTCGAGGCTGGGTCCGTCTTCCACCATCAAGCAGCGAAACGTGGCGGCAAAAGCAGCCGCGCAGCGTCTCGCTCAGGTCATGGCCTCTAAGACGGTCCTCAACGACGACGACGACGAAGACGACGATCTCGAGTTTCGGTTCAGTGCTTCGCCCCTTCCCGCTCTCTCTAGTAACAAGAATGGCGTTACTGCCATCCCTCCGATTTCGGCCTCCAGGCCTAATAGATCTCCCTCTCCTGCGGTAATTCCCCACAGCAATTGTTTTCTATGCCGCTTTTCTGATGCAATTTACTGTGCTTAATTTTCTTGAATTCGCTTTTTCAATTATAGAAAACAAAAACGAAAAATGGTTAATAGTTTGAATTTGTTTGTTGAAATATGCAAGTTTTAAAGTGTTTTGGATTGGTTGGGACTTGGGAGTAATGATGAGTGTTCAATTCCTTCAATTGGATTGCCTTTGAACTTAAGTTTAGCAGAGCTGGTGAAGCTTGAGTTCAAATATGCTGGGGTAGTAATATTTTGTGGGTTGATGGTTATTTTGATGCTATAAATAAAGGTTGAGATCTGAATGTTGGCTTCCTAATGCTTATTTCTTCATTTGGTGTCACCTAGTTTTCAATATGCTAATAAGAAATTGATGTTTTTATTAGTTAGGTCGGAACTTTGTAGAGCATAATCTTTCTGTGCGTTCAACATCAGCTGGAAAGTCAGCAGTTTCAATTCACTCAACAACAGTGGTGCCACCCAGCAAATCCCCAATTCGAACGCCAGTGGCTATACCTCTAATTGACCCTCCTACCAATAGAAGTAGAGACAAAAGGTAGCATGTTTTTTATAATTCTTATGGTTTTGAAGCTAAAGTAATCAACTAAGTTTGGTTTATGCCTTATGGCACTTCCAGGTTCAGCCAATAATACTACAAAGCTAAATCATCATAAATTTAAAAGAACTAGTCAACTAAAACTCTTGTAATTCTACTTCAGTGACCTTTAGTTCTAATGGCACCAACTCTCTCTGACAATTGCACCTCCCAACCTTGAATAGCAATAATATATGTGGCTTTCATAGGAGTTTGACTTCTCATCTCTCAATAATACTAATCTTAACCAAATAAAAAATAAAAGAAAGTTGCAGTAAGTAGTTAGTTATTTGAATTTTGAAGTTTGGAAACTCCTCTATTGCATAAACAAAAATAAAAAACTAAAGTGGAAATGGAATAGTGGATTGAGATGCATGTGAGTGATTGCAAGACATTAGTCAAATTCAATGGCCACTGCCCGCAAAACCATTGTCATTTTCTTTATTGAGGAAAAATAAGGGTGGCTCCTTGCACTAGGCTACTACCATTGTGATATTTGGACTTAAATCTTCTGTCCTTTTTTCATGTCTATAATCCTTTCTCCCCGACAAAAAACTGACAACTTAGAAAAAAAGATAAACTTTTCTCTTAGTTATATATATATATATATATGGGAGCGTATTCGGTGAGAGGAGTGTTTATTGTAATAGGTGAGAGGAATAAATCTTGACCATTGGATCTTACATGAATAGTCAAGATTAGAACATAAATGTATGTGACTTTTTTAAGTGGTCACATGACCTTTAAGTAACTTTTAATCTTGACCATCCATGTATGGTTGTATAGTCAAGATTTACTCCTCTCACCCTCTCACAATAAAAACTTCTCTCACTAGATATGCCCTCTATATATATATATATTTGCTTAATTGGCAGTTTTTTATTGGGGGACAGGGAAAGGAGACAAAAGATTTGAATTCGCAGGATTTTGGGAACGTCAGATTTATGCAGCCTTGCCCCCATGAGCCGAGAGGCTCTTTCTACATCTAGAACCTGTGACCACTAGGTCACAAGGTAGCAGCCTTATCATTGCACTGAGGCTTGCCACTTATTGAGGAAAATTATTTTCTCTTCATGTCCCATGTTTTCTGATGAATTTCATAAGGAGGTCGAATACTTAAGCTCTAGTCTTGATGTTGATCAATATTACCATTTCCATGTGCATGTAATTTCTGCCTTTTGATGCATGTATGAGCTCAATCCTTATTTTATTTATTAAAGTCTATATTTCTATCTATATCTGTGTGTGTGTGTGTTTTTGCAGTGATGGGTTAAGTAACTCTAGTTTATTGGCCATGTGGGTAATATTGATGGCTCTTGCTTCTTCAAATTTTAATCACTGGTTATTAATTTCAGGTTTCCATCAGATTTAATGCAACTTAACTCGAAAGACACAGGAGATCAGCATGAAGCTTTTGCACTCCGTGATGAAGTATAGTATTTACATGCATCAATGTCTGTCTGTAAAAACTAAATTTGATGATTGATTATCCTTATATTGGCTATGCTGATTCTAAAGCTTTATTTACATTGATTTTGTATTGTAATCCTTGAAGGATTAGTTTTGAAGTTTATTCATACTAATAATTTGATATTGCAGCTTGATATGCTACAAGAAGAGAATGAGATTATATTAGACAAGGTGTGCTCCTTCACACCGAAACAAAATCGGTTTTATGACCATGTTATGTAATATTGAACATATATATGCCTGATTATATTTACAGCTAAGACATGCAGAGAAAAGACGTGAGGAAGCAGAGGCTAGAGCAAGGGAGCTTGAGAAACAGGTGAATTTTCTAGATATTAACTAAACTTTGAAACCTAACAAAAAGTAGTGTTAATACCCTTTTTGATATCAGATTTTGAATTACTAGGCTTTTATAAGCAACAATGTGTAACTGTATGAACTAAGAACTACTTAAAATTTGACAATAGAAGTTACTAAGTAGCCATAGCTGTCTTTCCATATGCTGAGTTTGCTGATATCTGTGTCCTTGTTCATTCTGATTTTGGCAGGTTGCTTCTCTTGGAGAAGGTTTATCTCTGGAAGCCAAATTGCTGAGCAGGTAAACTTGCTTTAAATTCCCTTATACTCTGGCTGGAACTTTTTTGATTCTTTTATGCTTAGTTTTAAAGTTTTTTTTTTAATTTTTTTTAATGATATATTTGCAGGAAGGAAGCTGCTTTGCAACAAAGAGAGGTATGCTGGAAGAATGCATATTAGATGTGGCAGAAATATGAAAATGAATGATGATTGAAAGTTTGATGTGCTGATCACCCTTGCTTCATAGCACACCATACGAGCTCTTCTAAGTTTTAATCTTAAAAAGGGTTTCGTGCATTACCGAGAAGCACACATATGTGCATATTTGTGTAAAGAAGCATGAATCAGAGAGAGTTATGCATCTGGTTACATAATTTTTGGTCTTTTTATACCTAAATCTGTGTCCAGTTACAGTTTTCTTCTTGAATTGTGGTTTTTGAGCAATGAGCTCATCAATACTGGTTCTTTGGAAGAGTGTTCTATTCTTGGACTCATTATTTTTGTCACAGGTTTCTCTCAAGGCTGCAAAACAAACACAGGATGGGAGAGATGAGGAAATGATAGCCCTTCGTGTGGAAATTCAGGTAGTTTTGAAGAAAGGATGCATTTTGTTTTTAATTGTAATATGTGCCTGGCCTTTCATGCATTCTCTGGTCTAGGTTATAACTGTCTTCTTTGTCTTTTATCAGAACCTAAAAGATGATGCTGCAGCAGCTGTAGAACAACAGCAAGAAGCTGAAGCTGAAGCAAAGGCTCTCCGCACAATGACACAGAGAATGATTTTGACCCAAGAAGAAATGGTTTGTGTTTTTCCATTAAAATGAGAATTAATAGGTATCTATTTTCCCATCTGTCTCAATTCATTTTCATCTCTGTTTTTTAGGAGGAAGTTGTTCTGAAAAGATGCTGGCTTGCTCGCTACTGGGGTCTTGCTGTAAAACACGGTAACAAAATAGCTATTGCTTTCTAATGTCTACTTGTCTACAGAAAAAGAAAACTTGACAAAGCATATTTTTCAAAATTTCTCTTACCTATTAACATATGAGTGCTTATTATTCTTGTGGCATATTCCTTCTATGCTTTATAGGCATATGTGCTGATATAGCACCATCCAAGCATGAATATTGGTCTTCTCTAGCTCCTCTTCCTTTTGAAGTTGTCACCTCTGCTGGACAAAAGGCTAAGGAGGAATCTTGGAACAAAAGTGAGTGTGTTGATTAAAGGAACATTGGTCTTCTCTAGCTACCTTCCAAATTTTAGTTGGGATTTTTTCTCTCTTAAATTAGCTATAATGAAGTCTAATTAAAGGGTATGAATCAGGTGCTGATGATCCAGATAGGAACAAACCTATTCGTGATTTGAGTGATCTCGCCGGGGAAGGAAACATTGAGAGCATGCTTTCAGCTGAGATGGGTTTGAGGGAGCTTGCTTCACTAAAGGTTCTCCATTAATGTTAATGATGTTTATGCCTTTTTTGTTCAGTTCTTTAATACCACATTTTCCTCTTGGACATTTTAGAAACAATGAAGCATATTTTAATATGGGGATGTCAAGAAACCAAACTTCTTTTTTTTTTTAATGTCATGTTGTGTTCGGTTGAAATTTAACTTCCTTTTTATCTTTGGTTTGTGGGTGTTCTTCTATCCATCTTTTCCCTTTCTTCTTGACTTTTGAATAAAGATTTTGACAAAATCTGATTTTATAGGTTGAGGATTCTGTTGTGCTTGCATTAGCCCAACACAGACGCCCAAATTCCCTTCGGCAGTCCATTTTAGGTATATTAATTCATCATCTCGTATCATCTTCAAATCTCAAATTTTCTACTTCTATTGTTAATCAATTTGGGTACGCACTATTCTTTCATTTGATCTGTGACATATTCAACCTGCAGGTAGCGCTATTTTCTACCTTATTAATTTATCTGTTTTCCTTTCCTCTTACAGTATTTTGTTCTGCCTATGGTCAGGATTCAGGCAGTGTCTTAGTTTTGTGAATTGTTATACTTGGATGTTCTTTTGGTGAAGAGAGTTCTGTTTAAGTTAGTTTTGACTTGTACACATTTTTAAAAAAATTTCTTAGAACTCTTATAGTGGTCCTGTTGAACAAGCATCTGTTTGGTAGAAGATGATTTTTAAAATAATGTTCACATTTTATTAATTTCTTTTCAGATTCCAAATATCCTGGTGATCCCAAATTTGTGGAAGCATTTGGTAAGAAATAAGTTGTCAACTTTTGTTTTGGTGTTTAATTTGATGTGCTTTAACTATGTTAAGCTTGTGAGGATACAAACCTATAGAATGTTATAACTTATAAGAGTGTATACATCTGTATTTTTGAGAGAGTTGGTTCACGATATAGTATCAGAGCCCCTATGACCAAGAGGTCTAGAGTTCAATCCTTGCCGCTCTCATTCTTCTAAATAAAAGTTGAATTTCTGCACATAGTAAAGCTGGGTCTATGCATTGTCCACACTTCAAGCCCAAAGGGCTCTTGTGTGAGGGGACGTGTTAGATATATAATAAAAGTCATTCATATGCCTTCACCTAATAGCCTAAGCTTTTGAGAGAGTTGGTTCATAACATGAACCAAAAGAGAATTGCAAATTACATGGTATATTGTCATTTTCAATATACATATGAAATCACCCTTACCATCTACAAATTAAAAGAAAAAAAATATTTTTGCTGTATTTCAACTGGATCTAAGGCATATAAGGGATGTGGAAAACTTATTTGGCATTATAATGCAGTGTGGCAATCATGACCTTTGACTGAAGTGTGTAAAGTGTAAGCCCAATCAATTATGAACCTTCATCCATGGGATAGGTTTTTTTCTTTTTTCTTTTTTGTGTTTGTGGGGGGGGGGGGGGGGGGGGGGTTATTTATGGTATAGGTTTTATGTATGAGGCCAATGGCTTCATGTGTATTTTTGCTAATATATTACATAGATGTGGCTGGCATTTAGCCATTCTTCATTCAAAGATGAAAATGTGTGTCTGGCAGATGACTTTATGATTCTTTGTTGATTTTCTGTTGTTCTTTGTTTCCTTCAGAATTAAGTAATGAGGAAGTAGAAGACGTTCTTTACAAAGAGGTTAGTTGCTTGTTTTTTGAAGTTTCGACATTTGGCAATCTATTCTTGGCCTAAGTTCTGTGAAATTGTAGTAACTGTCCTCGTATGATGTTATATTACTGCACATTCATTTCTACTAGCATTTGTCTCATGTTTAGAAGATGTAAAGAAGAAGCAGGTTGTCTAAATTGAAGACCCACAGTTGCGCCTAATTGACTTGACAAAATCAGCAATTAGTTATCTTGATAGACATTTGTTTCCTTTGTTTAATTTCCTTGTTCTCAAGATAGATTTATTAGTTACTAAATTATTGTGTTTTTACTCATTAATCACAATCTTTGAGATGGAATTTGAAGAAGTTTTTTTTTAACGAGAAAGGGATGATTTCATTAAAGAGGATTATAAACATGTCCAAGACTGCAAGATTACAAATATGTAAAGGGGCATCTTCAAGCCAAGTCTCATCTCTTTGAGAGAGGGCCAGCTGTGCAAGAGCATGAGCTACTTCATGTCCCCATCTCATAACATGACTAAAAGATACAAATCTGAGAAAAATATAGTATGTGCATATAATTTAATATGCTTAATTTATAAACTCTAAATATTTGCAGGCATGGCTAACTTACTTCTGGAGAAGAGCTTTAATCCATGGTGTGGAAGAAGATGTTGCAGAAGAGCATCTTCAGTTCTGGATTAGCCGCAGTGGGCAGTCACCAACTTCACATGATGCCGTTGATGGTAAGCTCTTGTCATTCTTATCATCTGCTTTTGTGGTTCTGAAAAGAGTAAATAAGTTATCGAGTTAAAAATAAACAGTTCTGAAAGTGCAGAGGGATTTGTTTTGGAATTGTGCCCTGATTGGCAAAATGTTGTCAAGGAAGCTTTCTCCATGGATCATAATGCCATGTTGTAAAGTTATTCTGGATTATGGGTCAATTGAAATCTTTGATCTCAGGTTCTCAAACTGGTATATAGGGGTATGCTTAACAAATTTTTTGGTCTAGAAAGTCAGGCATGCACTTCTGAGTTTTTTGCAAGTCATGGGAATGAGTAATGCTACTCACATCCAAATCATAAACATAAAATATATCAACTGCATCCGTAGTTATACAGGTTGTTGGATGGCGGACTATTTATCAAATCCATGTCCAGCAGAGGCAGTTGTATAGTTGTCCTATTTTTGTATCTTATTTGGTCATGTGAGTATCATTACTCTGAATAAGGCCAGGACCACCAGGTTTCTCCTACATATTTTTTTGTGCTTATTACCGTTCCTTGTTATCTGAATATGGAACACAACTAGTCAGCTGCAATTTAGAAAAGGGGTAACTAACTAACATGGCATCTGATCTTGGAGTGTAGTCTGTAATATTAGATAGACACATAAGGGAGAAGTTGAGAGAGAAGGTGCTGTTATTACTTCAAATGTACTTGACTGTTTGTTTGTGTATGAACTTCTAAGCTCACGCATTCTGCTTCATTATAGTTGAGCGGGGCTTGTTGGAGTTGAGGAAGCTGGGTATAGAACAGCAACTTTGGGAAGCATCTCGGAAGGAAATTGATCAGCCTCCTGGATTAGCAGTTGCTAATCATAAGGTTTCCACTGAGTCGGAAGCATCGTCCTGATTGTGGGAGCACTTTATTTGTTCATTGATTCTTTGTCATATGTGTATATTATTGTTTTCTTCCCTACATGCTTTTTTCTTTCTGCACACCATGTTTTCTTGGGTCTTATACAAAGGAAGTGAGAATCTTTACATTGCAAGAGAAACATAGTGGATTGTAATCACCCTCATGAGACTGAATTTATCTTCATTCTTTTAATTAAATTTTGCAGTTCCAGAATCTCAGCTTGTTCGTTTATTATCAAATGAAAATGCCAAAGGATGATAACAGTAATTACTTTTTCTCTTTTTAAGGGATTTAATATAATTTTTCAGTAGTCTCGGTTATATTGTTACCAATTACCAACTAAAAACTTGAAAATGCTTTATTCTTCTGAATAATAGAATAGAAAGTTAAATTATTTAATGTTAAGTTGTTTTAGACATTAACACATCATTAAGTATGATGAAGCACAAAGCTCACAATTCCTCCGCTTCCAGCTGTGGTGAATTGGAGTTCAGTTAGGCCAAATCACATGGTGGTGTTGTCGACCACCTATCTAGTACAAGACAACGAGGATTATGATTTCTGCCCCAATCCTCTCTCCATAAATGGAGGTAACCAATAATTATTGTCCAACGTCTTGCTGCCAAATCAACGCCATTATTGCATGGCGGTTTCATGTTTCAGATTCTTCAACAATGATAATGAATAATAATAGTGATAGCAATAGCAACAATTTGGACACCTTTCTCCTTAAATCAAATTAATAGCAATAGTTTATTATAGAATCCATCCAGCCCCCATGCCTATTGGCGGAAGATTTATGAGGAGCATGACTTCGTTTTCAGACATTAGATATATTAACGAGTCTAACATTGTTCAGGTGGTGCCATGGTGCTCTAATCACGCTGGGCTTAGTTTATGTTAATCCCTTTCTCTAAGCTGGTTTAGCTTGGTTGAAGCCAATAGTGGCGGGTGACAGCAACCCGGATCATAAAAATAAGGAAAGCCTGTGGAATTAAATAGTAAAAGTGGAAGAGCTTTTTCTCCACTCTGTATTTTATGGCTATCGTGAGAAGGGAGTTAGAAAACGAGTGAACAAAGCAAAAAGGCAAGTCTTTGCTCTACATTGCGAGTATCCAAAAGAAGAGTATAGGCTTCACTCTCACTCTTTCACACATTTTCCAACTTCAATGCTCCAAAGTCTGCCTAACCACTTCTACATGATTATTATAATATATTCAGCCATGTTGTTGTGACATAATTTCGCCAAGCATGAACAATGAAGCTTGAATTACCATACTCTTCTTTTCGCTTTTTGCTTTGGAGTTGGGTGGGAGTAGAATTTGTGTTTTGAGAGTCCATAGAATATTTTGACAATACAAATGAATGCCAAAAAAATCAGTGACACTAGTGCAGCTAATGATGAAAGATCTGAAGCCTTTTGTAAAAGCTATAAAGGTGGGGACCATTTTCTTCTCCTTTACCAGTTCTTTGAGCTGCATATATATCAGAACCACAACCCACCAAATGAATATCGATTAAATTTGTCTTCTTATACTTTGTTTGTTCTACCTCCGCAGATATATTGGTGCAATGACTAGACTTTGTAGCAATTATACTATGATTAGACCATCCTTTTCCCTTCATCTGTACTTGGATTGGGTCCATTCAAATCACTCAAATATGTTTGCCATACCATAAACATCCATAAATGGAGCTATCACATGGCTAGCATACAGATTTAACACAGTTAGTGCAGGTGAAATGGTGAATGGAGGAACACGTGGAAGGGTTTGAGGCCACGATGGGGAACACGTGGCTCCGTATAGGCTAGCATGTGAGTTTGTATGTATAAAGAAAAATAGAAGTGATGGATGAAGGTGGGGGTTGGAGGATAGTTGCTTTGTATCACCCCGGACAAAAAGGTTTGGAAAAAAAACGAAATGAAAAGAATCAAGGTGTTACCCTATCATTATAAGAAAAGCCTTTTCACAACTGATCAAACGGAACGAGTTCATTCCCACATAACAACATAAAGAAAAGTCTTTAACCACCACCAGGAAAAGATTAGAGGACTGAGCTGATTTCCACATAAAAATGTTTGGATTCTTACTCAATTCTTAACTATATTAGATTCTCCGTATGAAATGCAAGCAGGAAAGAAAATAAATGGAAAGTATAAAATTCATCATTCAATTTTTTTTAATGACTATTTTTTTATGGTCAATGATGTATTTGAGAGCTCTATAGATTTCTAGCTTCTTTGACAAGCCACATTGTATTTAAAAAACGGTGGCCATTATAGAAGTAAGATTGCTTTATTTCCCTTGCAATCTCCATACTGTAAACACTTTGTAGATGTGCAAAATCTTGCTCGTACTTACTGATCAAGAAAAGTTAATGGATCAAACAATTTTTTTGGGAACACCAAAAAGGAGCCGTGTATCTCTCTTACACCCTGCAATATCCCCCAAGAAGCTATTAATTACTTATATCCTCTCCAACGATATTTGCACATAAAAAAAATTACATCTTTACATCTTGTTTCTTTGAAAAATAAAAGATAAAGAGAATGTATTAGAAGGTGTGGTTTTCTTGTTTTATTATCTAAAATAGAAGTGATAAAAGAATAATGTAAAGAAAATGATATGCAAATATTATCACTCCTCATTCTCTCAGGACTGAGGAGTACAGAGAAATGAGACATTTTTCCTAATCCTAAAATACACTACATTAGTCATTTTTACAAATTTACTACGGAATGAAAAGTAGCACTGTAAAGCCATTTTCCTTGAAAGGGACACTATCCAGTTGGTATAGCAAAAAAGTTTACAAGGTATTTGTGGTTGATGCATCAACACTAAATAGAGAAAAAAAAAACACAAAAGGAAAAGAAGATCTACACACTGAAACTCTTAAGAAGGAATATTATCAAGGCATCCCATATTCCAATAGCTAATTTCTTTTTCATAGCAGCAAACTTATACACTGACTCAGATTATATACAACTTTTTGCTGCAGGGTATTGACAGACACGGCACACTCTGGTCCTTACCTCTCTCACTTCTCTTTCAACACCATTTTCAAGCCTGGAAGAAAAAAAAAAGCTAAAAATGTAATTATAGAATGAAATAGGAAAAATTCTTGTATAACCTGGGTGCACTAGGCCAATCATATTATTTGTTAATGGTTAATTATCATAATTAATTATTAATTAAAGTTATATCATAATTAGAGACATGTTATACTTTATTGGTCCAGTGCACTCAATTTAAGTACATCTGGTTTATGCAAGTTTTTCTCATGAAATGGAGAACGTCCAATCACTCAGTGGCCCACATTTAACCCCATGATGTACTCAGTAACAATTTAAACACAGCACCCACCTCTCTCTCTCTCTGATACAGCTTTGCCTTAGTCCTACTCTCTCCATTTGTTTTGTGAAATCATGAACTGGCCAACATGGAAAACGATGGCAATGGCTGTGGTGTTGCTTCAGCTGATTCTTTCCTTGGAGATCATCTTCTGTCTCTCTTCTCATGCAGATAGAATTGTTCAGCTTCCTGGCCAACCCCACATAAGCTTCCAACAGTTCACAGGATATATTACAGTGGATGACAAGAAACACAAGGCTCTCTTTTACTATTTTGTTGAATCAGAAACTGATCCAGCTTCAAAGCCTCTGGTCCTATGGCTCAATGGAGGTCTGCAATCTCTCACTTGCTTCAACTATATCTATGTAAAGCCAGAAAAATTAGAATAGAAAGTTCAAGACTTTGGATAAAAATATATGTATATATCAGTATAGATCATTTGGTTTCAGAATATGGATTTAAGTTTCCCAAAGAGTCTTTAAATGTATAAGCTAATTCCTGTTTTATACAGGACCTGGTTGTTCTTCTGTAGGAGTGGGTGCATTCTCTGAAAATGGGCCTTTCAGACCAAATGGTGAAGTTCTGATAAAAAACGAGTATAGTTGGAACAGAGGTACTCCATTGACCATTCCATTATGCCTGCAACAATGGCCCTCAATGGCCACTATGATCGAGTTCCTTTGTGTTGCAGAGACAAACATGTTATATTTGGAGACACCAGTTGGAGTGGGGTTCTCTTATGCTAAAGGTAGCTCCTCCTATATGACAGTGAATGATGAGACAACAGGTATCTATCTTCCATGAATATCAATTACTTTACACCCTTTTTTTTATTTTTAATCTTTTTGAGACAAATAAGTTTCTCTTTAGAAAGCTCCTTTAAATCCTATCTTCTGTTGAGAAAAGGCACGTACAATATGTATGATACTCAAGACTTCTAAAAAGTTGACACAAAATAGCGATTAATGCTAAAAATGCCACACAACTTTTGCATGGTATGGTACTCTACATGATTATTCTTCATCCCTTGGCATTAGAATGGTATAGTTATGATTTCGATATGCTAGTCCTTGAATACTCAAATAGTCATTATTCTGTCATCTGAAGCAGTGCTTTTGATTGAGTTCTTAAGCCAGGGACAATCTTGTATTCTTGCAACGCTGGTTCAACAAGTTCCCCCAATACAGGCACAGAGATTTGTTTCTAACAGGGGAAAGTTATGCAGGTAAATGTGTCACGTCACGTCACTCTCACCCGTCATTCAATGTTACATACGCACACTTACACGCACATTTAAGTTTCCACCATCTGATTACAGCTAATATCACCATGTTTTTTAAACACATATACTCTGATTTTGCCACCTCAAAATGTGAGGAGATGTGACTCCCAAGAGATGTGTACCATGCATTTTCCTTCTTAAACATTACAATTTCTAAAGCAGGTTGCACATACAGCCATCACTACTATTTGTTCTAACACATTTTTCTTTATCGAAAAATATCAGGGCATTATGTTCCTCAACTTGCAAATCTCATGATTGAAATCAACAAAAAGGAAAAAATATTCAATCTGAAAGGCATAGCCGTAAGTAACATCCCATTTTATTCATCAACCATGCTTCTTTCTTAATATTGCTAATGCCAAAATGGTCTCTTCTCTTGTATTGCAGTTGGGTAATCCAGTTCTAGAATACGCCACTGATTTCAATTCAAGGGCTGAGTTCTTCTGGTCTCACGGATTAATATCAGATTCAACCTACAAAATGTTCACTAGAGTTTGTAATTATTCCCGGTACGTCAGTGAATACTATAGAGACTCAGTTTCCCCTCTTTGTTCAAAGGTTATGGGCCAAGTAAGCAGAGAAACCAGCAAGTTTGTGGACAAATACGATGTCACCCTTGATGTTTGCATTTCCTCAGTGCTTTCCCAATCCAAAGTTATTTGTCCTCAAACCCAAGTGAGTCTTCTCTCATGGACTTTCTCTTCTTGATCTTTTTGATCACTTTATTTACTATTTTACTTCTTGTAACTGTTTTTCAAATTGGCTTGTTCATTAAGATTTAAGAACTTTTTTCCTGTTGCCAAAAACAGCAAGCAAATGAGAGCATAGATGTATGTGTAGATGACAAAGTTACAAATTACTTAAACCGAAGAGATGTACAGGAGGTGCTTCATGCCAAGCTTGTTGGAGTTCGAAAGTGGGATGTCTGCAGCAAGTAATTTCTTCAAAACTTAGCCAAAAAAAAACCTTAACTGGGTTTCTAGTTTACCATCTGTTAAATTAGTTGGCCACCCTAATGGAATTGGTTAATGGAAAATACTAGACAGCTGGAGTTTTTTTTTGCCAGAATGAGTTGACATTGTTTTTAACTCTAAATGAGTGGTCTACTTCGACTTATCCAACAATCACCTTTGAATCTTAGCAAATTCTGATGGGATTATGTCAAACTCTTTCTGGCTTTGTAGTATTAGTCTCGGTTAATTGGTCTTTGAAACTTGAAAGACCAGTAATCAGAATCAATTTAGTTTGTAATTAACCATTGACCTACATTGTGTTGGTAACAGCATCCTTGACTATGACATGCTCAACCTTGAAATGCCGACACTCCCTCTTCTTGGATCACTAGTAAAAGCTGGAGTTCGGGTCTTAATTTACAGGTAACTAGAACTAAAATTCTTCTTCTCCTTGTTGATTGTGTTTGCTTACTTGAATTTGAAGGCTCATCTATATGTTTTAAGGGCTAATTAACATAACCATGTGTTGTTTTCACTATAGTGGAGATCAAGATTCAGTAATTCCACTGACTGGAAGCCGCACCTTGGTTCAAAAGCTGGCAAGACAATTAGGACTGAATACTACAGTCCCTTACAGAGTATGGTTTGAAGGCCAGCAGGTGTATACTACTTAACATCTTGCTTTAAACTGTGTTATATCTGCATGCACAACTATGGGAGAAAGCATTTCACATGGAATTAAAACATTTTATAACATAATCCAAATTTTATATATATACATACACACACATCATAAGCTAATCTAAGTTTATGAAACTCTGCTTAGGTTGGTGGGTGGACTCAAGTTTATGGCAATATTCTCTCATTTGCCACCGTCAGAGGTGCCTCCCATGAAGTCCCTTTCTCACAGCCAGAAAGATCACTTGTTTTATTCAAGTCATTCTTGGAAGGCAGACCTCTACCTGAAATTTTCTGACACACCGTTTTAGTGTTTTCTGATTTAGTTGAGAGATAGTAAGTAGGCCTAAAATTTGTAGTATATAATTAGTAAAGGGAATGTATTAAGTTAACTGTGCAGAATGTCAAATGAAAAGTTGGAAAAGGTGATTTTGATTGTAAGTCCTCATATTTGTACGTGTGCTTGCATGTTCATTGGGCTGTCTTATGTAATGGATCCTTCGGTTAAAGAAATTTTGTGAAAATGTTGTAAGAGAATGTGGCTGGGTTCTTTGTCTAAATTTCTAGGGAAACAATGAGGATTATCCCTATTACATAAATTAATTCTGCCTCCTGTGCAAACATCAGCAAAAATGTCGCATTAGATGTCTTGTGTCGAGTGGTGTGGACAAACACAGTCGCCTAGAAACAGCAATACAGAAAAGCATATATGTTCTAAAAGTACTTTCTTAAAAAGTAGCAACCATAGTTTAAAATCAGCTTTCATCAAATTTAGCTTGACGCACATCTGCAATTCTGCTAATAATAAGTAATAGTCACTCAGAAATCAGAAAACAGTAGTAAATTCCTTCTGCATTTTTCTCAGAGCCGGGCCAATAAATATGAATACTCACCTACATCAGAAAAATTATATTTAAAACTCAAACCTTTTATCCACGAGGTAAGATTTACCATTCACTGTTAAACATTCTACAGATTATCATGATAAATCAAGCTTTACTTATTTTTCAACAAAATATACGTATCAATCATACTCACTACATTGACAATACAGATGCTTTGCTTCTTTTGTTTATGAAGAACAGTATCATTTTTAGGATTTTGTTATCGTGTCCTCTAAGTAAAATTACATGTTACGGAATGAAAAATAAAAAGTAATAAATGAAAAGTATTAGTATTTAATATTTTAAAATTTAAAAAGTATTTAATATTTTTTTAAATAATTTAAATAAATAATAAATACTATTTTGATTCTTTAACATATGTATTAACACACGTTAATAAAATTATAATTTTTAAGATTATCTTATTTAAATGAAAAAGAATATTAGTAATAAATTTTTTAGACACTTTTTTAATATTTGTTCTCTTTATTAATTTATTTCATATATTTTAAAAGATTATTAAAAAGAAATATTAATAACATTTATTTTTAAACCATAATAAAATAAATATTAAAAAAGTTTAAAAAAATGTGTTACTAACATTTGTTTTTGAATTTCTTTTTGTATGAGAAGCTTTCCACACTTTTCAGGCTTTAATAGCGCCCTTACAGTGTTGAAAAGCTCCACAATGGTGACTCTAAACTGGGGATCCATCTCCTCTCAGGCATTGACCTTTTGTCCATTTACCATAGTTACGTTGGAACAGATGCATGATTGTTATTAAACTATATTATTTATTATATGTACCCTCAAAGATTAAAACCTTGCTGCTTCTCCAGGAAATTACATGTCATCATAAATAACAAACTATGGATTACTCCTGAAGACAAAATCATTTCCTCAGGAGAGCTTGTACTGATCCCGTTTCTCCTCTGTGCAGATAGATACTTGCAAGAAACAGTATAAAACATGCGCTGAAGTAGTTTGCTTTACCAGCCTTTTATCGTACAGAGGCAAAAAAGTAAGATCTCTCTCATTTTGATGTTCGGATTTGATATTGTTGCATGCTGAGATATCAGCATTCAGCAGATTGGGTGTCTTATATGTTGTCTCCCATCCCCTGTAGCTCCTATTGATGGGCTTCTTTTAGGTCCTTTAATTAGTTTAAATATTTTTTTTCTGAGCCCAAAAGAAAACAAAAGAAAGGAATAAATTTGCCTCGCTTAGGATAAGTTTTATTGACATTATTTTTTTCACACTAGTGACACTCTGGTTTGTCCTCATAAATCATATTCTAAACATCATTTTATTGGATTATAGTGTTAGCCTCTGATTTATTATGTATGCATATTAACACTTCATTGGCAGCATTCTCGGCAAAAGTACCAGTTTGCAAGAGATAGCTGCAGCAATAGTTAATTTCAACATAGCTCAAGAGCTCCTATGACTATAACACTGTCTACATGGAGTTTATCCTTGAAAATTTACAGGGCCAGGATTTCCACTGGACATGTGAATTGGAAATTGGAAATCACAATAAGATCTTTCTATCCTCATTGTTCGATCTTTTCAATTGAGTGACCCTTCATCAACCTTCATACTAAAACTTTCATTTCCTATATTTAAGAAGAAGGAAGAAAAGACCGTTGGTCCCAGATCTGAATATTCATAATAAAACCTCATAAAGTAAGCATATATATAAATATATATATATATATATAGAGGAGTATTAGTAATATATTTTTTATTATAATTTTTTTAATAAACTCTTTTTTATTGGATTATGTTACGTATTAAAATATAAATTTAAATTTAATTATAAATTAATCGAATTAATTATATATTAATTAAATTAATCGATTAATTATATATTAATCAAATCAAAATTAAGTATATATTTTAATGTATGATATAATTTAATAAAAAATATTTAAAAAATATAATAAAAAATATATTCTTAACATTTATATATATATTTCTAAAGGCAGCGAAATAATGTGATGGTACTTTAAGATATAAAAATAAATTAATCTGAAGACATCACTGATTAAAAATAAATTAATTAATTAATCTGAAGACATCACTGTTGTATTCACTACGGAATTGGAATCCATCACCAACTCATCATCATAAAAAAGAAAGTGGAGGAGCTAGGGTGTGATGATTGTACCTACCGTGATAGTCATGATTTGGTGAAACCTTAATGTTCCATTTTCAGGGCCCAACCCACCTTTCTCTGTTCACTGACCTGATCAGAACTAAAACCTCATAAACTTTTCTAGTTCTACTATAATATCCTGTTGTTAATTTTGTTGTAGTGTATGTATTCTGCTTAGGACATTAGATAGTAGAACTTGAAGCAGTAGGCGTAGCTTCTGTTCTGTTGTGTGTTTCTTGGCTCCAAAATCTACGTCCAAATCTTGTTGTATGACTATGAAGTGGGCATCATCATTATCGTAACCCTCCCAATTCTCTCTCTCTCTCTTTTTCTCTCTCCTTAAAAAAAGCAGATTACTCTGCCTGCCATTCCGTGCAATTTTCCTTTGTTCTTTGACTTCCTATTCGAACAAAAAATTCAAAAACCAAATCTTTTTAATACACATAACACTACAACATATGGCAAAAGAGCAGCAAAAGCAGGACACAGCATTCACCACCAACTCTCCTCATCTTCAACCCCGGGTTAACACTCTCTTTCATACACATAAATTCATTCATATATTAAAAAAAAAAAGAAAAAATAACACATAACAGGCATGCCCATATTACTTATATTCATGATCATGAGTCATGGCCATAATTTAGATGTTATATGAATATGAATGTAATGTAATGTAATGTATTGTGATCTTTCTTCACTCACTCATAGTCGTAGTTGTAGATCCATTATTGGATCTGGTTGATCTTTTTACATTTACATTTTACATGAGGGAGTGGGCATTGCAGGGCAAGGGCCCAGATAAGGAATTGGAACTTGAAAGCGACGAAGCTGAGTCTGAGATTGAGGTCCCATTGCCTCTCACCGTTACTTCCCGGGTCTCAAACTCCTCACTTTTCCTTTTCATATATATATATTCTGATTTCATTATGCATTCTGAAACTGAAAGTGCATGGATCAATAATGAGAAGTTAAAAGTTTGAAACTTGTTGACATTGTTTGGGGAATGCAGGCTTTGTATATGTTGGGAGATATCACTGCAGGGCCTGCGTTTAGGTTCACGCAATGGCTCCAATTGGTTCGTAAACGCACTGCCAAGTATCGCTCCTCTGGCTTCCCTCACCGCCCCCCTTCCACCACCACCACCAACACCACTATGCCTTCTAGTTCTAGGTTAGTTACTACTACTTGCCATTCGTTTTTTCATTTCCAGCAACTGTAATTGGTTCTTGTAAATGGTAATGTATAAGGCATTTGTTGGATGTTATAGTTTTGAAGTTTCTTCCTTTGGGGAGGGAGTGGTACTGGTAACAAATGGGTCATATTGAGTGGAACTATGTTATTAAAAAAAGAGCAATATTTGTCATGGTCTTTTGGGTTTAATATGCTTTAGGGAGTGGACCTTGTGTCTGTTGCTAATGCGCATAATTTGTGTTCAGCGCCGGAGAATCAATTGAGGAAGCAAAATGGGATCTGCATCCGGTGCAGACAGAAATTAGTTTGTGGGAGAGGCTTGGAAAAGCTGCAATGTTGGACATTGAATCAAGCTCCTTTTCTTGGGACAGGCTGTCTTCACTGCACCACACTGAACATACCAGCAGCAATGAACTTTCGGAGGATGAAATGAACAAAGCTCTTGAGGTAGGTTCGTCTTTGTCTATACTCTGCAAGCACTAATACAATACTTATGTGTTTAATGTAAGATCTGTCAATGTTGAGGAATCAATATGCAAACAGGGTTGATATTTTAGATGCAACTCGTATGTCCTATATTGCCAACATAGGTTACACATGTAGGCCAATGTGCACGTTGCATATGGATATCCTTTTTGGATTTTTTATCTGTGCCATTCTATTTATGACTATAAACTTGAGCCTATAATTTTTTTGCTTAACCCAGAGAGTCAGATACAGGGAGAGCAGATGTGGTTTTGACCATGTTTGATAATCGTTTGTTTTAAAAGTTATAAAGAATAATGATTTCTTGCAGGTTTAGCTTCTGTCCAATATATTTTCAACACAGGGTTAGTGCTTTAGTGTATAGCATCCGCACCTATCCTGTTAATTCATTTGAGCTGGGTGTTAATAGCATTACCTATGCATATGGGTTCACCTTTTTGGATGAACATTATAGTAATCATGTGTTGTATTTTCTGTTGTACCGAATTAGATAAGAAAAATGTTTGCATAAACTGTTTATTTTCTTAATTTCTGTCTAAGTTTCTCCTCAGTTGTGTGCACATAGGTAACTGTAAATTCTGGAGGGGTTGTCTTCTTTGCCTTTTTCAATCGCCTTGGGAGTGATGATTCTTTTCCGAAAGAAGCAGCAGCTGTTATAAAGATCTCATCATCAAGAATGGCAACACAGTCTGAACGCCTTGGCTATGAATTTGCCAAGTGGTTGGGAGTCCAAACTCCACAGGTTGTTCCCTTAGGTTTTATCTAACACAACCACCACATCTGCAAGCTTGGGCTATCAGACTTTACTTCTAAAATATTCATTCTCTTCTATTATTTGGAAGATGCAGGCTAGAGTCATTCACAATACCAGTTCAGAGTGGCACCAAATAAAGGAAGCTGCAGAAAAAGCTAGAGAAGTAGCTTGTTCTGAGGGTGATGAAATTGGTGAAATGACATGTTTTGAACTTTTGGAAGCACTTGAGCTTAGCCGATGTCTTTACTTTATGAGGTATGATCCAAATCTGGTTTTAATTTGATCAGGTTTATAACATGGCAGCATGGAATATATTTGCTTGCTTTGCCACTTCCAATCACTTTGGCTTAAATGAAGCAGACATTGCTAATATGCGGCCTACTGATATTTTGTTCATTGAATTTCAATATGCTCAGTATACTGGACTGTTTGACTGAGCATTGACATGCCTTAAGTAAATCTTTGAAATAGATGATTGTTCTTTCTCATATACAAAATTCCCATTGCCTTGCGTGACAAAGCAAGTGTCTTTCTTGATTCTTGTGTTTTGCCTTTCTTGATTTGGCTTTTGCTTAAATCATATTTTTTGTGAAATATAATGGCCAGTTTCTCCTAGCATTTCTAGGGAAACCAATGAAAGGTATTATTCTTGGGATATCTTGATTGGGTTTTTTATGTCCTATTATTCCCTCTTATGGTACTGATCATCAAGATTGCCTGGGTAGATAGTTCTAGTCTTTGGACGAAGGAAGCCTTTATGAAGGTTTCCACTGTTTGGACAATAGCAGTTTTTGTCCTACCAGGTGTGGTTGGCGTCAAGGTAAAGGGCATGGTTAAAAGAGAAGATACAGAATATTCCCAATTTTAAAAGAAATGTACCCAAAATATTATCCTCTTCTATTTTATTTCTTTTACCACTTATTGATGATTTTGTGTTTTCTGGAAATAAGTATGCTTGTTCATGCTTGGACTTGTGGTAATTTCAAATGAGGTTTCTGTGCAGTCATATCCTCCTATATTATGAGTTAATACTAGTATGAAACCATCCAAGTAATGGCATTTTCAGATAAATTTTAATATATCAGTGACAGTTTTCTGGGAAGTGGGAACCACCAAGAAATAACTAACTGATTCTTTTGTGCTCTTCTGCTTGTGATGGTAAGCAATATATTGGAAGTTGGTGTAGAATGAAAAGAAATTTTTTTATTGCTAGAGCATTTATGTGCTCACCGTAATGAGTGCAAGTTGCTAAACCAATTACACTGTCACTACTTCCTAGAAAAGACGATGACACCAATTAATATGGTATCTGTAGCAAGAGAAAGGGATCTTAGAGAACCACATTTCTATGAATATGTCAATGACTAGCACTTTACATCTTAGTGTTATTTATAACAGGGAAAAGGGGCTATGTACAGCCTGTAGTACAAGTGAGTAGTATAAAAGTATAGCTATATATATCAATAAACAGTATTAACTATAGCTAGTAACTCAACAGTATCTTTTGTTGCAAAAGCACATGGCTGTTCTTCTACAAAATAAATTTTGATTGCTTATTCTAAAGATTCACCATCTTCTTGCAGTTATGTACATGGTTCACCTTTGCTTGAAAGCTCTAGTGCATTTGAGTCACGGGAATCTGCAGACAGAACATCAGCAGCTCTTGGAAGAGTACTAATGCTGGATCTTGTTATCAGAAATGAAGATAGGCTCCCTTGCCGTGAGCTTAGATGGCGTGGGAATTCTGCAAATTTGTTGTTGGCCGAGAAGATGATATCAGCAAATACAGATACACTACAAGCAGCTTTTGATTCTGCAATTAATCGATATAGACCGAAGGTGATTAGGGCACTTCAAAAAGAAAGGAGGTCAACTTCAGTAGATAGCAGACTCAATTCCCATAATCCTGCCTTGATATCACAAACCTCTGATCTTTCAGAGATCACAGAATCACCAAGATCCACTGACATGGGCCTTAGAAGTCAAACATCAGGAGAATCACTGTCTCCTGACTTCAACATTGTAGCCATTGATTCTGGTGTTCCTCGCCGACCCCCTGCTGGAAAACGTGCAAATGATCAGGTTAATTATCCTAAGTTGGTTGAGTTGTTTCTCAATAGTTCTGAGTTTGCCTCAAACCTGTTATATGATACAACTGGAGGGAAATTAGGATGTCATCCACCGGAAGACATGAATACAACTGATATACATGCAAGTGACATGACATCAGTAGTTCATGCGTTCCGAACTGGTTTCCGTGCTGCTCTTAGAGATCTGCAGGGATTCCATATATTCCTACTTACACTTCACCAAAGACTTGATACCTTGTTTCGATCATTTATGAACATTATAAGCAAAATATCTTTGGGGGAATCTGACAAAGAGGATTTAGTGGTTCCTGATTCACCTTCACTGGCTGCTAGTGGTAGTTGTTCCTCTACACCAAGTAAGGAAAGGTTTGCTAATGATAACCATCAAGATTTTACTGATTCAGAATCACAAAAATCTGCTTCAAGGGCATCATCTTCAAGCAATAGAGAATGCTGTGACTCTGCTTCAACTATGTCAAGAGAAGGTTGGCATGGAAAGTTCTATAAAGGAAGTGGGGAGCCACTTCGTAGTCTTCGCTTGACAGCTAAGCTCCGTGACTTCCATAAATTTTCCAAGGTTGGTCTCATGGGTAACATAACCTTGTTTACTAGTTGCATGGTTTTGGCGCTGCTGATGGAGTAATCTGAACTGTTGTATGTATTGGTGCATTTTTTTCCATTTGACTCTAGATAGATCATAAATAACCAGTCGGTGGCATATTGCTTTATTATGCAAAACAAGGCGACTTTATTGCATGTCTATTTACACAAAATTGACTAATGTGGACAATGCTTATGATTCTGACAAGGATGTGCTCTTGCTTTCATAAGTGAGAGCAGGGATTTTGCTGAATCAGTTTCAGGGTTTCAGCCATTTTTGTTTTGAAGATGCATATGATTGCTCTGTTACCTTGACTTCTGCTCTTGATGCTGCCTTCTTGTCTAATTGATGTGATTACACTATGTAACATAGACCAAAAGGTTGCCTGTTACCAAAACATTGGAAGACGTGGATTTTCAAATTAAATATTTGCCAGCAGTTCCATTCCCATTTGTTCTGCATGTGCAAATGTTTTATGCAATCCTGTGTCTTAGGGTGATTGGCAATGGCAAATAAGAATATAAGAGTAATGTAGTTAGCTGTTTCTTTGCCATATAAAACAGCATTTTTATCACAAGTATTCATTATTTTTCCACTTTTTTACAATGTATCATGATTTCCAGGTTGATGCTGAATCTAACAAAGAATTGGAACAGTGGAATGAAATGCTTAAAAGTGATGCCATCAAGCTATGTCAGGAGAACAATTTCAATACAGGATTTTTCGAGTGTGGTGATAATAACAGTGTTGTTGATGCATATGAACTTAAGGTTATCTTCACTTTAACAGTATGCAGAACTGAAATATATTAGACTCCTTTCATTTATGAGGGATGCATATTTATGAAAACATTTACCCTTTTAACTTTCAGGTCAGACTTGAGCATATCCTTGAGAGAATTGCATTGATATCTGAGGCTGCAAGTACAGAGAGACCATCTGCTGTTACAAGTAGTCTGTTCATTGGTGGAGCACTGGCTGCAAGATCTGTATACACACTGCAATACTTAGGAATCACACATATTTTGTGTTTGTGTACCAATGAAATTGGACAGTCAGATTCTCAGTTTCCTGATCTATTTGAGTACAAAAATTTCTCTGTAAGTCATATTCTCTTGTCTATTTTTTATCGTCAATTATTCTATCGACTTATTTGAAGAGAATTAGTTTCTTCGAGAATCAGTTTTGCTCCTGCTTGATGTCTGTCTACTTTTCCTCATTAATTATTCATGCATTCTCATGCAGGATTAATTAAGTTAATTTTTCAATGGAGCTTTAGAGTTCATTTTTCACAGTAAAAACTTCTTGGGTTTTCAATGACTATTGTCAACTACCAATCATCCTAAAAGTTTGTGTTATTAGGTGCATGCCCATTAATGGTTTTTATCTCTAACACACCCCATGTTGGAAAGCTCTTCAGGCTCAAAGCATGGACAAAGCAATGATGCTTATCTTACTTTGAGCTGAAATTTGATGTAATTATGAAGAATGGAAATGGCAAGAGTCACACACTTGACCAATTAACCTTTGAGGCTCTCATACCATGTCAACAACCAATCATCCTAAATGCTTGAGTTGTTAGGTGCAAGCCCCTGAATGCTTTTTATCTGTAATTTAGAATTTTATTAGGATCCAATTGCAAGGTATGGGACTTGAGTCCCACATGAGAACTATAGGATTCCGGTATGGGATTTATATGACCTTGGGCTCTCCCACCACAATGGCTCTTTTCTGGTGTGGTTCTCCCAAGATTCGTATCAATTGGTATCAAAGCCTTCAACCGTGTCTCTCTCAATTGCAAATGAGTGACGAGGGTGATAACGCCAACATTCCCGTGTTCGCTTGGGACTAGTCGAAGGACTAGTGCACAACCAGCCTGCGTGGGCGCTGGGACTGCGGAGCATTGTGGAATGTTAGGATCCAATTGCAAGGTATGGGACTTGAATCCCGCATAAGAAGTATAGGATGCCGGTGTGGAGTTTATATGGCCTTGGGCTCTCCCACCACAATGGCTAGCTTTTGTGGTGTGGTTCTCCCAAGGTTCATATCAATTTTGTACTTTATAACCTTAATCAAAATATCCCTACGATTAACAGATGATGGGCTTGAGATATAGCCAGGATAAATCTGGTAGAAGTTTTTTCTGCATTACTAAAATACTTAATCAAGAATAATTCTATATCCTCCTAACCAATCCTTCTAATAATCATCCTAACTATTATTAAATAAAGTATTCAATGTTTTTATGCTCTCAAGATATTAAATGCGTCTATTTTTTTATTTAATATTTTTTTTATTAAATATTAAGATGATGTTTTACGAGGATATAGCCTACATTATGAAATGCAATTTGTGCTTCTTTTTTTTATTGCCTTTTCTATTGTTCCCTTTCCCTCAATATTTGCATCAGGTTTGAAGTTTAATCTCTTTTGGCTGATAGCATATTGTGACACATCAATATGCCAGCCTAGCTCCGAAGAAATAAGTCAAATAGTTAACGCTAGCCTCAAAATTTTCTTGATTATTAATGGGTCATTACTCCAGTACCAATATTTTGGTATCCAAGGTGAGTTGTTAAACATTTCATTTGGCAACTACTTATGTTTAAAAGACTTATAAATATTTATTATAAAATCATCAGTCAAATAAATGCTTGACAACTCACTATGGGTACCAAATCCATAAGGGTACCGTTGCTATCCCCTTAATAATGTGATTTGCTATTCAATATGATATGCTGTACTCTTGTTCTTGTGCGTTTTTATAATGTTCTTTTCTGTTAAAACTTTACTTTTAGTATTAGGTTCCTTTCAGGAATATGTCTTCATATTGATTCTGTTCACTCTCCCATTTTAACAGGTGTGTGACAGTGAAGATTTTAACATCAGCAGCATATTTGAAGAAGCATGTGATTTTATAGATTATGTTGAACAAACTGGTCAGAGAGTTTTAGTTCATTGCTTTGAGGGGAGAAGCAGAAGTGTCACGGTGGTCCTTGCTTACTTAATGCTCAGGAAGTATGTAAAAATGAAAAATTATGAAATCTTAGGTATAGTAGAAAATAATACTGTCCTCCAGAACCAATCAATATTGCAATTGTAATTAAATAATTGAACCTTAATAGCTAAAATATTAACATATAAATTTTTTTTTGCTAGTGAACTATTTATCTGCATAGTCATCAATTCTTTCATCATGGTTAGATGCTATGAAGCAATCTAATTATAATTCAGCATGTGGCAATCATAAGTTTATGTTCTTTGATATTTAAGATCATTACTGCTAGTGAGTGATACCTAGGACAATTTTTGAACTGAAAGCTTTTGTGGTGCAGGAAGTTCACTTTATTAGAAGCATGGAATGCTCTGAAACGAGTTCACCGTCGAGCACAGCCAAATGATGGTTTTGCAAAGATCTTACAGGAACTGGATCAGAAACTGCATGGGAAGGTTTCAATGGAGTGGCAGCAGCGAAAACCAACGATGAAAGTTTGCCCCATCTGTGGGCGGAATGCTGGACTAAGCAGCAGCTCACTTAAGCTACATCTGCAGAAATCACACAGAAAGCTATCATCTGGGAGTGTAGATAGTGCTATGACAATGGAGATCCAAAAGGCATTAACAGCTTTGAAGATTAGCCGTGGTGGGAGTGTCAGCCCTACACAAAGATCGTCTCATTCAATAATAGATGAATAGAAACTGCAAATTGTAATATTTTACTCTGCCAAATATCAGCAGGTTAGGAATTGAGTGGGGTAAAAATTTAACATCAGTAGGCTAATAACGCCCAGAGTGTGCGGCTTTTAATTGTTTTTTCCTTCTAGTTTTTCTTCGATAAAGTGTAAGTAATTCGAAGTGGGTCCAACAGCCGTCCCAATTTGTTAATATGTGCATTGAAGAGTTGTCATAATGAAGTTTTTTAACAGACCTGCAAACGGCTTAGTCAGGCGATGATTGCAATTCTTTGTGACCCAAGTCTGTACAATCAGAACCATGCTTATCCCATTTGGGGAATTCGTACTCTCTTTTTCAATCAAAAGTATGCATTTGAGAGCTGAGTAAGTCAGCCTTGATGGCAAACCAAATATCATAGATCATTTAGCGACATGTGTAAAGATTAAACCGTAACAATTGTTTACAGTATCCCTGAGGCCACAAATGTGACATTATCGTAGGCCTACCAGTGAAAACTTTAAAACATCCTTCCATTGCAATTGTTCATTAATGCACCCTATCCAAGGTATGACCAGACACAGCCCCGCTTTTCATTCTCCTCACCCCTTCTCTTCTTGCTTTGTTGGCTATGGGCAAACATGCCTGGGACTACCAGTAGTCAATTAAAAGCTTTAGGTCCATTAACAACTAAAAGAGACTATAACTATGTTTGAATGAAGTACAAACAACATCTTAGCAAAGGCAAACACGTTACACAGGAAGAGCCTCTGGCAATGACTCTCGGGCACCACTGCTACCGTTGAGCACAATCACATTGCCATCAGAATCAGCATCCACTATAACAGAGTCGCCCTCTTTAATCTCTCTGGCAAGCATCTTCTCAGCCATGCTGTCCTCCAAAAGTCGCATTATGGCTCTTCTTAGAGGCCTAGCCCCATAACTAGGATTATAACCTTCCTCAACAACTCTCTCCCTAAATCTCTCTGTCACTGAAAGCTCAATATCTTTGGCTTTCAATCTCTCAAACACCTCCTTCAGCATTATGTCAGCTATATCTTTCACCTCCAGTTTTGTGAGTTGCCTGAAAACAATCATTTCATCCAACCTATTCAAAAACTCTGGCCTAAAGTATTGCTTCAGCTCCTCAGTCACCAAGCTCTTGATTCGATTATAACTGCTATCCTTCTCATCATAATCAAGGTCAAATCCTATTCGGCGGCCTCCCTTCTCAATCACACTGCTTCCAACATTTGATGTCATTATAAGAAGTGTGTTCTTGAAGTCCACAGTTCTTCCCTTACTGTCTGTTAGCCTTCCATCTTCTAGGATCTGAAGCATCATGTTGAATACATCAGGATGGGCTTTCTCAATCTCATCAAAGAGTACAACAGTGTAGGGACGACGCCGAACTGCCTCAGTTAGTTGGCCACCCTCAGTGTAACCAACATATCCAGGAGGTGAACCAATGAGTTTGGAGACTGTGTGCCTTTCCATAAATTCACTCATGTCAAGCCGAATCATGGCTTCTTCAGAGCCAAAGTAGTATGCAGCCAATGCTTTGGCCAACTCAGACTTCCCTACACCAGTTGGCCCAGAAAAGATGAAGCTGGCAATTGGACGATTAGGGTTCTTCAATCCAACCCGGGCTCGACGAATAGCCCGGCTAATGGCTTTTACTGCTTCATCCTGACCAATGACTCGCTTGTGTAAAGTCTCTTCCATCTTGAGGAGACGATCAGATTCATCTGTTGAGACTTTCTCAACAGGAATACCAGTCCAGGAAGAGACGATATGTTGTATGTCAACTTCAGTCACAAGTGGACCTTCATCTCCTGCCTCACTCTCTGCCTTGCTCATCTCCTTGCCTTTCTCTACAAGTGCTGAGATCTGTGCCTTAAGATCCATTTCTCTATCTCGTAGCTCTCCAGCCTATTCAGAAATTCATGTATCATCAGCCCGCTAATTGTTGGCCAAAAAGTATTAATGAATTTGGAGATATAATCGGTACAATTGAACAAGGAACAAACCACTACACTGTTCGTTAAACTCAACAAACTAGAACTAGAAGTCACTTTATAACTTCGGAAAAAAAAAATGCCCTTCATTCTCTCTATGTTTACTGAAGGTAAAACATTACTTTTAAAAGACAATTAACATCGGACCAAAGTGGTGTGGTGCTCTAAAAATGTTGGTTAAAGTTAAAACTTTACAAGTTAGATCTTAAGTAAATGACCTTTTCAAAGTCTTGGTTGCGAACAGCTTCTTCTTTCTCCTTCACAATCTGCCTGACCTCCTTGTCAAGCTCTCTCGCTTCTTCAGGTAACTGGAAGTACATAAATCTAGCCCAATTATCTCAATAATAGACGATAGAAGAACTGCTAGTTGAAGGAAGGGTAAACAAACAATATACCTGTGCATGTTGAAGCCGGACTCGGGAACCAGCTTCATCAATCAAATCTATAGCTTTGTCAGGCAAAAATCGATCACTGCAGGAGACAGCATTATTTAAAAGCTAGAAAATACTTGATATATGGCAAGAAGAAAATAACAAGATAGAAGGAGCATTTTCATTCATTTACAGATATCAAACAACTATATTAAAGTTCCAAAATAAATACTGTAAAACAATTCAAAGAGGACTACTAATGCTAAATTCCAGAAGATTAATATACATTAATTAAATTCAGTGGAAAACTTCAAGTCTAAACATGTAACATTGATAAAATCTTGTCTGTTCCAGCATAAATGAAAAGGCAAAATGAACAAATAAGGTGCAGAAAAATGAATTATGACAAACCTGATATATTGGTGCGACAGCTGTGCAGCAGCAACAAGAGCTTCATCGGTATAGCGGAGCTTGTGGTGAATCTCATAGCGTTCTCTAAGCCCTTTCAATATTTGTATGGTTTCATCCACAGTTGGCTCTGGCACTCTAACGGGCTGGAATCGTCTCTCCAAAGCTGGATCTTTTTCAATGTGCTTCCTGTATTCATCCAGTGTTGTGGCTCCTATACACTGAATAAATTTTTAAGCATACACTTCTTTAGAACAGTTCCAATATAAGAAACAGTAACTACATTTAACCAAATCTATTAATTTACAAAATGCTTTGTGGTGAGTTTAGTATAGGTATAAGCAGATGTCTTCACATTCACAACCGGTCTACAGTGATTATTCTACATTTTTCTACTACTGACCAAGATTAAAGCTGTTGGAAATGCCAACACTATTGTTTGATAAAAAATTCCAAAAATAATTATTGAAACTCCCGCAAATTATTTAATTCGGCTACATGCCAGAAACAACTGATCATTCATCAAAATTGGGAATTGATATCTCACCTATATCAGACCTATTAAATATAACAACTTTTTACCTGTTTAAAAACATTGTACAACCAGACGAAAGACCAGATATTCTTTTTTGTAAAGTATAGAATTGCTAGGCAATTTAAGCATATGACCAGCAACTCACAAAAAAGCAAGTATTTTATCGCTTTAGTTTTTTTATGACAAAGTTCAAGAGTGATACAAAACCCATTCTTTCTCCCCCTTACACATCACACAAATTGATTTCAAGGACAGAGCCAAAAGGCAGTATATCCATTTTGAACATGTCAAGTGAAAATCTTACCTGCAGTTCACCTCTGGCAAGAGCTGGTTTTAATATGTTTGCAGCATCAATTGCCCCTTCAGCTGCTCCTGCTCCAATTAGAGTGTGCACTTCATCAATAAAAAGTATTATCTCATCACTTTGTTTGATTTCTTCCATTAGTTTCTTCAATCTCTCCTCAAATTCTCCACGGTATTTAGTTCCAGCAACAAGCAGACCCATATCAAGGGTTATAACCTAAATCATGCAGAACACAGGTTACACTCTTAGTATATAAATATAACAGAAGAGGCATCAAAGGGTAACTACTCACTTTTAATAAAAGTATAACGTATGAGTAAATTATACGCTGTCCTGCAAACAGCATTGACCGTCTTAACCGTCAATGCTTTATAGCCATAAGTTTAACAAGATAAGGGGGAAAAAAAAGGTATAATTTAGATACATGTGAATGCCTACTTGCTTGCCATTAATTGATCAAATAGTTTAGAGACGGCACGTAACCAGACCGTTGTATGCCAAATATGATTGAGCAAAACAAAGCTTTCACGTCATTCAAAACCCCTCAAAAGTATGTAAAACACCCACAAATCCAAGGATTCTAACCAATAATTATCCTAAACTGAAATGCAAAATTAATATCACACAATCAAATGACTGAAAATGAGACAGGGTGCTCCATAATGGCTTAACCATCTTGGTGCAAGAAAATTTCTTCTTAGTCAACATGTAAAATCCCAAATCCCAAATATAAGAATAGAAGAAATGTGATATTATTTTAGAATCACTTTACATAGATCCAGCGAGTTGAAGTTTGATCATGTTAACAGTACTGAAAATGAAACAGCAAATCCCCTGAATTGAACAAACACCAATTTTACAAACTGTACAGATAAAATAATTTCTACTAACCTTCTTTCCCTCTATAGTTTCAGGAACATCACCATTTGCAATCCGTTGGGCAAGACCTTCAGCAATAGCAGTCTTCCCAACACCAGGTTCCCCAATAAGACAAGGATTGTTTTTGGTACGACGACCTAAAATTTGAGTGACACGTTCAATTTGTTGTTGCCTTCCCACAACAGGATCCAATTTTCCCTGGAAGGAGGGGGAGGGAGGAGAGGAAAATAAATAAGTATGCTTTTACACAGAAAGAAGCCTCATCTACCATCTGCCATGAAGAAAACTAGGAACTGCCAATTACCTCCTCTGCTAGCTTGGTCAAATTGGTGCCATACTCCTCCAAAGTTGGCATCTTATTGCTACTACTTCCTGGACCAACAGTAGCACCAACGCTGTCAGCACTCTCACCAACCATGCGAATAACCTGTGCCCATCAAGTGGAGATTGCAAGATTAACACTAAAGTTAAGATAAAAATATATTCATATATAATAGAAATACACAGAAAAAGAACTGATGAGGACATATTACTAGCCTGAGTGCGAATATTAGTTGGATCAGCACCCAGGTTTTCAAGAACACGCGCTGCTACACCCTCACCCTCTCGTAGAAGACCCAGAAGCAAGTGCTCAGATCCAATATAATTGTGACCTGAAAATTTCAAGGAGTAAGCTCAGATGTTGCAGCAAGTGCAGGCGAAATATTACAACTGAATACAATTTCTATCTCCACCCCCCCCAAAAGAGAGAGAGAGAGAGAGAGAGAGAAAAGGCCCGCCTAGAAAAACAATTCACAGATAAACTCCAACTCATTTTGAATGTATTTAAAGCAAATAATTATTCAACAATAATCAAGGCAGCAATCAAGCACTCATGTTTGGAATATTTCATACATGATACACTAAATAACTTACTCAGAAACCATTTTTATGCTAATGAAGATGCAATATTGTAGAATTCCAACTGCCCAAGAGGGCACCGACAAAAACTGTCGCTTCCAAGTATTATTTGACATCCTGACAACTCCAACCAGTTTGGATAAACCATTTGAGGTTTTTAAAGGAAGATAGTACCATCTGGTGGTGGCTCAACATGCATGAAAGGCTTTGGAGCATTTGGCAGGAGAATTATGCAAGAAATATTAAACAAAAGTTAATAATAAGATATTTTTCTAAATCTGAATCTCCTGGGTAATTTAGTTCATGATCCTTCTCTTCTTTCTGTAACTCGTTATATAATGGGGTAGTTTATCAATTCCTCTGCTCTTTTACTTTGTTCTTCCTCTTCTATAAATCATCAAAACTTAGTTAACTCTTCAAGTAAAATAGATAAATGCACTGGACCCAATACAACCAAATCACTTTCTACCTTATTTCGTGCAACAACGATATCAGAAAAACCATGGGAAAACTGGTAATAAGTAGACAGATGGATAAAAGGAAGAAAATTCTCAGTAATGCAAATTCTTTTTGCAACCAAGTAAATAGATATACAAAAGAACAGATCAAGGTAGAAAAGGATTTACCAAGTTGGCGAGCTTCCTCCAGTGAGAGTTCCAAAACACGCTTTGCGCGAGGAGTAAAAGGAATCTCAACAGCAACAAATCCACTACCCCTTCCAATTATCTTTTCCACTTCCACTCGTGCATCTTTAAGGTTAATTCCCATAGACTTTAGAACCTTAGCGGCAATACCAGTACCTTCACCAATAAGACCCAATAGAATCTGTTCCGTTCCAACAAAATTGTGACCAAGCCGTCTTGCTTCCTCCTGGGCTAGCATAATTACTTTGATTGCTTTCTCCGTGAAACGCTCAAACATGGCTTTAGGTATGCATCTGCTAGCCCTTGCTTGCCTCGAAGTAGTTGCAGTTAACACCTTAGAATGAAAATTTTGTCCAGGCCTCAACATAGTATCCAAAGGATTAAGAGTTCGTAGTCCTGAGAAAGCTGTCAGTCTTAATCCAGGCATTCGTAAAGTATACATCATTTTGACTGATCTTCTTAATTTTTCCGATCCCTTATGCTGACCATGCCTTTGCCCAGCCACTAGGCCAGGGACACTAATTGACTGAGCCAAAACCCTAGCCATGATTCCTGAATAGCTGGCTGCATTTTTTGATGAAACATATTAGACAACAAGTAACACACTTGAAATAACAGAATGCACTCAGATAACCAAATTGCATGTTTCAGCATATCAATATTTAGGACAAGAAACCACTTCATCTTTGGACATGTCAAGCAGCCAAAATCATGAAATTAAGAGAAAATTCAATACTGGAAAGATATTCAAAATAAATTTAGAGCTTGGAACGTGGGACTAACAAATCAACACCACCAGCAAAGGACCAAAATGAAACCAAAAACAACATACTTAGAGCTTAGAAAAGTTAACGATGACAAACAAATGGGGAAAAAAAGAACCCAATTTAAGCATACATAGACTCAGGATAACTGTATACAAAGAGCTAAATTAGCGGCTTAAATGTTGATTATTAACAAAATAAAGGCAGAGGAGAAAGTGAGAAGTTAAATTGATAATCAAGATGTTATATTTATATATGTATTCGTGTACACAGAAGAAAAGCATTTCAGCAAACACCTGGTGCATCAAACTAGAAAACAACAGAAGAAAAGCGAAGTGACAGAACTAAGGTTCCAAAACCTAATTGAAGCAGTTTTTGCAGTACCAAAACCAGGAAAGTAACACAGCCACCACACCAAACCAAAAGAAATGCAATATGAACAAAAAAACAAAATGAACTCACCAAAAGCCCTCGACTCTACAAATACCCGGTACTAATTCAACTTCAACCCAGAAAAATTATTAAGAAAAATTAGAAAAGATGAACAAGATTAAAATAAAAGAGAGAAAGTAAAGGGGAGAGAGAAGGAGAAGGCGACGGTTGGTTTGTACGGTGGGGCGAGGAGGAAGGGGCATGTAACAGATAAAATGTGGTCGTCGACAGCATGTATGTATATATATATATATATATATACACATGCCTCTATGATGTATCCGTATGTGTACCCTCACCTTCACCGACCTTTCATGTACGCTCTTCTATTTTATCATTTTTAAAATAAATAATTTTTAAGTTTACAATAATTTATTATAATTTTTAAATTATTATTTTATATATATAAGATAGTAAAGACTATCATAAAATTATATCAATTATTAATAATATTTTTATACATATTAAATAATAATTATGATATCTAATCCGATGTGTACCGTCATTCAGACCGTGCTCAGAATTTCTACATTTCTAATCAAACAATTCTAACTCGTGTCCAGCTACCATTGGTTTCGTGTAGTGTCTGGAAATGTGACACATAACAAAATAAAATGCTTATACATTCTGTAATGTATCTACGAGTAAAAACTGGTTTCATTCATCAAAAACATCCCAAACTGTTCTTATATATTTTGTTGGCATTGATTAATTTGGAATTTGCACTTTGTTGCCATCAATTCATTCCCCCTCATAAACTGCCATTGGAAAGATCATATATCTTTTTTTGTTATGCATGGTATGATTAATTGTGTATTTGAGATAATTGTAAAAATTTAATTATTTTCATAATTAATTATTATATAATTTTTTTATTATAATCGTTTGTAATAGAATTAATTTTATATTTAGATATATTAACTTTAAAATAATTTTAAATTAATTTATTTAGTTTAGATGGTATAAAAAAATTATTTTTAAGTATTAAATTATTAAAATATATATAAAATAATTAAAAATTTATTTAATTGATAACAAAATAATATTTATATTTTAAAATGTAATAAATAATTTATAATATAGAATCATAAGTTTTAATTTTCAGTATTATGAAAAAAAATTGTAATGCATTAAATTTTATACAAAAGTTAAAACTAATTTTACTAAACATATGAGAATAATGTTACAATAACTTTTTTAAAAAAAGTTGTTGAGAACGAATTTAATCATTCTCAAACATGCTCTAAGTTTTTTTGTGACACAGAGAAATGTATTTAGGTCTTTCTATAAGTAATATTTTAATAATTTAAACATTTATTTTTTATTATTTTTTAAAACATTGTTCGCATTGATAGCTCAACCATAAGACTAATAAAGTTTTTACTTGAAGGCTAATTTTTTTAAAAAAATTAGGTCTCATAATTAAATAATATTATGTTTATAATTTATATAATGATTATATTATTCATAATAATTTAATGTTAAATAAATTTCATTATCTCTTTTTTTTTGTGATAATATATGTGTGGATAAAGGAAGTGACGTGTGTGTATTGTCTGTATGTGCAACGAACTTTGCATATGCCTGCAACGTGTATTATCATTAGAGGCATCGTGTATTTTTTATGCGTATAGCGTGCGTTAGTTGTGCATGTAATGTGTATCTGTGTGTGTAATGTGCAACATATGCTATATTAATTTTTTTATTAAATAAATTAAAAGACCTCATTATCAAAGTTTAATTTTAAGTCACCAATTCTCTTGAGCCGACCTTGATTATCCACTTATTACTACATTCAAACTTTTGTGAGTGGCAACATGATATACTTAGTAAAGTAATTCTTAACTACAATAGCTGAAAGACCATATTACAAGTAATTTAGTTGTTAAATCATACAAATGATGACCATGGTGTCACACGCATAGCTTTAATTTCGATAAATTTTCATTTTGAAATTTATTTTTCTCTAAAATTCCTAATTTTCCTTGTAAAGTTGCTCTAACTTCTTCCATGAATGTTGGCTAAGTCTTGAAAACCTTGTAATAATAATGCAACTAAATGAGTGTGGTATTAAATAATTAATGAAAATGGCAACTTATTTTGTATATGACATTTCTAAACATTATTATTATTTAGAAACCTGAACAGTTTATATATCTAGTTTAATTTAATTTTATGTCATTGTGGCAAAGTATTGCATGTAAAGTCTAATCCTGACATGATTATTTATTTATTTATTGAAGCATTACATTTACATTAAGAGATATCTTCTCAATTTATTGATTGATATCACACAAAATATAAGGTTGTGTTTGTAATCAATTAAAATTGAGAATGAATTAATTTAATTTGATTTCAAAATAAAAAATTATGGGCTTAATTATCTTTTTGGTCCCTCTAAATATAGTCATTTTTGTTTTGGTCCTTATAAAATTTTTTATCTCATTTTGGTCCCTTTAAATTTCAAAACATGTGAAATTAGTTTCTGTCATTATTTCATCTCTGTTAAGTGGTGAAATGACAAACGACGCTCCATGTTAGCTTCCTACTTGTCTTTATCTCAATTCATTTATGTTATGTGTCCTTCATTCATTAATTTGATGAATCCACCTTGCCACCTATGTTCCTAATCCTAATAACCCCACTCTCAGCCTCAATCTCTAGTTGAACGCATAGATGTCATTCCCACTCATTGACAACTCATTTTCCTTTACCTCTCGTCCTTTCTCCAATCCAATCGTACTAACCATTTCTCTCCCTTGGCACTTACTCGATGAAAAAGAAGACAAGGTCGAACTAGAACCAAAACAAGAAGAACAAATTTAACACCAAGAACAAGAAGAACAAAAGGAACACAAGTGGAGGACGAAACCATCAACTTCATGGGTCGGACTTTGTGTGTGAAGAGACAAATAGACGCACAATCTTGTTTCCCTTAAAAGCGTCTCGCGGTGGATTCGTGTAACACCCACCGTAGGGTGTCACATGTATACGTTATTATTACCGAATTACCCCAAGTTATAATAATGTAATGTATAAAATTACGGTTAATTTTTTTTTTTTTGTTTTCGCAAAATAAACTTAGCGAGAAAATAAAAGATCATATCAAACTCACACATAATCATACATCATACATATTTTACATAGACAATATCGAACATTATTTAGAATACACCACTCCAAAAGTAAATGACACACTTAAAATAATATTACAGACTTGTTTATAATAGAGTTTTAGACTCCCAAGTTTATTTAAGCAAGCAGAACCCTCGGACGGGTCCTCCTCGATTCCTCGGCCAGATAGAATCCGTTATGATGTGAAGGCCTACGGACAGTGTTCGAGCGACGACACGATGCTAATCTCTGTTGGGACATAATACCTATGTCCCAATGTCGCCTAATGTGCAAAGGAAACTCAATATGAACAAAGATAGTTGCAGTAAGAAACGGGTTCCTACAATAATCTCTACTTATAAAGACCGTCAATTCCTTCGTAAATTAGTCCTCTCTCATCGTCTAGTCCTCCATGCTTCACTCCACCATGGAACGCAACCTCACGCAACCAAAGAAACCGAGTCTTGATGTCATCTTATCAAAATTCCGCGTCCCAGACGTGAGAAGTAATTCTTCTTCTGCTTCTTGTCTTGGTTCTTTCTCAACGTCTTTACTCAATTAAAAATATAATATGCAAATATACACACAAAGAGGTGAGATTATCTACGCTAAATACAAGCATGATAAACATGAGATAATACAAACAACACATCATGCAAAAATATCATATCATGATCACAATTATACCATCATCATAGTGCAAAATAATAATTATCATTATGCCATTATCATTGTTTAAATCATACAACAATTACAGCAACACCATCATATAGATATAGATGCTCAGCTTTCATGCATGCGCATTCAATGTCCTACTCCATGGAGCTAATACTCAAGTCGGAGAAATTGATCGAAAAGAGTCATTGCTGGTATTTCGTGCTTGAGACAAGTGCTTATAATTATATCTTGCACATCTAACATACACAACAAGTCGATCTCGATTAAGAATAGTGTCTCATCACCGGTGTGTTGCATCGGTCTAACCCACGTGCGTAAGAGCTACTAACCGCCCATTGTGAGCAACCCGCACCCGATGCCCCAAGGTCCACAAGTGACCTACACTACGCGTATCGCACCCACTCAAGAGGTGTACGTTTCTCCTAGGCAATTAGCCATATCCAGTCCATCGGACCATTTTCAATGCATGTGTAATGTACCAATTACCAACTAAAGGTAAATCACATAATTTCTAATACAAAGTTCAAATACTATTTTACGTTCATAAAATGGATTCATGCCAATTATAAGCAAATTGCCCAATTTCTTGTACAAAGATTCACATACTAATTTTTAACAGAAAGTTTATTGTATAATTAACAAAGAACCTTATATTATTGTATTTTTCTCATTCATAAAATATTTTTGTCACATTTTTATGGTCACGTAATATTTTATTATGTAAACAACGATTTGTAACATTTCTATTACGTAACAATTTTTTACTGTATTCTAAAATGCTTAAAAATATTCTTTAATTTTTAAATTGCATAGCAATTTTTCTACAACATTTCGATCGTGTAAAATATTTAAACGCTTTAAAAATTGTGTAGAAATATTTTAACATTTTTTAAATCGCATAATTTAAAAATTACGTTTTTGAGTTACATAAATCTTTTTTTTCACTGTTTTTACCCTTCGTAAAATATTTCTTAACTTTAAAATATTATTTTGGACTTTGCTTAATATAATTTCTTACTTTATTTTCTTCCGATTCTTAAAAAATTCTTTTCCATAATATATTTTCTAAACATCACTTTTTATTGATTTAATTACTATTTCTAATTTTAAATTTCATAACGTTTTCCAAAACCCAATAAATAAATTCTACTTAGTAAATTTAAGTTACAAACGTTTTCTTTTATATTTCTAAATCACTTTCAAAAATTAATTCTCCTTAAAAATAATTTGAAGTTTAGCACCTTCAATCTCCCTTTTTCTTTTATTTATGAAAATTCCACTTGACAACACTTTATTTCTCTTTTCAAAATCCTTATTTTGAAAATTCTTATATTTTATAACATCAAAACATTTTTTTTTTCTAAATTATCAAGACCTTAAAAATGGCCATTGGAACCATGAAGGATTTTTCTTATAACTTAAATGAATTACATTTTTGTTTTTACGCAAAATTAATTAATATCAACATAACTAAAAAGAAAACGTGTGCATTCTCTTTTGCAAAAACTAAAATCCTTTTGTTTATTTCCTTTACTTCTCAAATCATAAAATTTTATTATTCATGAAAATATTAATTTGGTGAACACCTAATTTGAGGTGTTTTGGCCAAAAATCTTATTGTTCTAGGGACCAAAAATCAATTTTCTTGTTCTTGAAAAACCGACCCAAACATGGTTAGAATCATGGAAAATGAAAGAAGAAATGAAGTTTTCCTTACTCTTCACTTCAAGAATCCTTAAGCTTGATCTTAGAAAAAGTCCTTCAAGATGTAAAAATTTGAGAAAATTCTCAACAAGAAAGTTGTTTAGAACAAGGTATTTAAGAAACTTGATTGTATGAAATTAAAGAGTATGGAAATGAATTTGAGAGCTTGGCGAATGGCATTGTAGGAGAAAAATGGTGTTTTCTTTGGTTTTTCTTCTTGGCACTTAGGTGAAAATGAGAAGGAATGATGAAGTGAGAAGGTGAAGTGAGGAAATGAGTTATTTTGTCTCTAAATGGGCTTATAGCATGCATAGGAGAAAATGTAAAGTGAAGTTTGAAGAACATAAGCATTAATGATCAATAGGAAATGGTCAGACATTTAAGAATTGTCTTCATCTTTTTCCTACTTAAAAAGCTTCTATGCTTGAATGCAAAATCGTCCCCCTTCTCCTTGCATGCAACATATGATTAATTTGCATGATCATCTTTCCTAAAATCCTAAATTTGATTAAAAGGATGGTTTTGATTAAAATAGTCATTAAGTTTAGGTTGTAGATGGAAGACTTTTTTGAGTCGGGATCTTTCTCCTTTAATTCCTAGCCCTAGATGAGTCTTCAAAATGAAGAGTCAAGATTACACCTTCAAACTTTACATCCAAGGGTCCAAAATGGTTGTAGTAAATTTTTGTTGACTAAATCTACACCATTAATTCAAATTCAATGGTTATTAATGGTCCATCTCAACCATTGATTTAATCTTCATCCAAGGGTTCATAATGGTCAAAGTTATTTTACAAGACTAAATCTCCACCATTGATTTAATTTTTCATCCAACGGTTATAATTAATCCTATTTATTTTCAAGATTAAATTTCCACCGTTGATTAAATCAATATTAAATCTCCAATGTTAATTAAATTAATGGTGTATATCCAATCCACCAATATTAACTTAATAATATAGAATATTATTTTGATTCACTGTAACCCCAAAAACATACATTTACTATATTTTTACCGTCACCAGAAATAAATACAAAAAATACGGTAAAGGAAATTTTTAAAACTGTTTCGATTCAAAGTTTAGTAAGATCCTCTGAGTCTAAAACAAGAAAAGACACTGGGCCCACGTATGGCTACCTGGGCCCACATACATCTCGTGGGGTCCACAAGCCGTAAAAATTTCAAAATCACATATAAAATCATAAAAATTAGAAAATTCACAAATATCCAAACAGATTACGTAAATTAATTTTGACTAAACAGTAAAAATTAAATTACGTAAATTTTTCTGATCCGAAAATTATTATTTTCCTGACACAGAACAAATCACTCAAAATGGTCAAATATGCAGATGGAATATTTAAAATAATTTTACAAAGGCATGAAATCACTAAACAAGAGAATTATCTAACCATTAAAATTACTTATTTAATACATAGAAAGTTTGGGGTGTTACAATTCGGGTCTAGAGGCAAGGTGAAATTGGGTTCAGGCATGGGGGAACCAGCCACTCGATGGACCTTGAAATCCACAAGATCATGGAGAAGGAAAAGCAGAGACAGTTCAAAGAAATCAAATCGACTGCTTCTGAGAATTTCATGTGCAAGGCAGTGATGGAAAGGAAAACAAACTAGTGGTACTTGTATCAGAAAATGGTTTGTGCTTACTCTCCAAAAAATGGTTTAAAGGGACCAAAACCAAAAATCATTATATTTATAGAGATTAAAAATATATTTAAGTCAACCCATATATACTTGCATTAAAAAAATGATTTGTGCTTACTCTTCAGTTTGGCCATATCTAATATGCTCTCATGGGATTCTTCACACTCTTTGAGGTGGGGTATAATATTACATATCCACAGCCACAAAACTCTCCTTCATGATGATATGGTGGGGGTACCCCAAATTGATGATGAAGAACACGAAATCCTAGCCATGGTAATGTCTCTGCAACTTAAGGGTGAGAGACCAAAAATGGCAACAAATTAGTCACGAATGAATAAGCAAATGTGGGAAAAGAAGAAAACAGGTTGAGGGAGGAATAATCAAAGTTGGAATTATCCCTAAAAAGTGGAGAACAAAATAGGTGAGGGAGGGGGGAGAATTAGGGCTTGCTGCACATTGGAGAAGAAAGAGAGGGAGGAAGAAGAAGTGACGTGGGACGCCATGTGGATGACTTGTCATCCACGTGATATAAATGAAATGAGATCAAGATATGTGACAAACTGACATGGAGCGTCGTTTGACATTTTACCAATTAGCAGAGTTGAGATAATGACGGAGATTAATTTTATCAGTTTCAAATTTTAAATAGACCAAAACGAGATCAATAATTTTAGAGGAACCAAAACAAAAAAAAAACTATATTTAGATTGACTAAAAAGATAAGTAAGTCAATTTTGTATTTCAAATTTATTATAAAAAATTATATTTGAATTGATTGAGAAATTATTTTCTTATATATGAAATACATTAAAATGGAAATTAATTTCATTTAATTTTATTATTTTACATTTATACTTGTATGCAAGATAGTTAGTAATGGAAAAATGGTTTTTTATTTAAAATTAAATTAAATTTAACAAATTTGATGGAATTTGTACATCAAAATGAATGGAAACTATAAGATTTTCAAAAATCAAATCATTTCTTATTTTTTTAACATTCCAAACATAAGATTTGATCTATAATTCAAATCATTTTCCATTAGTTCACATTCCAAACACAATATAGAGTTTGGCGAAAAATGAATGGAAGGAAAAAATAATTATCTTAAATAAATATATTCTCTATTTGATAATTTTGTAAAATGTTAAATTATTATGTAATATTTCAATCATTTTTTATATCAATGTGTGCTAGTTCCCAGTAGAAGGAGCTTGAGTCCCTTAAGCACGTGATCTCGATTCACACTCGAGATTTATGTGTGTGAAAATGAAAATAGAAATAACACTATTGAGAGAGATATATGTTTAAGTACCTAACCGTATCTCAAGAGATTATCTTCTTACTTATCGAATGGGATACTTTGAAAAATAAAAAAATAAAATCAATCATTATTATTTATTTTTGTTTTAATTTTTATTAATTTATAAAATAAAATTAATCATTCTATTCCAAATAGAAAAAGAATAAAAATATAAATTAATAATTAAAAATGAGAATTCTATTCCAATTTTATGATTTAGTACAATTAGAAATAAGATGATTAAACCTTTCAAACACAAAGTGTTATATTTAGGCCTTCTCCATAGGTGATATTTTAAGAGTTTAAACCTTTATCTTTTACTTTTTCTAAAAAAACTCACTTATAACTATATCCAACCTTTAATAGGTGATAACATGATATATCTATTATTAGAGTAAGAGGGAGTTTGTTTCATATGTTTTTTGGTCTCTAACAGGTTTTTTTAGCAAAAAAGTTGTTGCCCAACACAGCAACATATTTGACATTTTGAAGGAATAAAATCAACATCTTTTAGGATGAGAACAAAGTTGTTGTTTTGCCATTTAAAATTTGAGCTATTTTGTAAAAAAAATGTTATTGGAATTATTTTTAATAGTAATATATAAATATTATTTTATTTTTAATTAAATAATATTTTTAATTAATTAAATAATTTTTAATTATTTTATATTTATTTTAATAATTTAATATATAAAAATAATTTTTTTTATATTATCTAAATAAAATAAGTTAACTTAAAATTATTTTATAATTAACATATCTAAATATAAATATTTTTATAATTAATTATCATAAAAAATTTATATAATAATTAATTATTAAAATAATATAATTTTCACAATTATCTAAATATATACTAATTCTTAAGTGCAATAACCAAAATACCATATTACAAGTAATTTAGTCACCAAAACATCCAAAAGCATGATGGTGTCACGTGCATGGCTCTGATTTCGATACATTTTCATTTTGATATCTATTTTTCCCTGAACTTCCTCATTTTCTTTGTACAGTTGCTTTTAATTTCTTCCGTAAATGTTGGTCGTGGTCTTGAAAACCTTTCAATAATAATGCAACTAAATGAGTGTGGTATTAAGTAATTAATGAAAAGAACAACCTATTTTATATACGACATTTCTAAGCATTATTAATTAGAAACTCAAGCAACACACGAGTTTATATCTAGTTTAATTTAATTTTATATCATTATGGCAAAGTACTATATCTAAAGTCTAAACATGACATGATTATTTATTTATTTATTGAAGCACTACATTTACTTTAAGAGATTTATTATTGATTTATTGATTTTCATGACACAAAATATAAAGTTTTATTTGGAATCAATTAAAATTAAAAATGATTTGATTTTGAAATCAAATTTTATGTTTTGAAATTTATTATAAAAAATAAGAAAAATTTCAAAAAAACTTATTGTATTATATGCAATATACACTTTGATCATGTTACTTTAAATATGTATAAAATAGACTTGTTACTTTATGAATTATGCACGGTACTACAAAATGATAACAGACGCTAGTTTTTGGATAGAAATGCACACGTACAACGCACGTGCACGTCTCAAATTTTGAGTGCCAAACGCAGTCTTCTTATTCCTCTCACCCAACTCTAAACCCTAGAACTCCATAGCTGAGAAGTTAAAAAATTGGGGAAGAAAGGTTGAAAAATTGGGAGTGAAAAATTGGGAGTTCCAATTTTTGTTGTCCAATCTCAGGATTTAAGGCTTAAAAACTCCGAATTCTTAGATCGAATAATAATGATTTGATTCGGTTGCAAAAGTTAGAGTTCAAATGGATTTTGTACTGGTGAATTTTTAAACTAGTGTTTTTCGAATTGATAAGAACACAAAAAATAGAGGTTTTGATTTTTCAATGTTAGATCTACCCTGTTTTGAGTTGTTTGAAAATTTTGGGTTAAAATTGCACACAAACCAAGGACGAAGGGGTTGGATCGCTGTGAAGCTTGGTTATCCACCATTAAATGACAAATTTTCCTCTCCGGGGTCGCTGCAAATCACCATGAAAGTGGCAGGTTTTTTTCTCTCAAACCATTATGGGCTTCATCTGTTCTTGTTGCTGATTCATTTTCACATGAAATATGGGAATATTGGTTGTTATTTTAGTGACTACAATCAAAACCCACAATGTGTTTCCTCCATGGTTGTGTTGCAGCGTCGTGAGGAAGAAGAAGGGGCTCGTCTCCTTGCTTGTGCGTTGCAGATTGTTATGAAAGTTTCGATCAGATCTGCACGTGTTTTTCGGTGAGGATGAAGATATTGCTCAAGCAGTTCAGTTATGAAATTCTAGGGTTTAGAGTTGAGTGAGAAGAAGAAGATCCATTTTGAATATTTTTAAAGTAACATAATCAAAGTGCACATTGCGCATAATACAAGAGTTTGTTTTTTTTAAGTTTTCCCTAAAAAATAATATTTGAATTGATTTGGAAATCATTTTATTATGTTTAGAATTCATTAAAATTGGATTTGATTTAATTTAATTTAATTATTTTATATTTTTACCTTTATGTGATATAATTAGTAAGAGTAAAAAAATATTTTTATTTGAAATCAAATTAATTTTTAACAAATCCTATCAAATTTTATGGGATTTATAAATCAAAAGGAATAAAATCAATAGGATTTTAAAAATAAAATAATTTTCTATTTTTTTAAGCATTCTTAACATAAAATTTTCTTATAAATCAAGTCATTTTCTAATTTTTTTTTACATTCTAAACACAGTCTAAATTTTGGAGGAAAAAGAACAGAAGAAAGAAATAATTATCTTAAATAAATATGTTCTTCAATTTGAGAAATTTTAAAATAAAAAATTATTATGTAATATTTCAATCATTTTTGTTATTTATTTTTATGTTTTATAATTTTTTTTAATAGAAATGAAAATTAATCATTCTTTCCTTTTCTATCTAAACTAATCCATCCGAACATATCTTTATGCTGCATTTGATGCAAATAATGAAATCTTATAAAATTATAAAAGGAATAATAATATAAATTAATAAATTAAATGAGAATTTTATTTTAATTTCATGATTTAGTTCAATTAGAAATAAGATAATGTGAAATTTAAATTGATGTAAATGATGTAAATAACCTTAAAATTTTTTAAAAAGTTTAATTTTTTTTTCTTTCATATTTGAAGTTTTAATCTCATATTTTATTTAGAGAAACGTAATTTTATAAATTTTATGAAAAAGAATTCAGAATCTATCTATCTATCTATCTATCTATAGAGAGAGAGATTTATATCTATTTATCTATATTGTATAAGTAAAATTGCCTTTAGAAATAATTAATGACACAATTAATGTACATATAATTTTGTTTAAAACTTAAGAGAAAATTATTAAAATATAATTAATATTGAATACGAAATTTATTAGTAAAATTATAAGACAAATAAGAAAAGTCGGTTAATAAAAAGCCAAAATATATGGGTTTCTATTGTAATAAAAGAGTCATTTAACATGTCAAAATATATTATAATCTTTTATTTTTTAATCTATATATGAAACTTACATATAAGTATTAAATTATATATATATATAACTAAAATCAATAGTGCACACCGATATTATTAATAAGAAAAACAAAAATTGAGTTGTACTCTATTATACTTTATAATATTATCAGTATGATTGAAGTAAATGATTTTGTATTAGAAAACTTCCAATCAAACATTTTTTAATAAGTTTAATATATATTTTTTAAAAATAAAATAAACTAATTTAAACATACAATATATGATTATTTATTAAATTTAAAACTCATTATATATATATTGAATTTAAAAGAACTCGTGCAATATATAAATAAAAATAACTAGTATATATGTCATTTCATGTTTTTATCACTACCAAATACTCTAATCCCACAATTAAATACAAAATAACATTATATTCATTAGCACCAAATATAACATTAAATTTGGACTTTTGGAAATTTTATCATAGAGGACTAAATGATCGATTTTTTCTTTTTAATCCAATATTGGTCCAAATTTTTTAAAACCATACTAACAAAAAAGAGTAGAATATTTCAACTTCTTTTCATTTGTCTGATTTTTCATATATGCTTTCTATTTTTAAAAGGTATATAAAATTCCTTTAATACTTAAACAGACACCACTTGTATTTTAAAAATATTACACATAAATTAAATTAAGCATAATAAGTCTAAATTTGACTAATAAAATCATTAAAAAACTATGAATGACCTTAAAATAATATTTGTATTCTTAATTTTATCAATGTTGCTTGTAATATTGATAAAATTAAAGAATATAAATATAATTAAGGATAAATTTTAAGATAAAAATATTATTTTAAGCAAAAATAATTTAATATTACAAGTAACACTAATAAAATTAAGTGTGAAAATATTATTTTAATGTCATTAATATTAATAATTGATTAATGACTCTAATTAATCAATTTTAGACTTATTAGATTTATGTGTAATGTTTTTCAAAATACAAGAAGTGTTTGTTTATGTATTAAGGAAATTTTGTATAACTTTTAAAAATAGTGGGGAGTATGTAAAAAATTAATAGAATAGAGGAGAGGTTATAATATTTTATTCAAGAAAAAACAACAACAAAAAATGAGGAAAAAATATAATTTCGTGTGGGCTGCCTGTCAAACTATATATTAGTTTTCGATATTCTTATCTATTTATTTATTGTATCGATTATAAATATTCCATTTCAAAACTATGGGCTTTTGTCAACGGGCAAGGGTCATTGTAATTTGTGTTGGGAGAACTTCACCCAAAAATAAGTATAAATTGAAGTAGGTTACGTATGGCCCAAAGAAAAGTGGATTACAGAGCTACTGTTGAATGTAATGGGCCCTACGAAGTGGGTTACAGGTGCCTAGTGTGTTACCGATCCTAGGCTAGCTCACCCTTTTTTTTATTTTATTATGGGCCTTTGGTTTAAATTTGAATATTTTTAAGGTACACTATCTGCATAAAATAAGGGTTAAATGGTTCGAGTTTATTTAATTTAATACGATATTTTTCATACATTTCGCATAAGTTCTAACCGCAGAATAAACTTGGAAAATGTTGTTAATTTAAACTTTTATCATACTTTCATCTAATTATGATTTAAACTTTTAAAAACATCCTTAATAAATTGTTGCTGTTTTCTGTTAAGTTAAGCATCTACATTTCTCTTTCTTATTATCTATCTACATTCTCACTTGATGTCAAACTTTACTTATATCAGTAGTATATCTAAATATATAATTTTATTTAATTACAAGTATGTTTTTATGACAAGGAAAAGTTATACACGTAAAGATGTAAATATGTCAAAATGTAATTTTATTCATAAGAAACTTTAAAAAAGTATAATGTAATATTTTCATTAACTAAAAATATAACAAACAATAATCAAAAAAAATTTCCTATTAAATGAGAGTGACTACATGAATCAAACAATGTCATTGTATTTTATTATAAACTAAATCTTTTGATAAGTCATTTATATCTAAATCATTTCTTTCATTAACTAAAGATATGTATAAAAATTAAATTAGTTGCTAAAATTATAAATAAACAATTAAGGTTTTTGTACTATGAAGCACTAAACGCAACACGGACACGGGACACGATACGGACACGAGGATATAGTAGACACACCAAATTCAAAAAAATTTAAGACAAGAACACTTGACGGACACGATATATATATATATATATATATATATATATATATATATATATATATATATATATATAATATAAGATCTTAAAGGTGAGAGGAATGTTTATTGAGAGGTGAGAGTAGTGAATTTTGACCATTGAATCTTTCATGAATGATCAAGATTAGAACATAAATGCATGTGATTTTTTTAAATGAGCACATGACTTTTGAATAACTTTTAATTTTGACCATCCATTTATGGTTGTATGGTCAAAGTTTACTCCTCTCACCCTCTCACAATAAAAACTTCTCTCACTAGATATGTCCCTTATATATATATATAATTTTGATTATAAACATTCAAAACACAACTTCTTAATGACAACACAAATATCTTCATTTATAACTAGAAAATAAATCAACAATAATTAAAAATTAAACCACCAAATTAGAGTAAAATTCACTTGAAACTTGAATCATTAGCACACAGTGAACACAATGTATTGAGGAAGAATATAAGATTTTTCCTGAGGGTGGGTTGAGTGATATTGAACTTGTGGGCCGTGATATTAGTACACTGTCACATAGTAATTTTTTTTAAAATTTTAATGAGTTATGTCCAATATGTGTCTGTGATATGTCCTCACCGTGTTTGTAGAATGTCCTAGTCGTGTCCAAACAAAAAAAAAATTTAATTAGACACACTCAAACACATGAGACACGCGTATCGTGCTTCATCATCGTATGTCGTGTCGAGACATCTATCTACATATTGACATACGGACATAATAAAATGGCATGTCCGTAATTTATAGCTTTTGTATATCAGCATGAAATTTTTTTGAACAAACACTTGCTACTACAGATATTTACAGAGTCTTATTGCCTAGAGCTATAAAGTCAAGCTTCATTTTAAACAAGATAAATCAATTATTTATGAGTGAAGTCCATCACAACTAACCCACACATTAAACTGAACTAGACAAGTTTGGGAAGTTTCAGTCTGGTAAAGTAACTTTTCTTATATTTAAATTAATTCAAATTAATTATTAATTGTGCAGTGTTGTATAGGTCATATATTTAAAAACTAACTTTACATGTATTAATTATTATTTTGAGTGTATGATAAATTGTGTTTATCTAAAAATTTCTCTATTGGCTGAACTCTTGCGGGATTTACACTACCAAATTAATTGTTGAAGTAACACCAAAATGAAACAGGCTTCAGATTTGAGGAAACAACTTCCTCAGCAGCAACAGCACAATTTAAGATTTTAGATGCATCACTGGACAAGTCGTTCAGCACATTGTAGATACAAATGACGTGGGATGGCATACCCCACAAGACAAGGCAAATTAACGTTCCATGTCCCATGCTCACGAGGTTAGTGGAGAAATAATAAAGTGGAGAGTATCTTTCCTTTCCTATACCCACAGCACGGAACCCTGACTGCAAACTTGTTCAACATTCTTGTCCCTCTCTGCTTTTTAAACATATTCGGAATATCTTAGATTTTAAAAGAAATTTGCTATTCTTCGCTAGGGCGTACAAGCACTCGAGCTTCTCTGCCATTTAAATGAAAAATCATGCACTGAGATTTGTACATAGTTAAAAAAAAAAGAAAGAAATAGCTTATGTTGAATCTACCCTAGAGTTTATGCGTTTGAGCTTTTTATAGCAGCTCCCATTTTGAAATTCAATTTATTGCATTCAATTCTGGCCCTCAATTACACATGGCATGGATGATGCAAACACAATTAAAATCAGTGGGCCCAAATAGGTTCACAATATTTGGTTATATCCAGTATGATACATAATTTTGAATAATTTCCTACTACACCAGAAAAAAAAAATAAAGGGAAATAATTGCCTTCTTCATTTTAATAAATTAAAAACTGAACATAAAAGTTTATTGCTACTGAAACTATGATTGGAAAACGTGATAAAGATGAGATGAAGTTAAAAGAAAATGAAAAAAAAAATTATATCGTCTGAAAGTGAAAAATATACCGATATAAATTATGTATAAAGGAAGCTAAGTATATATACAACATGACATAATAGAAAAATTAATGAAACTAATTTGTTATCAAACTTGAACTAACAAATTAATTAATTGTGTTAACTATTATTTTATTTTTTATTTTTTCGTTGCAAGTGTTAACTATTTGTTAACCAGTAAATATGGTAACAAGGGCTGTAAAAGATTGGGAAGTAAAAATGAACAATAAACAGAGAAATAGATGAGTGTCCCATACTGTGGTGGAAAGAGAGAGAAAGAGGTGACGTGTTATATAGCGTTGGATAATGATATTTGCACGTTAAAAAAGATTAGATAATGTTTATATCTTGCTTGGTTCGGAAATAAAAAGTAAAAAGAGAGTATATTGAAATGTATGATTTTTTTGTTTTATTATCTAAAAAGAAAGTAATATAAAGATTATATATATATATATATATATATATATATTTATTTATTTATATACTCGTTATTATAAAGCGTGATTAATTTATTATTATATGTGATGCTTATCCTATCCTACACATCAGTGTCTTTGTGGCTCTATTTGTGAAGCAGTGATTAGTGTAAAGTTCGAAGGTTTTGCTTTTGCTTGTCACAATCCTCCGAAAAATAAGGTTGAATAAAGCCATTGCCCTTTTCCTTCTGCAAGGTCCTCTCTTGCTTTAACTCCTTCTACCACTTTCTCACCTCAGCAAACTCAACCAATTTGCTTCTCTGTCTTGTTCTTTGTTCTTCTCTTCTTTTCCCTAAGCCAGTAACCAAAGCCAGAAGCTTTTGTAAGAACAGAATCAAAAAATGATGTTTAGAGAAGAACAAGACTTTGCTTCTGCTTCATGGGCTACAAACCCTACTGCCAACATCGACAGGGACGTATTGAGTTCTGTGTGTGCTTTCAAACCCATGTTTGAGGTGGATGAAGAATGGTACATGGCGAATAACAGTAACCAAAATCAGCCAGATATGAGTGTCAGGGACATGGCCTTCTCACCCAACTTTGGTGACCCAGATAATCATCTATTGCTCCACCCATTAGACTCATCCTCTTCGTGCTCACCCTCTTCTTCTGTTCTCACCAATCTCCACCCATCTCAGGTGCAGTACTTTTTGCCTCCAAAACCCACCTTTTCTTCTCTTTTCAATGCCATCCCTAGCAACCCTTATGGCTTTGACATGGGTTGCGAGGTGGGGTTTCTTGAGCCTCAAGCTTCCACCACTTCAAAAGTGCTGAACACTGACACTGGCCTCTTGGGTGGCTTCAGTCACTTGAGCTCAAATAACCAGTTATTAAGCCTTCCAAATTTGAGCTCACACTCCCAAGTGCCACAAAGCAGTGTTGGCTTTGCGGGTTTTCAGAACTTTGAGGAGAGTTCTGGAGAGGCTATGGTTCTGAACAGGTCCAAGATACTGAGATCCCTTGAATCTTTGCCTTCATCGGGTGCACAGCCAACTCTTTTTCAGAAGAGAGCAGCACTTTGGAAAAACTTGACAGATAATAGGGGCAAGTGTGAAGCTGGGGAAGGGAATGATAAGAAAAGGAAGATGAGTAATATTGGAGAAGATCACGTGGAAGGTGGCAGTTTTGATGGGTCAGGATTGAATTATGATTCTGATGATGACATGACTGAGAGTAATAACAATAAGATGGAAGAGACTGCCAACAATGATGGAAACAGCTCAAATGCCAACAGCAACATCACTGGCGTGGATCACAAAGGGAAAGGGAAGAAGAAGAAGAAGGGAATGCCTGCTAAGAATTTGATGGCTGAACGCCGCCGAAGGAAAAAGCTCAATGATAGACTCTATATGTTGAGGTCCCTTGTTCCAAATATTAGCAAAGTAAGACTTTCTTAGCCACTTCATTCTTCAATATTCCTCTTAAATATATCTTAATTCAAGTATGAACTGCCGTTAATTACTTTCCAAGTCTTAGAGCGTTCAAGAAGTTTATATGGTACAAATATCTTTCTGAAGCATGCATTTATGGTTACCCCAAGAGCATACAATAATTTCTTCCATACAATATGACTCATAATAATTCATTAATAACTAGATCTGTGAGTCAACATATTAAGGACTGATTATGCTACTATATATTTATATAGAGGAACGAAGCTAAACATATATATAGCATGGCTTCAAAGCTTTAATTTGTTACTGTGGTTTGTGCTGGATTCTATGACACGTTTGGTTTGAAAGATGGACAGGGCTTCAATCCTTGGGGACGCTATCGAGTATTTGAAGGAACTTCTGCAAAGGATCAATGATCTTCATAACGAATTGGAGTCAATACCTGCTGGTTTTTCTCTGAAACCTGCTTCAAGCTTCCATCCTTTGTCACCCGCTCTACCTACACTACCCAGCCGTATGAAAGAAGAACTTTGCCCCAGCTCATTGCCTAGCCCTAATGGCCAACCCCCGAGGGTAATATTGCTTGTACAATTCTGGAATTAAGTTGTCCTTTTGCCTATGTAGTATTATTAACTCAATACACATTACTTCATTACTTTCTATTCCTATAATTTCTACTTGTGGATATATGGACAACAAGCATGTTTTTCTGTGTGCTTTAATGTGGAGGTTAACTTTTGCTTGTTCTTGGGATGGCATGAACCGTATATCTAATCATTACCAAGTTCAGATTTATTAATCTTGGTTTAGCATTACCCTCACAGCCAAGCATTATATTATTATTAATTAGTATGAATTGATGTAAGCTTTTCTTAATGCAACCATGCAATTAATTGTTAATTTTCACTATATATAGGTTGAGGTTCGGTTGAGTGAAGGAAGAGCAGTAAATATCCACATGTTTTGTGGCCGCAAACCTGGTCTGTTGCTCTCAACCATGAGGGCTTTGGATAACCTTGGGTTAGACATCCAGCAGGCTGTTATCAGCTATTTCAATGGATTTGCTATGGATATTTTTCGGGCTGAGGTAAAATAATTTTTTATTCTTTAGTCAATACCACCTACACCACTTGGAAATCAAACCATGTGCATTCAGCCAGTAGGTCAATTGATATTTTCCTAATTCATACCAGTTGCATCCTGTTTATTAAAAGTGAACTTTGTATTCCATTTCTCTGGTGGTTTATATAATACCTTATACGAGAGAGATAGGTGTTATATGGCAATGACTTTCATGTGGAAATTCCTTGAACTTCAATTTATTGCAACGAGCCTGGTATGATAACAACCATCTACCGTTATAAAAGTTTATGATAATTCTATTCCATGTCCATTAATGGCAGAAGTGTTAATGCTATTATACTTTCTGCTTCTCAAGAACATTCCTTAATCCCTGCTATCCATTTGTCATTTAAGGTTACAATTCCTGTTGAAATACCTTGGAATTAAAAATCGTGACTGTTATTAAAGTGAAGACTATGTTTTTTTTTTTCTCTTGTAAGGGCTAACCTTCCCTCTCTTTTAGCAATGCAAGGAAGGTCAGGATGTCCATCCAGAGCAAATCAAAGCAGTACTCTTGGATTCAGCTGGCTTCCATAGCACCATCTAGTGTTTTGGCAAGAAACAAACTACTGGCTACCATTTCAAATAGTCAATTTAGAATATTGGATATCTTAATCAGTTACTACTTATTAATGCTCACAATTCAAGTGTACTCTACTGGCTCTGTGAACTTCCGTTTCAGTTGAGTTGGGAGAAATTTTCACATGAATTAAACAGCACTTGCACTGTTTGGCACCCTTTGCATGTTCGTGTTGAATCAAAATTAAGTTGATGGTCTCCAACTAGTTTATGGACGTATTCTGAAGTTTTGATGTGAAGCTTATTTGTTCAGAAAAAGTTCATTTAAAATGAATTTATTTGTAAACTAAACAGGTGAAAGTATATCTATTATTGATTGATTTAATATAAAATGTATTATTATCTTAATCCATTAAATGATTTAAGAGTGAAAATATCCTTACTCACTTTATAGATAATCTCATTTTAAGAGAAGTTGTCTTTCAATTCATTGTTCTCCTCACAAATTTAATCTTTCCTTTTAAACCGAAAAAATAAACGATAATGATGAAAAAAATGCTCAGAAATGAAAATTCAATGTTGGCTTTTGAAGAGGCCCAGGAGAGGTGGGGTAACATGCATTTGTAGGAAAAATTAAAGGTTTCGCCAACCACAATCCCCACTGGAGCCTACTTTTAATCCAAATAAATGATTAAATCCATGGGCCAAAGCTTGCTAGACATGAAGGACAGAACGCTGGTAACAATGAGGTCCACAACGTGCTCAAACAGTGTATGTTTTTTATTTTGGCTGAAAAGTACCTTTTTTTTTTCAAAAACTATAATTAGACCTTCAACAATGGTGCATTTGGTGGTTTCTTGGAAGGAAGCTTTATCACGTAACCCCTTTACAAATATCCAGGGAGGAAAGGACCACACCACAACTAATAGTGCCATGGCAACACAACAATTAACCACGAATACATTTCACTAAGAAATTTCAAATCCTCCACCAAGATTTTCAAACCCAAGTGTCCACTTTCTTCCACTCGTGATATGACTACAATTCCAATCTTCGCCACTCACGCTGAAACCGTGACCATATGATATGACGGTATGACCTCGCTAGGCACAATGTGATAAATGTAAAATAAAGGGTTTGCCAAAATAATATGAAATTAAAGGCAAAGTTTAATTATACATCTTGCAAAATGCGAATTGATATCCATAATAATTTCCATCACAGTTGTCCATACTAGCACATCTTACCATAAAAATAACAGACAATCAAATTTAAAATCAGATAAACCGCCCTTCTATATGAACTTAATTACATTAATGGGTTGGGGTTCTAAGGATGAGAGAGTAACCATGTACAAGGTAAGGAATAGGATTGTTGAAAAATGCAAGGCCAATATCATGAGGACACAATTACATAATACATACTATACTATTTGAGTGTATAACTAAGTAAAGCATATATACTACTAATTCCATGACATGGTCCAAAATTGGATGGATACTCATTCATGCCACATCGATATTCTGATTCCAAACACAAAACAGTCACTTGATATGCAGTCAGATTCAGAATTAGAATTTTCCTCCAGATCATATTCTCCAACTGGATGGCTTTATGACAGTTCCCTACTTTCCACTCCAGCCGTAACCTGGATTGAAACATAACGGCGTTATACCATGAGATTCTTCTAGGAAACTAGAATCAAAATTCATATACGGCAACATTATTAAATGGACAACATCAGCACAGCCAACACCATTGAATCCGGTCCTAAATGAAATAGGAGGGAGTGAAGTTACCTGGAAGCTACGGAGATAGAATCTACGAATTATCAGGTGTCGAAGCTGGATGATGCAGCTGACATTTAATTTCTTGTGCATCTGCACCTTCGTTAGCTGACTGATTCTCTTCATTTTTTGAACTTAAGGTACCAGGGCTCATTTTCTGAATCTCCTCTTTGGGGTAGATATAAATTTTGCGGACCATGGCACAAAACTCCCTGAATTAAGTATAGAATTATGTAAATGATGTCCCATTCTCAAAATAAATAAATAAATAAAAGAAATAAAACTCAAAATAACAGGCTACTCAAAGATGTGTATAAATAGAGATCCTTACTGCCATGGATCATCTCCAACAAGCATCATGTCACCCTCATTATCAGTGTAGACAATAAGCCAATCCTTTTTTGGAGAAAATAATTCACCTCCAAATTCAAACAGCTGATCCAATTCAGCAATTAATTCATCATAGTCACTGAACTTTGTAAGGTCCACTGACCTACCAAGGGCAATTCCCTTTTTGTGAACCTAAAATAAAGGGCATTTGATTAATTTTCCCTGTAGAGTTCTAGCTGTTATTTTTTAAAAATCCATCTGACATTAAAGGGACTTACTTTAGTGCAACTTCTAGCAGAACTACTATGTGGTTTGAGTTGAACATCTTTCAGATGTAAGTCATGTGACTGAGAGGTTTGTAACAGCTTCTCATGGTCATCAACTACAACTAGACCATCTCCCAGTTTTGTATCTCCCGAATGTTCAGACTTCTGATCATTTTCGAAAGTACGATGTTGGTGTGATGTAAGATGCATGTGACCAACTGGCTCACTTGCAACATTTCTTTGTGATAAAGAAGGCTCTGGTGCAATGGGGCTACTGAGAAGTGAGATACCAAATAGTTTACAGTCACCATCTTTTGGTTTTGCAACCTCACAAGTTTTTGCTGATATTGGTTTGGACAACAGTTCTCTTGAACGAGGACTCTCATATTGAGTTGGGGGTGGTGGTGGCATCAAGAAGTTTCCATGTGGATGCTCAACTTTTTGACCATGAAGCACAGGGTATTCACCAAATGCACCATACCTCAAATTCCCTTGAACTTGATAAGTTGAATCACCACCCTGTGCATAACCTTTTGTATTAGAGTCCAAGAGGTTGAGTGATAGACTAGAGGGCACCACAGGCCATGGACTACCTAGCACATTCAGTTTGCCTTCGCGATCCAACAAATGCTTCCTAGCAGGGTTAGCTACAGGGCCAGTTTGATCAACCAGCGATGGATGCAGAGAAGGATCTCCATTGGTCCCAAAGCCTGAAAGAAGATCTGAATATTTTGGCTCATGCCTCGCCATTGACATCCAGCTCTCTGATCCATACCTTCTAGAAGTAGAAACAACGTCAATCTTTTCATCATCTACTGCAGGTGGCCACACAACAGACTTCTCAGCAGTATCAGACTCGTTGCTTTCTGCAAAATTGCCTCTCAAGGGCGGGAATTCTTGACCTTGCAAGACCCTTGGATACCCACTTGCCGGCAAAGGATCTATGCTTACTTTAGATGATGCTGTTAATCACCAAAAACATATCAGGCTCACATAACCACAAATGTTCTGCAAAGATAGAACTCTTAGAAACATCCAGTATCCAGAGCCACTAAACCATACCTTCCCGAGTAAGAACAGAAGAATCTGGGGATGATGGACCTGCATTAGGCCGAAGCCTTTTAGGCCTGGGCATTGGAAGAGGATTTAGAGCTGAAGGAGCAAGAGCAGGCTCTATTTTCCAAGGGGAAACTTTGTCAGGACGAGGTATATTAGATGTTTCATCCCATCTCACCTGGAAGACACATCAAACATGAGGAACTCCTTTATAACATGCCTAACTCAACAGTCATAACAACTAGAATACAACCTTGAGATTTCTCCATTTGGATTCCGGCCACCTTTTGGAGTCAGCATCTTCGATTCCAACAATGGTACCAGTAAACCTACAAATTTAACATGCCAGGTCAAGGAAATTCTTCCATTCAAGTTGTATGTTTAATAATAATAAAATACTGCCAGATTACATAAACAAACAAGAAGAGAGGGGAAAGAAGAGAAAAGAAAAAATCAGCATACACGATTACAAGTTAATCAGAGAAGAAAACAACATTAACCATTCATACCTTTGCTCAGGAGCCTCTTCACTTTCAAACCTCATTTTGAACCGCATCCCTATGGTATAACTATTTTTGAGAGACTCCATGTACTGATCATATGGAACAATAAATTCAGCTGGACTGGTCCTGCAAAATAATATTGACAGAATTGCTGTAAATCCTGCAGTGGGAAATCAAGCAGAAAAGAAACACTCAAACTAGTCCATGTGTGTGCGCAGGCAGGCACCCACCCACACCCACTCACACACATTCCTATCACTAAAACAGGATGTTAGGAGATCAGACTGAAATTACCAAGATAACAGGTTCAACGGACATAGTTTCAAGAACAAGTTACAAACCTAGGCTTGTAATAGACAGTGAACATGGTCCCGGTCGAGACAGCATGCCAAGCAGTTGCAAGCACACCAAGATGCATGCTGTGGCTGGAGATAACCGAGGATGGAACATTACCCTGCTGTCTCATTGCACGCCTGACACCAACTCTAAGTTCCCCATTCTCACCTCTGGAAGTTCTTAAATTAGTCTGATACCGTATAGAATAGCAAAAGTAACAAACCAGTGGAATCTAAAACCCCATCCACGAAATAACAAACCTTAGAAATATAAATGCATCCCCAGCAACCAGCCTCTTGGAGCTGACAAAAACACTCCAACCACTTTGCAGCAAGTGCCTACGTGGTTGACCTGGAATTTACTTGACTCATCAGTCACGAAGGATGGAAAAGTAAAATGCCTGTTATGCATATCACATAATTTCAAGTTAGTAATTACCGCGAAAGATATGCCTGAATCGCCACTCATTCCCATGTAGATCCTTGGCCACCAATTCCTGGGTAGGTGGCTGCTTAGACATGTCCTGTCAACAAACAAGGAAACAGAGGAGGATTCCTCCAACTTCAGCTGAAACGAAAACAGAAATGAAGCACAAGAAATAGGAAGAGGCGAGAACCAAACCAGAGGAGGAAGGCATTCATCGGCATGTCGTCTCAGCACCGAAAACCCACCGTGTGTACTAGTATCAGAGGCGGTGAGAGTTTTACAGAATGAATGCACATGAAACCGTGGCGGTGGCGCTGGCGGAGGCTCTTTCTCCACGGCATTCTCATCTTGCTATATAATTCGGATCCATAATTTAAAAAAAAAAAAAACCATAAGAAGCATGTTGTTGCTAAACTGCTGAAGCTAAAAAGTAAAAGCAACAAGTGGATAACTTACATTTGGCTCTGGGAGTAAGGTCACCTGAGCAAACACCTCATCGGTGTCTGGCTCCGCCTGGAAATTTTAGTCAGGAAAAAGAAAGAAAACTAATCAATTGTTATGTACCAATCAAGAATTACTTGGTTCGAAAGGCTGGGAATTTTATGCGCAGAAAAAGCAACACAACACAACACAACACAACACCTTGAGCATGACGTTGATGACCCGACAAAGGATCTTGGAGGGGAGATCGTACACGGGCATATGCTGGTCCGCTACCTGATTCGTCGACGCTTCCACCTAATGCATGTGCCACCAAAACAAACCAAAGCCCCCATGTTTACAAACATCAACCAACAAATAAATAAATGTAAAATAGTCTTTTTTTTTTAAAAACACACAAAAAATTGATCCCATCTGACTCAAATCCATGATAGAGCGATGAGAAGGAAGAAGACAAGAGAGAGGCCGCGGCAGAAGCTAATCTGAGCTCTGACTCCCAAACCCAACGGCTAAAAATTCATCATAAAAAAAAACGATATTAGAATAGTTACCAAACCTGCTCAATATGTCCCTGAGGAAAATAGAACACGCGCTCTCCTTCTCGGGGCACCGTTACAAGAGGACCAGCACACGCGTGCCATAGCTCCTTGTAAAGTGCAGCTTCTGCGTCTGTGAAACCAAACCAAAAACCCAATCACTTGAGACGTTGCAGAAACCAAAGATTTCTGAAAATGAAACTGACTATGCCGTAGTTGGTAGTTACCTCTGGCGGCTGATGATGAAGGACCATTTTGACCCTCTCCACCGTTGAAGTTGCTTTCCCCTTTTCCGTTCACGCAATTTCCCTTCATCGATACCTCTGATGATGCCATTTCTTTTTCTTCTTTCTCACAATCACAGATCTCTCATCCCCTCTATGCAAATTCCCCAGTTTCTATCACATCACAAAACGAACTTCCCTTTCGTTCTTTCTTTCTTTCTTTCTTCCTTCACTTTGCTACTCAACAACAACAACCCACAACTACTACAATCCTCTCCTCCAGAATCCACACAAACAACGCAACCCACGATCCTAAAACCAATTCTCTTTCTCAAAGCTCACAAACAACACACCCAAAAGCAGCACCAATTCCCCAAACCTCTCTAGCTTCAATTCACCATGCACTTCACCCTTTCAACCACTCTCTCTCTCCCTCTTTCTCTCTCTATCTTTTTCTCTCTCTTTAGAGCTGAGAAATGGTTGCTGCACCAGAAGCACTGTCGGAAGGGGGAGACTTAACCAGACTGGTCAAAACAGCGTGCAATCATTTTAACCGCGGTCAATTCTTAACCAGTCTCCCCAACCGGCGTTTACCGGTCCTCCCGCCCTTTCCCACCGGCTACAACCGGTGAACCTACTGGGGAATGGGGAACGCAACAACAACACGATCACGTTCATAATAAATAAAGGCGGCTCTTCTGACAGACTCAGAAACGCCGTTAACGTTGTTGTCGAGGAGGGATTGGATGGGGAATGTAACGGCGTCTGTCCTGACGGTCGCGGGAAAGTTGTTCTGTTTTTATTGGGAAATGGCGTTGTCGTGCTATTAACGGGCAGCGATATAGTATGCAAATGCAATTGGAATGGAATGGGGCATGGCATGGGTATTGGGTAGATAGGATGCATTTAACACCAACCAGGCAAGTTAACCATGGTTTGCTTTTTCTTTTTCTTTTTCCTTAATTTCTGCATTCAGAATTGAATAAATAATTAATTCGCATTTAGTTGGTTATTTTTCATTTTCGTGAATTACGATAAGAATTTTTGATGCGCCTGGGCGGTAGGGCACCACACTGAACAGCAGTTGTCGCCCCATTTGCGTCTTTGCCATTTCCCTCTTATCTCGTCATCAAATATTACCCCTGCATTTGTGCTTATTATCAATATTGATATCGAAGCTGCTTTTGGATCTAGGATTTTTTTTTCTCCCTTTCTTTTTGCTTTTACGAATAATAGCGACCGAACATCCTGAGTTGAAAAATAAATTAAATTATGAGTACAACTATTAAAATTAAATTATTGGTCGACTTTTAGTTCATATTCATATATTTAAGGATTTTTTTTTGGTACCCTAAATTTTTTTAAAGATATCAATCTCTTTCCAATAAAAATATGCCATTTTATATTTATTTATCAAATAAATTTTATTTTTATTAACTTTTATTTTATTTTTTAATATAAGTTTTATTTCAAGTTCTAAATATTAAAAACTTTATTTTTTATTCTTAAAATCTTCAATCATTGTATTACTTAACTTATTATAAAAAATAAGAATTAATCACATGATAAAAAAATGTATATATAAATTAATTTATTAAGTTATAAATTATTACTAGTAAAATATTTTATAAAATTAACTAATAATATTATGTAAAGATAGTTCTTTTAGCACAATTCATTTCTCTCACAGGTAGAACAATAATATGAGTAAGTCATCCGTGTATTGCCCCAGAATACATCTGTTATTAATTTTTTAATTTGTGCCCAAAGAAAAATACGATTCTCTTCCACTCACATTTCTTTAATATATATATATATATATATATATATATATATATTTATGTCTTTAACATATAAGACATTTATTTTTTTCTTGGTACCTTTTACTTTTATAAGTACAGTGATATACTCTTAATAATTATTGGCGAATACTTAATCACGTATTTCATATAATTAAAATATAAATATAAAAAAGAATTTTACAGTGAAACACTTGAGTTAATTGATCCCTTAAATGATAAAACTTCATAGAAATATGTATCATTAAAAAAAACCTTTAATGAGTCTTATTATAATGGCTATGTAACTCATTTTATATTCCCTTAAGTGTATTATCATAAAATTATTACAGTTTTGTTGGGTACTTGTCAAGTATACCAAAATAGTATGTTTAAAATGAAAAAGTAATTTATTTTATTTTTCAATACATTAAATGTTTTTTTATTTTTTTTTAATATCCTTAACAAATGTCTTTAGCAAAACTCAAATTATTAATGCATGTTATAATGACTATGTAACTCATTTTGTATTAATTATTTACATAGAAGACACTCTCCCCGTCTCTCTATATTTGTCTTTTTAAAAATTTGTTTTGTCACAAAATTATCTGTTATTTGAAAATATCAAGAAAGTATTAATTAATTTTTTTTAAAAATTTACTCTCATTCTTTATTATTTTAACTAAACTCAATAATTACATATAATTCATAATTAATAGATTGAGATAAATGATAATTTAAGCATATTAAATTATATTTTTTATATTTAAGACTATTTAATAATATCTTTAATCTTTATAAAAAATTTAAAAAATATATAAAAAGACAGAAAGAATATATATTTAAAACTGGAAGGCTACAGATAATAGAACAACACTTTTTTTTTTGGGTACAAAATAGAACAACATTTTAAAATTCGCATTTGATTTTGTAACTTCCGCTCCCTTTTACAAATTCCACCTTAGTTGAATCAAGAAACTGTATGCTCTACCGTCAAAAGCCAAACATTGAAACAATATATAACTTGGTCAAGCTCAAAGAATTATATGAAGAATGCACGTGTAATTGCATATACTCGGTCATCAGCAAAGAGTTGAACTATGATTTCCATGTTCAACACGGAAGCATTTTCAGATTTTCTACTTTTAACGTTATGAAAGAGTCACGAAGCTTGTAATATAAATATAAATACGTAGAGAGATAGTATTGATCTAAACACTAAGCATCATCTACTTAAACTCTCCAGGAGTAATAAAACACTTCTCCTTTTTCAATGAAGAATAAGATTAAGGTAATCAGAAGATAGAAATCGAATTAGAAAAGAGGGCATTTGTCATATAGCCTTCATCTAAAGTATTATGTTAATCATTCTAATCTCTTTTACTGTACATTATCTTTATCTCTTGTAATCTGTTACTTATCTGTTATATATTTAAGAGTTATAAATAGGAGGTTTTATCTTTTGTAATTTGTTGTTTTTTCTGTTATATATTTAGGAGTTGCAAATAGCTTAGTTTTCTTATAAGAATCATATCTTAGTTAATTTTGCTTATCTTCTTATCATTTCTACTTTGTATATATATACCTACATTCATAATAAATAATAATTATCCAATTTTCATCAATTTTACATGGTATCAGCCTAAACACACATGATACTTGGATCTTTCTTTCCTCATGGCTGCCTCTAATCAACCTGACTCCTTTTCATCTTAATCATTCCTCTGATCAACCAGGACAACCTTTGGTCACTCATCCTCTCAATGGTGACAATTACCCTACTTGGAGCCGAGCCATTACCATGGCTTTAGAGGCCAAACATAAGCTTGATTTTATTAATGGTAGCATACCAAAACTAGAATTCAATTCTCCTAACCTTTCTCATTGGGTCCGCTGCAATAGCATAGTTCAATCTTGGCTTATTCACTCCACTAGTCCTACCATCGCCAATTCCATTCTTTGGATCAAAAGTGCGCGGGATATTTGGCTTGATCTTCTTACTCAGTTCAATCAGAAAAATGACCCTCGCATATTTGAGATTCGTCGTGCAATTTCGAATCTCTCCTAAGGTACCAACTCCATCTCTACTTATTACACCACCCTGAAGGCATATCGAGATGAACTTGACTCTTATCGCACTCTTTCAGCTTGTGCTTGTGGTGTTATACCCAAATTCAATGACATTTATGTTACTAATCACCTCATAGATTTTTTGCAAGGATTGAATGATTCCTACGCTTATGTTTGTAGTCAAATCCTCTTCATGGAGCCTCTCCCATCAGTGCCTAAGGCCTATTCTCTCTTTTTACAGGAAGAACACCAATGTTCCTTATCTGACTCACGGCCTCTTGCTTTGGAACAATTAGCATTGGCTGTTCAACAGTCTTCTTCTTCTTGTGGTGCAAAACCTCAATATCACTACACCATTTGTAATGCTGATGGCCACTCTGATAGTCGTTGCTACTCTGATAGTCGTTGCTACTCTAAGATTGGTTATCCCCCTTGGTGGAAACATAACATTGGTGGCAAGTCCCGCTGTGGTCCTTCTTCTTCACGTGATTGTCGTGGTTCCTTATCTTCTTCATCGCCAGCTCAACTCAGTGTTGCTGCTGTTACGTCATCTCCAGATTCTGAATCTTCGCCTTCCTTTACTTCATCTCATATACACCAACTCCTTTCTCTGCTAAAGACTAGTAATAATCAACCTGTAGCAAATTTTGCAGGTACCTCATTTCGTTGTTTTGTCACCTTTCCATCTTGTCCTTCCTTGTGGATTTTATTAGAATATGGTGCTACAAATCATATGGTCTCTGATTTATCACTTTTTCACTCATATACGTCCCTCTTTACATTTGTTAAATTATCAAATAATAAGCGTGCTCCTGCTCATCATATTAGGTCTATTTATCTGAAATTTGGTCTCCTAATTCCTAATGTTTTGCATGTTCCTTGTTTTAAATTTAATCTTTTATCTATTAGAAAATTCACAAAAGACACTAATTCTTGGATCACCTTTACTCCTACTTCTTATTTATTACAGGACCAGAGGACGAAGAAGACTATTGTGATGGGTGAGTAGCACGGAGGTCTCTATACTATAGACAATTCTCCGTCTATTTTTCTATCTACAGCATCCTTTAGTTCACACTTTGACTTGTGCCATTAGTGTTTGGGACACCTTGCTCTTTCTTTATCTCCTCAATTTAGCAGTTTGAATTCTGGCATTAAGTTTTCTAATAAGTGTACTTGTACCATTTGCCTTTTGGAAAAACAAACTCGTTTGGCTTTTCCTTCAAGTTACATCTATACTATCAAGTGTTTTGAATTAGTTCATTTAGATGTTTGGGGACCCTATACAAAAAATCATTCTTCTAGTGCTAAACACTTCCTAACTATTGTTGATGACTTTTCTAGAAGCACTTGGGTTTTTCTTATGCAACAGAAAAGTGAGGTTAACACAATTATTTCTAATTTTTTTAAGATAATTGAAAAATAGTTTCAAACACATTCAAAAAATTCAATCTGACAATGCGCGTGAATTTTTCAACTCCAATACCAATCTTTTTCTTCAAAACATGGGTGTCTTACACCAATCAAGTTGTGTTGATATTCCACATTAAAATGATATTGTATAACGTAAATATAGACACTTGTTAAATATTGTGCGTGCTTTGCATTTTCAATCTAATTTGCCTTTAGATTATTGGGGAGAATTTGTGTTAACTGCTGCATATCTTATTAATCGTCACCTACTAAAGTTATCAAAGACCGAACACCTCATGAAATATTATTTAAAAAAAAACTAAATCTTTCTCATCTTCGTGTCTTTGGTTGTTTAGTTTATGGTAGAAACATTCACATCCATCACAAATTTGACAAACGTGCTTCTCCAGACATTTTTTTAGGCTATCCCCATGGTAAAAAAGGATATAAATACTTGATTTAAATTCAAAAACAATTTATGTAACTAGAGATGCTATATTTCATGAGCATATTTTTCCTTATCATATACTTAATGTTCAGAATCCTAAACTGGTCTTATCTCTTCCACCATTAGACAATATTCCTATTATGCCAGATTCTCACCATTCTAGTACTAACCCCATCGACCCACCCATATCTTCCCTGCTCAATACCCCTATTTCCTCTCCTTCGCATAATATTCCCACCCCATAATAGATTGCCCACACACCAATTTCTCAGTCCAATCACGTTTTACCCATTCCACTTGACATTGACCCTGCGTCTCCAGAGCTAGCCCCACCAGCAGTGTTACCTCTAGATTCTCCTCTCAATGCACCCCGTCGTCCACAGCGAACTAGTTGTCGTCCGGACTACCTTGCTGATTATTAGTGCTCACTCACCCCCTCACAATCATCCTCTTCAACCACTGACCTAGGTAAGCCTTATCCCCTTTCAAATTATTTATCTTATCACTGTTTCTCTCTTTCCCATTGCTCTTTTTTGTCTTCCTTAATTGTTACCTCTGAGTCGAAGTCATACTCTGAGGCTAAGCAGTCTGAGATTGATGCCTTGTGCGATAACAAGACCTGGTCCTTAGTTCCATTGCCACCTGGGAAGAAAACAATTAGTTGTTGTTGGGTATTTAAAATTAAGCGCAATTCAGATGGAAGCATTGAGCATTATAAAGCTCGACTAGTAGCGAAAAGATATACACAAATTGAAAGGGTTGATTACTGTGATACCTTTGCCCCAGTCGCTAAACTTGTTACAGTTCGGGTATTACTTTCTATTGCTACTGTCAAAAATTGGCCTCTGTATCAACTTAATGTGCAAAATGCTTTTTTACATGGTGATCTTGATGAGGATGTATTTATGCATTTACCACCGGGATTTCATCGTTGGGGAGAGCAACTTGTCTGTAAATTACACAAATCCCTTTATGGTCTAAAGCAAGCATCACATAATTGGTATTCTAAATTTTCAGAGGTTCTTATTGCTTTTGGTTTCTTTCACAGTGCTGTTGATCACTTTATTTTTTATCTTCATCGGGACTCTGGTTCTGTTTTTATTATCTTATATGTGGACGACATTGTCCTTATAGGTTCTGACCAGTAGCTTATTCATTATGTTAAACAGCTCTTGCACAACAAATTTCGTCTAAAGAACTTTGGAAGATTGAAGTATTTCTTGGGTATTGAGGTTGCTCAATTGAAACGGGGTTTATTCTTATCACAACGACAATATGCACTTGGTATTATTTCTGATAGTGGTTATACTGCTTCCAAACCAGCAGAGTTCCCAATGGATCAAAATTTGATATTGTCTCCTTCGGATGATCTTGCATTACTTGATCCTTCTCCATATCGCCGTTTTGTTGGGCGCCTCATATATCTCACAGTGACACGTCCAGATATTGTTCATTTTGTCCACATCTTGAACCAGTTTATGCATGCTCCACAACAGCCCCACATGGATGCCACAATCCGACTCATTCGTTATCTCAAGGGCACTCCCGGATAAGGACTATTCTTTCCCTCTACTTCCGATCTTTCTCTTTAGGCTTACTGTTGTTCAGACTGAGCTAGTTGTCCTACCACTCGACGCTTTACCTCAAGATATTGTATTTTCTTGGGTCTGAGTTTGGTTTCTTGGAAGACAAAGAAGCAAGATGTGGTATCCCACTCATCTGCTGAAGCAGAGTATAAAGCAATGGCCAATGCCACTTGTGAAGTAACTTGGCTCTCCTACTTATTACGTGACTTTAGTCTTCCTCTTTCTACACCTAACCCTTTGTTTTGTGATAATCAATCTGCACTACACATTGCATCCAACTCGGTGTTTCATGAGCACACTAAGCACATTGAGATTGATTGTCATGTCGTCAGTGAAAAAATTGCCTCTGGCCATATTAAAACCATGAAAGTTGGTTTAACAGATCAAATTGCAAATTTATTTACCAAGTCCCTTGGACGAGATCAGTTTGTGCATTTGAAGGTCAAGGTGGATGTTTTTAATCAGCACACACCATCTTGAGGGAGAGTGTTAATCATTCTAATATCTTTTACTAAACATTATCTTAATCTCTTGTAATCTGTTTCTTATCTGTTGTATATTTAAGAGTTATAGATAAAAGGTTTTATCTCTTATAATTTGTTGCTTTTTCTGTTATATATTTAGAAGTTGTAGATAACTTAATTTACTGATAAGAATATTATCTTAGTTTTGCTTATCTTCTTATCCTTTTACTTTGTATATTTATACCTACATTTACAGTAAATAATAATTATTAAATTTTCATCAATTTTACATATTATTTGTATACTCGCCATTATTTATAAAATTGCTTTCAAAACTCATGCCGTCATGCGTAGTAGAATGTGGATTTTAAACTCTTACTCTCTTCTTTCTACAATGTTCATATAAAAAAACAGAACAGTTCTTAATACTGAATACTGATATCATTCTTGGTCGTCTTTGTATATATATACTCCTAGGCCGTCTTTAACCAGATATATTTGAATTTATAAATGAAAAAAGGGAAAACAAAAATCGAATTACTAGACATCAAGTATCTTATATACATACATATCGCTGATTAACAAAGTACTAACGGATATAAAAATTAATGTTTTACAATTTGGCATGTAGGGTTTGGATTTTATCTTCTTAAATCTTAGGCAGCTAAACATATACTCTTCGATATGTAAAAATATAACAAAGGAATCGAAGATTAAAACTGCAAGGAATAGATTGTATTTTTTTTCTCTACATTTAAATGATGTACCTATACAGATTGTTGGATCTTGGACTACAAAAGGGCATGGGTTTGAGTATTTGTTGAGTTGAATGTAACAATCCCATGCTCCCTTACTAAAAAGCATCTCCTTATGGTTGCCACAATTGCTACATGCATCGAATTTTCACTTACAAGTTACAACACATCCTTGTTGCAACTTGCCAGCCTGGATATATCTGTACCTATATATATACTGTGAGACATATGCATATGTTGGGGAGACAGGCCATTATATTGGATGAGCTGGCATTAAAAACTGCAACGAAATTCCCTATCAGCGATGAAAATCAGATCAGAATGAAATCCTACACCCAATATTTTTATGCTTGTTAATGTTCTTCAGTTTCTGAAAAGATTATTTACAAGTCACTGCATGCATGTACTTTTGGTCGATGTCAAGATTTTCATACACTTTGCTATGAAATTAATTGTTGCGATAGGAGGCTGTACTTATGACTTAATTAAACTTATAAGGAGAGCTAAATTCAAAAGATTAATCCATTAAGTGAAAAAATTCTATGACTTAAGTATTATGATGGATTTATTTATTTATTTAATGTAAAACTTATAACATGCTCACTTTTTTTAAAAATCCATGTTTATGACAACTTTATTCCATTGATACTGACTTGGTAGTATCCCTTTTTCCTTTAACGATTTTGTTTATCTATCAATATTTAGTAACACTCTTATTATTATACATTAATTTAGCTTATAAATGACATTTTTCATAATTTAACTTTAATAAAAATATCAATTATTATAAGTTAAGTTCATAAAAAGAATTCAATTCAAAAAATTAATACATAGACTGAGAGAGTCTCGTGACTTAAATATTATATTAAATTTTTTTATTTACATAATGTAAAAGTCGTGACAGAGACCTTCATCCTTTTAGAAATGTAGCTCCCTTACTCGCGTCCGATCTTTATTGGTACAAGTCACTGTATATACTGTGACTAAAAGGAGGTACAAATTATAAGTTTGAAGTTATAATAAATTAATAATAATTTGTACATATCACGAAATAACATCTACGTATATACATTAAAAGTTCGATTTTAGTTTTGGTATATATATATATATATATATATATATATATATATATATATATATATATATATAATATATATATATATATATATATATAAAAAAATAAAATAAAAAAATATAATCTTTGATATCGAACTTCTTTAAACGCTTACTAACCCAACTTAAATTAATTAGGAAATTTTAATTAAAAAAGTATGACACAGTTGAAAATAGTTGGATGGTTATCATTGCTTAGCAATTTCAATTTGCACAAACAATTTTTTTTTATCACCAGATTTTCTTGTAAGTTCGATTTATTTAACTCGTTTATGATATTAATTCTTATTCGATTATTAGAATACAAAAATTGTATAATCTCCCCACAAAAGTTAATTATGTGGTATATGAACTTGAATTTGCAAACATGCTCATCTTGCCTCTCACTTGAAAGCAACTAATATTTTATTTTATTAATTCTCTCCGCAAATTCTATTTTAAAACTCTTTATGCTATGTACACGGTTGCCAAATTTGATATGTTATATAATAAGGATGGTCAATATGTAGAGTGAGTTGAACCACGCAAAAGTGCTACTGCTAACCGATTACCAACTCATGTAGATTAATGCGTAGTTGTACATTTGAACCATGCAAACAATAATATGTGGCGGCAAGCATCGTGCTTGTCAACACATAATAATAATTAAAAAAACTGAAAAAAAAATGAAGCATCGTTTTGAAAACTGGCTACGAATGAAACCATAGTTATTTCCCTTCATTTTTATTTTCTCACACGATCCCTAATAAATGTAAGAATGCATTGTTAATAATGAGAGGAAACGTGCACGTTATGGTTTTTCTAATTACCTATTATAACAAAAGGAACGTGAAATGCTTGTCTAAAATATTATTGTATTTTGCAATTTTGATTATATATATATATAATAACATATTTAGTGAGATAAATTTTTATTGTGAGATGATAATGAGAGTTTTTATTATGAGAAAAATAAATTTTAACTATATAATTATATATAAATAATCAAAATTAAAAATTATTTAAAAATTATATAATTATTTAAAAAAATTATATATATTTATATTTTAATTTTAATTATTTATATAAAATTTAATAATTAAAATTTAATTTTATCATCTCTTATAATAAATATTATTCTCACTAAATACGCTCAATATATATATACCTTTATAAAATTTTATTAGGGATTGGGGCATTCGTCCGAAAAAAGCATAATGTATATATGCTTTTGGAGAGAATCAACGATAAATGCATAACGTATATATACTGTTGGAGAGAATCAATCTGTGACATCATATATATCGAACTTTTTCTGCAGTCTGTATCTGTCAATCAAACCTGGATAATAAAATGGAGAAACAATCACAACTACGGTATTTAAGTCTTTTTTGTTACCAATACACTTGATTAGTTTTAAAATATTTAGATTATTGTTTCTTATAATAAATATTTAAAATCTATCAAATATAATAACTATCAATAGATATGATAACCCATCAAGATATTGATAAAAAATAAACAAATACTAGAATCATCCACAAATTAAACTAATTAAAAATAATGTGGGAATTCATATACCAACCAGGGTTGGTTAAAGGCCCTGAAAGGCTGAAACCTAGTTTATTTTTCGGTACAAAGAATCATGTTAGTTTCTGCAACAATTATTTTCTTTTATCAAATAATATATATATATATATATTTTATATTTTATTTAATATTATTTATTATACATATTTTTTTATTATTTTCTTTTACTCAATCATATTCTTTAAAAAAAAATATAAATAATAATACACCTGTGAAAAAGAATATAAGACTATTTTTTTCTTAATTTCTATAAGAGTTTTTGTGAAACTCTGAGCTAGGGTCACTCAAAATCTTGTTGAGCCTTTTTATAAGTTAATTGTTTGCAACTTCCCTATAAATTATATACAGCATGACCATTGCATACTTGGAATGGTTTTAGTTATGTTGATTTATTTTGACTTGTGTGAACTTCATTTTAGAATATTATATCTGAATAGTTTTAGTTATGTTGATCTATTTTAAGGTTTGTGTATATTTTTTGGTTGTATGGGTTTGTTGTTGATAATACGCAAGTTTATAATTTGTTTTAATGTTATTTTAAAAGCTAGAAAATATAAATAAAAAAAACTCATTCTATCAATTTAGAGATAGAAATAACCTATCTCTAATTTAGAGATAAAAATATAAAAAAATCACCTCTAATTTCAAATTAAACATCAATAATGATAGAAAATTTTGTTTCTAATTTAGAGACAGATTATGCCTATCTCTAAATTCAAATTAGATACTATTTTGTAAAATGGCAATGACATATGCTTATCAAGTAGAGATGAAATAATTTCATCATTAAAGTGTTTTTAGAGATAGAAAATGTTTCAATTTTTAAAGACAAAAGTTTTAATATTTAGAGGGAGAATTTTTCAACTCTATTTAGTGATCACTATAGTTTTCTCCATGTTTCTGTCACTAAAAAAATTAGTTACAAAATTTATAGATTTTAGAGATAATTTTTTGTTATCTTTAATATGCAAATTTCCAGTAGTATTACAAAAAAAAAACTTTGAGGGTAGAAGTGAAACAAAATTGTTATTATTATTGTTGTAATTGTTAGGGTTGACCAATTTCAATGTGACAGAAAAAAATAGAACAATGAAATAATATTTTAAGTTTTTTTTTTATTTTTCATTTAAATTTTTCTAATATTAGTAAAATAAAATTTTGAAAATAAAATGAAAGTGTAATAAGAAAATAAGAGATATTTTTATATGTATATAAATGTAACACATTATTTTTATATAAAAAATATAAAAAATTAAAGAAAAAAATAAATATTACTAAATTTATTTATTATAAAAATTATTTTTTATTAATTTTTTATAAATATATATGAAAATTACGTGTTGTGCAACAAAAAATTTGAAAAAGACAAAGCATGCTGCGAGATTGCGATACGTGACAGGGAGACAGTAAACTTGGGCAATAGGGAAAAAGTGAAGTGAAGAGCGACTCACGTGGAGACACAGACTAGAAAGAAGAGAAAGGGACCCGCTTGTATTGTCTGATAACACTATAGCAGGTTTGTATGGACCGTACAAAGCAACAAGGAGAGGAATATTCATTCATTTCTTCGTCCTTAAAAAAAAAATATCACTTGCAAAATATGAAATGTCAAAAGAATAATACAGAAATTAAATGGTCGAATTACTCCTTAAAAAATATAGCGTCCATGATATTAATTTTTTAAAGATAAAATATACTCTTAAAATCTTTAAACATATATTTCATCATTTAAATTAGTTATTACTACTAGTTAATGTATTGACATTTAAGAATTAATTTAAATGATGAAATACAAAATTAATAACTTCAAATATAATTTTTATCATTCAATAACTAATATAAGTACCGTATTTTTTAAGAATCAATTTGATCATTTACTCAAACAACACAAGTTGGTACTGCAATTCTCCGATGTCCAACATCGCTGAACACAGCACTCAGCACTGAATTGGTGTTCTTAAGTCTTAACTTTTTAGATTAGCCTTTTTTTTTTATTTATGTATCAAAAAAATAAAATAATGTTTGATTAAATTATATTGAATGTCGTTAGATAGGTTGGAATCACATTGATGGTTTATTTTGTTTTAAAACTTATACTATTATTTTTTAATTTAAATATTTACGTAATAAATAATTTTAAATAAGCACTCATTTTAATCATTTCAGGATATATTCAAAATTATGTTGGCTATCCATTTATCAAAGACATTCAGTTCATCTTTTAACGTTAATTAATGCTAGCAGTTTCATTTAATCAATTTGATATTATTTTAAAGACCAAATTGATGATAAAAATATGACATCAAATAATTAATTTGATGTTATATATATTAATGTATTAATATATAATAATATATTAATAAATATATTAATATATAATATATTAATAATTAATTTGATGTTATATATATTAATTTGAATTTGAAGATGTATTAATGACTTAAATTTAATAAATATAATTAATAATTGTTAAAGTAATTAATATATACTTGTATATATTCTTAAATTTAATAAATGTTATTGATGACCCTTTAAATAATATTCTTATATAATCTAATTAAACAAGAAAAAAATCATCAACAAAAATAAAGAAAAATAATTTTATCACTTACCTTTTAAATTGCACATAGGTATGAATCAACGATAATTTTGAAAACTATATTATGAGTTAAAAATTATGTTAGACTCTTAAAATGTGCAATTACTATGTCTATTTTGTTAAGAGATAATGAAAGAATAGGATAAAAAATAATAAAAAATGAATATTCTTCTTATTCAAGAGTTCAAAAATTTATGTAAAAATAAGAGTTTAAGATATAAGAATAAGATGAGAATGTGAGAGAAACTATATTTTTTAATGTGAGTATGAAATTTAACAAATTTTGTTGGATTTTAACAAATTTGAAGCTCATACTATGAGTTAAAGATTGTATTAAGCTCTTATGTCTATTTTAATAAGAGGTGACGAGAGAATAAAAGAAAAATGATAAAAAATATTATTTTTATTTAAGAGTTTGAGAATTTATGTAAAAATAAAATTTTAAAATATAAGAATTCGAAGGAAATGTGAAGAATACTAGCTATATTCCTTTCGTGTGGGTATAAAATTAATAAATTATAATAATTTTTATGGGCTTGATATTTTTTTATTAAACACTAACACAAATTTAAAGCACATATTATAACTCAATTATTTTGTGAAAGTAGGTAAATGTAATTTATGTTGTTATTTTTACAAATTTAAAGTTTTTTTATTATTTTAATATATATTGATACCATTAACATGATAAAAGAAAAATATAATATGTGGGAAAACTTTTATAAATTAAAGTGTTAAAGTAAATTTTAGTATTATATTTATTTATATGTATAATAATCTAAATAAGTATAGTCAGTTTAATATTATTATTCATAAAATTTAAGTAATTTTTTTTGGTAGTGTAAACTTTAAGTAATTAATACTATAAATATTGTACATTACAAACCCGTAGGCGGATATGAAAAGAAAAGAGTTTAAAATGATAAAAAAACCTTTTAAAAATATATTATTATTCTATTAATTAATATATATATATATATATATATATATATAATATTTAAGTAATATAAATTATTGTTGTTCATAAACTTAGAATGATTAATACTATAAAAATAGAATATTACATATATTACAAATCTGTGCATATACGGATATGAAATATATATATATATATATATATATATATATATATATATAATGACCTGTTTATTATATGTATAAATAGACAAAAAAAATATTTGTAAATAAAAATTAATGTGATGCTATGTATATAAAGTTTAAAGGTTTAAATAGGCATTTAGAATTGCAACAAAAAAAAAAGGCATTTAGAACATCATTATTCTAATCATTTAAGATACATATATCTTCTTAATTTGTACATGTGAAAGTACAAAATCAGACTTTAAGGAATGTTAGTATGATTTATTCAAGAATATTATGTTATAAATGAAAACGATTATAATTTTATGGTTATATATTATCTATCAGAGAGAGTGTAGTTCAATCAGTTTACTCTTTCAATTTTATTATAAATTCATAATTTACATTTCTCGTGAATAGTCAGTAACTTTTCATCCACTTGTCTGTCTTGCGTGTTTTAAAATATATCCTTTCTTATTTATATATGTGTTTATACAAGAAAAAAATTAATGTGTTACACCACTTACACGAATTATTAAAAGACGTGTTAAAAATGTAACTAAGTTAAAAAAGTTGTTTTAGATAATTGAAGAACCACTTTTTTTTATATTGTTTTTACTTTTTTTTTAACTTTTCGCTTCTCATTTTTAATTTTATAATTTATCTCTGAATAATCTATCTTTATTATCAGTTTTTAAAAAAAATCAAAATTAATGTACCAAAAAAATCAAAATTAAGAAATTCATACATATTATTAAGTCCTTGATATCATATTAAATAGCATCGGTAATCATTTACTTTTAAAATAACCGAAAAGGTGTTAGAGTGATGTTTTCATAATAAAGTGGTGAGAGATTTGAGCAAATTACAAGAAAAATATAAGCTAAGGTTTTTTTTTTCACCATTGTAAAAAAAGAAAACATTATAAGAATAATGATAATGTATATTGTATGATTTGATCAAGGGCGGAGCTACATTACTCCATGGGGCTGTGGTCCCCCAAATTTTAAAAACTTTTTATTTTATTTTTAATTCTTTTAAAAAAATATAAAAAATCTTGGGCTTAATCCTTGATAATGGAATTATATTTTTTGACACCCTTAAGTAAATGATCTACTTCTTCCCCTGAATTTGATGATTAATATATAATATTATAGATTATAGACTCGGACTTGATAGTTTTACTTTTAGCTATGTGTGAGTAGTTGGTGAAATTTTGCTTTTCTTGGTCATGGGCATATACTGTAGAGCCAATGCGCACGTTGAAATCCACAGCATGAATGCAATTTCTCAGTCCAAAATCAGTAAATACATTAGGGCTTTTTACATGAATAATGCACATTTTTTATTTATTTCCCATTATACTGTAGTTATAATATTATTTCTTGAAATACGCTGATTTTTTAAGCGTTGACAAATTGGTTTAATATAAACCTACTTTTTAACATTAAGCTTTGTTATTTTTTCAAAGTATTGAGAAGTCAGTTTAAAATAAATGAGATAAAATATATCAAAAGGAGGTAGAGTTCTCAATATAATAACAATAATTTTTTTATAAATAATAACAATTAATTATTAAGGTTAAAACAAAGACATTAATTATAGAATTCTATAAATTTTATAAAAAAATTATAGTGGAGCATAACTATTCTAATTTTTTTAAGTACAAATGCCATTTAAAATGAATGAGATAAGATATATCAAAAGGAGGCAGAGTGTTTAACCTTTTGTTTTTCAATTGCGATTAGGTGATAGGGTGATTTTGCATGTACATGGAATAATTTACTTCTTTAATTTGGTGAGGTAAATTATCCATGTTACCGTCAGAATTAAAATCACAAAAATATTTCTTATAATATAACTTTAAGTAATTGATATAATTTAAATTTAAAATTTTAATTATGTATTTATCTGCATATCACATACTAACTCATTTATTGTTAAACCAACTCTTTGAGGTTGATAATAAGGAAAAAAACTGCTTGTTATTAAAAAAAAAAGTAAGATGCCATTTTAATTTGTTTGAATAAAAATTATGTGTGTTTTAACTAACATATTTTGTATTCAAAATATTTTATAATAAAAATTTTATCAAGAAAGTTTTAAAATAAAGTAATTTTTCCCTAAAATTTAAACAAATATGCACTAGGTAACACAGAAAACAAAAATCTTAAACACAAATTTAAATTTAAATCACCATGAGTTTTTTTTTTTGGCATGGAGACGTGGCAGTAGGGATCGAACTCGTCCCCCTTTTTTCATTAAGCATGTGGTTTTACCGATGTTGCATTGGCCTCATCCACTAACCAACATGAAGAGAAATTTTTATCTAAACATTAAGCACTTAAATGGGTACATTAAATTAATTAATATTTAATATTTTTATAAATTTTTATATTAAATTAATTTTAAAAAATTTTAAAAATATTAATTTAGTATATACTCAACTTAGATGCTAAGAATTTAGATAAAAATTTCTCCCAACATGAGTTGAATGATAAATCTAATAATCAGAAAGGACCACTACGTTTAAAAGGAATTGTATTTTATAAAGTGAGAGGTGTGTAATTCAAAGAATAAAAAGTGAGATTTTAACTATTGATAAAAACATCAAAATTTTAGAATTTTATAAAATACAAGTATTAATATAATAAACTATATATATATAATTTATTTTTTTAATTTTCTCATCAATTATTATAAACTGACATTTTGTTCTCTAATGGACTTCCCGTTTTAAACTAGCCAAATTCTATCTAGAAAAGAACAAATTGCAATTAAGGAGCTGTCTTGTCCTTGACGTGACTTACCTAAGAATCGTAGGACACAATAGTAGTGAAAAAAATGACTTTTAAAATGAATTTATTTTTAAAATAACTCAGTTAAGATATATTTATTTTTAATAATTTAAAATATATAAAAATATTAATTTATTAAAATTTAATAATTAATATATTTTTATTTACTCATTTTAAAAATAAATTTACTTTAAAATAATTTTATTCAAAATAATGATATAGCACATAAACATGCACGTGCATCAACAAACTTCTCTTATATGGTAATGTGGATTGAACAAGAACTATGACATGATAAGACGAAGGAGAAAGAAAAAGGACAAGTCGAAGATGCTAATGGATTATGGACGCAAGTAAAATATGAATTGGAATTTGCGTTATTTCTTTTCATCCCATCTTGATCTACACAGTACAGACACGTTCGTGGCTGGTTAGTGGTTAATACTTAATAGAGGGAGGAGGAACAGAAATAGTTAAACTATTTTTGGACCAACAGATGAAAAGCGGAAACGTACAAATTTGGAAATTTTTAGTCATGCACTCTTTGTTGCGTAGTGTGCACAACATACGTCTTTTTTTTTTTTTTGGAAGGGGGGAGGGGGGGGGGGAGTTGTTTTTAGAGAAACATCAAACTAGATAGAGCTTTACTATATAATGTGATAAATTAATGAGCAAATTACATTTAACTCTCCCTCAAGATTTTACGAAATGATATTTCATTCAACTTTTGAGCCAAATTTATATTCGACCCCGTTGATTAATCGAATCTATTAAAAAAGGATTGAATATTCTCTTTAATCCCAACAGTTGACAATAGTTTATTCTTAGTAGTTTCACAACTTGTTTTAAACTTAATAATAATATGATAAAACCTAAATGGTTCATCAATAATTTTTGCCCTAACCGTTAAGTATCATTCTTGTAATTGCACGTCCAAAATCATTGCACGTCCAATCTAAAAGCTTCTACTTCTACACAGAACAATTTATAAAGATGTTTGTTAGAATGGTTTAATTTGCGTATTTACAAATTTTGACTCAACCAATAAATGATTAATTGGTTTAGATTCGCAAATTAAATTAGCCTTAAAAATATTCAAAGAATGCATAAGATTGCACGTTAAGAGTTTCTCAATTTACACAACCTAATTCAACTCATATATTATCTCTTTTTAAAATAATACAAATGGTGTTAATTTTTCTTCCCTCATATCTTTTTTAGTATTTCAATAAGTAATATAATATCTATGATGACACTTATTTGATTGATTTATATAACTTATTATTTATATTTTTGAGACTTATCGATCAATTATATTAACTTTAGTTCATTTGACACTCGTCAAATGCTAGATTATTTGCTAACTAATATCTATTGCATTATAATACTTGTCCCATCAAACTTGATATTAAAAAAAATGCTGGTAGTATCTTCATATAGATAGCCACTGGCATCAAACCACTAACCCAATAAAGATATAATTGTTAAAGAGATGTCTTGTCTATTTTAAATTTTTAACTAATTGCGTTTGGATTTTGGTATGCATCTAAGGAAAATAATTCTCTTAAATGAATTAGGCTATGGGATAGTATGTCCTTAATTTCTTATTTTGGTAAGTAAGTATCATAAAAAGAAAACATGTAATATTGATTAACATAAAAATTAGCCTACTAAAATAGTTAATAGTCCCATGTTAATAGTTTAATTGATAAAAATTGAGAATATACACAAAAATTAGTGAGATTCAATTATCATAATTGCCCTTTATCCAAATTTCTTTTCTCCTATCGCTCAGTTCCTCTCTTCGGCTCATAAAGTGGGTCACCCAAAGATCTTAATCAACCCCCTCTATTAGCCTCACAGAATAAGTCATTGACCTTACAAAAAATAACGTATAAAAAAAATAAATAGCCGAAAAAACTAACGTATCTCAATTTCTTATAATGTAAACATTTTTATGCGTAATGCTGCGCCGGTGGACTAGGGACCAGCCACGTCAAAAAATAAAAAAAAATAAAGGTCTAGCGACAGCGAGGCAGTTTTTCAGTACAAGCAATAGTGCTGGACTGCTAGTAAGTAAGTGTTAGGGAAGAGTTGCGATATTTATACATTAAAATACTTAATTGGGGAAAAGGTCAAAAGAGAGTGTCCTACATAAATTATGCTCCTTTAAAGTATGAGATGTATTTTAAAAAATAAAGTATAATATATTAGTTATTAGGTGAGAAAATTGAGTATTTTTAATTTTATAAAATACAGATATTTATGTAATAAATTATATATGTATGATAATTTATTTTTTAATATTTTATTAATAGTTTAAATCTCACACTTTATTTTTTAAAATATACCCCATATTTTAAAAGAGACAAATCTTATGTTAAAATGTGTGTTTTTTTTTTATACATATTACAATCAAATTCAACCATCCAAGTAGCCTATGGTTTTGCGAGCGTGTTTGCAAAATCAATCAATATCCTATTAAAAAGAAGTATATTGTTTTCGTGTTATGGTAAAAAAAAATCAATTATGAGATTGAATCTAATATTTTTTAATCTTTATAATTATTATTTTAAATTTTTTCATATATGAAATTAATTATTTTTAAAGTAAATTTTAAGGTAAATATTTTTAAAATTTATGGTTAATGATATATAAAAAAGTTATAAAATGTAATTTTTTTAACATTAATTTTATGACTTTCAATTAATTTTAATTTAACACTCATATAATTTTAGTAGACCTTGGAGTTAGGATTAGAGATGACAAAATTATCCGTCTGCAGCGGATCCATGAGATTATCCGCTGATGAGACGGGGGATGGGTATCCGATTAATAAATGGAGGCGGGGACGGGGATTATGGTATGTATGAAATTATCATTTAAGATACTTTTTCATCTAATATTCATATATTATTTTTTTCTTTTTTACTTTGAGATGAGATGAAAATACATATCTTTTATTATTTTGAAATGATTTTTTTATTGAATGAGTTCAATGATAAAACTTGTTAAAAAATATATATACTATTTATGTAATAGTTATTATGTAAATTGATTATTATAAAATATAATTAAATTTAGTTTGTTATTTATAATATTCTTTTAATTTTATAAGAATCTTAAATTATTAAATAAAATTATAGTATATGGTGTTAAAATTTATTTATTTTATATATTTTTTAATAATTTTTAAGATTTTATTTTAAATTATTAACACTCATATAATACTCCTAACTACCCATAAAAATCATAAGTAAATACCTATAACAAGATAGAAACAAAATGGGAGAAGCATTATCCGCACCCGCCCCGTCCAACCCCATTGCCATCCCTAGTTGGGATTGGTATATAACCCAAACCGAAAGAACGGGAAGAGAATGAGTATGAAGTTGTATCAGCGTGAGTCCGTTGCATTAACTTGCACGGAACCTGCGTCTCTGAAACGTCTATTGTCTTGTTGGGATTAGGGCGGTATGTCGGCATCCACATTTTTTCAAAGCCTTTTATAAAGAGTAATGGATAAGGAATCAAAATATAAAGTTACTCATTAAAAGTAAATATTTTAAAATTTTTATAACATTAATATTCTACTTTTTATGATTTAGTTTTTATTTTTTAAAATTTTTTTTATAATTTTATTAATTTAAATTTTGGTTTTTGAAGAATTAATATCTTAACATTTTGAAACTATAAGAAAAATTCTTAATAAAAAATAGAGACTAATATCTTAATAAGTACTCTCTATGTCTACTTTTATTTATCTATTTAAAAATTTCATTTTATCTAAAATTATCTGTTAATTTAAAAAATTAATAAGTCATTAATTATTATTATTAACTTTATCATTAGTATTAATAAGTAAGAGAAAAGATTAGTATTGTGATAATAATATTTTGAGCATTTTAATGAAAGATAATGCACTCAAACAAATTAATTTTAATTATAATTGATAACTTTTAATAACTTTCATAATTCTTGTATAATGATAATAATGGATAGATAAAAGTGGATAAATAGAGTATATACATTATAAAGACTAAAATTTAAATGAAAAAAAAATATAAAGACTAATATCATAACGGCAATGATTAAAACCCAAAAAAAAAATATAAAAACCAATATATATATATAAACTACAGGACCAAAACTAAAATAGGATAAAACTATATGGATTGGTTGTTTAGATGTTTAATTCAACCTTAAATATTTTATTGACTATTTCTTTATGAGAATAACTCTTGTATTAAATATTGAAAGTGTTCTTTCACATAAAATTTTTCTTATAAGTGTGAATCACAAATTATATTAATAATGTTTTTCAATTTATTAAAACTTAATAAATATTTAATAACTTATCTTACTTGCATACTCATAAAGGTATTATTATAATCTCCAATAATTTATTTTTGTAAAATTAACATTTGAATTTGACTTTAAGCGGGTGATGGCAGTGGTATACTGGTATGGTTAATATGGTATGCAATTCTTCTAATTTGCACAAAATAAAAAAATGAAAAATAAAAAAATAAATGATAATAATTAATGAAACAAAACATGAGTGTGATTTAGTTAATAACCTAACTTTTATATGAATGAAATTTATTTAGTGTAAGATTTTAAATCTCACTAATTTTGTCCACTTCATTAGATGTACAAATAAAAAATAGTTATACATCCAAAATAATGTGCTAATACCGCTAGGTGTAAAAAATATATACCTCATAAAATTATACCCAAAAAAATATATCTCATGAAAAAAATGTGCTTTCTCTAGTATCTGTTAACTTGAAAGGGTTTTGAAACCTTTCTTAGTTGGACCATCTCAAATAAGACATGTTCAACTAATGTCTACTTTATTAATGAATTTTCTTCCTTTTTTAAGGACTTCATATATATATATATATATTACAAATTTGTCTCAGATATCTTTTAATAAATATATTTTATAAATTTGTTAAATTTATCTTATTCTAATTATTAGTTTAAAACATCCTAATTCAATTTTAATTGTATAAGAATAAATCATAAATCACCTACATTCAAATTTATCCTATGGTAAGAACTCTAATTCATTATCATCTTTCATTAGGTGTCTTCCTAGTTCATTTCCAATGAATTCATCTCTCATCTTCTTCTTATTCAATCGCGCCTTAGCCGATCGAATCTAATACTTCACACAATTACAATTTCTTTAAACACGATATTTTGCATAATTTAACGGTAAAACAAGTGAAAAACAGATAAAGAAAATATTGAACGTGTAACAACACAATGTTCTCCCGTTATCTTTGCATTCTTTCTGTCATTGATTTCTTCTTCTCTCACTTTGAAAGGTGAATCTTTCACATCCCCCATTTACTTGACAGATGGAACCAAAATTGCTGGGCCGTTCTTATTTCCTTCAATTGTTTAGTTAATTCACCTTTCAATTTGCTGAGTTGCTCAGCGACTTTTAATGAGATATGGGGGAGCATGTTGCTCCTTGCTACCAACGTTCTACAGCCATTAGTAGGAGCTTTGCTATGAACTCAATACAAGGATCCTTTATGACAGGAAGTTAGGGTTTTTACAATATAATAAATTCAGAGATACGTGATTTAAGATTCATTTTTATAATTAATATTGAATTAGGTGTTTTAAATTGATAATTAAAATTTAATAATTTTAACAAATTTATTAAATATATTTTTTAAAATATTATTGAGATAATTTTGTAAAAACAAAAATAAGAAATTATTAAAAAAGAAAATAAAATTTATTAATAAAATAGACATTAATTAAACACATATAAATTAAGTAATCTAATTAAAAAAAGTTCATAGACCCTTTCAAATTAATAAATACAAAAAAAAAGTACATAAAATAAAATACAACAAAAAAGGACAAACCATGCTTTGGTTAGGGCTGAAATGGGTCGCCACTGCACGTCACCTATTAATGATTACACCTAATCTAAGTGTGGGCCCAATCTGGCTGTGCCTCCTCTCTCCTCAGCAATATCAATTTCGGCAATCCCCTAAACCCTCCCTCTTTGACCCCTAACCTACGGACCAAACCTTCTCTTAATTAATTTCATTTATTTATTTAATCTCCACTTTTTCCTTTTAATTAACCTTACTAACGACAGGCGATAGCTTATATATAGTTATATAATAATCTCATAGATTATTAGGTACACAAATGTTGCTATTTTTTTTTTATCATGGAAGATGTGAAAACGTTAATTATTTAATTATGTGAATTATAATTAATTTTTATATTTTTTATTGTAGTAAAGTGTTATTGAATTTAATTTACACTCATTTCAACTAATTTATTATTTTAATTCAGTCAAAGACAAGCAATCATTGTCAAAATTTGGAGATTCACAAAATATTTCTTATAACATGATTTTAAAAAATTAACATAGCTGAAATTAATACTAATAAATTAAATTAAATTTTGAAATTTATTTTATCTTCTTCTACTTAAAAATTAAAGAAAGATATTATCTAAGTTAGAATTAGACAATTAGTCCCATCCTTGAAAGATGTTAAAAAACTTCATAAGCAGAGAGAGAAGGAAAAAAATAAAGAGATTATTGAGTCATGTTATTATAAGAATGAAAAAATAATAATTTCTTTTAGTAAAATTAATGAAATTTTACATAGATAATGATTAGTTTCACACTTGGTTAAAGGATGTGAAAAATCTTGTAAGAAAAAAAAACCTAAAGAAATTATTGAGTCTTGTTATAAGAATATATATATATATATATATATATATATATATATATATATATATATATATATATATATATATATATATATATATATATACACATACACACACTTAATGAACCTTTACACAAATATAATAGGATCATCTCTTGTCTGTGAGTTAAAGAAGATGGTTTAACCTAAGAGAATTAGCATTGAATTTAAGAAGGTGTGCTCTTCATCTTTGACAATTTAAGTTTGAATTTTATTTTTTTTAAGTAATTGCTTACATAATTTCGAGTCAATGGTTAAGTGTGTTTTTTTCAAAATAACTACTCCAATAATAAAATAACTTTTTAAATAAATTAGGCCAATGTAGATATGTATTTTTTAAAATCAAGGAAGATAAATTTAATATGTAGATATGAGAATTAATGTAAAAATACTTTTATTGTAGAGCCAAAAAAACAAAGGATATAAGCATGTGATTAATGTAAAAAGATAAGAGTTTAATTTTGATGTATTATTAGTATAAAATTTTTTTATCAACCAATCATATATTATTACACATGTAATTTTTGATATTATTATTGTGAGAGTTAAATATTTTTATAATGTGACAATACATCGTTAAATGATAGTTTAAACAAATTTTATATTAATAGTATATTCAAATTAAATCCAAAAGATAATAATAACAAACATTTAATAAAATAAAAAACAATTTTTTAGTACACCAAATTGCTTACACAATTTTAAGTTAAGACGATAGTTAGATATAAGTTTCTCTAAATTGACAATTTTAAGATTGAAATTTTTAACATAAGTAAAGAAATTAACATAATTTAAGAGTATTTTCTGATAACATATTAATACATATATATATTTATAAACCATAGCATATTAATATTTAATATTTAATACATTATTCTAACTCCTTCCTGTGTTAATGATAAGAATATGTCAGTCTATCTTCTTGGCTTCCGTCCACGTCACCCCTCGTACTTGGCAATTGCTCCGTTACACGAACTTACGATAACAACGGTTACGGACTTGAAACGGGGTTTCAATTTAGTTCTACTTGATCATATTAGTGTTGTTCTAAATGTGGACGCTGATTGATTCTTGTGGTTTATGACTTTATGTTGTATTGTGTGGTAAAGTTGGAACTTAAAGTGGACCACCACGTGGCAGCATATTCAGTTGAAAAGACACGTGGATTTCGCAGATAGGGAGTGGACCACTGCAGATTTTCTTTTTTTCTTTCTTTTTATAAAAAAATTATTACATGTTCTTATAATGCTATATAATATAATATTTATATTATTCGAAATTTAATATTTTAATATTTATTAATAATAAAATTTATTAATAATTTATATATTTATTATTTTAATATTTTTTATTTTTTAAAAAGTAAAAAATAATATATTTTATAATTAATAAAAATTAAAATAACAAAATATAAATATTCTGAGTACAATTTTATATAAGGCTCTTAAAAGCATGCTTTATAGGTTTTTCAGCTGAAGCAATGCCAATTGGTTACGTCGTAATCCAATCACGCAGGTTGCGTGAGGATGGTTGGGTAGAGATGGAGCAGCGTTACGTTTCACGACGTCACCCCCCACACTAACCATGTGCTACCTGGACCCTCTCTTTTTCTCAATGGAAAATATGTTTCTCAAATTAACAAAATACGATACTTACGTGGGATACTATAACACACGTGAATATGTATTATCATTCTTGAATACTGCAAGAGTAAGTTTTTATTTTGCGCTATCAATTCACGTGTGAAGAAGATATTATATTTATGTATTGCATTTTAGATATTCAAGTAATAAAAGTTTTGTTTATCTTTTTTTTTTTTTATCTCATCTCCTAGTAAAATAAAATAAAAATATTATTGCAAATGAAGTTAAATTTCCCTTTTTTTCCATCGGTCAAAAAGTGTATTCTCACTGTCACATCAAAACAAAAAGAGAAGTGAAAACTAGCCTTATAATTCAGTTCTATCATTTATGCTCTTTTTCTTAAATAAATAATAATGAGGTAAAATCAAAGCCAACTTAGCAAGTTTTGCATCCCTAATATCAATATAAAGAGCTAGATAGTTTATCTGGGATCTTGTAATTTAATGATATTTCAATTTTTTTTAGTAAATATTACATTTGTATATATGATGTCTTTTTAGTTAAAATATTGATAGATATTTCTTTATGAAAAATAAGACTGACAAAATTTCCACTTTTTCCTTTGGTGAAAACATTTTAATTTTATATGTCAATAACTTAAAATGAATAAATCACTTAAGAACATATCTTAATGATCTTAATAATTAAAGATTAATTTGTAAATTTTAAAAAGAAAATGCAAGGGATACATTGGTTAGCACTAATTTGGTAAGAACCTATCAATAGTGATATTACCAGGAAGATAAGATAAACTTTTTTAAAAGTATTATTAGTTAGGAAAATAATTTTTTGAGATTTTATCATCACAAATTAATCTCTCTCATACTCTTATACAAGGAATGGAATAATAATTTAGTCTCATTTTGACTTTATTTTTCTTAATGGAACCACTTTGGAGTGTAAAAGAGATTTCTGAAGATAAAATATACGAGTATAATTATTTTATTATTTAAGCTAAGTTAAAGTTGAAAGTAGTACTGAAACTTCATCCTCCTTTATTTACCCCTTTGCTTCCTCCCAACTTTAATTATTTGCCATGAATAGTTAAACAAGGTTAGAGTAAAGCGAGTAAAAGAAATTAGCGAAGAAGAAAACAGAATGAAATGAGTAAACTATTGATAAAAGAGAGACAAGAGTGGGCCTAGCAAGTGAAACGGGAAAGGAATATAGGCAAATCCTCATTGGTGTGAGGAAAAGCAGGAAAGTAACAAAACAAAAGGAAGAGAGGGAGAGAAGTTGATGGGGTATCAGTTTTCCAACAAAGGCTGATGTACAGGCATTAGAGGACAGCACAATAATCCTAAATCTTAATCATCTGATCTTTAATTAATCACAATCATGAGTGGTACTCAATTAGAGATAAGCTGTGGAGGCTTGCACGTTTGGTTGTGAGTTACAAAGCAACAAGACGTGCAACTCCTTCACTTTTGGATGTTTCCATTGGTGGGTGGGTGAAGGGATACAATGTACTGGTGGGGAGAAGACTTAAATTAGACCAGAAGGTAAAATAAAAAAAGGTTAGATAATTCTAACATCACCCTACATTTTTTTTTTCCATTTTTTATCCCACTTTCTTTAAGCCTCTTTTTTCCCAACAAAATTAATGCCTTTTAACATTTTGTAGAATTTATATCAAACTTAATTTTTAAAAAATATAGTCATACGAGAGAAACATTTAATTTGCTGAATCTTAGCTACTTCAATTTAAATATTGTATAGACTATAGACAACTCCGAACTTTTATGACCAATCTGTTCTGACTTCTGCCCAAATTGCATAATGACGCTTACGGGTTATAATAAGTCATCACGAACAACTACTTATTATATCTCTTTACGTTAATAAATATTTTCTTGCTTAGTAATTAGCATGGATCTTTAGAGCTCTACTGCCATTCTTCTATTTATCTTTTTCATTATTTGATTTTACGAAGTGAATCAAATCGTACAATCAATCTTATTTTTCATTTCAGAACTCAGTACTAACTCGAACATTCATCCGATAACTCCACCAGCCACAGCAGTACTCACGACCTCGATGCGTATAATAGATGCCACAAAAGGGTGAGATACAGACGCAGAGAAATGACTTATTATTTTTTGACTTGAAATGACTTATTCTTGTATATATATGTATTATGTAGTTTAGTTTGAACTATGAAGAAAAAGGGAAAAGCATTGTAAAAGTGGGTTGGCTCAATTGATTGGCTCTCGCTGTAGCTTTGTAGCATGCCCTCTCCTATTGGAGCGTGACAATTTTCCTTTCCCTAAGTTTTTATTAAAAAATTAAAGGAAACAAAAAAGCATATGTGTAATAAATCTATGCACATAATAAGAAAAAAACACGAACTATCATCCAATAATGTATGTGCATGCACGAGGGTTTATTTTTAATTTTTAATTTTTAATTTTGGTACTGATGCACGAGGGTTTCTGTCCATGTTTTGTTTCTACCGACCGGATGTGGAATATATTTGTGAATAGAAAAAAAATTGCAGAGTTTTTGAGTTGTGAGCTATGAGTGGTGAAATACAAATACAATAACAATATCACAACCGGCCATGCGAGCAGGTGGCTATCCATGCATGTTGCTCACAAAGGTGGGGTAGAATAAAAAACTTCTTTAAAGAAAAAACAAATATTTTCTTCTCTTTCATCCTTTGAGGCAGTAAGTGCAAATGACATGGTATACTATTTATAATGAAGGCCAAAACTTTAATAAAAAAATTGAATAGCCAATAAAAAAAAGATAAAGTAAGTTGAATATGCTATTCAACAACTGACAAGAGCCAACCACCGCGGCCAGCATGTTTATCTAATTAGTGAAAGAGCCTGTTTTTAAAATTTTTGTTATCAACACACAAAATTTGTATACTTTGAAATGTGACCAATTAAATTGAAAATTATTATGGGAAGGGTGTTATCTTGAGGTGACACACAAATTCTTATGTTTTGTCTTTCTTTTATATGTTAGTGTTAAGGAAATTGCTATACGAATCAGTATTTATTAAGAGGTAAAAATAATAATTCATGTACAAAATTACTGAATTATAAGTGTGAATTATTTGTGCATAAAAATTTTAATGAGACACTTCAAATGCACAACAGTTTTAGTATTACTTAGATAAAACTAAACTAAAAGAAAATTTTAAGAGTTTAGTGATTAAGGAAGTGTACATTTTACATTGACTACTTGAATTCGACTTGAGCAAGTATAATTCTCCTAAATGCACTAACACGGTATGATGGGTGTGCTCTTAAAATCGTTAAGGAAAAACAATTAATATCAATTAATGCAAAAATTGACTCAACAAAATGACCTTACCATTAAAAAAACAAGCATGACATAAAAGTTTTATAATATGTATATAAACGTACAAATAATGTGCAAGAAGTGATATTAAAATTCATCCAAAATAATAAAAGAAGTGATATTAAAATAGCATAACTTTTCTGGAACTGGACAATTAATCTGTCTCTATTATCAGGACACCTTCAAATGATATGCTTTGTTTATTATTTTATGTCATTAACAGTAAAAGATATATGAGATTTAAAAAAATGGACATAATTAATCTAAAATGCATGATAGGAAATTATGTAAATATAAAAAAATATGGGGAAGATAAATACAAACATACGTAATTTAGCCCACAGTCCCACACTCAACTCCTCGTTGAAGTTTCCCTTAGCCAAATCCTTCATAGTTCAATTTAAAAATTTATTTACATGCAGTCAAGATATTGCCATTTTTTGAGGTATCCATAGATTTACAGGTTTTAGTTCTATTTATGAAAAAATGCATACTGAATTAAACAAAAACTCGTGCTCCACCCCCCCCCCCCAAAAAAAAGCTCCGCTTTATTGATAAGATTAATATAAAGGCTAAGACAATTATTATAATTCTATTTTGTTTCTTCTGTTTTGGGGGTCACAATGGGTTTCTTTTGTGATAATGTTATTTTATGATAATGATGATATCACGATAATGTTAAATCAGTAACCATTAACCAGTAGGCATAACACCCCTCATCCCATTGTCTAGTTTGGTCGGCTTACTTATTAATTGCTGTCTGTAATGTGTAGCTACAGCTGCTACTACATACAAGGCTTGTTTATTAATTTGGAATTGGACAGTTAACTTGACTCTATTAAAAAAATAAAGGATAAAACTTAAGTAAAATTTTTTAGGTATTTGTAGTGTTTTTTTTAAAATAAAAATATGACATATGTCATATTTTTTAATAAAATTATAATATGTGTCTTAATTTTTAACTACTTAGTCATTATTTTAAAAGTTTTCATTAATGAGTTGTAGAAAAATGTATACATATCATAAATAAATAAATAGGCCTTGGACTTGAGTGGTCAAATTTGAAATTTATTAATTCAAAGACGAATGAAGGAGGTTACAAATTGAAATGTTAAGTTTCCGTATTGATGAATTTTTTGGCAAGACTCATGCCCATTGCCCGTCATATAAGAGTCTCATTTTCTCGGAATAAATTATTTCTATTAGTTTTATTCGGTATTTGACTAATTATTTACGTAAGTTTGAGTGGGAGATGATGATTAGGTAAAGTTCTTTTCAAAATGACAACTTTAAGATACGAATCCTTGTCATTACAGGTAAAGTAAATATGAAATTACACTTTATTTCTATTGCAACCAACCACAATTGAATTTTTATTTCCATTAGTTTAATTTGTATCTTTTATTTTTTTGTTAAGATAATAATAATAATAATAATAATAATAATAATAATAATAATAATAATAATAATAATAATAATAATAATAAAGAGTGAATGAAATGAATTACAATTATATAGTAAGAAATATTAAAAGACAACTATATAGTGGAAAGAGAGTAAATAAAAATATCAAGAATAAAATTAAGGATGAAAAATAATAGTATCAAAGTGTTAGGATTCAAATTTCACTTAAACTCTTTTGATGTAAATTTAAATATTGGTTTAATTAAGTTTTATTCCATGATTCATGATCAAATTTTTAAAATTAATCAATATCAAATTTCTTGGTATATTAATCATCTTCGCGTAATTTTAAGTTAACAAATCCCTTAGTATAACTCTAAATAGAAAATGTTTTTTCAAAAAATGAGGGAACATAAAGAAAGATCACACAATCCATAACGTCTATTCCTAGCGATTGCAGAAATTATGATATTTATCAATAATTTTAGGTTCAAGTACAATTTTTTCAAATTATACATAAACTCTAAAATTATTCTCAAATTGATCAGATTTAAGAAAGCAATAAGAGAAGAGATAAACACATAAATCATGAAATAGAAATATATATAGATTAAACACATAAATAAGTTTACATCATCCAAGAACAAGATCCATCATCACCCTAATTAGAGAAATTTAGTTACACATAAAGAAAAAAGAAAACAAAGAGAAGAATTTGACAAACTTCATTGATAAGTGGAAAGGTTGAAGAAAATTCTTAATCTTCAAGCCTGAATGCGCCCACATCAAATTAGAGTTTTTGCCTCCGCTTCTCTATCTAACGGTTGATGAATTATTCATGTATTTTCTGAACTAAAAGAAAACTCTTTTGCTAAACTCATTTTTTTTCCTTTTATAGAAAAGTTGATAACTTTTCGTATCTAACTTACATAATTTTTCTCTCATTCTAGATTGTCTAATTTGCCCTCTATCTCAATAGAAAAGTTATAGGATTTTCTGTTAGCTTTTCATTGCTGCAAATGACGTGCCGATCTGATCTCTGTACCCCAAGATATGACACAATTAATGAGAAATGATTAAGATAGTGCAAAAATCTGAATTTTGCTCCAAATCAAATTTCTTTAAGAATATTTATTCAATCTTCAATCTAAGATTTTGCGTTTCCAATTAGAACTCTAATTAGCATTTAAGAATAAGATAAGAATCATTCAAATATTTATCTTTAAGAATTTCTTATTTTTTCACAAAATCTAATAATTTATCCTAAAAATTTAAATATAATTAGGCGAAGAGATAATTATTTAAAAATAAAATAAATAAAAATAAAAATAAATTAAAAATTCTAATAAATAAACCCAAAAAATAATTATATTTTACACTCATTAAATATCCCTAAATTTAAATATTGTTTATCTCCATACAATGAAAAAGAATAAAACTAAGAGTAAAACTCATCTTTTTGAAAGGAATGCAAATGCAAAGATTTTCAAAAAAAAAATTTCAGCTCCAAAAAAAAAAATTCAAAGCTTGAATGATTAATCACTCACTCTTGTATTCATGCCCCACAAAAAACGCGTTTGGAGTTTGGATCCAGTAATTGAAGAAAAAAATGAGGGCGAATGCGAATGATGATATGGTTCACATTCTAACCCCACATATATATACACACGACGTGCCATGCTTTTGAATTGTTCTGCATATATGAACGACACTAGTTAGGCCTTCTCCTGTTTGTGTGGAGCTTCATTATTTGGAACTGGATGTTCGCATGTAGTACCAAAGAAAGGCTTCATTTCTATGGCATTTGAAGGAAAACAGAAGAGATCAGAAAGGAATTAAAAAAAAAAAAAACACAGAGGACATGCTCCCTTATGTTCTATAGAAAAGACCAGAATTCAATAGCTAATTCAGCTAATCATGGGCTAAAAAAGAGATAATATTGTTATTTCAAAGGGTAGGGAAGAAGATAATCTTCATTATAGTGAAACAATCAAACAAGACGAATATGTCATTCTTTTTTCTCCAAATACGTTTTAGCATAATTAAACATAAGACTCCATCCACGTGTTAGTCATTTTGCGATCGTTAACTTTATGCAACTATATTGTATAACAATCTACCCCCCCCCCCCCCCCCAAAAAAAAAAAAAACACTATATTGTATATCAGTGATAGAGCTCGAATAGAAATTTTGAGAATGTTGAAATAAATGTTTAATATATATAAATTAATTTATGATGTTTTATATATGGAAGTTAAAATAAAAAATAGACTTAATGGACATAAATGGGTTGCAAATGGATTGAAGTTTTAATTGATTATTCCAATGAAAAACTTACTTAGGAGGTAGAAAATTTAGGATAAAAATAACTACAAATTAACTTGGTCATCGTAAAAATGCGAGATGGTTGAAAGTAAAGTGAAACTCATCTACAGCCCACGCTACAAAATTTGACCATTCATATAATAATTAATACAAAAATGAATTGAAAGTGATTTTTTCATAATTTATTAAACAACAAAACAATGAGTGAAAATCAGAACATTCCCACTTCATTGTTTTTACTCTCCTAATTTTTTTTCTTCTTATTTTTCATCTTATAAAATAAGCACAATATAGAAAGAGATTAAAAAAATGAAATTTTTTACTTATCTAATATTTCTTTTATACATTTTAAAGAATTATAATTTTCTTTTAATAAACTTGCCACCATGAAGCTCCGCCAATGATTTATATTCTCAATCTCCAAGTATAAAAAGCATATAATTAAATATTATCCATGTGTAAAAACTAAAAATGTTGTCTAGTCGACATACATCAAACCATTTTGATGGAGTCGATAAATAAAATAATTATAAAATGATGTACCAAAAAGAGAGAGCATAAAATGGTTATGATTAACAACTGAGATCGTATTATCTAAAAATTACTATATTAAGTGTATGATAAACTGGTCTTTCAAAAAAAAAAATGCTGGACATACTTGATTATTATATATTATGCTTAAAAGGAGGCAAAAGGCAAACATTATGATTTTTATTTTATTTTTATTTTTACAATAATGACACAGATTTAAACCTCTATTCATCCAAATTATCATTTCAATTGCTTTTGTAAGCAAAAGAATAGAACCTGAAACCTCACTAGATTTATTCACATAATTGCACCGCCTTATGCTTTCATTGGATACTAAAAATCTGCATGGGTGCCATCTCATCGTAATCAATTTTGACGGGCTGATCCACTTAGACCAATCATTACCGACGAAACACCATAGTCTTGAAATTTTTTAGCTTCAAAGAGGTTGAGTAGATGAACCAAACATGTACATATAATGTATTTCTTATCTTGTTTTCCACATTTTCTTTGGTCATGGTGGATAATGTGGAAGCGTATAGGATACCAAGGTTTTTTTCAGAATTGTTCGCATCATTCATCATCCTCTCACGAGAATAAATTAATTAATTATATGCTTGCAAGTTGCAAATACTAAAAATGAGATGCATGGCAAGTTTCACATGACTCGAATGCTTGATACCCTGAATGGGTAAATTGCCTTTTGTTTTCCATTTATTATTAAAGAAAAACGGTGGTAAGGTCAAAGGGGTAAGGGTACCCTCATAGCTGTGCCTCCGTGTTACCCCCTCTAGAAGACGAAGCTGAGCTGTACCCTCCTCAGAACCTTTGTACTAGAGGACACTACTTTTAAGTTTTATCCAACCAAATTGATATCTCCTTTATATATCGGCCGTCCGAGGCCCATACTTAATAATTTGGTCAGTCAATATTTTGCTTCGAATTTCAAGTCATGACATGTATCAAATTACCCTATTAAACTCTATCAAAAATTATATTTTTAATATATGTTTTTTGGTATATTATTTGAGAAAATGAAACTTGTAATAAATAAGTGAAAAGCTGCATGAGTGTGATCAAGGAAGGGGGTAGTCAGTGGTGAGAAAGACAAGAGAATCAGAAATAGGAGGGATATATCAAGTTTCTATTGTTAGTCAGACAACTATCCTTCTTTGGATAGTGCTTCATTATACAGACCAACCAATCAAGTGAAGAACATTGTACACCATTTATCACAACTTGCCCGACCTACCATCCAGCTATCTATAGCTATATATAAATTTTATTCGAAATTTTGAAAATATGCAATAGGCTGGCAAGTGGCTTATTTAGATGTTTTTCTTATTTTCGTCTTTGCCCCGTGAATTTCGCACGTATACAACTAGTTATATATCATATATATATATATATATATATATATATATATATATATATATATATATATATATATATATATATATATATACGTTCTCGTTAGAAGAATTTTTATTGTGAGAAGGTAAGAGGAATAAATTTTGATCATACAACCATATATAGATGATCAAGATTAAAAGTTATTTGAAGGTCATGTGACCACTTAAAAAAGTTACATGCATTTATGTTCTAATCTTCACCATTCATAAAAGATCCAATGGTCAAGATTCATTCCTCTTACCTCTTATAATAAACACTCTTTTCACCTAAGTAAGATCTTATATATATATATATTGAGTGAGTTATCAAATACAGATAACTATTTATGTGCAACTACGTACTATTTTTTTTTTCTGATTTAGACAGTAAATTGTAAATCTAACAGAGCAGTGTTCATGTATTCATACATAAAGATATATCGTCCATTTGACAATTCTTGTATCCTAGTCATTTTTAGACAAATAATGCACTTTATCTGATAAAAGAAAAGTTAAGATCAATATATATATTCCATTAAGCTTGCATTTTTGTACTCAGGGAATGTATAAGACAATGGTAAGGACAAGTTAGTTAATTGGAACCATGTTTACCATATACTCTTCAACTCGGGTAACTGCATCCATGAGGACATCAGCATAAGCACCTCTCATCTTCCATGTTTGAATTATCATGACCATAAGGAAACAATCACACTAACAACAGAAGACAATATCAACAACAACAATAACAACCAAGCTTTTTTCTACTACATTAATAACATAAGAATGATAATATTTTTTGCATGCACAGACTGTTGGTCAAAACAGTGACAAAATACTTTCATATAAGTGCATTAGGGGAAGGCATGCTTAGAATCAAATGGAGTCCTAAGCTTGAATTCTCCAATCTCTTCCCAGTTGCCACTCCTCACGGGTAAGCATTGTTACCGTGCCTTAACCAGCATATATAAGCACGCTTAATTGCGCCAAGGTAACTCTTGGGATCTCAAACTCATCATACTGCCATGCATGACCATTACAAATATCAACTGGTGCAAACCCCAAAATATTTTTGCAAAAGGGTTCATTGATGCAGGTTTCATAAGATTTATATTGTATCCATTTCCATGGGCATCATCTACCACCTAAATTCTTAAAATAGTTTGGACAAGAAACGAAACTGAGAAAGGAATTTGAAGTTAAAGTAGAGTGGCATGCTATGACTATGAGGACCTTGGCAAAGATTGCAACTCATACAACAGTGAGAATCATTGGTATATATAATAATGGTACTATTGAGGTATGATTTCGATTTGGACAGTGTTAGTTGCACATGCTAAAACATTACACAGGCTTACATATTCATTTTTTAGTGGTTTTTTGGCCGTCCTTTTCTTCTCTCTTGGTTAAAGAACTTAACTTAAAAAATTATGTCTGCGAGTGTTGCTACTTTTTTTATGCAGGTCCTCATTTCCAATTCGTGCCTTGGAGCTTCACAACCATCAATGACATTCAAATTATATACAAAATTCACAGGAAATAAGTGTTCTTTTTTTTTTTTTAAATTACTTATCTTGACATGTTATTATATTTTAATTACTTTTATAAAAGAGAACTAATATTTTTTTACAAAAAAGAGAAATAATATTTTTTTAAATAATTATAGAAATATTTTTAATAAAATTTATATATAAACTTAAGGTAAAGTTATTTAAATACTTGTGGTACTGTTTTTAATAAAAATATAACATATAAATTATTTTTTAATCATCTTATAATTCTTTTTAGCGTTTGATAATAAATGAGATATAAAAAATGCATATTATGCTTTTATCAGATAACAACACTACAAATATCTAAAACTTTATTTAAGTTTTGTTCCAAAAAAATACTAATATTCTTCAAAGCAAAATAATTATAATTCTTTTAATGTTTAAATATGTCTCCGATCCCTAAAAATATAACACTTTAATTTTTTATTCTAGTCTCTCTAAAAATTTTTCTTTAATTTTGATCCTTCTAATTTTTTTTTTGGTTTTAGTTTTTAGTGTTAGTAGACCTTCCGTTAAATGTTTACGTGATAAATAGAAGTCCCATTAAATGATGTCATGTGTCATTAGTTCCATTTGTCACGTAAGGATTTAATGGAAGTTCACTAACAATATGAACTAAAAAAAAGGACCAAAATCATAAAAAATAAAAAATTAGAGGAACCAAAATAAAAAAGTGGTATATTTTCATAAACAAAAACATAGCTAAACTTTTTTTAATTATTACATTCTAAAAGACGTTTGTTTCAAAGATACGTTTTAGAAAAATTACGCATCGAGCTGAAATTTAGTGTTTGATTTAATTTCCTTAATATCATATTTGTCTAAAAAATATTATATTACATGGACCTAAATTATGAAACATGGTCACATGAACCTCTCAAATTGTTGGTAACTTTTAAAACTAGTTTAAAATGATATAAGATGAAATTAGTTCCATAAATTAGTATAAAAAATAATTCAAAATTAAGCTTAATTTGTTTAGATGAATAAGTGGTGTCTCCAACTTAATCTAATTCAACAATCACTTTTGAATCTTGCTGAAGGAGAGAGTAAGGGAGAATGAAAGGAAGAGAGAGGGAGTTAAAAAAAGACTTGGACTAAAAAAAGCAAACTTTAAATTAGACTTTTTAAGAATTTTTTCCACAAGTCAAATTTTTAAAAACTGAACTAAAGATTAAATTAACAAAAATTTTGAATTATTATTCAATTGATTTAACTAGTTAAATTAATAGTTAAATAATGATTGAACCAGATAATATAATAAGGGATAGTTAGACTAAAAACTAAACAAATTCGTTGAATCAGACGATCCAATTCAATTTTTAAAACATTGCTGCAAATTTGATTTAGAAAAAAATCAATTTTTACTTGAATATATAGTTTTTGAAAGTTGCCAGCCAAGACTTGTGCAAATTAAAAAACGATAAGTTTTATATTATCTTAGGACCATTGAACCTAACAATTATGTCTTAATCAGCAGCTTAATTAAGATCCACAGGTTTTAGGAACATCGTCCCTCACATTTCTCTCCTGTAACTGGGCCATACATTATTCCAGTGTAGTTATTTGATAAAATCATCAAAATGGGAACTTAAACCTTTTTTTTTCTATATTTTTTTGGCTCTTCTCTTTCTTTTATTTTTTCTTTTTTCTGCAAGCAGCATAAACCTTGTTGAATAATCATTCAAGTAACTTATATACAGTCGTTGGAATACTTGATCATGATCCCAATCCCACAAATTTAAAGAGGATGGAGGGTGCAACACCCAGAAGTGGTTGAACATTGGAATAGACGTGACGCCCCACAATCAGCCCATCACATCCTTTAATTAAGAAGATAATTATTATACAACATGGCCCAACAAAACCAACCCACCAGCTCCTGCCCCGTTTGCGCTAGTTGCTTCTCTCTATCTATGCATGGCTAGTTGGGCCCCAATTTCTCAAGAATGCACAAAGTACTGGTTTCAATCTGAGACATGGATTTAATGACTGCTTATAGTGAGTTTTTGGGCATGTCATCTGCTTGCCAAGAGAGCGAGAATTTCATTGCCAACAGAGCCGGATTCTGATGCAAGCTTAAAAGGAGTGTTGCCTTCTTTATCTGCTATATGTGGATTGGCCCCCCTGTAAATAATTGGTAAACTCTTGGCAAGGTTAGAGGAAAATTTCTATGATACTGAAGTTTGAAATTGAAATGCAATATTTATCATGGTATTGTGATAAAGCTAACTCATGGTAAAGCTTATTATTTGGATGAGATTTCAATTCCACCGACCTAATTTCAAGGGAAAAAACTCTTCTAATGTGAGCAAGTAAGAACATATCTACTCTTAATTTAATCTAAAATGCGTTGATATTTTAACCCACTCAAACTTAATGGTAGATACACTTTTATTTATTCACTTTAAAAAAAATTTACTTTAGAAGAAACTTATCCAATTTCAAGACTCCGAGGTCGTGTCTTATGGCTATCTATGGTATATAGTTTACCAAGGAAAGGGGACTAAATGAATTAACAGTGGAAATGACAAAAATAATAGAATAAAAACTACGAGGAAAAAATATGCATGATCATCATAAGAAAAGCACTTGCTGGAGGTTCAATCCTCCACTAGACCGCCTACCCCCCTCCCCTATCTAGGTATTTACACCTTCCAATGTACCAAAAAGGAAAATAATTTGTCAGTGTCTAAATTATTAGTTTTTGGAGTATCAAATGAACGTGCATGGAATTGGAAGAATATATTAGTATGCATTCAAATTTTACAAAGTTCTGCACGTACCCAAATGTTTAGTACATACAATAATATATGCAGAACATATAATATGATGGAGAATGCTATAGTATCCCTCAAGGTTTGGTACCTTCCTCTAGTTGGCAGTGTTATTGTGTTATTGATCATTAGATGACTGTAAGGTGAATTTGGATATAGAATACAATGATTGAAAATGTTGGAGCTGTCTAAGAAACCTTCCATATATAATTACCTCATAATAAGCACTTTCGCAGCTGCGGTCTTCCCTCTGATAATACAGTAATGTAGTGGTGTCCGACCTCTTGAATCACAAGCATTTATATCTGCCCCATACTGTAGAAGCAGCTCCATCATGCCAATGTCAGCAGTTAGGCATGCCAGGTGAAGCACACTAGAACCATCTTGTATGTCCTCGATCAGCTGATTTTCACTTTGAGATGATATGTCTGAATTATTTGAAGAAGCAATGTTGAAAGAGTCACCTGTACAACAACTAATTATTTGTCTGGGACTTCCTGGTTTTTCAACACCAAAAACTTTCCTCAGGGATAAGAAGACATACCAGATAAGGCTTGCCCACTGATTGCATTGACATCCACATCTGACTTGACGATATGCCGGTACACGGCTCTCTTGTCATTGGCACAGATGCTTTCCCGCACCTGTTGTGCCAGTGAAAGGGAAGGGTCGTTTTCTTTTGTCCGGCAAATAAAGATTTTCTCAGAATACTGCAATAAAAGAAACCATCAAGGTCTATCTCGCAGATATTAAACTTCCGTCAAGTAATACTTCAAGAATAAGATTGCTACTAAATGGTTGAGGTTTTTAATAAAGGGAGAAAAAGTAAACCTATCTAAGTTTAAGTAAGAAACAATTACCGAATATTTCAAATGTGCATTTTTTGGATAGCACTATCAAAATCCATTTGGGGTTTCAAACATCATTTTGCACTGTAGGAATTAATTCTTGGCTGTTTTTGAGTTGTTTGGCTACTACAGATTCAAAATGGAATCTGAGAAAAAATGGGCGAAAATGATGTTCAGGCAAATGCAATTCCACTTTTTAACTGCCCGGTGTCATTTTTAGTATTTACCACAAGCCAAGGGTCACATGATTCTAATTACTGCATAATTTGTTTTTTTTTGGGGGAGGAGGTGGGGGGGGGGGGGGGGGGGGGGGGAGAGGGTTTACAAAGTAGGTCATATAGTGTGGTAAGGAGTATGGTAGGCTAAAGTGCAGGTGAAGTGGTTTTGACTGGGATTTGATCTCAAATCAAGTAGTCCCCAAAGGAATTTGGTGCAACTTGAGCTAAGGCACTTGGGATATAGAAGAGCTCTGTTTCTTCTTCACCTCTCCCTTGTAATTAATTATCATCTCTCTACATTACTTTGGTATGTGCCTTGTACCACGTGTTCTGGCAACGTGCAGGACACATTATTGTGGGCACGAAAAGCTATCCTTCGTGAATACTCTCTCCCTCCACTTTTATTTATTCATTAAGGTTAATGCACGTAGATTAATAAAATTATTAAATATATTAAATAATAAAAAATATAATTTAATATAATTAAATTATTCTTTTTCTCAATTAATATTTTTTCTCCCCCTCTATCTTCATTAATCTCATTCTCTCTCTCTTTCTTATTGATTAGGTGCATTTGGTAAGATTCTCAACTCTTTTTTTTGGGAAAAAGTTGTTTGAATAGTGTTTAATAATCGTGTTTGGTAAAATTAACTTCAACTTTTACTTGAAATTCAATGTAAAATAAAAGTTTTTTAAAGTGATTTTTATAATAAGATTAAGTTTCATGATTTTAAAATATAATTATTCTTACATTTTGATATGTAAATACCATTTTGTTTCATCAAATAATTTTTTTAATCATTCTATACCTATTTTAGTAATTTAATACATAAAAACGATTCTTTTTTATATCATCCAAACGAATTAGATTAACTTAAAATCGCTTTCTGCAATTAATACATCCAAACATAAAAATAAATCAATTATAATCGATTATAACAAAAAATTTTTATACAATAATCGATTACTAAGCATAATCAAATTTTTGCAACTATCCCAAACACACCCTAGAGTAGTTGATTTTAGAAAGTTATAAAACTCAACATGTATTTATTGAGTTTAGTGGAGATAATAGAAGATGAGAGTAAAATTAGAAAAAAACTAAGATACTCTTTAATTTTTTAAATAGACATACAATATTAGACAAATTAAAATTCTTAAATGAATAGATAAACGTGATAAAAAAGAGTGTAAGATTTCACCCTAATAAAAGAGAGATAGTTCATTGTTAATCTTTAAAACTTTTCTTTCTGTTTTGAAATATTGGTAACATATAACTCAAATCCTTTTTTTGGTAATTTCACATTTAAAGGCAATTTTAACTATCATGATCCAAACAAAATTCATTTGTACATAAAAGATTAATGTTGAGTTATCTATCCAAACTTAAAACTCATTCTTTCAAAATTAATTCTCAAAAGTAATTGTACAAAACTATCCAAATCCACCCACTTATTTAACATTAAAGAAAAAAAGAAGGTACAAATGGGTAGATGTTTAAAATGTACTGATAAAGAATGAATGGTCTACTTTCGGGCATCTGTTCTCCACTTCACCTACTATATACTGATGTAACATGGGAAAATATGATATAAGAGTTAAGACTTTAAGCAGCAGAGTTTGAGAATTCGAGTTAGCAAATGGCATAGTAGTAAGGAGTCAAGCTTATCTGGGCTTTAAAATAAGTCTTACTTTTTATTGGCGAAAAATAAGTATGCTACTCAAAACCCCAGAACTTGTTGACCAATACGTTCACTCTGAAGTCTGAACTAAGATACAATGTGGCGATATACTCTAGCATTGAATATATATATATATAGTAATTCATTAGTCCAATGAACTAAGAACTCAACTGAAAGATATTATCATATAGGTCACAAAACAGGATATCTGCAAATCATATAGGCCGCAGGGATCAACATATGGGGTGCCCAACTTCCAAGAAATGTCAATACCAATGAAACAGATAATTAAGGGTAGATTTCCTAATTGCCTAACTATTCCTTAGGAGATCTTTAAGCGTGCCAAACTTCTTAGGTACTACAATAGAGTACACTTACTGTTATTCTAAGCTATACAACATAGGCTAAGAATTCTTTACTTCACAAATTTGAAGGACTCAAACTTCCCCCATCTTTCTTAAAAGGAAATAGCAAAGGAAGCTTAAAATTTTCTTAAGATTACCTTTGCGTGAATGAATCTCTCCTTTAATGAAATAGAATCATCATGTTCTGGTTTTCTTGCATGAAATAGCTTGTCACTGTTGGCCTTGGATGAACTACATTGCAGGTGCTTATTAGCATAAGTTCAAACAGTTAATCCCATCAATTTTTGCAATACTTACCCGTCAGGTGTGTCATCAGTTTGCAAAGTACTTGTTGAATGTAACAGCTCCTCCCAAACTGAGTTTGCAAAGAGATTGCCCAGTGACTTAAACATGGTAAAGACAGAGAGGTCCCAGACTTTCACATCAAGTGTCAGTGATCTTACCTGCCAAAAATGTTTTCCACATTAGCTGCAAAAGTAAGGATGTAAAAAGAAAGGATTTGGTTTTCCCTTTTAATGATAAAGGACAATGAAATTTACAAAGAATCCTGTCGTAAAAAATGAAAAATGAAAAAATGGGGAAAAAAAAAGAGAAAGCAATGTTAGACTCAGATTTCAAAAATAAATCTATAATTAATTGGCACAATTGCTTGTAAGACTTATATTTACAGGTCTTAGATAATGGTCATTAATCATTTTTTTTAAACTACAGTTTTATTTTCTTCTTTGCACTGCCTGCATTGGTACTCACACAATGATAAATTAATACTGTAACATTCATTCTTCAAACCCTGCTCTGCTAGCCTGATACCCCAGATATAAAGTTTTTAAGTTTACTAGATTGTGTTATGTTGCACACTCTTGTTTAGTTTGCATCTATTAATTCTAGTCAATTTGTCTCCACATTTAGCAGCATTGGGCCTTGCTAAATGCTAAGCTTAAAGAAATGAACTGAATCCAAATATCATGCCTAAGACATGCACTTATTTTCTCCTTTTAATGACATGAATAACTACCATTATCTTTCTCGGTATATACGTATACAACAAAACTTAAATATATAATTTAGTATTTTATTTGAAAAGTAGCTATTGTTAGCTAGACAGTGAGCTTTGAGGTAACAGGTCAAAGGTCCTTAAACCCAGTCTCTAGCTTTTATTCAGTAAAAGTTGATAAGACATGAACCATATACAACATTAAAGGGTAAACTTAACCGTGTAACCTCAACTACTTACTTTTGATATATGTACACCAAGATTACGATGAATACCAGAACATTCAATGCATATAAGAATGCCGAGGTTTAAGGATGCCCAGTCTGGTTCAGGTTTACCACAATCAGCACATTTGTCATTCCCGCTCACCCTTCTAAGAATATCAATTGGCTTTTCGCTTCTTAGACTGTGTTTATACAACTGCATACTTTTAGATGAACATAAATGGTTATTAGGGGTGAAATTCTTGGATGCATACTTCTCAATCACAGTCCGATCATCATCTGGAGAACTTCCTAACATATCAATCTTGTTGGCAGAGTAACAGTCACTGTTTTCTGAGTCAGCTGAGAGAGGCTGTCACAAAATTATTTAATAATTATAGTAATCAAAATTAATATGGGCATCAAAGGATGCATTTAAAAAGAAAAATCTACTATGTACCGTTCCCAATGTCTGGACACTCAACAAGGAGGCAATTACTCCATTTATCTTTTCCATCCAATCCATCTGGTCCACTGCATTTTCTGCCTGCATTGCTTTCCTTAGTACCATCAGAAGTAATAATAAACACCCAAACTATGTGTTAATAAAGTTTTGGAATAAGTACCTGCAATGTATAGTTCTTCGATGGTGAAATAATCCTGAAGCAGAATCTTAAATCTGATTGATCCGCATCAACCTTGATTGTTGACGTCAGCAGGTTTACTGTATGACGTGCTACTGATTTTTCATCATGGACACCCCCATGGTAATGAGAAGAAAGCCATCGACTCAGAAGTCCAGAACCATTTTCAGTGGCACTGTTCCTCTGTGCAGATGGTTGATTGCCGCCCTGAAATGGTATGCTCAAAATTTATTAAGAAGAGAAGCTAATGAAATGAGCATTAACTAGCTCAGAGTATTAAAAGTTAACTTTTAGTTGGTGGCTTACATATGACACATTCCATGGTTTGCGATAGTAGTACAACATTCCTCGACTATCAAGAACAAAATACCTTCTTTTCCAGTCACCCCTCAAATTGGAGGATCGTTTTGAAAGATACCCTTGTCGAATTATTTGAACCTACAAATTGTGCACTTTTGAAATGAACAGATGCCAATGCATAGGACTCAGAATATATTTTTTTGGTCAGTAACAGGACTCAGAATTGAAAGCTATGTACAATGAAGTGAATACATATTCTCATAGAAAGAGGGAAACATCATATTCTAAAATACCTTTCCATTTGCAGCAGATTCCATTACTACATCTACCACATCATTTGATATCCTAGAAAAAGGATGCACGGAGTCTCCACTAGGAGAACCATAAGGGCCATTCAAGGACAACCTACTTTCTTCACAAACTTGTCTTTTGTACTCTTGCATTCTTTTATAAAGAGAAATCTGCTCCTTATTGTAGCTTTCTCTTGACTGTTGTACATAATCCAATACCTGCAACATAGCTGAGTTAAATATGTTGGCATTCTACCCCTTCCCTCTTAAGAGTCAAGTTAAAAAAAAGGTTCACAAATTTCAATGACCGTTAGCAATGCCCACCTTTGGACCAATATCATGCCTCACATGAAGGACTATTAGGTCTTATAGTGTCTGATTTTAGCCACTAAATAGATAGTAAATTATTTTTAATTAATGCAATTGAAAATTATTTCTAAAAGAATAAAAATGGCACCTCAGATACAGGAAAGAAAATCTTCCATCCAGTCAATAAATCAGGAACACCAATCATAATTTCAAACCAACAATTTTGCTCTATATTTGAAGCATGTCATTGTGGCTAAGTGATGGGTTTCACATCTGGATGACCCTACCAATCATTCAACGTTTCGAGTTTTGAGGAAATACACTATAGTAACTATTCCAAACGTATTATAATAACCTAATAGTCAGATGGTAGGTACATTAACTCTGTGTTTCAGCTGCTTGGTCCCCCTTGGTTTATAGTATTAGAAAAATCAAAAGAAAATTACATCTATTTATCTGTGGAAAAGAACTGTGTACTATCAGCAGTCAAGTTAAAAGCAAAAGAAGTATAGAACTAGTAGCAAAACCTCGCTAATGAAAGGTTCCATCTCATGTAATAGCTGATATCCCTGCAAGAGAAAGAATTTTCAGAAACAGCATAAGTGCAATACTACATATGGAAAACCGCCATATATGTGACTAGGTCATATACCTGTTGAAAGTATCGAAGATGAGCATCCATAATTCCAGTGACAGACTCTAAAAACTCAAATCTCTTCTTGGCCTCAATGTTATTAAGAGCACTGACCTAGATGATGAAATATGTTATGTAGTTAAGAGCTAATGATATACATCTTATACTCTTATTCAAAGTAAAATATCTTCTGCAACTGAAATTACCAGATTGAAACGTGCTTCCTCAAATGAGGTTCTTGCAATCTGCAATTCCTGGAATGTCTCTATACCAAATTAGATTCAAAAGGATCATAGTAACTCACAACAAGCTAATGGACTAATTTATGAATAAAAAATGCCAAATGAAAGCAATTGGGAGTACCTCTTCTATGACAGTGGCAATATCAATCTTAGTGCTTTTTCTCAGTGACATAAACTTTTCACGTGCCTGTAGCACAAAATCCACATTGCTTTCATGTTATGATCCTAACATATATAGGTGAATTTTCAACAGCGCACACACACACACACACACACACACACACACACACATATATGTGTGTGTGTGTGTGTGCGCCTAAATTCTTCCTGGATTTGGCAACATAGAATTTACACATGCATCATACTCCTTTGAAATTTGTTCAAAAGAATTACAGCAAACTCAGATTGAACTTTTGAGATGTATATCACCAATTTAAATGCAAGTATTTCAAAATTCTATCAAATGAGAATAACTGAAAGATTAAGCTTGATCTTAAGGGCAGTTTGACCTAGGGAAAAATTGAAACTTTCAAACATACCATTACAAGGGCATTTTCTATTATCTTTGTCATGAACCATCTCTCCCAAAAGCTTAAGCTATAGGTGAAGGCACATAAATGGTTTTATATATCTAACATGCCCCATCACACAATAGCCCTTTAGGCTTGAAGCGTGGACAATGCACAATCCCAATCCACCTTGTGCTGAAATTCAACTTTCTATTAGAACAACGGGGGCGGCAAGGATCAAACTCTAGACCACTTGGTCATAGGGGCTCTGATACCATGTCATGAACCATCTCTCCCAAAAGTTTAAGCTGTTTGGTGAATGCACATGAATGATTTTATATATTTAACAATCTCATTTAATTATATCCATTAAAACTCAAATTCTTAATCTCTCAATAATCAAATTCAGAAGCATCAATATTCAAAATTCAACAAGTGAGCTAGAGATTTTAAAGCATAAATCAATCCATGCTGGTCATTAACCATGAAACATCTTGACAATACATATATTTATTGAACAGTGATTTGCGAAAAATGAATGATGTTGATTATCTTACTCCTGGTATCAGTTAACAAGAGAAAGTTTCAATCAGTCCAATAAAATAAAGAGATTGCTAAATAGAGTAAATGATCATGCTAAATACCCAAAGACAACCAATTAGCATTTATGCTTCTTCTCATTTAGTAAATTGTATAGCACACAACTAATACACATGTAGCAGAAGGAAAGAAAACCTATGTTCATTATAGTGTGCAACCTTTGTAGGAAGATGAGAAGCACCTGATCATATACAAGGGAAGCTTTGTCAAAACGCTTACGAGCTTCCTGCTAGCATCGCTTGAAGCATTAGAAGAGAAAAAAAAGAAGGCAAGAATATATGAATATATTGTTGGATATGAAATGTAACCCTCAGGCTAAAGAGTGGTCATTTTCACCGTGCATAGTTTTAACTGATATTCTTATAATGAAGTAATTTCATCACAGTTTTTAGAGTAGTCATGATTTCAACTATTTTCCTCCACTGTATTCATTACCAAAATAAGATTGCATTTAGTAAGCAAAAAATGAAGACATCTTTTAATCATTTAGATTTAAATAAACAGAAACCAATGATTCCCCCTGTAAGCCTATAAAGTAAAGCATTTGATATTTCAAATGTGTAGTTATGTAGTTATATTTAAGTGATGTTGATTTTATAATAAACTGTATTGAGTTTAACGTGTGGTAGTGAGGCTTTGGGGGTTAGGGGTGTCTAATCCCTGGCCAGTCACATTCCCTAGAATTGGGTTGTGACACTTTGACATATCATGCTCTTTATGCATTACTTCATCTAGTACCTGCCGATCTATATTTCTGGAGAATGATTTAAATTCCAAACTTCCTTTTTCTTTTCCAAACTCTTTTCCATTTGCTTATATGCTCCTAATTTCATTGATTATCTGAGGAGTTCCTGCCTCACCGCCAAATTAGTTATCTATTCCCATTGTAATATAGTTCAAATATGTAAAACAGAACTGAACAGATTTCATTTATGTAGTACTACTTGAGAGAATCTTATTTTGACACAGTTATGATAGCTGAATGGCTTGAGAATAACGTTCTCAGCCTCCTCTATTTAAAGAATGGTAAGTTACAACAATTGAATACAAAATCCTTGGATTTTAGGGATTGACTATTAACAACTATATCAATCAATATCTAACTATATCAAAACTATATCAGACTATATCAGAACGTAATCAAACAATATCAACACTCCCCCTCAAGCTGGTGCATAGATGTCATAAGCACCTAACTTGTTACATATATAAGTTATTCGTGAACCCCGTAGAGACTTGGTGAAAACATCTGCAAGTTGATCATTAGAATTGACAAAGGAAGTACTAATCTCCTTTGAAAGAATCTTGTCTCGAATGAAATGACAATCGATCTCTATATGCTTCGTTCGTTCATGAAAGACAGGATTAGAAGCAATGTATAAGGCTGCTTGATTATCACAAATCAGTTGCATAGAACCCATTTTGCAAAACTTTAACTCTTGAAGTAGATGTTTTAACCATATAAGTTCACATGTTGTAAGAGCCATAGCCCTATATTCTGCTTCTGCACTTGATCTTGCAACAACACTCTGCTTCTTACTCTTCCAAGAGATGAGATTACCTCCAATAAAAACACAATACCCAGAAGTTGACCTCCTATCACTTGGAGATCCTGCCCAGTCTGCATTTGTATAGGCAACAATGTTTGTGTTACCTCTGTTCTCATATATTAGCCCTTTTCCAGGAGATCCCTTAATATACCTTAAAATGCAGGTCACTGCATCCCAATGACTGTCACAAGGAGAGTTAAGAAATTGACTCACAACACTAACAACAAAGGCTATATCTGTCTGGTCATAGTGAGTTAATTCAACTTTCCCACCAACCTTCGATATCTGCCTAGATCTGAATACGGCTCCCCCTGATTTGGCATGAGCTTAACATTCGAATCCATAAGAGTATCCACCGGCTTACAATTTAGCATCCCAGTCTCTTCCAAAATATCAAGTGCATACTTCCTTTGACAAATGGAAATGCCTGTTTTTGATTGAGCAACCTCAATACTAAGGAAGTATCGCAACCTGCCCAAATCTTTGGTTTGGAAATGCTGAAACAGATGTTGCTTTAGTCTAGTGATCCCTTCATGATCATCACCTGTAATTACAATATCATCCACATAGACCACAAGATAAATGACTTTATTACACGGTGAATGTCTATAGAACACAGAGTGATCAACCTCACTACGAATCATGCCAAACTGCTGTATGACCTTACTAAACCTCCCAAACCAAGCTCGAGGTGACTGTTTCAACCCATACAATGACTTCCGAAGTTGGCAAACAAGACCTGACTCCCCCTGAGCAATAAACCCAGGTGGTTGCTCCATATAAATCTCCTCCTCCAACTCACCATGTAAAAAAGCATTTTTAATATCCAACTGATATAAAGGCCAGCAAGAGATAGCAGCCATGGATAAAAAGAGACGAACAGATGCCATTTTAGCAACAGGAGAGAATGTATCACCATAGTCAAGACCATAAATCTGAGTATATCCTTTGGCCACAAGACGAGCCTTCAAGCGATCCACAGTCCCATCAGGACCAACTTTAACAGTAAAAACCCAACGACAACCAATAGTAGACTTCCCTGGAGGAGAGGGAACAAGAGCCCAAGTGTGGTTAGATTCTAATGCTGTCATCTCATCAATCATAGTCTGTCGCCATCCTGGATGGGATAGTGCTTCCTAAACAGTTTTAGGAATAGAGATGGACGACAAAGCAGATACAAAGGCATAATGGTTGGAAGATAAACGATGATAACTTAGAAAATTATAAATAGGATGAGGATTGCAAGAAGAACGATTACCTTTGCGAAGTGCAATGGGAAGGTCAGTGGTAGGCTCAGGTTGGACCGGAATCGACGGAGACGGAGGAGCAGGAGGGGAGTCACTGGTGTCCACAACAGGTGCAGCTTCCGGAGTAGTAGGATGAGGACGACGGTGATAAGTGAGACGAAATGGCTCCATGAGGTACTTAGGAGCAACAGGGGCAGCCTCTTGTATATGTGAGACAGGTGGACTTAAAACGAGAGAATCAAAGACAATAATAGGCAAAACTTGAGAAACAGACTCCGACAAGACTGGTGAGGCAAAGAAAGGTGTATCCTCGAAAAAGGTAACATCTGCAGAGATATAAGAACGATTTGTTGATGGAGAATAACATCTGTACCCCTTTTGAACCCGAGAATAACCAAGAAAGATACACTTAATGGCGCGGGCAGCAAGTTTGTCGAGACCTGGAGCAACATTGTGGACAAAACAGGTGGAACCAAAAACACGAGGGGGGACAATATAAAAGGGTACCTGAGAATATAGAATAGAGTGAGGAACCTGGTTATTGAGAACAGAAGAAGGCATCCGATTTATTAAATAACCTGCAGTGAGAACAACATCACTCCAAAATTTCACAGGAACATTAGAATGTAACATGAGAGTACGAGCTATTTCAACGATATGGCGATGTTTGCGCTCAGCCACACCATTTTGTTGAGGTGTGTGAGGACAACTCGATTGATGAACTATACCGTGCGATGCCATGAAAGAATTAAAAGGGCGAAAAATATTCTTTGGCATTATTACTTTGCGTAAGATATGAATAGTTTGTCCAAATTGATTATATATTTCAGCACAAAAATTTTGAAAAATAGTGAATAACTCAGAACGTTCTTTCATTAAAAATAACCAGGTACAACGAGAGAAATCATCGATGAAAGTAACAAAATATCTATATCCTAAGAAAGAAGAAGTACGACTAGGACCCCAAACATCAGAATGAACAATACTAAAAGGAGACTTAGCACGACCTGTAACCTTGCTTGGAAAGGATGCCCGAACATGTTTTCTAAGCTGACATGCCTCACACTCCAAAGCCGGTAAATTAGAAAGATGAGGGACCATTTTCTTTAATTTATTCAAACTCAGATGACCAAAACGACGATGAAGAAGACTAGGCGACTCTGTGGCAGCACATATGGTGGAGGATGGAGGTTGTAAGTAGTAGAGACCGCGTGACTCAGATCCTGCTCCAATCGTCTTCCCCGTACTCTGGTCCTGGATAGAAAAGGAAGTAGAAGTGAAGGTTATGGAACAATTGAGAGATCGAGTAAGTTGACTAATAGAAATTAAATTAAAAGGACATCCAGGTACAAATAAGACTGAATTTAAAGACAGAGAGGGAAGAGGTGAAGCATGACCAATACCAGTGGCTTGAGTTTTAGAGCCATTAGCAAGGGTGATGTGATGTGGTGTTTTAGTAGAGGATAAAGTAGAAAAGAGAGAAGAGTTACCAGCAATATGATCAACCAGAATCCAAAATCCAGGAACCAACAGGAGATGAATGAGAGAAACAAACCGTAGAATTACCAGAATGCACTATAGTTGCTGAAGATGAGGCTTGTTGGGCTGCCTTAAGCTAAAGGTACTCCTTATATTCATCAATTGAAAATTTGTTCGGATTGTGACCTGTCTGAGTATCATACACAACCTCGACTTTCTCGATCGAGAGACTGCGTCACATTAGCTGACTTTTCTCGGGAAACCATGAAGAGAATAGCACTTGTCTTGGGTATGACCCACGCGCTTGCAATAAGAGCACTGAGGACGATCACCTCTACCCGACCACTTCTTCCACCACGCCCACGGCCTTGTCCTCCACGGTTTGCCGAATTAGAGACAAAGGCCGAGGACTCTGAAGCTGTCTGGGAGCCAATCTCAAATGTCTCCACTGGTGACGGAACTCGCAGAAGACGATCAATGAGCTCCTCCACCGTGGGGATGCTAGAATTAGTTAGAGCTTGATTCCGGACAGATTCAAAGTCCTTATGTAAACCGTGAAGAACAAAAACCATATACATATTATCAAGTTTTGCTAGTACCTTCGTAAGATCATCACCGGTTATAATGCGTTTAATGTCATCAATGACAGACTGTGCCTTGTTCAGATAAGAGGGAAGATCATGATCTGTCATCTGAAGAGTGGCCAAATTGTGGACAGAAGCATAGAGACGTTGTAGATCATTGGAATAGACATTTTGAGCTTTCTTCCATATTTCATAACAAGTTTTGTATGGGCGAAAGTGTACCATCAACTTTGCATCAATAGACTGCCATAAAAGAGAGACCAACTGATAATCAGCCCTTTTCCATTCATCACGAATCTTCTCATCAATCTCTGCTTCCTTCTTGGTGAGATGTTCATAAAGTCCTTGACCTAAAAACCAAACTTCAACTGCATTATACCAATCCATAAAATTCTTACCATTGAGTTTTTCCGATGTGATCATGGGACTTCCAGAGAAGGCAAAAGAGATGAGACCCTTCCCTGTAGACCCAGAACCAGCACCAGAATTGACGTAAGAACCTTTGGAAGAGCCGATGGTTGAATCGGACATGGTGAGAAGGAGAAAAATGAAAGTGCTTGAAACTAGACTTTGATAGTCAAAAGCAGGCCAGAGGACGCCGGCGAGCACGACTGAGAAGACGCGCAGACGAAACGGCGCCTGGAAGGCGGCGCGTGGAGCTCACGCGCTCGGAGACCCGCGGACAGTGGCGGCGCGTGACGGCGCGTGAAGTAGAGAACGGAGGTGGGTCTTCTTGGAAACGGATCGCCGGCGCTTTCTGAGTTGTCTGGTCACCTTACTTTGGTGATCGGAGACGGTGGCCGGTGATGATGGCCGGAGACAGTGGCCGGAGACGATCGCAAGAGAGCGGTTCTTGACCGGATCGAACCCTAGCTCTTGATACCAAGTTATGATAGCTGAATGGCTTGAGAATAACGTTCTCAGCCTCCTCTATTTAAAGAATGGTAAGTTACAACAATTGAATACAAAATCCCTTGATTTTAGGGATTGACTATTAACAACTATATCAATCAATATCTAACTATATCAAAACTATATCAGACTATATCAGAACGTAATCAAACAATATCAACAGACACATTGTATTTTCATTTAATATGACATTTCACATTGTTAAATACAAATTGAAGTCTTGTCACATACAAAGAGCTGTACATTAGCATCTTGAGAGAGGAAAAGCAGCATCATACTGCTTTACGACTTATATAGATCCAGTAGAGAAACTACTGGAGCTAAGCCATATCATCAAGTATGACATCTTAACTTTCCATAGGTTGAGTGCATAATAACCAACACTGTTATGTATAAACATTAAAACAATATCTACTATTCATAGTATACCTTGACTTCTTGGATGTCAACATTGATAATGTGTAGCAACCGCTCATTGAACATGTGCTCTACCTAAGAAGCCACATTAAGTATAGTCAGCATAGCAATATCAATTAGAACAATTGCCTCTAATTTACCAAGAAAAAAAAAAGATCTTGGCCATCAAGTGACAAATTAAATTCCCAATGGAAGCTCAAGTTTTGTAAGTTAAAAGACTGGAAAGCCACAGGTTTCACCAATGTTCAAGTTTGTGTATATTATTATACAACAACAACAATATTATTATCATTGTTCAAAATTTGTTACAGGCTATGAACAAAACTAGGACCTGGGCAAGGAAAAGAGGCTATGTAGTAAGTATATAATCCAATGACAAACTTAAGATTTATACATGCACCTGAGTATCATAAATGCATTATTCTTCAACAAGAAATAAGTACAGCCAACAGGCACATGTTTATAAACATGATGGTTGAGAGTATACAAAAGGGTATCCCTATACTAGAACAACCAGCCAGTAAAATATAAAATCTAACCTTAATAAAGAATTCACTGCTGAAAAACATGAAAGACAAGGACAATATCAGACATATCATTACCTGTGACCGAAGTAGTTCCTTGTATGTACTGATTTCTCTTAAAGCAATAGTAAATTTGGTCATAACAGGTCCTGGGAATACCAAAACAAAATTTATCAAAATCAATTTAAAATTTAAAGTTTCATTTAATGAAAACTAATGCAGTATTATGTATATTCTAAGGAAGCACAGAGGTTAAAAAAATCACGGCCAAAGAGTAAATAAACATAGCATGTTTTAGAATATGTGAAGAAACTTTGACCATATTTCCTGAGGGATTTAGGAAGTTTGTTTAATGGCTGAAAAGTATCATGCATAGAACTGGAGTCTACCTCCAGCAACAAAAATATGACTTGTTATACTCAACCTAAATTTTCATGTCAGTTCAAGGCTAATATAACCCAAGATATAACCTTCAAGTAAGCATATCTCCAGTTACTGCCTCTTACTAAGCATATAAAAATGAAAGTCATTTAGTTTTATAAGACAAAGCAGGAGGTGGGGGGAGACCAACAAGGCTTACCTCCCAAAGCAACAAAATGAGGATCACTATGCCCTCCTCTAAAATTTTCAAGGGCACTTGCAAATGCGATATCCCCATCATATACCTCTCCAAGCCCTTCCCTAAAAAAGTGTTAAAAATATCAGGCAATAAGAATTTTTAAGAACCCAAGGACCGTGATTATTTAATCAGCCACAATGGTCAAAAGTATGCCTTGGTTAGATCAAATATCATGATACAAATGGTTATGATATTTGCAATACATGTAGGTAGCATCTTATAAAAAGTTAAAATTTTATACAAGAATGTTACACAGTTCACATAAAACAAGAAAACCAATAGTTTTCTTTCTCCTTATTCTTATTCTATTTTCTGGTATAACTAGTGAACTCAATACCTTGTGCACCCACCCTGTTCGAACAAATTTTTCCTCTTACATCCGAATTTTCAAAACTTTCCAAAGCCATGTGCTTAGAACTCTTTGCATATGGTTTTAGAACCATTTTGGTAAAAACATGAAACAGTTAGAACACGAGAGAGTTTTTAGCTGCTTGGTTGTTTGAAAATTTTTAGGGATGGAAAGGATGATATTATAAGAATCCTTAAAAGATTTGTTACAAGAGAGAGTTTTTAGCTGCTTGGTTCTTGAGCTATTTCACTCTGGGCGCAGTTGCTGGCTTGTTGCTTTCACTTGGTCAGTATATATATCGATCCAAGACAAAAGGATGATTGTGTTGTTCGAAATTTGAACATCAATATCCTTTTTGAATTATTTCAAACTGTTTAGTGGTTGAGAATACTTAGGGTTAAGGGCCTCCAGTAAAACGGAAATAAGTATCTGTTTTGAGATATGATAAGTCCTTGTAGATTTCAAGTGTAAACTTCTAGCTCCCAATAGGAAGTGTGAGAGAAGATGGGGGAGCTTGCTCTTTCTATTTTTTAATTTTTAATTTTTGATTTGTTGAAGTCTCTGCCTAGTGCCTAATTAGGAGTATAATGATGGTCTAGTTGTAATAGTTATTCAAACTCAGAAAATAGTACCACATAAAAAGTGTAACAGTGCAAAATTTAATTTAAGAATGGGATGGATATGAGGAAAACCCACGTATACTTTCGACATTCTTTGTAGAACTTCCAGCATCTGGTGCGTAATGATTCTGCACTGTCCTCCAAGCATTGCAGCTGCATCACAGCCATTCACGATTTATAAGATTAACCTAGCTATTAGTGTTCACCACAACAACACATTCTCAACGCTTTCTACAATCAATACTATACAATACAAAACCTCCTCTTTAAAAAAAATAAAAATAGGTATCTCTATGAAATAGCAAAATAACACCAATCATGAGATGCACATAAAAGGCACCGTTTGCTGCAGCTGCCTCATAACATGAACATAATTGTTGGGTTCAAGAATCAAATGACGAAAATGAAACAGAAAAAGAATAGAGAGAGAACCTGTTGACGGAACATAGGGGAGTCATCGAGCTTCGCGAAATGCATTTTCGAAAAAAGAAGCAAATGGAAATTGTTCTTCTTGTTTTGCAGTTGCAGAGAAAGGAATTGCTATGTATGAATCTAACGGTTCTACAGAAAGAAAGAGAGGAAAGGGAGCTATGCCTATCTTCTTTTTTTTAAGTTAAAAAAATAAAAAAAAATTTAAAATTTGGAGCGCATTTGGAGGGAAGGAAGAGAGGTCAGGGTGAGAAAAGCTGTTAAGCAGTTAACACTGCTTGCGACATTTCATGTCACCCACAACCGCCCTTGTCTTCTCTCTCTCTCTCTCTACCGAAAACAACATGTCGTTTTTGCATTACCAAACCCCGTCATTATTTATTTATGAGTTTTCAGTTTTGCAAACATTTATTATGGAAATAAAAATAAAAATGTTTAAATAAAAATAAGATAAATAATAATTTTTTTAATTTTTAATATATTTAATACCTTATTTTTATTTAAAAAAATTATTTTAATTTCTTTTATTTATTTATATATTTATTTTGGCGATGAAAGAAGGTAACAAAAACGACGCTAGTGTTGTGACGCTGTCGTGGGCAGTGCATATACCTCTCACTCTCACTCTTCACTCCGCAATGCAGCTTTTTTGTTGTTGAACCGGCATCCATCGTTCTCTGGTGACCGGTGCATTTAAAAATGGGTTGCTTTCATGCTGTTGCCGCTGCTGCTGGAGCTTTCCAAAGGTTTCACATCATTTTAGAGTTTATTTTCTCATACTTTTTTAGATAATTTTTAAATATTTATTTTATTATTAATTTATCTAGTATATTTAAAAAATTATTAAAAAAATACTAATAATACTTACTGTAAATCAACAATAAAATAAATATTTAAAAAATATCTTAAAAATATCTTGCTAATATTTCTTTTCATTAACTTAAACTTATAAATATATGGTCTCTATTTTTCCAAACATTTTTGGGCTTCTGTTGGTACTCCACTTTGCTACAACATTTAAATAGCCCCATTCCCATTTCCATTTCCTATCTGCTTTTTTATGCTTGGGACCAAAATACAAAAATAAATAAATGAATGTGTGACCACGACTACCCATTTTGTTTCGGCTTTTGCGAAAATTTACTTGTCATCGTTTTGCATCGCATCTTTCGTCCAATCTACAAAAGCCCCTAATCTACAATCTTTTCAATGTTTTTCCAGAATTTGACTTTCGATAAATTCACTATAGTTTGACCAAAAATTGGTTGATGTGATTTGTAGAGATGACTTTGAATTATTTTTTACGAAACATTCATGTTTAATATCATTTTTTTTGTAATAGTGGAGGTAAAAAGTGTTTCTCAACTTCCATTTGAGTTTCTCATAAAGTTTCCTTTGTTAGTTCATGTGATGCAATTGACTAACTGTTATGACAAGGGTCTTTTCCTACAAATGTTCTTGGGTTTCTGGTCTAATGGATGAACATATTGATATTTACCCAAAGAAAGGTCATAGTTGGGCACTTTACAAGGATTGGAACGTTGATGAATGAACATGCAATCCTAAGTCACTTCAATAATTGGATAGATTTTTGTGTCACAGAAATATTTTATGTTAAAAGTTATAATGTGTGAATTGTTAATTGGTTTAGTTAATATAAGTAATTTTCGTTTTGAGAAATATTTATATAGACTTTGTCAATACAATTATATAGACTAAATCAATTAACATTTAAATAATTACACAAACCCTTATGCCATACAATTATTTTACAAGTGACAATATATTATTTGTTGATTAGTTTAGTCTACATAGTTTATATAGATAAAGTCTACACAAATATTTTTAGGAGGGTAAAGAAAAAGTATATCATTTGGATACTATTTTGAGTAAACTTCCACTTTGATTTCTAAAAGATTAGCACATATTAGATTAGTCCCTGAAAAATAAAAACATTCATTTTGGTCTCTTAAAAGATGGATATGTACGTCAGTTTGGTCCTCATACCGTGTGACATTAGTCTCCAATTAAGAACCAAACTAACTTACAAATTCATCTTTCAAAAATTAAAGTGGCAACTTTCATCTTTTAAGAACTAATTAGACGCACACTTAATCTTTCGGTAGCGAAGGTTTATTCTAATGTTTTTATGTCAAACACTCGACAATGAGGCACGTTCAATTGTATATAGCCTTGTAGGTGGGAAAATTGAAGTTCTATTTGAAATGGACCAAGTGGCTTTGCCTAAAAATTAAATTCAACATATTGGTGCCACAATTCCAGTCAAGGATAGTGATATAGTGCTTCTAACAGTAACGTTAATGAGTAAAAGTTGTGTTGGGGAGTTGCAATCAAAGTTTCTTGAAATATAGGATATTAACAGATGATTTTGCCACTGGTCCAGTTCCTATTTATTGTTGAAGGGATATCATGCCTTGCCAATGTGCTCTGCTTGACAATGAGACTTATAAGAGGCAAGTTTGTCTAACAATTCGTACCTGAACTAGTTATTAACTATGAGATTGAGAACAAATGGGGAGAAGATCTACAAGTTGCGTGTGGAATGTTTAAGCATGGCAAATATTCTTGGATAGGTGAAATTATTTCAGATTTTTTAAAAGAAAATGGGACAATTAGCCACATTGGAAAAGTTACATAATTTGTCTTACTTTCATCTTAATGAACAATCTTATTTAGTATTCTTTCTATTCTTTTTTATCTGTCGTTTTAAAAATTTTAGTATTCTATGTTAGATGTCATTTTAAAAATTTAATACAAAATTAATTATTTTATATTAATTTTACTTTTATTTTCTCTTATCTTATTAATTATTTAACTCCTAAAATCTCTCTAACATTTATTATTTTAACTTTTATCTCTCTCTTATCACCTCTCCAATCACATTCCAATGAGTCAAATGATAATATTACTTTTTACGGTTATTTTTTTTTCCTAAAATCAAAGTTATTAAATTATTTTCTTAATACTAGTGTCATTTTTTTAAACGACAAATAAAAGATAATAGAGAGATTACAGCTTTTGACACAGCTGCTCAGTTTTTCTCACCATTTTCTAGCTTACTGAGTTTGAAAGGATATTGGCATCTTGAATCTCATGCTATATGCCCCATTAGTGCAAAGGTATAATTCCAAGAAAAGCCTCATGTTAAATGCCCCATTAGTGAAAAGGTATAATTCCAGAAAGTGTCTCCTTACATATTGCACATATCTTTTTTGTTTTTTCTCAAAATATTTTTCTATAACTGATAAACTAATATCTTAAAATACAATTATGCATCTAAACCAGAACCTTTTCTAACTTTTTTTAATAATGTTATTTTCATATATATGAATTCAAATATCAAACCCAAAATCATATACTTAAAGAATTCGAACCCCTTCTATGCGAATCAACACATTAATTTTACATATTTTTACATATTGCACATTTGCACTTCTAAGTATCGTATATGCTGAATATATAAAGGTAACACTCATTATGATCTCTTATATTAGTATTTCTCAAAAAAGGAGTTATTGTAAAGAATATAACTGCAGCTGACTTCTATCGAGTGGCAAAACCCGCCCTACTTATATGAAGTGTTATAACAAAATAGAAATAGTGATGGAATACAATCTCTCCGGTGAAAATTTCCAAATATCTAAACCACCCAAAATTTTTATATCAACAATTCAATTCATAACAATACTCAACAAAGGCAAGCACCAAATCAGTTGCCAATACTTTTTCAATTTGAAGAAAAAACCCAATCCAATATACTCATCCAAATATTCTACTCATAAAGCCGCCCTTTGCTTTTCTATCTTTCTTCATCCTATTTTCAATAGGTGGGAATTCAATTGTGTTATAAGCCAGGTCCAACACAATAGGATTACGGGAAATTGCCTGGAAAGCTTGGGGGAAGGCTGCAATGCGTGGTGCACATTTCACATTTGAATCACCAACAGCAGACTCATAAACATCAAGTTTCTCAAGAAGGAACTTCTCCAACTGAAACAGGTATGGATACATGTCAGAATATATCAATAAATGCTCATGCAAATATTATTATCTCCTGTGATATTTCAAATTCAACAAAATCAACCTTCCCAGATGATAATGCATGACCAAAAAAGAAAAAAAAAACCAATGGGATCACAAGAGAAGTAGAAACACTTGTAAAGAGAGTAAAAGAGAATGCTAAATGTACCCGCTCAGCTCCAGTCAATGATATATTGGAAACGCTTTCTGAGAGATTCTCTTGAGTCCTCTTTTCCTCCATGATCCCCAATGCATGCTCTATACAACTGTTAGATCGGCACTCATTGCACAAGTCCTCTAACTCTGTCATCATAGTCTGCCAAACCGAAAAACAGGGAAAAAAATTAAAGAAGAAAATACAACAGCAATCAAATCAAACGTGATGCTTAACTATTATTGCTATGAGTTTTAAAATATGAATATAAAACAACTACCATTAACCCACTAAGCTCCCATCATAAATTTCAACATACAAGGCATATTCTGGAAGTCGGAAAACAGAAGATGTAATCCTACTCTAGTGAAGAATGTTTCATATACATAAAAAAAGTCCTGCTCTCCTTCAATCATGGCCGAACAGACATGCTCAAACGGGCCACAGTCCTGATAAGTTACCAACGTTGGATCTGTGTCTGGTTGGAGGGGAGATCATTATACAAAAGGCCTTTGTTTAATTCCTTCCCGTCGATGACATTCGATTTCACACACAACTTCAGGGTCTACCAAGTATTTTCATGTTATGAAAGTTAAAACTGAATATGAGCCAAAACAAATTTTAGTGCCCCAACTAGCCCAAGGTTATCATTTGAAAAAATATCACAACACAAATAATAGTGCTAGCATTGATCAGTGAGGTGTCTATAATCTGATCTTAAAAAGTAAATGATTAAAATTACCTTACTATCACCATTTAACATTTGAAGCTTTCTTAAGGCATCATCTGCCAAATTGCGAGCACGACAGTACAAAGCATATGCTTCAGCCCTCTTTCCAGCCACACTGTATGACTTTGCCACATAAAAGCACCTGCAGAATCCCAGAAGTGCTTAGCTATAAAGATTTTTTTATATATATAAAAAGTTAAAAGTCTTAGCTTTCAGAAAAGGCTGAAAATAGTATTTTGGAGCTTTTTTCAGAAGCTAAAAACTTTAGGTTCTCTAAAAGTTGTTTTTCAAAACAGCATTTTTGGCTGAAATTGATATGTGTGTGCGCATTTTTAGTAAGCAATTAACTAAACACGGGATATTTCTAAGATCAGTAATATTTGCTCCAAGGAAGCAAACCTTTCTGCTCGAAAAGCCAAGCTTTTGCACGAACACCCTTCAGCAAAGCTAATTTCTTCTGGCTTTTTATCCCTTCCAGAACTGACTAAATCAGATAGATCAGCTGTATTCTGCCAATTACATGATCCATACAAGCATTGTCATTCCCTCTAGGGATCAAAACATTAAAAACATGCAGCTGCCTGGAGGATCTTTACACAAAGAAATGTGTTAAATTAATTCAAGTTCACAAACAAAAACATGGATATCAACCTGTAGCAAGAGATCATATAAGCGAACAAGCTCTTCAGGTTTGGTGACTTTTTCATTTTTATCATCATGACGCTTTGCAAGTTTACTCTTTGCAACCTTAACCAACAAGAGGTTTCGCTCAATGGTTCTTTCTCCTAACACGGCACTGACAGCCTTATCAAGACCATTCAAATCATCTTTCACGCTTTCTGCACTTCCTGTAGTGGCCTAAAATGTAACAAAATATTAAGAGTAGATAAAGAAAAATGGTTCTTTATACAGAAATGTAAAACCAAAGGGCATAAAATACTCTCTCTAACAAGCAAAAAGATGTTGTTGATAAATCATAATTAACAGCAAGAACATCAAGTAATTTCCCATACCAAATCAGCCCGAATATAGCCTCTGGCTTCATGATATGCAGAAAAGATTTTGTCAAAAATAACAAGTCTTTTGTCTGCTGAAATTGAGTCTGCCAAGGGACCATGTATATCTTTCTCCAGCTCCTGAGCTGAGAAAATTATTCAGATAGAAACATTACTTGATATAGCTTGAACTAAGCTGAACAACATAAAGACAAAAAAAAAAGCTACCATATGTTAAATCACACAACCAAATACATTAAAAAAACTCCCAAAAAAATTGAAGCATGATTTATTCACCGACTACATAAGAAAATGCATTTCATACACAGTAAATGCCATTTATCTAGGCAATATTCCAATCAATTAACTTTATCACATCACACTTATGAACAAAATCACATAGAGAAAGAAAAGAATCCCAGGCAGACTAGTAAATGACATTTTGCAGAGTGGAAAAAGAGACAACCAGGTGGATTCAAATGGGACAAAGGTAAGGTTAAGACTTGGGAAAGATGACCATTAAACTTAACCAACAGATAATACTTTTCAACTTACTGGCCCTATAATTTATAAGGGAAAAAAGCTACCAACCTTTCAAAATGGCAACTCTTGTTTTTGCATTTGATATTGGAAATCTATGGCCAAGCCAAAGGAACTCTGTCATGGAAGCAGCTTGTTGAGATCTTGCCTCAGCCATAACAGCCTGGAACAAACACTATTCAATTCTGTATTTTTATCATAGAAAGTGCATGCATGAAGCTTGTTATCTTTCAAAACAGCAGCCTACTGATTCAAATAATAGAACATTAGAACTGATTAAGACTCTTGAATGGAAATTGTAAAACATTATACTTAAAATTATAGCAAAAGTGACTACCACACATGATACTTTTACAGACATGATGCATATGAAAAATTCCACAATTTTCTACATAAGGGCCCAATTCATTGGGGTGGGGGGGAAGAAAAAAAAACAAAAACCTCAATAGGATCCAACCATATTTGCAAAATGGAAGGAACCAAGCATCAAGTTGAATCAGCTTTCATTCAGGAATTGAAACATTAGGAGTTCTTGAGTATGAAGGTAGATTATTAAGAAAGTTTATTAACATTTAAAATCTTGCATTTTAAAGATCATCTTATGTGTGCATGATTGTGTCCCCCAGTTGAATAAACATGAAAATGAAAATTATCTCAATGCAACATCTCATAAGAAATATTTGAATATGCTGATTTGCAAAGATATGCATATTACATGTTTTCCTTTTTTTTTCCAATGATAGATACAAAAGAAATATATACCAACCTCTAATTTAGCTTTAAAAAGGTCTAATGCAGGACCTTCCATATCACCAATGTGTAAAAGTTCAGAGGCCTGTAGATTTGACTGGCCAATTTTGTGAAGGCAGTATCGGATACTAGGTTCTAGTTCCTCAACTCGCTCACGACACAAAACTTGGTTATCCAGATCTCCATATTTCCCTAATTCCTCATATACAGCCCTATTAAATGAGGACATGATTAAAAACTCGAGCAAGGCGAGAAAGAAAAACAGAAGTATCCCAAAAGCTAGTATGCTAAATCACACAAACTAAACAAGTGTTTGCCACAAAAAAGGCATATATTTTCAAATCCTTTGCAGAAAGATCTCATTCAACCAAACATATGCTTGTTCCTTTTTATTTATTTTTTGAAAAAAGTGCATTTATTTCATCTTCTTTTCAAGGCAGTATGTACAAATCAAGGAGACAGAGTAGATGTACCTGGCACTTTTGAAGTGCATTAAAGCCACATCCCAATTTTGATCTTGTTCAAACAACAAACTCCCTTTCATATAGGATTCATAAGCCTAAAATTCAGTTAACAAACAAAAGAGAAAGCATTTTCATTCTTCATCAACAAAAGGAGTAAAGCCATCAAAGCATTTGCATTTTGAAAAGCTTAAGACTCCTAAACATTATTAATAAATTGATAAATAATTTGAATAAAAAAATTGATAAATAATTATCAAACAAAAACAGAATAGGATATACAGATTAACTTGGAACCAACCAATATAAATAATACTGATATCTTGATGGATAAAATACATTTTAGTTTCCCAAATTTGCTGTCGGTTTTAATGTTGTCTCCAAAATAATTTTTTTAATTTTAAATCCAATCTGAAACTTCCAATTTAGCACTAATTTTGTGGATAATCCTTGAAATAAGTGGCAAAAGTTTCCATTTGAAACCAATGTATCAAAGTAAAACCTATCAAATTTCTTATCCATTCCAAAATGATACAATGTATCAAAGTTCCTACTCCCAAAATTGTTTCCTTGTAGTCTTTCTTCTCTGTTTGGGCCTATGGCCCCATCTGTAACGGGAAAAAAAATTACACTATTTTTAACATTACTATAAGTTATCAATTCATTACAATAAAATAATGCTTATTTTGTTTAAATTTCAAAAGTTAAGATGGCCAAGTTGGTCTAAGGCGCAGTTTCAGGTAGTGGTCCAAAAGGGCATCGGTTTGAATCCCATTCTTGACAAAAAATATATTTGCCGACCCTACCTAGTGCGAAAAGGTTTTGTTGTTGTTATTGTCAAAAAGTATTCTTTTGATATTTTTATGTTACACGAGCATGTGCTCTTAAATAGGATACAAGGTAATCTTAAAAAAGGAAACTCCTAAACTAATGCTCATCATTGTACCCACTATCAATTCCTATAATTAAGGGTCAATGATTCCTACTCATAAATACAAAAAATCATGCTAATCAAATCTCCTAATTATGGGATTTAATCTCATCTATAAAAAGAAAGATTTTATACAGTGGGATTCTGACACTCCCCCTAAAGTTGGTGAGTAGATGTTATCCATTCCCAGCTTGCTAACGATAGATTGAAATGTAGGGCCACTTAATCCTTTCGTTAGTACATCTGCAAGTTGATTCTTGTAGATACAAATAGTGTACAGATTGTCCCATTATCCAACTTTTTCTTTATGAAGTGTTTGTCTACTTCAACATGCTTGGTCCTATCACGTTGCACCGGATTATGTGCAATGTTTATTGCTGACTTGTTATCACAGTACAGCTTCATAGGTCCATTCCACTCAATCTTCAAGTCATCTAGCATTATTTTCAGTCATAGGAGTTCACAAATCCCTAAGGCCATAGCTCGAAATTTTGCTTCTGCACTTGACCTTACAACAACGTTCTGTTTTTTACTCCTCCAAGTTACTAAGTTTCATCCAAGAAAAGTGTAGTATCCGAAGGTGGATCTTTTGTCATCTACAAATCCAGCATAGTCAGCGTCTGTATATGCCTCCAAAGTCATCTCCTTCCCTCTTGTAAATAAAATTCCTTTTCCAAGAGTTCCTTTCAAGTACTGCAGAATGCAATAAACAACTTGAAGGTTATTTTCTTTTGGATTATGCACGAACGACTTACCACTCCCACTGCATAAGCTATGTCTGGCCTAGTATGAGACAAATAGATTAATTTTCCGACCAGTCTTCGATAAGATTCTCTGTCCACGATTGCATCCTCAACTGATTCACTAAGTCTGTGATTCTGTTTAATAGGAGTTTCTACTGGTTTGCATCCCAATTTACTAGTTTCAAACAATAAATCTAGCACATACTTTTGTTGAGAGATGAAAATACCATGACGAGAATGTGCCACCTCAATGCCAAGAAAGTATTTCAATCTGCCTAACTCTTTAATCTCAAATTCTCTTAACAAACACCTTTTTAGGATATTCATTCCTGCTTGATTATTTCCTGTTACGACTATATCATCCACATAGACAATTAGTGCGGTAACTCACCCTGAAGCTGAATGCTTAATGAACAATGTATGATCTCCTTGACTTTGTTTATACCCCATTGCCTTCATCACCATAGCAAACTTGCCAAACCAGACCCTAGGGGACTATTTCAATCCATAGAGTGCCTTCCTTAGCTTGCAAACCCTGCCTTTCTCGAAGTTAAACTCAGGCGGGACCTCCATGTAAATTTCTTCTTCAAGGCTGCCATGTAGGAATGCATTCTTGACATCAAATTGCTGCAAACTCCATCCATAGTTAGCTGCCAGAGATAACAGTATTCTAACAGTGTTCATTTTTGCAATAGGAGAAAAAGTCTCAAGGTAGTCAATCCCATATGTTTGAGTATACCCCTTAGCTACTAATCTTGCCTTATACCTTTCTAGTGTCCCGTCTGCCTTATATTTAACAGTGAATACCCACTTACAGCCTACAAGTTTCTTCTCTTTAGGCAATTCTACCAACTCCCAAGTTTCATTTTTCTCTAGTGCATCCATTTCAACTTTCATAGCTTCTCCCCACTCTTTGCTATCCAGTGTTTCACTAGCAGTTTTTGGGATAATGATAGTGTTTAGATGAGTAAGAAAACTTCTATGATTATTGGACAATCTATCATAAGACATAAAGTGAGACAATGGATACCTTGGCCTCTGAGTACACATTCTAACACACTTCCTTATTGCAATCGGGAAATCCCCAGCTTCAATAGACATATTTTGCTCCTCCAAAAAATCTCATCAGTTTCAGTTTCAAGGGGTATATTCTGCTCCTCCAAAACAATCTCATAAGTTTCAGTTTCATGTATTAGTTCAGAATTTGGAACTTGTACAGGTTGGATGATGGGTGCTGTCCTTTGTGTCTAAACTTGTAGTGGACGGGCAGCACTTGGAGTCTGTGTTCCGGTTGTCTTTGGACTCGAACCAGGAGGAGTGTGTATAGGATTGGAAGGAATGTGTATAGGACTTGACTCAGGTATATTAGATTCTCTTGGGGAAATCAAAGAAAGATTTTTGTCAAAGGAATTCTCTAGTAAGAACAAATCGTCCTTATCTTCCATGCATAAGTTCTCCCCCTAAAGATAAGTTTGGGAGAAGAAACATTAGTTTCAACAAAAGTGACATCAATAGACACAAAGACCTTTTTTGTGGTAGGGTGATAGCACTTGTATCCCTTTTGGGTAGGTGAGTAACCAACAAAAATGCATTTAATAGCCTGAGGATCAAGCTTTCCTCGATGAGGAGAATGAAGATGGACAAAGGACACACACCCAAAGACCCTAGGAACAAGGTTATTTGATGTTTTGAAGTTTGGGTAGAATTTGGAGAACAATTTAATGGGGCTGTTGCTGTTAAGTGTTTGAGAGGGTAAACGATTAACCAAATAGGTAGCAGTAAGGACAGCTTCCCCCCAATATTTTTTTGGAACATTTGTGTGGAATAGAGATGCCCGGCAGCCCGGGTAACAGCTAGAAGATGCTCGATTTTCCGTTCTGCCACCCCATTTTGTTGTGGGGTGTGGACACAAGAGGAGAAGACAGTGTTTGGTTAAAATAATCTTTGGCATTATCAGAACGAATTCGTTTGATGGCTGTCCCAAATTGGTTTCTTATCATTTAGAAAAAAAAGTTAAAGATCTGGCTGCCTTCACTTTTCTGTTTCAAGAGATACACCCATGATACCCGAGTACAAGCATCAATAAAAATGACAAACCAGCGGGCCCCAAATATATTTGGATTATTGGATGGGCCCCAAACATCATTGTGTATTAAGGCAAAAGGAACAGACATTCTTTTATTACTGATAGGAAAGCTAACACGTTTGTGTTTTGCGAATTCACAAATATCACAATGAAACATTCCTATGTCTAGTCGCTTAAACAAGCTAGGAAACATAATTTTTAGAGTACTGAAGGAAGGGTGACCTAAACGAAAGTGACACAACTAGATTTACTTATTGTTGGAGGGAGGTGACTCTGACAGCAAAGACAACGGAATTTGACTCTTAGTGCTACATGTCCCACTAACCTCCTCAAGAAGGTAGAGCCCATTTTCCTCCCTAGCAAATCCAATCATCTTCCCCGTTCCCTGATCCTGAAATTTGCAAAGTGTAGGAGAGAATGTCACTAAACAGTGTAAATCCATTGTAAGTTTATGAATAGAAATCAGATTGGCAGATAATTTTGGCACATGCAAGACATCTTTCAAAATTAAATCTTGACTTATGATAACATCTCCCTTTCCAGCAATTGTAATAAAAGTGCCATTTGCGGTTGCAATTTTCTTATTGCTTGGACAGGGTCTATAGGAGATAAACTCAGTGGAGGGATGGGCCATGTGATCTATAGCTCCAGAATCAACAAACCATGTCCCTTGTTCAAGAGAATTTAGAACGCTTAGTGCATAGGCTTGGGAGATTTTACCTGAGAATGCCAAGGAAGAACTACCTGTGTCTGTGGGTTTGACTAAAGTGTCTAGGAATTCCCTTAGTTTTTTAATTTCTTCTGTATTGAAATTTGTAAGGGGTCTAAAGGGACTGCCCTCTGCAGCACCTGACTAAGCCATGTGGGCTTGTGCTTGTCCTCCTCGTTGAGTGCCTTTGGTTGTCCAATTTCAGTTCTGATTTGGAGGCTTACCATGAAGTCTCCAGCATCTATCCTGAGTGTGTCTTGGCTTCTTACAGAAGGTACACCATAGGGAATCTTTGTTCTCCCCTTTGTCTATCTCCATCCTTGGGGCTACACTTCTACATTGACTGGTTTGCCATTGATCAATCTTCTTTCCCTTGTTTTGCGCAACTAAAGCAGAACTTTCAGTGGATTGAGGTTCCATCATCACTCCTCTACGTGCTTCTTCTACCCGGAATGCAGCCATTGTTTAATTGAATAAGAATAGCTCCTTTCCTATCACCTGAATTCTTACAAAATCAAACTCACTGTTTAGTCTTGTCAAGAACTTATAGATCCTATCCTTCTCCTTTTAGCGTTTGAGTAAATCAGCATCTTTGCATTTTGCTTCAAATTGCTCATAACGGTCTAACTCCAGCCATAGATTCTGCAAAGTCTGGGCATACTCACTAACTGATGGTAGTCGCGATCTTTATCTTAATTTCATAGATTTGAGCAGTATCGCCAACCTTAGAATAGTTTTGTTTACAACTATCCCTCTGGCACCATAGTCGCGATCTTTATCTTAATTTCCACGTCCTTGGCTGTCTTCATAAACATGCAAGCGTCGCTCACCTCTGGCACCATAGAATTCCACAACCATAACATTACGACCGCACTTGCTTCATCCCATGCCGCAAAGTTAACGTCTGTGGGTTTCGGGGTAGCTTTCCCAGTAAGATGATTCAATTTGCCCTTCCCTTTTAGAAAGGTTTGGACAAAATGAGACCATTTGAGGTAGTTTTTTCCATTGAGACGAAGACTGGGTTGAATATGTTGCAATTCAACAGCGCCGGTATTTTCTGTCTGGGTAGAGTTATTGGGTGTTTCTGACATTCTCAAATTTTATGGGTGGGATTCAAAGGCGTAGAGGGTGCTTTAGGGGAAAAAATTGGCAATACAAGCCGACAGAAGAAGAGAAAAGAAAACGACAATGCAGGTCGAACATCGGAAGAAAGAAAACGCGTGTGGCAATGCAGGCCACGAGACTACACAGGCTCCCACGGATTTTGGAGCTTTGATACCATGTCAGAAAGTATTCTTCTGATATTTTTATGTTACACGAGCATGTGCTCTTAAATAGGATACAAGGTAATCTTAAAAAAGGAAACTCCTAAACTAATGCTCATTATTGTACCCACCATCAATTCCTATAATTAAGGGTCAATGATTCCAACTCATGAATACAAAAAATCCTGCTAATCAAATCTCCTAATTATGGGATTTAATCCCATCTATAAAAAGAAAGATTTTATACAGTGGGATTCTGACACTTTTGTTCTTTGTTTAAATTTCATAACATCTAATGCTCTGGTTACAACAATATATCACATTATTCTGGAAAGAATCAATAACTCTAATGTTTCCCCTTAATGTGTAAGTTCCAACTTACAAAAAAATACCCAAAAGTGGTTGGTTGCAATGGAAGTGGATTGCGACCCCAGGTGAACTTTACTTGCAATGTCAGGGGTTCAAATCCTGGAGTCGCCACTTTGAAGAGAGCTTTACCTAACCACCACTCCCGGCCCGGAATTGTGAGAGCAATTTGTTACACCAAAAAAAACTTAAAAAAAATAGTAATTTATATTAAGTGTATTATATAATCAAGAACGAAAAGATACAAAACTGAAATTTTAAGGACAATGTTGAAACAGAAATGTGATTCAGGGTTGAAATGAAACTGAAAGTTATCCCAAAATTTGAAAACATAAAGTGTATTTTAGCTTTTCTAAATCTTGTGTGATCATGCAAATCTTACTTTTATGGTATTACTACCTGTGTAGATCAAACCAGATAACTAAAAAGCCTTACACGAAAACAACAACAACAACCAAGCATTTTCCCACTAGGTGGGGTCGGCTACATAGATCAAACGATGTCATTGTACCCTATTATAAACCAAGTCCCTTACATGAAAACACAAATAAAAAATATTTTATTCTATAAATAAAATGAAATATAGACATTTGAAATGCGAGTTGATCTTCTCTAAAGAAGTGGATTGGAAAAATAAAAATGTAAAAGGGAGGGAGAAGAAATAAAATTAAAATAAAATACTGCAGTAAATTAACCACAACACAGATGTAAAAATGCAATTGTTAACACATATCTTTGTGCAATAACTGACTAAAAGACACACCTCAGCTTCCAAAGATGTTCTAGAGTCTGCCTTGACTGCACACAATTGTGAAAACAAAGTAGCCCATTTAACTGCTTTCCGCAACCTACCAATCAAATAGATACGTTGACAAGCATTTGGGCCATTAGGAAGCTGCCTTTTCTCCATGGCATGACTCCAAGCTCTCTCTGCTGAATAAAGAATCAGGTGAAGAAACCTGAATTGAAACCAAATAACTTCCAATGTTAAACAAGCATAGATAATTAAAAAAATTCCAGACAGATGAAATGTTTATTATCCATTTTTCCCAAACATCATTTAACAGAAAAAAATCAAAAGGCAAGAGGAAGGAAGACAAACCAAGGTCTAAATGATGGTTTGCATACCAATCTTTAGGGATAGTTTTAGGTTCAGATAATGAAAAGTATGTAATATTAGCAATAGAAACACTAAGAAGGATATCTAAAAGTGATTCAAGAGCAATGACCCAAGAGAACAATTGCTTGACAAATAAGAGATGTATAAACCCCCAATCGGCCGAATCTCTTCATAAAAAACTCAACCTCCCAATGTTTGTCAGCGAATGCAATAGCATGTTCATTGTGGTTTTAAGAATGTGGGACACCTCAGTATAAATAGTGTAAAAATATTTAAAATAGTGCTTTCATTCTCCCAAGCAATTTGAGAAAAATGTCAGGAAGAGAAAGTTTAACTTTCATTGATCTATTAGGTGGAAAGCACATCAAAATGGTTCCAAGAAGATATGAATCACTTATAAGGATGCCATGGAGGGGCCTCTATATCTCTCCACTTTTAAGTAGACATAAAAATATCATCCCAATAAAAATATTCTAGGCATTTCCTATGGTGAATTTCAGGCTTTCAGCTGCTTCTTGATAACTTATTGGGGCTTTAGATTAATCAAAGGTCAAGGCTATTTAACTTTCTGGGCACTTGAGACTATTTCATTAATGAAATTAGTAAGTTCACCTTATAAAGTGGGTTTATTCCTGCAGTAGACTGCAATCTTGTTCCTGCAACAGGACTGCTAAAGTAATTTAAAAGTTTATATCTTTATTTAACCTGGCAAGTAATAGCTTATGACCCATAACTTTTGGTTTCAATCCTTGCCTTTAGAGTTTGTTTACATATCAACAAAAAGTCAACCCTGACCAACATATTGTTAGACCATTTGACAGATCAATATCATTACAACCTTCTTCAAGATTTATCAGAGTTTTAATTGCCATATAAGTATTATCACTGTAATTCTCAAGAGAAACCAGAAGTAACTTATTTTGGAGAGTGAACCCGTAAATGACTTGATAGTAATGAAGATAGTAAAGCCTAACCTCCAATTGGAACTTATCTTTCTAATGTTCCTGCCTTCTATACACAATTTCAAACTAAGTAAATTACAAAAAGGTGCCAGAACTTAGATCAGAAGAGAAAGATACAGTAAGTAAAGTATACCTTACTTCAGTGACAGTAGACTCAGTTATGGTTCTTCTTGCATATTTGCCACGACCATGGGTAAACTTCAACGATTTATATAACCTCCTCATACGAGCTGTGCAATACCTCCTACAATGTTCAGGGAAAAAGTACATCCGTTACCAATCTATAGATATTTCATCATGTTAATTAAAGCAATGGCTTGAAATCAATGGTTTCCATAAGTTGTGATGATCACATAAATTGAATGGTTAGTCCACAATGCTAGAAGACTTAAAGTGTTGAAGCACCAAGGTGCACAAAATTATAAAGAAGAAACTGTTATCCACAGCATTCAAAATAAAAGCAAAGCGGACATGTCCCTAGGCATTTTCACTGGTACAGTTCAGCTGTTTAGTTATAGAACTAGTACATTGCGTCTATCCTATGAATCATTCTTTGGGACACAAAACACATCTACAGAATGAAAAAAAGAAATTGCTATTTGACATCATATTAGCAACAATAAAAATATATACCGATAACGAGTGTAATCTCCATGCCGCAAGCCATGCTGCATTTGGGCAGATTTTAAGAGCTGCAGCACTGGAAAAATTAAAAAATTAAAAAATAATTATACCAATGATCAAAGTTTCACTATTAAATCCTGTATTTTCCATTTCATTGCTAAGTGGAGTAGCACAGGAACATGAATGAGTTTTGTTTTCGAATAATAAAAGAATCTAAACCGAACACACATATAATAGAGCAGATTGAAGAACATGCAAGAACAGCATTATAGAATGAAGGAGGAAGCAAACCGTTTATAGAGAACTTGGGAAGGATCTGATCAGAATTATTGGATTTTGGATCGTCGATTTCCATAGAGGACATTTGGCTCTCCTTTCCCATCTAGTCTTCATTAGTTCAAGAATCAAAACATTCATTCACCGAATCATTAAGAAAGAAAGGGAATTAGAGGCGGCGTTGGACGTCGATACTATGCGTTTGGTTGATGAGAAAAATAATAAAATAAATTTGAAGCTTTCATTTCATTTTGCAACAGATCTCGAAATGAAGATAGAAAATGAGAGGCATGGAAATGGAGACGAACCTGTCGAGGGTTTCAATCCGAAAGGTTAGACTTAGAGGTGCCACCAATGTTACGTTTACGTACGCAGTCACAAAAGGCCTCCTTCGTCTCCGAGCAGAGAATGGAAGAAAAATCCAAAGAAGTCAAGGACCGCCCGCCAGTAAAACAAACATCTGACATCAATTACAGACAGTCTACCGATATGTTAAAATGGGCCGGGCATGTCAGTCATAGACTCGGCCACTAGCCCAACCCAGTTCTATATGAGCTAGGGTTGGCCATGGATTAACTCACTAAAAAACTAAAATTTTTAATTAGTTTAAGTCTAAAAAGTTCTTTTTGAAATTATTCACTAATCAAACATTCAAGCTATTCTGGCACCCATACATCACACACAAACATGAAATTAGTGGAGATGAGCAATGAATATATGGAGATGATGTACCACTTTAAGGTGGGATGGAATCCCCAAAGATGTTATCACTTGAGCATTTTGACTTCCATAATTTCCATATCCAACATAAAATTTGTATTGTATGTCAGCTCTAGAGATTCTTTGAACAAACTTATTATTATATATTTTATTTTTTATTATCATTATATAAATTATATAATAATGTTATATTATATTTTTTCTTTTCTAATAATATATCTTATATTTCTTAATTTATTATAATATATATAATAATACATAAAAAATTAAATAATAATAAATAAATACTAATTAAATATTTAAATTATTATATACTTCATTTACTATTATTATTATTATATAAATTACATATTATATTTTTTCTTTTTTTTGGGTGATTTATGAACAACAATTAAAGTGCATACAATAGTATTGTGCAATGTGCATACTCTAGTAAGTCCTGAATAGTGTGGATAAGACTATTAGAATAATTCTCAAATATGCAACAAACACTCAAATCATTATTTTTTTTATTAAATTATGTCACACTAAAATAAAGTCCTACTTTAAAATTATAAATAGGATAAGATTACTGGAGCAATTCTCAAGCATGCAACAAACACTCAAATCATTGTTTTTTCTTTTCTTTTATTAAATTATTAGTATAAAACACCAAATCATTGTTTTGTTCTTTCTTTTATTAAATTACATCACAGGCTAGTATAAGACTAATCTTTGAAATAGAATGATGGATAAATAAAGTCCTACTTTAAAATGTGCGAATCATATATATATATATATATTAGTGTGTATGTGTGTGTGTGAGTATAATGTTATGAGATAATGTAATAAGATTTATGTTATTTCAACATACATAATATGACATTTTCAAGATGATACTTTATTTTCTCCCACTATATTTATATATGGTATATTCGACATATTTATTTTGTTTATTTTTATTTATTTATTTAATAATTTTAATTTATTAAATATTATTTATTGATTTAAAAAAGTAAAAAATATTTATTAGTCTTCTTTAATTTTATATTCATCGATTTTATTATTTTTATAAACTCAATAAATATATATTGATTAATTTTTATAACTTCATAAAATACCTATTTTAGTCCATTCGTGAAATATGTATTTTTTGCTTAATTAAATACTTTTAATGGAATGAGAGAAAAGTTGAAGAAAGAAGTTGGATTAATGAAAAACTAGAAGAGATAGAAAAAATATTAATTAAGTAAAAATACTTAATTTAATTATATTAAATCAAAAATTCATTTTCCATTCGATATATTTAATAATTTTTCTTGGCATAATATATACACATTAATTTTAATGGAAAAATAAAAATAAACTAAGAAAGTATAAGAATATTAAGCTCTAGTCACATGAATTTACTTGTCCTAGCGTGTCAAATTGAGGTTTTTTTGAAATAAAAAAACCACTATTGATGTAATAAGGAGTGCCTACCAAATACAAATTTATCCATACTACTGTGCCATTTTGCTACTGAGTACGGACATATCGTGTAAGTTTCCGGTTTTCCTTCAAAGAACAAATGGAGCTCCATCCAGTTCAAACAAATTTTATGAAAAGCGATTGGGAGAGAATCAAACTTTGGAAAGGATAAAACCTGAATGCTATCTTATCCAGGATACAGATTTCAACCAAAGGTACTGGCTACTTCACACTTTACACTTCACACTCCCACCAAAGAATGGTTAACACAAAAAGATTCGGAAAATCCCAAAAAAGAAAAAAAATAATCAAAATGGTAGTTATCAAAATGACGTTCTCAACGTCCTTATGGTCTTCCCTCTTTATTCCAAATTGAAAAATAACTCTTCCCTACTAGATTCTCTCCCACCAGTCACAAACCACCCAAACCCCCAACCGTATTCGCCATTCCCCCACTCTCCACCGCAACCGCCACCGACGTTTTCGGCGCCATCGACGGAACCACCATCGCCGTCATCGGTGGCGGCTCCGTCGCCGCCCTAATGCCGTGAAAATAGTACTGGCCGACCCCGAGAGGCGGCGGCACATCTTAGGCGGAAAGGTTTGGGATTTTGACGAAAAGGAGGTGGTTAAGGAGTACTTCAACAACTGAAGGTTTCCAGCGGTGGAGGAAGATATACGGAGACACCGACGACGTCTAACAGATAAGTTCAGAGAGACATTCGGCTCGGCTTATCTCCAAGACCGTGGAGAACGCCCTGCAGATGTTGAAATAGACGAAGGCTCGCTTCATTGACGGTTTATTGCGACGCTGGGTGCGGCACCGGGATTTATTTTCCCCTGGCGAAGGAAGGCGCCATTGTATCCGCCAGTGATATCTCCGCTTGCTATGGTTGCCGATAGCTGAGAACAGATAGGGGAGGTAGCTTTCCTTTTTAATTTGGGTTTGTTAATTGTGGTGATTAAAAATAGTAACTATTTATTATTAATTGTATAATTGCATGTTTGGATTTCCTTATTTCCTAAATCAACAATTTTTTTTTTTGAGTTCCAAAGCTTTTTCACTTTTTATATAATGTTTGGTAATCTTATTTCATATTATAATAATTTTTTTCATAAGTTTAAAGTTTGATGTTGATGATTGTAGATTATTCCAAAAAGCTTGAAATGTAAAAAACCTTATTTTATCCATCAAATGACTTTTGCATTGATTTTATATCTCTTTAATTAATTTAATATAAAAAAGCATAAGTTTTTTTGGGATATCAAGAGTTCAAATAAAATAGGCTCTATGATTTTAAAAAAAGTATTTTCGGTAACTGTTATCTTTCTTGATATATCTAAAGTATAAAATTGATTATGTTAAAGCCATAATCAATTATATAAAATCGATTATTAAAATAATTAAAATTTTGAAGATTGAACCAAATAAACAATCAAAAAAGAAATGAAAATGTTTTTTATGACTGATTTTCAAGATAATAAATACTTATACTTTCAATTAATATTTTCATTTTCATTCCTTAACATTTGCCTTTTTAATTTTAGAAAGTTTATGGAGATTTCATGCATGATGAAAAGTCCAAGTCTCTTTGGTGCAAATTCATTCAATGTAATTGAAGGTAGTGAGATGAATTATTTTGCATAAGATAATAAATTCACTGTAATGGTTGTGGTTTATGGTTAGATATAAGACTCATTTGGTTTGATGAAGGATACATAAAACCCAAGATACACTTGGTCTTGATAGTATAAAGAATTCTTCGATATTTGAAGGGAACGTGGAGCTAGGGTATCTATAGTATAAGAAAATGGAGGAGAAATTTGATAGCCTATATGGTGACTATGCGATAATGTGAATGATATCAAAAGAGCATTTGGATATAAATAGTCATGCTTGATTAGGTGTTGTGTTTATTTTCAAAAAGGCCATATTACCTTGTCATCACTTCAAAGGCAGAATTCATAGCAACTTCATGTGCTTGTCAAAGTTAACCATCCAAGTTAGAACAACTTGGTCATACTCTCTTTAAAGAAGGCTACTTGGCTATTTTCGTGGATAACCTTCTACAATCAAACTCTTTGAAATCTGTCCTACATGGATGGAAGTCGAGCACATAGATGTGAGCATTTCCTTGGTGGATGGCAAAGATGGAATCATTGCGAGTCTGGTGTTTGCTTCACGGCGATGCTATCGCATATTATGACTAAACCACGAAATAGTATTTTGACAAAAACAATAGGGCTTGGCGGCATGTGTAAAATGTATGATTAAAGCGACTTGGACAATGACGGTTCGGTTTAAGGGAGGATATGTTAGTTGTATAGTTGTTTTTCTTTGAACGACTTCGGGTTCAAAACAAATAGTCAGGTTCAGTTAGTTAGTTCCAACGCTAGAGTTATAAAGCAATGGCCTCACTTGTTATCAGAGATGAATTGGACGACATTTTTGAGCTAGGATCCCCATTGATAAATAAGGTCCTGACTTTAAAATGGGCAAAATATATATATATATATATAATGCTTATGAGATAATGTAATAAGATTTAAGTTATTTCAACATACATAATATGACATTTTGATGATACTTTATTCATATTTATATATGGTATATTCGATATATTTATTTTGTTTATTTTTATTTATTTATTTAATAATTTTAATTTATTTAATATTATTTATTTAAAAATTAAAAAATATTTATTAGTCTTCTTTAATTTTATATTCATATTTTATTATTTTTACTAAACTCAATAAATATATATTGATTAATTTTTATAACTTCATAAAACTACCTATTTTAGTCTATTCGTGAAATATGTATTTTTTGCTAAGGGTTAATTAAATACTTTTAATGAAATGAGAGAAAAAGAAAGAATGGGATTAATGAAAATAGAAGCGAAAGAAAAAAATTAATTAAGTATAAAAATTAATTTAATTATATTAAATTATATTTTCATTTTATTCAATATATTTAATAATTTTTTTAATATAGACACATTAATTTTAATGGAAAAATAAAAATAAACTAAGAAAGTATAAGAATATTAAGCTCTAGTCACATGAATTTACTTGTCCTAACGTGTCAAACTGAGGTTTTTTTTAAAAAAAGAAAACACTATTGATGTAATAAGGAGTGCCTACCAAATACAAAATTTATCCACACTACTGTGCCATTTTGCTACTGAGTACTGACATATCGTGTAAGTTTCCGGTTTTCCTTCAAAGAACAAATGGAGCTCCATCCAGTTCAAACAAACTTTGAAAAGTGGGACCCATGAGAATCAGGGAAAGGCATAAAACCTGAATGCTATCTTATCCAGGATAAGATTTCAACCACCTACTGGCTACTTCACACTTCACACTCCCACCGGCGCTAACACAAACCGGAAAAATCCCAAAAAAGAAAAAAAAATCAAAAATCAAAATGACGTTCTCAACGTCCTTATGGTCTTCCCTCTTTCTTCCAAACACAACCAACTCCTTCCCTACTAGATTCTCTCCCACCAGTCACAAACCACCCAAACCCCCAACCGTATTCGCCATTCCCCCACTCTCCACCGCAACCGCCACCGACGTTTTCGGCGCCATCGACGGAACCACCATCGCCGTCATCGGTGGCGGCTCCGTCGCCGCCCTCGCTGCCGTGCTCTCCCTGGCCGACCCCGAGAGGCGGCGGCAGCTCCAGGCGGAGGAGGTGGGCGGCGACGACAAGGAGGTGGTTAAGGAGTACTTCAACAACTCCGGTTTCCAGCGGTGGAGGAAGATATACGGAGACACCGACGACGTGAACAGGGTTCAGCGAGACATTCGGCTCGGCCACTCCAAGACCGTGGAGAACGCCCTGCAGATGTTGAAAGACGAAGGCTCGCTTCGGGGCGTGACGGTTTGCGACGCTGGGTGCGGCACCGGTTCTCTCTCTATTCCCCTGGCGAAGGAAGGCGCCATTGTATCCGCCAGTGATATCTCCGCTGCTATGGTTGCCGAAGCTGAGAAACAGGTTAGCTTTCCTTTTTAATTTGGGTTTTGTTAACTTGTGGTGATTAAAAATAGTATTTATTATTTATTATTAATTGTATAATTGCATGTTTGGATTTCCTTATTTCCTAAATCAACAAATTTTTTTTTTAGAGTTAAAAGCTTTTTTCACTTTTTATATAATGTTTGGGTAATCTTATTTCAGCTAACAAACATTATAATAATTTTTTTTCATAAGTTTAAAGTTTGATGTTGATGATTGTAGATTATTCTAAAAATTTTGAAATGTAAAAATTATTTTATCCTCTATCAAATGATTTTTTGTTGATTTTATATCTCTTTTAATAATTTAATATATAAAAATAATTTTTTTATATCATTCAAATAAAATAAATTATTTTAAAATTATTTTTTAACTAATATATCTAAGTATAAAATTGATTATATTATAATCAATTATATAATAATGAATTATTAAAATAATTAAAATTTTTACGATTGAACCAAATACACTCTAAAAAAGAAAATGTTAAATGTTTTTTTGATTTTCAAGATAATAAATACTTATACTTTCAATTAATATTTTCTATTTTTCATTCCTTAACATTTGCCTTTTTAATTTTAGAAGTTTATGTGATTTCATGCATGATGGCCAGTAAGTCTCTTTGGTGCACATTCATTCAATGTAATTGATGTAAGTGAGATGAATTATTTTGCATAAGATAATAAATTCACTGTAATGGTTGTGGTTTATGGTTAGATATAAGACTCATTTGGTATGAAGGATAGTATAAAACCTAAGTATAAGGCTTGATAGTATAAAGCCTAAATACGTAACAAGGGCATATCTTCACTATAAGGCAGAATAGTAGAGAGATTGCGGATAAAGTTGGCTGATAGATAAAAAAAGAGGGATTAATTCTTATACTATCAAATATTTACTTAAATAGCTAAGCTTGTTGAGGCTATGTTCCTATTTATTTTGGCCATATTACCCATCACATTCCTGTAGAACACATGCTACGCTAACTCTATTAATCATCCAAGTTAGAACATAAGTCTCTCTCTTTAGGAAGAGGGCTCTTGGCATGGTGGATGTCCTTTATGCTAGATTCTTTGAAGCAGATAGTTCTATGGATGGAAGTCATAGCTTCAGGAGTACTAGAATGGCGAGTAGTTGTGCTGTTTTTGCTTGGTCGAATTCGATATGCTGATGGTTTCAAATAGTTTGCGACAAGGAAACTTAAGTTGCTTTGAATCTTTTTTTAAAGCGACTTGACCCTAACTTGGTAGGCTGGCAGCGATGTGTGTTTTGCTTTGATGAAACTTCTGGGTTCAAAACAAATAGGTTTCAGCATGAGTTCCAATTTTTAAAAGCAATGGCGGTGACTTCCCCTGCTTTTCTAAAACTTGTAGCTCATGGATACCCTTAATCATATGATTGACAGGATGATTGATTGAGGATGATTTCAAGGGGCGAAATGTTTGGATTTGTGTAAGTGGTGTGTGGGGTTGATTCGATTTTGGGTGATTTGGGGCTTGGAATGATAGAGATGAAGATGAGGGTTGGAATACCGAATTACCTGCCCACTGTGTTTATCATGGGATATGGAGAGGATGAGCTCCCTCCGTAAGAATGTAAAAATTGTTGAAGGTTGGATAACATTATTTATCAATGGTTATTAATACACATCTTTAAGAGTAGTTAGTTGATAAACTTATCTTGTATTTGATCTTTTTATAAGAATAATGATTTGGTTTCAAATAACCTAAGGGTTTGGGATATCAGTGTATTTAAAATTGTAGTAAAAATGTTTTTATAGAAGCTTATACATCAAAACTCAATTAGGCATAATTTTACTCTTAAGACTTAATTAAGGTATCCATCATTTTAATTTATAAAAGAAATTTGATGGATAAGCTTATATAATACAATGTTTACACAAATAATGTATTATATTAACTTATTCTATCAGCTTTAATACGATATGTAAAACTGACCCTATATTAACTAAGGTTGAGCTTTAATACGATATGTAAAACTGACCCTATATTAACTAAGGTTGAGTGCCATGATAAATAAGTCGCGCTCCCTGAACCTTCAAAAGGCAGTTGATGGGAGGGTAGTCGAGATAATGCGCAAGAAATTAGTCTCGCATTAATGCCTATGCAATGCCTGATGAAAGACTAAAAAGTTATAAATATTAACTCATAATGTAATTGTATGAAAAATATTGTGGATACACAGCAATAGGCTAGTTATATCTTCTTGTCGTTTTGTGAAGTCAAGCAGTTGGCCAATCATGTTATTTACTTGTTTGATTATACAGTAGGTGGTAGCCAGTAACTACATTTTGAATTTCTATTTCATGCAGGCAAAAGAACAACTTGTAGCCAGTGAAGATGGCCTCTCACCTTTACCTGTGATGCCAAAGTTTGTAGTGAATGATTTGGAGAGCTTAGATGGCAAGTATGACACGGTGGTCTGCCTCGATGTTTTGATTCATTACCCCCAAAGTAAGGCGGATGGGATGATCGCCCACCTTGCATCATTGGCGAACAATCGATTGATTCTGAGTTTTGCCCCAAAGACATTTTATTATGATCTGCTAAAGAGGGTTGGAGAGTTGTTCCCTGGGCCTTCAAAGGCAACAAGGGCATATCTTCACTCAGAGGCAGATATAGAGAGGGCGTTGCGCAAGGTTGGCTGGACGATAAGGAAGAGAGGGTTAATCACTACTCAATTTTACTTTGCTAAGCTTGTTGAGGCTGTTCCTATGTAGTGAGGATTGGGAGGTAAGTTTTGGATAATGTAGTTATTTTGTTTAGAGGAAAATCCTTATGTAAATTGTAAGGCCATTTTTTTTGGGAGGGGGAACGGGGTTGTTATGCTATGATTCTCTGCAGATAGTTCTATTATATATAATTCTTCATAGTATAGAAGATGCTGATGTATTGAGGTTTTTTTTTAATTCGAAATGAATTTCAAATAGGAAACTAAACTTAAGTTGATCGATTGAATCTTCTTTTTTTATTTATTTGATTTTAACTTGCTCCTCCCATAGGTGATGACTTTGCTTCCATTATTATCAGTACGTGCAGCATGTGTCCTCAATTTTTCAAGTTTCCCCTGCTTTTCTAAAACTAGTAGCCATGTACCCTTAATCATATGTGCACACAGTGAGCTTCAGTACTTTGAAGCTAAAATGTTAATCACTTTAAGGCTATGTTTTTGGGGGAGATGAAATGGAGTTCATAATGAAATGGAGGGTGGAGGTTGGGAATTACCGAATTACCTGCCCACTGTGTTGAGGGAATGGAGGTGAGCTCCCTTCGTGTTGTTTGGAAGTTACAATGGTTATTAATAGGGTGGAGTAGTTAGTTGATTCTTGTATTGCTTTTTGTAAGAATAATGGCAAAATTTGGTTTCAGGGATATAACTATAAGGTAATTAACTAATATTTTAAAAGAAAATATATGTGTGTTCCATTCCATACTCCCAATTTGGCAGTTGGAAATACCGGGGTTTGGGGGCATGGTGTGGTTAGCCACTAAGCCTTTGATGGAGATGCTTGGTAGGAGTTGATTACCGAGTAAATCTGAAGTACCATAAGTTGTATATTTTGGTAAATAAGTAAATTGGTAATAGATATAAACACGGTAAAAAAAAAAAGGAGTTTATCACTGCAGATTGCTGGATATTGTTTGACAGTAAGGCTATAAACGAAAAGTACAGGACATTTTACCCAAAAAAAAGAAAAGAAGTAAAGGACATATGCTAATAACCAAAAAACCAAAATGGTTTTAGGTAAGATGCTAAAAAAATATTGCTGATGTGTTAGATCCTTCAGGTTCTGTGCAATCGGAGAAGTGTTAAAACACCACTGATGCTTTATAAGTATTTTCAACTCTTTCTAAAATCCTAGTAGGAATTAGGAAAAAAGATCAAAGGATTTGTAAGCTGCATCTAGAATTGAAAGAATAAACGTTAACTTCATGCGAAAGAATGATATGAAGAGGAGTTTTCACCCAAAAAAAATGATATGAGAAGAAAAACTGAGTACTAATTAAAAAGGGGGCAAAAATGATAATAATGAACTCTAGTGCCAAAATTAACAGTAATTGGCAGATCCTTGTACACTGATATGAGGTGTGCTGCCCCTGAAGGATCTTTCGTGTACTTCTGAATTCATTTACAGCTTGTCAGCAATCTTTGTCAGAGCATCTGTGAGCTTGCCAAGGGCTGCTACTAAGCTAGCTGTCTGCTCCTTCTGCTGCTCCCTGGCCAATTGGTAATTTATGTTCTGAGCTCCAAGATGGGCTTTCAGTATGTTGCTATTCCTCCTTAGTACTTTAATAATATTATTGCTGAAATTTGCGGTGTCTTCACAATTGTCTGGTGATAATCGCCTCCTCTTGTATCCCTCTTGGGACATAGGTTCTCTCTGACAGCCTGAACCAATATAATTTCGTTGAGATTTCAAAAGAAGCGAATCAATGTTTGTTTATTTTTATGTATTGCGGAACTCATTTGTCGATCAAATTGACAGAAATATGCTTAGTCATGATTTTTTGGCAACATCTTTACCTGGAAAAATACACAGTATTATTTTATTATTAAGAATAATGTTACTCACATATATTTACACACACATAATCTCATTTTTTGTACACTTATATATTGATTCTGTTACCTAATTAAGATGTGAGGTGATATGCACCTTACAGATATGGATCAAACATTATTGAATTATTAAATAGTATGCAATGTATGTCTCAAATGATATTCCAAAAATCCACCCTAGTTAACCCTTGGAAACAGTCAAAAAAATAAAAAAGATGCTAGGTCTAGATTAAAAGACTAGCAGCCATAGTAATGAAAAACACAATAAGTTAAAATCAAGAAAGCTGCATTATCAAAAATAAAATAAAATAAAATAACTTATTTATTGGTTATACTTGGGGAAGTTTGACTTTGAAATCAGAAAACAAGCCACAGATTTTATGAATGCTTTTGTCCGTAAAAAAAAGTTTTCGATTATCAAATGCACAATATATGCTGCATTGGCATGCCAAATGAAATACTAATGAATGTAATTAGCGATTTGTTAATCCAAGTGAGAATTTATTTATTTTTTGGTCATCCAAGTGAGAGTTTCAAGCAACGGATGCATACAAAGAGCTCTTTGAAAAGGGGGAAATAGACCAAAAGAGGATGGTGTGATAAAAAAATATGCGAACCAAACTTTACTGCAGCGACTAAAATTGCAAGATTTGTAACATGACAAGTCAAACTGATCGAATTCAACGGCCTGAAAAGTTATGATTATATGCTATGGATAGGAGTGACCAGAACTAGTAAATGAAAGCAGTGAGTTGATTTGATTTACCAGGATCGTGGTTGCCTTGGCAAGATGGTTGTTGCTGTTTCTCTGCTTCAGTGTAGAGCAAGTTGTAGAGCAAGTGAGCAACAAGAAAAGAATTTCATTTGATCAATAAGAAAAGGGCCATGCCACTAAAAATCTATATAAAACTACTCAAACAGATTTTCTTTACCTCTTTTATGATCTCGATTTAAATGAGAAAGGAAATTTTTTTTTTCATTTACGATTGTACTTTTCAAAATTATTTGTCATTCTTTCTCTTTACTCCAACTATGTCATTTTCCTTTTCTCCACCAAAATGTAATTCTTACACGTCAATAATCAATTTTGATAAATACAAACAAATTCACTGTAATGTAAAATAATGTCGTAAAAATTAGACCGAACAATAAATCGAAAAAAGCTTAGTTCAAGTTTAATCGATTAAATTATCTAATCAAATTGAATAACCTTTAAATATAAATATAATTTTTTATATAATTTATTTATTATTAAATCTAAATTTTTTTAAACATTGAATTGACATTATACAATAAAAATCGTTCACTTCAACATTATTTAACTTATTCTAACCCACTTCAACCGATTTTTAATCAGTATTAACTGGTTTAACCCAATCCAACCACCAACATAGTTATAGCATTGATCCAAAATCAAATCGAAGGCTAATTCTCAATTTTTATAGTCGGATCGACCGGATCGGGTCCGGTCCAAACAAAAATGGGTATGTAACTAAAACAGACATAGAGATTGTACCCCCAAAACGAAAAAAAAAAAATATTGGACATATAGATATCATGGGAACTTGGTACCTGAACTACTAGGCAGTGTGAGTGTGGGTGTCTTTTTGGGACTCCCTCTCATGACTGTTTCCTTAGGACCTGGTGTTTTGAATGGACTGTTGACCATATTTCCAGTTGTGTTTGTCTCAATGTTTTCCTCCTCTGTGCTCCAACCCATTTTCTCACTATCAACGATGGCCTCATCTTCCTCCTCCTCCTCCTCCTCATCATCATCCTCCTTACACTGCTCTAACGCCACTCCTTCAACTTGATCAGCATTCTCTGGTTTTGGTGTCATTTTAATGAGTGTCAATGGAAATGCAGTAGCAGTGCATACCCCTCCATCTAATACATTGTACACCGCCGCATCAAAGAAGCCTGGCAATTTCTTTTCTTTCCTTCTATCATTTCTCATCATCCAAAACGATTCAGCCTCCTCCTTTATACTTGATTCCCATTTCTTGATCTTCCTGAAATCAGTGAGAAGATTGCCCCATCTTTTTCTGCACTGAACGGGACCTCTCTTGACACCCTGTTGCTGACAGAATGATGACACCAAATCCCATTTTGGGTCGGTCTGATGAACAAACCCAGATGCTAATTTGTATCGGGAAAACTGTTCTCCATTTTCGACCATTTTCTTGGCCTCAATGAGAACAAGTGTTTCTTGTCTGGTCCATCGAGGGTGTCTAGTGGCTTTGGTTCTTTCACTTGCTGGTTGTTTTCCAACAGGTGTAGCTGGAGAATCAGCAGCAACTTCACCAATTTTGTCTGAATTTGATGCCATGACCTTATCACACACACACTTGTGACACAGAGATAGACTTTGAGAATTAAGATGAGATACAGTCATACTTATAAAAATGTGCTTTTGCTGCAGGTGAATGAACTTCCAAAGGAGGATATGATATTTATCGGGCAGGTAACTTATTTTCCTTTAAGTGATTCATTTTCCAAATATGGCGCTCACTTATATGGACACTCATAAGGGTGCGCTCTCCTTCCATGTAAGGAGGCGGCCTATTTCTTATAGGCACCGAAAAAAGACCAAAAACTTTCTTTGGGCAAGTCAAAGGATGGCACCTGCGGTGTGCGGGGACGATTCCCCGCCTTTTCAATTTTTTACTGTTCCCACTTTCCGATATCCGTTTTGAGAGGAAAATTGTTCTCGTCCTCTGATCAGGGCAGAATTTAATATTATTTTAAAAATTTAAAAAAATTAATATATAGATATAAAGTTATAAATAATTTTAGTTTAACTTAATCATGTCACTAAATTAAAACAACAAATTATTTTAAAGTGACATGTTTTTATTTTTTTAAATTTTAAATTAATATAAAAAATATTAAAAAGAACAAAATAATAATATATATATATAATATAATCAATAATGATAATTTAATAATTTTTCAAGATGAAAATTTCGTTAGAGAGAAGATACAATCCCCGTCTTCACTTTCATTTCTGCATTTGTATCGAAAGAATTTTTATCATTGTCACATTTTTTAAAGAAAAAACTCCTTAAATTCTAGTAACTAAATAACACAGTTGTCACATATATAATGAGTCATTGCCATTACCATTACATTAGTATAAACTATTAAGTATAAACCATAGGAGGAGTACTAATGTATAAACCATACTAGGAGTGTTTACCAATTCTAACTCTTTCCCAGTTCCTAGTTTTTTTCTTTTCTTTTAGCTTCCAGCCAAAGAAAAGAATCGGATTTGTCAAATTCAATATCAAGAAAAAATCTTAAAACTTTTATGAAATAAAGTAACATCAAATTAGCCACTTAAAAAATAGAAGTTGCAAAATCTAGCCCCATTTAAATAGTCCTTGTTATGGCAGAAGAGTAGAATGAATAATAAAATTAATAGATTGTACCAGGCTGCGGGTTTGGTAAAGAAATAAAATCATAAAAGGCTAAAACTTTAAAAAATGAATCATCCATAAAAAAGAAAATATTTTTGTGCACTCAAAATACAATGTTCACCTAAAATATCGTATTTAATGTGAGTGTGATTTTATATTCTTGTATAATGTATATATGATTTCAATATATTTACTGTATCCACGTGAATAGGGTGTCATAGAAGTATCTTATTTTTTTATATTTAAATAAGGGATATCTCCATAAAAAATACACAAAGGACTATATAATAATGCAAATGTGGTAGACAATTTGCTAATAATGTCCAAGACACATGGCAAAATAGGTTAATTAAAAGTTAAAACAAATGAGAACAGAACCTGCAAACAAAGGCACATTAAACAATATAAGTTTAATAATTATTAAGATTTTTTAAAGTCATTTTTTTTTTGTTAGACAAGAAATAAAGTTTTTTAATAACTCATATATATGAAAATAATACTATTAAGAAAAATTTTTGCTTAAATATTTGATCATATTCTAATAAATTAATCTCTCACCTATCAGATAAAAAATATTATAAAAAACCAAAATATTATTAAAAATTTGGTTTTTATAGAGACAATAGCGTCCCTAATAATGTAACGGATTCCATCTAATAACAAAAGATTTGATGGTTGTTGCCGAAATGAAACATATGCTTTTGTGTCTTAAATTTGTATGTTTTTTCTTTTTATTTTTTGGGTATTATAATAAGGTTTCCTTACACCTTTTTGTGTGTGTGTGTGTGTGTGGGAAACTAATTCTTAGGTAATAAAATTGTTGCTTCTCATAAATGTTTTCCTGCACCCTCAATTCCTTAATATTATGGAAAATATTTTTTGTCCAATCTAAATATAATAGATATATATTTACTGTAAATTTGTGTGAGATAATTATTAAATTAAGTTATATGTGATTATAATATTTTTATAAAATATAAAATAAGTTTATAAATAAATTAAAAAATAATTAAAATATAAAAATTAAACAAATAACGAAATGAATAAAAAACGATAACATCATAAAGCCTCAACAACAGCTCAAAAAATATTAGTTATTACTTTAGCAGCTTTGCCACCCCTTTTATGGGTTTTGTTTATATGTTTTAGGTTTAGAATTTCGTGTCAAATGTATAACAATAATGATAATGATATTTGAACGTCATTGTTATTTTTATTTCCTTTTTAGAAAATAAACAAATAAAATACTCATTACAACACACTCAATTTTTTTTTTCTAAAAAAGTACAAAAATGGTATAAGTTTTATGGTGTACAAATATTATTTTTGTAACAAATATACTTATAAACATATGTCCTCTTCTTAAGATTATATTTTGTGCAAAGAATGGAATTTTATGGAATAAGAATAAAAATATGAATGAGATAAGGATAAAAATAGAAATAAAAATTGAGAAATTAAAATTAGAATCTTATTTCAATTTTATAATTTAGTACAGTGTGATACAATATGAATTGGAAAATAATTTTATAATTTGTATCTGTATATAATATAGAATAGAATCTAAATTGATATAAATGATATAATTATCCTTAATAAAAAAATAAAATTTAATTTAATTTTTCTTCTATATATATAATATGTTTTTTTTTCATTTTCTAAAATAATGTTTAAGATTAATTATTTTATAACAAAAATTATAATAATATTTTTTTCATCAATTTTGATAATATTATTTTACTCTCCAATGCAATAGTAGAAGCTTTTATCGTGGAAAGGGTGCATAAAGTTTGAAGCTTAGATTTAGGTTAAATATAATTAAATAGGTTAAGGTTAGATATATTATTAAATGATAATATTTGTCAATTTATAAATTGAATAAAGATATATTAAGTAAAAAATATAAAATCATATTTTACAAAAATATGAAATATCTCATTCCCTCCTTTTTTTGGAGGAATATAATTTCACAAATTTATAGAATAGAACTTGAAATCAGAATATTATTTTATATTTATTTTCATTAATAAATATAGAAATCTTCTAATTCTAAGATTGATTGTAGAATGATATTTTATTCATTTACATCAAATAACATTACTTCCAAGTCAAACAGAAGTCTTACTGCTGGAATATTTTTATAAAAACATGTGTCTTAATAAAATAAAAATTAATTTTCTACAAAATTGTTAAATAGCCAAACGGCTATAAGAAATTAAAAAGCATTGAAGCCTTGTAAATGGCCTTTATGTCATGAAACTAATATATGAGGTTACGGGTGGAAACGAGACAAGTCAGGTCAGGTTTTGTGTTAAATAGACCTGATCTGTATCTTAATTATAAAGTCTAAACTTAACCTGTAAACTTGTAATAGGTCGATTTTTAAGGTCTAACTTAATATTTTTAAAAATCTGGTTTGACTTAAAAGTTTATTTAAAGGTCTATTTACAAAATAGGCCTTTAAATAGACTAATATGCCTGCATTTAAATAGGTCAATAGGTCTTACATAAGCTAGTAGGCCTATCTTTAAATAGGTCAATATATCTTTACATAGATTAATAGACCTACCTTTAATTAGGTTTAACATGCATTTACATAGGCTAATAGGTCTAAGCCTTGAATAGGCCAACGAGTCTACTTAAGGTCAATAGGTATTTGTTATAACTTAACATTTACCTTTTATTTTTATAAATGTTCAACACTTTCTTACTTTAGTTTTTGGTGGATGCGAGACTTGAAGATATACCTTCTATTTGTAACTTGGTATATCTTCAAGTTCCACATCGACCAAAGATCAAAACAAGAAAGCAATAAATATTTATAAAAGTAAGAGTAAATGTAAATTTATTATTTTCATTCTAATAAATATATTACATCAAATATATTAATAAATATGTTATTTTATTATAATTTATTAATAATTATAATTATAATTTATAATTATGATAATAATATATATTATATTATATATAATTAAACAATTCGATCGATCTATCAAGTTTAAAAAACTTATTAGATGACCTAAAATCGACATTTTTAGTTAAATAAAATTTTTAAAAAATATTTGCATAACTTATTTAATAAAGTATAGGTCAAGTTATAAACTTCTAACAGACAACTTAATTTATTTTCACTCCTACATGAGTTGAAGGCATTACATACCAACAGTTAAGGTATAATTACATGCCTTGCATTTTAAGTGAGACAAACGGTTAATTAATAAAATAATATGAATATATGCGCCACGGGCATTTGTTTAAGAAAAAATATATGTATATATTGCTTATAATATTGGGTTGAAAAAAGGTGTGGGCAAAGATAGTTCTCTCTTTCTCTTTGTGCATAATTGTAAGGAGATTAATAGTACGATTGTTGAGCTATTGTATGATTGTATCCTAAAAACAACGTGCCATGAGTCATTGTACCTAAATACTCATTGAGTCATTGGAGTTCTAGCGGGGACGTAAAATCTTAAAGAGAACGTGAATCGGCCTAATTTAATTCCATGCCTACATACTCAGTTTAATTTTATGCTTAACATCTTATTGGTATTTTATCTATATATTTTTTATACGATTTTACGTCGACAGGGTGCATAAAGTTTGATAATATAATTTTACTCTCCAATGCAATAGTAGAAGCTTCTATCGTTGATAGGGTGCATAAAATTTGAAGCCTAGATTTAGATTAAATATATTTAAATAAGTTAAGATTAAATATATTATTAAATGATAATCTTTATCAATTTATAAATTAAATAAAGATATATTACGTAAAAAATATAAAATCATATCTTACAAAAATGTGAAATATCTCATTCCTCCTTTTTTGGAAGAATATAATTTCACAAATTTATAGAATAGAATTTGAAATCAGAATATCACTTTATATTTATTTTCATTAACAAATATAAAAATCTTCTAATTCTAAAATTGAATGTAGAATGATATTTTATTTATTTAGACTATGTTTGGTACATATGATAATATAGTATAAAATAAAATGATAATATAATATAAAGTATGATAGTATAATAAATAGATAAGATATAATTTATCTTTTATTTGATAACAAAAAATAAATTAACTGATTGTATAATATTTTTATTTAAGACCAAAATATCCTTTAACATAAAAGTTAAAATAATTAGAAAACAATAATAAAAAAACCTTATGGTGGTGGTGGTGGTGATGGTGATGGTGATGGTAGTGGTGGCGGCGGCAATGCGCGCGGTGGTGGTGGGGGTGGCGGCGGTGGTGGCGGCGGTGATGGCGATGGTGGCGGTGGTGATAGTGGCGGTGGTGGTGGTGGCGGCGGGTGGTGGTGGCGGCGGCGGTGCGATGGTGGCGTAGTGGTGGCGGTGATAGTGGCGATGGTGGTGGTGGTGGTGGTGGTGTGGCGGTGGCGGTGCGATGGTGGCGGTGGTGGTGGTGGTGGCGGTGGCGGCGCGGTGGCGATGGTGGCGGTGGTGGTGGTGGTGGCGGCAATGGTGATGGTGGCGGTGGTGGTGGTGATGTTGATGGTGGCGGCAGGTGGTGGTGGTGGTGATGATGGATGGTGGCGGTAGGGTGAGATGGTGGTGGTGGTGGTGATGGTGGTGGTGGTGGTGGTGGTGGTGGCGCAGGGAGAAGAGTGATAAAAATGAAATTGAGAATAAAATTGGAATAAAATTCTTATCATGTCTTATCATGTACTAGGGGAGGGAATAGAGTTATCACCTTAGAATAGGATAAAATGACTTGACATGATTTCATTATACTATCAGTTGAATGCACCAAACATTGAATAAGATCTGATAGTATTAGCTTATACTATTATATCTTCTTTATACGATGCACCAAACGTAGCCTTACATCAAATAACATTACTTCCAAGTCAAACAGAAGTCTTACTGCTGGAATATTTTTATAAAAACATGTGTCTTAATAAAATAAAATTTAATTTTCTACAAAATTGTTAAATAGCCAAACGGCTATAAGAAATAAAAAAGCATTGAAGCCTTGTAAATGGCCTTTATGTCATGAAACTAATACATGAGGATAAAGGTGGAAATGATACAGGTCAGGTCAGGTTTTGCGTTAAATAGACCTAATTTGTATCTCAATTATAAGGCCTGAACTTAGTCTGTAAACTTGTAATAAGTCAATTTTTAAGATCTGACTTGATCTTTTTAAAAATTTGGTCTGACTTAAAAGTCTATTTAAAGGTCTATTTACAAAATAGGCTTTTAAATAGGCTTATAGGCCTATCTTTAAATAGGCCAATAGGCTTTTACATAGGCTAATAGGCTTATTTTTAAATAAGTCAATATGTCTTTACATAGATTAACAGACTTACCTTTAATTAAGTTTAACATGTCTTTACATAGGCTAACAGGTCTAAGCTTTGAATAGGCCAACGAGTTTACTTAAGGCCAATAGGCCTTCGTTATAACTTAACACTCATCTTCTATTTTTATAGATGTTCATCATTTTCTTACTTTAATTTTTGGTCGATGTGAGACTTGGAGATATACCTTCTATTTTGTAACTTAGTATATCTTCAAATCTCACATTGATCAAAGATCAGAACAAGAAAACAGTGAACATCTATAAAAATAAGGAGTGAGTGTTAACTTATTATTTTCATTCTAATAAATATATTACATCAAATATATTAATAAATATGTTATTTTATTATAATTTATTAACTTAAATTTTAGTTACCGACTTTTATTAAAATTTAATTAAAAATATATTAATATATTATAATAAATTAATAATTATAATTTATAATTATGATAATAATATATATTATATTATATATAATTAAACAATGTCGTCACTTACCACCAAATTTAAAATGCCTATTAGATGACCTGAAACCTGACATTTTTAATCAAATAAAATTTTTAAAAAATATTGGCATAACTTATTTAATAAAATAAAGATCAAGCTATAGGCTCCTAACAGACAACCTAACTTATTTCCATCCCTACATGAGTTAAAGGCATTACATACCAACGGTTAAGGTATAATTACATGCCTTGCATTTTAAGTGAGACAAACGGTTAATTAATAAAATGATATGAATATATGCGCCACGGGCATTTGTTTAAGAAAAAATATATGTATATATTGCGTACAATATTGGGTTGAAAAAAGGTGTGGGCAAAGATAGTTCTCTCTTTATATGTATATATATATATGATATCGATCATTACATGCTTACATGATAAAACATATTAGTGTGTTACAGTATTCGGTTTAATTTTAGAATAATTCTAATTACACACATTTTTATTTATATAATTTCATATTTATATAATTTTTATCATTTGATCACATATAGCCCTCCATCATTTTTTACATACCTTCATTATGATTCTGTCGTGTAGGTAGATGTGAAATACATATCATATAAATAATATGTTGTTAGAAATTTTCCTATGATTTTGGACTTCCATTAATTTGTCTGTTTGTCAAAACTGATTGAATGATAACCTGATGTTTCCTGGAATCCATTTTATATTGTGATCAATGAATTTATTAGAAATCACATGTTGAACTTTGAGTTCAAATAGTATGTGTGCTTGAAAAGGTGTGATGCTTGGTTGCTTGTTTCCATGATGGGTGGAACAAGACAACTCTTCAACGAAAGGGCAGGTCCCCTCTCCACTCCCTCTATATATATGTGTGTCTTTTAAAGACAGAGACATGATTTTTCATTCAATAACTACTATTGCCCCATCCAAAAGAGAGAGGAGAAGGAGAGGAAGATCCTGATTCCTGTAATCCACAAGTGTGTACAAATTCTTGATTATTCTTGACCGTAGAGTTAACAAGAACAAGATGTCTACAAGAGGTACGCATTTAGTTATCAATATGGTGTTCTAAATTCATGATCTATGATCTAGGAAAATTATTAGTTATGATATATAATGTCTACATGTGGTATCAGAGCCTTAGATACATGATTTAGAATCCATTCTAATATGTACATGCATGATTACATGATAACCTAATGATGTAGGGTTTATAACTTGTAATTTTTATGCATGGTTATGTGGATATATGAAGAGAATTATTTAATTCTATTTTTGTAAGTGTTTTAGATGTATTAAGTCATTTTTAATTCACTGTAAATGACTGAAAACATGAAACCCGTATCCAATCTCCATGGATGAAAACTTCAAGAACACTTGATGTTTCTAAATCATTGTTTTGATTATTTTTATTTATGATAATTGTATAAATCAATCCTAGAACATGTTTAGGCATGAATACAAGCCTTAGAGATGATCAAACACGTTAAAAATTGGAGAGGAACGTGACTTTTTCAAACTGGGTTAAACAGACCCGTTTTCACATTTTTTCTGGATCTAAACGTTCATTCTTGCATGTTTTTCTTCATAAAAATCATCCAAAATGATGGTAAATCATGTTTGGAGGAAGACCCAAATCGTTTGGGATCAAAATGTGTCAAAAACTAGTTGAAAATAGAGATGGATCGCGAACCGGGTTGCACGACCCGTTTACCAGAAGAACCGGGTCGTCACGACCTGGCTGAAGGAAGAAGAAGAACAGTGTCGTGAGACGAAGCCCACTCGCATTGCATGGAGCGTGGAGCGCGTGAACAGTGCCTGATGCTCCATTTTGTGTTCTGTTTCTTCCTATACACTCGTATTGATATCTAGAATTTATCTATATAGGCTTTATAATTTTTTGGATATTGAAAATATTTAATATTAATTTATTTTTTGTTTATTCAAATTAGGAATTTTTTAAAATAAATTTTTAGTGATTCTAAATATAAAAAATATTTTAATATTATGATAAACCTATCTATGATAGCCACTCTCCCTAGTTGTTAAGTTTGGGTAATGCACTCTCTAGATACATTAAGAAAATTAAAGAATATGTTAAAAAATGATTATTTGGGCTATTAATTAATTTATCCCAGTTGAGGGCTCTATTAATTGAAGTGAATATATGTCACCACAGTGGATTATTTGCTTAAATTGATAGGGTTACTTGTGAATAATTTTTGAGATGTTGTGTTACTTAATTAATTTGTGAATTAAACTTACCCACAGGTAATAAATTCATAAATTATTTTGTTGTAACATGTTATTATTTTTGGGATGATCTTTACAGTAAAATTCTTTCTACCCACAGGTGTTAGAATTTTTGTAACTGTTGTTATTATATGATATATACTCTACCCACAGGAGAGTTTATATTATATGTATTAAATCCCTGTTTCAGTAATTGTTATTACTATAATTGCCTATGGTATTAATCATTTTCTTGTTTAATTTTTCAGCTTCAGTAATTTTTTATTTGTCTAATACTACAAACCAAGTTGAGGTTTTGACTAGAAACAATTATAATAAATGGAAGGATGATATTGAATTGGCCCTAAACTTGCTAGATATTGATATAGCCATTAGAGAAGATGAGCCCGTTGCACTAACTGCCGAAAGCACTAATGAGCAAAAAGCTTATCGCAAGGAGTGGATAAAGGCTGATCGCAAAGCTTTAATGTTGATTAAGCGCTCCATTGACGAGACACTTGTAAAAGTAGTTCCATATTCTGACAATGTCAAAACTTTTCTTGCTTCCATTGGGGAAAGGTACGCAGTATCTGGAAAGGCCGAAGCAGGTCAATTGATGGAAACCTTTATTAACATGAAATATGATGGAAATGGTGGTGTTAGGCAACACATTATGAAGATGTTAACCATTGCCAATAAACTTAGTGACCTTAAGTGCCTTGTAACTGATACTTTTCTAGTTCACTATACTTTAAATTCCTTATCTACTAAGTTTGATGCCTTAAAAACATCCTATAATACCCAAAAAGAAGAGTGGGATATTAACACCTTGATATCTGTTTGCGCACAAGAAGAGGATAGGATGAATCATTTGGCTTCTAAAAATGTGAACTTAGTTTCTCAGCCACACCATAAGAAATATTTTAAGAAAAAGGAGAAGAAGCCTCAAGGTAAAAATAGGTATGATAATAGGCTCGGTCCATCTCACAAACCCCTTGGTCCAAAACCTAATATTCATAAGAATGAGTTGAAGTACTGGTTTTGCAAGTCTGTAGGTCATAAGAAATCAAACTGTCAAGCCTTCAAATCTTTTATTAAAGAGAAAACTCAAGGTGAATCACTAGCTTTCGTTTGTTATGAATCTAATTTGGTAGATGTTCCTTTGAATTCATGGTGGCTTGATTCTGGAGCATCTATTCATGTTACTAATTCCTTGCAGGGGTTCAAGAGCAAGTGAAAGCCAAGTGATGATGAAGTCAATTTGTTCATAGGGAATGGAAATAAAGTCAACGTTCAGTTTATAGGACTAGTTAAATTAAAGTTAGAGTCAGGATTTGTTTTACATTTGAAAGACACCTTATATATACCATTTATGAGGCAAAATTTAATTTCTTTGTCCAAACTTGACAATTATGATTTTTCCTTTAATTTTAATATGGATTTTGTCTTCTATCTTATGGTTCCCAAGTTGTAGGCAAGGCCATTAAATCTAATGGTTTATATTGTTTAAATCTTGATTCCAATGTCTTTAATTCCCTATATGTTCAAACTATAGGAAATAAAAGAGCACTAATCAAAGACACCTCCTTATCTTTATGACATAGGCGTCTAAGTCATATCTCTAAGGATAGGATTAATAGGTTGATAAAGGATAATATCCTATCTTCACTTGATTCTATAGATCTTGGGGATTGTATAGACTGTATAAGAGGAAAGATGACTAAGACAAGTAGAAAGGGTTCTATGCGTAGTAAAGAACTTTTAGAAATAATTCATACAGATATTTGTGGTCCTTTGAAACCAACCTTATGTAGGAATAAATATTTATTACTTTCATTGATGACTTTTCTCGTTTTGGTTATGTTTACCTGATAAATGATAAGTCATTATCTTTAGGAAAGTTTTAAATATTTAAAAATGAGGTTGCGAATCAATGTGGTAGAAGAATAAAAATAGTAAGGTCGGACCGAGGTGGTGAATATTATGGTAGACATGGTGCGACTGAACAATTTAAGAGACCTTTTGCTAAATACCTTAAGGAATGTGAAATAGTTTCTCAATTTACTTTGCCAGGGACTCCTGAACAAAATGGGGTAACTGAGAGGTGAAATCGCACTTTAATGGACATGGTGAGGTCTAAGATGAGTCAATCCAGATTACCTGATTTCCTTTGGGGAGAAGCCCTTAAAACAACTATGTATATATTAAACAGAGTACCTTCTAAGTCTGTTATCAAAACTCCATTTGAATTGTTTAAGGGGTGGAAACCTAGCCTTAACCATCTTCGTGTGTGGGATTGTGCCACTGAAGTGAAAATTTATGACCCTACTGCATCCAAATTAAGTCCTTAGACTACTAGGTGTTACTTTATTGGTTATCCTATCAATGCTAAAGGCTACAGATTCTACTGTCCTACCCGTAGAACAAAAATAGTTGAAGCAATTACTGCTAAATTCCTTGAGAATGATGTGGGGAGTTCTGATGTTACTATGGATGAGGGCACAAGTTCTAGTGGAGAAAATGTTATTGTACCTGTTCCTATTATACAAGAAAGAAATGTGAATGAGTCATTTGAAAGGGTTGATAAGGAACCACAACAGGAAATTCTAGAAAAACCACCGCCATCAACTCTCGAACACCTTGTTGAGATTCCTCCTCTTAGACGATCTCAAAGAGAAAGAAGACCGGTCAACCTTGATAATTACTGTACTTTTCTGGGGGAGGTAGATACTAATGTTGGGTGCATGACAGATCCAGAAAATTATAATGAAGCAGTTTCTAATGCTTTATTTGATAATTGGATTGAAGCAATGAATGATGAAATAGTTTCTATGAATCATAATGATGTGTGGGAGCTTGTGGAACCTCCTAAAAGTATTAAGTCTATTGGGTGCAAATTGGTGTTTAAGACGAAAAAAGATTTTAAAGGAAATGTGGAGCGATTTAAAGCAAGATTGGTGGCAAGAGGATTCACTCATAAGGAGGAATTGACTACGAAGAGACTTTTTCTCCTGTTTCTTCTAAGGATTCTTTCCGAATTATCATGGCTCTAGTTGCTCATTATGATTTGGAGTTGCACCAGATGGATGTAAAGACAACCTTCTTGCATGGAGATCTTTATGAAGAGGTCTGCATACAGCAACCTGAAGGTTTTATAGAAGATGGAAAGGAGCATATGGTATGCAAATTGAAGAAGTTTATTTATGGTTTGAAGCAAGCTTCTAGACAATAGTATATTAAATTTGATGAAGTTGTTTCTTCTATAGGCTTTGTGGAGAATAAGGTAGATCAATGCATATATCTTAAGGTGCGTGGGAGTAAATTCATTTTTATTATTCTCTATGTGGATGATATTTTACTTGCCAGCAACAGTTATAATCTACTTGTTGAGACTAAAGATATGTTGTCAGCTACTTTTGATATGAAAGATCTTGGAGAAGCTTCTTTTGTTTTGGACATTAAAATTCATAGAGACAGGAGTCGAAGGCTTTTGGGTTTATCTCAAAGAGTCTATATTGATCGTGTTCTTAAAATGTATAATATGGAAACTTGTAGGCCTGGTGATGTTCCTGTTACCAAATGAGACAAGTTGAGTAAGGAGCAGTGCCCTAAGAATGATATTGAGAGGAGTTCAATGACAAATGTGCCTTATGCTAGTGCGGTTGGTAGCCTTATGTATGCTCAGGTGTGCACTAGACCTGATATGTCTTTTACTGTTAGTGCATTGGGCAGATATCTATCTAATCCAGGACATTCTCATTAGGTAGCTGTTAAGAAGGTTATGAGGTACCTGCAGAAGACAAAAGATTACATGCTTGTTTATAGGAATGTGGATGATTTAAATGTCATTGGCTACTCTGATTCAGATTTTGTTGGGTGTATAGATGATGACATATCGACGTCTAGATACATTTTCATGTTAGCTGGAGGAGCTATATCTTGGAAAAGCGTAAAACAAATGCTGACTGCTTCTTCCACAATGCAAGCTGAGTTTGTTGCATTGTGTGGTGCAGCTTCACATGTTATGTGGTTAAGAAACTTTATTTCCGCTCTTGGTGTTGTTGACTCTATTTATAAACCATTGAAAATTTATTGTAATAATCAAGCTGCTGTTTTGTTCACCAAGAATAATAGAATCACTTCTGCCTCTAAACATATAAGAATCAAATTCTTAGTGGTAAGAGAAATGTTTGATAGTGGAGAAATTCTTGTTGAGCATATTCTTACTGATGAGATGCTTGCTGATCCCATAACTAAAAGACTTAGACCCATAGTGTTTATGAGACATGTTGAGAACATGGGTATCATAAGATCCTTTGATGTAATTGATTAGTGGGAGTTGTCATTTATTATATACTTGTTACATTGTACTTATGTAATGCTCTTTTAATAAAATTATGTGCATGTTTATTTTTTATATCATTGTTATAATGATTATTGTACAATTTTATTGCTGTGTTGTCTCGAGATATTTAATTTTCTTGAAGAAAATTATGTTTAATGATAAACGTGTTTATAATCTCCTTGGGGAGATTGGTTGTGTTTTTTGGGAAAACACAATGTAGGACCTATACACATTAGCTTAAAGGGCGAATGATCACAAACTAAGCTATGATGTGTATCTACACTAGCACACTTGAATTATAATCATGACAATAAGATTATTAGTTACGTAGTCATTGGTGAAGTAGACTTTTATAGTTTATCTATCACTTATGGCTCTTAATTGATAGTTTTATTGAATTCTTTGATCATGTTTAATGTGAGTATAATCAGGTTATTTTAGTGGTCATAATTGTTCAACCAGAATTTTCTTTTCTTTTCTTTTATTTTCTTTTCAAAAAGGAATTTGTAAAAATACCTATATATTTGTTTATATATTTATTTAGTTTTGAAATTCTTTTGAGTTAAATTAAACTGAATCAATGTTGTCCAAGTGGGAGAATGTTAAAAATTTTCTTATGATTTTGGACTTCTATTGATTTGTCTGTTTGTCAAAACTGGTTGAATGGTAACCTAATGTTTCCTGGAATCCATTTTATATTATGATCAATGGATTTATTGGAAATCACATGTTGAACTTTGAGTTCAAATAGTATGTGTGCTTGAAAAGGTGTGATGCTTAGTTGCTTGTTTCCACGATGGGTGGAACAAGACAACTCTTCAACGAAAGGGCAGATCCCATCTCCACTCCCTCTATATATATATGTGTCTTTTAAAGACCGAGACATGATTTTTCATTCAAGAACTACTATTGCCCCATCCAAAAGAGAGAGGAGAATGAGATGAAGATCTTGATTCCTGTAATTCATAAGTGTGTACAAATTCTTGATCATTCTTGACCGTAGAGTTAACAAGAACAAGATGTCTACAATAAGTACGCATTTGGTTATCAATATGATGTTCTAAATTCATGATCTATGATCTAGAAAATTTTTTAGTTATGATGTATAATATCTACATGTGTATCTAACTTTTTTCTTAATTTTATGATACTCCGGGGTCATACCTCCAAATATTTTTTTCATTAAATAATTGTTTTATTTTAATAATTTATATTATTATTTCAATATAAAATTTAGTTTTTAATTTGGGTTACCCTACCCTTTAGGAGTAATGTGACCCTTTCCCTTTGTTATTTCCTGCTTATTATAGCTGCACTAGCAGGTATATACATATTTTTTTTTCTACGTATTAATCATTTAAGCACTAGATGACTGTATTAAAAAAATAAATATATATAATAAAAAATTATTTAATAATTCCAAATACCTCCTTATTTTCTCTCTACTTCCTTTCTTTTACAATATCATTATCTCAATTGTTCTCCCTTTCTTCTGTTATTTTTCTTTTCTCTGCTGTATATTTGCACCCGAATTTTCTATTTTTATGTACATTATTTTTTCTATTAATTAAGTTCACTCATTCCAATATTTGGTATAAAAAAATACTCATATACTATATATTTTTACACTTTTTTGCATTATATCTTTCTTTTTTTAAAAAAAAAAGGGAGAAACTCACTTTTAATTTTCTCTCTTTTTTAAAAAAATTTATTAAAGTAAAATTTTAAAATGTAATGTATGAAAAAATAAATGTATGAACAATGTTGAAAAAAAAGGGTGGAAGAATGCAACTTCAATTTTTCTTAACCCTTCACTCTCTAACAACTGATAAATCTCTTTTCACGCGCGGTCAATGTTTCTCTGATTTTCCCCAATGGATAAGGGCGGGAAATGGTACTGCCTTCCAACGGGTGTCAAATGCTTGTAATTTTGAAAACAAAATTCTACACTCAAAATAATACATTTCACTAATAAAAATGTGACACATAAATACGTCTAACCATACAAGTAATTAAATTAAAAATAAAATATCATTAAATTATATTTAAACGGTCACCATATCATTAACAGAATTACTTTCATTCTATATAAGAATTTTTTATAATTTTGTCTATTCTCATCTCTTCTGTCCCTTCTTTTGTTTCTGTGGATGAGGGGAATGGTACTGCCCATCTTTTGATTTTATATAAGTTTATTCTTCAAAGCAAAAAAAATAAGGGCAGGAAATTCTTCATTATCGTTGATTTTGGCGTTGTGCTAGCTCAAAGTCTGATAGGAATCTTGAAAGGAAAATGATACTCTTTGATGATGATGATAAAAAAAAAATAGAAAAGAAAAAAAGATAAAGATGAAAGTTATGTAAATGTATATAATTTGATGTACTATATAAATTTGTTTACATTATTTTAATTTTATGATATAAAATTATTATATTTTAGCTGATATGATATAAAATTATGAAAATCTTAATTATCATAATTTATATTTAAAAGTCTAACCTTTTTTAATAATTTTTCATTGTTGATAATATAAAAACATTTTACACTAAAAATGAATTAAATTTAAACTCTATGTAAATTATGTTAAAAAAGTTTTATTTCACTATTACAGTACCCATCTTGAAATTTGAAGACTGCAGTGTGAAACACTTGCAGTGTGATATACTCAAACTCAACCATAGAAGGGAGAGAGAGATGGACAAAAATATGTTGGGCAGGTTAAAAATACTAGAGTGGAGAATTTTAATATACATCACTCTTAGGTTGGTTCATGAATAAATTAAGTATAAATTAATTATTGATTTATTGTTAAAATAAATTAATAATTGAGATTAAAAAATTAAATTTAGTTAGTAATATTTAGATTTATATATAAAGTTAATTAATTTTTTAAATAATTGTATATATAAAAAAATTATATATTTTAATTGATAATATTTATATATATTTAGATTTATATATAAATATTATCAAATAAAAAATAATAATTCATTCTTGAATCACTTTTCAAGTGATCCATAGTAAGCTCCTCCTACGAAAGTACTATACCTTTGGCTGCTTTAGATGATTAGATCTACCAAAGAAAAGGATAGCAAAAATAAAATGAGGAAAAGGAATGTCAAAATTTCTACGCTTGATACAGTCGCAACAAAATAGTTGCAACGGTTGCCACTATTGCAACATGTTGCGATCAGTGCCGCATCAGATTGCAATACGTGCAACTTAACTGCAACCGAAATTTAAAATTTTTGTAATGCCTTATATAGTCAGTCAGGACTCAGAGCAGAGCCGAGACTCTAGGGGCTCAAAACTCAGAAGATGGAGAGTGGATACTGTAAAAAAGGAAAGAGCCAGTTGGTTTTTATTATGGACTCCTTGAGTTTGAGTCCATCCATGGATGGACCCCAAAAATGCCTACGATAACAAGTTTTAACAATTTATAAAAATAATTCATTCATGTATTTACAATTGAATCCTATTAATATTAGTTTTTTTTAATTTAGTCCTTAACAGCAAAAAAGGAATGAACACCATGATTGGCCGGAACCACCACCCACTCTCACTCCTCCGAAGCTACAACTAAAATAAGGTTCCAGTGGAATCTTCTATTCTCTGTTGAATGATATATTGTGGCCTGGAATAGATTTTTGTAACCAATGAGCTTGGCTACATAAGCCATCCCAGTGCATTGCATTCCTATGCTAAATTGGAAGAACAAGACTGGAAAAATGAGGACATTCTATATGCTTCACTGTCAATCTCGTCCTTGCATACCTACAAGCACAGGTAGTCGTTGGCCCGAAGCACCAAAAACAAAAACAAAACAAAAAAAAACATTCTCACTCCATTTTCCATTTCCACCAAATCTCAAACTCATTCACCAACCTCACAAAGACAAAATCTCAAACCACCACACAAACAAAAACAACAAGATCAATAGATCGGGGTCCATTGTGATTCTTATATTTCGTTTTGATTCTTACAGATCTGGGTTCGATTCCAAAAGAGGCATCTCCACCGGCAGCACTGCCGCCCTAGTCTCCGAGCCCTTCGCTTCCTCCTCCTCTCTGAAAAAACCCTCTACTTTGTTGTTTTGTCTTGTCAACATTAAAGTTCTACATCGAACAAAGATACTTTATTACCTTACTTAGTTACTTTTGTTAGATTCCAACTTAAAACCAATTGGCATTAAGAGGAGTGGCCCAACAGATATATAAACCGCACCCGGAAGATTGAGGCAGGCGATGTGAGATTCTTAACACCCCCCTCCACAGATGCCTGACGGAACAGGCGAGCCTAACAGAATAGGCGACACAGGAAGATGGGATCTTGACTCTGATACCATGTTAGATTCCAACTTAAAACCAATTGGCATTAAGAGGAGTGACCCAACAGATATATAAACTGCACCCAGAAGATTGAGGCAGGCGATGTGAGATTCTTAACAACTTTGTCTTGTCAATACCAAAGTTTCACATTGACTATTTTATAGATCAGAAGTAAATATTTGGCCTATAAATAAGCTAATTAAAACTAATGTCTCTCAATATTATGGTGCACTCTTTAGTAGACATGTAAATTGTATGTGTCTCTAAGCGTCATTTTTCTAGAGATCCACGTGAAATGGGTTAAGTGTCCTGTGAACACCTAATTTTGACCTAGGGCATAAAAAAAATAATAATAATAAATAAAAATAAAATAAAATAAAACAATAATAATAATAATACCAAAAATAATAATAATAAAGAAAATACTTTCATTTTTTTCCTTCTCGACCAAGTCCAATCCCAATGAAAAAAAAATATATGTCCAGGTCCATTAATCCACCTTGGCCCATTTTGTTTTAAGGTCCCTAATATACACAAAAAAAAAAAAAAAAAAAAAAAAGAGGGAGGAAAGCTAACGTTGCGGTCGGCAGAGTCAAAGAGAAAAAGGTCAATGCATGCTTTTTCGTTGATTGCAAAAGAAAAAGGAAAAAGCGTCAGGTAGAGTTTTTTAAAGTAAAGCATCAAAGAAGTAGCACCTCCTTCCTATTGCAGCTCCCTCCGCAACACAAACAGGCCAAGAGCAAAAGGACAAAACGAACATGCTGGTGATAGCAGAAGGAAGGCAGAAGAGTGAGGCTAGAGATTTTGAAAAATGAAACACCAAACAGGGAAGGTGCTGCTGTCTCTGATGCAACCCTTGCAGCTACTGCCTTTGATGCAGCTCTTGCAGCTGCTGTCCCTGATGCAACTCTTGCAGCGTTGAACCACAAATACATAAAACGGGATAGGGGCGGGAAAAGAAAAAAAGGAAGCAAGTTTAAAGTCAAAAATAGAGATCGACGGGGATGGCACAACCTCGTCTTTGCCCAAATTGATATGGAGAAGGAGATATTTTTTACGAGAGAAAGGGACTACACACATCGACGCTCGGGCATGCCAAGCCGAATTCGAGTGCCTATATAAAGAGGAACAATGTAAAGAAAAGGGGGGTTTTTGGATTGGGTTTTGGGTTTGATTCAGTTTTTTTAGAAAGGAAATTTTCTTTGTTTACGCTTCTTCTTCCTAGTTAGAAATTTTGAACTCACTTGCGACTCTTGTTTCTTCGCTAGTGAGAAAAAGCTGGGTATTGAGAGAAAGTGAGAAGTGAAATTGTAAAGAAAAGGATTTGAATAGAAAGAGATTTTTTCCAAGTGTTTTTTCTTGAAGCACGGAGGTATTTTGTTTTGTTCTTTCTCTTATGTATGGACTTCCACCATTCTTTGTTGCATTTAAGTCTGCATTCTGTCTTTCTCTATATTCATGTTCGATTCTCACCTACCATCCACCACTCCCCTAACAACTCATCCTCACCTCCATAGCCTCGCCCATCTTCAACTTCCGCAACCAACCTCCCCACAACCCATTACCTCGAACCGACCGTCGGACCTCAAAATCGGCCGTCGAACCTCAGAATCCCTTCAACCGACCGTCGATCCCAACAAATCTCTCCCTTCAACCGACCGTCGAACCCAACAAATTTCTCCCTTCAACCGACCGTCGAACATAACAAATTTCTCCCTTCAACCGACCGTCGAATCCAACACCAAATTTCCCCTTGCAACCGACCGTCGAACCCAACAAATTTCTCCCTTCAACCGACCGTCGAACCCAACAAATCTCTCCTTTCAACCGACCGTCGAGCCCCACACCAAATCTCTCCCTTCAACCGACCGTCGAGCCCAACACCCAAATCCATCCCCTCACCGACCGTCGGACCTCGCAGAGCCAGATCCTCCCAACCGACCGTCGGATCCCAACACCCCCAACACGATACCTCACGTTTTCATTTTCCCACTTCGGTGGCCGAAAGCCTCCTTTTTTCCCTTATCGAGGCTACGAGCCTCATTTTTCTCGCTTTCTTCCTTTATTATTTTATTTTATTTTATTTTTATTATTATTATTTTTTGCTAGTATGTATATCTTAAGAAGGAATTTATAACAAAAAGCACGATAAAACAAAAAGAGGGTTCTATTTGGGTTAGGGTTCGTGGTTATATTTTTTTTTTTTTGTGTTCCAAGTCCTTCTCTTGAGTTTGGGTGGGATAGAGGAATAACAATAGCATGTTGGTTATTTTTTTCTTTTCTCGGTTAACTTTGTTTATCATATTTATTTTTTTTTTCTTTTCTTTTTTTATCTTTTTTGCCTTCCTTTTTTAGTGTTGGTTTTTGTTAAATAAATAAATAAATAAATAAAATAAAATAATTAAACGTTGTTAAAAAATAAAATGAGATTAGGAGTGCATGACGACTTGTTAATTTCCTCTTTTTGATTTAGAATCATTTAAGTCGCGACGACTCGATGATTCACGAAATCTTCTTTTCCTTCCTTTTTTATTTATCTATTTTTTCAATGATAAAACAAATATTCTCGAAAGTTATAAAGTTTCACACAATCAATTTAAGGTACCGTTTTTAGAACGGGTGTGTTAGGGGTGCTGTGGGATTAAGTTCCCGCCATTCCTTATCCATAACCGACTCCCGAATTCAATCTGGTTCCAAAGACCATTTCCAAAGAAAGGTTTTCCGATTTTTCCTAATTTAAATAAAATTGGTGGCGACTCTATTTCTTTTTTTTAAAAAAACCTAAAGAGTTGTTGCATCCGCCGCGATCCCGGTCGCGACAGATGGCGACTCCACTGGGGACATTTGAGAGTCAAGCCTTTGAAAGTTGATTGTGCAAATTTTGTAACTTTTATATGTTTGTTTTACTCCTTTTATTTTTGCTTTAATTTTTTTTATTTTTCTATTGTTTATTGATCACCTTAACTCGTGATTCTATTTTATCATGCAAACCTTAGGATAGAAGATTTTTGGGAATCTTGTTTTGTGTTTATGTTGTTTTGCGGGATGTAAATAGTCTCTAGGATTATGAAGGTTTGTATGCTCCCTACACACACACTGCACCTACACGTTTATCACACACATTCGAGTGGGGCCCTATATCCTGTCTGAGTGAATCTTGAGTTAGGTAGAGGTTGCGTAGTGGTAGCCATTTTGGATGTACATCCTGTTTGGTTATCACGAAAACCTCATCTAGAGTGTGCTTTTTGGGAATGTCCCGCATCTAGGGTTTACCCATTATTTGTGGTCAACATTCGATATGGGACTTAGCTCTAGAGGCCTTTAGAATAGAGAGCAAAGTTCTCACAAATTAAAGATCCTTAGGGTAGAACTCCTCAAATTTAAGACAGTCCTTTAGGGGCACAGGGAGCGTACCTTTTCGTTATCCTTTAACTTATCTGTCATTGCATAAAAAAAAAATCATACTTTGCATCATTGCACCATGTTTTCTTTGCAATACTCTAATCTCTTTGTCCTTCCTAAGCGAGAGAGGTAAAAACTTTGAACCATTGTCGTCCTGGAAAACAGAGACCAAATTGCAAACCCGGCCTCTGAGAACTAGATCGCAAACCCAAGGCGGCGGAGATGTCAAACTCGAGAAAGAAACTTAAGTCAAGAGATGGATGAAATGAGAGAAAGGATCAATACAATGGCGAAAAGGACAATCAAGGGTCGAAGATTCTTGAGACGTTTAATCGCTGAGACCCTTAGAATAACAAATGGAACCCTGCCGCAATGCGAATGAAGGGGATGATTCCATGAACGAGAAATCCCGAAAGGGAGAATAATAATGCGTAAGCCACTCATGAGCGGTCGGGGAAAATATTGGTGAACAACAACTCGACAAAAGAAAGATTAAGAGATGAATTGATTAGGAAGATGCAAAAGCAAATCAAAGCCATTCAAGACCCTAATCAGTATGGCTCGGTGGGAATCGATGAACTGTTCCACGAGGTTGAAGTAAATATTCCCAAAGATTTCAAAGTACCGCATTTTTCAAAGTATGATGGAAGCACCAATCAAAATTTCATCTCAAGACTTACCTCACCAAAATAGCCATTTGGTCACGAATCAAAAATTTTTAATCATTTTCTTTCATGAGAGCATAGTGGATGGTACATGCAACTTGACCATTCAAAGATTTCTTCTTTGGGATGATCTCGACTAGTCATTTTTGGGGCAATATCGATTCAACATCGACACCGCACCTACCCGGGAACAAACAATGATGAGACTTTCAAGCAATACGCTCAAAGATGGAGAATGTTGGCAGCCCGGGTTCAACCACCATTGACTTCGTCGAAATGAACTCTTATTTTATGGGGACCTTAGGAGTACCTTTCATTGGGCTAATGGCGGGGGCCGCCTACGGGGATTTTTCGACCTAATTTTGGTTGGGGAAAGGATTGAAAGCTTGCAAGATCGTAAGTTACATGTTGGAAATATAAAGAGTGGTTTTCCCGAGACGGTGGAACCGACAAGGGAGGAAGAGCTAGAAGTCGTTTTACCAAACCTCATACCAAGTTCCTTCGCCGCATTCATAGGTCCTAGCTTATCTAATCTATACCAATCGCCCCCCAGCAACTCGAAACCTCTGAGTAATGGGTGATTTGAGGCATTAATTGATATGATTGTCATCTTAAACTTTTGTAATGCTTGAAGTTATGTGAACTTTCTTGAAGCATTAATGCAATGGATTTGAGTGGATTTCAACATACCTTGTTTCCTTTTCCTATGTTCTTGACATTCATGTCCTCGCCATGTCTTTCTTTTCATTCTTTTCTTTTTCTTGCTTTTTTTTTTTTGGTTCATCCCATAGAATTCTCATTTTAGAAAACTTTTGGTGGTCATAAAGCCCACGTGTGTCATGTGCCCTTTGCAAAAAAAAAAAAAAAAAAAAAAGAAAAAAAAAGGGAGCAAATAAGTGATCAATTAGTGTGCATTGTCCTTTTGTCTCTAAATTAAAATTTTTTTTGGAAATAAGCAATCAAAATTTGAAATGAAAATTGGCCATGTTTCTCTATCATTCATAAGAATTCATCTTTTCATTATCTCTCGATGTCCCCTTTTGAGCTTGAAAGTTTTCTTTAATAAACTCGACAAGGATCACCCCATACTTCGATTGTCATAGTGGCTATTTTGAAGCATAATGGAAAAAAAAAAAAAAAGAAAACAAAAAAAACCAAAAAAAAAAAGAAAAAGATAAAAAAATGAGAAGAAAAAAGGAAGGAATGAAGAAGCGATTGTGTTTGAAAGTACAAAGGCAATTGACAAAGTTTAACAAGGATCCTTGGTCCCATTCAAACCCTTAAACATTTGTTTGAGCTTTATATCTTTCCTTTCATAGCCCTTAGCCTTGGCCACGTTACAAGCCTCAAAAAGTCCATTCGATCAATGAAGGGTTGTTGTCATTTTCATTAACTTTAATTTTGAGACAAAGGTTATGCTCATCTAAGTATCTAATTCATTGCTCTTAAAAAAAAAAGGGGGGGACTTGCAAGTAAATTTCTCCCTGAGCTGGGACAAATCTTTTGGTCACTAGGGAATTTACGCCTATTCTATTCAGAATAGATGGGTTAATTTCTTTTGGTTCAATTTGACCTACATTGGTGTAGCTTCGTGACTTTTTTTTGTTCAAATGACATACTTTCCTCGATACCCTACATGAGAAGCCCATAAAATAGTAGTCATGATGTCCTTGTTGAGTCCAAATCAATCACGTCCATACTTGAAAAAAAAAAAATCTTTTGGCTTTCTTGCTATTCTACTTCTTGTGTCTGTACCATTTGTAAATAATACCCTTTCGTAGTCAAGCTTCCAAGAACAATTTGGAAGTTGTTCGCTTCTTCTTTTGTACTTTTTGAGTTCATGAGCGTGTAATGCTTTAAGGTGAACATGAGTACAATACTATGATTTGATGTAAAATGGTAATCTCCTAATGAGCAATTCAGATTGAAGAGATCTTGGAAGTCCCATTTGATGGAAGAGGAGGCACCCGAGCAAAAAAAAAAGAGAGAAGAAAAAAGAGAAAAAAACTCGTTAGGTTGAAAACCCGAAAGAAAGGCTGGCGGCCTATTAGAGCAAAAGAAAAAATAGAAAAAGAGCCCGTTAGTCCGAAAACCCGAAAGGGCGGTCTAAGCAAAAGTTAGGGCAAATAAATAGACAAAATCTCAAAGAAAGTTGATCAAACACCTTGAAGGGTGCACCCAAACCGGGCAATTTTGAATTGCGTTTAATCACTACACAGAGGCAATTTTGTTTGCATTCGATAATGGAAAAAAAAAAAAATAAAAATAAATAAATAAATAAAAAAATTTGAAGGACTGAGGAGAAGATGTGTTAAGGAAGTAGCAACGCAGACATTATTATCAATTTCAATTATATGAAAGACAAGGTTAAACACTGGGGCAAAATTTTCTCTCAAGGAATCGGTATCCCATTTCTTGAAAGGAGAGTTGAAAGTGGAAAACAAAGAAAGAGAAAGAAGGAGAAAAGGGAAAGAAAGGATGAGTAAGAATAATTGAAGTTATCGGTCCAACGATCAAAACATGTGAACTGATTGGTCAAAGCTTTCCAAAAGTCGTTTGTGGTTCAAAGGCCTTTTAATAAAATAAAATAAAAAAAAAGAAAAGAAAAAAAAGAGGGGAAAGAAGAAGAAGAATAAGAGAAAGGGTGGGTAAATAGCATTGAGCCAAACTTGGAAGTAAAGCTACCCCAACGTCCGAAGATCTAAGGAACTTGCAACAAGTTGATAAGCCCTGGTTTGCGAGAGCAAAAATAGATCAAGATTTTCCGAGGAAGCAATCAAAATCGGTATGCAAGAGAAAGGTTTTGATATAATGTTTTCAATCTTTTGATATGATTTTGAGTTGCGGGAAGGTACGTTGCAACATCCTCCATGGCGAAATTTGTGAAAAGTGACGTCTTCGGCTTTTGCCGTTATCTCCTTTCGCCAAGCTTTTTTTTTAAATTCCACTATCTTTTAAATTCCTGGGTTTTAAATTTAGGCCAAGCCCATTGTCTTTTAAATTTCGGGCCAAGCCCACTGTCTTTTAAATTTGGGCCAAGCCCATTATCTTTTAAATTTCGCCAAGCCCACTGTTGCAAATTGCCAAACCCATGTCCCCGCCCAAGCCCACTTTGAAATTAAGGAAAGCCATTGTCTTTTAAATTTGGGCTAAGCCCATTGTCTTTTAAATTTCGGGCCAAGCCCACTGTCTTTAAATTTCGGGCCAAGCCCACTATCTTTAAATTTCGGGACAAGCCCATTGTCTTTTAAATTTTGGGCCAAGCCCATTGTCTTTTAAATTTCGGGCCAAGCCCACTGTCTTTAAATTTCGGGTCAAGCCCATTATCTTTTAAATTTCGGGCAAAGCCCATTGTCTTTTAAATTTCGGGCCATTTTATTTAAATCTGGGGCAATCCATTATTTAAATTTGGGCCAAGCCCAAATTTAAATTTGGGCTAAACCTTGTCTTTTTTTACCATTTTCTCATAAAGTCACCCAAGGTCTTTTAGAATTCAAAAAAAAAAAAAAAAAAAAAAAACTCTTTTTAATCAATAAATGTCAATAATATATTGACAATGCATTTCTCGGCTTTACGCCAAGCTTCACCTTGGTAGGATTAACGATGTTCGCGACAACTCGTAAATCCATTTTTGCTTATTTCCGGCGGCGTTTTTTTTGTCCATCCACCTCATCCCACACATTGCTCGGACAAAATTTAAGTTCACGTCTTTACTCGTTTCTTACGACGTTAACATGAAAACTACGGTTGTTCATAGTCCCTAGTAAGAAACAAGTAAAGAGGGCAATTATAACACCCAATTTTAAAATAAAAATAAAATAAAATAAAAATAAAAAAAAATAATAATAATAATAATACCAAAAATAATAATAATAAAGAAAATACTTTCATTTTTTCCTTCTCGACCAAGTCCAATCCCAATGAAAAAAAATATATGTCCATCCATTAATCCACCTTGGCCCATTTTGTTTTAAGGTCCCTAATATACACACAAAAAAAAAAAAAAAAAGAGGGAGAGGAAAGCTAACATTGCATAATCACACAAAGAGAAAAAGGTCAATGCATGCTTCTTTCGTTGATTGCAAATAGAGTAGTTTTTTAAAGTAAAGCATCAAATAGCGACCTTTCCTATTGCGGCCTCCTCCGCACACAAACAAAGCCAAGAGCAAAAGGACAAAACGAACATATAGCGAAGGAAGGCGGAAGAGTGAGGCTAGAGATTTTGAAAAATGAAACACCAAACTCCTTCTCGATGCGACCCTTGCACTTTTTTGATGCGGCTCTTTGCATTGTTGCAACTCTTGCGGCGTTGAACCACAAATACATAAAACGGGATAGGGGCGGTTTAAAGTCAAAAATAGAGATCCGACAGGGATGACACAACCTCGTAAATTGATATGGAGAAGGAGATATTTTTTTTACGAAGAAAGGGACTACACAATCGACGCTAAATGCCAATAGTTCCTATATAAAGAGGAACAATGTAAAGAAAAGGGGGTTTTTTTGGATTGGGTTTTTGGGTTTGATTCCAGTTTTTTTAGAAAGGAAATTTTCTTTGTTTACGCTTCTTCTTCCTAGTTAGAAATTTTGAACTCACTTGCAACACATACTATTGAGAGAAAGTGAGAAGTGAAATTGTAAAGAAAAGGATTTGAATAGAAAGAGATTTTTTCCAAGTGTTTCTTGAAACGGAGGTATTTTTTTTGTTCTTTCTCTTATGTATGGACTTCCACCATTATTTTGCATTTAAGTCTCTCGCATTCTCATTTCTCTATATTCATGTTCGATTCTCACCTACCATCCACCACTCCCTAACAACTCATCCTCACCTCCATAGCCTCACCCATCTTCAACTTCCGCAACCAACCTCCCCACAACCCATTACCTCGTAACCGATAACCTCAAAATCGACCATCGAACCTCAGAATCCCTTCAACCGACCGTCGATCCCAACAAATCTCTCCCTTCAACCGACCGTCGATCCCAACAAATCTCTCCCTTCAACCGACCGTCGAGCCCAACAAATCTCTCCCTTCAACCGACCGTCGAACCCAACAAATTTCTCCTTTCAACCGACCGTCGAACATAACAAATTTCTCCCTTCAATCGACCGTCGAATCCAACACCAAATTTCCCTTGCAACCGACCGTCGAACCCAACAAATTTCTCCTTTCAACCGACCGTCGAACCCAACAAATCTCTCCTTTCAACCGAGTCGAGCCCCACACCAAATCTCTCCCTTCAACCGACCGTCGAGTACACCCATTACCTCGCAGATCCTCCCAACCGATCCCAACACCCCAACACGATACCTCACGTTTTCATTTTCCCACTCGTAGGTGAAAGCCTCCCTTTTTCCATCGAGGCTACGAGCCTCCCTTTCTTCCTTTATTATTTTATTTTATTTTATTATTATTATTATTTTTTTGCTAGTATGTATATCTTAAGAAGAAATTTATAACAAAAAGCATGATAAAACAAAAAGAGGGTTCTTTTTTAGGGTTCGTGGTTATATTTTTTTTTTTTTTTGTGTTCCAAGGCCTTCTCTGAGTTTGGGTGGGATAGATGAATAACAATAGCATGTTGGTTACTTTTTTTCTTTTCTGGTTAACTTTGTTTATCATATTTATCTTTTTTTTTCTTTTCTTTTTTTATCTTTTTTGCCTTCCTTTTTTAGCTGTTGGTTTTTGTTAAAAAATAAATAAATAAATAAATAAAATAATTAAACGTTGTTAAAAAATAAAATGAGATTAGGTGAGTATGACACTTGTTAATTTCCTCTTTTTGATTTAGAATCATTTAAGTCGCGACGACTTCGATGATTCAAAATCTTCTTTTCCTTCCTTTTTTATTTATCTATTTTTTCAATGATAAAACAAATATTCTCGAAAGTTATAAAGTTTCACACATCAATTTAAGGTACCGTTTTTAGAACCATGGTGTTAGGGCTTTGTGGGATTAAGTTCCATACTCTTCCTTATCCATAACCGACTTAGGAATTCAATCTGAAAAGACCATTTCCAAAGAAAGGTTTTCCGATTTTTCCTAATTTAAATAAAATTGGTGGCGACTCTATTTCTTTTTTTAAAAAAAACCTAAAGAGTTGTTGCATCCGTCGCGATCCCGGTCGCGACATGCCCTGTACATGTAACATGACATTTTTTTATTTTTTTTTCACATGAGAAATGCCAACACGGTTGACATCTCCCACGTGTATACACTAACACGCATTGCGTTTTTCACGTGTAAACGTCATCACCTATGACGTTACCACGTGAAAAACGTCATGTTTATTGGTATATCCGTGTGGAATATGCCAACCGTGTTGGTGCATCTTAATTGATGACAACGCATAGTTATAGGCGAAAAATAATAAAAAATTTTAACGTGACAAAAACAATAATAATTTAATAAATAATTTTAAAAAGATGACAATTTGATAAATAAGTTTGCCACTTATAATATATTGGTAAAGAAATCGTTTTACGTTTATTGATAATACATTTTTCTTTATGTGATGTTCCAATATACCTGCGAAGTCCATAGCTTGGGTGCTGGACTAGATAGAAGATGAAAGGGTAGAGGCATTTGAAAATTTTAATGTAAGGTAAGACAGCAACTTATAAAGAAGTGAGATGGATAATGAATTCGTCCTGAGGACCAAAAGGTCAATAACATCGAATAACTCATTATATAAAATTAATAAGAGTAAAAGGAAAACCCACACATGAAGAGAAGAGAGATCACTATTTTATTGGGGAAATGAAAGTAGTTGCATTAACTTGCAACAGCTGGTGATTCTCCTTGAATGAGCTTTTGGCGGAGCAAACTCGGCATAGTGGATGAGGAACCAATACGACTCGCACATATACACTCGAGAAAATATATTTATACATCATATTTTTTTTCGTCTTCTTTATATCTATATTTATTTGGGAAAGAAAAAAATGTATTTAAATAGTGTTTTTTATTTTATTAATTTTAAAAAATAATATTAAAATAAAGTAATTGAAATAATGTATAAATAACATTCCTCTCTACACTTTCTAGGCTTCAAAATTAAAACTTATGTATCCGTGTCTGTTTCCTTGAGTTACGTTACCCTCCCTATGTCCAGCATCTACCTTGGGTAATCAAAGCCATTTTCGGATTTTCCAAGCAAAAACTAAAAAAATAAGTAAGAATTATCAATGTCAAATTTATATTCTGTCTTGTTTACATTGCCATTACTCAACCCTAGGCTTTCTTCATCCTTCGTCATCCTCTCAAGTCTCGAGCTGCAATTAATATACAGAATGATGAGTTGTTTTTTCTTTTCTTTTCTTTTTTTCATCACAAAAGCCCATGCCTTTGATGGATGCGTTTCACAAATCAGCGGTTTTCTATTATTTTTTTTATTTGGTTGGGTGTTTATTAATGTTTATGTAAATATTATTAATTAAAATTTATAAAATTTATACATATATAATTATGTATAAAAATAATAATTTGGTTGGATCAGTGTACATATTTAAAAATATATAAATATTATTAATTAAAATTTATAAATTTTATATATATATACAGTTATTTATAAAATAATCTAACCTTTTTATGTATAAATCTGTTTATGCTTAAATGTTACCATTTAAAAAATATGAAAAATTTATTATATGTACAATTCTCGTATAACACAAAAAAAAAAAAAACTAACTTCTAAAAAAAGTTAAAGGCGAATGATCTCTACCGTTATCTATTTTTTTCCAAAGATGGGTTTTTAGTTATTTCATGAATATAACAAAGCTGTTGCATTGAAAATGCCCCCGCCTTGGCTAAGGAACCAGACAATTGTTTAATTTCACTGGCCAAAACTGCACGTCACCTATACAAAGCTAGTATTTTATTATAATCCATTATCATTATCAAAATAATTATAATTTTCTTATCACAGATAATATATACATAATTTTTTACATTACTTATAATATTATTTATTATATTTATATTTTTTATTATTTTCTCTCACTTAATTACATTCATTCAAAATAAATATAAAAAAGAAAATGTGATAGAACCATCATTTTCCTTATCAAAATATCAACTCTTACATAATTCACACGCACAATACATAAATATATAATATAATTTTTTCCTCCACCCATAATGAATTTATACTACTCCTTCCATTTTTTTATTTGTTATTGATAAAATTAGTTTTATTTCAAATTATTTGGCATTTTAAAGAATTGAAAATATTTATTACTTAATTTTAATTTTAATTTTATTTATTATTATTTTCACTAACACATACTATTAAGGGAGAGAAACTTAAAGAGAAACTTAAGAGTAATTTTGTTAAATATTAATTTTTCTTTTTAAAATTTAAATTATTTCATAAATTTCCTAATTAATGTGTTTCAAATTTAAACGATTATTATTTAATAATAGAGAAAATATATTATAATCTTTTTATATAATTAATTTGTCTATACTATTTTAGAAAATCGAGACTTTCTTCCGTACATTAAGATGAAGAAAAAAATTTCTCCATACTCCATCCCAACCATCTATTCATTTTTTAATTCTCTTTCTCTTATATTTTTTTTAACATGAACGGTAGGGATCAACTTGGAGGAAGAAAAAGGAGCATATAAAAAACTATACAGAAAATCACGATCATGTGATGGCATCTCTCCAATTCCATGGTATTGGGTGTCACCATCTAACTGTGAATGGAACGGCCTGAAGCACCAGCACCACGTGAACGGATTTTCTCTTTGGCCTTATCTTCATTCCTAAACCGTTCCTCCTTCCATGTAACTCCATTAAAAACATAATATATCCAACGTAGTTATATAAGTTATTATATCAAAATTTATAATATTATTATATTGTAAAAATTAAATTAAATCTTAACCATAAAAAATACTCTCATGCAGTACTTAAAAATTTTTGCTTGTGTTATATGAGAAATTTGTTAGGAGCTGCATTTACATAGAGAAACGTCCTTTACACATATATTTCCAACAGAGACCCTCGCCAAAAATAATATAAAGCATTAAATTGTGGGGGGTAAAAGTGAAAGAGAGATTACCAAAAGGAAAGTAAAAGAGATGGGAAAAAATACAATATGAAAAATGGTGATTTTATTCAATGACGCTAAGTTCTGTGTAAATAACTGAACTCATTTACATACACTCCTGCTTCTTGTACCCAACCTCGTTAAGTTTTTTACTAAACTATTATTAATGATAAAATTATTTATTAAATTGTTATATTTTTAAAATTATAAACTAAATTGTTACACTTTTTATTTATGTGAATTATTATAATATTTACAATTATGTTAATATATATGACATAATTACGTGAAAAATATCAGCATAAATGACACTATCCAAGTAATAGCACTAGTGCTATTGACATTTTTTACATAATTACATCATACTTATTGATGTTTTTCACGTAATAACGTCACACGTGTTGGTATTTCTATGTAATAATGTCACACATGTTGGCGTTACCCGTGAAGCTCTTCTTTCATTCTCTTTCAGATGATGATAATGATATTTACGTGCAGCAATGTGCACGGACATATATACAGAGATGACGCTATCCACAAAATAGCGTCAGCGCTACTGACATTTTTTCATGTAATTAAGCCATACGTACGTGTTGGCGTTATCTAGGCAATAACGTCTGATGCATTAGCGCTATTATGTAGCCATTGCAATACTACAATACTGTATAGGAAACTTACTGAAATACTACAACAAGATACAAGCACCTCCAATCTTATGCACGTTATAGTTTGTGACTTTGCAAAACTCCCTATATAAGTACGCTAAAATCGTAGATTCCCGACTGTATGTTCCAGCAATGGTAAAGTCTTTCAATAGGAGAAAGAACATTATGTGCACATATTTACTAGAATGATCAGAAAATAACAAACATTTAATCAATTTAAGTATATATACTCGTGCATACTGCTACACGTAAATATCATCATCATTCTCTGAAAGATAAGAAAAAAAGAGTTTCACCAATCACGTGGCGTTATTACGTGAAAACACCAACATGTGTGGTGTTATTTACTGGTAACGTCAACACGTGTGGCGTTATTACGTGAAAAACACCAACACGTAATTGTAATTACGTGGAAAACGTCAGTAGCTCTAATGCTATTACCTGGATAGTGCCACCTATGCTAGTTTTTTTCCCGTAATTACACCATATATGTTGGCGTAATTGTAAATAATAAAATAATCTATGTAGACAAAAAAAATATAACAATTTAGTATATAATTTCAAAAATATAACAATTTGATAAATAATTTTGTCACTAATGACAATTTTTTAAAAAAGCTCAACCTCGTTTCTGCTCCTTTGGTGTGGTTGGCACTGAGCAACGCTTCACATGTTGATTGTGTGAAGTGTCAACATGCAAAGTGCTATGCAACATTCTTAATAATTTAAGTGTTAGTTCTAAATATATATCTAGGTAAAATAAGTCTTATAATGTTAAAAGATAGACAAAATAAAGATATTATAAATGGATGGATACATAAATTTATTATTTTAAAGTTTTGCGTTAAGACTTGATGTTTGACTTATTGATAGTATTTTCTTTAAGTTTATTGTTTTAGATCTCTCTAATAGTTTAGGCTCACATTTTTGTAACAAGTAATATTAGAGTTAAACCGATATTCTAAGCTCTTTCTAATAAGTGATATTAGACCAATCCAATGATTCTACTAAGGCGAGTAAATCCCACATTATTATATAATAGATAATATTGTGAGGACTTTATAAGTGATTAAGCTTATATTTTAAGTTCCTCTCTTTTTATCAAACACGAGTGCAAAAACACCTAAAAAATGGCGACTTTGTTTGGCTGCGCTAACCTAGATGGACCGAGGACCATTGAAATTTATCGAGCAAACTTATTACTAATTAATTACCAACGCATTTTGGTACAACGGATTCCTAATCTTCCTAATATTGGAGATAACATGTAGCTATAATTAAGATGCTACAACTGAATTCAATTTTTCTAATGTCTGTATAGATAATTGAAACTTATCTAAAATTCTATTGAATGTATGGTGCTTATCTATTATAGTAGCACGTTAAATTTTCAGCAATGTTTTAAAATTGGATTGAGATCATCTCCTGTTGGTCAAAAACAGGAGAAGATCCTGTTAATAAAAAATGCATGCTTTTTATACATGCTTTTTATAAAACAGGAGTAGACGAGTCAAGGACTCAATTTAAAATTTTCACAACTATAATGACCCAATTACAAATTTGTTGGGTTCCTATAATTTCAAATTTTTTTAAATTGAGCCTTTGCATTCAAACCAGAAACCACTGATAGAAATTTGTAATGGTGCTCCAACATAAAGATCCAGCTAATTTTTAAAAAAGTTATAGAGGTCCAATTACAATTTTTTACAATATAAATACTTATTTGAACATCTTAAAATATATATATAGACTTACAAATTTTTTTTTACAATAAATTAAAATTTATTCAAATAAAAGCTTACCATACTTCTAATTTCAGTAACATTTATTAAGAGAAAAAAAAATACATATATTCACTCAAATCTAACTCATCATTATCTGTAGCTTTGCTTTTAGTGACGATATGTATTTTACTATGAAAATCAGCACATAATATGTTACTATTTAAAGAGAATATCATGTCTCTTATATCAATATTTAAGACCAAGACACATGAATGATTTAAAATAATCAAAGCTAAGAATTTCAAATTTATTATAATATGAGAAATTCAAAGTTAAATTCTTTTAAGTCTATTCAGAAGATTACATATATAAAAAATTTGAATAAATTTATTAAAAAATAAAAATAAAAGAGGCTGCTGCCGAATAATAAGGGTAACAACCTCCCATTAAAAAAACACCTAAAATAGAAGACCAAAGTAATACAAAATAGAAAAAGAACACCATAAACGACAAAGAAAAATAGGGCGGACTCTTGTAACTTATTAATTAGCTTAACACCCATCCGACGCACAAAGAGAAATAGTAATATTAAGAAATTTTTGTTTGTGCTGTCTCACGAAAACACTTTGATTAGAGGGGGGGGTGGGTGGGTCCCGGGACGATCATAATTCATAAGCCTTAAAGAAGGATTGTGAAAATAGAAGTTCCAAATTATCATCCTTAAATTTGAAAATAGAACTTTACCATAAACGACTATGGAGGAGATTACCGTTGGAAGAGTCCAATATAACAAGTTATTAATTAGAATTAACATCTCATCCGAATAAAAATGGGTGTATTAGTTTATTAAGAAATTTTTGTTTGTGTGTCGATTTGTTCCCAAGGTCTCCCATTTTAGGAAAAATGGAAAATGTTGAACCCACGATACATAATTCATAAGCCTTAAAGAAGGATTGTGAAATCTGACTTGCACAGTTCCATTATTATCATCCTTAGTTTTGAACTGATAGACTTTAAAATGTGCGACTTTTTTTTTAGGAATTAATGTTGGAAAGTTTTTAATATAACATATTATTAAAATAGTAGAATTATGGAATGGATTTCTAAAAGTAATAAATGATATGGGTGTATTTTTTTTATTTTTGATGACATCGATTAATTTTTGTAAAAAAATTACAATGTATCAAAATTAAACTATTTTTTTAATAGATAAAACCACACAATTCATTGATGGTGTAAAAAATGTCAATTAATCTTAACATTATTAACTTTAATTATAGTATATCTCCCTTCATCCAAACTTAGGAGTTTATATATATCTGAGAATTAGAAATTTAAGGGTGCCAAAAGCTATGAATTTTATGCTTCATGTGGAAACAGCCTATGAATGCTAATTATTTGAAAGTGGCATATAACTTAAAACTAGGGATTTACGAGCGCCAAAAGAACTGAACTCATGCTTCATAAGGAGTCATGGAGTGGAGTAGGGCTGCACATGGGTCGGGTTGGTTCGGGTTTAGGGAGAAAAAATTCAAACCAATTAGTTGAGGTCATGTTGGGTTGGATCAATTTTGAAAAAAAAAATCAAATAACTCGAACTGAACCAACCCGATTACAATTGGATTGGTTTGGGTCAGGTTGTGGCATTATGCTATGTGACTACTGCTACTAGCAGATTTTCAAAAAGAAAAAACAAAAAAAACAAAATTAGTTCTGCAAATCAAAAAACAAAAAGAGACTTTTAGTCTCTAAAAAACGAAACAGAGGGAAGAAGAATGAGATTTGAGAGTGCCAACCACTCAGCAATGGCAGAGATGAAGGTCGATGGTGCATGGGCGTAGTTGACGGCATGGTGGTGACGGACAGACCCACAACAGGATGGTCTTGGGATCAGGTGGAGGACGACGGTTCTGGAGTGGAGGCGTGACCTAGATCTGGGTAGTTTGTCGTGGTGGTGCGCGGTGGAGACCCATGCTTGGTCGTGCGCGGCGAGGCGACGCAGTGGAGCTCCATGGTCGATTTGCTTTGGGATAGAGGATTGGTGGTGGTTGAACTATGGGATGATGGGTTCTGGTTGCTCAGGTCGCAGGGAGGTGGATTGCGGTGAAAGACGGCGGTTTAGCGTGGTGGCACAAAGCAGATCTAAGTGATTGGTCACGGTGGTGCGCGGAGAAGACCTGTGCTTGGCTGTGCGCGACGAGTGAGAGAGGGCTGAGAGTCTGAGAAAGACTGACATTGAGCAGCACCACTGCATTAGAGGTGGCGCACTGCTTAGGGTTATGAGATTTTGCAGAAAGGAAGGAAGGGATAGGAGAGGATAGTGAAGCTGAGAAAATGAAATGAGTAGTGGGTGTGGTGACACTTTTGGTTCGAGTTAGAAAGAAAAAGAGAAATGAAGGTAAGTATAGCCAAAACTACATTATTTAATCGAGTGGTCAGGTCATCAAGTCGGGTCATCGAGTTAATTTATTAAACCTGTTATCCCGAACCAATTAATTGACAGATTGTTTGGGTTCTACCCAAATGGATTCGATGATCTGAACTAACCCAAATATTTTCTATTGGGTTAAGTCAGATTAGTCGAGTCATTGAGTTGACCCGGACAAGTGTGCACCCCTAGAGTGGAGATGCAAAAGAACATTCCTTTTTAATTGTAATTGTCATATTCGAATGTCTTTAATAAATGAGGTAAGATTTATGAAAAAGATGAAAAAAATTACTCACACAATCTCTTTATAACTGTCTTTTAAAACTTTTGCATAAAGATTAAAGATAAAATTAAATAATCCTAAATATAAAGAAATATAATGCAATGTAATTAAATTATATTTTCTTTCACTCTATTAATTCTTTTCATTAATTTCAATGGTACAATAACTTTTCCTCCCATTAAAAAAGCAAAGTTAGAAAAAATCATTTAATACTTTTTTAATATTTTCAAATGATAAATAATTTGTTACAAATCAAAATTTTAAAAAAGACAGGTATTAAGAGATTGAGAGAATATTTCATTCTGATCCTGTTAATACATAATTTTAACTTGTTATACTAACTTTTTTTTTTTTGGCAATTCCTTATTGCTAATGATGTTTTAATTCTTTTTTACCATGAATTATATATATATATATATATATATATATATATATATATAATAGATTTTAGCGTTAATTAAGATTTTCTTTTTTCAATCGATCTTAAATGTACACCTTACATTGACCGAAAGCAATTAGAAAAATAAATAGTGAATATTTTTAAAAAAGTATGGTAAACGGTTATACTTAAACATTTTATTTAAATAATTTTCATAACATGTATATCTAATTAGGTAATGACTCCCAAAATATTCATAATAGCTGCTGCCTAAATTGTGATGATATTTGCTGTGTATGGTCTATAAAAAGGTATGACGATTTCAAATACACAAGTGAATACATATGTGGTAAATAATATCAAATTTTTGGAAATTCGTTGAGAAATATGTTCAGGCTTTTTTAGTATAGGAAAAATATTTATTCATTAATCATATTATATAAACTAGCGTATTGACTAGCTATTAATTCACATTTTTTATTTTTTATTAAAAAAACAAATATGGTTTGAGGTTAATTAATTGTAAGTATATATAGTGAGAAATTAAAAAGTATTTAAAGAAAATTGTAATTATAGAACAATAAATATTTATAATTTTATATTTTTTATATATTTTTTATATTTTTAAATCATTACATATGCAATTAATAATTAAATTTTAGAAAATGGACTTTAATTGCCGTCCATGAATTTGAAACTCATTAAAAATACCTTGTGTGGGTGGGTGTGGACTTTAATTGACGCGAATGAATTTAAAACTCATTAAAAAATACCCTGTCAGAGGAGAAATAAGTTCTTTGAATGTAGGACATCTTGTGGAATACCTAGCATTTTTAAACTGGTTCGTTAAACAAGGAAAATAACAAAAAGGAAAAAATAAATAAATCAAGGATTATTTTGTCGTGTTTGGAAAATTAGAAAGGAGAACAGTTGTTGCTTAAAAAATAAAAAATAAAAAGATTAGCAATCACATAGATATACGAGTCGAATAAAGGAAGAAAAAAAAAAAAAAAACAAAAGAGAAAGACAAGAGGGAAATGACAACTGATTTTCAACGATGACAGTGTAACGGAAGCGTTTACCATGCTCCACCCTATCTTTGGAGCATGGATGTTCCACAACTTTTACCATGCTTCACCCTATTTTTGAAACATGGAAGTTTCACAACTTTTACCGATTATAACTTGTTGCAACATTTTTTTTCTTTTTTAATTGTATTTTGCACTCCTACTACTCAGAAGTTTTATAATATTCCTAATGAAGTATTGAGCATGAATGCTCCACAAGATATCACAATTGATTTTTTAGTAAAATAATTATAATCACTCACTTCACCATCTTCATCCGAACCTCATAAACGTGACCATCACCCTCCAACTTTCACCCACTTCACCACTTTCATCAAATCGTGACCCATCACCAAACCAGCCATCATCTTCCAACATCTTCACCCACAACTCACCAAATAGCCCCTCCGTCCTTACCCAACCGTGAAACAGAGTCTCCCCATCTCAGTTTCGCACCACGAGAACAACATCACCACAAAACCACCAACAACCAAGCCTAGCCAACTTCACCCCTATTCTATGCGCATCACGATGCAGAGCTGCGCGCCGTCCACCCAGCCAAACCAGAAGCCCCCACTAATCAAGTCGTGCGTGCGCACTGCGCCACCCAGCTTCAAGCTCTGCGTAGCAGCCAGCATCGGCACATGCCTAGGAAATCCTCATAGACACCAAGGGTGACTGTTGTAGAAATTGAGTGAAAATTGTTAAAATCAAGAAAGAAAATTGTTGATTTGGAAAAAATATTAAGAGAAAAATGATTTTATCTCAAACAAAAAGGATGCCAAATAGTCGATCTGTGATTTTGCAGACTTTGAGCAACCACCATTGATGACTGGATGAAGGGGAGAAGTTGCTGGCAAGACTCAAGGACGATAACAGCGCCGGAACAAACAAAGGTTGGAACTTGTGAAGCATTCAGGGATGATAACGTTACCACCCTTCATTTTCCAAACGTACTCAGACAGAGCTTCATTCTCAGTCGAAGATGACGATCTCTCGGCGAAACGACATTGTCGGTGACTGAAACTCCTCCACTGTCACTGCCATCTACAGTTACAATTCCTCCATTTCTGGTGGCAACAACCATTTCCCCGGCAGCACTGTCTCCCACGGCTTCGCTGATTCTCAAATCTCCAGAGAATCAGTAATTCAAAGTATTCACAAATTCAAATCATCAACAAACTAAATTTAACCAGAAAATGAATATTCGAATCAAATTATTAATTAATTTTAATTAAATTTTATCGGTGCACGATTTTGTAACAATATATAAGGACATGGCATGACGGTGAAACTAAAATGGCTCTCGACGAGTTCAATTGCAGTGATGTATTTGGGCCCCTGCCTTGTTGATAAAGGACACTAAACATGATTTCCATGTTCTATGGTGTTGGTGAGGAAGGACTAAAAAGCAATTTGTGAAGGAGTAAAACCAATAAACAAGAGATAAGGATAATAATTGAAATTAACTTTGTGACCAGTAAAAACTGGCAATCACCAGTCATTTTTAAGGAGCATCCATGCTCCCAAGTCTTTCAGGAGCATTGAAAACGTTGTCCCACCACCCACACTGACTTTTTGGTGGATTTTTTCTGGGCATTTGCAAGGTATTTTTCCAAGCTCAGTAATCACAACTCCAAGCTTCAATAGGACACATGCAAGAAAACCTTTCATTGAGTTCCTTGTAACAAAGTTGGAAGTGAGGGGAAAGTTTTTCCAAATGGAGAAATCACACTACCACATTAATCGTTATCCCAGAAAGTTCATATCCTTGATACACGCCGGAGACCTGATTGTTATCCCTTAAAGTTCAAACTTCAGATCCTTTCACCACTGTTTACAGAACTTACAAATTTGAGGGACCAACTTGCAAATTTTAATTTTAGAGCCATTGACTTGCAGAACTATTATCCCTTTAAACATCTCAACCTTTCCTTATTTTTTAAAAATTTAATCAATGGCTACACTTTTAAGAAGCATGGATGCTCCATAAAATGCGTGGTACATTGTCAACGTTTCTATGGTGTAATATAGTCAAATTTAGTAATTTTCTTTGTCTCTTAATAATTATTTAAAAAAAAATTATTTATCTCACAGTATTTGTTATTTAAAAGTATTAAGAAAATATTAATTAATTTTTTTAACTTTACTCTCAATAATAAAAAATGGATTTATTATATCACATGATATTAATAAAGAGAATTAATAAAATGAAAAAATGTAGTTTAATCATATTATATTTTTTCATATTTGAGATTATTTAATTTTGTTTTTAATATTTGTGCAAAAATATTAAAAGACAGTTATAAAAGATGAAGATAGTATTAAAGAATGAAAGGTGTTTCAATAATATTACGATGTTCATACACTTTTTATAAAATTATTTTTTGATAAATACCATATTTATTATTTTTATCTGGAAATACTAAATTTAATTTTAATGTATTATAAATATATATAATATTTTAAATTATTATATAATTATATAATAATACATCATTTTTTATGAGCTTTATACTTATTTATCATCATAATGTTGAAAACTTTATATTAACAAAAAATCAAAATAATTTATTTCAACAAACAATACATTTTTTTTTTTTACGATATCATGAGTTGTCTTTATACTATTAAAATGTAAGACTAATTTTTATATGACGCATCTGCCCAAATTGTAATATAAAAATTTATAAACAAATATACATTTTATCTTAAAACTCATTTAAATTATAACAATACAAGTCAAAGCATACATATCTTAATATACACCATATGATATACAAAAATAATGCTTTTTCAGTATTCGGACAATTCCATATTATAAAATTGTAAAGGAACATGGGGGATATCTTTATTTATCGTAATAATAATTATAAAATAATGAATGAGAGGTTCAGAATAAATGATTGGCCATGTGGTTGGATATTTGAGCGAATAGTTGCTGCTGATTGGTGGCAACCTGCAGGTACATAAGCCGAGATTATCCAGAGTCCACACACAACCACCCAAAGGAAGGAGAGGCGATATCCTCATATTCAAGTTTGTTCTTTGAATAAACAAATCAACTACAATAAATAACTAAATAAATAAAATCAATTATTTTGTATTTAGATATTGATAGTATTTTTTTTTTCATTTATCGGAGTGGAGCTGAGACAGGAACAGGATCTTATCCCAAATATAATACTGTATTAAATAGAACTGCTAATTTATTTTTTTTGGTAAACAATTAGTACAGAAATTGCTTGTCTGAATCAAAGCAAACATTTTCGTACACGACACTCACCTTGATGCAGTAGAAGATGGTCGATCGGGAAATACAACAAGGAACAGAAGAGATCCAAAGATAAAGAAAACTGTTTATGTTTATTTTTCTTAATTTATTATCTAATTTTGCAAAAATATCTGAAATTCATGCTCGTTTTATTTGACTAATCGACCATAAGGAAAGGAAAGGATATTCCTTCTCTCGGAAAAGGAGAAGGAAATGCTCACATAACATTGGCTTTACTTTTGTTTTATTTCATTTTTTTTATCTGGTACTTTTATTTTATTTCAAGCACATTGGAAAACAAATTATCTTCTGTACTATATTCAAGTTATTTAACAAAAAGATCTGATGGTATAAATATTTTATGGTAAAATATGATTTATCAGGAAATAAATTGTTTAATTACATCATTTTATATAATAATTAATGATTATTACCAACAAAGGTTAGATACAATTATAAGCAGGTTATCCTTAAGATCAAAGTTTAAACTTTAAATTTTAAGAAGGCAATTGTTGCTTGCCTTTTAATTGAGATAATATTTGATAAGTAAATTTCATTGCAATACTTTGATATATAAAATAAATTTTAGTAATATTAAATACTTTAGTAGATGAAAATTATGAATCACATTATAGGACATGATGCATAATCTAAATAAATTGAATCCATTTTACAAAATTAATCTAAGAAACATTTTTTTTTGTCAACAAAACCTAATCTATTTAAATATAGTATTTTTATCTTCATTAGCTAAAGGGGACCACTATTTTTTCCCACAAAAAAACAGCTATAATGATGTGGCAACTCAATCACATTCTCTTTTGCTCTAAACCAAATTGTAAGAAATTTTCAAAAAATAAATAATAACAATTCTTAACCGGATGCCAAGTCATTAATAAATTTTTTTTTTTTTACAAATTTCATTTGGTAGGAATCAGCATTTATCTTAGCTAAATCAAGGCAGCAGAATAATCATTTTTAATAAGGGTATTCAAATTTAATTGAAATAAAAAATTAAGCTGAAAATTTGAAATCCAATAAAAATTGAATAAATTTGAATATTTTTTTTGAAAATTGATTGTATTTGATTGGTTTTTTATTTTAATTTTTAAAATTAATTTAATCCAATTCAATCGATTATATTATATAATATATTTGTTTGTTATTAAATTTATATATTTACTTATAATAATTCTAATTTTTCACACATTTTTCTTAATTTATGTGATCAAATATATTTTAGACATAAAATGAGTTATTTTAATTTTTTATTTCTATTTATTTCTTATTTTTTAATAAACTAAATTACTTTTAAGTCAAAAAATTTTAAGTTTAATTTTTTTATAAAAAATCAATTAAACCAATCAATCCAAGTCAATTTTTAGAGTGTAATCAGTCTAATGCAGTGCAATGCAAATTGATATAAATAACATTATTAAAATTATTTAATTTTTTTAAACCAACCACGAACACCCCACTTTTAACACTTATTTACACATAGTTATTAGTTTATCATATGTAAATTATGCAATTATGTATTTAGCAATTTTTTCGAAGCACTTGTTTTTATATTTCACTTTTCATAGAATACAAAATTAATACATCGACCATCGAGATTCTTCAAATCATTAATTATTTTATGTGTTGGACAAAATATGTATATTTTAAAGGCAATAAAATCACCAAACTCAAATGTGTAAAGATAGACACATTTTTATATGAGTATGCATATCAAAACAAAAAATGTAACAAAGAACTAGCAAATGACCAATGTATGATTGGTCAGATTGAAAGAGGTTTAAGTTTTTTAAACATTGATTTTGAGTTCAATTTTAACATTTTTATATGTCAAAATTATATTATTAAAAAGATTTCTATTTATATGTCTGAAAAATTAATCATTTATATAGTAGATAAAGAGATATTTTAGGAAAAAAATAAATAACAAATAAGAAAATCACAGAAAAACAATAACCTTAATCCAAAAACCAAAAAATAAAATAAAAAATCAAATCAACTTGCATGAGACTAAAGCTTAAGAAGTAAAAAATTGTTAAAAAATAAAATTTTAAATAAATTATTTTTACAGAATAATGTAATATATTTATTAACTTTTAAATAAATGAGTAATATTTACTACTTTATTTTATCTAATAATCATTCATATATGTTGTCAAATATTCCTAATAATTATTCTATCAGTATAATATTACTCTAAGAAGTATAGTTAAAAAAAAAAGTTACGTAAATAGTAGGCTCATTATAAACATCCAGGTTCCTTTTAAGTCTTGATAAAGGAAAAAGATGATGTAACATTAGTGTAGGTATTATATATATTATTTTTAATAATATGTGATTGAAAGAGAGAAAATAAAAAAATAAAAAAATAAATATAATAAATAATATTAAATAAGATATAAAAATATATATATATTATTTATGATAAAATAAAATGATTGCTTAATAAAACACGGTAAAATGCGCTCCTCGACCTCGAGTCCTCGTCTATATCTGTCCAATTTGTACATTTGTTTCAGAAAGGTTTTCGTGTCATGTGTGTTCTTTAATTTCATTATCATAAGAATAATTTAATATATCTTTTTAAACTTAAAGAATTCTCCTTTTTAAGTTAATTTTTGAAATTGAATTACGTCCAATTCATTTTCAGTACCAATAATTGCTTCATTTTTTTTCTGATTTAATACTTATTTTGCTAAGTCTTAAAAAAAAAAATTACTCTTATTACAAACTCAATCCAAGACACAATCCGCCTATATATTCTCTCTCTATCTTTTTTTTTTTTTTTTCAATATTCTTGTATTTTATTTTAAAGCCAACACACACGCTGTTTCTTTTTTCTCGCTCTCTTTCTCTGACACCAGACTCAAACTCTGTTGTTGCGTTGTCTTGTCTGTCTGATCCCGCTCTCAAAAAACCAGAGGGCTACCGGCGAGCACAATCTCGCCGGGAAATTGCCCTAAAGTTCGTCAGAATCTCAATTTTTCTGATTTAAGCTCCGAATTGCGATTCCTTTCTCTTTCTCTCAAGTTTTCTCCCACAACCAAACAAAAAGAGGAAACGCAAAAAACAAAAACAAAAACACAAATAGAGAGAAAGATTCTGTGTCTATGTACACCTTGCTCTCTTGCTTTTCTCCTTTTCTCGTGTGGTGAGATTGCCGCTAAAGCAATGCAGGGAGGCACGAGATTTTTGGAAAATATCATGAGATCCCCTAATTTTTGAATTCCCTATGTTGTAGACCTCCTACAAAATTCAATTTTTTTATTCTCTCTCTTTCCTTTCAAGTTTCCTGTGAGAAATTTGTTGAGTTTTGTGGAGAAACTGAGGAAGAAAGAGTTTTGGAGTTTTTTGTGCTGGTGTTTGAATTGAGAAGGTGAGAATTTTGTTGGGTTTGACATATTATTATTATGGTTAGTGTATGTTTTGGTTTGAATAGCCCTTCTCTTTTGAATTGGTAAATTCCTCTTGGTGCTACTGATTTTTAAGTTTATATTCAGATTAGGACCTGTTTATGTTCATCACTGTTTCCCCCTTCTCTGAAAAATTTGGTTTTTGCACTTGATCTGTTGATGTTGAAGGCTTTTCCTGTAAAATTCCCTTTGTTCCTGACTAAACCAAGTTGGAGTATTGTAAACTTAAGCTTAGATTCCTGTTTCTTTGGTTGCAAAAAAGGAAAGCTGCCGGTTGTTCTTTATTGAATAGGAATTTCCTAATTTCTATGGATGGTTTTGTTTCAATTTCCTACATTTTTTTCCTTGGAAACCAAATGATTCAATTGTATTAGGTCGTTGGTAGGTAAGCAACAAGCTTTCTTCTTTTCCCAGTATCATCCCTTTCCGGTGGTATTTAGTTGAAGATGCAACTATTTTTTGACTTAGTTCTTGTACCAATCTCTTTGAATTTTGCAATTATAATCTAGTTAGCAGAGTTTCAGTTAGTCGGTTCTTCCCTTCTTTTTGTTTTGTTTGGGGGAGGGGGTGATGATGTCGGCAGCGTTCTAATAGTTAAGATAAATGATACTTTCTGGGTTTGAGATAGCCTCAAGTTTTTTTTTTAAAATATTTTTCTTATCCTCTCTCCAATAGCAGTTTTGGTATGTGAGTGCCATGTTCACTGTCATCTGCACTTTCCAGCAGATGACGATGAGTAGAGTCTAACCAAGCTAGCAAGTGACGAGCTTTTCAGCAATATTTCTCTTTCCAGATTTTCTGGACTCTGAGCTGCAGGATGCCTTTTCAAATAATGGATCAGAGGGGTGTTTCTGCCTCATCCCACTTTTTTGGTGACATTTCCTTTCGTTCTGAGCTATTTATTATCCTGTATAGTTTAGTTTCGTCGACTTCTATAATATGACCCCTACAATTTAATGATCATCAGTTCCATAAAACATTTTGTAGTTTTAGACTTGGTGTCTTCTTTTTCAAAATGTTATTCAATTTTTCTATGACCGCAATGCTATTGCCTTTATGACTCGTTGGTTTTCTAAACCTGTCTTGAACCTTTTTTGGACAGAGGAATGTTGGATTGCGTAAGCAAAATTCCATTCATGACCAATACCCACAAGGTGAGGACCAGTGAACCCATTATTTGTCCAAAATGGTACTATATGTTGTACTGGTTTGCTTGCTGATTCCATCATTAATGCCACAAGATTTTTAACTAACAAATAGTTATAATTGAGACATTGAGTGAACTATTCAAACTTCAGTTCAGAAATTAACAAGTCACTTTTGTTTTGACATTTTAATTTTTTGGATAATTTGTACATGTGTATATCTTTCTGTAAACTTTGTATAATACCTGTCTGGTCTCAATTTTGAAATGTTGTAGTTATAATACATTTCCATTTTGGGGCTTTTCAGCCAATATTTTTCTCACTTTCTGTTTCAAACTTGATACAAACGTTAGGGTGCACCCGTAATAAATGATTATCAAAGTAACTAGCAACTAGCCTTAATATGAGTAATTGTCAAATTCTAAAACTAATATGTTCTTTCCATTTGTGGTGATAATAATTGTCTATTTTGGGAATTTTTAGTCAATATTCCTCTCACTTTCTGCTTTCAACAATATAGAAATGTTTTGTTGCTATTGGAATAATGATTATCGCTTATCAATGTAGTAACTATTTTGAATATGAGTAATTGATGTCAAGCCAAAAACTAATACTTTTGTTTCAGTTTGTGGTAAATACCTAATTGCTGCAAATTTTACTGAAATAATGCCTTCATAATGCATGCATAAGTCTCCACTATGTTCTTGCTTCTTTTTAATTTTGGTGAATAGCTGGGATAATAATAGCGGCTTCATGAGTATGGATGTTATTTAAGATTTCATGGCTTTTTACCATGCTAATTTTGAACACAGTAATATCCCCCTCAACTTTTGCATATGTATCCATATTTGTGTTTGTTCGTGCATGTGTATCAATACCTAGTTTTTTGGCAGAATATGTAACTTATTGCTGAATAACTAAGTTGTGCTATATTCATTTTATCAGGAAAGAATGGAATGGCAGCATCACCTGGCAGCATATTGAATGCTTCATCACCCCTTGAAATAAATGCAAAATCTGGCTTGCCAATGTCACAGACTAGTCTATATGGGGAAAGTACAGAAAAGCTACATTTTGGTGGAGAAGAAGGCCTTGTTGATGTATTGAAGGATTCCAAGGAATCATCGCATTATCATCCCAGATCATGGTCTGATACGTGTATACAGCCAGCACCTTCCTCATATGGTTTAATTGGGAACAAGGTTGTCACCAATGCTGCCCGTTGTGAAAGTAGTCTATTCTCAAGCTCACTGTCTGAGATATTTAGCCAAAAGTGTAAGAATTTGTTTTCATGAATACTTAGCAAGCATTTATATAATGGGTATTACAGCATAGTCAAGTGATCAGCACTGATGCCCTTTTATCTTTCTAATACTTTGGAAACAATTTTCTGTTGCATTAGTTTGCTTGTGTATCATCATTAGATATTAGCTTAAATGTTTGCTAATTTGCCTAATATAGCAGGAAAAAGAAGGGCACCTCACCCCAAGGTCCCCAACCCCCCACCTCATCCACCTTAAAGAATAAACTTAGAAAAGTTATATTTTATTTGTTTAAGGTTTTCTGATTTTACTTTAGTTAAACTGATATCCTTATCTGTGTGTTTATATGCATACCTTGGTGCAGTGAGGTTATTGGGGAATGATGTTCTGTCTAATCAGTCCATTACTGTTGGTTCCCTTCCTGAGGAAGAACCATATAAATCTCTTGAAGAAATGGAGGCTGACACTATAGGGAATCTCCTTCCTGATGAAGATGACCTGTTTTCTGGTGTCATTGATGAGTTAGGATACAGTAATCATGCCATAACAAATGATGACTTGGAAGATTTTGATTTGTTTAGCAGTGGTGGAGGCATGGAGCTGGAAGGATATGAACATCTAAGTTCAGGAAAAAGAACAAGTGGTCTGGATGGAGATTCTGGTTTCTATGGAAGTTCTAAAGGAAAACTTCCTTTCGGTGAACAACCTTCTAGAACACTTTTTGTTAGAAACATTACTAGCAATGTAGAAGACTCTGAGCTAAAGGCTCTCTTTGAGGTGCATCTTTATTCTTCTTTGCTGCTAGATGTTATCTTAGAATTCTCAGGATGCATTTCATACCAGTAGTCATAAAATGTAAATGGACTATTATGTTTGTTCTGGCAGCAATATGGAGATATCCGAACCATTTATACAGCCTGTAAGCATCGTGGATTTGTTATGATTTCTTATTATGACCTAAGGGCAGCACAAAATGCAATGCAAGCACTTCAAAATAGGCCATTGAGGTCAAGGAAACTTGATATACATTATTCAATTCCAAAGGTATATTCCTAAGAATTTGTCCTGTATGCATGATTCATTTTCCATTGCTATCATTTGGATAAAGTTGGTAGTGTTATTGTTCTTCTTGTCATCTTAGTATTACTGCTATGTGCTTTTGCTTTTTCAATTGCTTCACGTTCCTACTTTTTATGCTTTGCTTATAGATGTATCTTAACTTGATGACATGTTAGGTTAATGCTCCAGAGAAGGATATTGGCCATGGTACACTGATGCTATCTGGTCTTGATTCATCTGTTTTAAATGATGAGCTTAAACATATTTTTGGATTTTATGGAGAAATTAAAGAAGTAAGTTGTTCATTGTTGGTTTTCACCCATTTTCATTGCTTGTGTTTTATGAAGATGACACGAGCTTCCTTAAATATTATGTCTTTAATTGCAGATCTATGAATATCCAGAAATGAATCATCACAAATTTATAGAGTTTTATGATGTGCGAGCTGCAGAAGCTGCTCTTCGTGCATTGAACAGGATCGGCATTGCTGGGAAGCAGATCAAGCTTGAACCTGGCCATCCTAGGTTTGCAACATGGTGGCTATTCCCACTTCTTTTTTAATTTTTATATTTAATTTCTTCTCTAATTTGTAGTAGCTCTTGTTACTGTTTTTTGCGTTTTATGTGTGCCTATCTAAATAATGTTTTGTAGACAAAGGTTTTATTTTGGATATGCATATTTATTCATACCACCTTGAATAGTTTTTTGGCTTTTAGTGGTTAATGGAGTGCAAAGTTGTTATAGATAAACTTGATGGAAAAATAGTTGCACCTTCCTTCTAACAAATTATTTTCTTCTGTTAACAATCACGAAATCATTGCTTTTGTAGTCTGATGCAGCAGTCTCATAAGGGGCAAGATGAACCAGATCTTGGTCAAAGTATTATTGACAACTTATCATTAAGACAGAATGGTAAGATTTTGTCTGCCTCAACTTACTTTTTTCCCTGGAAGCAAATGCTTTTCTTGGTCTCACTAGCCATCACTTACAGCAACAGCGTCTTCTGGAGTAATTGGATCTGGCTGCTTGGAAAATGGATATAATCAGGGATTTCAATCTGCAATGCGGCAACCTTTGAATGCATTTGTTGATAATGCATTCTTTCATGCGAATTCTAGCGTTCACAACACAGTGGGAGGGGCATCTGCTGGAAAAGTGTCTGGCGTTTGTGAATCCAGTAACTTTGTTGATGCAATGAAATTTGCATCGAGTCCGAGATTCCATCCTCATTCCTTACCCGACTATCATGGTAGTTTAGCTAATGGTAGTCCTTATAACTTTTCAAGCACCATTAGCAACGTGGCTAGCAATATTGGTACTGGAGCAACAGAAACCTCTGACGGCAGGCACATTCAGGGAATGGGCTCAACTGGGAACTTAGCAGAATTTAATGCAGGAGGTGAGTGCAATGGATGTTTATGTGCTAAGAAAGCTTCGTGCATAACCTTTCTTTTTGTGCAACAGTTTTGAAATGATTATTTTCTATAGAAAATTATGACAGGTAGGGGCAAAATTATTACAAAGGATAAAATTGTTTACTTGAATGGCATACTAGCAATTTAAAACTTCACAATAATGGGCTTGATTGTTAATGGAGATGCATAGGGTTTTCATTCTTTCCATAATTTTTTAGTAACACGAAAAATCTTTTTTCTATTTTGGTAATACACAAAAAAATAATTATTATTTAAAAGTCAAATTATTAATTTAAATAAATTTAGAGTTGCCCACCTATCTGAGATTAAGCATTCCAAATTGAACATGGGTCTTCAAAACAGCTTTTCTACCAACTTCTAAGTGGGTGAAGCTGGTTAATTGTAGGCTGAATAGATTTGTAATGTGGATTTAATAGTTTTAGAATCCTGGTGTGAAATCTTTGTTTTATTTTGTGCCTTCAGGAAATGGGATCCGCCCACATCATGGACTTTATCATATGTGGAACAGCTCCAATTTGCATCAGCAACCTTCATCAAGTACCATGCTTTGGCAGAAAACACCATTTGTTAATGGTGCTTGTGCTCCGTGCCTTCCGCATATGCCAAGCTTTGCCAGAACACCACCTCATATGCTGAGAACTCCACATATAGACCATCATGTTGGATCAGCACCAGTTGTTACAGCCTCACCCTGGGAAAGGCAACATTCTTACTTGGGAGAGTCCCCTGAAGCTTCTGGTTTTCGCTTGGGTTCTCTTGGAAGTGGAGGTTTTCATGGTTCCTGGCAATTGCATCCACCAGATTTTTCTTCTCACAACATATTTTCTCATGTTAGTGGGAATGGCACCGAACTGATGTCCAATGTTGGGCAGAGCTCTCCTAAGCAGTTGTCACATGTTTTCACTGGGAGGCATTCTATGACTTCAATGTCAAAATTTGATTCTACCAATGAAAGAATGAGAAATCTTTATCATCGTAGAAGTGAAGCAAACACTAACAATGCTGATAAAAAACAATATGAACTCGACCTAGGTCGCATATTACGTGGGGAAGACAGCCGAACAACACTTATGATAAAAAACATTCCCAACAAGTATGTCAATTGTCTCTCCCCAGCTTTTTGGATTTTTTTTTTTTGCTGCTTACTTTGTTATCTTTTCATTTTCTGTTTACAACTAAATGTTGCACTGGTAAAATTGTTAGTTACCTTAAAGCCATTATTTTATTTTTATAGATTATTTTAAGATGGGGCAAATATTTACATAAATATGTATTCTACATTCAATGGTTTTATCAGGTTGGCAATTGTGCATTTGGCTCTTGCCTTTTTCATTTTGAAGCGTTTGAGAGAAAATATTACATCTCTTTCGCTTGCTTACACTTCTGTGGACACACTTATGCATGCCTGTGCACATTTAACATATACTTTTTATATTGATCAATCAGATTTTAGAGGGAGTAAAGAATTAAAACTCTTTGGCACTGGTCTCTTGATTTGTCCTTTTTCTCTTTTTATTTTTATTTTTATTTTTTGGTAGGTATACTTCAAAGATGCTTCTTGCTGCCATAGATGAGCAATGTCGGGGAACTTATGATTTTCTGTATTTACCAATTGACTTTAAGGCAAGTATTTATTTTTGGTTGGTTGATTCTTTCCTTTAGAGAAGAGATCATAAATATGTTTCTAATTCAATTCTACAAACGATTGCAGAACAAATGTAATGTCGGCTATGCATTCATAAATATGAGTGATCCTACTCAAATTATTCCTTTCCACCAGGTTATTTGAAAGTTCTTATTTAATAATAATTTAAGTTATTTATCTATGTACTGTGAATTTTGAGTTAAATGTTTTGTCTTTGTTTCTTCATGAATTGATGGAACTAATAGATAAGAAACATTGTGCAGGCCTTTAATGGGAAAAAGTGGGAGAAGTTTAACAGTGAAAAAGTAGCCTCAATTGCATATGCCCGAATTCAAGGAAAAGCTTCTCTTATTGCTCATTTCCAGAATTCAAGCCTGATGAATGAAGATAAACGTTGCCGCCCTATTCTCTTCCATACAGATGGCCCAAATGCTGGTGATCCGGTAAATCAGCTTGTTCTTTAGTTGTAATTATTTTCCAGTTGCTAACTGCAGTTTACAAAGGAGCTACTATATTGCCTCTGCTTCCCCAATATTTTGCTTCATAGATCTGGTTTTACCGGTATTTATGTGATCCTGTTGGGCTGATAGAAGTAAAATGCAAATCACGTGACAGGCTTTCTCTTATACCGCAATAAAATACATGCCTTCTCATTTACATCTAAAACCTTTTCACCTTAAATTAGCTGCTAATATTTAATGTTAACACGTTAGGTGCCTATTGTTTTCATGCATTGAGAGACGAGAGTGGCAGTATCTAATAGTGAAGACATTTTTCGCAATTTGATTGGGTGAAACTAATTCCAAAGTATATTAGTAATCATTCCTGCTAGAAACAGCTTCGAGTAGTCTTTAGATGGTTATGTCTTGCACTTAACAACCTAAGCATAATGGTTCTGACTTGAGCTGGTTTTGATGGCAATCAGATGGGTTTAAACCTTTTTCTTGCATGATGTGCATTTAACAGATTGGGCTTTCCATTAAAAGGCTATGATTCCAATTAGATGGGGATAACATAAATTTCAATTACAGTTAACCAAGCACTTTTGATATCTGGTTCTTTTGGTGATATGCTACCCAGGGACAAAATTGACCTATTTTGTATCTGCAGGAGCCTTTCCCCATGGGTGCCAATATTAGATTGAGACCTGGAAAATCTCGCACTAGTGGTAATGAGGAGAATCGCAGCCAAGGGAGTCCTTCAACTTTGGCAAGTGGAGAAGAGTCTGCTAATGGAATAGACTCTTCATTGAGCTCTTCAAGAAACTCTGACGGATTTAGCCTGGGGCACTAACTGTTCAATGTTGCGCCATAATGTCATATCAACCCCAAGTCTGTTGTATATTTACATTTTCATTTTGTTCGAGGGATGAGTTGGAGCCAAGATGAAAAAAGGCTCACAATTTTTTTGCCTATAGAGGAGCCTTACACAAGTTTTCAGAGGCTGAAGTACATAACCAGAATGAAATCGCTGATTCTAGCATTTTCTTTATTTTTCTAAATTTTTGCTTGGAGTCCTACTGCCATCTTACAAGTTTAGAGGATGGCTTAAGTGAAGCTCAAAATTTTGGCTAGCTGTGAACTTTGATATCACAATTTGCAGAAGTTCCCTAGAATAGATCGCATCACTGCAGGGTTCGAGGGGACTTTGCTGATTTTGTTTTCATTATTGTCTTCTTGTTCATATTTAATTTTGTTTGTGTTTGTCTTTTTTTTTTTTCTTAAATCTCCTGCATTTGTGCCTTTCTAGGATCAGTTTTTGTCTATAGGAAGTTATGTAAGGAAAGAGATTTAATTACCTCATTTAGTTCCATGCTACTTTACTATTTCAGATATTGCTATTTCTCTTGCAGTCACTGAATTCTTAACATTAGGGCCCAAACCTATTTATTTGTAAGGGTGCTTGGCTTAAATGAAATGCAAGTATAAATATTATTATTTATTAAGATGACATGCCATATGGAAACACCATTAAACAGTTGAGGACTAGTACATGCCGAGTAATAACATCCACACTAATTTACATATATATTATTTTATATTTGTACTATTTAATTATAATTGATTCCATTAAGACTTCTACACGTGATGTAAGACATGAGTATTGTGCAACAAACATTTTCCAATAAATGCCAATTGCCATTGTCTATCAAGCACAGATACAGAATACCATATGGATATAGATATGAAGGTATATTAAATTTAAAAATTTAAAACACGGACGCGATATATATATATATATATATATATATATATATATATATATATATATATATATATATATAAAAAATTTAAGTAAAAAGATTTATAATTTATTAATATTATTTTTATAAACTTAAAAATTTATAATATCTTAATATATATCATATATATCAATATTTATTATTTAATAATTTTTTTTAAAAATTATAAAATATAATTTCTATTAATATATTTTAAAAAATTTCTTAAATAATATCTCTAAATAGAACTAACTATGAATGAATGATACATATGCATAAAAAAAAATTAACTAGAGAAAATATTAGTATGAAGCAAGTTTCAGTGACAACGAAGTGAATAATTTTGTACGAACAAAGGTAAAAGGAGCAGATGAAAATAGTGGTGTGTGAAAAGATAAAACTTAAAAGTTTAATAGTAATGTATGAAAAGATAAAATTTAAAATACAGATATGTGAAAATAGTGACTTGAGACATTAGTTATATGATTGGATTTGGGTAGGTTACACGCTTACTAATTGAACGTTAATTATGAAAATTATTTTAAAAAAATTAATGGATCATGTTTAAGTCGTGTCTTAGACGTATCCAAATGTGTCTGAGATGTATCCAAGTGTGTCCAAGACGTGTTCAAATATGTCCGAGACATGTCTAAATTAAAAATAATAATCTTTTTAATCAGACACATTTTGATATACAAAACATGTGTGTCATACAATTATCTCTATATATCTAATACAGATACATGTCTGACATACAAACACACTTTAACAATAGCGTGCTCGTGCTTCATAGGAATTGACACACTCTTGCATTGCATTACACTTACGTGCCCCTCATATATAGGAGAAATATTTATACCGTGAAGTAATATTTTCAACTGTTTTATATTTTATTTAATAATATGAATTTATTTTGACAATACATATTCTAATTTACTTTTGGTGTACATAATTTATTGTCAGAGTACATAAGAATATTTTTTGATATAGAGATTCAATTACTATGCAGTCTTCTTCATTGCATGTGGAACGTATAAAATTCAGTGTGCATAAGAGTATATATATACCAAATAATTCGAATTTGATACATATTTTGTTACATAATATTTTAAATTTAAATTAATGGCATGTACAGACTGGAGACATGTTATATTTTTAGTGAATTAATGTTGTACTTAAATAAGAATTTCTCTCTTTTCAATACTGTAATTTCAAAATATTATCAATCAAGGCTGCGTTTGGTAGATATGATAAGGAGGGTCTGATAGTATTAACTTATACTATCAAGCCTTCTCAGGTGTTTGGTGAGTTAACACGATAATATAATAAAATAAAATCAAATATTTTTATCTTATTTTAACATAATTATTCTATCATCTTCTCCATCCACTAATTAGACCTGATAGGATATCTCTTCTCACTTTATCCTTCAACATCAAGTCTCTCCTTCTCTGCCGAACCCACAACCCACCACTGGACTACCTTGCCAAATCACCACCACCATACCACCATTCCCAGAGCACCACTAACATCGCCAAAGTTGTGAGAGGGCATTGCAGCGGGAGCTCCAGGGGTTGAGGTTGTCGTAGTTGTTGGTGGGGGAGAGAAATTGAGGTGGGGAAGTTATGGAAGTTGCAGAGGAGGGCAATCTAGATGAAGAGGATGGTGAAGAGTATCCATGTGTGTGGGTTTTAAGGAGAGAGAAGGAGTTGTCATAGCACCCTTCTGCAGTTGTCACGCTCCACTTGATGCTGGTCTCGTTCAGCTCGTAGCACTCTGTTATCGACTGTGTCATGGACAAATCTCAATGCGATAGTGGAGAAGCTCTCGATCTTGAACAGATCGAAACTCGCGTCGCTCGCCGCATCATCATCGACAATGGAGGCTGGTGCTCTGGAGGCCGAATCACGTTCAAGGGAGGCTCGATGTGCAACTTGTGCTTGCGGCGACAGCTTCTTTGACAGAGGAAAACACAAAGGAACAATTTTGGGAGAGGCGGAGAGAGTGAGGGTGGGGATCTTGGTGGTGGTGGATGAGGGTTGTAGAGGTGGAGGAATGGCGAAGGGAGCAGAGGAAGCGGTAAAGTGACGTTGTTTGTTGTAGATGCAGGTCACAGTACAAGCTGCTATGTCAGAGGGTGAGAAAGATGAAGAGTAGTATGGTCATACATATATTATTAAGTTACTTATACTATATGTATTAAATATTTGATGGTATAAGAATTTATCAATTTGTTTATACTATTAAACCTTATCCTATTACCTTATACTATCATACCTTATACTATTAGGTGCATTAAATGCAGCCCAATGGTATTTGTCAGATTTAGGTGGAATGTGACTGTGAGGTTGCGATGAAGTTGATTTTGGATAGTTGTACCGAAACTCACCCTTGCCCCTCTATTGTTTGGGAGTGTTTGTTGTAATTCTCAATTGTTTATAGACACCCATTTTTAATAATTCTTTTATTATTATTAAAATATCATTTATTAAATATTTAAAACTAACTAATGATCTATTCAATAATTGAGTCAAAGCTTCATTTAAGGAAAAAAGAAAACTTGACTTTATACTTTGAGCTTAAATTTTTTATAAACAGTAAAAAAATCATAAACAAGTAACATATCTTTCATATAAAATTAAATGAAAAACATATATGCATTTTTAATTAAAAAAACTTTACTAATTAATTTCATGACTTAAATGCATCTAGACCATGCAAGCTTAGAATGATATAAAATATAACAGATGCATTTATAAAAATATAAAATAACATTGAAGTCCAAGAATTTTTATAGTTTTTTAATTAAATATCATAAATTAATTTTAAATATAAAATATGCATCCTAATTATAGTGCTAGTTTTTTTTTAATTCAAGTTGTCTTAATCCCAAAAAATAAAAATAAGCACTACAATACTGGCTAACTTAAAAATAAAATAAAAAACTAGAATTGGTGTAAAAATCTGATTCTTATACGGGTTCAAGATCAATTGATTAGTGAGGCATAACCTACAAATGATAGGTCGAGTAGGTAAGCAACCTTAATTTCTTGGGACAAGAGCACGAATTCAAATTTTAGAGAAGTGACTCTTGTGAGGAAACTGTATAACTTTTGTGCTTTCATAGTTGAACGAGAACTAATTCTATAGGTAGTTCAAATGGGTTAAACTTGTAAGGATATATCATGATCTTCCAATATATATATTGTGAGATTTTAACATAAAATTAGTTAACATTAAGTGGAGTAGTTTAACAGATATATAAATTACACTCGAAATATTGAGATAAACGATGTGAGATTCTTAATATATATATATATATAGTGAAGTATTTTTTAATGAATAGGGAAAATAATGTTATACTTAATAAAGAAAAAGCATTTGTCCTACTTTTAAAATTTAAAAAAAATACTGATTTTTTCTAAAATGAGAAAATAATGTGTTTTTAATAAAAATTATAAAATATTTTCATAAAATATATGTCCTTACAAAATATTTGATCTTTCTAGGCTTTGATGTTCGAATACATAAAACATTTGTTATTTCATGAAAATATTTACAAAATATTTTAGATATCGTTCTATATGTATGTCTTTCTCTATGAAAATTTAATAATATATTTTATTAAAAATATATACTTTTTCAGTTTATAAAAAATTTATTATTCTAAAATTTATTTAAATTTTGGAAAATTATTATAAAAAAATTTATAAAGATTCTTGGCGTTAAATGTTATTTTATATTTTATAAAACATCTATTAACTTATATCGTTCTAAGCTTCTGTATTTTAAACGTATTTTTGTTATGAAATTTATTTATTATTTATTTATTATTTATTTTTTATATGAATAATTTTTTATATATTGAAAACACATTTCTCTTCTTATTTTATTTTATACAAAAAATCTATTAGTTGTTTTCTTATTTATTTATTTATTTTTAATTTAAAGAATAGAGTCAAATCATCTTTATTTATTAATGAATTTAATTTTAATTATTTAATAAAGGGTATTTTATGAAAATTAAAAAAAATAATTAAAAAAATGATAATAGACAAATAAAAATAATAATAGACGCTTTGCCATTGTTAGATAAATTCAAGATCTTGGTGGGCTTATATCTTGCATGCCACAGAGTAATAAAGTAGCTGATCACTTGGCGAATCTTTCTCGTTCCTTCTCTCCATTGGTTTGCAGTATGTCTTAAAGCATCCACCTTATGGTTGTAGAAGTATTCTGCTACATGATCTAGCTGGTGTCGCCTTTTTACGCAGTGTTCATTTTTCTTTTTTGAGCTATGCCCTCCTTATAACAAAAAAATAAAAATAAAAATTAATCAATTAAATTAAAAAGTAAAATTATGCACTTTTCTTAGTTGGAAGTTATTTATTTTGCATTTGTCTCTTAGTTGACAGTCACCTCTCTCTTAATTATTATTGATAATAAGTAAACTACCACTTTAGTCTTTGAAATTATGACCATCGGTCACTTTAATTTTTGAATTTACGAAATTGACTCATTAATTTCTAACACTACACTTTGTCATTCACTTTAGTTCAGATATCAACTGGCATCAATTAAAGTTGACGGACATACTCATGTGGCACGTTAAGTGTCAACGTAGATCTTACATGGCAAACAACTCTTCCTCCTGTTAGAAAACGACGTTTTAAAAAAAAAAAAAACTGAAGTTGCTATAGATGTTGTGTGACCCATCTTCATTGAAAACCATCTCTCCCTTCCTTTTGATCTCCATGATCATTACTTGAAGGGTAGACTCTTTTGTAAATCCAAAAATTTAAAAACCCTAACCCCTATTTTCTAAGTTGCTTGCTTGGTTGATGATACACATAAAATACACTAAGAGCAAGTGTATTCTATCACCAAGTGATATAGGACTTGAGTCCCAGTTATCGATCTCACGAGGAAGAAGTGGCAATTACCATATTCGTAAAACTCTTTGTTATCCAGACAATCAAAAGTGTATGAAGAAATTCAAGATAAAATCAGAAAACAAATAAAGAAAAATAATGAACAATCAAATAGAGAATAAATAATTAATGAGAGAGAGATTAAGACGTAAGGTTCATTTGAATCTAATTATTCAGATTTTCTTTCATTTATTATTTAAGGTAATTCTTTTGTCAATACTCTTTTATCTACTATTGAATCCAAATGGTCATGAATGAAATAATATTCTATTCCTAAATTAAATAACTTATTTGGTCATTTAGTTGAATTAATTAGTAATGCATTAAGCCTTAATTCAAGAGATGAACTAACATACCTGTCAATTTCATTGGTAGGAAAAATTGATGTTTGGTCATTCACCAATCTAATCCTAGGCTTACCATATATATCTACTCATTGAATGCGGATGGTCACCGGTCAAATAATAAAAGAAATCAAGTGATATGATAGACCCTAAAAGAAATTATCTTAATCAAATTAGAAATCAAACCCAAATAAAATTAGGAAAACAAGATGCCCCATAGCCCTAGCTATGAGTTTCGCTAATCATGTTCAATACAAACAAACATATATCCCAACAGAAGCGTTATTTGTCCAACCAAAATTTTTTAACTTTCATCCAACCCACTCACAAACTTATTCTGTATTCCATGAAAAAGTTACAGTAACATACAGTCTGATTTGACATCTCTCTCACATAAATCTATGGTGTAAATACGGTGTGTATATTTTAGTTGTACGATAAACATTATCCATATCCCAATACAAACTCATGGAGAGAAAATCCAAAGAAATGAGAAAATTAGAAGGAAAGAGAAATCAAAACCCCTTTTTACAGTGATTATGATCTTCTAGCCTTTAAGAATCAAATCCTCCCTTCGAAGTCGTCCTCCAAAGTCTGCTACCGCAAAACTACTCTCTCAGGATTAGAGATTTTCTGCGTGAAGTGCAAAGTATAAAGTCTCAATGTATTGAGTTTGGTGTAACTTTTCTAATTTATAGAAAATAACATATTCTATTACACAACCAGCGCCTAGGCGCTGGCTTATGGGCGCTCAAGCGCTGAGCCACTTAAGTCAAAACGTGTGCTGTTACTTCCTACGCGCTCAGGCGCTGGGTCACTGAATCACTGCTGCTGTATACGCTTTGGGCGCTCAAGCGCTCCACTCCAGCGTTCAAGCGCTGGACGCTGATGGAAAATTCTTCTTTTCCTTACTTCTTTGAACGTCCAGTCTTCTCCATGTGCAATTAACTGACAAAAACACACAAAATACATAATAAAAATATAATTAAATAATACTAAAAATATAACAAAACTTACAAATAAAGTTTAATAAAAAATATAAAAAGAACATGAAAAACCAAAGAATTAAATCGTAAAAATATGACATATTGACGGTTCATCAACTCTCCCACACTTGAGCTTTGCTTGTCGTCAAACAAAGAATAGGAATCAACAAGAAGATCAAACTCAACATCAAGAAACATGAATCAAGGAAAATTCCACAATTTAAAAAAAATCAAGTTCAGCAATCAAATCCAATCAAGCAAGATCATTTAGCACTTAAAACAATTAGAGGCTTGAGTCTAGCTTGCAACTTTTCTCTTCACCAAACATTTGAGATCACCCGTCTTTCTATTGCTCAAGTGTTTAAGGATAAAAAGATCACTCAAATTTCTCTTAAAAAATGCAATACCATAGGCTTGCTTATCAATCTTATCTCCACTTCCAAGTTCACATGCAACACAAGAATCAAAAGGACTTCCTTTGGTTGTAACAGGGTCAATGGTATAAAGAAAGGTAAGAAAAAGATAAATAAGAGTAAAAAATGATCAAGAATAAATCAATACAAAGCAGAATCTGGTTGAAAAGATAACAAATAGAGTATAATGCACAAAGATATAATACATTCTCACTTTCAACCTAATATTCTCATTATTCTTCACCAACAAACTTTTTCTTTCTTTCTTCATTTTCCTTTTTTTTTCAAACTTTTATTTTTTTTTTGTTTTTTTTTTCATTTTTCAACCCTTGAAGATAAAAGCAACCTTTAATGGCTTTTCAATCGACACATCAGATGTTCCAAAGAATTCAACCTGATTATTCAATTAGGTATTCAAAGAAATCAATTTCAAGCTCAAATGGGACAACTAAGAGATTAATTTATCAATGTAACTCTGAAAGTCAAGAAAGAATTAAGTCTAATTGTCTTAATCATATTCAAGTTTGTATGTGAATCATTAAAGACTCAATAAGATATAAAAGTAAGTGATCTGTTAATAATTTCAGCTCTTGAATGTTCTTTGTTTGATCTAATTGGATTCCAAATGTGTTTAATTATTGACGTTTAGCTAAGTTTCTGATTTAGAGTTGTCTTTGGATGTTTATTGTAAAACTTTGCTTAAATGTGGTTATAGGCACTCATAAACGTATTGTGATTTTCAGGAGATCTATGAGTGATGGAGTCCATTGGTATTGAGCTGTCGAGAAGAGAGTTAAGAGACTTAAGGGAATCAGTATCAACCTCTAGAAGCAAAGGAAGAAGAGCATTCATGAAGAATCAAGGCTGGATTTGAAAAAAGTAATTAATACGGCCCGTGTGAAATGACACGGGGTAGGCCGTGTGTCATTCTGACTTTGAAGACTGGAAGGTTCTGATAAACACGGCCCATGTGAAATGACACGGGGTAGGTCGTGTACGCCTCTGACTTCACGAGGAAGGGTAATTTCAAGTCTTGACCGATAACACGGCCCGTGTCAAGTGACACGGGGTGGGCCGTGTTCCTTTCTGACCTTGGAATAGATGGAAATTTGTCTCCAGAATCAGACACGGGTTGGGCCGTGTCATATGACACGGCCCGTGTCGTCGCACCAGAAAGTTAATTTCGTGCTTTAATGTTAAATTAGGTTCCTAAACCTATGAATAGGGTTGCTTAGAGCCCTTTAAGGTATTCTGGACAGAGAGAGCCGTGAAGGAAACTGAGAGAAACACAAAGACCAAGAAGGGGAAGGATTCGATTGAGGATTGGAGACTCGGATTCGAGAGATCAAAGGTCAACCACTCTCAAGCCTTGGAAACTAGTTTGATCTTTAGTTTTTCTTTTCTTTTTTGTTCACAATGTTTTCTTTTAATTTTTCTTGTTTTTGAATTCGCCATGCGTGGCTAAACTTCTTGATTGGTTAAGGGAGGATGAAACTCTAGTTTTGATTATGTGAATCTTGCATATCTCTTTATATCAATACAATTATGTTTTTATTCATATGTTTCTATTCTTAAATCAATATAAAGGTTTTTATATCCTTGCCAAACTTTGAAAGTGGTAAAACTAGGATTGCTATTATATTTGCGGTGGTATGACTTGAAACATATGATCTAAGTAATTTAATCCCGGTGTGTGATTAGACCTTAGTGTGATTGGTTTTCTAATTCTTAATGCAATCATTAGGTAGGTGTAAGAGCGGTTGCTTTACAAATAACTAATGGTTAGTGTTTGATTTGAGCGGTTGCTGAATTAAGCGAAACTTAAGGAAGACATGGGATTTATCTCGCAATTGCATAAGAACATAATTGATCATGTTGGTATAAAGGGTAAGTAAGTTGGCATAATCATATAAATCTAGTGGTGGATTCCATTTCTTAACCAATATCTTTAACTTGATAATTCAATCTGTGTTTACTGTTATGATTTAAGTTTAATTTCTCTTTTTAGTTTTAATCAACAAAATCCCCCTTTTACTTTTACTGTTTATTTTTCATCAGAGTTTAATTTAGGAATTGGATTGATAGTGTTAATTGAATTGGTTCTCGTGGATGAATCTACAACCGTTGCAAGGTTTTTATATTTTTGGTAGAACTTGGCAACTGTTTTTGATATTATATTTAATCACAATCCACATCACACCAGTAAGTTCTAGCGCACATCAATCAAGAGAAAACTCACTCTATAAGAAAAATAGGATTTTATTTAGGAAAAATCCTATCATTAAGGCTCAAAGCTCACTTTCTATCTAATATTAATAAAGAGAATAAAAGTAAGCAGACATGACTAATTCCAAGTAAAATGCTAAATTTCACTTTACTTTATTAAAAAAGATTGCTTCACACATTATCAGCTCACGAGTAATAGAATTCCCTTTAAAACATATCTCTATCACTTCATAATAAATCAAGACATCAACACACAATTCTTACTTAATTACCAGCAATATTCAAGTATTCATCAATTTTTTTTCACAAAAATTTTAAAAGTACCCCCACACTTAAGATAAACATTGTCCTTAATATGGAAGAAAAAGAAATAAAAGGGTAAAGAAAAGAACAACACAACCTGATGAGAAGTGATACAATGTCAAGCATAAAAGAAACATAAGAGTCAGCACAGTAACAGAACGTGAAAAAATTTCAAAATACACGAGTAGCATATAAAAGAAAAACAAAAATAAAAAATAACAAAAATAAAAAATAACAAAAACAATTAAAATAAGATAAATAAAGAAGAAACACAGGTTGCCTCTTGTGAATCACTTGCTTAGCGTCATTAACTTGATGTTATTTTTTTCAGATAGATGGCTTAAAGCAAGAGAAATAGGAGGACACTTTATTCATTTCAAAGCAGTGATTCCATCCCTTGTCCATGACCTTGGAGGTGCCTCCAAAAGTATTTTGAACTTGATAAGGACTTGGTTGCTCTGGAAGTGCCTTGGTGCAAGAGATCTCGCTAAACCATGGTGGTTTTAGTCGATCAACAGATGAATGACCAATTTGTAAAGGAGCATGGATCATAGGAGGACCTTTATCTATTTCAACAACTTGATTTCTGGAAAGTCAACACCAACATTGTATGATGGTGGGGGATCTTTTCTAGCTAAGGCTTCTTGTTTCTTAACTTGAACAAAATTGATAGGGGCATGGATATTTGACATTGGGGAAGATTTAGCCTCCCTAAAGACATTGATGGTCACATAATCTCCATCCACTCTCAAGATGAGCTCACCCCAAGGTACATCAATCACAGCTCCTGAAGTAGGCAGAAACGATTTTCCAAGAATGAGAGGAATATCAGCATCCTCTTCCATATCTAGCACCACAAAATCAACTGGGAATATGAATTTATCCACCTTCACTAAAACATCTTTCACCACACCGTGTGGATAAGTGATGGATCTATCAGTCAACTGTAATGAAATGTTGGTGGGCTTTGGTTCCTGTATTCTCAATTTCTTAAACACAGATAAAGGCATCAAATTAATACTAGCACCTAAATCACATAATGTTTTCTCAAAATAAGAGTTACCAATAGAGTAAGGAATAGTAAAACTCTTTGGATCTTTTAATTTCGGTGCTAACATCTTCAAAATGATGACAAAACATTCCTCATTAAGACATTGCATCTCAAATTCCTCACGCTTGTATTTCTTTGTAAGTATTTCCTTCAAGAATTTTGCATACTTGGGCATTTGAGAGATGACTTCAACGAATAGAATATAAATTTGTAATTTCTTGAACATCTCCAAGAATTAGCAAATTCCTTATTTAGCTTAGTGTTCTTGAGCCTCTGAAGGAATGAGATCTTGGCATATAGTGATGGTTCATATACTGTGCGCTGCTCACGATCCTTCTTCATTCTCTGCCACTTTGGTTCTTTCTTCTTAACCTCTTCTGCTTTATTGATATCTTGAATTGAGACATCTTCAGTAAGAACATCATTTTTCTTGGTCTCAATTCCTGACGAGCTAGGTGCTTCATTTACCTTCTCATCTTTCACATTTGTTGAATCATCAAAAGTATCTCTGTACTCTGGCATTTTCTTCTTTTGGGAAGACTCCTCAAGTTCTTTACCACTCCTCAGAGTAATTGCATGGACCTGTTCCTTCAAATTAGTCTTGGTATTACTTAGCAATGTCCCTAGTGCCTTTACAGTCATCAATGTAGCCAACTGGCTAATCTGAGTCTCCATGTTCTTCATTATGGCATCTAAATTATGCATGTACTTTATTACCAAATCTTCAAAGCTTGGCTTCTTTGCAGGTGCTTGGAAACCTGGAGGTGGTTATGGAGCTCTCTACTAATTCTGCTGATAGCCCTGTTGATTTCTCCATTTGAAATTAGGGTGGTCCCCCCAACCGGGATTGTACGTATTAACATATGGATTATACTGTTGCCGATTTGAATTACCAACAAAATTTACTCCTTCAGGCTCGAGGGCAAATGGACTACCAACTTGATATTTTGAACTTGTATGACCTTGTCCGCCACACACTTCACAAATGATTGGTGGGGCTGCATTGTTTGCTACCATCAGAGTCTCAATTTTCTTCGTCAATACTTCCAATTGACTCAGAATAGCAATAGAAGAATCAACAGCATGCACACTTACTTGTTTCTTAGGAACCTGGCACTCATTTTGCCATTGATAACTATTCAACGTCATTTCTTCAATCAGTGCTTGGTTCTCAGTAAGTGTTTTCCTCCAAATTGTACCTCCTGTAGCAACATCAATGAGTGAACGGTTTGCAGGCGATAAACCAATGTAAAAAGTCTGAACCTGGTGTCATACAGGAAATCTATTATGTGGACATCTCAACAACTCTTGAAAGCACTCCTAAGCTTCATAAAGAGTGTCCATGTCAAACTGCACAAAAGAAGATATGTTATTCCTTAACTTAGTAGATTTAGAAAGAGAAAAATACTTAGCCATAAATTATTGTGTAAACTGATCCCATGTAATGATGGAATCCTTTGGTAGTGACATTAACCATTGACTCGCTCTGTCCCTAAAAGAGAAATGAAAGAATCGCAATTAGATTGCATCATCTGTCACCCTATTGTACTTGATAGTATCACACAATTGTAAGAACCTGACCAAATACTGATTTGGATCATCTGAAGGTAATCCACTAAACTGAACAGAATTTTGAATCATGGAGATCAATGCCGGTTTGATCTCAAAATTGTTAGACGTCATAGCTGATCTTATAATACTCCCTCCATACCCTTCAACAGTGGGCATTGAGTACTCAAGCATGTTTCGCTTTGCTGGGGTTGCTCTTTCTTCATGATTCACCTCAACTACTGGTTGTTTCTCCATCCTGTTTATATCTTCTGTCACAACTGCAATAAAGGATTGATTCCTTAACCTGCGAGCTGTTTTCTCAATTTCTGAATCAAATGTCAAATCAAAAAACTGAGATCGAGTAAGCATAAACAAAAAAATATGAAGTGATAAATTAAATAAAATAAAAAATAAAAAATAAAATAAAAAATAATAAAATTAAAAAAAAAAATAAAAATAAAAATAAAATAAAATAAAAATAGATAAGGAATAAAATAAAAGAGCGTCTAAATTAATTAAAATTTTTTGCTTCTAATATTACCAAATTTATTTTCCAGTAACAGTGCCAAAAACTTGATATGCGTAAAATACACTAAGAGCAAGTGAACTCTATTGCAAAGTAATATAGGACTTGAGTCTCAGTTATCGATCTCACGAGGAATAAGCGATAATTACCAGATTCGTAAAACTCTTTGTTATTTAGACAATCAAAAGTGTATGAAGAAATTCAAGATAAAATCAGAAAACAAATAAAGAAAAATAATAAACAATCAAACAAAGAATAAATAATCAATGAGAGAGAGACTATGACATAATGTTCAGTTGAATCCAATTATTCAATTTTTTTTTCATTTATGATGTAAGGTAATTCTTTTGTAAATATTATATTAGCTGTTATTGAATTATAATGGTCATGGATGAAACAATATTCTATTCCTAAATTCCATTTGGTCATTTAATTGAATTAATTAAGAATGCATTAAGCCTCAATTCAAGAGATGAACTAACATACCTGTCAATTCCATTGGTAGGAAAAATTAATGTTTGGTCATTCACTAATCTAATCCTAGGCTTATCATATAGATTCACTCATTGAATGTGGATGGTCACCAGTCAAACAATGAATTAACACATGTCAAAAGTGATCAAGTTATGACAAGAATGCAATCAATATGATAGATCCTAAAAGAAATTACCTTAATCAAATTAGAAATCAAACCCAAATAATTAGGAAAACAAGATCTCTCATAGCCCTAGCTATGAGTTTAGCTACTCATATTTAATACAAACAAACTCATATCATAATACAAACCCAAGGAAAGAAAACCCAAAGAAAGGAGAAAACTATAGGGAAAGAGAAATCAAAATCCCTTTTATAGTGATTATGATATTCTAACATTCAAGAATCGAATCATCCTTTCAAAGTCGTCCTCCAAAGTCTACTACCGCAAAACTACTATATCAAGATTAAGGATTTTTTACGTGATGTGCAAAGTGTAAAGTTTCAGTGTATTGAGTTTGGCGTAACTTTTCTAATTTATAGAAAATAACGTGTTCTGTTACGCAACCAGCACCTAAGCGGTGGCTTATGGGCGCTCAAGCGCTGAGCCACTTAAGTCAAGACACGCACTGTTACTTCCTGCGCTCTCAGGCGCTGGGTCATTGAATCACCGTTGCTGCATACGCTTTGGGCACTCAAGTGTTAAAAGCTGATGAAAAATTTCTCTTTTCCTTGCTTCTTTGAACGTCCAGTTTTCTCTATGTACAATTACTTGACAAAAACACACAAAACACATAATAAAAACACAATTAAATAATACTAAAAATATAACAAAACTTATGAACAAAGCTCAATAAAAAATATAAAAAGAATATAAAATACCAAAGAATTGAACCGTAAAAATATGACATATTGATGGTTCATCAGTTGAGATGATAGGTGGTGGAAACCGACCCTAAATCGCATCACCACACTTCAAAGGAAATTGGTTTGGAAGTGTGGATTCGAAACCTAATGCTCCTCATTACAAGGGAGGTAAGGGCAAGGTTTGCTATTGTGATAAGAGAATGGTGGTTTGAACATCTAAAAAAATGGCAAATCCTAGAAGACCATTCTATAGGTGACCAAAGTTCAAGGTAAAGGTAAGAGGTTGAGTTGAGTTATGTAAGGAGAAGCTTTTACTGTTATTATACTCATTTTTTAGTATGCTTGTTGTGTTATGTGTTACAAAATAGTGACCACTGTAGATATTTCTACTGGGTTGAGAATGGATCAGAGGACAGTGGAATTAATAATGAAGGTAGTAATGAAGCTAGTTATGAAGGTACATACGAAGCTACTACTGCAACTGGTATTGGGGCTGCTACAAGTGAAAATGAAGATTGGAGAATGAATATTGCTTAGAAGATTAATAGTTTAGAGGTTGAAGTTAGGATCCTAAGATTTTATGTAGTTGGCCAATGTATTACGATGCTGATTTTGATCATAATATGGGAATTAGTTTGTTTGGGGAAGTAGGCAATTAGGGCAGTAATGTTGGTCTGCAATGCTGTGTAATTGGCCATTTGGACTTTGAAATGAAAGAATGAGTTTTGATGATCTTATTTATTCAATTTGAATTGGAAGGAATTGCATAAATAACTTAATATGAAATAAGCACAATTGGAAGGAACCTAATTAAACATATTTCATTGATATTTCAATAGGTCTTACAAGTGTGGACATAAAGAACATTTACAAAAAAATGTTGCCTCAAAATATCGAAAGAGGCTTGTATAAGCATTATGACCATTTATAAAACAAAAGATCACTACTAACATCAACTTGTCTAAGAACACAATCCAAAAACACATGTATCATATCAAAATAACCCTTTATGTGTAGCTTCCGAAAAAACATATATAGTTTCTAAAATAATCCACAAACTAGTCAAGATAAATCTATACATCTTCCAAAAAAGAGGACCAACTCCTATGCCCAAAAAAAGGTACAAATCCTATGCAGTTTCATATTGTCATCATTTGTTAGTCTTTGGTGAAGCAGACTTGAAACCAAGTGTGGGCATGAACCTGAGGAACCTTGATGTTGAAAACTTGCTACAACAATGATTTTTGCACTAACACAGTGCTGTGGAGGTGGTGAACTAGATGTTGCAGTTATAGCTTGAGAAGGTGTTGTAGTGGCAAATGGTGGTGGAACAAAAGTTGCAGTGGCTGAAGGTGGAGGAATTGAAATTGCAGTTGGGGCAGTTGGTGATGAATTGAACTTGAGGAGATAGAGGGTGCTGGAATTGAAGTTGCAACAATTAGTTTTGGTGGCCTTAAACTAGCTGGCCTCACAGGGAGTTTAGCCTTTAAACAAGATGGTCTGATAGGGAGTGGTTTGACAATTTCCTGCAACATATGATGCATTCAAGTAAGTGATAGATCAAATATATTATATTAACTATGCTAAAAAAATAACAATAATGGTTTAGTTGTTACTATTAGAGCATTTGGGATAGTTGGGGTTTCATTTGCAGCTTAAGCTTAAGTGGACTGTGGTTGAAAACCCACTAGAGTCTGTGATAAGTCAATCTCATTTGGTATCACAGGAGCAATTGGTGGCCTAGGCTCAATTCCTTCTCCAGCAGTAGTTGCTACCTTAGCCTCAGTATCTACACCAACCATATTAGTCTCACCTGCCCCATATGAACTTGTTTTTTATTTTTTCTGTTTAAGGACTCATTGGTTCCTACATCCTTTGCTGTTGTGACTTTCTCCACCACACCTATAACAAGTGAATTTTGAGTATGACCTCTTGAGCTTGTGTGTATTAGGGTTTATAAGGATACCTCCTTCCCATCTTTTCTTCTTTGTCTTTTGGATTTACCAGCAAACCTCTTAATAGGTGGAACATGATGAGGGTGAGGAGTATGCTCCCAAAACTCTTGGCCTTGTAGTAGTTGAACAAAATGCTCATATGTCGCATTATAAGAGGTCATGGTTAGCCAAGCATGGCAATAATCCTCAAGTTTTTCATTCTTGTATGCTATAGCAGTAATAACATGCATGCAAGGCATACCTGCCCACATAGATATTGAAATTAACATAAACAACTAATAATTAACTAAGTTGATTATAATTAACTAATACTCAGTGAAATTAACTCAACTAACTAAACTTAACTAACACTAGGGATGGAAATAGGTCAGCCGGCCTGTCAGGGGCCTGTGGCCTGGCCTGTTTAGAAAATGAGTCAGGCTCAGGCCTTTTTAAAAGCCTGTTTCATTTAGTAGGCCAGGCCTGACCTCTCAAAGAAAGTCATTAGGCCTATTAGTATTATATTTATTTATAAAATTATATTCTATTTTTTAATGGCCTTTCAAGGCTGTTTAAAAAACTTAGGCCTATTTAAGGCCTATATGAAGGTTGGCAACATTATATTTAGAGGCCTTAATATTAAACAGGCTTCTAAACAGGCTTCAGGCCAGGTCAGGCTTCTTAAACAGGCCAGGCCAGGCCCAAAAAAAGGCTTTTGACAGGTAACAGGTCAGACTCAGGCCAAATATTTGTAACACAGGTCTGGCCTGTTTAGGGTGAAACTTGGCCTGGCCTGGCCTGTTTCCATCCCTAACTAACACTAACTGAAATTAACTAACACTAACTACATTAACTAAACTTAACTTAGTTAACTAAATTGACATTGAACCTATCAACTGCTAGAACCTGCAGGTGCAAGTCTATGTGCCCTAATTAACGGCCACCTTGTAAGGGTACCCATGCACATCAAACTTGTTTCTATCATCATCACCTGCTAAGACATTATATAAAGCAAATAAAAGTTAGAAATGTACAATTACGAGAACATAAGGTTTTAATAAGACAAGGAGGAATTAGGAGAGGATCTATGAGGAAAAAAGAAGGGAACCAAGCCTGGAAGGAGCCAAAGGAAAGCACTTAGAAAGCAGGAACTAAGCATTAGTATGGTTACATTGATGCAAAATCTTTCATTTTGGTTCAACCATTCCCACGCAAGTGCTAGGGAATTCCATGTAGAGGCATGGAGCCATGATGTTTCATGGCCAACTATTTGGCCAAAAGACCATGCTTGTGCTTGAGAAGTCTACATTTAGGCATGATGGATGCACTTAGACAATGCTTCATGGCAGAGAGGCCTATGTATATACGTAGGAATTCCACGTAAGTGTGTGGAAGTACAAATGTAAGATGCACCAAGGATCAGAGAAGTTCATGTATAGATGTAGAAATCTACATATGTGCGTGGAAGTGCAATTGAGAAATGCACAAACCAGAGTCTTCTACACACATATGTGGAAGTCTTACATCTATATGTAGAGGGATTATGCAAATGCACCAAAAATAACAGCAGCTAAAAAACAAACAAACTAAAATAAGGAAGCACATGTATGCTTAGCATAACTCAACAGAAAATGTAACTAACAAATAGATGCATGTGTAAGCTGTGCAAATGCACCAAAAATGGTAGCAACATAGCAGACAAATGCATGGACCACAACACCAAAAAAGGAACCACAAATAATATATTACCAAGTAAGGGGACCACATATACAAAAAAGAGAAGACAAATGCATGAACCACAATACCAAAAAGAGAACAACATAATACACAAAAAATAGGGAATATTTGGGGGTTTAGGGCTCATATCTTTCTCAATTTCGTGGGCCACGTTCAAGATTTTGCATCAATTACACTTTGATTACGGGCAAATCCCCTTGAATTTCACAATAGACCGCATTAGATATTGGGATCAAAAATATTTGTGCGGTGGGCTAAGATTATGAAGGTTTATCTGCTTGCAATTAGGGAGAAATTAGGTCTTTTCCTCCCAAAACCCAAAATGCACCATTTTGGTTAGTGCCTAAAGTTAATGCTGGAGCAAAACGACGTCGTTTTCTGAAGGAGAGAGAAGTTGTTTGCCATATAAGATCTACGTTGACACTTAATGTGCCATGTGAGCACATCCGTCAACTTTAACTGACACCAGTTGATATCTGGACTAAAGTGAATGACAGAGTGCAATGTAAATGATTAATAAATGTCAAAGACTAATGAGTCAATTTCATAAATTTAGGTACTAAAGTGACTAATGATCACAATTTTAAGGATTAAAATGATAGTTTACTTCATTGATAATTTTTTTTTAATTAGTTGAAAATACTTGATTAGATTAGAGTAGAGGGGAATGTCACACTCAGCCACTGGAGTGATATCTCTTGGTTTCATTTCAACTTATCAAGTAACGAAAGAAAGTTCGAGAAGCTAGAAACAAATTCGTAATTTCGTATTATCCTATAACAACAAGCGCGCCTCTTCCGTTTCTTTTAAACTTTAACAAAGTAACCGCAGCAGCAGCAGCAATAGTAGTAACGTAGACGTGGAAGAAGTATTAGGAATAGGAAGCAGCGAAGGAATGGAACACAAGTTACCGAACGGCAACGAAACCGTCGTCAATGGCGGAAGTAGTAACTGTAACATTAACAGGGAAGAACACGAGAAAGCATTGCTCGCTTTGATCGAAAGCGAAAATCGTGAAGTCAATAACCTCCGTTACTGCATCTCCTATTACACTTCCCAGGTTGCTGCTGTTTTTCATTTCCTTCTTCATTCATATGCTGCCATTTCAAGTTTGCCATTCAAGTTTGAATCGTTTTTGCTCCTAATCGGTTTGCGATTTATCTACGCTTCTTCATTCAAAGTTCAAGTTTGCCATTAAAGTCTGAATCTTTTTATTCCTTCCCTATAAAGAACATGCTTGTTAACGACTGGTATGAACTAATCGGGCTTATGACGTTTTTTAATCCAAAAAAGCCCAAAAAATAAATAAATAAAGGAATCTTTACGTGGGAAAATTATTAGCTGATTGTGTGTTTGGGAAAGATTTGCAGCTTGAGGAAGCAGAAAATAGGTTGCGAGATGCTGAGTCCAAATTGGCTCGCCTTCGAGCTCAAACTAATGCACCCTCATCTACAAATACTAGTGTATTAGATTTTGGAATTAAACCTGTGAGTCCAAAATCTAAGCCAAAACTTGATAGTCAGGCTGTGAGTCCAAAAATAAGGCCACCCATACCAATACCATTGCCAGGTTCTCGTTCTTCAGTTAAGTCTCATAGGCTTTCTACTGAGAAGGAAAACATTGAAATCAAGGTCAAAGGGACTAAAAGGAAATTTGGTAAGACATTCATCTCAAGGGTAGCCTTCATTACTGTTTTTACATAGATTTGGCTAAGGCTATGTGCTTCTATTTGGGTTAATTAGCTAACTTTGACAGGAATTTTGTTTGCTTTCCAGAACAGAAAGAACACAAGGACTTGATTCCTTTAATATGCAAGACTTCTTCACCATGCTCAGTGAAATATCAAACAAGCAACCACATCTCGAGTCAGCACAAGAGGAAATTGCGAAGTCTTGCCCTGTGTCCTGTGAATGATCAGCTTTTTGCGACCAGGTAATACAATCATTTCATTCATGAAAAGATTATGTTTTGGCAATTTGTTGAAAGTTGACTCATTATCAAAATTTTCCCTTTTCTCTAATTCTTTATTTCACTTTTCTCTTTTTATCTCCCAACTTTTGGCCCAACCATTCATGCATTATTCTGACACGAGACACATGACCATTAGTGGTTTAAAAATTGAAGGCTCTTTTTATCCTCAGATATGAGATATCTGGCTATGTAAATATAATTAAAACATAACTTGTTTAATTCTTTGTCATCCTCAGTTTAAATTTCAGGCTTATGTAGGATATTTTTCTAGTGATACAAGATTGTTATATTCTTCCGAGTCTGATTCTTGCTACTATTGGGAATGCTTGCAGTGCTTTGGATGGAGTGGTCAACTTGTGGGAAGTTCAGTCTAGGGGGTATGTCTTAGTTTTTCTTTAAAGATTTTTCATTCTATAGCTCTCCATACATGTCCTACATGTTGGTTGACTATCAAAATATCAAGTAATATATGAGATACGGCTATACAACTGAGCATAAAATGTGGATCTGCTTAATCGATCTGCAAGATCAAGGACTTGGTGCTTCTTGCTTATAAAATTGCAACAGGTCTAATATGCATGGAAAGTAATTTTTTTGTTTTTTGTTTTATGTCTTTATTCTTTATTGTATGATCATTTCGTATAAAAAAAAGACATTCATTGTTAAGCATACACGAATATATTAATTTAGAATATGGTCGGAAAAGCTGTTGGGTTCATTTGATTCCCTCCTCAACACATGCATTTTCAAGGAAATTCTTGATCATTTGTTAGTGAATACTAGGTGGCAGTAAATTTTATGATCGATTTGTGTTGGGTACCTCTCGTACAGACAAAGGATCGTGAGAACACACAAAAAAATACACTACAGAAAAATAATAAAGAATACAATAATTTACGTGATTCGGCACCTCTTGCCTACATCCACGGAAACACTCCAATAAAATTATTCACTATCACAACAATGATTACAATAATTGTAACTCACCCCAATTGTGTATCATTCTACAAACCCGAGTACACCCTCTCAAGAGTTACAAAAATGATAACACACTCTCACTATCAGAAAAAGAGAAAAGACTCTCTATTTTTCTCTCACTTTCTTCCTTCTTGATCTGATGCATTTTCTCCTTCTCAATTGCCTCTATTTATAGAAGCACAATGAGTACAAAATCATGTGCACTAAAAGTGGTTTGTGCAAAACCGTGTGCACCAAATGTGGTATGCATTTAATTTCAAACTTTACTTTGAAAACTTGCACCTACTCCACCACCATCCAAGCAAATTTGTTGACAAATTTGCTCCTAAAATTAAGGCACCTACTCCACCAAAAGCCTTTGAATTCTACACCGAAAGTTATTTTGTATCTTTTCTTCAATTTCAACTAAAATACATGGCTGGACCCTACAATTCTCCCCTTCCAGTCAAAAGGGAAAAACCTCAGATCAGTTCAGGAGAGAACAAATCTCCCCCTCAAGTGGAAGCTCTTTCTTTTCCATACACTTGAATTGTTCTCCCAACAATACTACAACATCAGAAAATTTTACCTTCTTCTCAAATTTGTTATCACGGCTGCTTTCCCTTCTCAAAGTTTGCCCTTCCAAGTAGCAAAGGTTCTTCTCATTTCTCTCGCCTCGTAACACCAAGTGCCTTCCCTTATACACCTTGCCCCACTTTGAACCAACATACTTGTACCCTTGTAATGCCATCTCCCCCAAAGAAATAATATTGGCAACTGCAGAGGGTACAAATCTCACATTTTGGAAAGTTCTAATGGCACCATCATGGAGCTTCATTCTCACACTCCCAATGCCTTCAACCTTCATTTTTTCACCATTTGCTAACTTGAAATGGCCAAACTCTTCGTCGGTTTTCAAGGTGTCAAACATCGCTCGATCTCTACAAATGTGCTCCGAGGCAGCAGAGTCCATCACCCAATTTGATTTAGCAACCTCCTCGGTTGTTGCTAAAAACAGATCTTCATTTTCATCTTCAACGGTTTTGACCACGTTTGTCTGAGAGTTGTCATCATCCTTCCTCATCATTCTCAATTTCTTCAGGTCCTCCCTCATTTGTGTGCACCTCAGTTGCAAATGACCCTTCTCCCCGCAATAGTAACATTGCACGTTACTCATATCTCGTTGGGGACGCGATTGCGATTTTGATCTTCCTCTTGGCCCATCATGCCTCCTTGAATGACTCCTCCCTCGTTCAGATTCCTCTGCCATTGCTATTGCACTTTCATCATTAATATTCTCGTTTTTCATCATTCTCTCATTTTCTCTTAAAGTGATAGTCACCTCATCCATCTTCAAAGTTGTTCTCCCGACAAGCAACGTTTGAACCACGGTTTGTAGGACCTTGGTAGTGAGGCCAATAACAACAAATACCTTTGCTCCTCATCGATATTTTATCATCTGCATTCAACAATTGGCTTACTAGGCTGGTTGAACTTGTTGATGTGGTCATGGAGATTTCCTCCCATCTCCATTTTGAGTTGATACAACTCCATCTTTAAACAAAGACGATTGGTTAGTGACTTCGACGCATAGATATTCTCGAGCTTTTCCCACAAAGCCTTCGGTGTTGTCTCCTTCAACATGTTGTGCTTTATCTCGGGAGCAAGAGCTAACCGAATCGTGCTTACACCTTCTTTTTGGATCTTAGTCCATTCTTCTTCCTTCATGGTAGGTGGCTTCTCCTCCTCTAAAGCTGATCAAGACCATTTTGCACCAAGAGGTCTTGAATGGTACACTGCCAAATCATAAAATTTATTTTCCCATCAAATAATGGGATTTCAAACCTTGGTGTGTTCCCAGCCATAGTGCTCTGATACCACTGTTGGGTACCTCTCGTACAGACAAAGGATCGTGAGAACACACAAAAAAAAAAATACACTACAGAAAAATAATAAAGAACACAATAATTTACGTGGTTCGGCACCTCTTGCCTACATCCACGGAAACACTCCAATAAAATTATTCACTATCACAACAATGATTACAATAATTGTAACTCATCCCAATTGTGTATCATTCTACAAACCCGAGTACACCCTCTCAAGAGTTACAAAAATGATAACACACTCTCACTATCAGAAAAAGAGAAAAGACTCTCTATTTTTCTCTCACTTTCTTCCTTCTTGATCTGACGCATTTTCTCCTTCTCAATTGCCTCTATTTATAGAAGTACAATGAGTGCAAAACCATGTGTACTAAAAGTGATTTGTGCAAAACCGTGTGCACCAAAGGTGGTATGCATTTAATTTCAAACTTTACTTTGAAAACTTGCACCTACTCCACCACCATCCAAGCAAATTTGTTGACAAATTTGCTCCTAAAATTAAGGCACCTACTCCACTAAAAGCCTTTGAATTCTACACCGAAAATTATTTTGTATCTTTTCTTCAATTTCAACTAAAACACATGGCTGGATCCCACAATTTGGTGGTGGTTGTCTGTAATTCTCAAGTAGGTATCTTCTGGGGATCCAGCAATTAGGTTACTTTAGAATATTGTAATTGGATTTGCAATAGATCAGGTTACTGCATCCTTCAATAATTAATATTGGAAAGCAATAAGGTTAGATCACATGCTCGGACTCCTGTTTGGTGTCTTTTCTTTATCTCCTTTGCTTTAGTAAAATTCATGACATCCTTCGAATTCCTTCATATTTTGTGCATGGTACTGTAAAATATGGTGTGCATGGACTATTATTTCATGGAAGACGACTTTTTTACCTGGTTTATCAAAGCCTTGCCCTTTCCTCCACCAGTTACAGTTTCTCCCTCAGTATATATGAAGTTTTGGAATAGAAAATATTATAACTTCTGAATTTCAAAATGTTTTAAAATTTTCCTACCCTATGTTATATAATTCGCATTTTATTTCTCCCCATCTTAATTTGTAGATCAGGGGCCTCTCTGCTTAGCACTACTGATTGTGTATCCCCAAAGCAGAGGAGATGGCCAGAAGATATAGCTTGGCACCCAGAGGGAAACAGCCTGTTTTCAGTATACAGTGCTGATGGTCAAGGCTCTCAAATATCAATTATGAATTTGAGTAGAGTACAAGGGAAAGGGGTAAGGCTTGTGACACAAATATATGCTGGCATAGAAGTAGCAGTTTAGAATTGATTTCTTTTATAGTTGATTGATATTGATATATGTAAAATATGTATTTGATTGACAGGGAGGATGTGTAAATTTCTTAGAGGACGAGCCTCATGTTAAGGGTGTTATTACTAACATTGTTTTCCTGCCCTGGGAAAATACCCGTTTTGTAACTGGGGGGACTGACCATGCTGTTATACTTTGGAGTGAGAAAGTTGAGAACAAATGGAAGCCAGAGCCATTGCATAGGAATCTTCATTCTTCTGCTGTTATGGGAGTTGCTGGTATGCAGCAGAAGCAGATTGTGTTGTCTGCTGGTAAAGACGAGAATTTTGGGGTATGATGCTCATGTCGGAAGAAAAGATTTCATGCATCAGATTGATAGTAAATGCTTGAGTGTCCTACCAAATCCATGTGACTTCAATTTATTCATCGTTCAAACAGGGTAAATTACATCTACCTTTGGAGTCCACTTTGTTACTGAATTCATTTTATTTACTGTGTTTCTTTAGCTTTCACAAGCTTTGCTTATACCAGAGTTTATAACATATATGCCTCAAATTTTTCAGTCTTGAATGTTTGTTTCTATGGAAAATTATGTATGTTTATTTGAAAACGGAAATATAAGATTTGGTCCAAAAGTTAAAATACCAGATAAATTTATTGCATTATTACCATTTGTTTGTTCCAGTGTCATTAAACTATTCCCATTTGCAGATGGTGTACTGTACACGATGAAAGGAATGTTATAATCAATAAGCTTATGTTGTACACTGCACTTTAGGTAATAATGGGAACAAGATGTTACAGCATTTGATGATATTTCATTTAGTTGTAACTTAGCCTTACTGTTTACCTTATGTTACCTTTCCTATTATGTTGCTTTTCTTTTAAGAATATTTGCTTTTATTTGCAAAGTGCTGAAATTGGTTGTTACAGCTCATTTGCCCTTTATGGGTTTTGTAACTAACAAATGGTTGTTACAGCTCATTTGCCCTTTATGGGTTTTGTAACTAACCGTGTATATAGCACACTCTGGTGCCAGGAATGAATAACAAGAATATTCAATCAACTTCTCTTTCTCAAACAACTCTCTCTACCTAAACTTTTATCCCTGTTCAACGGAATTCATTCACTAAATTGAATTCCTTGAGCTTGGATTTGTGTATTTTCGGAGTTAATCTCCCTAAATCCAAAGTTCCATTTCAATTGGTATCAAAGCTTCATCCTGAGGCTTAACCATGGCTGATGCAACTAGAAATCAACACACAATTCAAGAGGTGGAACGAACTCTTACTCGGAAAATCAATGAATCAAATGCTGAGATGCAATCGAAGCTCGATCAAGTGACCGCATGCATGATGGAGCTCAAGAACATGTTCATCCAGCAATCGACTCACCATCAAGCTGAGAATCTCCAGGTTAACACTGAAATGGCTCAAACAGGGGTGAGAATGGAAAATCAAGGAATCAACGGAAATCAGCGGGAACAATCAATCCCATCTCAACACCATTACTCCACGAGAATCTCCAAAATTGATTTCCCCAAGTTTGACGGATCGAAGGTCAAGGAGTGGTTGTATAAATGTGAGCAGTTCTTTTCGTTGGATAACACAGCACCCGAATCTAAGGTCAGACTCGCTTCTATCCATCTTGAAGGTTGTGCACTGCAATGGCACTTAAACTATATGCGCTCAAACTTTAACCTCTATCCAAGCTGGCCCTAATATATTTCTGATATCTCTATGAGGTTTGGTAATGCGTATGAAGATCCTCTCTCAGCTTTAATACAAGTTAAACAAACGGGCAAGGTTCAAGAATACATAGATGAATTTGAGCTTGCATTGACCCAGATAACTCTTCCCTCTGAACATTCCTTGAGCATATTTTTAGCTGGGTTAGAGCATAATACCCAAATGCATGTGAGGATGTTTAGCCCTACAACTATAGCACATGTTGCCAATTTAGCTAAATTACATGAATCTTCTAAAACAAACTGGACACATGCCAAAACCACAACTCGACCTAATACAGCAACCTCATTCTATAACACAAACAAATTCAACCATGGTCCCAGTTCCTCTTACTCAAATGCTACAACCAAGCCTATCCTGAGCAAGACCCCTAGGACTTATACTGCAGCAGAAATGGCTGACAGAAGAGCTAAAGGACTTTGTATGTTTTGTGATGAACCCTTCACACCAGGTCATCAACTGAAACATAAGAAGTCTCAAATGTTGGTAATGGAAATGGATGAAGAAGAGCCAATGGATGAAGAAATTGAGGTAATTGAAGAAGATGGGGTGTCAACTGTGAACTCCAATCAAGTGGACAGACCTCAATTGTCCATGAATGCTCTCTCAGGTGCTTCCACATATCAGACCATGAGGGTGAGTGGTTTCCATAATAAGAAAATGTTGCAAATTCTTATTGATAGTGGTAGTACACATAATTTTTTGGACTTGGATTTAGCAAAAAAACTGGGCTGTAAGCTAGAGGCAATTACTCCTTTAGCAGTCACTGTTGCTAATGGCACTAGATTGGAGGCTCTTTATATCTGTAAGGGTTTTTCTTGGCGGTTGCAACAATCTGTGTTTACATCCGATGTGATGGTATTACCCTTAGGGTGCTGTGACTTGGTTTTGGGTGTGCAATGGCTATCCACACTTGGGCCAATTATTTGGGATTTTACCAAATTGCAGATGGAGTTCTCTATAGAAGGAAATAGGTTTGTTCTTAGAGGTGCCAAACCTGCCAGCATCAAGCTAATCAACAACAAAACATTTTCTCAGGCTGTCCAGCAAGGAGTTCAGTTGTGTTTCCTATACCTAAGCAAAACAGAAAACAACATTGCAGTTCCCTCATGTATTCTTATGTCAGTGGAAAATCACAGTTCTGAATTGCTAGCTGCTATTGGCGATCTTATTCAAGAATTCCAGGACATTTTTCAGGAACCAACACATTTGCCACCTAGACGACAGGGTTTTGATCACAGAATTCCATTAAAAGATGGGTCTATGCCATTCAATCTGAGACCTTATAGATACTCTATCATTCAGAAAGATATTGTGGATAAATTGGTGGAAGAAATGCTCAATCAAGGGATTATTCAGCACAGCAACAGTCCATATGCTTCCCCGGTTGTCCTGGTTAAGAAAAAAGATGCTTCTTGGAGACTTTGTGTGGATTACCGCAAGCTCAATCAGCAAACTGTTAAGGACAGATTCCCTATCCCACTCATTGAGGACCTAATGGATGAGTTAGGTGGTTCGTCTATATATTCTAAACTGGACTTGCGCTCTGGTTATCACCAAGTCAGAATGGTAGAAGGAGAGGAGTACAAAACTGCATTCAAGACTCATGCAGGGCATTTTGAGTACTTAGTGATGCCATTTGGGCTCACTAATGCTCCGGCTTCTTTCCAAGCACTCATGAACTATCTCTTCCACTCTTTCCTCAGAAGATTTGTCATTATCTTCTTTGATGATATACTGATATACAGTCCCACAGTTGCAGCCCATGTTGAGCATCTCAGAGCAGTTTTCCAAGTTCTAAGGGACCAGAAATTGTTCCTTAAGAAAGGTAAGTGCACTTTTGCAACTTCAAGGGTGGAATACTTGGGTCATTTCATATCTAAAGAGGGTGTTTCAACAGATCCTTCTAAGGTTCTGGCAGTAGCAGAGTGGCCTCAACCCTCAAATATCAAACAACTTAGAGCTTTCCTCGGGTTAGCAGGCTACTACAGAAGATTTGTGCAGAATTTTGGCAAAATTGCCAAACCTTTGACTGATATGCTCAAGAAAGATTGCTTCCAGTGGTCAGATGAATCTCGGAATGCATTCCATTGCCTCCAACAAGCGCTAACTTCAGCTCCAGTTCTAGCTCTTCCCAATTTCTCAAAAACATTTGTGGTAGAAACCGATGCTTCTGGTTATGGTATTGGTGCTGTGTTGATGCAAGACAAACACCCCATTGCTTACATCAGCAAGGCATTGGGTCCTAAACAACGTGCTATGTCCATTTATGAGAGGGAACTTCTTGCCATTGTCTATGCAGTTCAAAAATGGGGGGCATATCTTGCACATGGTCATTTTATCATCAAGACAGATCAGAAGAGTATCAAATTTATGATGGAACAGAGGCTCAATACACCTTTTCAACAAATCTGGATGGCTAAACTAATGGGATTTGATTTTGAAATCCACTATAAGGAGGGCCCTACCAATTTGGCAGCTGATGCATTGTCTAGGAAGGAGGGGGCTGAACTACTTCCACTTCTGCTAAATAATGCAAATGAAGGGTTACTAGACAGCATTAAAGCTTGTTGGCAATCTGATCCTGCCATCCGTCAACTCATTGATGACATCTCCCACGATCCAAGGAAGCATCCTAAATACTCATGGCATAATGGTGAGCTAAGGAGGAAAGGAAGATTAGTAATTGGGGCTAATCCAGATATCAAATTGCTTATTTTACAATGGTTACATGATTCTCCCACTGGTGGTCACTCCGGTAGAGATGTCACAGCTGCCCGAATCAAATCTCTTTTCTTTTGGAAAGGTATGGCCAAGGACATTCAACATTATATCCGAAACTGTGATGTTTGTCAGAAATGCAAGCCCGATTTAGCTGCTTCTCCTGGCCTCTTACAGCCCTTGCCAATTCCCAATAGGGTGTGGGATGATATTAGTATGGATTTCATTGAAGGCTTACCTCAATCTCAGGGCAAACAGGTGATATTGGTAGTAGTGGACCGATTGAGTAAATATGGCCACTTCCTAGCTTTATCTCACCCTTACACTGCCTTAGATGTGGCACAACTGTTTCTTGATAATGTATTCAAATTACATGGTTGGCCTAGCTCTATTACTTGTGACAGGGATCCCATTTTCCTTAGCAAAGTGTGGAATGAGTTGTTTCAACTACAAGGGGTTTCAGTTAACAAATCCACTGCATACCACCCTCAAACTGATGGCCAAACTGAGATTGTTAACAAGTGCCTGGAAACTTACCTTAGATGTATGTGCTCTGAGAAACCTTCTTCTTGGTTCAAGTGGTTATCTCTTGCTGAATGGTGGTACAATACAAATTTCCACTCTTCCATTCACACCACACCATATGAGGTGGTGTATGGTCAAGCACCCCCTATCCATTTGCCATTCCTTCTTGGTGAAGCGACAAATCCTGCTGTTGAGAGGACTTTGAGCAAAAGAGAAGCAGTTATCCTTATGCTCAGGTTCCACCTTCTCCGGGCTCGGAACAGAATGTCTCAGCAGGCTAACAAGCATCGCAGTGACAGGGTGTTCTCTCCTGGGGACTATGTTTACTTGAAGCTGCAGCCCTATAGGCAGCTCACCATCCGCAATTCTTCCTATCATAAGCTACTCCCAAAGTTCTATGGTCCTTTCAAAGTGCTGGACACATTCGGTTCTGTTGCCTATCAGTTGGAACTGCCACCCAACTCTGAGATTCACAATGTATTTCATGTTTCCCAGCTGAAGATCTGTCGGAACCCTACTTCTGCTACTGTCCAGTCCTTGCCATCATCTCCTCTGCCTTTCAAAAAGAAGGAACCTGATGTCATTTTGGACAGAAAGATGGTAAAAAGGGGTCGTGTTGCTGCTACCAAGGTCCTTGTTAAATGGAAAGATCTACCAGCTGACCAGGCCACTTGGGAGTTCTACTATGACCTCCTCAAACAATTTCCATCCTTCCATCCTTGAGGACAAGGATGTGCTTGAAGGGGAGGGTATTGTTACAGCATTTGATGATATTTCATTTAGTTGTAACTTAGCCTTACTGTTTACCTTATGTTACCTTTCCTATTATGTTGCTTTTCTTTTAAGAATATTTGCTTTTATTTGCAAAGTGCTGAAATTGGTTGTTACAGCTCATTTGCCCTTTATGGGTTTTGTAACTAACAAATGGTTGTTACAGCTCATTTGCCCTTTATGGGTTTTGTAACTAACCGTGTATATAGCACACTCTGGTGCCAGGAATGAATAACAAGAATATTCAATCAACTTCACTTTCTCAAACAACTCTCTCTACCTAAACTTTTATCCCTGTTCAACGGAATTCATTCACTAAATTGAATTCCCTGAGCTTGGATTTGTGTATTTTCGGAGTTAATCTCCCTAAATCCAAAGTTCCATTTCACAAGAAGGATTAGGGTTTGAATCTCCCAACCTGTAAAATTCCCACACTACTTGATGTGGTGCATGACAACCAGGCTATGAGCTTATGCCTCTTTATATGATTTTTTTTTTTGTCTTTCATCAATTGTTCAAACAATTTTGGGTCGAGGGTGATAGTTAGATAAAATCCTTCTCAAAATAACGACTTCAAGATTCGAATCCTTGATATTAAAGATAAGGTTCAACTGGATTTGCAGTCCATTTCCACTACACGTGACAGATTTGAAGGGGGGCATATGCATAGGTCATGGCCCCATCATGTCAAATTTCTTTTAAGATATTAATATTCTAATTTGTTAAAAGATAAAAATGATGAAGATGAAAGAGCTATACTTGATATATATTTGATAATTAATGACTTTATATATATATATATATATTGATGCCATAATTTTTGCTCTTGTTTCTATCATTTTTAACCTCTATGCAATACATTCACTAACTCCTCCTACTTTTAGTTTCACTCTCTTCTTTTTTAAATTTTTATGTAAAAGGATTTTATTTTATCAATAAGCTACTCATGATGTAGAGGATACCACTAGTGTGATACTTTTAATATTTAATATTTGTTTCTTTATTCTCTTTTTTCACTCTTTTCATAAAAATTTTTATAAGGAAATTAAAAAGATCATTTTTCTTGCACTATTTTAATAAATGCAAGATGCAAATATAGAGTTGTTTGAATAAATTAAATTTATATAATTAGGTTAATTTTAAAATAAATTTTTATTTATTAAATATGATACTTGTTAAGATTAAGAATTTGTCATTAAAAGAAGAAAAAGAATTTATTGCACTTATCGAAAAAAACAAGGTAATAAGAGTTAGAATATAAAATATAAATATCACTACCTCAAAGTTATTTATTGATATATACTATGTCTATAATATATACCTGATAATGTAATTAATGACTTTTGATCCCTCCATGAGAATTGTTCAGGATATGTTCTTGAACACAGTGACCAACTACTCTTGAGTTTTTTATATGATATTTTAATAGGTGGAACTGCAATCTTTAGGACAAGCATGGAAATATTGTAGTTATGGTTACAACACCTTAATTGGTGAAAAACGTTATTGTGGTTTGCTGTGATCAACCGGTAGACTGCCTGTACATTTTGGTGGTTTGCTCATTGGACTACGGACTTGGTTCTATACATCAAACATGCTTGATATATTTAAGATGAAGTAATATTTTATAAGAGATATTAACTTTTATTCTTTTTCTTTTGTTTCTTTCAGGACTCCTGAGAAGCAGCTTCGATTATTTGATATTAGATTGAAGCAGAGTGAACTTCATGCTTTTGGATGGAAGCAAGAAAGCAGTGAATGTCAGTCAGCTCTGATAAATCAGGCTTGGTCTCCCAATGGACTGTATATAACATCTGGTTCAGCTGATCCTATGATTCATATATTTGATATTAGATATAATGGTCAAACCCCATCCCAATCCATAGAAGCTCATATGAAACGAGTCTTCAAAGCCGTGTGGCTTCAGTCTGTTCCGCTTCTTATTTCTATATCATCTGATCTCAACATTGGATTACACAAGTTTGTGTAGAACATCTTGCCAATGCTCATGAAGGGGTGTGTTTTGTCTCCTCATTTTTGTGGGTGCTCAAGAAGTTCTGGTTGGAAAAGGAATTATTAGATATTTTCTTTCATGAAAATGCTAAATCCTAGGAATGTAATTTTGTAGAACGACTCACCAAAGGAGAAAAATGAAGCAACTTAGTAGCGTTTTGTTAGTTATATTTTACTTTTCAACCATGCTTGTTACCCCTCTCTCCAACCATCTTTGGTGGTTGGACTTTTGTGATAGTTTTCGTAGAAAAACTTTTGTAAGCAGTAGCATTGCTATTAAATAGGCATATTTTCCACCTTTTTTTGTTACATAAATGTGTCAAACCTACAAATTATGATTATTTTATACTACAGAATTTTAATTAGTTAATTACAGATATTATATATACATATATTATATATATGTAATTAACAACGGCTGATACTTCAAAAACTTACACTCATATACTCCTCATATACTTTCATATAAGTCTTTAAATAACTCCTTGATCCTAATTAATATAACTGGTCCAAAATGTACATATACCTCACATAATTTTGTTGGACACAATCCGTGCCTAGCTTCAGCAAATTCATATTCTCTGCCAGCTGCTGAATCACATGTTCAAACGAGAGGGGATCTTGGTCCGGCAGTTTGACATGTTCCATTTGTAGTTGAAGCCATGTGTATAGACAAACACAGGGGCCACCTAAACCTGCTGTTTAATGACAGAAGGGGGGGGGGGGTAGTAGGCCTTCTTTTCGTAAGTAGAAATTTAACACTATTTGATCTGCCAGTAAACATATATAATCTGAAATTTTTTGCAGAACTGGATGTAATGTCCAGAAATTATACCTTTACCAATTAACATAGTTGTCGGCCACCAGAGCTCCAATCCTTATTGCACACTAGTGTAAAAGGTGTCGAGAAGTTGAGCCATATATAAAACATTTAAGTGGGGCAAATTAAAATTTAAGTGGGTATTATAATGTTGTGTATTCATGTGTAAAAGCGCGTGTAACTCATAATGTGAAAGTAACACTGCTTTCATATTTGCCTGCAGTTGATGTTGCAAGCACCAAGGTATCAGGCTGTATGTTTGGTATTTTGAAGTTTGAAATTTGAAGTCCAAGCAAACAATTTGTCCGTTTACGTGCCTGTCACCATCATACGTCCCTCTGGTGGTTGACTCCATGGCCATTTTTGCATGTTGACTAGGTGACATTTTGTTATGCTAATCACTTAATGTGACCATGTTTCCCTCGTATTTGTCAACACGTCATTCTCCGCAAAAAAATTTTCTAAGGACACGAAGTTTCCAGTTTCTTGTCATTCACGTAGTCTATAACTGATTAGCATAGTATATGATGGCCAAAACTGAATAATATAACAATTGGGAAATAACTCTAATTTTCTCACATTATTTTTTTATACTATTTTTTATATTAATTAATAAAATATAAATTTTGTGATTAATAATGTATATAAATTAATTAATAGATATTTTATTAACTAATTAATACATATAATTTCTATTAATTAACTAATATATATAATTAATTAAAATTTATATTTTATTAACTAACATTAAAAGTAGTATTAAAAAATGATGAAATGATTATTTTTTTATTGGGAAAGTGTCTTGTTTTGCTATTTTATAACATATAGTTGTACCTAATAAGAAGTTGATCCGATTAGATGACCAAACAATAGTTTAAGTGAAAATATTGGCTAGATAAAAATTAAGAATTTAAGAATAACAAAAACTAGTTATTATTTTATTTAAATCAGTCTAATTAATCGAGTCTTAGTTAGAAATCGATTTTTATTCAAAACCAGTCAAACTTTTTAATTAAATCGGCCCAGTAATAAGGTCGCTAACTTTCTTGTCAATCCGTCCGGTCAAGATTTTACAACAACGGATAAAATATTATATAATAGTTTTTAGCATTTTTTTTTTGGTGCCGTTATTCGCTTTTTTACATTAGTGACCGTAAGCAAGAATGAAGAACAAATTAAACGAAGGGAGGAAATGCTAATTGGTGAGTTGGGGTAAACTGATCGAACACGTTCGTGAACATGGGAAAAAAGATTAGAATCATAGTTATGCACGCTGTTGTACTTTTTGGGGGTCAACACAAAGCACGTCAAGCATTATGCAGCCTATGCATGCTCCTTCACTGTAGACATGCATGGCCCTTTTCTCCGTCACAGTTTGTTCTCTGTGACTTCTTGTTTCTGGTTGATCTCTCTTTTTGCTAGGTACGTATTAAAAGAGTGGTTCAAATCCCAAGACCCAAATACCTTCACATTAATTATTTTGCAAAACCATGGAGACAGAGCAGACTTATATCCTATGAATATTATTAGGATAAATATTACTAATACATTTTTTAGATATTTTATTTAATATTTATTTTATTATTAATTTAAAAATAAATGTTATTATTATTATTTATTATTTTTTAAAAATATAAAATAAATTAATAATAAAATAAATATTAAAGAAAATGTCCTTAAAAATATATAACTAACATTTTTTATATTAATAGTATATTTGCAAAACAACTATAATGAATTAATTGTAACTAAGGCGGATGTTATTATACACCTTACTATATTTTGAGGTGTATGATACACTTATTGATTTTACTTGCAATAATAAGTTTATTTTTTTTGTTTTATGCTTTTTTTACACGTACACGCACCACCACTACCCTTGGATCAATCCCACCCTTGAATCACAATAGATCTCCCAACTCGTGAATCAACCAACACAGAGCCACCATGCACCACCACCCTTGGTGGCATAGGTTGAGTTGGCGGAGGAGGATTGTGAGGCACGGGCTCAGACAGCTACCAAACAGTAGTACGACCACCACCACGTCTCAGAAAATGCCGATTGTCACCACTGCGTCCCAGATCGTCGGCCACCACCCACCCTAAAGTGACCCAAACCCTCTTGTGAACCATTGCATTGCCCAACCACCATCCTTTGCTTGAGCCAAATTGCACCGCCTCGAACCAGCAAACACGCATTGACAACCACCTCCCTTATCAATGCCATCGTCATTCCCTGCCTCTCACCCATGAACCCGCAACCCTCCAACCCAACAGAGTTGTTGCAGCCCATATCTGCAAGTCTTGCCATAGCTACTGGCAAATGAGGGTGGTGCGCGGTTACTTCAATCCCTGGGACGGTGGTATTTGACGCAGGAGCAGAGCCTCCGATAGGGTTGAGCCTCTGACTAGATCTGGCCACCAAGAACCCAGATCTACGACCCACAACCACTTGTCGACATCGTGGCTGTGGATAGTGATGGCTGCCCGACCTTCATCTCTCTCTGCCTCTTCTCCTTCTCCCCTCGGAAGAAACCATCGCGGAACACCCCTTTCTCTACTCTCAACCTCACCCAAACCCAACAAATGAGGTGAGGAGCGAGGAAGGTAAAGTGGTTCGGGTTCATGGTTGTTGTCTGTTTGGGTGGCAGAAGGATGGTGGTTAAGGTTGCAGCGGCTTGGGACTCGTGGTGGCAGGTGGCTGGTTCAACGGAGGTGGCTGGTGCTTTAAGGAGATGGTGGCTTTGTAATTTTAACCCGTTGTTCAAGTTAAAGTAATGAAATCTGACCATTCAAATATTATAACTATAAATCAAAGGCACTCATTTAAGGTGTATCATACACCCTTCATATGAAGGGTGTATATTAGACAGCGCTTTGTAACTAAATTGCCAGTACATTGATGGGGCCATTGTTGTAGAATCAATCAAAGAAGGGAAAAACATTGTTGGGTTGAGTGCTTTAGCCTTTTTTTTTACAACTACTTCAGTTCAGAATGAGAATGTGTTGTCCTCGACTAGCTAATATGAGAAACCCCATCCCTATTCACTTTTAGGGCAGTTGCTACTATACACCTTGCTTAGTTAGGGTGTATAGTGCACTACTCAAAATGACTTGTAGTGGCAGGTCAGCCGGTTGAGTTTTTTTTTTTTGGTAAAACTCCCAAACACCATTAGAACCACCTCACGCACATCACCACCACCACCACTACCACTAGGACGGCGCAACACGGACGATGACGAGACCATGGGAGTGGACCTAGGTGGCATTTGTGGTTCGTGATTGGTGCGCGATGGTGGTTTATGGAGGGACGCGATGACTTGCAATGGTGGTTCGCGGATGCGAGTGAGACGGACAAATCTGCATGGTGGTTCGCGGATCTGGCACCGGATTGGCGTCTCAGCGTGGGACGATGGTCGTGGGTCGAGACAGAGGTACGTGGTCGCTGGGTGTGGAACATGGTGGTGGTTTGAGCTTGACTCGTGGGTTGCGTGTTGGATGGAGTGGAGGCTTAGGTCGCAGTGGTTGGGCACGGAGGCTGAGGTGGCAATGACTGGGTGTTGAGGCTGAGGTCTTGCGATGGTGGTTCGTGGACGCGGGTGAGACGGGTGGTGGCGGCTCGACGTAGGTGATGGTGGGTCTGGTTGGTGATTCGTGGTTAATGGCAGGGGAAGGTGGTGGAGATGTGGTTCTGGGCTCTGGTTTCAGCTTGCAGATGTAAGTTTTCAAGCATGGTTCGCGGTGGTTACATGGAGATGGCGGCGTCCATGGTGGCTATCGGCGTTTTTGGGGTCGCGATTTAGGGGAGTTTGTGGATGGTGGTCTAGGTTTTGGGTTTGGTTCGTGGCTGGGTCTAGTGCTAGTTTGTGAGGATGCGGCTAGGTGGTTGGATGGCAGTGACTAGTCTAATCTAGACGACGATTGGCGCTATGGAGGTTAGTGACAGAGTTCATGGTAGTTCTGAGGTAGTGGATGAAGCTCATGATAGTTTCGAGATGAAATTTTTTATTAGCTAAAACTTGTTATGCAAGTAAAGAATTATTAAATCTGACCATGAATATATTTTAATAATAAATCAACGATTATATTTTTAAAGTATATGATACACTTTTCTTTGTAATGTATATATTAGACGCACCCTCGCTTTCCAAAGCAAACGCGTCCTATAGTTGTAAGTTGTAACAGAAAAACTCATTGTAATAATAACAGGGTAGCCTTTAATAGTAGGTGTGAGATTAGGTTTTAGTAATTAGTACAAGACCCAACTCAATTGATTAAAATTAAAAATCCATATAATCGATGGTCTTAACAGGAAATTAGTTTTTTTGGAAAGCACAATAAACAACCTCATTCTTGCAGAAATCTCTATGGGGAAGTCGTCTATAGCACGTAATAATAATATAATGTAAGAACATCAAGTTTTATTATTTTTTTAAGAAAAGTGGAGACATTGATCATCAATAGACATGATCGCGGGCTGGGATTTGGGTTTCATTTGATACAGAATTTTATTAAACTTGTTTAAAATTCAATCTTGGCATCAAACATTCCAGAAAATCTTAGTATCACTGGAGCCAAGTTTCTTATACCAATAATGATTTGTTTAGTGATATAATTGAATGAAAGAAAATAATAAAAAAATATGTAATAAATATATTAGATGAAATATAAAAAATATATATATATATTATTTGATATAAAATATAAATATTGTTATTATAAATTTACTCATCAATTTTATCTAGTTTTTGTCACAAAACTTTTGTGGTCAAAGTAGTTGAGGATATTAAAAAAAAAGAAAAGTAAAGAGTAGTAGAGGATAGTTAACTTTATCATTATCATCAGATCTTAGCCTCGGTTCGCGTGTTTGGTAAAGTTAATTATATACTAACTAAATTATATATAAGACATTATCATCATATAATAACTTATATATATGCTTAATGAAACACAAAAATAATTTTTAATTATAATTTACATTTGATTAATTCCTCATTCAATAATCATGTTAGAAAATTTTGAATTAGAAAAAGTAGAAGACAAAATTTGTGCAGATAAACTATTTTATAATAATGCTATAGTCAAAATCATAAACTCACAGATTAATCAAGCTCAATAATCCACTAAATAACTAATTATCTTTTAAAGCATGACTTACGGATGATATTTTATGTGTGTATGATTACGATATTAGCATAACTATTTTTTATATGATAAAAGATAGATAAGTTAAATTCAAAAGAAAATTAGGTTGTAAAAATAAAAATAAAAAATATTGAGGAGGACACATTATTAAAAAAAGTTCTGAACAAATAATGTGCGATATGGGAAAAAGGAGTTGGAAGGTGCTGACATGCTTCCAACCCCATCTACTTTTGACTTTGTCACTGCTTTTAATCCATTTCCTTTAACTTTTTTTTTCCCTCTTGTTCTTTCTTCACTAATCATCTAAACTCTTTTCTATTTCGTCTCCTTTATTACATTTTATTCCATCAGCTTGTTTCTAAAATTTATACAAGCAATTGACTAAATTCTTCTTATAATTTTTGTACATCTTTACTCAATTTATTAATTTGTGAAAGATCTACTTACATTTGAGGAACCTGAAATCAGGTAATATGAATTAAAATTAATTTACATATTATATTTAAAACAAGTAAGCTAAATATATCGAAAAAAAAACTATATGATTTTTTTTTTGTGAGAAAACTATAGGATATTTTTTTTTTATCTGAACTATAGGATATGGTTGACCCTTATATAAATTACAATTATGATTGGAATGAAAAGCTTATTGTTAATTAATGAATCTTCTTCATAAAAATAAAAACTAATTATGAAGAAAATAAAATGAGTAATATAATATATTAAAAAATGTCAAATTCTATTCATTGAACAAATTCATTAGCAGTGTTGATAGAATTTAGTGCATGTACTAAATAAGAATTTTGCTAAACTTGTTAAGTAAATAAAAATATTTTTTTGATGAAAATAAGATGTTTAATATATTAAAAATTAAACAATTTTACTATGTATTTTATTTTCATAAAAAAAATTATTTTAACTCCTTTAATAAAGTGCTATACAAAAATTCATTAAATAATTAAAGTATAGAGTAGCTAGAACGCGTTTTTCTTTACATATAAAGAACCGTAAAGACCAAAGAGTAACGAAAAGGGTCCACGAAAATTAAAAAAGAAAAATTATTTGCGAAATTGCAAAGCAGATAACAGGATATTCAGTGTCTGGTGTTGTCCTCGATGTATTAATTTGTCCTCTTTAGTCTTTCCATTCAATTTCTGTCTTCCTTCTGTTCAGGTCAAATGGGCAACTGCTGCTCCGACGTCGCCGGCGGCCGCGCTGCCATCGGTGGCACCGCCGGCGATCTCCGCAATCCGGCGGAAGCTCCCAACGATGCTGTCGATAATTTCCTCAGGTCTCGCGGCTACCACGGCCTCTACTCTCAGATCGAGGTTCTCACTTCTCACTTTTTTACAATTCTACATTCTCTTTCACCGCCAATTCAATTAAAAGCTTTTTTCCAAGTGTAATGGTCGTCTCTTTTCTCTTCCAGTTGTCGTTTTCTGCTTCCGGCTTGCGTAATCGCGATGTGCTCTCCAAGGTTTGTCGTTTTCAGAATTTCATGAATCTGAAGCGAAGCTCATTTATTGCATTCTATAGCTATTTATTTATTTTATGTTTATATAATTTTCTCAGTTCCCTTTCGTTTAAATTGAACTTGCTATTTCTGGTTTCATTTTTTGTTTAGTTAACTGATGTTAATCTCAATTTTATTCCAGCTTAATTATCTCTTGTTTACTATCTCAAACACAAAATTTTACTGATTCAATAACACTGGGGGCCAATCCATAAAATTAATGGAGGCAATGATACAAAAAATATTGTTAATTGTTCCTTTGTTATGCTTTTAATAGCTAATATTCTCATCGTGATTATTGTGTAACTGTTGTTTGCTGTAGAGTGATCCAATGATGGTTCTTTATGCAAGAGGAAAAAATGGAGCGCTTGAGGAACTTGGCCGCACAGAAGTAGTTCTAAATTCATTGAATCCTGCGTGGATTGCGAAACACACTCTCATTTATCATTTCGAGGTTGTTCAGGTTTTAGTGTAAGTTTAAATGTTTGATATTTTATATTCCTAACAAGGCAGATGAGCATTTTGTTGTTTCACCAGGAATTGTTCTGTAAAATTTCTTTCGTCACAGGTTTCGTGTGTATGATGTTGATACTCAGTTTCACAATGTAGATGTAAAGGTATAGTGTTTATGATGTCATGCATGCTTAAATTCTTTTATTAAGATATGGTTCTAATATATATTTTCATCATCAAACTAGATAATAGTCTACCACTTGCCATTTCTGAGAATTTTAGATACATGAACAAATCTATGCATAAAATGATTAAAAGTTTATTGCTGAATGACAATTTTCTCTGTCGACGTTTTTATGTTTGCAAGGTTTATAGAAACATTGGCTTTTTTATATTCAAAATCATTTTAAGCCTCAACATATTTTTTTACATGTCAGTTACTGTTTCATATTTTTACCTCAGAGACTCTTACGTTCACTTTGTTTTAAATTCAAGGTTTTATTTAGTGAAGATAAATTATATGTTATATGCTGCAGTGCTACCCTTTCTGTATGGGTGTGCAAATTTTACTATCTTGCATTATATTAGGACAGAAGTAAAAACTTGTGCATGCTTGATAAACATGGATCATTGGATGAGACTTTTTGAGTACTGCTATTCACACAATCAGATTCTTCACACTCTCCTCATAGCCTTCTTTGTAATTCACTAGCTAACAACTAAAATCCCACATAAATTTTTAAAAAACGGTTCAGATTCTGCACAGTCTCCTCATAAAGTTTGTGCAACAATCATTTCCAAGTTCTTTCAATGACAAGATATTGATTTGCTATGTGGACTTTTTTATTTGCTTGTTCATTAGACGTGATAAAAGTCTAGATTTTAACTATTTGGTTGACTTATGCAGATTCTTAAGCTAGAAGAGCAGCAATTTCTAGGTGAGGCGACCTGTGCATTATCTGAGGTAATGTAGAGACTGTTCAACTCTTTGTTCACTGATATTTGACAATTAAAAGACAATTCATTATACTGTCAATGATGTTGTATCTTTATGACTACTCACTGTCTCACACTATTATTGTTTTTCTCAATATATGGTGCTTGAAAATGCTTAACATTTTAATCTTTAGAGTTGATAGTTTATGAGGTAACTACCAAGCATATTGAAAGCTTTTGAATCCAAGAAGTAAATACTCAACTTATGCTGCCCTATGCATTACTGAAAATAAATTAGCGTCGCAACAATTGTACCCATCAACAGTAGTAATTTGACCTGTGCAGATAATTACAAAATCTGGTCGATCATTGACATTAGATCTACACACAGAAGATTCTATCAGATCTACCCTCTCCCAAAACTGTGGGAAGCTCTTGGTGCATGCTGAGGAATGTGTTAGCTCAAAGACTACAATAGAGATGATATTCAGGTGTTCAGATTTGGAATATAGGGATCTCTTCTCAAGAAGTGTATGTGTTTATTTTCTTTTTTTGTTAGGCATTATGAGGAATGCCAATTATTATATAAGACGTGTTTTGTTTGTCTTGCAGGATCCCTTTTTGATGATATCAAAAGTTGTGGAAGGTGGTACCCATATTCCAATTTGCAAAACAGAAGTTATAAAGAATGATCTCAACCCAACATGGAAGTCAGTGTTCTTGAATATTCAACAAGTAGGAAGCAAGGTATAAAACCTACATATAGTTATGTTGTGTTTGTTGAAATTTTGGGGAGTATATGGAAAAGATAAAGCAAGAATCATTTACTAATAGGGACTCCAAATGATTGTGATGTAAAAACACTCACCTAATATTCCTATTTCTAGGTCAAGTATAATACTGTACACAGCCAGCCCATTAAGCTCAATAATAATTCTAGTATTCTATAACTCAATCTGAAGCTCATTAAGCTCTCAGCTTGTTACAAATAAACACCAAACTTCCCCAAATTCATCAAAAACCATCATTTGGAAGCTTCAAACTGCAAAACCCAAGGTAAAGTGCCCAAAGCTACAGAACAGCAGCCACACAACAAAGTAAACCTGGACAACAGGGCCTGAAAACAGCATCAATTAGGCTAAATGTGGAAAAACCAGAACGAAAGAACCAGCAAATGCGAAAGTTGTGCTACCCAATAGGAATAGCACCCAATCCAAGGAGGAAAGGGCTTGGGTAGGTGTTGAATGGTGGAGTCGGCATGGTCTTTGCAGACTGCAGAGATTGGCCAGAGAGGAGCACTCATGCGCCCTCATGGGCTGGGAAGATGGAACTACAGCAGATGCTTGTGGTGGCACATTTTGGCCCCAGTGGAGATGCCATTTAGGGATGGGTCAAATGGAGGGTAGTGGACCTCCTGGTGGGGGACACATGCTTGAGTGGCAGGCAGCACGGATTTGAGTGTGGCAGCCGTAGGTTTGGAGAAAAATGGAGTTTTCTGATTGCCAAAGATGAAGCACAGTCAGCGAAGAAGGAGAACACCACAGGATAGAATAACAAATTTGACAATCATGAGGGCATGGGATGGAAAACCCAGTTAGGAAGCCAAACAATTCTAACATAGAAACGAATAGGAAATATAGAGGAGTTCCATATTTTGGAAACTGTATAGTGGAAGCAGCCATGGATACAGGTCAGAATACTAGGTTGAAATTTAGGGATTATATGGAAAATATAAGAGAGAATAGAGAATAGTTTACTAATTAGGACACTGAATGATATTGATGTTGTGATGTAAAAACATTGACCTGATACTCCTATTTATACTTATATTTTAGGTCAAGTACAAGTATAATATAACTAGTACAACCCAATAACACTCCTGACGCAATCACAATCTTAATATTCTAAGTTTCTAACAATGTCATTTGGCATGGCCATCTTTTAGGTAAAAAATGTGGCATAGCCGTCATATTTTTATATAGACATTTCTAATTTTGATTCCCTATTCAAGTAAAGAGCCATATCATGTTCTTTTTGTTTTCAAATATTCCTTCAAATGGAAGGTCACTGGTTCAAGTTGCACTTTGTTCAAATAGTGCATTCTTTTCATTAAAACAAGAGTATATATTAAGAAATATTCTTTTGTCATAATTTTGTCATTGCATCTCAATGCCTTTTATCACTGATATAGGGTTCCGGTGGTTACTGTGGACTTATAATGTAGATATGCTGGTATTTGAGATATTGTGCTGACAATAGTCCAGTGAAAGCAGAGAGGTTGTTTCCGAGATTAGAACTCGTGACCACCAAGTCACAATGTGGCAACCTTTTCATTGTGTCAAGGATCACCCTCTGCATTTATTGTTACCATAAATATGGAAATAAATCAGTTTATCTTATTCTTTTGGTAATATTTTGGACTTTATGGTATAGATATGGTGGAAGCTATCTCATTTTCTTTTTTATTATATACAGGACAGTCCTTTGATAATAGAGTGCTATAACTTTAATAGCAATGGAAAACATGATTTGATGGGGTAATCTGCAGTTACTTTTCCATCTGTCTGTCCTTTTGTCTCTTAAATCTATATCTAGGCTGAAATGCATATTTGGGTTGTTCATTCTTGTTTTATCAGAAAAGTGCAGAAATCTTTGGTGGAGTTGGAGAAGCTTCATTCTGGTGGCCATGGAGAAAATTTATTTTTGTCCACTGCTGTGGGTTCTCATGACAAGGTTTTTCTTTTTTGTTGGTGATTAAGGTTTTATTATATTAAATAAGTTTATTTCAATCATGAATTCCTCTACATATTTAACTATAATACAGGTGTTAAAGAGCCGGCTATTTGTGGACAAATATGCTGAAAGTGTCCAATATACTTTTCTGGATTACTTGGCTGGGGGATTTGAATTGAACTTCATGGTGGCCATTGATTTTACAGGTGCACCACATATCCTCAAATTTATTCTACCTAATTGTTTTCTGGATTGCAATAGATATCTACATCAGTGTTCTTTATATATATAATAATAATAATAATAATAATAATAATGTTTATGATTATTGTATTTGTAATCTTGGAATTTGTTTTTATTTGTTTGGGTCTTCGGATATGTTATTACTAGTTGAAAATTGTATATCCTATCTTGGATTTGGATTACCTGAGTCTTAAGTTTAGGTTAATTTTAGTAGAATTAAGTTTATTTGAATCCCCTATATAAGGCTGATTATCTATTGTAGGATATTCAGTCTTGCCACTAGAATTTATCCATAAGAAGTTGGAGTGGTTTTCAATATTGTTCTTGGTTTTCCTTTTCTTTTTCAACTATCTAAATTTATTGTCTTTGTTATTTCTGGAAAACTTATTTGAGATGAAATCAATTATTTAACTACATTAGTCCTTGCATCACAGGATTGGCCTTTCAAAGTCATTCTTTTGACAGTATGAAGCTTACAATAATTTTTTATTATGAAAGAGGTTTACAATAATGTTAGAAGTCTGAAGTTCAATATAAATTCACTATTATTTAGCTAATATGCTCTTTGGTCTCATCATCCAACTTATCGTGGCTTAATAGTTACAAACTCATCCTCCTCAGTCCATACTCAATGCTTAGGTTCCAGTTTCTACTAGTGTGCTTGGTAGGGTAGAGGAGTCAGTGTGTCCAGTCTGCCTTAAGGGAGCATTTGTGGGTTCCCCAAAATGCTAACCCTCTGAGGCCCACGTTGTCCGCATCCACAGCTGATGAGGTTGACCTTCCCCCTCCTTATCCTCTCTCTTTTCCTTCCCCAACCTCCCAGCATCCTTTTTGTTTGGAATATAAAAGAAGATAAACTTAATAATAATACATGTTTCACAATTTCATGTAACATACTGGTTATGTATGGGATGACAAGGATGCAATGTGTTCTTAAGGACTAACCTCCTCTTGTTTACCAGCGTCAAATGGAAATCCACGCCTTCCAGATTCTTTACATTATATTGATCCTTCAGGACGACCAAATGCATACCAGAGGGTGAGAAGTGATTCTTGGTTTGAATTTCACAACTTTATTTGTTGCTGATCCGTGTTCTATGAAATATTTTTTCTAGGCGATTGTTGAGGTTGGGGATGTGTTACAGTTTTATGATTCAGACAAGAAATTTCCTACGTGGGGATTTGGAGCACGACCAATTGATGGTCCTGTCTCCCATTGTTTCAACTTGAATGGAAGCAGTCATTACTGTGAGGTTGAAATTCTAAGTCTGATCTTGCTTTTGTTATCATATTAAAATAGTCCTTCAATAATTATAAGTTTCTGTCTTTTGCAGGTGGAAGGGATCCAAGGAATTATGATGGCGTACACAAGTGCCCTGCTTAACGTTTCTCTTGCAGGACCAACTCTTTTTGGACCTGTCATAAGCACTGCTGCACTGATTGCCAGCCAATCTGTAGCAACTGGTGGAAAAAAGTACTTTGTTTTGTTAATAATCACAGTAAGAATTAGAATATGCAGTTTTTGACGTCATTAGCTTATCTCAGAAAGTATGTTAGTGATAACTTAGTGCTTCTTTAGTTGTTTGTCCTGTATGTTTCTTTTAGCATGTCTTTATGCATCCATATTATGCATAGCAAAGCATACCACTCTATATTTGTCTTGTACATGACAAAAAATCATCCATCCCTACTCAGGCGAACTTTTTAAGATTTTCACATCACCATGTTTTTCCACTGCTGCTGCTGAAATTTAATTGATATCTTCCTAGGATGGAGTAGTGACAGATCTCCAAGAAACAAAAGATGCTCTCGTTAAAGCATCTGACCTACCATTATCAATCCTTATTGTTGGTGTAGGAGGAGCTGATTTCAAAGAAATGGAGGTATTAAGTCTGTCGTGTCTGCTCTTTACAGAGTTATAATTGTTTGGCATCTGAGGCGCTGAGTTGTGTGACTGTTATACCGCCACAGGACTTTATGTAGTTTTGTTATTCAATTTGACAGGTTTTGGATGCAGACAAGGGAGAGAGGCTTGAAAGTTCATCAGGCCGCGTTGCTTCGCGTGATATAGTCCAGTTTGTTCCATTTCGGGATGTTCAAAGTAGGTATCAGTTTGCAAATTATGACTGCTCTGTCGAATGACTTCTAACTTATCAAGCACTTGTAAACTTCCTCCTATTGCAGGTGGAGAAATTTCAGTAGTTCAAGCACTTTTAGCAGAATTGCCTACTCAATTTTTAACTTACATGCGGAGCAGAAATATCCAACCGAGTCTCTAGTCGTGTAAAGACTGTACATATAAAAATGGTCTATTCATTGATCATTGTGCAATTTCGAGGCCCTTTTCAGTATCTTAAATCGATAAATTTAGCTGAAGGGCTGAGAACTCATGCTTTGTGCTAAATGCCTAAATGCTCATTTAATTGACGGGTCAAGAAGGGTTCGGCAGCCAGCAGCATTATCTTGGTATCTGTCTGATGAAGCCTTATGCTTGGAATTTCCTTTTCTTCTCGTGCTCATGTTTTCTGGGTTTTCTGGGAGGCTGGTTCGGCCTGAAAAGTTTATACTACAAATTGAAATTTCTGTTTTCTTCTAGCTGAAGAGGGCAAAATTTTAGTCGTACAGTCTACATGAACGCTGGAAATCCAATATAATTATTGAAAATTTATGATATCATTTTTAACTCAAGTCAATAATTTGTGAATGTCTTTAGATGGATAATTCAAGTCGAGGCTATATTCATAATTTCAGTAATGTTAAGGCTGGTATCTGGTTGACTTATCTCTTTGAAAGAAACACACCTTGGATTAGGATTAGGATGTGTGGTAGTACGCTTGCGGATTAACGAACCCTTTATACCATATGATTATAAAAAACACGAATAAAACGTCCGTGGCTCTGCTGGTGTCATGGGTCTGTCACGCTTGTCACTCTCACCACGAATAATTTTGTTGGAGTTCTACTGTATCACCTATGTCCCACCGTCCCGTTATTATGTATGTGAATTTTTTTTTTTTGGGTAATAGTTTCTTAAAACGTGATTTATTAAAAATAATAAGCCACAAAAAATTATAATTATTTTTTGAATGGTAACGATATTAAGATTGATTTTGAATTTTATATTATTAATGTGTCATACTCTTTCTCTTGTTTAAAACATTATGAAAAGTTCTTACTACAAAAAATACTTTAGTTCTTTTTTTAAATTTTTTTTAAAAACCTTAGTTCCTACAATGCTTTCTTATTTTATTGATAATGTTAATATCTGATCATGTTGATCACGGGTAGCTAATTGTTTAAATACATCTGATTAACTCCTATTAGTATAATTTATAGACAAAATTTTGATAAAATTCTTTATATATTTGTGATGTTTTCTAATAAAAATATAATATGTGTATTATTTTTAGTCATCTCATTTTTTTTAAAGTTTTCATAGATAAACTATAAAAGATAATATACATTACATTATATTTTTATTAAAAAATAGCACTATAAGTACCTATAAAATTTTATATAAGTTTTGTTCATAATTTTTTTCTTGGTCTATCCATAAGTTTTATCCATAATTTAATTTGAGGTTACTAATAGTTATTCTAGTTGTTCGTTTACTTCCTAGGTAAGCTTCCTATGTGCTACTAAATAAGAACATTCTTGTGCAATCCAATACAATTTTGATCATTTTCTCATTTCATTGGTATTAGAGCTCTAGCAAAAGAGTTCTGCCTCCGCTACACGCTAGTCTCAACCTTCATGATAGTTCCAAGCTTCGATTCTTGCTTCCATGGCTGCTGATCTCAAATCTGCTTCTATGGTCGATCATGAGATTTTGACTTCGTAAACTAACTTAACAAATCTCTAAATAATACTAACAACAATTGTAAAATATTTTACAATAAATAATAGATGAAATTTAAATGTTAAATATTTAATAGAATAATTACTTCACATAATGTTATGTCTCAAGCGTAGAGCCTATCCAAAAGACTAGTCTCTGTTTTAAATGTGGCTCTTACATATTATACAGATAGTTATTGTATTAAAGTCAATTGAAAGAAAAAAAAAACCAAACAAACAAACGAATAAACTACATTTAAATGGAATATGATACATTCAATTCCATTTAACAATGCAATGAGGGTTTTTTACCAATATGCTATCGGTGGTAAATTTATTTATTAAATTATTATTTTTTTAAAATTATTTATCAAATTATCACAGTTTTTATCACGTTGAAATTTTTTATTATTTTTTATTTCACGTAGATTACGCCAAAGGAGATGGCGCTACCAACTAGAATACGCCAACATGTTTGGAGTATCCCAGGTGGATATGCCAACAAGCATGACGTTTTCCATGGGATAACTCCATAGGTGATGGCATTTACATGTGGAAAACGTCACGCGTGTTGGCGTATCCACGTGGTATATGCTAAGCGTGTTGGCGTTTCTCACGTGAAGAAAAAAAATTAAAAAATATCACATTACATGTGCAGGGTACTTAACTCATTCCACATAAATCTCTTGAGAAATAGCGCCCAAAGACACATACAATTTACATGTCTACTAAAGAATGTACCATAATATTAAGAGACATCAGTTTCAATTAGCTTATTTATAGGTAAAGTATTTACTTCTGATCTGTAAAGTAGTCGATGTGGGACTTTGGTATTGGCAAGACAAAGTAACTAAGTAAGGAAATAAAGTACCTTTATTCGATGTGGGGCTTTGGTGTTGACAAGGTAAAGCAACAAAGCACCTAAGCAACTTGGAAAACACCAAAGTTGCTTAGCTAAATTGAAAAATGCTTTGATTTCTTGAAAAAAGGCTTTTCCAAGTTGCTTAGCTGCTTTGTTGTTTTGCCTTACTAACACCAAAGTCCCACATCAAACACAAATACTTTGTTGCCTTACTTAATTGCTTTACCTTGCTAACACCAAAGTCTCACATCAAACAAATGTACTTTTTTGCCTTACTTAGTTGCTTTGCCTTACTAACACCAAAGTCTCACATCGACTACTTTACAAATCAGAAGTAAATACTTGACTTATAAATAAGTTAATTGAAACTGATGTCTCTCAATATTATGGTGCATTCTTTAGTAGACATGTAAATTGTATGTGTCTCTAGGAGTCATTTCTCAAGAGATTCACATGAAATGGTTAAGTGCCCTGCTCATGCAACGTAACATTTTTCTCCACGTGGAAAACGTTAACACGCTTGGCGTATCCCACGTGGATATGCCAACACACGTGGTGTTTTTCACGTGTAAACGCCATCACCTGTGGAGTTACCACGTGAAAAACGTTATGCTTGTTGGCGTATCCATGTGGGATACGCCAAGCGTATTGGCGCATTCTAGTTAGCAGTGCCATCTCCTTTGACGTAGTCTACGTGAAACAAAAAATAATAAAAAATTTTAACGTGACAAAAATAATGACAGTTTGAAAATAATTTAAAAAATATGACAATTTGATAAATAAATTTGTCACTGATGATATATTGATAAAAAAGTCATGCAATGTGAACTAGTCTTCGAACTAACTTGATGGTAGGGGATTGGAACTCCCGGTTTGCCCCTTTCCCTTCATCCAGGTCGTTGAATCTTCTTGTATTAATTTTTTTTAAAAAAAAATTGCTCAGTAATTTTTTTTGATAAATTTATTTGCATATTCTAAAAAATTAAATATAAAATCTACCACGGAATTTTTTTGTTTTCTTTTTGACAAACCATGCATTTTTTTAATGATCCAACCAACCAAACATCAGATTGGATCATTTTTATTCTTATTCTTATTCTTATTCCTTTTTCGTTAGATTCCATTTCCACCGAGCACGGTGGGGGTTTCGCTCTCTAAGGTTTGTGTATATTGTCGAGATTGAAAGTTTGCTTATTTGGCTGTGTAACAGAACTGAGGTGGAATTTGTAAAGACAATGGTAATGGGTTTCCTGACCCTTGGTTTGAAGATAATGATGATGGATTTAAACAAAATGCTTCGCAACCTCCCTTAATTATCCAAGCTTTGCCAAGAGCCATAGAATCTATGTTATGCAACTTATGTCACAAATCCGAGGTATTCTAGGCATTTGATAACATAATCAAGGCTTTGACTCAGATTTCAATGCTCTAGTGATGTCTTTAGGGACGGATCCACGTTAAGTGGAGTGGGGATGCACACCCCTATTTTATTTTGTAATTTTTTTTATCTTATATAGGTATATGTCTTTTTATATTTTTATATGTGTGATTTTTATTTTTATATGTAAATAAATTAGTAAATTTATAGTAATAAAAAATAAAATTTATATAATATTATTAAATAATTATTTGATTACATACATATAGAGAAAAATATTTGATAGTATTGATAATAAAAATATCATTTAACATTTTCAAAATATAAAAATGTGATTTTGCCTCCACTAGCTAAAATTCATGCAACTTTGTTCCCATTGACTAAAATTTCTGGATCCGTCACTGGATGTCTTTGTCTCAATTAGGGTTATGTTATAAGCTACATGAAGTGTGCTAGTATTCCGTGGTAAGGGATTTAAGTAGTTTGTATGAGGTCATGCTTTAAACATTGTATAAAAAATAATAAGGGTTAATTTGTTGCATTTTTTTAAAACTTAGGATCAATTGTACTTTATTATATCAATTTCAAGTATTTTTCTCCCATATTTAATATGATATATATTTTTTTTGGTAATGTCCTCATATCTTTCAAATTAGGTGTTAATTCTTACAACTATAAGAAACTTATATGCAACAAGCGAATTTTTAATGAAACAATCAATCAAAATGACTTTTTTATATTGTGCTGAAAGTATTAAACTTGTGTATCGTATGATGAATTTTTGTCATAATAAGAATGGCAAATTAATTAGTTTTAAACAATATGCCAAAAAAATTTTGTAATCTATGTGCATTTTATAATTCAAAAACTAAACTACTAGTTTCTAGAATATGGAATATTGCAAAATATTGTGTTAAATCAGCAAAATATGCTTTCTTTTAAAAAAAATTTAGGGTGCAATTAAATGTATGAATTACAGTGGTTAAAACTTAAAACTTGATATGCTTACTTTTTAATTGCATTCTAAAAAGAAATGCAATCTAAAAAAATTTACTAAGTAAAATATGCTTACTTTTAAAAATATTTAGAGTGTAATTAAATATATTTTCAATTTTTTTCTTGTTAGCGAATGTAATTATAGCTTGATTCATTGTATTTTGTTACTAGTAGCGATTGTTGATTGATTAGTCGTATCGTATTGTTGATCCCATGTTATGAATGTTAGTATATGCATCCTCAATCTTGGGGGGGGGGGGGGCTACAGTATAGTTGAATTTGTTGTGAGTTAGTTGAGAACTTGAGATTAGTTGGATTAGTTTGTTTAGTCTGTGGTTAATTACTAGTTAGTTACCCTCTCATATTCTATATAAGTCATACTATTAATTAATTTATTGTAGAGGTGTTCAAATTCAATCTAAATCGAAAAATTAAAATTTAATTAAAATCAAATAAATTTAGTTCTTTTTTTATTAAGTTTTTGAAAACCGATTGAATTGGATCGAATTTTGGATTTGATTTTAAAAATTGATTCAATCTAATCAAAATTGATTAATATTATATAATATATTTGTTTATTATAAGTTTTATATTTTTACTTATAATAACTTTAATTTCTTACATACTTCTTTCATTTTATATGATCAAATATTATTTTAGATATGTGAAATAAGTTATTTCTATTTTCTATTTTTTATTTCCCTTTATTTCTTTTTAATATGCTAAATTGGTTTTAACTAACAAAATTTTTTGCTTAAAAAAAGTTTAGGTAAAAAACTTATTAAATCGATCTAATTCAAACCGATTTAAATCAGATTAGATTGATTCACTTTTCAAAATAAAACAAGTTTAATTCAATTCAAACTGATATAAATAATATTATTTGGATCGATTAACTTTTTGACTTAAAACTGATTTAAACCGAACCACAAACACCCCTAACTTATTGTATATAATTTCCATCATTCAATAAATTTTAATTTATGAGTTCCCTCATTTCTTTCCTATCTATCACGTTAATATTTTTAAAAATGAATATATAAAAAAGGGGAAATTTTTCTGTAAAATGAGTTTTGTATATATAGTAAGTAAATAAGGATTTATCCACCTATAATTTAATTTAAAGTATATTATAATCTTAATTTATTAAATAATTCAAAGAATGATACACATTTATTAATTTACTTTATATTTTTTACTTGTAGTGCCACATCACTAGTAAAATAAAATTTATTGAATGATGGAAAGTATAAACCGGACAAAAGAGAAGACTATTTGTTCCCCTTACTGTTTCTCTTCGTATAAATGTCATTAAAGTAAAACCCTAATATCTTCCCCTTTCTTCTCATCCAACCTCTATTTTTTCTTTCTTTCTTTCTTTCCTTGAGCTGCTTTACGTTTATTCGATCGATCCAAATACATAGCATCCATGTACTGTTGTTAGTTAGATTCAATTCTTGGCACTTAATTTGCACACCTCCTGATGATGATCAATGGAACCATAAAGATAGATATATACTTAATACTCATCAGAATCATTACGGAACGGCAAAGTTAACAATTAACTAGCTAGCTACTTGATACCTTTGACATAATCTCAGTTGCTAAAATGGATCGAAAACATGGAAAGAGGTCACTTCCATCCGAAGAAGCACAAGAGAAAGAAGAGGATCCCATGTTCCCGATTTACTCTACTCGTTCCCAGCAAGACATGTCGGCTGTGGTGTCGGCCCTTGTTCAAGTCATTGGTGGCAATCCAGTGCATGAAGAAGATCCTTTAGCATCTTCTCACTCCAGTGCTGCAGAGAATGAACAATCTCACCCACCGCAAGATCAAGGTATGTGCCTGCATATATTGCCATAATCACACTACTGCAAAATTATGCGTCTTTCTTAATTCGTATGTTACTTTAGAATTTGATTAAAGGAGTAAGGACTATAGAATTAGTAGTTAGGGTTGATGACTTGATGCACGACAAGTCTTCTTTTCTCCGTTTCTGTTCTTCTCTTCCTTTCCAATCCAGCTGGGTCAAACATAAAAATGATATTTCATATGCTCTCATATAGCTAATGCACTCTTTAGGGTTTCATAATTTTTCTCTCAAAATCATCATCTTCCCCTACAACTTACAAGGTGTGAGGTTCATACATGAATCTTAAATTTGATTTTTGTTTGTGTAAATTAACATTTTCATTGTCTTCTCAATATTCTTGTCTCTTCTATCTATAATATTGTTTTTAATTCCACAACACTATTAACGAATCACACACCACATTTCTATACATCTACTTTTATGGAATTATAGATCCTCTCATATACATATATTTTACATAAAAATGACATATAAAGACAGAGATTTAAAAACTGTGTGGCCCTGTATTTAGGGTTTATATCTATCTATCTCTTTACATAATTCTATTATATGTAAAAAACACCGATAAAATGATCAATTCCCCTCATTTTACACCTTCCATTTTTAAGAACAAAAAATGAGAGAAAAACCAAAAACTCAACTTACACTTTTTTTTTGTCTCTCCTTTTGTTTGCCTAGAGTGATGCTACATGTCCTCAAGAGCCATGTTTTAACAATGTAAGCTATATTACAAGTATTTCTTGCAAACAAAATAAAATTGAGAATAAAAAAAATCTATCCCAATTAAAATAGTAATCCAAGATCAGCCGTGCTAAAAAAAAAAGTTAGGCAGTGTACAATTTCTCTTTTCCCAAACAGGGAAAATGTAAAGGTTAGGTATAGAATTGTGGTGAATCAATAACATTATTATTTTTAATAAGTCCCTGGTGCTTCTCCTTTTGCTCGAAAAGAAAAGAGGGAACCTCTGCTACTTAAACACTATTTTAAAAAAAAAAGTGAGGTACACACCACACATTACTAAACGTCATTTAAATGATGTATATCTTACATATGTTTATATGACACAATTAAAATAGAGGTGAGCCAAAAATGAAGTAAAATCAAATATAATTAAATGGTACAAACTATGCAAATATAAAGTAATGTGAGTAAAAATGTGTAATTAAAATTATTATTATTATTTTTTTACACCTTCATTTTTTATGGAAAAAAGGAAGACAGAAAAGGAAAAGGTGTAATACTAATGGTAGCAGTAACAGACGTTATGTGTGATGATTTGCACGTGTACATGAAGGGAACGTAAGAAGAAGACACTATAGAGGAGTGAGGCAGCGGCCATGGGGAAGGTGGGCGGCGGAGATTCGGGATCCGAAGAAGGCGGCGAGGGTTTGGCTTGGAACTTTTGACACTGCTGAGGCTGCTGCACTTGCATATGATGAAGCAGCTCTCAGATTCAAAGGAAGCAAAGCTAAGCTCAATTTTCCAGAAAGGGTTCAAGTCACAAGTGAATTTGGTTACCTCACAAATCGTCCAGAACTTCATGCGGTATCAAGCAGTGGGAATAATGAACAAGCACCTACCCCAATTGCTCTTGCTCCCCGTCCAAGTCCTTTTCTTGCATATGCCCAACTTCATGGCGGTGGGAGCAACACTAACAACTTCAATTATTTTATGCCTCGTTTCTATGGGAGTGAAAGTGACATGTTTGTTTCTTCTCGTCCCTTATCAGCTGCCTCTTCGTCTTCATCGTCATCTTCTGGACTAGTATCTCAACAACAACAAGAGCTTCTACCATTTTCGATGCAATCTGGAGGTTCTTCTTCTACTTCTGAGCCTCCTAGGAAGTGACTTGGATGGTAGACCGTAGACATTGAAGACGATACATCTGTATTTATATATTTTCATGATTATATATATCATATATTCTTATGAATTTTCGTTTGAGTCTACATACTATATGTTTTCATTGAAATGTTTGTTTGAAGAAGCATGTCACTCGTGCCTAAGAAAAAGAGTCAAGACCCATTATAATTTGAGCATGGCACTAATAGTTTAAAGTTTTCACAATCATTGATTTGATGTAGTATCAAGAGTCGAGACCTTCATAACCAAAACATTAAGGTGCTCAATCTTTATTGCTTTTCATTGAACTATATGATATATCTATCTAACTCTACATATATACATACATATAAGCACGAGTACATATACATTCTCGGCTAGGTAGGCTTGTAAATGTCTATGACAATCACAGATCACTTACCGAAATCTCTTCCATTGTATTAATGGATGCTTCTATCCATGTAAATGTAAACTCTTGTCGTTCTGGCAACCATCAAATCAACAAACTAGCTGCAAATATGTTATTTGGTAGAGAATTAGCATGGTTATCAACAAGGTTGGGTGTAATGGTAAGCAAACATTTTTAAAGAGATGAGTGAAGTTTAAAAACTCCATAAAAGAAAATTGTAAACAATTATTTAAAAAATCTCTTAATCACAATAGTTTTTAAAGATTAGTCTCATAATAATACTTATATAGAAATATTGATCAAAGAAAAAAAACAAAAAAGAGCTATCATGAATAAAGACTTCAAGTCCCAAAGTAGCGAGAGGACGAATAAGAAAAGGAAAGAATAGATAAACTAATCCGCCATGAAAGAGAGGGATTGAAGAAAAAAAGAGAGAGAGAGAGGGAGGGAGAGAGCAGAGTTTATTTGAGCTTTTACGTGTGTATCTCAGAAGCACCCATCTATATATATGTGTGTGTGAATAAGAGAGCAAGAAACTGGTTTGAACACGCAAATTAATTCTGAGCCAAGTTCGGTAGGCTGCTGGCGAAACCGCGTCGAAATGTCGGCTGATCGTAAAACTAACAATATAAAAAGATGCACGTAGGAGCTCATTAAACTAAAATTTTCTCAATTCTTAATTTTAGAAAAAAATATTTATACATTTTTTTTCACATGATTAATGTTTTACACCACAATTCTGCATAGAAATAGAAATTAATTTGTGTGAAACTCTAGATTTCCTGTGTAAGAAAAGTCAATTTTTATACAAGAAAAAATTTACGTAAAACTAAAGTTTAAATAAAAAAAATAGTTAATACACAGATATTATATCAGCATTCTTCCTATATATATTACCACCTCTATATAGAAAGGTTTTTCTTTTTTTTTTCTTTTAAGAAATCATACAATTTTTATGTATTCTAAAAATAATATACTTATCCAATAGTCCAAACATAACTTGTAACATAAAAATTAAATCTGTAACGTTAAATTAATTTTAGAATAATAAATTATTAAACGTATTGCTTTTAAAGTATTGTGTGTGTATATATATATATAAGAAATTTGAAAAATGCTCAGTAGCCTGGAGCTTTGTAAATTGGTGGATCCCACTTTATAATAGGATCCACTTCTGTTTAGTTTCTTCCCGTATTCATCCGTCTCCATGTTTTCCGGGTTGTGTAACACAACCTAAGAAATTTTCAATCACATCACTATGGAAAAGCTTTCCTACAGGCCACGTGTATTGTGCCAAATTGTCCATGCCACTTTACAATCAGAACTACAATTAGTCTGCTCTCAACACGTTAGCAAGAAGATTGTTTATTTTTTTGGGGGCATTTAATTAGCACACAGATTGCAGAGAAAAAGAATATAACATTGGATAGTTGAAATGTGAAATATAGTCAAAATTAACTCCTAATAGTACATTTGTAATGTAGCGAAGAGGTCATTGAATTCGGCAAGGGAAGGCCAAAAATCCAGCATGAAGTCTCGAACAAGCATATCTTCCTGGGAAGAAGAAAACGATAGCGATTCTGATTCTTAATTATTGTAATAATATCTCACTATGAATTCCTCAAATCTGTATCCTTTCCACTTTTATGGACCGTGGAATAAGTCCTCTGTCTACTGAAGCTTCTCGTACACTCTGGATATGTATGCTAGATGTTCCCGTCAACGCGAAATTAAGACAGAATGTTAGGAATATTTTTTTATTAAATTATATTATATATTAAAATATATATTTAATTTTTATTAATATATAATTAATTTAATTAATATATAATTAAATTTAAGTATGTAATTTAATATAAGACAAAACTTAAATAAAATTTCTTAGATGCTTATAGTGTTATTTTTTAATAAAAATATAATATATGTATTTTTTTTTATAATTTATTAATAAAAATTTAAAAAATAATGATTAAATGATTAAAATCTAAGTTATATATTATATTTTTATTGAAAAATAAAACACATATCTTATTTTTATTGAAGAATAACATTATAAATACTTAAAGAATTTTTTACCTAAAATTTAACTTTAATATATAATAAAATTTAATATAAAAAATATATTAAAAAAGTGTGATAAATAATATATTTATAACACTCTTCTTGTGACATATAGAGAGAAACTAACTTTCCAATAATATTATCTCAATTATAAATAGCAAATCAGGCAGTTTGACTTAAAGGAGAAAACCGGTCGAATTCACTAGTATTAAATTGAAGGCTTTTTTACTAAACTGTTGTAAAATTATTTATTAAAATATTATTTTTTAAAATTATATATTGAATTGTTATTTTTTTAAATTATTTATTAAAATATTAATTTTTTAAAATTATATATTAAATTATTATTATTTTATCTTATGTGATATTTTTTAATATTTTTTGACCATGTGAGATGTGTCAAATAGATGATGCATCCACGTAGATTACGTCAACATGCTTGGAGTAACCTACGTGGATCTCTTCATCTATTTGGTGCATCCTATGTGATTTTGCCATATGTAATGGCGTATTTATATATAATACACCAAGTTTGTTGACGTAACTAAGGCAAATACGTCATATGTTTTGGCGCAATCTACACACGGTCGTGTGTTACTCCAAATATCAAACAGAAGCATTTTTCAAGTTAGATACGGCAATGTATCCTAAAAAAAATGAGATAGAAGCATTTTGTGAGTTACACACGGTCGTGTCTAACTCTTCAATCTTTCACAGGACCCTGTGAGCGCCAAAATGATAATCTTTTGTTTCAAAAATACGATGTCTTTGCATGCTTTCACTCCAAATGTGATAAATCTCATTTAATTTACAAAAATGAAGACAATATAAGGATCTATGTAAAATTCACCATTAAACATAAGTAAATTACCATAATTTATCTAGTTTAAGACTATTAAATATAAAATTATAAACCGTAATATAAGTTAACTATAACACCAAACTCATACTCATTTGTTTGTCACAACAAAGAGTCTTTAAAGTCAAAATAGTTTTTTTTCTTTTTTTCTTTTTTTGTGTATGTTCCTGTATGTTTATTTGAGAAAAAAAATTATTTTTTTAAACGTTTATTTGGTGAGTAGTCTCCCAATCATGACCCTCCCAATTTTGAGAAATGACATTTTTTTTTTATATTTTTGGTTAACGCAAAAGGGCGTAAACTTATTTGACATAATTCAACCAAAGTTCAATCATTCAGATTCTATGAAAATTTTGACAGAGTTTTCCCTAAATATTGGATATTCCCAAAAAGCACATGAATCTGTTTAATTCAACCAGTTACCAAGATTATTAATAAAAACTTAGCGGCAAACATGTTTAATACAATAAGGGTACCAAAATCACAATAAAAAATCATCAATAGTAATTTAAACAAAGCCACTACATATAACATTTTCAGATACACCAATGACATATAATTACACGTTAACAAGATGGGCCCGCATCAGAATGTGGTGGCCTATGAGAGGGATCAGAAAAAGGACTTGACTGTGATGGGTATGGTGGGTAACCTGGTGACGGGTAAGTATATAGTGGGTAACTCATGTGGTGGGTAAGGATATGATGGGTAACCTGGTGGTGGGTAAGGATACTGTGGGTAAGGGTATGGTGGGTGATATGTAGGTGGTAGCTGAGCGGTTGGGTATGTAGCAGTGGTAAGAGGCTGAGTCATGTGCTGGCTTGTAGAACCGGAGTCCTCAGGATGTCGAAGTCGTGTCCGAGTGCTCGCTAACACTGTCCTCCTTCTACGCTGCGTCCCCTGTTGACTGGACTTCTCGGGTGGCCCTGAAATGTCACCTGCTACTGGAGCTGGACGCAAATGTTTCATTGTAATGTGATCATGTTCCCGCAATGAATGTAGGATCTGTGTAGCAGCTTCTCGAGCGGCAGCGTCAATAGTCGAACTAAACAAATGCTCTACATTGTTTGCCTAAGAAACAGATATAAAATATGTCATTATAATGAATACAAAATAGATATAGTCATTAGCGAATTGGTAAAGAGCTTAGCGCATTTCCAATAGATGCACTAGTGGGAAAAAGTCAGCGTCTGGTAATTCTTTTATACTAACGCATGTACTCAGAACGCGAAGCGAGGGGTGCGAGCAAAGTGATTCCCCTAACAAGCTTCTTCCTTCGACTATCCCATGTGGCTATGTAAACAACATGTGTAGCTGGCCAATCCTCATCATGCCTATCTGCCAGTGTAATTGAGTGCAAACTGTCAAGCTGGAGTGGTCTTCGTGATATGGGCTGGTCAAGACCAAACTGGTACATCACTCGGTCTAGCTGGTGCCACTCAACAATGTGAAAACATATGAGAGGGACCACTGCTAGTGCAATGTCCCTACCAGCCACACAAAAAGGTGGAAGTGATATCACCTTCTTATCTGTGTATGGTTACCATATAATATGCAAAATGAGATACACACAAAGCTAAGAAGTCATATACATAAGTAATTAATTCAAACGAACATAAAATAATACATACCTCATCATTCTTTAACTCATCATTCTTCAAAAAATTTTCTAAACCTCTAAATACGTATAAAATAACATAAATGTATAATTAACATTAATATAATAAAAAAAATAATCAACAAATCATAAACAAAAAAATTCAAACATTATAATATATGCTTACATATAAAGAATACTATCCGAATTTGATCACAGATAGAGATCCAGACACCACTTCTAGTAGCAAGTGTCAAATTAACTACGTGATAGAGAGTTGAGAGTGTTTAGAGAGAAGAAATTTGTAGAGAGATAGTGAGAATTGATAAAATGGATTGAATGTCACGGATGGGGGAGAGGGGGTGTAAATATATGTCTATGTTACACCAAATGTGTTAACGTATTTAGCTTGGTTACGCCAAACGTGTTGACGTATTCAATACAAAAACCACGTAGGATGCGCCAAATAGGATGGCACATCCATGCAGGTTACGCCAAGCATGTTGGCGTAACCTACGTGGATGCACCATCCTATTTGGCACATCTCACGTGGCCAAAAAATATTTAAAAAATGCCACGTAGGACAAAAGGGTGACAGTTTGGTGTATAGTTTCAAAAGAATGACATTTTGATAAATAGTTTAAAAAAGTGACAGTTTGATAAATAGTTTAAAAAAATAGCATTTTGATAAATAATTTTGCTAACATTGGCAGCTTGATAAAAAATCCTTAAATTGAAGGATGATGAGATTATCATAGGGCTCGTAAATTCATCCAAAAAAAAAAGTTCAGGGCTCGTAATTTGATGAACATTAACCAATCTGATCACCTAACAATTATAAATACTTCAAAATATAGTGAATTTATATAATATTTGTATCGAATACTAATATATTAATACAATACTTGTACTTTAGGGGGCTAGTTTGATACGTATGATAGGATAAGACGTGATTGTATTAGGCCTGATAGTATAAGGCTTGATAAAATTTTAATACTATTCAGTATTTGGCACGACAATGTACAAAATACTGTATTGTATAAGATAATACTATCATGTGTTTATTAATGCACTATATAATACTAAATATGATAAAATATTAACACTTTTGACAAAAATACCCTTTAATAAAAAATATGTTATATTCATCTAAATTGATCATGTTATACTAATTTTTGGAGAAATAAAAGTCTCCAAGGCCTATAAAAAAAATCATGACTGCTATGTATATTAAATAAAAAACAACTCATGCCTTCACAACAAAATTAGCAAAAATATAAAAAAAAATGTCTAGATCAAGTAGTCATTTTCGTCTTTATTTTAGTAAAGCTCATTTTAATAGTAAAAAATCATAAGAATTTATATGGTTATTTGGTTTCTGAATACAATACATAATATGAAAAATAACTCAAGTCTACACACAATTTCATAAATAGTAACCATAAAGTTCTAATATCAAGTATCATAAAACACCACCAAATTAAAAATAACATCTTTTAATAGCAAGTATCATCAAATTCTTACAAGTACTACTAATTGTAGTCTACTGCATATTTTATTTCTAGTTTTGAAACAATAGCATCATTAGTTATCATCAAGTAAATCTTTCATAAACTGAACTTTGTGTTCACCTTGAAACCCCCAAAACAAATGCACAAAGGGAAAGTTTTGCATAAGCAAATGACTAGCCTTGTTGCGTTCTCTATATATGTGTGAGGTCTTCCAATTTCATCATTTCATCAGCAATAGCCCTTGAATCATCATGGAAGTCTTTCACAACCTTAACACCTTCAGATATTACCTTGACACTTTCAACCATGGCACCTATCCTATCAGCAGATTTTCCAACAACTTTTACAAGTGAATTGGCAAACTTGTCCATACTAGTAGCTAATATATCTTCTCCTCTTGACCTATTTCTCACTCGTCGACCTTCAGAATGAGTATCTTTTGCCTTATTCTGATTTTAGTTTACAAACATTGATTGAGTGACATCCTGAATATCATCATCACTCAACCCAATAACTTCCTCCGAAAGTTCTGTAGCAGCGTTGTTTTCATGAGCTTGTTCTTCCTTGTTTAAGTCCTCAAGTACATCAGATAGGAGCTTCAACATTTTTTCTGATAGCATGATCCTTTTCAAAGATAATCATCAATCGATTAAAGTGAGGAAACACTTTGGTCCTATAGTTCTTTAAGGTTGCATTTTTATTTACACATAAAACAAACATAATAGTCACATTAGTTAGTTAAAGTAGACAAAAAAAAAAGAAAAAGACATATGATAAAACTAATTAAAAAAATTAGAGAACCTTAGCTTGGATGTAGGCATTCCACACATCATCACTATCAACTATAATCTTCTTATTCTCATCATCCCATCCAAAACCACTTGTGTTCAACATGTCATATATATTACTATACTCTGTTTTAAGACTCCTCATGATTGACTCAATATGTGGTTTCACGTTTATGCCTGCTTCAGGAAACTTGGCCTCCAACTTTTGTTCTAACCATTTAAAAGTATCATTTTTAAATTGCCCAACATAAGCCATTTTGTTTAGGGCAACTGCCTCCTCTAAGAAATCTAGCAATGCATTAAACTTTTCATTGCTCCAACCCTTACGTTCTCTTTTAACTTTGCCAGCTTGTTGAGTATTTTCAGACATCATACCTATCAAATATATTAACACATGATACAAGTGTAAAAAAGCCAACAACAACTAACTAAATCAAAATAACAAATAAATAAACCTCAATAAAACTGCATGTATTTTATAAGTTCCAATATAGCAGCCACAATATAGTACACCATCAAAACTTAAAAGTACATCATAATTTCAAGGAACAACAATTAAAACTCAAAAGATACAAGCAACCAAAATATAAAAGTACTACTACAAGAAAAATCACGATTTATGAAGGATAAATCTGTCGCAAATCAGCTAAAATCAGCTGCAAATAGGCAATTTGCAATGGATTTGTGGCAAATTCATGACCGCCGCAAAAATGGTCATTGTAATATAGTTTGTGGCAGATTTTAGTTTTTGCTGCAAATTTTTCACCGCAAATCTGTCACAAAACTCTCCGGAGATAAGCCGGATTCGTTGCTGAAAATGGGGTGTTTTTGCTGCTAATTTGCGGTGGATTTTTCCACTGCTAAAAATCAGCCGCTAATTTATGATAAAATTTTGTCTCAAATTGTGGTGGATTTAGTGACGGATTGGCAGAGCGAATTTAATTAGTAGAGCGATTTTGCGGTGAATTATGCTAATATTTCTGCCCAAAATTTGTGGATTAAAAAAAATTAAAATCAAAAGTTGAAAAATCACAATTACGTAACAAATCTTATCAATGCAATTCCTGTCAATGATTACAACCTGATCCATAAAACATAACCACAATTCTTATCAATGCATCTAACTAATCTATAAAACAAACATAACAAATTACAAAGTTTGTTCAAATACAACCTAATCCATAGAAAAGTTAAGAAATATAAGAGAATCCATACAACACTCAAATATCAATTTCAATCCATATTCTCATCATCATTGTCATCTTCATGATCATCTTCAGTATCTTCATTGTCTTCTTCTAATGTTGGCTGTTGCTGGCTTAGCTGAGTGCCAGCGGCTTGTAAATATGATTTCAACAAATTGCTAATTTGTTTACTCTGTTGACGCTGGTATCATTCAAATCGTATTTTTCACTCTGCATCATGTTGTTGGCCACGTTGTTGGCTCTGCTACTCCATTCGCTATTAAATCTCCTGAACTCGATCCTTCATCTCCTTCTGCAACTGCTCCTTAACCTGATTAATATATGTAAACACAAATTCATCAATTCATAACACAACTCAATCCAAACAACTATTATTTCCAAAATCCTTATATCTCTTAACATGGTATGACCATATCTCATTCAAGAAAACACTTTTTCAATACTTAATTGATAATACTTATGAAAATCACACATCGTATACTTGATAAAATTTTGGCAGTATTTCCTATTAATCTCCAAGTGCACGACTAGAAAGTGGTGACATCTACCACGATCAAGTGTGCACCTAGAGAACAAAAGGAAATGTTGCACAACAAAATTTTATCAAGTATATGATATGAGATTTAAGGAATAACTATAATCAAGTGAAGGAAAAGTTTCTTCCCAAACTGTCCAACTTGGACAATTCAAGATTCAATACAATGAGCAGTACCTTCAAAAAGATCATGTGCTCACTAATATTGAATCTCAAACGGGAAACTAAGGCTTCGCTCACCAATACGATTTACCCCAAGCATCAAATATATGACAAAGATAATAGAACCAGGCAGAGTTACAGTATAGAGCAATAATCAAATGAAAATTGATGATGGACAGATAAATTTTCTAAACCCAAAATGTAAAGTGAAAAAATGACAGATCATTTTTATATGAAAGGCATTAGGCTGAGCTTCAATATATGGTAAACCCAAGATTTTGAAAGATAATAGCAAACTTTATGATTAAATGATTTATTATATTAAAATAGCATTAAATAATAAATATGGTTTGCTTCTATCAGTATCAGGTGTGTAATGCACGACTATCCAATTAGCAGAATATTTGGGTTCTTTTAATCAAACAGGTCATGAGCATGTGATCAAAATCTAAATCTACAATTCACAATGGCATTAAGCATCTTACAATACATAAAAAATGAAAAGCGATGCATCATATAGATAGCAGTCAAATGACCTACAAGCACGCTCCAAATGAGCATTGTTGGCATATCAGAGCAAGCAATGAACAGAGCATCCAGGATTTCACCACCATCACTTAAATCAATCCTTCTATTTTCATCATACAAAGTTAGTGAATGACAGTCATAACCAAACCATTGCATCAATAATTTACATTCATGCCATCTTCTAAATTTGAAACAAAAAGGAATAAGTATCATTTTAATTGGGTACAAAATATATGTCATTCATTAACAAAAGTACATTCACTTTCTTTACCTTATACAAAGGCTACAAGTTGTATGTGCGACAAGCAACCCAAATTCTATGTAGAATATATCTTTGATAATATGGTAGAAGTAGTTTATTTTGGGATAAAAATTTGGATAAACATAAATTAGATTAGTCTCATTGGTTCCTCTAAATTTGCGAAATCACTCAATAATAAGTCTCATTGGTTCCCTAGTTACTGGTGCAATGTATAAGCAGCCAACGAAGTTTCCACTCTTTTACTTTTTATTAGGGTTCAATTAAAACTAAATTGAACTAAAATTTATTATAAAAACAATAATAAATTAAATGCACAAAAAAATGCAAATTGAGAAACAAGTTTAGTCCGCTAATTATTATTATTGTTATGTGAAAAATGTGACCAAGACATGTTTTTACCTTTTGATTTGATTCCCAAAGACAAAAAAACAAATGTAACGTAATAATTAAAAAACCCTAATAATTGTTTTATCTAAAAAAATTGTAATAAATTAAAAAGAAGACTTACTTGCAAACAAATAATTGAAAATGTGCATAATCAGTAGCAGTACCAACACTCAAACATGAAGACCAATATGTCACTGAATTTGAAGCAACTCAAGGGTACCTGGTTGGTGCCATTAATGTAACACCCACCTTAGGGTATCACATTTCAAACCAACTTCTTATAAAATCATTTACCCAAGTTATAAAATATTTAATATTATTAAAATACGGGTTTCAAAATTTTTTTTCACAGATAACATAAACTTTACTGAATTAGAAAATCACAAGATATAAAGACTGGATTAAATACATCTCTCGTATATAACATAGATTCATAACATCTTCATTACATAAAACTCACGTATTCTAAATAAATATAATTACCATATAAAAACTCGACCTAGCCCAAGTTCACAACACCTAAAGACATAAGTCCTTCTTAGAAGACAAATTCCCTAGCCGAGAATGTCTCGATGGATAGAAATCCGAGCAAGTGATATCTCGGAGTCCTCCCTAGGAGTATAGTGAAGATCATTCCACAACTCCCTGATAGGTAAAACAAACTCTACATATGCAACCGTAAAAGAAGAAGTAATGACCCCATAGCGTGTCCTACTTGTGGATAGAGTAATGTCACCATAATACTCTATATACTCTGAGTCCCAATGGACACGTCAAGCAGCAGCGCCTTCAAGAAACTATAGTCTAAAGAAACCTAACTGATCCCTCCTTGTCGTCATCGCAGTCTTCACAGAAGTAAGCATACAATAAAAATAGACAGAACAATACAGCAAAGAGGTGAAATTCCCTACATTACATATCAATATGGCAGCAAAGAAACGACAAACATACCAATACAGTACAACATACAATCCATTAAATAGTATAAAATCAACATATATATTCATGATAGTTAACAAATAAATAATCCAATAAACTTGTAGCATAATAGCAGACATAATAATAATATCACATCAATATTATATCACAATAATATAAATGTTGACTATGTATATGCACGATGTGTATGCTGACCATCCTTATGCACAATGCAACCAGTTCCTACTCCATGGAGTTAGACTCAAATTCAGAGAAGAACGTTCCAGAAGATCTGTCTCCCCTAAAAGACAGTCTACGCCAGATCATGAAAAGAAATACTGGTTGTCGGGCTACCAGTGCGTTGCAGTCGATTTATCACGGCTAGGGGTATATATATATAGTGATAGCATAATCATTAAGTGAATCACCTCGCCCTGACATCCCCCAAGATCTGGTCCTGATCCACTATCCTGTGAGTTCTGGTTCACTCTTTAGGCATAAACGCCACAACAGCCACCGGACTGTATAATGCTCAAAAGCATATTCAATGAAATCAAACTACCATTGTACCGTTCCCAATGATATTAAAGCAACTGCCCATACAATTGTCCAATACCATTAGTATCAATGACATTATATAACCACCCATACAACTATATAATACCAATGATCCACTCGGGTCCAGAACTTCGGTTCCACAAGCACAATGCTAAAACCATAAACCACTTGGGTGCAGTACGTCGGCCCTACAGCAAAACTTGCTGTTCCTCTCAATCGCATACTGATTTTATCAGATTTTCACAAGCGCGTAATACTTTAGTTACATTTTAAAATTGCGTAATGATTTTTTAACATTTTCTCAATCGCATAGCTAAAAATCACTGTTTTTAAATTGCGTAAGAGTTTTTCTACATATTTTCGATCGCGTAAAACATTTTAATCATATTTTAAGCTTAAATTAAAGCTTTTCTCATTTAATATCAAAATTGAACTTTAATTCTAATATTTCCTTAATGAATCACTTTTAAATGATATTTCGATCATTTTCTCACTAAACCTCCTTTAATAAATATTTTCAAACATTTTCCATAAAACATAACTTATTGAAATTAATTCAAGGTATCTCAAAAATATTTGTTCATTACTCTTAATAAAACCTAAAATAAAATAATCGTAAGTTCCCAACTATCCTCAAAAATCATTTCATTGCTAAAACTTCTCTAAATAATATTTTCTAATATTTTCTTCACAAAACTGTATTTCTTTGATTAACTTGGAGTATTATAGTTCAAAATTTCCTAACGCTTCAAAACCCAAAGGGTGAGCTATACGTCAGTAAATTTCAAGGTTTGACTTTTATCTTACTTAATACTCTAATTACACTAATTTAATTCTAAAAATTAGTTTACTTTCTTTTTACATCTCAAAATTCATTAAATCGAGTTCTTGTTAATTAATCCTTCAAGACTACACTTAAGAAAATATTTTTGGTCTAAAATACTAACTCTTGGCATGTTGGTCGCAAATCCATTTATTTTTCATAATCAAATATTTATTCATTTTCTATCTCATTTTTCTTTATAAAAATCTTTAATCCATTTACTTGTTACCTAATCATCTAAAATCCATACTTAGTAAAACATTTCAAGTGGTTTATTCCAAAATCATCATTGAGGCCGTGAGCCTCTTGGTTATTTGAACCTAAAACAATTGTCCTTTCCACATGATTCTTATCATATACAACATATCATATATTCAAGCTCACTATTAACGCAATAAAATCATATTAATCATTTAATCATAAGTTAATCATAATCATATCATCTCACATATATAAATCATGCATAAATATCAAAGCAATAGAAATCACAAATAATCCAACAAGCATAAACCAATAACCACACAATCGAGTGAATAAATCCTCACATGGATTTTTCACTCACAAACACAAACAATCCATTCTTTCACCACCACATATGGCCAATGAGGCTTCTTGCTAACTAGTCTAACCATTTTTGTTGACTTCATCTCCTAACCATTGATTTAATTTAAGGTAGATATCCTAAGCTTCCTTATCAAGTTTGCTCTCACACCATTGATTAGATCAATGGTGATCATCCAAGGCTTCTTCATCAAGTTTGCCATCCAACGGTTCACAACAAAGTCCATGCCACTAAACTTGACCAATTTCTATTGGTTAGTCATTAATCTATGCAATGATGGTTCATTATTACGCTTAAGATATTTAACTTAGATATTTTTATTCAGATATTTTACAAAAGATATTTTCATCTAGATATTTTACGTAGATATTTTTTTGAGATATTTTTCGTTAGATATTTATCCTTAGATATTTATCCATAGATATTTTGCTAGGTGAGTCATTGTTTCTACAAGTTTCTAGAGAAAGAATAATAAGATAAGCTTGAAAGAGTAAGTAGCCAATTTGAATTTGTCTCCTAGCTTGAGTAGTCAATTTGAATTTCTCCTCTTCAACTTGAGTATCCATTTTGACTTCTTCCTGCTAGCCATTGGTCCATCACTTTGAGTCATCGCCATCAAGATATTTTCCCGAATATATTACCCAATGGACAATAACTACTGCTATTATTACTCAATGGATAATAAAAAACTCAGATAAATAAAATTTCAGTCAACTGTTCCCGATTTCAGTTTAATAAGATCCCCGATCCCGCCTTGACAGTCAAACTTTCTGGTCCAGAAAAATAAAAAACTCAAACACACGTACAACTCAAAATAATATTAAAATAATCAAAAACTCAAAAAAATCTATAAAATTCACAAAAATCATAAAAATTATGAAACTTATATATTTTCGTAGAAAAAAATGAAATTTAGGCATACAGTTCAAAATAATATTAAAATAATTAAAATAATTTCTAAAAATTCACAAAAACCTTCAAATATTATAAAAAGTATTTATATAAAAAATAAAAAATCGGGGTGTTACAACTCCCCTCTAAAAAGAATTTCATCCTCGAAATTTCTCTTACCTTTATAACAAATAAGGATATTACTTCTTTATCTTGTCTTCAAGCTCCCCGTAGCATCTCCAGTTACGTCGTTTCCAGATCACCTTTCTACTTCTCTCGAATTTCCTTTATCAGACTATTCGAAACAATAATCGTATTCAAACAACTTCTTCCCGGTGTTAAATTCACAAACAACCGCATATTCCTAAATTGCACTATCAATTCACTCTCCTTAACCATCATAATAGATATACTAAGCACATTTTCTACTTAAGGTATCCACCACGACATTCGCCTTTCTGGAATGATACTGAAGTTAAAAATCGTAGTCTTTCCAAAAATTCTAACTATCATCTTCTGATCGAACAGGTACTCCAAGCTCTTGTGATTGATGTAGACATCGTAGGTTAATCCATAAAGAAAACGTCTCTAGATCTTCAATGCAAAATGACTATCACAAATTCCAAAACGTGAATCGGACAATTGTTCTTATGCACTTTCAACTGTCTAGAAGCATACGCTACAATCTTTTTATTTTGCATCAACGCACAACCTCAACCCAAAAGTTTGAACTTCTTCTAACCCGAATTCGCACTCGGACAGCTTCGCGTATAACTTCTTCTTCTTCAGAGTTTGAAAAATCACATCGAGATGTTCAGCATGTTCCTCCGGACTTCGAGAAAAGATCAGGATATGGCCAACAAGGACAACAACAAATCTGTCTTAATAAGGATGAAAGATCATATTCATGTAAATCGTGAATATCACAAAAACATTCGTTACCCGAAACGGTATTACTAAATACTCATAGTGCCTATAATGCATCCAAAAAATTATCTTGGAACATTTTCTACTTTCATGCGAATCTGATGATAACTAGCACGCAAATTGATCTTGAAGAAAACAGCGACGCCCTTCATTTGATCTTCTAGTTCCCATGTTGTATCTCCCATCACATCGTTTCAGATTATCTTCACCAAGGCAATTTTTTTGAGTTGTTTCACCCGCCTATCCTTTATCTTAACAGAAAATGTCTAATAGATCAAGTTCTCTTTTTAATTGTACTGTACCTAGTGCTATGTCATGGGTTGTATCAGGAATATATTTTCTTAATTGAAATACATGGAAGACACTATGAAGGTTAGAAAGAAAAGTGATAAGGCTATTTGGTAGATTATCGGATCTATCCAACAAAGAGTTTGATATGGTCTAATGAATTTAGAAATGAACTTTCTGGATTCAAATCCAAAAATCTCAGTCTAAGGAAACACTAAAGTTTTATTGAAACAATATAATAGGATATGGTTAGAAGATAATCAATTCTTTCATAAAATCACGAACTCAAATAGATGTGATTTTAGACAAGCAAATCAAATCAACAGAAAAGATTTGATCTTTAACAGAAACAGGGTAGATTTAGAAAACTTGAGTATAAATAACAAGTTTAACAAGAAGAGTAGAAATACTCAGATCAAAAGATAACAAAGACACGGATAACTCAAATCGATTTACTCAGTCTTATTTGTGAAAGAAGTAGACAAACCAAATCAACAAAAAGTTCTAATCTCGAAGAATAATAGGATAGTTTTAAACATGCTTTGAGTAGTAATAGCAAGTTTAGAAGTTGAAATAGCACTATTCAAGTCAAAAGGAAACAAAAACACAGATAACCCAAATAGTTTACATAGTCACAGACCATAAAAGAATGGGTTACCTTGCGAGTTATACAGTACAATTTTAGAATTACTCTCTATGGCACAGCTTCCTTGTTTCTTAAGTTTTTATATTTGAACGCTTCCATTCCACTCTTTGTATTGACTCTTTCTTCTACATGAGATCTTGACTCATGAAAGGTTCCATCTTCGATTGCGTACAGCCTCTAGAAATATGTCCGGGCTTCCCGTATCTGAAACAAATAACTCCTTTGATCTTACATTCTTTTGTCAAATGAGCTTTTCCATACTTCCTACATTGCGATGCTGATGCTACAATCTGACCAAATTCGTTGCCACTAGTACTTCCTCCATTTGTTCGTTGTTGCTTCCCCGGTGGTCATATATACAGCTTTTGCTGAAATCGATTGATCTTACACTTCCTTCCCTTTTGGATCCTAGTTGGTCTAAAGTTACAGCTTCTCACATCCTGAGACTACTTCAACTCTAACAAGTTCTGAAGTTTGGTTATCAGTTCCTACTGTTGAGCGACCTTCTGACTCTGTTGTACCGCTACGTCTGCCATCCTCTGCATTACACTTCTAGCTGCGACTATACGATCATCGTCAAGACTCGTGTCCATATGCTTACATTTACCGGGAGCCATTGCCGTTTCTTTGAAAACAGACAAATCAAAACACAAAGTAACCAAATGTAACCATTTCAAACAACGTTGTCTCCTTTCGGAAATCAAACAATATATCTCTGTGTTCGGTGTCAGAGAAACACACAGCACAAACAAGACAAACTTACCCACAAACCCAAAAAACTCTAACTTGGGCTCTGATACCAACTAATGTAACACCCACCTTAGGATATCACATTTCAAACCAACTTCTTATAAAATCATTTACCCAAGTTATAAAATATTTAATATTATTAAAATACGGGTTTCAAAATTTCTTTTCGCGAATAACATAAACTTTACTGAATTAGAAAAACGCAAGATATAAAGACTGGATTAAATACATCTCTCGTATATAACATAGATTCGTAACATCTTCATTACATAAAACTCACGTATTCTAAATAAATATAATTACCATATAAAAACTCGACGTGACCCAAGTTCACAACACCTAAAGACATAAGCCCTTCTCAAAAGACAAATTCCCTATTTGGGAATGTCTTGACGGATAAAAATTCGAGCAAGTGATATCTCCGAGTCCTCCCTAGGAGTATAATGAAGATCATTCCACAACTCCTTGATAGGTAAAACAAACTCTATATATGCAACCGTAAAAAAAGAAGTAATGACCCCATGGCGTGTCCTACTTGCGGATAGAGTAATGTCACCACAATACTCTATATACTTTGAGTCCCAATGGACACGCCAAGCAACAGTGCCTTCAATAAACTGTAGCCTAAAGAAATCTAGCTGATCCCTCCTTACCGTCATCTCAGTCTTCACAGAAGTAAGCATACAATAGAAATAGACAGAATAATACAGCAATGAGGTGAGATCTCCTACATCGCATACCAATATGGCAGCAAATAAATGACAAACATACCAATACAGTACAACATACAATCCATTAAATAGTATAAAATCAGCAGATATATTCATGATAGTTATTAACAAATAAATAATCCAATAAACTTGCAGCATAATAGCAGACATAATGATAATATCACATCAATATTATATCACAACAATATAAATGTTGACTATGTATATGCACGATGTGTATGCTGACCATCCTTATGCACAATGCAACAAGTTCCTACTCCATGGAGTTAGACTCAAATTCAGAGATGAACGTTTCAGAAGATCTGTCCCCCCTAAAAGGCAGTCTATGCCGGATCATGAAAAGAAATACTGGTTGTCGGGCAACCAGTGCGTTGCAGTCGGTTTATCATGACCAGGGGTATATATATATAGTGATAGCATAATCACTAAGTGAATCACCGCGCCTTGACATCCCCCAAGATCTGGTCTTGATCCACTATCCTGTGAGTTTTCATTCACTTTTTAGGCATAAAACGCCACAACGGCCACTGACTGTATAATGCTCAAATGCATATTCAATGAAATCAAACTACCGTTATACCATTCCCAATGATATTAAAGCAACTGCTCATACAATTGTCTAATACCATTAGTATCAATGATATTATATAACCGCTCATACAACTACATAATACCAATGATCCACTCGGGTCCAGAACTTTGGTTCCACAAGCACAATGCTATAACCATAAACCATTCGGGTACAGTACGTTGATCCTACAGCAAAACTCGCTGTTCCGCTCAATCACATAGCGATTTTATCACATTTTCACAATTGCGTAACACTTTAGTTACGTTTTCAAATCGCGTAATGATTTTTCAATATTTTCTCAATCACGTAGCTAAAAATCACTATTTTGAAATCGTGTAAGAGTTTTTCTACATATTTTTGATCGCGTAAAACATTTTAATCATATTTTAAGCTTAAATTAAAGCTTTTCTCATTTAATATCAAAATTGAACTTTAATTCTAATATTTCCTTAATGAATCACTTTTAAATGATATTTCAATCATTTTCTCACTAAACCTCATTTAATAAATATTTTCAAACACTTTCCATAAAACTTAACTTATTTAAATTAATTCAAGGTATCTCAAAAATATTTGTTCATTACTCTCAATAAAACTTTAAATAAAATACTCTAAGTTCCTAACCATCCTCAAAAATCATTTCATTGCTAAAACTTCTCTACATAATATTTTCTAATATTTTCTTCACAAAATTGTATTTCTTTGATTAACTTAAAATATTACACTCAAAATTTCCTAACGCGCTTCAAAACCCAAAGGATGAGCTATATGTCAATAAATTTTAAGTTTTGATTTTTATCTCACTTAATACTCTAATTACTTGAGAAAATATTTTTGGTCTAAAATACTAACTTTTGGCATGTTGGCCGAAAATTCATTTATTTTCCATAATCAAATATTTATTCATTTCCTATCTCATTTTTCTTTGTAAAAATTTTTAATCCATTTACTTGTTACCTAATCATCTAAAATCCATACTTAGTAAAACATTTCAAGTGGTTTATTCCAAAATCATCATTGAGGCCGTGAGCCTGTTGGTTATTTGAACCCAAAATAGTTTTCCTTTCCACATGATTCTTATCATATATAACATATCATATATTCATGCTCACTATTAACGCAATAAAATCATATTAAGCATTTAATCATAATTTAATCATAATCATACCATCTCACATATATAAATCATGCATAATATCAAAGCAATAGAAATCACAAATAATCCAACAAACATAAACCAATAACCACACAATCGAGTGAATAAATCATCATATGAAATTTCTACTCACACACAAACAATCCATTCCTTCACCACCACATATGGCCGATGAGGTTAATCTTTCTCTTACCTGGTGTGTAGCTTCTTAAGCTCCTTGTAAAACTCTCTTTGTATCAATCTTTCACCACCAAGTAGATCTTAGAATTAAAATAGACACATAAAAATTAGTATCTATGGCTTGATTAAGATGACCATAGATCAAGCATGGTCTTAGGATTCCAAGAACCAAGTAAGAAATCAAGTTTCAAGATCTTTACCTTGAAACCCTAGAACTTAAATCCAAGAATCAAGCTTGAAGATGATTGATTTAGACTAAAGTCTCAACACCAAAGAGTCTTAGAATGATGTGAGGATTCAAGAAGTGAGGTTGGATTGAATCAAAAGTGGTTAGATGTTGGTGGAGAGGGTATAGCCGTGAGCTTCCATGGATGAACAAGGTGTGAACTTTTTTATTTTCAACTTGAAGAACAAGATCGAAGATGAATGATCTAGGCTAAGATCTCAACTACAAAGTATCTTAGGATTGTGTATAGATTCTAGATCTAAGGTTGTTTAGAATTATTAAAGCTTGGAAGGTGTTTCAATGGGTCTTGGCCGAATGCTCAAGGAAGAGAGAAGATAGAGTTCTTGGTTGGTTCTTGAATGAGAGAGAATGGAGAGAATTGGTTTATGTCACAAAGTGTTAGAAATGAAAGGAAATAACTTATTTCTCTAAGGCTTGGCCGTGTAGTTGCATGCATAGGAAGGCTAGGGCTTGTTTTGGAAGATAAAAATCCATCACATGGCTTCACATGGTCTCACATGGCATAGGTCATCAAGTGGTCACCTATTGGACATAAATTAGATAAATATCTTGTTCATGAACATCCTAGAATACTCTAGGTAGCTGTGGATCTCAATGGAATGCTAACCAAGCTTTGATTTCATTTTATTCTTAGTTATATTTAAACTAACTTAATTAGGTCATCTAGTTACATGTCTAACTATCTAGTTACATGATTAAGTCATACATTGGTCACACTAGAGTCATGCATTCTAGAAAATTCTAGATCCTACTTGTAACTATGGATTCTAAGTATTAGCAAACTTAGTTTGTTTCATTTAGTTGCTACTTAGGCTTTTAGAGTAACTTAGTTAGATTATCTAGCTTCTTGCTAACTAGTCTAACCATTTTTGTTGACTTCATCTCCTAACCATTGATTTAATCTAAGGTAGATATCCTAAACTTCCTTATCAAGTTTGCTCTCACATAATTGATTAGATCAATGGTGATCATCCAAGCCTTCTTCATCAAGTTTGCCATCCAACGGTTCACAACAAAGTCCATGCCACTAAACTTGACCAACTTCTATTAGTTAATCATTAATCTATGCAATGATGATTCATTATTACGCTTAAGATATTTAACTTAGATATTTTCATTCAGATATTTTACAAAAGATATTTTCATCTAGATATTTTACGTAGATATTTTTTTGAGATATTTTACTGAGATATTTTCTGTTAGATATTTATCTGTAGATATTTTGCTAGGTGAGTCATTGTTTCTACAAGTTTCTAGAGAAAGAATAATAAGATAAGTTTGAAAGAGTAAGTAGCCAATTTGAATTTGTCTCCTAGCTTGAGTAGTCAATTTGAATTTCTCCTCTTCAACTTGAGTATCCATTTTGACTTCTTCCTGCTTGCCATTGGTCCATCATTTTGAGTTATTGCCATCAAGATATTTTCCCGAAGATATTATCCAATAGACAATAGTTACTGCTATTATTACTCAATGGATAATAGAAAACTCAGATAAAGAAAATTTCAGTCAACTATTCCCGATTTCAGGTTTAGTAAGATCTCCCGATCCCACCTTGACAGTCCGAAACTTTCTGGTCTAGAAATTTTTTTTATTTTTTCGGGCTTGCCTCAAACACACATACAACTCAAAATAATATTAAAATAATCAAAACTCAGAAAAATTTATAAAAATTCACAAAAATCATAAAAATTATGAAACTTATATATTTTCATAAAAAATGAAATTCAGGCATACAGTTCAAAAATAATATTAAAATAATCAAAATAATTAAAAATTCTCAAAAATTCACAAAATCCTCAAATATTATAAAACGTATTTATATCAAGAAAAACAAAAAATTGGGGTGTTACACTCGTGTGCGCCACGTGGATCCGGTGAAGGCGTGGAGCAAGGCGGCCGTGGAATGGACGAAGGTGAGGGTTGGGCGCGGGCGAGCAATAACGAGGGAGTAGGTACGGCGCGAGGTGCAGTCGATGGGCGCGATGGTGGGTCGTGGGTCGCCTGCTTGGTGGTTGTCGCGGGTTGCACGAGAAAGAGAGGGGAGAAGATTCTAACAAAGAAAGAAAGGAGAAAGTGATAAATGAGGTTGGTAGAAGGGAGAACATGTTTTAGATTTGGAAGTCTATTTTTAAAATTGCAGCAGATTTTTTACGATGGATTTATCTGTTGCAAATTTTTTAATTTTTATTTATATTTTTTTCTCTAGAATTTTTTATTATATTTATTAATTTTGCGTCTGATTGTTCCACCTCAAATTTATTTTTTAATTGTTGCAAAATATTTGAGGTGAATTTTTTTGAGGCAAATTATTTTAAAATTATTTTTTTAATTTTTTTATTTTTCTCCTAATTTTTTATTATATTTATTAATTTTGCAGCAGAACTAATTTTGCAATGGATAGTTTCGCAAGAAACCTTTTTTACAAAAAAAAATTCACGATGGAAGTGTTGCTTGAGAATAAATTTGGGGGAAATCACAAAAATATATCCGTCACAAAATCCCTCTCAAATTGAGATGGTTTTTTATCCGTCGAAAAATCCACCACAAAATAGTTGTTTTCTTGTAGTGTGCACCATAACTTCAAAGAACAACAATTAAAACTAAAAAAGATACAAGAACAAGCTTTCATTTAGCCTGAATGGGCAACCCAATCATTATACATTTCATTTTCCAATGTATCTCTCCATGCAGTCCACACTTCACTTGTTTTAATGGTTTCTATGTTATCATGTAGTTCCACCTCCTCTTCTTCGCTAATTAACATGTTACCAAACTCTATTTCTAATGGATCTACCAGCATCTCCCTCCTAATCAAATTGTGCAATAAGCAACAAACAATAATAATTCGATTATGAGTTTCAACTGGATAATAACTTGGACTTCTAAGAATTGCCCAATGCATCTTCAACCATCCAAATGTTCTTTCTATCATATTCCTAGCTTGAGCATGTCGCTTATTTAATACTTCTTCAAGAGTTGCTAGGACATGTCCACGTCACCACTCACTAAGATGGTACCGGGTTCCCTTATAAGGGGCAAGAAACCTTTTCCCATTAGTATATCTAGCATGTACCAAGTAGTAGTATCCTATTTCATAAAACAAGATTCAATATATATTTTTATTATAATAAGGTTATCAATTTGAAGGTAGTTTTCACGTTCTTACCAGTTTGAACTTTAAGGCCATTTCTTCTATTAATTGCATCGCGCAATACCTTAGCATATGAAGTCAAACCCTCCCATCCTAGCACCACATATATAAATTTCATGTCTCTTGAGCACACTCCTAACATATTTGTTGCAATTTCACCTTTCTGACTTCTATATCTTGGTTTGTCGGCCTCAGGAACATTAAGACTAATATAGGTTCTATCTAAAGCTCCAAGACAACCCTAAAATAGATAAACAAACCATCTTTAACAATACTAACTCATGTGAAATAAATAGAAAAATGCAAAAGTTTAAAAGGAACATTTGATATTACTAATATAGTTCATACCTTAAACCATTTCCACCTATCATGAGTGCAATCCTTAGGTACTGGATCTGGTGCCCTAAGTAAATTTCCTTGCAACCTCAACATAGAGTTCAACACTAAATTAAAGTATCTACTAACAGTTTCCCCCGACCGTTGGAATTTAAACTTGATAACACGATTTTTTGCATGAGCCATTATGTGTAAAAGCATAGCAACTTGTTCTTCTATTGGTACTAACCCATCTTCCTTTAGCCATTTGAAGTTGTTCCACACATGCAACATCATCATTTATTAATCTCCTTATGAATGCTACCCTTGATTCTTCCCTTACCCTTGGTATTACTCATCGCCTTAATGATAATCTCTCATGTTGTCTTTGGGCTACACAACATACATGTAGGTACCACATAATACATACAATCAACATCTCCAAAAAAGCTTGTTCCATAATCAAGCACATTGAAATGACATTAAGGAGCTCACTTATATCATTAAGTCATTCATTTGGGTCATTTAGCCATCGATTTGGGTCAAGTTTTTTATTAGCATCCATATCACCTAAAAATTTAAAACCGCTCATTAAAAGATTCATACCCACCGAATCAACTATAAAAGTAAAAATTTATAAATTGAATAAAAGAATACCATAATCTCATTCATATGTACAGTATTATAAATCTTTTATGTTGTTGAAAAGTACTGCATTAACTCCAAATGTAGCTCTCTAACTTTTACAATTAAAAATTGAATATGGGTACAACTGCTCTTTTTTTCTCCTTCATTCTTGTTCTTTTCTCTTTAGCTTGAACCCAAAAAGATTATAAAGATACACATACAACAAACGAAAGAAGAAAAAAAAAACCCATGTGCATTAAGAAAAGAAAGAAATAAAAGAGAGCCCAACATTTAAATAGATAAAAAAGAAAAAGAGAAAAGATGCATATCTGTATATTAATTTGACATGTATATACAATGCATCCATGTATATTTATCAGTATCAAATTGAATACACAACATATAAGGTGCCATACGCTATTCTCACATCATTTGAGTCACATTATTTATATAATAACATATATAATATAGTATAAGCCAAAGAAGCTCCCGACCCTCCTATTAGGTGGCCATGGTTTGTGGGTTAGTCCATCTCTCTCTCTCTCTGGTTCTTTCAGCATTTGATTGTGGAAAAAAGTGGAAGGAAAAAAAATAAACTTGATTTATCTCATTCACTGGTTTCATTTTTTTTTCTTTTCTGCAGAGTGATTGTCTTTATGGCTTTTTATTTTAATTTTCATGAAGAATGACGTTTTTTTTTAATGGGGAAAACTATTTTTTTTTTCTTTTTACAATGAAGTATGAATTTTTTAAAAAGATAATAATGTAGCATTCATAATGAATCAAAATTAAATAAAAAGATAATTTTTTTTCTTTACGTACTATTCTTAAACCCAACATTTTTTTATACTTAATAAGAAATTAAATTTAATAAAAAGAAAGTATTTTGGTGATGATAATTTAAGAAATTAAAATTATAAATTATTAATAAAGAGTGTGAATAAATAATTAAGAGTAAATAATTCTATCCCTCATTAACAGGAGTAAAATTTGTATACAAATTTTAGTATGTGTATATGATTTTTTTTGGGGGGGGGGGAACAGGGGGAGTGGGGTAGGGAATGAAAACAATTGAGGACGTTACTGATATCACTTATTTGAAAAGCATTTTTTTAATTGATAATATTTTATTTGAAATGATAAAGTAATGTTATATTCTGGCCAACAATTAGACAAAACTTTTAATTACGTAAATAAAATATTTAAAAAATATTAGTATTTATTTATATAATTAAAATGATTGTTATGCTGATTTATTATTAAAGTTTTTAATTTAAAAATATCATAAAAAATTTTTTTATTTAAAAAATATGATAGAAGATATGGATTGAGATAATATGTAAAATTTGAGATTTAGATCTTCTAAAATAATTTATAAATAAATAAATATCTATTAATTATTAATAAATAAATAAACCAATCTATCATAGATAGTTATTTACTCATAAATTATTTTAGAGATCCTCCTCCCAAAATTCGAGTATTCCAGTTTCAGACCAAGTCTCCCCCTGCGGTCTATTTCGTTGACTTTGGTTTAAATGGACTGGATGACAATTGCCGATACACGTTATCGGCGTCGACTTTGGTCTATTTCGGCGTCATTCGAGGAATGTTGTCTACAATATTCCTCTAATGTCAAACTTTGCGGCTATCTGTTACAATTTACAACTTCATGATTCATATATGCCCAATTTTCAACTTCCTCAATCACCATCCATTTCTTTATAATAAAAAAAACTGAGTTTTCTTTTTTTGTCATTATACGATTTATGACATCATAAATTTATTTATAGATATTTTATATTAAGCTTAAATATATCTTTTGATACTTGAAAATATAATAATTTTTGTTTAAATCTCTATTATTATTTTTTTGTTTTAGTATAAGTTTTTTAACTATTTTTTGTTTTAATTTTTGCGTAATAAATAAAAATTTTAATGGCTAATGTCATGTGTAGTGTTATATAAACACTTAACGATGGCTAATTATCGACAGATACTAAAATAAAAAATATTTAAAATTATTTAGATAAAAAAATAATAAAGACCTAAAAAGAAATGTTATATTTTCATAAACTAAAAATATATTTAAACCTTTCTCAATTACAAGTAAAGTTATCCAATATGAGAAATTGGGTAATGTTAAAAATTCACTTTCTTTCTTTAAGCCAGTAAAAATGAACTTGTGATGAGAGTGTTAGACATTAAGTGTTAATAATGAAGTCTTATATGGGTGGAGAATGAACTGAATACAAAAATGAGAAGATTAATGCCTTAGATTTTGCATGTGCCTCGGGATCTTTCCAAACTTACCCAAGTTGAAAGCCCAATGGGCTCAACCAGGCTTGCTATTATCCTTTTCGTTTTCTAGGTAAGAGAGGCTTGCTTGAAATAGTGGAGATTTGAAACTAAGACGGAATCATTTTGTTGCCCTCTCTATGCACCCAATAATTTTTAGAAGTCCAAACTGTTATGTAATTGACACAAGTTTCACATAGTTAGAAATGCTCAAGAGGGGTTTCTTATATAAATAAGACGTGGTTACAATCATACTCACAGAAAAACTAGCCTAGGGCTATTGGGTGGATTGCTAAGGATGATTTGTAATTCTATCATTGTAAAATATGTAATTTTATGAGAAATGACATGATACTATGAGGATTTGGTAAAGATGTAAAAATAGTAGTATGATAGTTGTGGGATAGAAGAGATGTAAAAATAGTATTCTTCTTAATTAGAAGTGTTAAAACAGATCGGTCCATGCGGCAACTCTATTTTCAAGTTAGATTAGGACAAAAATATTACGATTTAGCAATTTGCTAGCTCATCCGACTTTCTATGCATGATCATGCTGGTTAGGCAAATCATCCATTGACCTATATAATCTTTTTTTTATTACTTTTTCTTATATTTTTAACACTTAAAAACTTTATTCTTATGCTTTATCATTATATTTTTCTTTTGCATACTTTAAATATTAATAAGCATAAAATAAAATAATTTTTGTAAAATAAATAGTCAAATTAGTCCCAGAATGTTCGCACATTAACCAATATTATGCACTAATTTGAATGACAAAATGCATAATCAGGGACTTTGAGAGTAATTTTCATCATTCAGGGACTAATATGATCAATGTTGTATCTTTGAAAGACTAATTTAACCATTTACTCTTTTTTGTAATACAAATATAATTTACATTAGAAAAAGTAAAGGTAAAATCATTTTTATATCAATATATCATATAATTTTTGTTTTGGGTAAAAAATGTTCAACTTCATATACAATAGAAAGGAATATACAAGCTCAGCCCAACAAACCAACAGGGCACTGCAGAGGGCCAAGACAAAACAAGCCCGTTTGTTAGGTAAACAGAAAGAAAAGCAGAGCCTATATTCCATTACAAGATTTAAAAGAGATACCTCTTGTCATAACCGAATCTAAGGACCTCAGGTGTCCTCTTAGCCAGTTCAGTGGAAGCTGATTTCACATAGCTAGGGCAGCCACCTCATGCGTAGCCATATTTGCCTCCCTCGCAGTCCACAAAATACCACAGTGGGAGAAGGAAGTCTTAAGCCTCACTATATCTTCAACTATAGGGTCAATTTCCTAGGCCACAACCCATTTCGACACGCTTCAATGGCTTCCAAGCAATCGGATTCGAGGAGAATGTTCTCGCAGAAACAGTTCTTTGCCAGGACGACCCCCTCTCTGATTGCCAGCACCTCCACTGTTTTGTTCGAGCCCGCCGAAACACGTTTGGCCATCCCTTTAATCACCCTTCCCTGCTCATCTCTGATAATGGTTGCCACTGCTCCAAAGCCACGCTCCCTAGAGAACGCTGCATCCACATTGCATTTGAGGAATCCCAGGGGATGGGGCCTCCAACAAGTATTCTTCCTTGCAAAATTAGGAGTAAGACCTAGGAAGGACAGATTAGACACAGGACACGAATATGACACGGACACGACATATTTTAAAAAATATAGAATACGACACGGCTAAGATATGTTATATAATAAAACATAAAATAAATGTGTTATAATTATGAAAAGACGTATTATTAACATAAAAAATCCAAATCCTTATCATAAAATAAAAAAATATGGCTTCCAAATTTGTAAATAAAAACACTACTAATTTATATGAATAGTGTCAATCTCTTCTCTTCCAAATCCATCATCTACAAATAATACGGCTTCCAAATTTAGCTCATCTAATGATAAATTTGCAACTTCAAGAAGACCAAGACCATTATCACATGGTTCAAATGCATCTCTACTAATATCTCGCATCTTAGTTTCTCCAACCTTATATGCTTCACTTCTCCAATAATTTTAGTAGTTGCAAATCTACTAGTGATATTAAAACTAGAGCTAGAGCTTGCACCAGCTGATGTAGTCATTGTCCTATCAAAGATTAAAATTATCAACACCAAAAATTAAACATATAAACATTTATACATTATAAAATGAATTTAAGAATTAAATTTTAAGATATAAACACTCACAAATTATGTATAGTATTATGTCTCTATAATGTGGTTTCTAACTTTTTAATAACTTTAATTATTTTATTATACATTTTCTTTCTCATCTTTAAACATTTTAAATATTATTATCTTATTCTTGGTCATAGGCCTCGTAGCTTCAAGTTCACAGTTTTGAAGATAACAATGAGTCAATGACTATTAATTAGAAGTATGAGTACTATACTTGACACATGAAAAAGCACCCGAAAAAGTATAGAAAACTAAAACAGTAAACCACAAAAAGACAAAATTAAAAAATTTTAAAAACTTTTCACTTTTCACCTTTTTAGAAAAATAGTATTATAACAACTTGAACAGAAAATGTTACAGTTTCACTCACCATAAAATATTATTATACAATATACAATATACGGTCTTCTTCTTTTAAAAGCTTATACAATTTATTAGCCTTACCCATCGACGACGTGGTGGTGGAGTAGCAGTCTAGTCTAGCAGATACAGTGCAGGAGCGTTGGTAATGGAAAAAGAAAACTAGCGTCGTGAACGTTGCGTGCCTGCGAGAGGAAGTCAAGAAGAAGACTTTGCCATGATGGTAGCCACTGGGAGAGAAGAAAGATGAAAGAGGCAGTGGTGTTTTTCAGTGGAGGATGAAGGAGAGCTACAGGAACTTTAAACCTGGCCTTTTAGAGGTGAGTCGTGTTGGTGGGCCGTTGTGGGTCGAGTCCGAGCCGTGTCGGGCCATGTCGAACCTTGTCAAAGTGCGGTGAAACACGAAAACTGAGAAAATGGGGCCATACACCGTACGGACACGTGTTCGACTGTGTCGTCAACGCTTCGGTGTCGAAAATGTGTCTGTGTAAGGCAAGCATTTTGCCGTGTCCGTGCTTAATTGATTAAGACTGCTTGGTTTAGTTTCCTTTATTGCCACTTGTTTGAACTCTAAGGTTTGGGCAGTAGCTCTTCTTATTACTAGCATAGGGTTAGGTTAGATGTGTTGGAAAATAAAATCATTTCTACCCTTCCATATAGCCTATAGGATGTGTGCTATTAGAGATATACCTTGTGAGAAAAAGTCCCCAGTATCCTTTAGAGCACCAACCATTTCTAGGAACCATTTGTCAATTGTGATGATCCTCTGTTGGGGTACACTGTACCTAAGCTCCAAACCAGGTAGGCTTGGTCCATAGGCATCAGAGCATAGCATGTTCCATTGTTTCATGTTCGGAGTTACACATAGGGCTATGGTTCTCAATTGCAGATGCGGCCGCAATATTGTCATTGCGGCACCATTTACAACGGCATTGGGCCGCAATTACGGTGTGAACGAAAATCGTATAAAACGGCCGCAACGGGACGGTGTTGCAGCCGCAACAGTGCTCCGTTCCATTTTTTCTTTCAAATCAACAATATCAAAGCACGGGAAAGAAAAAGAAGATTCTTTTCAGCCCAATAATTTCATCAACAGGAAAAAGGAGAAAACATTCAGACAAAGTCATCAAATCTCATTCACGAACTCACCTTTCAAGCTTAGAGTTGAAAAATTGAATCACTATCTCTCATTTTCTCTAAAAACCATCTCCACTTCAGTCTGGTAGTCTCCATCTTGCAGATCTCAGATCACGGACTCATTATCTTGCTCCGGCGCTCCGCAAGTGAGCTCATCTCTCCCAGTCTCTCTTATGTTTACTTTCTGTGTATGCATGCATCTTGTGTATGATGTGGTCATGTGAAATTTAGGGTTGGGGTTGAGGTTGAATCTGTGTAAGATTTGGGAGGCAGACAGGGGGCGGTGGGTGAAAGTGAGATTGTGAGAAGTTGGGATGGATTGAGAGTTTGAGAGTGAGATTGATGAAGAGGGAGGCAAAGAGGGGGTCGTAGAGGTGGACATCGTAGGCAATTGGGCTGAGAGGGTGAGATGGCCGTGGAGGTAGGCGGTATGGGTGGTGGTCGATGGTCCACGAATTAGAGAGGAAGGGGAAGCACGCAGAGAGGAAGAGGGGGGTCAAGGGTAGGCGGATCAAATACAGGAAGCAGAGAGGAATAAGGGAAATGAAGAGAAAGAGGAAGGAAGAGATGGACATGGAGATTAGAGAGAGCTGCGATAGCGAGACCGAGAGAGAAAAAGATGGGGAGGATTTGGGAAAATGAGAAAATTTGGGGTTAGCCTTCGTATAATGGGTGGGTAAAATTGGGGGGGATTGGGAAAGTGGGCTAGGTTTGGGAGGGATTTGGGGGCGAGGAAGGAGGAAAATTGGGGAAAGTTTTTTGAGGAAAAGAATAGGAAAAATTGGGGAAGAGAAAAATTGGAAAAAAGTGAGAAAATTAAAAATTTTCATAATAATGTATGAAAATTAAGTTAAGAATAGTTATAATTAATTAGTAGCTTATATTAAGGGTTTAAAATTAAAGTTAATTATTGATGGAGTATTAGGAATAATGATAATTAATTTAATTACTTAATTGTTTGTTTAAACAATGTCACCAAGAGAAGAATTTCCTACATGAAGATTGGAGGATGCTCCAAGTGATGATATTAGATGACATTTTGGAACAGCTGTCCCTGGAAATCAAAACAATATCACATGCAAACTTTGTGGAAAAGTAATAAAGGATAACATTACAAGATTGAAGCAACATATAACACATTATAAAGGGCAAGTAGCAAGTTGTCCTAGAGTCAACACATTTGTAAGAGAGAATATGATGAAACTCCTCATGGATGGGAAAGCAAAAAAAATTGACTCTAAAAAAAGAAAAGAATAATTCGAAGGCTTAAAGGGAAATGTTGAAGAGGAAGATATGGAAGAAGATATTGATGAACAAATCAGGCTAGCTATACAGGAAAGCCTTAGATCACAACATGAATGGGAAGAAAGACAACGATTCAGACAACAAATAAGAGGATCTGAAAATATATACAAAAAGGGTGGAAGCTCCCGTGCAAGTATTAGTGAAGTCAGAATGTTACAAGATATTTCTGCTGCTTTGAGGTCTACAGATGTTAACATTGTGAGAAGTAAAAGTGTGAAGCAACCAAAAGTTACTGGTGGTTGGATGAAAACACTAAGAAAACGCTTGGGGCAGCAATAAGCAGGTTTCTAATTTATGAGCATTTGCCTATGAATTTAACTTATTCTCCTTGGTTGTATGTTTTGATTGTTGAAGCAGCTGAGGTGGGCAAAGGAGTTAAGTGCCCAACTCCTTATGAAGTTTCAGATGTGTATTTGGAAGTTGAATATAAAAAAATGCAAGAATGGATAAATACACTAAAGGATACCTGGAAAGAAAGAGGAGTCACAATAATGTGTGATGGTTGAACTAATAGTATAAACCATACACATATTATGAATTTTTTAGTTTACTACAGCAATGGGATAATTTTTCTAAAATTTGTTGATGCTTTTGATGTTGAAACTAGAAATACAAATTATTACTTCCAATTGCTTGACAAAATTATAGATGAAGTTGGAGAAGAATATGTAGTCCAAGTGGTTACAGACAATGAAAAAGTACTAAAAGCAACTGGGAAAAAAATTTATGGAAAAGAGGCCACATCTGTATTGGTCTGTATGTGCAGCTCACTGTTTGAATCTTTGCTTGGAGAATATAAGGAAAAAGCAAAATGTGAAGAAACTCTTGAATGATGCAAAGATAGTGACAACTTTCATCTATAACCACATATGGACAGTAAATTTGATGAAAAAATATATTGGAGGTAGAGAAATTGTCTGTCCTGGCATAAATCGATTTGCAACACAGTTCTTGCAGCTTTAAGTTATTATAAAGCAAAACCAAGGTTTAAGAAACATGTTTAACTCAGAAGAATTTAGAAGATCTAAGTTTGGGAAAGAGAAAAAAAAACTAGTATTTGGAGCAAGAAAAATTGTTTTGAGTAGTGAATTCTGGAGTAAGACTGTTGATCTACTGAAAGTATTTGATCCTATTGTAAAAGTCTTAAGCTGGTCGACGGTGACGTGAAGCCAACAATGAATATTTTTTATGAAGTCATAGATCGAGCCAAACAATCTATCCAGCAAAATTCTCGATATCATACAATATATAATGAAATAATATACTAGTGCTGGAGATTCATGCATTCTGATTTTCATTCTACAGGTACGTCAATAATCGATATAATTTATATTTTTTTGTTTTGTTATAAAATTGTACATTTGTGTCTTTATGCATAATAATTGATTAACTTTTTGTTAGGTTATTTTCTTAACTCACAATTTCAATATAGAGTTGAACATGGATCTAATGTTTATAAAGAAACTTTTGATGGAACCAGTATCGTCATCATCAAATTAGAAAGAAACATGGATGATCAAATTAAAGCTTTGAATCAGGTTAGTAAATAATGTTTATATTTAAATCTTATAAACTTATAATTAAATATTATATATTTACTTATTGACATATTATATTGTGTTATGCAGTTGATGAATGATTTTTATGAAAAAACATGAATCATTTGGCATACCACAAGTTCAAAGAGCTTAGGCTAGAATGAATCTAGGTAAAATATTTTTTTTCACTTTTTTGTACAAGTAAATCTATGTAAAATTTATTTATACTTTATATAACAAATAATTATTCATTATGCTTAATCATTTAAATAGTTGAATGGTGGTTGATATTTGGATCGTTTGCTCCTGAACTTCAATATGTAGCAATAAAAGTTCTTAGTCAAATAACTTCAGCTACAAATTGTGAGAGAAATTGGAGTATATTTAGCTATATTCATACAAAGACAATGAATAGACTCAAGTACAAAAAGCTACAAAAAACTTGTTTTCACATATTACAATATGAAGCTGAAAATGAGACATGAAGAAAGGAGAAGTCAAGATGAAATTGAAGCTAATTTCAATTTAATTAATCTTGACTACATATTTCAAGAAGAAGATCCATTATCTCATTGGATTGAAGAAAGAGAAGGTCCTGTATTAGATGGAGTACAAAAATTCAAAGTGATTGCTTACAGTTGATACTGATGATGAAGATATGGAAGCTGGTGATGATGATGGTGCAAGGTCTGATGAAAATAGTGGTGGTTTAAGTCCTCATAGTAACAACAATGGTAATGTTAGTGCTGATGTAGAAGCTAAAAAAAGTGATGATAATGATGAGGATGATAACAAATATAGGCAAAATGATCCATATCAGAAAATTTCATATAATCACCGTGACAAAAGCCTAATGATCGATATGACTACATTTAGGCCAAATATGGTTCCTTCTGATAGCAGAAGAAGTGGATCACAGTCTAGTAGAGGAAGAAGACAACAAGATGTTACACTAGAAGATTCTTCCTATTCGAGCATTGCACAAAGTTTGTGACTTTGGTCTTGGTGAATCATCTCAGAGTAGTCAGGGATATTATCTATCATCTTATCAGTATTCTTACTTTAGTGTATATAATCAATATGCTGATAGTAATCAACCTCTACCATACCAAAAATTTTCAATGAACTATCAAGATCCTTATCATCAACAATCAAGTAGTGGATTTTTTTATTATATCTTTGGACAAGGGGCCATGCAAGGTGATAGCCAATAAATGAAAGTGGAGGTTATGATCTTCTACATTATTCTACCATGTAGTAATAATTATCATGTAAGTTCTATTTATATTATTTTTAAGTTTTTAATTTATTTATTTATTTTAATTATTTATTTATTATTTTAAATTTAATAATTTACTTTATTATTTTAGAAGTTTTTAAGTGAAATTTAGTTTATTATTTGTGAATTGCCAATAAAAATAATTCTTATAATACTCATAAATATTTAAGATATTAATTATGAGTTTATATCATGCTTTCTTTTATAATGAAGGCATGCATCTTAATAGTGACATTGTTCCTTACATAATTGGTGACGTGATTAAAGTTACAGGTAATTATATTCCTCTAACTGAATTAGATTCTTTTTTATCAGTGACTCATGTAAAAAATATGACATATTTTTGTGAAATTTATTTGAAACTTATTTAAGTTTATATATTATTTAGTTTCTTACTCTCTTATACTTATATATACCAAAATAAAACTTTAAAAGTCTTATTAATAATTATTATAACAATAATTATGTTATTTTGATTATGAATTCAATTTTAATTATTCTTTAAGATAATACAAAATCTTATCAAATGAGTAAAAGCTTATAAAATATTATAAATAAAAATATATGAAAAATTATAATAATTATAGATTTTTTTTTACATTTTGTGTAAATTTTAAAAAAAAATTCACGCTGCAATGATCGCAGTCTGCATCACAATAACTACAATGTCCGCAATCGCAATGACCATAAACGCAACTGCAATCACAATTTAAAATCACGCATGGGCCATACACGGGAGTTTATAATCCTCCTTTTGAAAAGGTTCTCCTTCACTGTGATTGCATTGTGGCACATTTTCATATGAAGAGTTTGATTTTTTGAGGCACTTGTAAGCTCCAGATCTGTTTCCAAACCTCTGGGTGGGGAAGGTTAGACACCGAAGGGAAGGAGGGTGTGGGTTTAGATAGGTGTTTTGCTATATGGTATCCAGATTTAACCGAGTATTCCCCTGTCTGGTTGTGAGGCCAAAAAAGTTTGTCTTGACTACTAGTCCAACTAATAGGGATTTGCAATGCAAGAATAGCATATTGAGGGGGAAATATGGCTCTTGGCTTAGATTGGTCCCATTCTTTGTTGGCTACATCCACCAATATGCTAACTATGGAGGGAGAGTCAGAATTGAGGTGTTGGGGAGAAGACCCATTGGGTAGCCAGGGATCTTGCCAGATATTTATGCTTCTACCATCTCCAATGACCTATTGCCCTGCTTTCTTTAGTAAGTCTCTGCATTTAAGGATGCTTGCCCAGATCCAAGAGGCGTTTCTTTTCTTTTTCACCTTGATTAACTCATCCTGTGGGAAATAGATAGCTTTCAACACTTTTACCCAAAGTAAATCAGGATTTTAATGATCCTTTAAGCTTGTTTGGCCAATAAGGCCATATTCATGTGGAAAAACTCTTTGAAACCCATGCCACCTTCCTTTTTACTTAAGGTGTGCTTGCTCTAACTACACCAGTGTATGCCTATATCCTTCCCTTTCTTGTCCACTAAAGCCAGCCTATTTGAGAACATATATTTGCACATAAATTTTTTGGGAACCTGATTATTGTCATAGTATATGAGGGAATAGCTTGTAACACAACCTTAATCAAAATCTCTTTGCCCGTTGGGTTTAAAAGTTTTTCCCTCCACACTTCAATTTTTCCCATGATTGCTTCTTTGATCCAAGCTAGAGTAAAACTATTTGACCTTCCCTATTGTGCTGGTAGACCCAAATATTTGCCCGGTGTATCCCAACCCTGAAATCTAAAGATCTGGATCGTCTGGTTCTTTACTTGGTTTGACACAACCTTCCCAAAAATCAATCTTGATTTATGAAGATTGACCCTTTGGCTTAGTGCTTTTGAGAAGGTATTTAAGATCTTTGAGATTTCATAGGCCTCAACAGGCTTCCCTTTAGAGAATAAGATAATATCATCAGCAAAAAGGAGGTGGATCAAGGCTGGTGCTACATCATTCAACTTAATACCTGCTATTCTTCCTTCTTGGACAGCTTTGAAGAGCATATGGGAGAGGACATCCATAGCTAGGATGAATAGGTATGGAGAGAGGGGGTCTCCCTGTCTTAAACCTCTATGTGGGAATAGAGCTTGGGAGGATTCTCCATTAATTTTATACCTATAGGAAACTCCAGATACACATTTCATAACCAACCGCACCCATCTAGAGTCAGAACCATACGCCAATAAAATCTTTTGAAGAAAGCCCCATTCTAATATGTCATACACCTTACTCATATCAAATTTGGCGGCAAAACTATATTTCCCCCTCCCCGATCTTCTTTTCAAGGCATGAAAAACTTCATGGGCTACTACAATATTGTCCTGGATTAGTCGTCCCCCAACAAAGGCACTTTGGTAAAGGGAGATCAACCCATCCATATGCTTTTTTAACTGTAACACCGTGATTTTTGTTATTACCTTATATATGAAATTAAAGCAATTTATGGGTCGGTATTGGCTAACCTCTTTCGATCTTGTATTTTTGGGATCAACAATTCAACACAACTTGAGTTTCAATTATTTATGAGGGAAGAACTCCTTCAATAAAGAAGTTCAGTATTGCCTCACACACCTCTTTCTTCACCACTTCCAAATGATTCTAATTGAACAACTCATTCAAACCATTAGGGCGAAGGCCTTTTAGGCTGCCCGTGCAATCAACTGCTTTCTTTATCTCTATTTCTGAGATAGACTAGCAACGGCCTCTATTCACAAACCTCTATATCATATAAATTGTTAATAAAGTAACTAAACATACCGAACCGGTGGGTTGGTCAGGCCCATTGCAGGTCCATTTGTGTACTTGGCCCATCGTAAAAAACATATAAAAACTGTTCTGTAATTTTAATAATTTATTCTGGTTGGCCCAACAATGTTTTGGCACATTTTGACACCCAGTTCCTCATTGTAGACTTAAGCCAGCGGCCGAAGGAAAATAATGTTTTTATATCATTTTTTATTTCACATCTTTTTTATCATATTTTTTAATAATTGTGATTAAGCGAAAGAAAATGATGTAATCAATAGTACAAAAAATAATGTAAAAAATGATGTAAAAAAATATAATAAGAAAATTGGGATTGGCGACCGATCCATCCTTTTCTTATTGCTATGTTCCTTTGTAGGGCGATGTTGTGCGAAGCTTCCTAACACAACCCAGAGGCACTTGCATGCTTTTCTTGCTTAAACTAGTATTTCTATGATTTTCTGATTTTTTACTGAATTGAACGTAAAAGACCAAAATAGAAAAAGAATGAAACATCACCACCGGAGCGTAGTACAGAGAAAATAAAAAAGCCAACTAGAACCAACAAAGTACGGATAAAAACCACTCAAAAATAACTACACGGATATTTCCAATAAACTTGCAAAAACCTTCGTACATATGGCCGCACCCCACACTAGAGCCATCCATTGATAAGTAGAAAAGCTTCATTTTGGACTTGGATTTTGTTGGTTTAGGCTAAACTAGACTTACAGTCTAACTGGCCCGGTGATGACATGGACTTTAGGTTCACATTTTCCATGTAATGGTACGAGGAATATGTCTCTAGATCGGCTGAAATAGGACGTGTATGAATGCCACATGACAGGACATAAAGGAAATAATTTTGATTTTCTCATCATATTTTTTTATATTATTTTTTATATTATTCTTATTATGTTATTTTATTTTTATTTTTTCTCACTTAATTATAATTATTAAAAAATATTAAAAAATGATGTAAACATCATTTTCCCAAACGAAAAGTGATAAAGAATTTACAAAAAAAAAATGAAAAGGGTTGGATAAATGGCGTAGAGGAAGACAAATGTAGCAAGCACAAGAGAAACAAACTCTCACGGTGTAGAAGAGATTGCCACGTACGTGGGGAGGGAAAGGCACTCACACTAAGAAGTTGTCAAAAAAACACAAGCAGAAAATGATGTCATTTATTTAAAGAAGTTAAATAAATATCTATAAGTGAAACATTTTAATTAATTTAGTAATGTGACATTATATGGTGTATATGATGGGTGATGCTATTTGCTTTGTTATATTATTTTCTTGGGATAATAAAACAAGACAAATACAATTTTTTAAAACATATTTTCTTTTTTCTTTTTTTGTTAATGAAGTAATACAACTAAAAAGTATAAGAAGATAATGCTCGAGAATCATTTTCCATGTATATAACTTCACATCAAGGAGAATGTCTACACAAATATTTGCATATTCTTGTTAAACTTGTAGAACTAACATTTTCATTTTCTAATACCACCAATCTCTCTAATAAATTTGTACCCTCATTTTGTCTAGGCTATACATAAAAGATATAGTTAAAGTAAAGCTGGGTGCAAGATGGCAGAAATCAAACAAAAGCTTTTCAAAATCAGTTCTCACATTCTATGAGATATTTTATAATACTAACATGAAAATGAAGTATTGTCGCCAAACTAATAAACAATAAACACAACAAAAGTACAGCTAGATAACTAGTAAACTAGGTGATTTATAAGGCACATTAAGATATGTAATCCAGGTTTTTCAGAACTAAATTAAAGGACCGCTCGATTGCCATATGTTCTATAATAAATTAAAGTCTGCAAGTCATAAAGCTTTTATAATAGGTACAGGTTTAGAAAGGAAGATGGGCCCTGCCAACAGAGACAGAGCTTGAAGCGGCGTTGGTGTTCCTCTCGGCGTGACAAAGCTGGCGGAGCTTGGTTGGAACATACCATATGGAAAGAAGAGGATGCGCATTGAATATGGCATCAATGTCCCAACCTTGAAGCGTTGCTATGGCCACAAGGGGCTTGTAACAAGCTTGCCTCCACGCTCTAACGTTCTCCCCTCTCTCCTTGAAAGCCCTTCTCAGCTCATTCGACACCTCCTCGTCAAGACAGTGCAACACATAACAGTACACGTAGTGTGGCATTTTGGACTTGTTAATGTAGCTCGCTCTTGCCTTATTCACGTACCTAAACACCTGGTTTGTCACCTACACTTTTTCTCCCTATCAATAAGAGAATAACCGTACGTAACCCCACACACTACACACAAACTATTCTTAAGGTTACTACTTATAAATTAACAAGTGACATATATAAAGATATTTTTTTTAAAGACATATAAATTTTTACTATTATTTATAATTATTTTATACATATTAAATGCTAATTTAAGTGGTTATGAAGAAATATTTGAATAAAAAAATTATTTTAAATATATAAATTTATTTTTGACATATATAAAATTGTATGATGTATATATGTTAAGACAATTTTATAAATATTAAATATTAATTTAAATACTTTAAATAAAAAGTTCCCAAAAAAAAATTGTCGTGTCTATGATACCAAGTTACTACCCATGAATCAGTACGCCACACACATCAAATTAAGAGAATCATAATTCATAAATACGTATCTATAGGGAGAAACGAGTACATTATGATTTTGATGAGGGCATGAAAGAATTCAGTGGATGTAAGACTGTAAGGTATAACGGGGGCCGCGCGTGCATGACTCTGACTCGTGGTTGGTTGTGCTTAGTTAGGACTGGGGATGAAAAACCCATGTGGTTCTACCTTGTGACCGGTTACTTCACCTAGAGCTGGTAAAATGAGTCAACCCGTCCCGACTCGCTTCAATCCGTTAAAATGTGGGATAGGGTAGGTTGACCCATTTTAAAAAATAGGTTGAAAAAGTTAACCCAACCCGCTTTAAGACGGATTGACGGGTTGACCCGCATAAAAAATAAAATAAGAAAAAATAAATCAATGGAGGGATCAATCGATTTAACCCGCACTAAAAAATAAAAAAAATTATATAAAAAATCAAAAATATTATAAAAAATAATAAATAATAATAATAAAAAATTACAAATCACATATGTAAAATATAATTTTTAAAATAATCTAATTAAATATTCAAACATAAATTATATAACATTTAAAAATTTTTTATTTATAATATTACTTATCATTTTTTTTTTTTAAAAAAAAAAAAAACCCGCAGGCCAATCCACTCCTCCTTCGCTTAACCCGCCTTATGCATGAGACGGGTTATACGAGTTGAAAAAAAAATATGAATTCAATCTTTAAACTTAACCCGCAAAAAAATAACGGGTTGACGAATTAACTCGACGGATTGAACCCGTTTTACCAACTCTAACTTCACCCCACTGTACGGATACAAAATTCCAACTTAAAAGAAGATATATAGGTCCCTGACTTGTCACGTGATCCTTGGAACATCTTTAATTGAATCAATGTGTCACGACAACACATTATAATCAAAAATGAAATTATACTAGCATGCATGAGGGTGACAGACTCAGACTGGGTGTTGGCTGGTGCAAACGGGTCATGAACTACAGAACTCGATCAGTGACTGAGTCAGTGCAAAGAGAGGAGGAAAAAAACAAACATTATGAATATACCTTGGTGGGGCATTTTTCATCGCGGTCCTTGGCAATATTCTGAACCTGGATCAAGAACTCACGGCATTGCTCGTAGAGGTGGAAGAGATAATCGAGTCCGTTCTTTTTGCAACGTGCAACCTCCCCAGGCTCGGTCACAATGAACGGGTGCTCTCTTTGCCTCTCACAGCTCCCAACAACCCCACCACCACTGTTATTGTTCCCCTCATCATCTTCTTCTCCTTCCTCGTCCTCAGGGTCTTCATTCTCAACAAGATCACGACGATGATGATTAACCTTCATTCTCGTTCTCCTCCTCCTCCTCTGCTGCTGCTTCCTTCTCCACGCCGCAGCAATTACATCCCACGTGCTCCCTCCCCCTCTCCCTACCGCCTCTTTTTCTTGTTGCACTACCGGCTCCTCGGACAACCCTATAAAATATGTGTATTCATAGCTTCTTTTCATCGTCAATTATATGTATATACATACATGTACATGTATAATCATAGTATAATTACTATATATAAATACATATATATTCTCAATAATAAAATAACAGACTGTTCAGCCAAATCAGTTACTAGCCGACTTCAAGAACAGTAGTTTAATATAACAGTAGCACAAACTATAGTCAAACCTTTTTTTTTTAAAAAAAAAATTAGTGTAATTTTCCCCAAGCAATAGCTAGCTAGGAATGTAGTCCAAGCCTTCATAAATCTGGTGTAATAAACATTTAACACTTATTGAGGAGGACACATTATTAAAAAAAGTTCTGAACAAATAATGTGCGATATGGGAAAAAGGAGGTGGAAGGGTGCTGACATGCTTCCAACCCCATCTCCTTTTGACTTTGTCACTGCTTTTAATCCATTTCCTTAACTTCTTTTTGCTCATGTTCTTTCTTCGTTATTTCTTATATTTTTATCAAAAATAGTATATATATATATTTTTTATATTTTATTTAATATTATTTATTATATTTATTTATTTTATTATTCTTTTTCTCTCAATCACACATTCTTAAAAAAAAAATGCATACAATATTTATACCTCTAAAAAAAATATAAGATCATCATTTTCATTTCTTCATTAATCATCTAAACACTTTTCTATTTCGTCTCCTTTATTACATTTTATTCCATCATCTTGTTTCTAAAATTTATACAAGCAATTGACTAAATTCTTCTTATAATTTTTGTAAATCTTTACTCAATTTATTAATTTGTGAAAGTTCTACTTACATTTGAGGAACCTGAAATCAGGTAATATGAATTAAAATTAATTTACATATTATATTTAAAACAAGTAAGCTAAATATATCGGAAAAAAAAAAACTATATGATTTTTTTTTGTGAAAAAACTATAGGATATTTTTTTATCTGAACTATAGGATATAGTTGACCTTTATATAAATTACAATTATGATTGGAATGAAAAGCTTATTCTTAATTAATGAATCTTCTTCATAAAAATAAAAACTAATTATGAAGAAAATAAAATGAGTAATATAATATATTAAAAAATGTCAAATTCTATTAATTGAACAAATTCATTAGCAGTGTTGATAGAATTTAGTGCATATACAAAATAACAAATTTTTGCTAAACTTTTGTTCGATATGAGACTTTGGTATTGATAATTAAGTAAAATAATAAAGCAGCTAAGCAACTTGGAAAAACCTTTTTTCAAGAAATCAAAGCATTTTTCAAATTGACTAAGCAACTTTGGTGTTTTCCAAGTTGGCAAAACAACTTTGGTGTTTTCCAAGTTGCTTAGGTGTTTTGTTGCTTTACCTTGTCAACACCAAAGTCCCACATCAAACAAAAGTACTTTGTTATCTTACTTAATTGCTTTACATTACCAATATTAAAGTCTCACATCGATTACTTTACAAATCAGAAGCAAATATTTTACTTATAAATAAGCTAATTAAAACTGATGTCTCTCAATATTATGGTGCACTCTTTAATAGATATGTAAAATGTATGTGTCTCTGAGTGTTATTTCTCAAGATATTCACGTAGAATGGGTGAAGTGTCCTGCACATGCAACGTAACATTTTTTTTCTCCAAGTGGGAAACCCCAACACGTTTGAAACGCCAACACGGTGGGGGTTTCGCTCGCTAAGGTTTGTGTATATTGTCGAGATTGAAAGTTTGCTTATTTGGCTGTGTAACAGAACTGAGGTGGAATTTGTAAAGAGTAATGAATTTCCTGACCCTTGGTTTGAAGATAATGATGATGGATTTAAACAAAATGCTTCGCAACCTCCCTTAGTTATCCAAGCTTTGCCAAGAGCCATAGAATCTATGTTTTGCAACTTTTGTCACAAATCCGAGGTATTCTAGGCATTTGATAACATAATCAAGGCTTTGACTCAGATTTCAATGTTCTAGTATTGTCTTTGTCTGAATTAGGGTTATGTTATAAGCTACATGGAGTGTGCTAGTATTTAGTGGTAAGGGATTTAAGTAGTTTCTATGAAGTCATGCTTTAAACATTGTATACAAAATAATAAGGGTAAATTTGTTGCAGTTTTTTAAAACTTAGGATCAATTGTACTTTATTATATCAATTTCAAGTATTTTTCTCCCATATTTAATATGATATTTTTTTTTCGTAATGTCCTCATATCTTTCAAATTAGGTGTTAATTCTTGCAACTATAAGAAACTTATATGCAACAAGCGAATTTTTAATGAAACAATCAATCAAAGTGACTTTTTTATATTGTGCTGAAAGTATTAAACTTGTGTATCTTATGATGAATTTTTGTCATAATAAGAATGGCAAATTAATTAGTTTTAAACAATATGCCAAAAAAAATTTGTAATCTATGTGCTTTTTATAATTGAAAAACTAAACTACTAGTTTCTAGAATATGGAATATTGCAAAATATTGTGTTAAATCAGCAAAATATGCTTTCTTTTAAAAAAATTTGGGGTGCAATTAAATGTGTGAATTACAGTGGTTAAAACTTAAAACTTGATATGCTTACTTTTTAATTGCACTCTAAAAAGAAATGCAATCTAAAAAAATTTACTAAGTAAAATATGCTTACTTTTAAAAATATTTAGAGTGTAATTAAATATATTTTCAATTTTTTTTCTTGTTGGCCAATGTAATTATAGCTTGATTCATTGTATTTTGTTATTAGTAGTTATTGTTGATTGATTAGTTGCATCGTATTGTTGATCCCTTGTTATGAATGCTAGTATACGCATCCTCAATCTTGTGGGGGTGCTACAGTATAGTTGAATTTGTTGTGAGTTAGTTGAGAACTTGAGATTAGTTGGATTAGTTTGTTTAGTCTGTGGTTAAGTACTAGTTAGTTACCCTCTCATATTCTATATAAGTCTTACTATTAATTAATTTATTTTAGGGGTGTTCAAATTCAATCTAAATCGAAAAATCAAAATTTAATTAAAATCGAATAAATTTAGTTCTTTTTTTATTAAGTTTTTGAAAACCGATTGAATTTGATTGAATTTTGGATTTGATTTTTAAAATTGATTCAATCTAAATAAAATTGATTAATATTATATAATATATTTGTTTTTTTATAGATTTTATATTTTTACTTATAATAAATTTAATTTCTCACATACTTCTCTCATTTTATGTGATCAAATATTATTTTAAATATGTAAAATAAATTATTTCTACTTTTTATTTTTTATTTCCCTTTATTTCTTTTTAATATGCTAAATTGCTTTTAACTAACAAAATTTTTTGCTTAAAATTTTTTAAGTAAAAAACCTATTAAATCGATCTAATTCAAACCAATTAAGATCGGATTGGATTGATTCACTTTTTAAAATAAAACAAGTTCAATTCAATTCAAACTAATATAAATAATATTATTTAGATCGGTTAACTTCTTAATTCAAAACTGATCTAAACCGAACTACGAACACCCTTAACTTATTGTATATGTTTTCCATCATTCAATAAATTTTAATTTCTGAATTCTCTCATTTCTCTCCTATCTATCATGTTAATTTTTATAAAAATAAATATATAAAAAAGGGGGAAATTTGTAAAGTGAGTTTTGTATATATAATAAGTAAATAAAGATTTATTCACTTATAATTTAATTTAAAGTATATCATAATCTTAATTTACTAAATAATTTAAAGATAGATACACATTTATTAATTTACTTTATATTTTCAACTTGTAGTGCCACATCACTAGTAAAATAAAATTTATTAAATGATGGAAAGTATATACCGGACAAAAGAGAAGACTTTTTGTTCCCCTTACTGTTTCTCTTCGTATAAATGTCATTAAAGTAAAACCCTAATATCTTCCCCTTTCTTCTCATCCAACCTCTATTTTTTCTTTCTTTCTTTCTTTCCTTGATCTGCTTTACGTTTATTCGATCGATCCAAATACATAGCATCCATGTACTGTTGTTAGTTAGATTCAATTCTTGGCACTTAATTTGCACACCCTCCTGATGATGATCAATGGAACCATAAAGATAGATATATACTTAATACTCATCAGAATCATATTACGGAACGGCAAAGTTAACAATTAACTAGCTAGCTACTTGATACCTTTGACGTAATCTCAGTTTCTAAAATGGATCGAAAACATGGAAAGAGGTCACTTCCATCCGAAGAAGCACAAGAGAAAGAAGAGGATCCCATGTTCCCGATTTACTCTACTCGTTCCCAGCAAGACATGTCGGCTGTGGTGTCGGCCCTTGTTCAAGTCATTGGTGGCAATCCAGTGCATGAAGAAGATCCTTTAGCATCTTCTCACTCCAGTGCTGCAGAGAATGAACAATCTCATCCACCGCAAGATCAAGGTATGTGCCTGCATATATTGCCATAATCACACTACTGCAAAATTATGCGTCTTTCTTAATTCATATGTTACTTTAGAATTTGATTAAAGGAGTAAGGACTATAGAATTAGTAGTTAGGGTTGATGACTTGATGCACGACAAGTCTTCTTTTCTCTGTTTCTGTTCTTTTCTTCCTTTCCAATCCAGCTGGGTCAAACATAAAAATGATATTTCATATGCTCTCATATAGCTAATGCACTCTTTAGGGTTTCATAATTTCTCTCTCAAAATCATCATCTTCCCCTACAACTTCCAAGGTGTGAGGTTCATACATGAATCTTAAATTTGATTTTGTTTGTGTAAATTAACATTTTCATTGTCTTCTCAATATTCTTGTCTCTTCTATCTATAATATTGTTTTCAATTCCACAACACTATTAACGAATCACACACCACATTTCTATATATACATCTACTATGGAATTATAGATCATATACATATATTTTACATAAAAATGACATATAAAGACACAGATTTAAAAACTGTGTGCCCTGTATTTAGGGTTTATATCTATCTATCTCTTTAGATAATTTTATTATATGTAAAAAACACCGATAAAATGATCAATTCCCTTCATTTTACACCTTCCATTTTTAAGAACAAAAAATGAGAGAAAAACCAAAAACTCAACTTACACTTTTTTTTTTGTCTCTCCTTTTTTTTTTGCCTAGAGTGATGCTACATGTCCTCAAGAGCCATGTTTTAATGTCAGCTATATTACAAGTATTTCTTGCAAACAAAATAAAATTGAGAATAAAAAAAATCTATCCCAATCAAAATAGTAATCCAAGATCAGCCGTGCTAAAAAAAAAAAGTTAGGCAGTGTACAATTTCTCTTTTCCCAAAAACGGAAAATGTAAAGGTTAGGTATAGAATTGTGGTGAATCAATAACATTATTATTTTTAACAAGTCTCTGGTGCTTCTCCTTTTGCTCGAAAAGAAAGGAGGGAACCTCTGCTACTTAAACACCTTTTTTTAAAAAAAAGTGAGGTACACACCACACATTACTAAACATCATTTAAATGATGTATATCTTACTTATGTTTATATGACACAATTAAAATAGAGGTGAGCCAAAAACTAAGTGAGATCAAACATAATTAAACAGTACAAACTATGCAAACATAAAGTAATGTGAGTAAAAATGTGTAATTAAAATTTTTTTTTTTTTTACACCTTCATTTTTTATGGAAAAAAGGAAGACAGAAGAGGAAAAAGTGTAAAATACTAATTGTAGTAGTAACAGACGTGTTTATGTGTGATGATTTGCACGTGTGCATGAAGGGAATGTAAGAAGAAGACACTATAGAGGAGTGAGGCAGCGGCCATGGGGGAAGTGGGCGGCGGAGATTCGGGATCCGAAGAAGGCAGCGAGGGTTTGGCTTGGAACTTTTGACACTGCTGAGGCTGCTGCACTTGCATATGATGAAGCAGCTCTCAGATTCAAAGGAAGCAAAGCTAAGCTCAATTTTCCAGAAAGGGTTCAAGTCACAAGTGAATTTGGTTACCTCACAAATCGTCCAGAACTTCATGCGGTATCAAGCAGTGGGAATAATGAACAAGCACCTACCCCAATTGCTCTTGCTCCCCGTCCAAGTCCTTTTCTTGCATATGCCCAACTTCATGGCGGTGGGAGCAACACTAACAACTTCAATTATTTTATGCCTCGTTTCTATGGGAGTGAGAGTGACATGTTTGTTTCTTCTCGTCCCTTATCAGCTGCCTCTTCGTCTTCATCGTCATCTTCTGGACTAGTATCTCAACAACAACAAGAGCTTCTACCATTTTCGATGCAATCTGGAGGTTCTTCTTCTACTTCTGAGCCTCCTAGGAAGTGACTTGGATGGTAGACCGTAGACATTGAAGACGATACATCTGTATTTATATATTTTCATGATTATATATATCATATATTCTTATGAATTTTCATTTGATTCTACATACTATATGTTTTCGTTGAAATGTTTGTTTGAAGAAGCATGTCACTCGTGCCTAAGAAAAAGAGTCAAGACCCATTATAATTTGAGCATGGCACTAATAGTTTAAAGTTTTCACAATCATTGATTTGATGTAGTATCAAGAGTCGAGACCTTCATAATCAAAACATTAAGGTGCTCAATCTTTATTGCTTTTCATTGAACTATATGATATATCTATCTAACTCTACATATATACATACATATAAGCACGAGTACATATACATTCTCGACTAGGCTTGTATATATCTATGACAATCACAGATCACTTACCGAAATCTCTTCCATTGTATTAATGGATGCTTCTACCCATGTAAATGTAAACTCTTGTCGTTCTGGCAACCATCAAATCAACAAACAAGCTGCAAATATGTTATTAGGTAGAGAATTACCATGGTTATCAACAAGGTTGGGTGTAATGGTAAGCAAACATTTTTAAAGAGATGAGTAAAGTTTAAACTCCATCAAAGAAAATTGTAAACAATTATTTAAAAAATCTCTTAATCACAATAGTTTTTAAAGATTAGTTTCATAATAATACTTATAGAAATATTGATCAAAGAAAAAAAATAAAAAAGAGCTATCATGAATAGAGAAATTTTTATTTAAATCATGGATACTTAGTTAGGTGCATCAGATTAATTATGATTTAGTATTTTTGTGAATAATTGTGTTACATAATTAATTTCATAAAAATTAATAAAAATACTAAATCTTGATTGATTTGGTGCACCTAACTATGATATCCATAATTTAAATAAGAATTTTTTTATGGATAAAGACTTCAAGTCCCAAAATAGCGAGAGGACGAATAAGAAAAGGAAAGAATAGATAAACTAATCCGTCATGAAAGAGAGGGATTGAAGAAAAAAAAAAGAGAGAGAGAGAGGGAGAGAGCAGAGTTTATTTGAGCTTTTACGTGTGTATCTCAGAAGCACCCATCTATATATATGTGTGTGTGAATAAGAGAATAAAAAACTGGTTTGAACACGCAAATTAATTCTGAGCCAACTTAGGTAGGCTGTTGGCGAAACCGCGTCGAAATGTTGGCTGATCGAAAAACTAACAATATAAAAAGATGCACGTAGGAGCTCATTAAACTAAAATTTTCTCAATTCTTATTTTTAGAAAAAAATATTTATACATTTTTTTTCACATGATTAATGTTTTACACCACAATTCTGCATAGAAATAGAAATTAATTTGTGTGAAACTCTAGATTTCCTGTGTAAGAAAAGTCAATTTTTATACAAGAAAAAATTTACGTAAAACTGAAGTTTAAATAAAAAAATAGTTAATATACAGATATTAGATCAGCATTCTTCCTATATATATTACCACCTCTATATAGAAAGGTTTTTGTTTTTTTTTTTTTATGAAATCATACAATTTTTATGTATTCTAAAAATAATATACTTATCCAATAGTCCAAACATAACTTGTAACATAATAATTAAATCTGTAACGTTAAATTAATTTTAGAATAATAAATTATTAAACGTATTGCTTTTAAAGTATTGTGTGCGTGTATATATATATATATATATTTATAAGAAATTTGAAAAATGCTCAGTAGCCTGGAGCTTTGTAAATTGGTGGATCCCACTTTATGATAGGATCCACTTCTGTTTAGTTTCTTCCCGTATTCATCCGTCTCCATGTGTTCCGGGTTGTGTAACACAACCTAAGAAATTTTCAATCACATCACTATGGAAAAGCTTTCCTACAGGCCACGTGTATTGTGCCAAACTGTCCATGCCACTTTACAATCAGAACTACAATTAGTCTTCTCTCAACACGTTAGCACGAGGAATGTTTATTTTTTTGGGGGCATTTAATTAGCACACAGATTGCAGAGAAAAAGAACATAACATTGGATAGTTGAAATGTGAGATATAGTCAAAATTAACTCCTAATAGTACATTTGTAGTGTAGCGAAGAGGTCATTGAATTCGGCAAAGGAAGGCCAAAAATCCAGCATGAAGTCTCGAACAAGCATATCTTCCTGGGAAGAAGAAAACGATAGCGATTCTGATTCTTAATTATTGTAATAATATCTCACTATGAATTCCTCAAATCTGTATCCTTTCCACTTTTATGGACCGTGGAATAAGTCCTCTGTCTACTGAAGCTTCTCGTACACTCTGGATATGTATGCTAGATGTTCCCGTCAACGCGAAATTAAGACAGAATGTTAGGAATATTTTTTTTTATTAAATTATGTTATATATTAAAATATATATTTAATTTTTATTAATATATAATTAATTTAATTAATATATAATTAAATTTAAGTATGTAATTTAATATAAGACAAAACTTAAATAAAATTTTTTAGATGTTTATGGTGTTATTTTTTAATAAAAATATAATATGTGTATTTTTTTATAACTCATTAATAAAAACTTAAAAAATAATGATTAAATGATTAAAATTTAAGTTATATGTTATATTTTTATTAAAAAATAAAACACGTATCTTATTTTTATTGAAGAATAACATTATAAATACTTAAAAAATTTTACCTAAAATTTAACCTTTAATATATAATAAAATTTAATATAAAAAATATATTAAAAAAAGTGTGATAAATAATATATTTATAACACTCTTCTTGTGACATATAGAGAGAAACTAACTTTCCAATAATATTATCTCAATTATAAATAGCAAATCAGGCAGTTTGACTTAAAGGAGAAAACCGGTCGAATTCACTAGTATTAAATTGAAGGCTTTTTTACTAAATTGTTGTAAAATTATTTATTAAAATATTATTTTTTAAAATTATATATTGAATTGTTATTTTTTAAATTATTTATTAAAATGTTAATTTTTTAAAATTATATATTAAATTATTATTATTTTATCTTATGTGATATTTTTTAATATTTTTTGACCATGTGAGATGTGTCAAATAGAATGATGCATCCACGTAGATTACGTCAACATGCTTGGAGTAACCTACGTGGATGCCTCATCTTATTTGGTGCATCCTATGTGATTTTGCCATATGTAATGGCGTATTTACATATAATACACCAAGTTTGTTGACGTAACTAAGGCAAATACGTTATATGTTTTGGCGCAATCTACACACGGTCGTGTGTTACTCCAAATATCAAACAGAAGCATTTTTCAAGTTAGATACGGCAATGTATCCTAAAAAAAATGAGATAGAAGCATTTTGTGAGTTACACACGGTCGTGTCTAACTCCTCAATCTTTCACAGGACCCTGTGAGCGCCAAAATGATAATCTTTTGTTTCAAAAATACGATGTCTTTGCATGCTTTCACTCCAAATGTGATAAATCTCATTTAATTTACAAAAATGAAGACAATGATAAGGATCTATGTAAAATTCACCATTAAACATAAGTAAATTACCATAATTTATCTGGTTTAAGACTATTAAATATAAAATTATAAACCGTAATATAAGTTAACTATAACACCAAACTCATACTCATTTGTTTGTCACAACAAAGAGTCTTTAAAGTCAAAATAGTTTTTTTTTTCTTTTTTTGTGTATGTTCCTGCATGTTTATTTGAGAAAAAAAATTATTTTTTTAAACGTTTATTTGGTGAGTAGTCTCCCAATCATGACCCTTCCAATTTTGAGAAATGACATTTTTTTTATATTTTTGGTTAACGCAGAAGGGCGTAAACTTATTTGACATAATTCAACCAAAGTTCAATCATTCAGATTCTATGAAAATTTTGACAGAGTTTTCCCTAAATATTGGACATTCCCAAAAAGCACATGAACCTGTTTAATTCAACCAGTTACCAAGATTATTAATAAAAACTCAGCGGCAAACATGTTTAATACAATAAGGGTACCAAAATCACAATAAAAAATCATCAATAGTAATTTAAACAAAGCCACTACATATAACATTTTCAGATACACCAATGACATATAATTACACGTTAACAAGATGGGCCCGCATCAGAATGTGGTGGCCTATGAGAGGGATCGGAAAAAGGACTTGACTGTGATGGGTATGGTGGGTAACCTGGTGACGGGTAAGTATATAGTGGGTAACCATGTGGTGGGTAAGGATATGATGGGTAACCTGGTGGTGGGTAAGGATACTGTGGGTAAGGGTATGGTGGGTGATATGTAGGTGGTAGCTGAGCGGTTGGGTATGTAGCAGTGGTAAGAGGCTGAGTCATGTGCTGGCTTGTAGAACCGGAGTCCTCAGGATGTCGAAATCGTGTCCGAGTGCTCGCTAACACTGTCCTCCTTCTACGCTGCGTCCCCTGTTGACTGGACTTCTCGGGTGGCCTTGAAATGTCACCTGTTACTGGAGCTGGACGCAAATGTTTCATTGTAATGTGATCATGTTCCCGCAATGAATGTAGGATCTGTGTAGTAGCTTCTCGAGCGGCAGCGTCAATAGTCGAACTAAACAAATGCTCTACATTGTTTGCCTAAGAAACAGATATAAAATATGTCATTATAATGAATACAAAATAGATATAGTCATTAGCGAATTGGTAAAGAGCTTAGCGCATTTCCAATAGATGCACTAGTGGGAAAAAGTCAGCGTCTGGTAATTCTTTTATACTAACACATGTACTCAGAACGCGAAGCGAGGGGTGCGAGCAAAGTGATTCCCCTAACAAGCTTCTTCCTTCGACTATCCCATGTGGCTATGTAAACAACATGTGTAGCTGGCCAATCCTCATCATGCCTATCTGCCAGTGTAATTGAGTGCAAACTGTCAAGCTGGAGTGGTCTTCGTGATATGGGCTGGTCAAGACCAAACTGGTACATCACTCGGTCTAGCTGGTGCCACTCAACAATGTGAAAACATATGAGAGGGACCACTGCTAGTGCAATGTCCCTACCAGCCACACAAAAAGGTGGAAGTGATATCACCTTCTTATCTGTGTATGGTTACCATATAATATGCAAAATGAGATGCACACAAAGTTAAGAAGTCATATACATAAGTAATTAATTCAAACGAACATAAAATAATACATACCTCATCATTCTTTAACTCATCATTCTTCAAAAAATTTCTAAACCTCTAAATACGTATAAAATAACATAAATGTATAATTAACATTAATATAATAAAAAAATAATCAACAAATCATAAACAAAAAAATTCAAACATTATAATATATGCTTACATATAAAGAATACTATCCGAATTTGATCACAGATAGAGATCCAGACACCACTTCTAGTAGCAAGTGTCAAATTAACTACGTGATAGAGAGTTGAGAGTGTTTAGAGAGAAGAAATTTGTAGAGAGATAGTGAGAATTGATAAAATGGATTGAATGTCACGGATGGGGGAGAGGGGGTGTAAATATATGTCTATGTTACACCAAATGTGTTAACGTATTTAGCTCGGTTACGCCAAACGTGTTGACGTATTCAATACAAAAATCACGTAGGATGCGCCAAATAGGATGGCACATCCATGCAGGTTACACCAAGCATGTTGGCGTAACCTACGTGGATGCACCATCCTATTTGGCGCATCTCACGTGGCCAAAAAATATTTAAAAAATGCCACGTAGGACAAAAGGGTGACAGTTTGGTGTATATTTTCAAAAGAATGACATTTTGATAAATAGTTTAAAAAAGTGACAGTTTGATAAATAGTTTAAAAAAATAGCATTTTGATAAATAATTTTGCTAACATTGGCAGCTTGATAAAAAATCCTTAAATTGAAGGATGATGAGATTATCACAGGGCTCGTAAATTCATCCAAAAAAAAAAGTTCAGGGCTCGTAATTTGATGAACACTAACCAATCTGATCACCTAACAATTATAAATACTTCAAAATATAGTGAATTTATATAATATTTGTATCGAATACTAATATATTAATACAATACTTGTACTTTAGGGGGCTAGTTTGATACGTATGATAGGATAAGACGTGATTGTATTAGGCCTGATAGTATAAGGCTTGATAAAATTTTAATACTATTCAGTATTTGGCACGACAATGTACAAAATACTGTATTGTATAAGATAATACTATCATGTGTTTATTAATGCACTATATAATACTAAATATGATAAAATATTAACACTTTTGACAAAAATACCCTTTAATAAAAAATATGTTATATTCATCTAAATTGATCATGTTATACTAATTTTTGGAGAAATAAAAGTCTCCAAGGCCTATAAAAAAATCATGACTGCTATGTATATTAAATAAAAAACAACTCATGCCTTCACAACAAAATTAGCAAAAATATAAAAAAAATGTCTAGATCAAGTAGTCATTTTCGTCTTTATTTTAGTAAAGCTCATTTTAATAGTAAAAAATCATAAGAATTTATATGGTTATTTGGTTTCTGAATGCAATACATAATATGAAAAATAACTCAAGTCTACACACAATTTCATAAATAGTAACCATAAAGTTCTAATATCAAGTATCATAAAACACCACCAAATTAAAAATAACATCTTTTAATAGCAAGTACCATCAAATTCTTACAAGTACTACTAATTGTAGTCTACTGCATATTTTATTTCTAGTTTTGGAACAATAGCATCATTAGTTATCATCAAGTAAATCTTTCACAAACTGAACACTGAACTTTGTGTTCACCTTGAAACCCCCAAAACAAATGCACAAAAGGAAAGTTTTGCATAAGCAAATGACTAGCCTTGTTGCGTTCTCTATATATGTGTGAGGTCTTCCAATTTCATCATTTCATCAGCAATAGCCCTTGAATCATCATGGAAGTCTTTCACAACCTTAACACCTTCAGATATTACCTTGACACTTTCAACCATGGCACCTATCCTATCAGCAGATTTTCCAACAACTTTTACAAGTGAATTGGCAAACTTGTCCATACTAGTAGCTAATATATCTTCTCCTCTTGACCTATTTCTCACTCGTCGACCTTCAGAATGAGTATCTTTTGCCTTATTCTGATTTTAGTTTACAAACATTGATTGAGTGACATCCTGAATATCATCATCACTCAACCCAATAACTTCCTCCGAAAGTTCTGTAGCAGCGTTGTTTTCATGAGCTTGTTCTTCCTTGTTTAAGTCCTCAAGTACATCAGCAGGAGCTTCAGCATTTTTTCTGATAGCACGATCCTTTTCAAAGATAATCATCAATCGATTAAAGTGAGGAAACACTTTGGTCCTATAGTTCTTTAAGGTTGCATTTTTATTTACACATAAAACAAACATAATAGTCACATTAGTTAGTTAAAGTAGACAAAAAAAAAAAGAAAAAGACATATGATAAAACTAATTAAAAAAATTAGAGAACCTTAGCTTGGATGTAGGCATTCCACACATCATCACTATCAACTATAATCTTCTTATTCAGATCATCCCATCCAAAACCACTTGTGTTCAACATGTCATATATATTACTATACTCTGTTTTAAGACTCCTCATGATTGACTCAATATGTGGTTTCACGTTTATGCCTGCTTCAAGAAACTTGGCCTCCAACTTTTGTTCTAACCATTTAAAAGTATCATTTTTAAATTGCCCAACGTAAGCCATTTTGTTTAGGGCAACTGCCTCCTCTAAGAAATCTAGCAATGCATTAAACTTTTCATTGCTCCAACCCTTACGTTCTCTTTTAACTTTGCCAGCTTGTTGAGTATTTTCAGACATCATATCTATCAAATATATTAACACATGATACAAGTGTAAAAAAGCCAACAACAACTAACTAAATCAAAATAACAAATAAATAAACCTCAATAAAACTGCATGTATTTTATAAGTTCCAATATAGCAGCCACAATATAGTACACCATCAAAACTTAAAAGTACATCATAATTTCAAGGAACAACAATTAAAACTCAAAAGATACAAGCAACCAAAATATAAAAGTACTACTACAAGAAAAATCACGATTTATGAAGGATAAATCTGTCGCAAATCAGCTAAAATCAGCTGCAAATAGGCAATTTGCAATGGATTTGTGGCAAATTCATGACCACTGCAAAAATGGTCATTGTAATATAGTTTGTGGCAGATTTTAGTTTTTGCTGCAAATTTTTCACCGCAAATCTATCACAAAACTCTCCGGAGATAAGCCGGATTCGTTGCTAAAAATGGGGTGTTTTTGCTGCTAATTTGCGGTGGATTTTTCCACTGCTAAAAATCAGCCGCTAATTTATGATAAAATTTTGTCTCAAATTGTGGTGGATTTAGTGACGGATTGGCAGAGCGAATTTAATTAGTAGAGCGATTTTGCGGTGAATTATGCTAATATTTCTGCCCAAAATTTGTGGATTAAAAAAAATTAAAATCAAAAGTTGAAAAATCACAATTACGTAACAAATCTTATCAATGCAATTCCTGTCAATGATTACAACCTGATCCATAAAACATAACCACAATTCTTATCAATGCATCTAACTAATCTATAAAACAAACATAACAAATTACAAAGTTTGTTCAAATACAACCTAATCCATAGAAAAGTTAAGAAATATAAGAGAATCCATACAACACTCAAATATCAATTTCAATCCATATTCTCATCATCATTGTCATCTTCATGATCATCTTCAGTATCTTCATTGTCTTCTTCTAATGTTGGCTGTTGCTGGCTTAGCTGAGTGCCAGCGGCTTGTAAATATGATTGCAACAAATTGCTAATTTGTTTACTCTGTTGACGCTGGTATCGTTCAAATCGTATTTTTCACTCTGCATCATGTTGTTGGCCACGTTGTTGGCTCTGCTACTCCATTCGCTATTAAATCTCCTGAACTCGATCCTCCATCTCCTTCTGCAACTGCTCCTTAACCTGATTAATATATGTAAACACAAATTCATCAATTCATAACACAACTCAATCCAAACAACTATTATTTCCAAAATCCTTATATCACTTAACATGGTATGACCATATCTCATTCAAGAAAACACTTTTTCAATACTTAATTGATAATACTCATGAAAATCACACATCGTATACTTGATAAAATTTTGGCAGTATTTCCTATTAATCTCCAAGTGCACGACTAGAAAGTGGTGACATCTGCCACGATCAAGTGTGCACCTAGAGAACAAAAGGAAATGTTGCACAACAAAATTTTATCAAGTATATGATATGAGATTTAAGGAATAACTATAATCAAGTGAAGGAAAAGTTTCTTCCCAAACTGTCCAACTTGGACAATTCAAGATTCAATACAATGAGCAGTACCTTCAAAAAGATCATGTGCTCACTAATATTGAATCTCAAACGGGAAACTAAGGCTTCGCTCACCAATACGATTTACCCCAAGCATCAAATATATAACAAAGATAATAGAACCAGGCAGAGTTACAGTATAGAGCAATAATCAAATGAAAATTGATTATGGACAGATAAATTTTCTAAACCCAAAATGTAAAGTGAAAAAATGACAGATCATTTTTATATGAAAGGCATTAGGCTGAGCTTCAATATATGGTAAACCCAAGATTTTGAAAGATAATAGCAAACTTTATGATTAAATGATTTATTATATTAAAATAGCATTAAATAATAAATATGGTTTGCTTCTATCAGTATCAGGTGTGTAATGCACGACTATCCAATTAGCAGAATATTTGGGTTCTTTTAATCAAACAGGTCATGAGCATGTGATCAAAATCTAAATCTACAATTCACAATGGCATTAAGCATCTTACAATACATAAAAAATGAAAAGCGATGCATCATATAGATAGCAGTCAAATGACCTACAAGCACGCTCCAAATGAGCATTGTTGGCATATCAGAGCAAGCAATGAACAGAGCATCCAGGATTTCACCACCATCACTTAAATCAATCCTTCTATTTTCATCATACAAAGTTAGTGAATGACAGTCATAACCAAACCATTGCATCAATAATTTACATTCATGCCATCTTCTAAATTTGAAACAAAAAGGAATAAGTATCATTTTAATTGGGTACAAAATATATGTCATTCATTAACAAAAGTACATTCACGTTCTTTACCTTATACAAAGGCTACAAGTTGTATGTGCGACAAGCAACCCAAATTCTATGTAGAATATATCTTTGATAATATGGTAGGAGTAGTTTATTTTGGGATAAAAATTTGGATAAACATAAATTAGATTAGTCTCATTGGTTCCTCTAAATTTGTGAAATCACTCAATAATAAGTCTCATTGGTTCCCTAGTTACTGGTGCAATGTATAAGCAGCCAACAAAGTTTCCACTCTTTTACTTTTTATTAGGGTTCAATTAAAACTAAATTGAACTAAAATTTATTATAAAAACAATAATAAATTAAATGCACAAAAAAATGCAAATTGAGAAACAAGTTTAGTCCGCTAATTATTATTATTGTTATGTGAAAAATGTGACCAACACATGTTTTTACCTTTTGATTTGATTCCCAAAGACAAAAAAACAAATGTAACGTAATAATTAAAAAACCCTAATAATTGTTTTATCTAAAAAAATTGTAATAAATTAAAAAGAAGACTTACTTGCAAACAAATAATTGAAAATATGCATAATCAGTAGCAGTACCAACACTCAAACATGAAGACCAATATGTCACTGAATTTGAAGCAACTCAAGGGTACCTGGTTGGTGCCATTAATGTAACACCCACCTTAGGGTATCATATTTCAAACCAACTTCTTATAAAATCGTTTACCCAAGTTATAAAATATTTAATATTATTAAAATACGGGTTTCAAAATTTTTTTTCACAGATAACATAAACTTTACTGAATTAGAAAAACACAAGATATAAAGACTGGATTAAATACATCTCTCGTATATAACATAGATTCATAACATCTTCATTACATAAAACTCACGTATTCTAAATAAATATAATTACCATATAAAAACTCGACCTAGCCCAAGTTCACAACACCTAAAGACATAAGTCCTTCTTAGAAGACAAATTCCCTAGCTGAGAATGTCTCGATGGATAGAAATCCGAGCAAGTGATATCTCGGAGTCCTCCCTAGGAGTATAGTGAAGATCATTCCACAACTCCCTGATAGGTAAAACAAACTCTACATATGCAACCGTAAAAGAAGAAGTAATGACCCCATAGCGTGTCCTACTTGCGGATAGAGTAATGTCACCATAATACTCTATATACTCAGAGTCCCAATGGACACGTCAAGCAGCAGCGCCTTCAAGAAATTATAGTCTAAAGAAACCTAACTGATCTCTCCTTGTCGTCATCGCAGTCTTCACAGAAGTAAGCATACAATAGAAATAGATAGAACAATACAGCAAAGAGGTGAGATTCCCTACATTACATATCAATATAGCAGCAAAGAAACGACAAACATACCAATACAGTACAACATACAATCCATTAAATAGTATAAAATCAACATATATATTCATGATAGTTAACAAATAAATAATCCAATAAACTTGTAGCATAATAGCAGACATAATAATAATATCACATCAATATTATATCACAATAATATAAATGTTGACTATGTATATGCACGATGTGTATGTTGACCATCCTTATGCACAATGCAACCAGTTCCTACTCCATGGAGTTAGACTCAACTTCAGAGAAGAACGTTCCAGAAGATCTGTCTCCCCTAAAAGACAGTCTACGCCAGATCATGAAAAGAAATACTGGTTGTCGGGCTACCAGTGCGTTGCAGTCGATTTATCACGGCTAGGGGTATATATATATAGTGATAGCATAATCATTAAGTGAATCACCTCGCCCTGACATCCCCCAAGATCTGGTCCTGATCCACTATCCTGTGAGTTCTGGTTCACTCTTTAGGCATAAACGCCACAACAGCCACCGACTGTATAATGCTCAAAAGCATATTCAATGAAATCAAACTACCGTTGTACCGTTCCCAATGATATTAAAGCAACTGCCCATACAATTGTCCAATACCATTAGTATCAATGACATTATATAACCACCCATACAACTATATAATACCAATGATCCACTCGGGTCCAGAACTTCGGTTCCACAAGCACAATGCTAAAACCATAAACCACTTGGGTGCAGTACGTCGGCCCTACAGCAAAACTCGCTGTTCCTCTCAATCGCATACTGATTTTATCAGATTTTCACAAGCGCGTAATACTTTAGTTACATTTTTAAATTGCGTAATGATTTTTTAACATTTTCTCAATCGCATAGCTAAAAATCACTGTTTTTAAATTGCGTAAGAGTTTTTTTACGTATTTTCAATTGTGTAAAACATTTTAATCATATTTTAAGCTTAAATTAAAGCTTTTCTCATTTAATATCAAAATTGAACTTTAATTCTAATATTTCCTTAATGAATCACTTTTAAATGATATTTCGATCATTTTCTCACTAAACCTCCTTTAATAAATATTTTAAAACATTTTCCATAAAACATAACTTATTGAAATTAATTCAAGGTATCTCAAAAATATTTGTTCATTACTCTTAATAAAACCTAAAATAAAATACTGTAAGTTCCCAACTATCCTCAAAAATCATTTCATTGCTAAAACTTCTCTAAATAATATTTTCTAATATTTTCTTCACAAAACTGTATTTCTTTGATTAACTTGGAGTATTATAGTTCAAAATTTCCTAACGCGCTTCAAAACCCAAAGGGTGAGCTATACGTCAGTAAATTTCAAGGTTTGACTTTTATCTTACTTAATACTCTAATTACACTAATTTAATTCTAAAAATTAGTTTACTTTCTTTTTACATCTCAAAATTCATTAAATCGAGTTCTTGTTAATTAATCCTTCAAGACTACACTTAAGAAAATATTTTTGATCTAAAATACTAACTCTTGGCATGTTGGCCGCAAATCCATTTATTTTTCATAATCAAATATTTATTCATTTTCTATCTCATTTTTCTTTATAAAAATCTTTAATCCATTTACTTGTTACCTAATCATCTAAAATCCATACTTAGTAAAACATTTCAAGTGGTTTATTCCAAAATCATCATTGAGGCCGTGAGCCTCTTGGTTATTTGAACCCAAAACAATTGTCCTTTCCACATGATTCTTATCATATACAACATATCATATATTCAAGCTCACTATTAACGCAATAAAATCATATTAATCATTTAATCATAAGTTAATCATAATCATATCATCTCACATATATAAATCATGCATAAATATCAAAGCAATAGAAATCACAAATAATCCAACAAGCATAAACCAATAACCACACAATCGAGTGAATAAATCCTCACATGGATTTTTCACTAACAAACACAAACAATCCATTCTTTCACCACCACATATGGCCAATGAGGCTTCTTGCTAACTAGTCTAACCATTTTTGTTGACTTCATCTCCTAACCATTGATTTAATTTAAGGTAGATATCCTAAGCTTCCTTATCAAGTTTGCTCTCACACCATTGATTAGATCAATGGTGATCATCCAAGGCTTCTTCATCAAGTTTGCCATCCAACGGTTCACAACAAAGTCCATGCCATTAAACTTGACCAATTTCTATTGGTTAGTCATTAATCTATGCAATGATGATTCATTATTACGCTTAAGATATTTAACTTAGATATTTTCATTCAGATATTTTACAAAAGATATTTTCATCTAGATATTTTACGTAGATATTTTTTTGAGATATTTTACTGAGATATTTTTCGTTAGATATTTATCCTTAGATATTTATCCATAGATATTTTGCTAGGTGAGTCATTGTTTCTACAAGTTTCTAGAGAAAGAATAATAAGATAAGCTTGAAAGAGTAAGTAGCCAATTTGAATTTGTCTCCTAGCTTGAGTAGTCAATTTGAATTTCTCCTCTTCAACTTGAGTATCCATTTTGACTTCTTCCTGCTTGCCATTGGTCCATCACTTTGAGTCATCGCCATCAAGATATTTTCCCGAATATATTACCCAATGGACAATAACTACTGCTATTATTACTCAATGGATAATAAAAAACTCAGATAAAGAAAATTTCAGTCAACTGTTCCCGATTTCAGGTTTAATAAGATCCCCCGATCCCGCCTTGACAGTCTGAAACTTTCTGGTCCAGAAAAATAAAAAACTCAAACACACGTACAACTCAAAATAATATTAAAATAATCAAAAACTCAAAAAAATCTATAAAAATTCACAAAAATCATAAAAATTATGAAACTTATATATTTTTAGAAAAAAATGAAATTCGGGCATACAGTTCAAAATAATATTAAAATAATTAAAATAATTAAAATTTTCTAAAAATTCACAAAAACCTTCAAATATTATAAAAAGTATTTATATAAAAAAAATAAAAAATCGGGGTGTTACAACTCCCCTCTAAAAAGAATTTCATCCTCGAAATTTCTCTTACCTTTATAACAAATAAGGATATTACTTCTTTATCTTGTCTTCAAGCTCCCCCGTAGCATCTCCAGTTACGTCGTTTCCAGATCACCTTTCTACTTCTCTCGAATTTCCTTTATCAGACTATTCGAAACAATAATCGTATTCAAACAACTTCTTCCCGGTGTTAAATTCATAAACAACCGCATATTCCTAAATTGTACTATCAATTCACTCTCCTTAACCATCATAATAGATATACTAAGCACATTTTCTACTTAAGGTATCCACCACGACATTCGCCTTTCTGGAATGATACTGAAGTTAAAAATCGTAGTCTTTCCAAAAATTCTAACTATCATCTTCTGATCGAACAGGTACTCCAAGCTCTTGTGATTGATGTAGACATCGTAGGTTAATCCATAAAGAAAACGTCTCTAGATCTTCAATGCAAAATGACTATCACAAATTCCAAAACGTGAATCGGACAATTGTTCTTATGTACTTTCAACTGTCTAGAAGCATACGCTACAATCTTTTTATTTTGCATCAACGCACAACCTCAACCCAAAAGTTTGAACTTCTTCTAACCCGAATTCGCACTCGGACAGCTTCGCGTATAACTTCTTCTTCTTCAGAGTTTGAAAAATCACATCGAGATGTTCAGCATGTTCCTCCGGACTTCGAGAAAAGATCAGGATATGGCCAACAAGGACAACAACAAATCTGTCTTAATAAGGATGAAAGATCATATTCATGTAAATCGTGAATATCACAAAAACATTCGTTACCCGAAACGGTATTACTAAATACTCATAGTGCCTATAATGCATCCAAAAAATTATCTTGGAACATTTTCTACTTTCATGCGAATCTGATGATAACTAGCACGCAAATTGATCTTGAAGAAAACAGCGACGCCCTTCATTTGATCTTCTAGTTCCCATGTTGTATCTCCCATCACATCGTTTCAGATTATCTTCACCAAGGTAATTTTTTTGAGTTGTTTCACCCGCCTATCCTTTATCTTAACAGAAAATGTCTAATAGATCAAGTTCTCTTTTTAATTGTACTGTACCTAGTGCTATGTCATGGGTTGTATCAGGAATATATTTTCTTAATTGAAATACATGGAAGACATTATGAAGGTTAGAAAGAAAAGTGATAAGACTATTTGGTAGATTATCGGATCTATCCAACAAAGAGTTTGATATGGTCCAATGTATTTAGAAATGAACTTTCTGGATTCAAATCTAAAAATCTCAGTCTAAGGAAACACTAAAGTTTTATTGAAACAATATAATAGGATATGGTTAGAAGATAATCAATTTTTTCATAAAATCACGAACTCAAATAGATGTGATTTTAGACAAGCAAATCAAATCAACAGAAAAGATTTGACCTTTAACAGAAACAGGGTAGATTTAGAAAACTTGAGTATAAATAACAAGTTTAACAAGAAGAGTAGAAATACTCAGATCAAAAGATAACAAAGACATAGATAACTCAAATTGATTTACTCAGTCTTATTTGTGAAAGAAGTAGACAAACCAAATCAACAAAAAGTTCTAATCTCGAAGAATAATAGGATAGTTTTAAACATGCTTTGAGTAGTAATAGCAAGTTTAGAAGTTGAAATAGCACTATTCAAGTCAAAAGGAAACAAAAACACAGATAACCCAAATAGTTTACATAGTCACAGACCATAAAAGAATGGGTTACCTTGCGAGTTATACAGTACAATTTTAGAATTACTCTCTATGGCACAGCTTCCTTGTTTCTTAAGTTTTTATATTTGAACGCTTTCATTCCACTCTTTGTATTGACTCTTTCTTCTACATGAGATCTTGACTCATGAAAGGTTCCATCTTCGATTGCGTACAACCTCTAGAAATATGTCCGGGCTTCCCGTATCTGAAACAAATAACTCCTTTGATCTTACATTCTTTTGTCAAATGAGCTTTTCCATACTTCCTACATTTCGATGCTGATGCTAAAATCTGACCAAATTCGTTGCCACTAGTACTTCCTCCATTTGTTCGTTGTTGCTTCCCCGGTGGTCATATATACGGCTTTTGCTGAAATCGATTGATCTTACACTTCCTTCCCTTTTGGATCCTAGTTGGTCCAAAGTTATAGCTTCTCACATCCTGAGACTACTTCAACTCTAACAAGTTCTGAAGTTTGGTTATCAGTTCCTACTGTTGAGCGACCTTCTGACTCTGTTGTACCGCTACGTCAGCCATCCTCTGCATTACACTTTTAGCTGCGACTATACGATCATCGTCAAGACTCGTGTCCATATGCTTACATTTACCGGGAGCCATTGCCGTTTCTTTGAAAACAGACAAATCAAAACACAAAGTAACCAAATGTAACCATTTCAAACAACGTTGTCTCCTTTCGAAAATCAAACAATATATCTCTGTGTTCGGTGTCAGAGAAACACACAGCACAAACAAGACAAACTTACCCACAAACCCAAAAAACTCTAACTTGGGCTCTGATACCAACTAATGTAACACCCACCTTAGGATATCACATTTCAAACCAACTTCTTATAAAATCATTTACCCAAGTTATAAAATATTTAATATTATTAAAATACGGGTTTCAAAATTTCTTTTTGCGGATAACATAAACTTTACTGAATTAGAAAAATACAAGATATAAAGACTGGATTAAATACATCTCTCGTATATAACATAGATTCGTAACATCTTCATTACATAAAACTCACGTATTCTAAATAAATATAATTACCATATAAAAACTCGACGTGGCCCAAGTTCACAACACCTAAAGACATAAGCCCTTCTCAAAAGACAAATTCCCTAGCCGGGAATGTCTCGACGGATAAAAATTCGAGCAAGTGATATCTCGGAGTCCTCCCTAGGAGTATAATGAAAATCATTCCACAACTCTCTGATAGGTAAAACAAACTCTATATATGCAACCGTAAAAAAAGAAGTAATGACCCCATGGCGTGTCCTACTTGCGGATAGAGTAATGTCACCACAATACTCTATATACTTTGAGTCCCAATGGACACGCCAAGCAGCAGTGCCTTCAAGAAACTGTAGCCTAAAGAAATCTAGTTGATCCCTCCTTACCGTCATCTCAGTCTTCACAGAAGTAAGCATACAATAGAAATAGACAGAATAATACAGCAAAGAGGTGAGATCTCCTACATCGCATACCAATATGGCAGCAAATAAACGACAAACATACCAATACAGTACAGCATACAATCCATTAAATAGTATAAAATCAGTAGATATATTCATGATAGTTAACAAATAAATAATCTAATAAACTTGCAGCATAATAGCAGACATAATGATAATATCACATCAATATTATATCACAACAATATAAATGTTGACTATGTATATGCACGATGTGTATGCTGACCATCATTATGCACAATGCAACAAGTTCCTACTCCATGGAGTTAAACTCAAATTCAGAGATGAACGTTTCAGAAGATCTGTTCCCCCTAAAAGACAGTCTACGCCGGATCATGAAAAGAAATACTGGTTGTCGGGCAGCCAGTGCGTTGCAGTCGATTTATCATGACCAGGGGTATATATATATAGTGATAGCATAATCACTAAGTGAATCACCGCGCCTTGACATCCCCCAAGATCTGGTCTTGATCCACTATCCTGTGAGTTTTCATTCACTTTTTAGGCATAAAACGCCACAACGGCCACCAACTGTATAATGCTCAAATGCATATTCAATGAAATCAAACTACCGTTATACCATTCCCAATGATATTAAAGCAACTGCTCATACAATTGTCTAATACCATTAGTATCAATGATATTATATAACCGCTCATACAACTACATAATACCAATGATCCACTCGGGTCCAGAACTTTGGTTCCACAAGCACAATGCTATAACCATAAACCATTCGGGTACAGTACGTCGATCCTACAGCAAAACTCGCTGTTCCGCTCAATCACATATCGATTTTATCACATTTTCACAATTGCGTAACACTTTAGTTATATTTTCAAATCGCGTAATGATTTTTCAACATTTTCTCAATCACGTAGCTAAAAATCACTATTTTGAAATCGCGTAAGAGTTTTTCTACATATTTTTTATCGCGTAAAATATTTTAATCATATTTTAAGCTTAAATTAAAGCTTTTCTCATTTAATATCAAAATTGAACTTTAATTCTAATATTTTCTTAATGAATCACTTTTAAATGATATTTCAATCATTTTCTCACTAAACCTCATTTAATAAATATTTTCAAACACTTTCCATAAAACTTAACTTATTTAAATTAATTCAAGGTATCTCAAAAATATTTGTTCATTACTCTCAATAAAACTTTAAATAAAATACTCTAAGTTCCTAACCATCCTCAAAAATCATTTCATTGCTAAAACTTCTCTACATAATATTTTCTAATATTTTCTTCACAAAATTGTATTTCTTTGATTAACTTAAAATATTACAGGTCAAAATTTCCTAACGCGCTTCAAAACCCAAAGGATGAGCTATATGTCAATAAATTTTAAGTTTTGATTTTTATCTCACTTAATACTCTAATTACTTGAGAAAATATTTTTGGTCTAAAATACTAACTCTTGGCATGTTGGCCGAAAATTCATTTATTTTCCATAATCAAATATTTATTCATTTCCTATCTCATTTTTCTTTGTAAAAATTTTTAATCCATTTACTTGTTACCTAATCATCTAAAATCCATACTTAGTAAAACATTTCAAGTGGTTTATTCCAAAATCATCATTGAGGCCGTGAGCCTGTTGGTTATTTGAACCCAAAATAGTTTTCCTTTCCACATGATTCTTATCATATATAACATATCATATATTCATGCTCACTATTAACGCAATAAAATCATATTAAGCATTTAATCATAATTTAATCATAATCATACCATCTCACATATATAAAATCATGCATAATATCAAAGCAATAGAAATCACAAATAATCCAACAAACATAAACCAATAACCACACAATCGAGTGAATAAATCATCACATGAAATTTCTACTCACACACAAACAATCCATTCCTTCACCACCACATATGGCCGATGAGGTTAATCTTTCTCTTACCTGGTGTGTAGCTTCTTAAGCTCCTTGTAAAACTCTCTTTGTATCAATCTTTCACCACCAAGTAGATCTTAGAATTAAAATAAACACATAAAAATTAGTATCTATAGCTTGATTAAGATGACCATAGATCAAGCATGGTCTTAGGATTCCAAGAACCAAGTAAGAAATCAAGTTTCAAGATCTTTACCTTGAAACCCTAGAACTTAAATCCAAGAATCAAGCTTGAAGATGATTGATTTAGACTAAAGTCTCAACACCAAAGAGTCTTAGAATGATGTGAGGATTCAAGAAGTGAGGTTGGATTGAATCAAAAGTGGTTAGATGTTGGTGGAGAGGGTATAGCCGTGAGCTTCCATGGATGAACAAGGTGTGAACTTTTTTATTTTCAACTTGAAGAACAAGATCGAAGATGAATGATCTAGGCTAAGATCTCAACTACAAAGTATCTTAGGATTGTGTATAAATTCTAGATCTAAGGTTGTTTAGAATTATTAAAGCTTGGAAGGTGTTTCAATGGGTCTTGGCCGAATGCTCAAGGAAGAGAGAAGATAGAGTTCTTGGTTGGTTCTTGAATGAGAGAGAATGGAGAGAATTGGTTTATGTCACAAAGTGTTAGAAATGAAAGGAAATAGCTTATTTCTCTAAGGCTTGGCCGTGTAGTTGCATGCATAGGAAGGCCAGGGCTTGTTTTGGAAGATAAAAATCCATCACATGGCTTCACATGGTCTCACATGGCATAGGTCATCAAGTGGTCACCTATTGGACATAAATTAGATAAATATCTTGTTCATGAACATCCTAGAATACTCTAGGTAGCTGTGGATCTCAATGGAATGCTAACCAAGCTTTGATTTCATTTTATTCTTAGTTATATTTAAACTAACTTAATTAGGTCATCTAGTTACATGTCTAACTATCTAGTTACATGATTAAGTCATACATTGGTCACACTAGAGTCATGCATTCTAGAAAATTCTAGATCCTACTTGTAACTATGGATTCTAAGTATTAGCAAACTTAGTTTGTTTCATTTAGTTGCTACTTAGGCTTTTAGAGTAACTTAGTTAGATTATCTAGCTTTTTGCTAACTAGTCTAACCATTTTTGTTGACTTCATCTCCTAACCATTGATTTAATCTAAGGTAGATATCCTAAACTTCCTTATCAAGTTTGCTCTCACATCATTGATTAGATCAATGGTGATCATCCAAGCCTTCTTCATCAAGTTTGCCATCCAACGGTTCACAACAAAGTCCATGCCACTAAACTTGACCAACTTCTATTAGTTAATCATTAATCTATGCAATGATGATTCATTATTACGCTTAAGATATTTAACTTAGATATTTTCATTCAAATATTTTACAAAAGATATTTTCATCTAGATATTTTACGTAGATATTTTTTTGAGATATTTTACTGAGATATTTTCTGTTAGATATTTATCCGTAGATATTTTGCTAGGTGAGTCATTGTTTCTACAAGTTTCTAGAGAAAGAATAATAAGATAAGTTTGAAAGAGTAAGTAGCCAATTTGAATTTGTCTCCTAGCTTGAGTAGTCAATTTGAATTTCTCCTCTTCAACTTGAGTATCCATTTTGACTTCTTCCTGCTTGCCATTGGTCCATCATTTTGAGTTATTGCCATCAAGATATTTTCCCGAAGATATTATCCAATAGACAATAGTTACTGCTATTATTACTCAATGGATAATAGAAAACTCAGATAAAGAAAATTTCAGTCAACTGTTCCCAATTTCAGGTTTAGTAAGATCTCCCGATCCCACCTTGACAGTCCGAAACTTTCTGGTCTAGAAAATTTTTTTATTTTTTCGGGCTTGCCTCAAACACACATACAACTCAAAATAATATTAAAATAATCAAAAACTCAGAAAAATTTATAAAAATTCACAAAAATCATAAAAATTATGAAACTTATATATTTTCATAAAAAATGAAATTCAGGCATACAGTTCAAAAATAATATTAAAATAATCAAAATAATCAAAATAATTAAAAATTCTCAAAAATTCACAAAATTCTCAAATATTATAAAACGTATTTATATCAAGAAAAATAGAAAATTGGGGTGTTACACTGTGTGCGTCACGTGGACTGGTGAAGGCGTGGAGCAGTGGCGACCGGCGGGAATGGACGAAGGTGAGGGTTGGGCGCGGGCGAGCAATAACGAGGGAGTAGGTACGGCGCGAGGTGCAGTCGATGGGCGCGATGGTGGGTCGTGGGTCGCCTGCTTGGTGGTTGTCGCGGGTTGCACGAGAAAGAGAGGGGAGAAGATTCTAACAAAGAAAGAAAGGAGAAAGTGATAAATGAGGTTGGTAGAAGGGAGAACATGTTTTAGATTTGGAAGTCTATTTTTAAAATTGCAGCAGATTTTTTACGATGGATTTATCTGTTGTAAATTTTTTAATTTTTATTTATATTTTTTTCTCTAGAATTTTTTATTATATTTATTAATTTTGCGTCTGATTGTTCCACCTCAAATTTATTTTTTAATTGTTGCAAAATATTTGAGGTGAATTTTTTTGAGGCAAATTATTTTAAAATTATTTTTTTAATTTTTTTATTTTTCTCCTGAATTTTTTATTATATTTATTAATTTTGCAGCAGAACTAATTTTGCAATGGATAGTTTCGCCGCAAACCTTTTTTTACAAAAAAAAATTTCACGATGGAAGTGTTGCCAGAATAAATTTGGGGGGGAAATCCGCCGCAAATATATCCGTCGCAAAATCCCTCTCAAATTGAGATGGTTTTTTATCCGTCGAAAAATCCACCACAAAATAGTTGTTTTCTTGTAGTGTGCACCATAACTTCAAAGAACAACAATTAAAACTAAAAAAGATACAAGAACAAGCTTTCATTTAGCCTGAATGGGCAACCCAATCATTATACATTTCATTTTCCAATGTATCTCTCCATGCAGTCCACACTTCACTTGTTTTAATGGTTTCTATGTTATCATGTAGTTCCACCTCCTCTTCTTCGCTAATTAACATGTTACCAAACTCTATTTCTAATGGATCTACCAGCATCTCCCTCCTAATCAAATTGTGCAATAAGCAACAAACAATAATAATTCGATTATGAGTTTCAACTGGATAATAACTTGGACTTCTAAGAATTGCCCAATGCATCTTCAACCATCCAAATGTTCTTTCTATCATATTCCTAGCTTGAGCATGTCGCTTATTTAATACTTCTTCAAGAGTTGCTAGGACATGTCCACGTCACCACTCACTAAGATGGTACCGGGTTCCCTTATAAGGGGCAAGAAACCTTTTCCCATTAGTATATCTAGCATGTACCAAGTAGTAGTATCCTATTTCATAAAACAAGATTCAATATATATTTTTATTATAATAAGGTTATCAATTTGAAGGTAGTTTTCACGTTCTTACCAGTTGGAACTTTAAGGCCATTTCTTCTATTAATTGCATCGCGCAATACCTTAGCATATGAAGTCAAACCCTCCCATCCTAGCACCACATATATAAATTTCATGTCTCTTGAGCACACTCCTAACATATTTGTTGCAATTTCACCTTTCTGACTTCTATATCTTGGTTTGTCGGTCTCAGGAACATTAAGACTAATATAGGTTCCATCTAAAGCTCCAAGACAACCCTAAAATAGATAAACAAACCATCTTTAACAATACTAACTCATGTGAAATAAATAGAAAAATGCAAAAGTTTAAAAGGAACATTTGATATTACTAATATAGTTCATACCTTAAACCATTTCCACCTATCATGAGTGCAATCCTTAGGTACTGGATCTGGTGCCCTAAGTAAATTTCCTTGCAACCTCAACATAGAGTTCAACACTAAATTAAAGTATCTACTAACAGTTTCCCCCGACCGTTGGAATTTAAACTTGATAACACGATTTTTTGCATGAGCCATTATATGTAAAAGCATAGCAACTTGTTCTTCTATTGGTACTAACCCATCTTCCTTTAGCCATTTGAAGTTGTTCCACACATGCAACATCATCATTTATTAATCTCCTTATGAATGCTACCCTTGATTCTTCCCTTACCCTTGGTATTACTCATCGCCTTAATGATAATCTCTCATGTTGTCTTTGGGCTACACAACATACATGTAGGTACCACATAATACATACAATCAACATCTCCAAAAAAGCTTGTTCCATAATCAAGCACATTGAAATGACATTAAGGAGCTCACTTATATCATTAAGTCATTCATTTGGGTCATTTAGCCATCGATTTGGGTCAAGTTTTTTATTAGCATCCATATCACCTAAAAATTTAAAACCGCTCATTAAAAGATTCATACCCACCGAATCAACTATAAAAGTAAAAATTTATAAATTGAATAAAAGAATACCATAATCTCATTCATATGTACAGTATTATAAATCTTTTATGTTGTTGCAAAGTACTGCATTAACTCCAAATGTAGCTCTCTAACTTTTACAATTAAAAATTGAATATGGGTACAACTGCTCTTTTTTTTTTCCTTCATTCTTGTTCTTTTCTCTTTAACTTGAACCCAAAAAGATTATAAAGATACACATACAACAAACGAAAGAAGAAAAAAAAACCCATGTGCATTAAGAAAAGAAAGAAATAAAAGAGAGCCCAACATTTAAATAGATAAAAAAGAAAAAGAGAAAAGATGCATATCTGTATATTAATTTGACATGTATATACAATGCATCCATGTATATTTATCAGTATCAAATTGAATACACAACATATAAGGTGCCATACGCTATTCTCACATCATTTGAGTCACATTATTTATATAATAACATATATAATAGTATAAGCCAAAGAAGCTCCCGACCCTCCTATTAGGTGGCCATGGTTTGTGGGTTAGTCCATCTCTCTCTCTCTGGTTCTTTCAGCATTTGATTGTGGAAAAAAGTGGAAGGAAAAAAAATAAACTTGATTTATCTCATTCACTGGTTTCATTTTTTTTTTCTTTTCTGCAGAGTGATTGTCTTTATGGCTTTTTATTTTAATTTTCATGAAGAATGACGTTTTTTTTAATGGGGAAAACTATTTTTTTTTTCTTTTTTACAATGAAGTATGAATTTTTTAAAAAGATAATAATGTAGCATTCATAATGAATCAAAATTAAATAAAAAGATAATTTTTTTTTTTTACGTACTATTCTTAAACCCAACATTTTTTTATACTTAATAAGAAATTAAATTTAATAAAAAGAAAGTATTTTGGTGATGATAATTTAAGAAATTAAAATTATAAATTATTAATAAAGAGTGTGAATAAATAATTAAGAGTAAATAATTCTATCCCTCATTAACAGGAGTAAAATTTGTATACAAATTTTAGTATGTGTATATGATTTTTTTTGGGGGGAGGGGGGAACAGGGGGAGTGGGGTAGGGAATGAAAACAATTGAGGACGTTACTGATATCACTTATTTGAAAAGCATTTTTTTAATTGATAATATTTTATTTGAAATGATAAAGTAATGTTATATTCTGGCCAACAATTAGACAAAACTTTTAATTACGTAAATAAAATATTTAAAAAATATTAGTATTTATTTATATAATTAAAATGATTGTTATGCTGATTTATTATTAAAGTTTTTAATTTAAAAATATCATAAAAAATTTTTTTATTTAAAAAATATGATAGAAGATATGGATTGAGATAATATGTAAAATTTGAGATTTAGATCTTTTAAAATAATTTATAAATAAATAAATATCTATTAATTATTAATAAATAAATGAACCAATCTATCATAGATAGTTATTTACCATAAATTATTTTAGAGATCCTCCTCCCAAAATTCGAGTATTCCAGTTTCAGACCAAGTCTCCCCCTGCGGTCTATTTCGTTGACTTTGGTTTAAATGGACTGGATGACAATTGCCGATACACGTTATCGGCGTCGACTTTGGTCTATTTCGGCGTCATTCGAGGAATGTTGTCTACAATATTCCTCTAATGTCAAACTTTGCGGCTATCTGTTACAATTTACAACTTCATGATTCATATATGCCCAATTTTCAACTTCCTCAATCACCATCCATTTCTTTATAATAAAAAAACTGAGTTTTCTTTTTTTGTCATTATACGATTTATGACATCATAAATTTATTTATAGATATTTTATATTAAGCTTAAATATATCTTTTGATACTTGAAAATATAATAATTTTTGTTTAAATCTCTATTATTATTTTTTTGTTTTAGTATAAGTTTTTTTAACTATTTTTTGTTTTAATTTTTGCGTAATAAATAAAAATTTTAATGGCTAATGTCATGTGTAGTGTTATATAAACACTTAACGATGGCTAATTATCGACAGATACTAAAATAAAAAATATTTAAAATTATTTAGATAAAAAAATAATAAAGACCTAAAAAGAAATGTTATATTTTCATAAACTAAAAATATATTTAAACCTTTCTCAATTACAAGTAAAGTTATCCAATATGAGAAATTGGGTAATGTTAAAAATTCACTTTCTTTCTTTAAGCCAGTAAAAATGAACTTGTGATGAGAGTGTTAGACATTAAGTGTTAATAATGAAGTCTTATATGGGTGGAGAATGAACTGAATACAAAAATGAGAAGATTAATGCCTTAGATTTTGCATGTGCCTCGGGATCTTTCCAAACTTACCCAAGTTGAAAGCCCAATGGGCTCAACCAGGCTTGCTATTATCCTTTTGGTTTTTCTAGGTAAGAGAGGCTTGCTTGAAATAGTAGAGATTTGAAACTAAGACGGAATCATTTTGTTGCCCTCTCTATGCACCCAATAATTTTTAGAAGTCCAAACTGTTATGTAATTGACACAAGTTTCACATAGTTAGAAATGCTCAAGAGGGGTTTCTTATATAAATTAGACGTGGTTACAATCATACTCACAGAAAAACTAGCCTAGGGCTATTGGGTGGTTTGCTAAGGATGATTTGTAATTCTATCATTGTAAAATATGTAATTTTATGAGAAATGACATGATACTATGAGGATTTGGTAAAGATGTAAAAATAGTGGTATGATAGTTGTGGGATAGAAGAGATGTAAAAATAGTATTCTTCTTAATTAGAAGTGTTAAAACAGATCGGTCCATGCGGGTCAACTCTATTTTCAAGTTAGATTAGGACAAAAATATTGCGATTTAGCAATTTGCTAGCTCAGTCTGACTCTATGCGGACTGCTGGTTAGGCAAATCAGTCCATTGACCTATATAATTTTTTTTTATTACTTTTTCTTATATTTTTAACACTTAAAAACTTCATTCTTATGCTTTATCATTATATTTTTCTTTTGCATACTTTAAATATTAATAAGCATAAAATAAAATAATTTTTGTAAAATAAATAGTCAAATTAGTCCCTGAATATTCGCACATTAACCAATATTATGCACTAATTTGAATGACAAAATGCATAATCAGGGACTTTGAGAGTAATTTTTATCATTCAGGGACTAATTTGATCAATGTTGTATCTTTGAAGGACTAATTTAACCATTTACTCTTTTTTGTAATACAAATATAATTTACATTAGAAAAAGTAAAGGTAAAATCATTTTTATATCAATATATCATATAATTTTTGTTTTGGGTAAAAAATGTTCAACTTCATATACAATAGAAAGGAATATACAAGCTCAGCCCAACAAACCAACAGGGCACTGCAGAGGGCCAAGACAAAACAAGCCCGTTTGTTAGGTAAACAGAAAGAAAAGCAGAGCCTATATTCCATTACAAGATTTAAAAGAGATATCTCTTGTCATAACCGAATCTAAGGACCTCAGGTGTCCTCTTAGCCAGTTCAGTGGAAGCTGATTTCACATAGCTAGGGCAGCCACCTCATGCGTAGCCATATTTGCCTCCCTCGCAGTCCACAAAATACCACAGTGGGAGAAGGAAGTCTTAAGCCTCACTATATCTTCAACTATAGGGTCAATTTCCTAGGCCACAACCCATTTCGACACGCTTCAATGGCTTCCAAGCAATCGGATTCGAGGAGAATGTTCTCGCAGAAACAGTTCTTTGCCAGGACGACCCCCTCTCTGATTGCCAGCACCTCCACTGTTTTGTTCGAGCCCGCCGAAACACGTTTGGCCATCCCTTTAATCACCCTTCCCTGCTCATCTCTGATAATGGTTGCCACTGCTCCAAAGCCACGCTCCCTAGAGAACGCTGCATCCACATTGCATTTGAGGAATCCCAGGGGATGGGGCCTCCAACAAGTATTCTTCCTTGCAAAATTAGGAGTAAGACCTAGGAAGGACAGATTAGACACAGGACACGAATATGACACGGATAAGACGACACGACATATTTTAAAAAATATAGAATACGACACGGTTAAGATATGTTATATAATAAAACATAAAATAAATGTGTTATAATTATGAAAAGACGTATTATTAACATAAAAAATCCAAATCCTTATCATAAAATAAAAAAATATGGCTTCCAAATTTGTAAATAAAAACACTATTACTAATTTATATGAATAGTGTCAATCTCTTCTCTTCCAAATCCATCATCTACAAATAATACGGCTTCCAAATTTAGCTCATCTAATGATAAATTTGTAACTTCAAGAAGACCAAGACCATTATCTTATGGTTCAAATGCATCTCTACTAATATCTCGCATCTTAGTTTCTCCAACCTTATATGCTTCACTTCTCCAATAATTTTAGTAGTTGCAAATCTACTAGTGATATTAAAACTAGAGCTAGAGCTTGCACCAGCTGATGTAGTCATTGTCCTATCAAAGATTAAACTTATCAACACCAAAAATTAAACATATAAACATTTATACATTATAAAATGAATTTAAGAATTAAATTTTAAGATATAAACACTCACGAATTATGTATAGTATTATGTCTCTATAATGTGGTTTCTAACTTTTTAATAACTTTAATTATTTTATTATACATTTTCTTTCTCATCTTTAAACATTTTAAATATTATTATCTTATTCTCGGTCATAGGCCTGTAGCTTCAAGTTCACAGTTTTGAAGATAACAATGAGTCAATGACTATTAATTAGAAGTATGAGTACTATACTGACACATGAAAAAGCACCCAGAAAAAGTATAGAAAACTAAAACAGTAAACCACAAAAAGACAAAATTAAAAAATTTTAAAAACTTTTCAGTTTTCACCTTTTTAGAAAAATAGTATTATAACAACTTGAACAGAAAATGTTACAGTTTCACTCACCATAAAATATTATTATACAATATACAATATACGGTCTTCTTCTTTTAAAAGCTTATACAATTTATTAGCCTTACCCATCGACGACGTGGTGGTGGAGTAGCAGTCTAGTCTAGCAGATACAGTGCAGGAGCGTTGGTAACTGGAAAAAGAAAACTGTCGTTGTGAATGTTGCATGCCTGCATGAGGAAGTCAGGAAGAAGACTTTGTCATGATGGTAGCCACTGGGAGAGAAGAAAGATGAAAAAGGTAGTGGTGTTTTTCAGTGGAGGATGAAGGAGAGCTACAGGAACTTTAAACCCGGCCTTTTAGAGGTGAGTCGTGTTGGTGGGCCGTTGTGGGTCGAGTCCGGGCCGTGTCGGGCCGTGTCCGAACCTTGTCAAAGTGCGGTGAAACATGGAAACTGAGAAAATGGGGCCATACACCGTACGGACATGTGTTCGGCCGTGTCGTCACGCTTCGGTGTCGGAAATGTGTTGGTGTACGGCAAGCATTTTGCCGTGTCCGTGCTTCCTTGATTAAGACTGCTTGGTTTAGTTTCCTTTATTGCCACTTGTTTGAACTCTAAGGTTTGGGCAGTAGCTCTTCTTATTGCTAGCATAAGGTTAGGTTAAATGTGTTGGAAAATAAAATCATTTCTACCCTTCCATATAGCCTATAGGATGTGTGCTATTAGAGATATACCTTGTGAGAAAAAGTCCCCAGTATCCTTTAGAGCACCAACCATTTCTAGGAACCATTTGTCAATTGTGATGGTCTTCTGTTGGGGTACACTGTACCTAAGCTCCAAACCAGGTAGGCTTGGTCCATAGGCATCAGAGCATAGCATGTTCCATTGTTTCATGTTCGGAGTTACACATAGGGCTATGGTTCTAAATTGTAGATGCGGCCGCAATATTGTCATTGCGGCGCCATCTACAATGGCATTGGGTCGCAATTGCAGTGTGAACGAAAATCGTATAAAACGGCCGCAACGGGACGGTGTTGCAGCCGCAACAGTGCTCCGTTCCATTTTTTCTTTCAAATCAACAATATCAAAGCACGAGAAAGAAAAAGAAGATTCTTTTCAGCCCAATAATTTCATCAACAGGAAAAAGGAGAAAACATTCAGACAAAGTCATCAAATCTCATTCACGAACTCACCTTTCAAGCTTAGAGTTGAAAAATTGAATCACTATCTCTCATTTTCTCTAAAAACCATCTCCACTCCAGTCTGGTAGTCTCCATTTTGTAGATCTCAGATCACGGACTCACTATCTTGCTCCGACGCTCCGCAAGTGAGCTCATCTCTCCCAGTCTCTCTTATGTTTACTTTCTGTGTATGCATGCATCTTGTGTATGATGTGGTCATGTGAAATTTAGGGTTGGGGTTGAGGTTGAATCTGTGTAAGATTTGGGAGGCAGACAGGGGGCGGTGGGTGAAAGTGAGACTGTGAGAAGTTGGGATGGACTAAGAGTTTGAGAGTGAGATTGATGAAGAGGGAGGCAAAGAGGGAGTCGTAGAGGTGGACAGCGTAGGCAATTGGGCTGAGAGGGTGAGATGGCCGTGGAGGTAGGCGGCATGGGCGGTGGTCGATGGTCCACGAATTAGAGAGGAAGGGGAAGCACGCAGAGAGGAAGAGGGGGGTCAAGGTCAAGGGTAGGCGGATCAAATACGGAAGCGAGAGAGAATAAGGAAATGAAGAGAAAAAGGAAGGAAGAGATGGAGATGGAGATTAGAGAAAGTCTGCGATAGCGAGACCGAGAGAGAAAAGATGGGGAGGATTTGGGAAAATGAGAAAATTTGGGGTTGGCCTTCGTATAATGGGTGGGTAAAATTGGGGGGGGATTGGGAAAATGGGCTAGGTTTGGGAGGGATTTGGGGCGGAGGAAGGAGGAAAATTGGGGAAAAAATTTTTAAGGAAAAGAATAGGAAAAATTGGGGAAGAGAAAAATTGGAAAAAAGTGAGAAAATTAAAAATTTTCATAATAATGTATGAAAATTAAGTTAAGAATAGTTATAATTAATTAGTAGCTTATATTAAGGGTTTAAAATTAAAGTTAAATATTGATGGAGTATTAGGAATAATAATAATTAATTTAATTACTTAATTGTTTGTTTAAACAATGTCACCAAGAGAAAGAATTTCCTACATGAAGATTGGAGGATGTTCCAAGTGATGATATTGGATGACATTTTGGAACAGTTGTCCCTGGAAATCAAAACAATATCACATGCAAACTTTGTGGAAAAGTAATAAAGGATAACATTACAAGATTGAAGCAACATATAACACATTATAAAGGGCAAGTAGCAAGTTGTCCTAGAGTCAAGACATTTGTCAGAGAGAATATGATGAAACTCCTCATGGATGGGAAAGCAAAAAAAATTGACTCTAAAAAAATAAAAGAATAAATCGAAGGCTTAAAGGGAAATGTTGAAGAGGAAGATGTGGAAGAATATATTGATGAACAAATCAGGCTAGCTATACAGGAAAGCCTTAGATCACAATATGAATGGGAAGAAAGACAACGATTCAGACAACAAATAAGAGGATCTGAAAATATATATGAAAATGGTGGAAGCTCCTGTGCAAGTATTAGTGAAGTCAGAAGGTTACAAGATATTTCTGCTGCTTTGAGGTCTACAGATGTTAACATTGTGAGAAGTAAAAGTGTGAAGCAACCAAAAGTTACTAGTGGTTGGATGAAAACACTAAGAAAACGCTTGGGGCAGCAATAAGCAGGTTTCTAATTTATGAGCGTTTGCCTATGAATTTAACTTATTCTCCTTGGTTGTATGTTTTGATTGTTGAAGCAGCTGAGGTGGGCAAAGGAGTTAAGTGCCCAACTCCTTATGAAGTTTCAGATGTGTATTTGGAAGTTGAATATAAAAAAAATGCAAGAATGGATAAATACACTAAAGGGTACCCGAAAAGAAAGAGGAGCCACAATAATGTGTGATGGTTGAACTGATAGTATAAACCATACACATATTATGAATTATTTAGTTTACTACAGCAATGGGATAATTTTCCTAAAATTTGTTGATGCTTTTGATGTTGATAGTAGAAATACAAATTATTACTTCTAGTTGCTTGACAAAATTGTAGATGAAGTTGGAGAATAATATGTAGTCCAAGTGGTTACAGACAATGAAAAAGTACTAAAAGCAACTAGGAAAAAAATTTATGAAAAAGAGGCCACATCTGTATTGGTCTGTATGTGCAGCTCACTGTTTGAATCTTTGCTTGGAGAATATAAGTAAAAAACAAAATGTGAAGAAACTCTTGAATGATGCAAAGATAGTGACAACTTTCATCTATAACCACATATGAACAGTAATTTTGATGAAGAAATATATTGGAGGTAGAGAAATTGTCCGTCCTGGCATAAATCGATTTGCAATACAGTTCTTGCAGCTTCAAGCTATTATAAAGAAAAACCAAGGTTTAAGAAACATGTTTAACTCAGAAGAATTTAGAAGATCTAAGTTTGGGAAAGAGAAAAAAAGACTAGTATTTGAAGCAAGAAAAATTGTTTTGAGCAGTGAATTCTGGAGTAAGACTGTTGATCTACTGAAAGTATTTGATCCTATTGTAAAAGTCTTAAGCTGGTCGACGGTGACGTGAAGCCAACAATGAATTTTTTTTATGAAGTCATAGATCGAGCCAAACAATCTATCCAGCAAAATTCTCGATATCATACAATATATAATGAAATAATATACTAGTGCTGGAGATTCATGCATTCTGATTTTCATTCTACAGGTACGTCAATAATCGATATAATTTATATTTTTTTGTTTTGTTATAAAATTGTACATTTGTGTCTTTATGCATAATAATTGATTAACTTTTTGTTAGGTTATTTTCTTAACTCACAATTTCAATATAGAGTTGAATATGGATCTAATGTTTATAAAGAAACTTTTGATGGAACCAATATCGTCATCATCAAATTAGAAAGAAACATGGATGATCAAATTAAAGCTTTGAATCAGGTTAGTAAATAATGTTTATATTTAAATCTTATAAATTTATAATTAAATATTATATATTTACTTATTGACATATTATATTGTGTTATGCAGTTGATGAATGATTTTTATGAAAAAACATGAATCATTTGGCATACCACAAGCTCAACGAGCTTAGGCTAGAATGAATCTAAGTAAAATATTTTTTTTTCACTTTTTTGTACAAGTAAATCTATGTAAAATTTATTTATACTTTATATAACAAATAATTATTCATTATGCTTGGTCATTTAAATAGTTGAATGGTGGTTGATATTTGGATCGTTCGCTCCTGAACTTCAACATGTAGCAATAAAAGTTCTTAGTCAAATAACTTCAGCTACAAATTGTGAGAGAAATTGGAGTATATTCAGCTATATTCATACAAAGACAATGAATAGACTCAAGTACAAAAAGCTACAAAAACTTGTTTTCACATATTACAATATGAAGCTGAAAATGAGACATGAAGAAAGGAGAAGTCAAGATGAAATTGAAGCTAATTTCAATTTAATTAATCTTGACTACATATTTCAAGAAGAAGATCCATTATCTCATTGGATTGAAGAAAGAGAAGGTCCTGTATTAGATGGAGTACAAAAATTCAAAGTGATTGCTTACAGTTGATACTGATGATGAAGATATGGAAGCTGGTGATGATGATGGTGCAAGGTCTGATGAAAATAGTGGTGGTTTAAGTCCTCATAGTAACAACAGTGGTAATGTTAGTGCTGATGTAGAAGCTAAAAAAAGTGATGATAATGATGAGGAGGATAACAAATATAGGCAAAATGATCCATATCAGAAAATTTCATATAATCACCATGACAAAAGCCTAATGATCGATATGACTACATTTAGGTCAAATATGGTTCCTTCTGAGAGCAGAAGAAGTGGATCACAGTCTAGTAAAGGAAGAAGACAACAAGATGTTACACTAGAAGATTCTTCCTATTCGAGCATTGCACAAAGTTTGTGACTTTGGTCTTGGTGAATCATCTCAGAGTAGTCAGGGGTATTATCTATCATCTTATCAATATTCTTACTTTAGTGTATATAATCAATATGCTGATAGTAATCAACCTCTACCATACCATAAATTTTCAATGAACTATCAAGATCCTTATCATCAACAATCAAGTAGTGAATTTTTTTATTATATCTTTGGACAAGGGGGCATGCAAGGTGATAGCCAATAAATGAAAGTGGAGGTTGTGATCTTCTACATTATTCTACCATGTAGTAATAATTATCATGTAAATTCTATTTATATTATTTTTAAGTTTTTAATTTATTTATTTATTTTAATTATTTATTTATTATTTTAAATTTAATAATTTACTTTATTATTTTAGAAGTTTTTTAAGTGAAATTTAGTTTATTATTTGTGAATTGCCAGTAAAAAGAATTCTTATAATACTCATAAATATTTAAGATATTAATTATAAGTTTATATCATGCTTTCTTTTATAATGAAGTCATGCATCTTAATAGTGACATTGTTCCTTACATAATTGGTGACGTGATTAAAGTTACAGGTAATTATATTCTTCTAATTGAATTAGATTCTTTTTTATCAGTGACTCATGTAAAAAATATGACATATTTTTGTGAAATTTATTTGAAACTTATTTAAGTTTATATATTATTTAGTTTCTTACTCTCTTATACTTATATATACCAAAATAAAACTTTAAAAGTCTTATTAATAATTATTATAACAATAATTATGTTATTTTGATTATGAATTCAATTTTAATTATTCTTTAAGATAATACAAAATCTTATCAAATGAGTAAAAGCTTATAAAATATTATAAATAAAAATATATGAAAAATTATAATAATTATAGATTTTTTTTTACATTTTGTGTAAATTTAAAAAAAAAAATTCACGCTGCAATGATCGCAATCTGCATCACAATAACTACAATGTCCGCAATCGCAATGACCATAAACGCAACTGCAATCACAATTTAAAATCATGCATGGGCCATACACGAGAGTTTATAATCCTCCTTCTGAAAAGGTTCTCCCTCACCGTGATTGCAGTGTGGCACATTTTCATATGAAGAGTTTGATTTTTTTAGGCACTTGTAAGCTCCAGATATGTTTCCAAACCTCTGGGTAGGGAGGGTTAGACACCGAAGGGAAGGAGGGTGTGAGTTTAGATAGGTGTTTTGTTATATGGTATCCAGATTTAACCGAGTATTCCCCTGTCTAGTTGTGAGGCCAAAAAAGTTTGTCTTGACTACTAGTCCAACTAATAGGGATTTGCAACGCAAGAATAGCATATTAAGGGGGAAATATGGCTCTTGGCTTAGATTGGTCCCATTTTTTGTTGGCTACATCCACCAAGCTGTTAACTTTGGAGGGAGAGTCAGAATTGAAGTGTTGGGGAGAAGACCCATTGGGTAGCCAGGGATCTTGCCAGATATTTATGCTTCTACCATCTCCAATGACCCATTGCCCTGCTTTCTTTAGTAAGTCTCTGCATTTAAGGATGCTTGCCTAGATCCAAGAGGCGTTTCTTTTCTTTTTCACCTTGATTAACTCATCCTGTGGGAAATAAATAGCTTTCAACACTTTTACCCAAAGTAAATCAGGATTTTAATGATCCTCTAAGTGTTTGGCCGGAAGGCCATAACCCATGTCACCTTCCTTTTTACTTAAGGTGTGCTTGCTCTAACTACACCAGTGTATGCCTATATCCTTCCCTTTCTTGTCCACTAAAGCCAGGCTAATTGAGAACATATTGTTGGGAATTGCGGATCAAAATATCTCGCAGCGGAATAATAGGATTCCCACTCAGGATCCATGCGAAAAGTCCATAATCCGAGTTTTTTTTAAAATTTACCTCTTGAAGCGTGAAAACCACAAGCGAGGTGAATCACCAACACCGTAATAGCGACGATGTTTCGCGCATCCACACGAACAGGACTTGCAAAAGGAGTCACGCCTGTTTCCGGTGCTAGTGCCGCGAATCCTTTCACCGTTGGCTCTCACTTTCTTAGGTGCGGCTAGGGTTGTGATGTAACATCTATAGCAGCCCCCTTAACTCTATTTATAATAGTGCCTTAAGTGAGTGTGAGCCAGTAGGTAAATTTTTTGTGCAACCCTAAAACTCATCTCATGAGTTAGGCCCACAATTGAATCCGAGTCCAACTTCCTTATTGCTCCAATTTAGTCTAAGTGTGCGACCTGCATTCTCATGACGTGGTAGTAATATTAAAATCTCATTTTAATATTACAAACATGTATAATCTAGCAACACATCACATCTACCCAAGAGAATGTCGTTTTGACATTTATCCGTGATCAATGTTTCCGTGTAGTTTAGTCCCTTTGTCAAGATATCTAGATTGAACACAAGGCATGGAATGCGTCACCCTTGTATAGTCCAATCATTCGTTTCTGATACTCGAGTAGACTTTGTAACAATAAATGAGATCAATATCTCATATTGACTCATTTGAGCATGGCCATGCATTTCGCAGTCTCACTCAATCGGGGGCCCAAGATAAATCCCGTTATGTAGAGTTTCCATCTAGGTCACTCACATCCCTCTCGCATGATTTGCGGTATGTCCAATAACCAACTTTATAATCACCTTGTTACAGATGACGTTTGATGGCATTAAAACACACAACTCCTCATGTAAGTGATTTCAGGTCAAAGGACCACAAACACCATTATCACTATGAGAATCGCTTATGACACTCACGTAACGATCCATGTAAAAACTCATTACTGAAACTTGATATCTCATATCCACCTTCGGTCTTTTTACTAGTCTCAATGTATTATTGTTGTCCTTTAACAATAATACTTGACTAGGGACTTTAAGACCAAAAGGATCTCACGATCAAGTCATCCACTTCCTATGGCATCAAACTTACTTATTCTAAGCTTTATTATGTTTATCAAAAAAGAACACAATAAATGAAATGCCTTTATAATGTATGTCAATACAAACAAAATGTATTGGCCACTAGGGCATACACCAACACATATATTTGCACATAAATTTTTTGGGAACCTGATTATTGTCATAGCATATGAGGGAATAGCTTGTAACACAACCTTAATCAGAATTTCTTTGCCCGTTGGGTTTAAAAGTTTTTCCCTCCACCCTTCAATTTTCCCCATGATTGCTTCTTTGATCCAAGCTAGAGTAAAACTCTTTGACCTTCCCTATTGTGCTGGTAGACCCAAATATTTGCCCGGTGTATCCCAACCGTGAAATCTAAAGATCTGGATCGTCTGGTTCTTTACTTGGTTTGACACAACCTTCCCAAAAATCAATCTTGATTTATGAAGATTGACCCTTTGGCTTAGTGCTTTTGAGAAGGTATTTAAGATCTTTGAGATTTCATAGGCCTCAACAGGCTTCCCTTTAGAGAATAGGATAATATCATCAGCAAAAAGGAGGTGGATCAAGGCTGGTGCTACATCATTCAGCTTAATACCTGCTATTCTTCCTTCTTGGACAGCTTTGAAGAGCATATGGGAGAGGACATCCATAGCTAGGATGAATAGGTATGGAGAGAGGGGGTCTCCCTGTCTTAAACCTCTATGTGGGAATAGAGCTTGGGAGGATTCTCCATTAATTTTATACCTATAGGAAACTCCAGATACACATTTCATAACCAACCGCACCCATCTAGAGTCAGAACCATACGCCAATAAAATCTTTTGAAGAAAGCCCCATTCTAATATGTCATACACCTTACTCATATCAAATTTGGTGGCAAAACTATATTTCCCCCTCCCCGATCTTCTTTTCAAGGCATGAAAAACTTCATGGGCTACTACAATATTGTCCTGGATTAGTCGTCCCCCAACAAAGGCACTTTGGTAAAGGGAGATCAACCTATCCATATGCTTTTTTAACTGTAACACCATGATTTTTGTTATTACCTTATATATGAAATTAAAGCAATTTATGGGTCGGTATTGGCTAACCTCTTTCGATCTTGTATTTTTGGGATCAACAATTCAACACAACTTGAGTTTCAATTATTTATAAAGGAAGAACTCCTTCAATAAAGAAGTTCAGTATTGCCTCACACACCTCTTTCTTCACCACTTCCCAATGATTCTAATCGAACAACTCATTCAAACCATTAGGGCGAGGGCCTTTTAGGCTGCCCGTGCAATCAACTGCTTTCTTTATCTCTATTTCTGAGATAGACTAGCAACGGCCTCTATTCACAAACCTCTATATCATATAAATTGTTAATAAAGTAACTAAACATATCGAACTGGTGGGTTGGTCAGGCCCATTGCAGGTCCATTTGTGTACTTGGCCCATTGTAAAAAACATATAAAATCTGTTCTGTAATTTTAATAATTTATTCTGGTTGGCCCAACAATGTTTTGGCACATTTTGACACCCAGTTCCTCATTGTAGACTTAAGCCAGTGGCCGAAGGAAAATAATGTTTTTATATCATTTTTTATTTCACATCTTTTTTATCATATTTTTTAATAATTGTGATTAAACGAAAGAAAATGATGTAATCAATAGTACAAAAAATAATGTAAAAAATGATGTAAAAAAATATAATAAGAAAATAGGGATTGGCGGCCGATCCATCCTTTTCTTATTGCTATGTCCCTTTGTAGGGCGATGTTGTGCGAAGCTTCCTAACACAACCCAGAGGCACTTGCATGCTTTTCTTGCTTAAACTAGTATTTCTATGATTTTCTGATTTTTTACTGAATTGAACGTAAAAAACCAAAATAGAAAAAGAATGAAACATCACCACCGGAGCGTAGTACAGAGAAAATAAAAAAGCCAACTAGAACCAACAAAGTACGGATAAAAACCACTCAAAAATAACTACACGGATATTTCCAATAAACTTGCAAAAACCTTCGTACATATGGCCGCACCCCACACTAGAGCCATCCATTGATAAGTAGAAAAGCTTCATTTTGGACTTGGATTTTGTTGGTTTAGGCTAAACTAGACTTACAGCCTAACTGGCCCGGTGATGACATGGACTTTAGGTTCACATTTTCCATGTAATGGTACGAGGAATATGTCTCTAGATCGGCTGAAATAGGACGTGTATGAATGCCACATGACAGGACATAAAGGAAATAATTTTGATTTTCTCATCATATTTTTTTATATTATTTTTTATATTATTCTTATTATGTTATTTTATTTTTATTTTTTCTCACTTAATTATAATTATTAAAAAATATTAAAAAAATGATGTAAACATCATTTTCCCAAACGAAAAGTGATAAAGAATTTACAAAAAAAAAATGAAAAGGGTTGGATAAATGGCGTAGAGGAAGACAAATGTAGCAAGCACAAGAGAAACAAACTCTCACGGTGTAGAAGAGATTGCCACGTACGTGGGGAGGGAAAGGCACCCACACTGAGGAGTTGTCAAAAAAACACAAGCAGAAAATGATGTCATTTATTTAAAGAAGTTAAATAAATATCTATAAGTGAAACATTTTAATTAATTTAGTAACGTGACATTATATGGTGTATATGATGGGTGATGCTATTTGCATTGTTATATTATTTTCTTGGGTTTATAAAACAAGACAAATACAATTTTTTAAAACATATTTTCTTTTTTCATTTTTTGTTAATGAAGTAATACAACTAAAAAGTATAAGAAGATAATGCTCGAGAATCATTTTCCATGTATATAACTTCACATCAAGGAGAATGTCTACACAAATATTTGCATATTCTTGTTAAACTTGTAGAACTAACATTTTCATTTTCTAATACCACCAATCTCTCTAATAAATTTGTACCCTCATTTTGTCTAGGCTATACATAAAAAATATAGTTAAAGTAAAGCTGGGTGCAAGATGGCAGAAATCAAACAAAAGCTTTTCAGAATCAGTTCTTGCCTTCTATGAGATATTTTATAATACTAACATGAAAATGAAGAATTGTCGCCAAACTAATAAACGATAAACACAACAAAAGTACAGCTAGATAACTAGTAAACTAGGTAATTTATAAGGCACATTAAGATATGTAATCCAAGTTTTTCAGAACTAAATTAAAGGACTGCTCGATTGCCATATGTTCTATAATAAATTAAAGTCTGCAAGTCATAAAGCTTTTATAATAGGTACAAGTTTAGAAAGGAAGATGGGCGCTGCCAACAGAGACAGAGCTTGAAGCGGCGTTGGTGTTCCTCTCGGCGTGACAAAGCTGACGGAGTTTGGTTGGAACGTACCATATGGAAAGAAGAGGATGCGCATTGAATATGGCATCAATGTCCCAACCTTGAAGCACTGCTATGGCCACAAGGGGCTTGTAACAAGCTTGCCTCCACGCTCTAACGTTCTCCCCTCTCTCCTTGAAAGCCCTTCTCAGCTCATTCGACACCTCCTCGTCAAGACAGTGCAACACATAACAGTACACGTTGTGTGGCATTTTGGACTTGTTAATGTAGCTCGCTCTTGCCTTATTCACGTACCTAAACACCTGGTTTGTCACCTACACTTTTTCTCCCTATCAATAAGAGAATAACCGTACGTAACCCCACACACTACACACAAACTATTCTTAAGGTTACTACTTATAAATTAACAAGTGACATATATAAAGATATTTTTTTAAAGACATATAAATTTTTACTATTATTTATAATTATTTTATACATATTAAATGCTAATTTAAGTGGTTATGAAGAAATATTTGAATAAAAAAATTTATTTTAAATATATAAATTTATTTTTGACATATATAAAATTGTATGATGTATATATGTTAAGACAATTTTATAAATATTAAATATTAATTTAAATACTTTAAATAAAAAGTTCCCAAAAAAAAAATTGTCGTGTCTATGATACCAAGTTACTACCCATGAATCAGTACGCCACACACATCAAATTAAGAGAATCATAATTCATAAATACGTATCTATAGGGAGAAACGAGTACATTATGATTTTGATGAGGGCATGAAGGAATTCAGTGGATGTAAGACTGTAAGGTATAACGGGGGCCGCGCGTGCATGACTCTGACTCGTGGTTGGTTGTGCTTAGTTAGGACTGGGGATGAAAAACCCATATGGTTCTACCTTGTGACTGGTTACTTCACAAAATTCCAACTTAAAATAAGAAGATATATAGGTCCCTGACTTGTCAACTCGTTAAAATGTGATAGAGATTGGAACATCTTTTAAAAATGAATCAAAAAATGTAACCAAACTACTTTAAGGCGGATTAGCGAGTTGATCATAAAAAGAAAAATAAAAAAAAAAATAAATACTAGCATGGTCATCGAGGGTTAACAGACCTAAAAAAAAAAAAAATTATATAAAAAATCAAAAATACTATAAAAAAATAATAAATAATAATGATAAAAAATTACAAACCACATATGTAAAATATAATTTTTAAAATAATCTAATTAAATATTCAAACATAAATTATATAACATTTAAGAGTTTTTCATTTATAATATTACTTATATTTTTTTTAAAAAAAAAACTAACTTACATTTGATCCGAACCTTAAATCAGGTAATATGAATTGAAAAAAAATTAATTTACATAACCCGCATTTAAAAAAGTAAGCTAAATATATCGGATTAAAAAAACTTTCTTATATGATTTTAACTTCACCCCACTGTACGGATACAAAATTCCAACTTAAAAGAAGATATATAGGTCCCTGACTTGTCACGTGATCCTTGGAACATCTTTAATTGTATCAATGTGTCACGACAACACATTATAATCAAAAATGAAATTATACTAGCATGCATGAGGGTGACAGACTCAGACTGGGTGTTGGCTGGTGCAAACGGGTCATGAACTACAGAACTCAGTGACTGAGTCAGTGCAAAGAGAGGAGGAAAAAAACAAACATTATGAATATACCTTGGTGGGGCATTTTTCACCGCGGTCCTTGGCAATATTCTGAACCTGGATCAAGAACTCACGGCATTGCTCGTAGAGGTGGAAGAGATAATCGAGTCCGTTCTTTTTGCCACGTGCAACCTCCCCAGGCTCGGTCACAATGAACGGGTGCTCTCTTTGCCTCTCACAGCGTCCAACAACCCCACCACCGCTGTTATTGTTCCCCTCATCATCTTCTTCTCCTTCCTCGTCCTCAGGGTCTTCATTCTCAACAAGATCACGACGATGATGATTAACCTTCATTCTCGTTCTCCTCCTCCTCCTCTGCTGCTGCTTCCTTCTCCACGCCGCAGCAATTACATCCCACGTGCTCCCTCCCCCTCTCCCTACCGCCTCTTTTTCTTGTTGCACTACCGGCTCCTCGGACAACCCTATAAAATATGTGTATTCATAGCTTCTTTTCATCGTCAATTATATGTATATACATACATGTACATGTATAATCATAGTATAATTACTATATATAAATACATATATATTCTCAATAATAAAATAACAGACTGTTCAGCCAAATCAGTTACTAGCCGACTTCAAGAACAGTAGTTTAATATAACAGTAGCACAAACTATAGTCAAACCTTTTTTTTTTTTTAAAAAAATTAGTGTAATTTTCCCCAAGCAATAGCTAGCTAGGAATGTAGTCCAGGCCTTCATAAATCTGGTGTAATAAACATTTAACACTTATTGAGGAGGACACATTATTAAAAAAAGTTCTGAACAAATAATGTGCGATATGGGAAAAAGGAGGTGGAAGGGTGCTGACATGCTTCCAACCCCATCTCCTTTTGACTTTGTCACTGCTTTTAATCCATTTCCTTAACTTCTTTTTGCTCATGTTCTTTCTTCGTTATTTCTTATATTTTTATCAAAAATAGTATATATATATATATATTTTTATATTTTATTTAATATTATTTATTATATTTATTTATTTTATTATTCTTTTTCTCTCAATCACACATTCTTAAAAAAATACATACAATACTTATACCTCTAAAAAAAATATAAGATCATCATTTTCATTTCTTCATTAATCATCTAAACACTTTTCTATTTCGTCTCCTTTATTACATTTTATTCCATCATCTTGTTTCTAAAATTTATACAAGCAATTGACTAAATTCTTCTTATAATTTTTGTAAATCTTTACTCAATTTATTAATTTGTGAAAGTTCTAACCTGAAATCAGGTAATATGAATTAAAATTAATTTACATATTATATTTAAAACAAGTAAGCTAAATATATCGGGAAAAAAAATATATGATTTTTTTTTGTGAAAAAACTATAGGATATTTTTTTTATCTGAACTATAGGATATAGTTGACCTTTATATAAATTACAATTATGATTGGAATGAAAAGCTTATTCTTAATTAATGAATCTTCTTCATAAAAATAAAAACTAATTATGAAGAAAATAAAATGAGTAATATAATATATTAAAAAATGTCAAATTCTATTAATTGAACAAATTCATTAGCAGTGTTGATAGAATTTAGTGCATATACAAAATAACAAATTTTTGCTAAACTTTTGTTCGATATGATACTTTGGTATTGATAATTAAGTAAAACAATAAAGCATTAAGCAACTTTTTTTTTTCAAGAAATCAAAGCATTTTTCAAATTGACTCAAAACTAATTTTCCAAGTTGCTTAGGTGTTTTGTTGCTTTACCTTGTCACATCAAAGTCCCACATCAAAAAAAGTATTTTGTTATCTTATTTACCACTTTACATTACCAATATTAAAGTCTCACATCGATTTTTACAGATCAAAAAATATTTCACTTATAAATAAGTTAATTAAAATTGATGTCTCTCAATATTATGGTGCACTCTTTAATAAATATGTAAAATGTATGTGTCTTTGAGTGTTATTTCTCAAGATATTCACGTAGAATGGGTTAAGTGTCCTACACATGCAACGTAACATTTTTTTTCTCCAAGTGGGAAACGCCAACACGTTTGAAACGCCAACACGGTGGGGTTTCGCTCGCTAAGGTTTGTGTATATTGTCGAGATTGAAAGTTTGCTTATTTGGCTGTGTAACAGAACTGAGGTGGAATTTGTAAAGAGTAATGAATTTCCTGACCCTTGGTTTGAAGATAATGATGATGGATTTAAACAAAATGCTTCGCAACCTCCCTTAGTTATCCAAGCTTTGCCAAGAGCCATAGAATCTATGTTTTGCAACTTATGTCACAAATCCGAGGTATTCTAGGCATTTGATAACATAATCAAGGCTTTGACTCAGATTTCAATGCTCTAGTGTTGTCTTTGTCTGAATTAGGGTTGTGTTATAAGCTACATGGAGTGTGCTAGTATTTAGTGGTAAGGGATTTAAGTAGTTTCTATGAAGTCATGCTTTAAACATTGTATACAAAATAATAAGGGTAAATTTGTTGCAGTTTTTTAAAACTTAGGTTCAATTGTACTTTATTATATCAATTTCAAGTATTTTTCTCCCATATTTAATATGATATTTTTTTTTCGTAATGTCCTCATATCTTTCAAATTAGGTGTTAATTCTTGCAACTATAAGAAACTTATATGCAACAAGCGAATTTTTAATGAAACAATCAATCAAAGTGACTTTTTTATATTGTGCTGAAAGTATTAAACTTGTGTATCTTATGATGAATTTTTGTCATAATAAGAATGGCAAATTAATTAGTTTTAAACAATATGCCAAAAAAAATTTGTAATCTATGTGCTTTTTATAATTGAAAAACTAAACTACTAGTTTCTAGAATATGGAATATTGCAAAATATTGTGTTAAATCAGCAAAATATGCTTTCTTTTAAAAAAAATTTGGGGTGCAATTAAATGTGTGAATTACAGTGGTTAAAACTTAAAACTTGATATGCTTACTTTTTAATTGCACTCTAAAAAGAAATGCAATCTAAAAAAATTTACTAAGTAAAATATGCTTACTTTTAAAAATATTTAGAGTGTAATTAAATATATTTTCAATTTTTTTTCTTGTTGGCCAATGTAATTATAGCTTGATTCATTGTATTTTGTTATTAGTAGTTATTGTTGATTGATTAGTTGCATCGTATTGTTGATCCCTTGTTATGAATGCTAGTATACGCATCCTCAATCTTGTGGGGGTGCTACAGTATAGTTGAATTTGTTGTGAGTTAGTTGAGAACTTGAGATTAGTTGGATTAGTTTGTTTAGTCTGTGGTTAAGTACTAGTTAGTTACTCTCTCATATTCTATATAAGTCATATTATTAATTAATTTATTGTAGGGGTGTTCAAATTCAATCTAAATTGAAAAATCAAAATTTAATTAAAATTGAATAAATTTAGTTCTTTTTTATTAAGTTTTTGAAAACCGATTGAATTTGATTGAATTTTGATTTGATTTTTAAAATTGATTCAATCTAAATAAAATTGATTAATATTATATAATATATTTGCTTTTTATAGATTTTATATTTTTACTTATAATAACTTTAATTTCTCACATACTTCTCTCATTTTATGTGATCAAATATTATTTTAAATATGTAAAATAAATTATTTCTACTTTTTATTTTTATTTCCTTTATTTCTTTTTAATATGCTAAATTGCTTTTAACTAACAAAATTTTTTGCTTAAAATTTTTTAAGTAAAAATCTATTAAATCGATCTAATTCAAACCAATTAAGATCGGATTGGATTGATTCACTTTTTAAAATAAAACAAGTTCAATTCAATTCAAACTAATATAAATAATATTATTTAGATCGGTTAACTTCTTAACTCAAAATTGATCTAAACCGAATCTACGAACACCCTTAACTTATTGTATATGTTTTCCATCATTCAATAAATTTTAATTTCTGAATTCTCTCATTTCTCTCCTATCTATCATGTTAATTTTTATAAAAATAAATATATAAAAAAAGGAGAAAAAATTTGTAAAGTGAGTTTTGTATATATAATAAGTAAATAAAGATTTATTCACTTATAATTTAATTTAAAGTATATCATAATCTTAATTTACTAAATAATTTAAAGATAAATACACATTTATTAATTTACTTTATATTTTCAACTTGTAGTGCCACATCACTAGTAAAATAAAATTTATTAAATGATGGAAAGTATATACCGGACAAAAGAGAAGACTTTTTGTTCCCCTTACTGTTTCTCTTCGTATAAATGTCATTAAAGTAAAACCCTAATATCTTCCCCTTTCTTCTCATCCAACCTCTATTTTTTCTTTTTTTCTTTTTTTCTTTCTTTCCTTGATCTGCTTTACGTTTATTCGATCGATCCAAATACATAGCATCCATGTACTGTTGTTAGTTAGATTCAATTCTTGGCACTTAATTTGCACACCCTCCTGATGATGATCAATGGAACCATAAAGATAGATATATACTTAATACTCATCAGAATCATATTACGGAACGGCAAAGTTAACAATTAACTAGCTAGCTACTTGATACCTTTGACGTAATCTCAGTTTCTAAAATGGATCGAAAACATGGAAAGAGGTCACTTCCATCCGAAGAAGCACAAGAGAAAGAAGAGGATCCCATGTTCCCGATTTACTCTACTCGTTCCCAGCAAGACATGTCGGCTGTGGTGTCGGCCCTTGTTCAAGTCATTGGTGGCAATCCAGTGCATGAAGAAGATCCTTTAGCATCTTCTCACTCCAGTGCTGCAGAGAATGAACAATCTCATCCACCGCAAGATCAAGGTATGTGCCTGCATATATTGCCATAATCACACTACTGCAAAATTATGCGTCTTTCTTAATTCGTATGTTACTTTAGAATTTGATTAAAGGAGTAAGGACTATAGAATTAGTAGTTAGGGTTGATGACTTGATGCACGACAAGTCTTCTTTTCTTTGTTTCTGTTCTTCTCTTCCTTTCCAATCCAGCTGGGTCAAACATAAAAATGATATTTCATATGCTCTCATATAGCTAATGCACTCTTTAGGGTTTCATAATTTCTCTCTCAAAATCATCATCTTCCCCTACAACTTCCAAGGTGTGAGGTTCATACATGAATCTTAAATTTGATTTTGTTTGTGTAAATTAACATTTTCATTGTCTTCTCAATATTCTTGTCTCTTCTATCTATAATATTGTTTTCAATTCCACAACACTATTAACGAATCACACACCACATTTCTATATATACATCTATTATGGAATTATAGATCATATACATATATTTTACATAAAAATGACATATAAAGACAGAGATTTAAAAACTGTGTGCCCTGTATTTAGGGTTTATATCTATCTATCTCTTTACATAATTCTATTATATGTAAAAAACACCGATAAAATGATCAATTCCCTTCATTTTACAACTTCCATTTTTAAGAACAAAAAATGAGAGAAAAACCAAAAACTCAACTTACACTTTTTTTTTGTCTCTCCTTTTTTTTTTGCCTAGAGTGATGCTACATGTCCTCAAGAGCCATGTTTTAATGTCAGCTATATTACAAGTATTTCTTGCAAACAAAATAAAATTGAGAATAAAAAAAATCTATCCCAATCAAAATAGTAATCCAAGATCAGCCGTGCTAAAAAAAAAAAAAGTTAGGCAGTGTACAATTTCTCTTTTCCCAAAAAGGGAAAATGTAAAGGTTAGGTATAGAATTGTGGTGAATCAATAATATTATTATTTTTAATAAGTCTCTGGTGCTTCTCCTTTTGCTCGAAAAATAAGGAGGGAAGCTCTGCTATTTAAACACTTTTTTAAAAAAAAAAAAAGTGAGGTACACACCACACATTACTAAACATCATTTAAATGATGTATATCTTACTTATGTCTATATGACACAATTAAAATAGAGGTGAGCCAAAAACTAAGTGAGATCAAACATAATTAAACATTACAAACTATGCAAACATAAAGTAATGTGAGTAAAATTCTGTAATTAAAATTATTATTATTATTTTTTTACACCTTCATTTTTTATGGAAAAAAGGAAGACAGAAAAGGAAAAAGTGTAAAATACTAATTGTAGTAGTAACAGACGTGTTTATGTGTGATGATTTGCACGTGTGCATGAAGGGAACGTAAGAAGAAGACACTATAGAGGAGTGAGGCAGCGGCCATGGGGGAAGTGGGCGGCGGAGATTCGGGATCCGAAGAAGGCAGCGAGGGTTTGGCTTGGAACTTTTGACACTGCTGAGGCTGCTGCACTTGCATATGATGAAGCAGCTCTCAGATTCAAAGGAAGCAAAGCTAAGCTCAATTTTCCGGAAAGGGTTCAAGTCACAAGTGAATTTGGTTACCTCACAAATCGTCCAGAACTTCATGCGGTATCAAGCAGTGGGAATAATGAACAAGCACCTACCCCAATTGCTCTTGCTCCCCGTCCAAGGACTTTTCTTGCATATGCCCAACTTCATGGCGGTGGGAGCAACACTAACAACTTCAATTATTTTATGCCTCGTTTCTATGGGAGTGAGAGTGACATGTTTGTTTCTTCTCGTCCCTTATCAGCTGCCTCTTCGTCTTCATCGTCATCTTCTGGACTAGTATCTCAACAACAACAAGAGCTTCTACCATTTTCGATGCAATATGGAGGTTCTTCTTCTACTTCTGAGGCTCCTAGGAAGTGACTTGGATGGTAGACCGTAGACATTGAAGACAATACATCTGTATTTATATATTTTCATGATTATATATTATCATATATTCTTATGAATTTTCATTTGAGCCTACATACTATATGTTTTCATTGAAATGTTTGTTTGAAGAAGCATGTCACTCGTGCCTAAGAAAAAGAGTCAAGACCCATTATAATTTGAGCATGGCACTAATAGTTTAAAGTTTTCACAATCATTGATTTGATGTAGTATCAAGAGTCGAGACCTTCATAATCAAAACATTAAGGTGCTCAATCTTTATTGCTTTTCATTGAACTATATGATATATCTATCTAACTCTACATATATACATACATATAAACACGAGTACATATACATTCTCGACTAGGCTTGTATATATCTATGACAATCACAGATCACTTACCGAAATCTCTTCCATTGTAGTAATGGATGCTTCTATCCATGTAAATGTAAACTCTTATCGTTCTGGCATCCATCAAATCAACAAACAAGCTGCAAATAAGTTATTAGATAGAGAATTACCATGGTTACCAATAAGGTTGGGTGTAATGGTAAGCGAATATTTCTAAAGAGATGAGTAGAGTTTAAACTTTATAAAAGACAATTGTAAAAAATTATTTAAAAGATCTCTTAATCACAACAGTATTTAAAGATTTGTTTTATAATAATACTTATAGAAATACTTGATCAAAGACAAAAAAATCAAAAAAGAGCTATCATGAATAAAGACTTCAAGTCCCAAAATAGATAGAGGACGAATAAGAAAAGGAAAGAATAGATAAACTAATCCGTCATGAAAGAGAGGGATTGAAGAAAAAAGAGAGAGAGAGAGAGAGGGAGAGAGGGAGAGAGCAGAGTTTATTTGAGCTTTTACGTGTGTATCTCAGAAGCAGCCATATATATATATATATATATATGTGTGTGTGTGTGTGAATAAGAGAGTAAGAAACTGGTTTGAACACGCACATTAATTCTGACCTGTAAAGTTAGGAAGGTTGATGGCGAAACCGCGTCGAAGGTCGGCTTTCATTTATTGCCGATCGCCAAACAAACAATATAGAAAGATGCATGTAGGAGCTAATTAAACAAAATTTTCTCAATTCTTATTTTTGGAAAAAATATTTATACTTTTTTTTTCACATGATTCATGTTTTTACACCACAATTCTGCATAGAAATAGAAATTAATTTGTGTGAAACTGTAGATTTCCTGTGTAAGAAAAGTCAATTTTTATACAAGAAAAAAATTACGTAAAACTGAAGTTTAAATTTAAAAAAAAAGTTAATATACAGATATTATATCAGCATTCTTCCTATATATATTACCACCTCTATATAGAAAGGTTTTTCTTTTTTTTCCTTTTAAGAAATCCTACAATTTTATGTATTCTAAAAATAATATATTTATCCAATAATCCAAACATAACTTGTAACATAAATAAATCTGTAACGTTAAATTAATTTTAGAATAATTTTAATTATTAAACATATTACTAAGTATTGTATATATAAGAAATTTGAAAAATGCTCAGTACGCTGGAGCTTTGTAAATTGGTGGATCCCACTTTATAATGGGATGCACTTCTGATTAGTTTTTTTCTTTATTCATTTTTCTCTATGTTTTTGGGTTGTGTAGCACGGAGGAGAATCATAAAAAATAATTTATGATTAAATAAATATCTATAAATTATTAATTAATGAATAGAGGAGAATCATCAAAAATAATTTATGATTAAATAAATGTCTATAAATTATTAATTAATGAATCTATTTATTAATTAATAATTAATATTTTATTTATTTAAAATTATTTTAAAAGATTCAAATTCTAATAACTACAGTCTAAAAATTTTTCAATCACATCACTATGGAAAAGCTTTTCTATTGGCCACGTGTATTGTGCCAAACTGTCCTTGCCACTTTACAATCAGAACTACAATTAGTCAATCATTCATGAAGTGCTCTCAACACGTTAGCACGCAGATTTTTTTTTTTGGGGGCATTAATTAGCACACAGATTGCAGAGAAAAAGATTGACATCAACATAAATGGGTAGTTGAAATGTGAAATATAGTCAAAATTAACTCCTAGGAGTACATTTGTAATGTAGCGTAGAGGTCATTGAATTCGGCAAGGAAAGGCCAAAAAAATCCAGCATGAAGCCTTGAGCAATCATATCTTCCTGGGAAGAAAAAAACGATAGCGATTCTGATTCTTAATTATTGTAATAATATCTCACTATGAATTCCTCAAATCTGGATCCTTTCCACTTTTATGGACCGTGGAATAAGTCCTCTGACTATTGAAGCTTCTCATAGACTCTGCATATGTATGCATATGCTAGATGTTCCCGTCAACGGCCAAATTAAGACCCAATTTGTGATAAGAGAATGTTAAAAATATACTTTTTATTATATTTTGTTAATATATTTTTTATTAAATTATTTTACACATTAAAATATATACTTAATTTTAATTAATATGTAATTAATTTGATGAATGTGTAATTAAATTTGAATATATGATTTAATATGTAACATGATTAAATAAAAAATATATATATCATGAGAGATAACGTATTTCTAAAACTCCTGACATATAGAGAGAAACTAACTTTCCAATAATATTATCTCAATTATAAATAGCAAATCATGCAGTTTGACTTAAAGGAGAAAACCGGTCGAATTCACTAGCATTAAATTGAAGGATTACGAGATTATCACAGGGCTCGTAAATTCATCCAAAAAAAAAAGAATAATGCTATATTTTTTTATAAGTTCTTTTTAATAATTCTTTTAATATTAAATATTAAATAAAAAAATATTAAATAAAAAATTAAATATATCTAATATCTTAAAAATATATAAAAATATTTAATATTTTTTTCATTTAATAATTAAAATAATTAATAAAAAAGTTAAGTAAGAGGATAAAATATTATTTTTTAAAAGGTTCAGGACCCGTAATTTGATGTACACTAACCAATCTGATCACCTAACAATTATAAATACTTCAAAATATAGTGAATTTATATCATATTTGTATCGAATACTAATATACTAATACAATACTTGTACTTTAAAACAGTAAAAAATGTTAATATAATACTGTATTCTCATATTTGTGTTCATGTTCATGTTGTTTAATAAACTTAAATTTAGCTAGCAAAAACAAGTGAAATCAACTTACTACAGGGTGAGGCTCGGTTGACAACTCAAACTCTATGTAAGTAAATTATACTTGCAATGCATGAATTTAAATTTTATTGAAAGCACCTGTAACCTGAGCATGCCATCAAAAGCTTAAGTGGAGATTAATTCGTCACTAAACAGTGCAAAGACACATCGTGAAAGATTAAAAAAAAAAAAAAAGGCCAAGTGAAATCAACTACTCTTTTCAAAGCATTATTGAAGCTCAAAACTTTGTCCATGGGAGGTCACAATTCTGTGGTGGGGATATGCTTCATGGGGACAGCGACAATGAGAAGATAAAAGAATAAGGAGAAATAAAAAAGTTTTTTTAGCACCATTTTGATTACTTTTGTTAGGATTAAATATAGCAACCAGTTACGAATCAGTTATGGTTTGTTACTTTTGTTACTTTTGTTACTTTGTTAAGCCTTATATATAAAGACACGATTGTACTGTGTGAATCAATTAATCAATACAGTTTCATTCATTCCAATATGGTATCAGAGCGGGTTCGTCCCGCTCTACTTCCGCAATGCTATCTCTGAAATTGTTCATCACTTCTTGTTCTCATTCTCGTCTCTTAAGTCTCAGTTCTCATTCTTCTTCTTCGTTTCTTGAATTTTCTTGTTCATTGATCCATGGCGGATTTCGATTCTAGCAATCTTGAACCAAACAATGGTTCTGTTGATCAATCGCAGAACCCTTCAAGTCCATATTACTTGCATCCTGGAGAAAATCCAAGCATGGTTCTTGTTACACCACAGATGAATGGATCGAATTATCATTCATGGAGCAGAGCCACGAAGAGAGCTTTATTGTCCAAGAATAAATTAAAGTTCATCAATGGAGCCATTCCAATCCCAAACGAAAATGATGAAATCTTTGATGTATGGGAAAGATGTAATGTGATGGTAATTTTGTGGCTCACAAGAACACTGTCTCCACAAATTGCACAAAGTACTATATATATTGATAATGCGAAAACTCTATGGGATGATTTGAAAGAGAGGTTTTCTAAAAGAGATCACTTTAGAATCTCAGATTTGCTTCAAGAAATCCATTCAATTCAACAAGGTGATAAATCTGTCTCAGAATTTTATACTAAATTAAAGATCCTCTGGGAGGAATTAGAAGCACTGAGACCTATTCCAAATTGTTCTTGCGTGGTCAAGTGCAACTGTGGTCTTCTCAAAACTATCAAATAGTATAGACAGTCTGAGCATGTTATGCGCTTCCTAAAGGGTCTTACAGAAGTCTATGGAACAGTCAAAACTCAAATATTGATGATGAGTCACTGCCATCTATCAACAAGGTATTCTCACTTGTGTTGCAGCAAGAAAGACAACTCACTGGTGGAACACTTGGAGAATAAAAAATCTTGCTTAACGCAGCAGAAAACCAGAATAACTAGAAACAACAAGGTCGAGGAAATGGAAGAGGTAGAGGAAGGTTCTATCAAGGCCGAGGAACAAATACATCTAAGCAGTGCACATTCTACAATAAGACGGGTCATATTGTGGAGCAGTGTTACTTCAAACATGGCTTTCCCCCTGGCTTCAAAACCAGAAATAGCCGCACTGTCAACAATCTTGTATTTGATATAGTATCAGATTCACAAGCAACTGAGAAGTTATTATCTGAGGGAAGTCAAATTGATGCCATACACAAATTCAATCCCGAGCAAGTGCAACAAATACTAAACATGTTGCAACAATCAAAGATCACCCAATCTCATAGCATTAACCAAACCAGTTCTTCATTTGTTGGTGAGTCATTAACTCATCAGCAAAATCCAGCAAATGATTCAGGTAAATCTAATCCAAACTTGAACCTTTGGATATTAGACACTGGTGCTACTAACCATGTTACCCATACCAAGTCCTATTTTGTCAGTTTTCATAGTATCAAACCTATCCATGTAACCTTGCCTAATGGTTCAATGGTAACTGCTAAATACTCAGGAACTGTTCATTTTTCTGATAACCTCCAATTGTTCAATGTTCTGTATATTCTTGATTTTACATTCAATATTATATCTGTACAACAATTGATTTCCTCTTTGAATTGCCAAATAACCTTTCTTAATTCCATATGTCATATTCAGGATGCTAATACGTTGAAGATGATTGGGCTTGCTGAGCTGTGCAGTGGACTATACCACCTCAAAGATCCAGGAACTCCTATCTTTCCTTATTTTGTTTCTGTAAATAACATACATACTACACCTATAAATTCTGATTTTGACTTTTGGCACTACAGACTTGGTCATCCCTCAAACAAGGTTCTTGACCACATTTGTACTAATTTTCCATATGTTAGATACAATAATAAAAAGGTCTGTGATTTCTACCATTTCGCTAAACAACATAAATTGCCTTTTATTTCTAGCCATTCTGTCTTTGCACATCTTTTTGAATTAATTCACATTGATATATGAGGACCTCTTGCTGTCCCTTCCTTATATGGTCATAGGTACTTTCTCACGATTATGGATGATTACACAAGACACACTTAGTTGTTCTTATTGAAAACCAAATCCGAAGCACAAAAATTGATGCATGATTTTGTCATATTTGCTAAAACTCAATTTCAAACTAATGTTAAAACAATAAGATTTGATAATTGAAATGAGTTTTACTGTCCTAACTTTTACACTCAATTTGGTATTATTCATCAAAATTCATGCATTGAGACACCTCAGCAAAATTCCATTGTGGAAAGAAAACACCGCCACATTTTAAATGTAGCTCGAAGCCTTTTTTTCATGCTAAACTTCTAAAATATTTCTGGTCCTATGCTATCACACATGTCGTACACATCATTAACAGGTTACCTACACATGTCCTTAAACACAAATCTCCATTTGAAATCTTATACAATTCTCCTCCTACTTTGCTTGATTTAAAGGTGTTTGGCTCACTGTGTTTTGTGTCTACATGGGAACAACATAGAACAAAACTTGATCCAAGGTCCAGAAAGTGTATATTTCTTGGTTTTAAGTTTAGCACAAAGGGATATGTGGTTTATGATCTTCATACTCGAGAGATACTTATCTCTCACAATGTCATCTTTCATGAATATATTTTTCCCTATTCTCCTTCTCAGCAATCACTCTCACACACTCACACTGACTCAAATTATTTAACTTTCTTCTTGAACCTGTACAACAATCATAGTCAATTACTCACCAACCCTCCTCCCATTCTCCAACACAAAATCAAACCCCAACTGAACCAAATCTCACACACACTCCCACTGAACCAGATCTTACACATCCTTTAACTCAATCAGATCTCATACACACTCTTCGTCGATCCACCAGATATCGTAAAGCTCCTGAATATTTGAAAGAGTTTCACTGCCAACAGCTTGAATCAGCAAGTTCCACCTCATCCTCAACATCAGGTGAGCATCCACATCCTTTGTCTTCTGTTCTCTCATATCATTCCCTTTCTTCCTCTCATTTAAAATATACCATGGCCATTTCAAACCTTTCTAAACCTCAAACATACAACCAAGCTGTAAAATCTGCAAATTGGGTGACTGTTACGAAGGCTGAATTAAGTGCTCTTGAAGCCAATCATACATGGTATCTAACTAACTTGCCTCCAAGCAAGATTCCCATTGGTTACAAGTAGGTCTACCAAATCAAGTACAAGGTTGATGGCACAGTGGAGAGCTACAAAAGCTCGACTTGTTGCAAAAGGGTATACACAACAGGAGAGGGTTGACTTTCTTGACACATTTTCACCGGTGACTAAACTTACCACTGTGAGATTACTTCTTGCCATTGCCGCTATTCAACATTGGCATTTGAAACAACTAGATGTGGATAACGCTTTTCTACACGGTGATCTTGTTGGGAATTACGGATACAACACACAGCAGAAAACAGGGATTCCCACCGAGGATCCATGCGAAAAAATCATAATCCAAGTTTTTAAATGATTTACCTCTTGAAACGTGAATCACCAACATTGTAATAGAAATGATGTCTCTGCTGTATCCACACGAACAGACTCAGGAACGTCTAACGTCCGCAAAGAGGAGCCTCACGTCTCTCACACAGTGCTAGCTGCGAAGAGAAGAGAAGAAATCTGTCGCTCACTCACTCACTTTTTCTGTAGGTGCGGCAAGGGTTCTGAAAAATTATCTATCTTAGCAGCCTCTTAGTAGTACTATTTATAATAGTGACTGCCTTAAGTGAGTGTGAGCAACAGCAAGGTAAGTTGTGCAACCCTAGACCCATTTATTATGAGTCTGACCCATATTTGAATCTGAGTCCAACTTGGATCAATTGCTCCAATTTTAGTCTGCTCTATGTGTGCGACCCTGCAAGTTCTTATTACGTTGGCAGTAATATTAAGATCCCATTTTAATATTACAAGCAGTGAGAGGTATCTAGCAACACATCGCTGCTACCCAAGTAATAAGAATGTTAGTGATTTGACATAACCTTTTCGTGACCAATGTTTCCGTGTTGTTTAGTCCTTTTGTCAAGATATCTAGATTGAACACAAGGCATGGAATGCGTCACCCTTGTATAGTCCAATCATTGGTTTCCTGATACTCGAGTAGACTTTGTAACAACAAATGAGATCAATATCTCATATTGACTCATTTGAGCATGGTCATGCATTTTGCAGTCTCACTCAATCAGGGGGCCCGAAGATATCGCTCCTGTTATGTAGGAGTGACAAATCCCATCTAGGTCACTCACATCCCTCTGCATAATTCGCGGTATGTCTAATAACTAACTTTATAATCACCTTGTTACAGATGATGTTTGATGGCATTAAAACACACAACTCCTCATTTAGGAATCGTAGTGAGTTCAGGTCAAAGGACCACAGACACTATTGTCACTATGAGAATCACTTATGACACTCACGTAAAGATCCATGTAGTGTTCTCATGGTGGGTCAGTCCAGTACATCATTACTCTAATATGTACCCATGTGAAGACTTGATATCTCATATCCATGACCCGTGAGATGTGGTCATCAGTCTATGCACATACTAGTCTCAATGTATTATTATTGTCCTAATTAACAATAATACTTGACTAGGGACATTTAAGAATAGTGTTGTAACCAAAAGGATCTCACGATCAAGTCATCCACTTGATGTCCTATGGCATCAAACTTACTATTCTAAGGACTTTATTATGTTTATCAAAAAAGAACACAATAAATGAAATGCCTCATATATAAAATAGCATAATAGAATGTATGTAAATACAGAAAATGTATTGGCCTCTAGGGCATACACCAACAATCTCCCACTTGCACTAGAGCCAATCAGGCATATATCTAATGCCTAAATACCTAGTGTGACCCTCATGCTTCTGCTGTGCAAGAGACTTCGTCAGTAGGTCAGCAATGTTATCATATGTTGGTACTCTGCATATTTTCACATCTCCTCTATCGATAATCTCTCGAATGAGATGGAAGCCCTTAAGTATATGTTTGGATCGCTGGTGAGATCTAGGCTCCTTAGCTTGTGCAATGGCTCCATTATTATCACAATAGAGGTCTACTGGGTCCACAATGCTAGGAATAATGTCAAGTTCAGTAATGAACTTCCTAATCCAAACGGCCTCCTTTGCTGCATTGGAGGCAGCAATATACTCAGCCTCTGTGATAAAATCGGCGACTGTCTCCTGCTTTGAACTCTTCCAGCTCACAGCCCCACCATTTAGGCAAAAAACATAACCCGATTCGAATCTGGAGTCGTCCTTATCGGTTTGGAAGCTAGCATCAGTGTAACATTTTACAGCTAGCTCTTCCTCGCCTCTATATACCAAGAACAAATCCTTAGTCTGTCTTAAGTACTTAAGGATGTTCTTGATAGCAGTCCAGTGACTCTCACCGGATTCAGATTGGTACCTACTCGTCATGCTCAAAGCATACGAGATGTCTAGTCGAGTACATAACATGGCATACATGATAGATCCAATTGCAGATGCATATGGAATCTTGCTCATGCGATCCCTCTTATCCTGGGTGGAAGGGGATTGAGCCTTAGATAGGCTTACACCATGTGACATAGGCAAGAGTCCTTTCTTGGATTCATGCATGTTAAATCATCTTAACACTTTGTCTATGTATGTACTCTAACTTAGGCCAAGCAGTCTCAGTGATCTATCTCTATAGATCCTGATACCTAATACATAGGTGGCTTCGCCCAAGTCCTTCATAGAGAAGCAGTTCCCTAACCAAGTCTTTACGGACTGTAGGATAGGGATGTCATTTTCAATAAGTAGTATGTCATCTACATACAATACTAGAAAGACAATAGTGCTCCCACTAACCTTCTTGAAGACACAAGATTCTTCTTCATTCTTGATAAAACCAAACTATTTTATTGTATCATCAAAACAAAGATTCCAGCTTTTGGAAGCTTACTTCAATCCATATATAGATCGTTGCAACTTGCATACTTTTTTAGCATCCTCTGGAGTGGCAAAACCCTCAGGTTGTGTTATGTACACATCTTCGAGAATATTTCCATTAAGAAAAGCAGTTTTGACATCCATTTGCCAGATTTCATAATCATGATATGCTGCAACAGCAAGCAAGATCCGAACGGATTTAAGCATCGCAACTGGGAAAAAAAGTCTCATCATAGTCTACACCATGAATTTGTTTGAAACCTTTAGCCACCAATCGCCCTTAAAAGTATGCACATTACCATCCATGTCGATTTTCTTCTTGAAAATCTACTTGCACCTAATGGGTTTTACCCCTTCAGGTGGGTCAACCAAGGTCCATACCTGGTTGGCATACATGGAATCCATTTCAGATCTCATGGCCTCAAGCATTTCTCATATTCTGGGCCAATAATGACTTCCTGGTAAGTCACAGGCTCATCTTGATCCATGAGCAATACGTCACCTTGTTGGGTCATGAGAAATCTATATCTCTTTGGTTGATGACGTATCCTGTTAGACCTACGCAGGTCTTGTGCTACTAGAGCAGGTTGTTATTCCACAACATTTTGTAGAGGCTGCTCTATTTTCACCATTGGTTCATTGCTGCTTTGTGAAACTTGAATTTCTTCAAGTTCTACTTTTCTTCCACTGGTTCCTTTGGAGATAAACTCCCTTTCTAGAAACACAGTTGTCCGTGCGACAAACACTTTGCCCTCAGTAGGATTATAGAAAAAGTATCATTTGGTTTCCTTTGGATACCCCACAAAGAAGCATTTATCTGATTTAGGTCCAAGCTTATCAGAAACTTGACGTTTCACATAAGCTTCGCAGCCCCAAATCTTCAAGAAAGACATATTGGGCCGTCTCCCAGTCCATATCTCATATGGTGTCTTTTGAACCGTCTTAGATAGAACACGGTTAAGTGTAAAAGCTACTGTTAATAGAGCATGTCCCCAGAAGGAGCCTGGAAGGTTTGCATGACTCATCATGGATTGGACCATGTCCAACAAGGTCCGGTTCCTCTTTTCAGAGACACCATTCCATTGTGGTGTTTCTGGTGAAGTGAGTTGAGATATTATCTCACACTCTTTCAGATGATCATCAAACTGTTGACTTAAGTATTCTCCTCCTCGATCTGATCGGAGGATTTTAATACTCTTGTCAAGTTGGTTTTGTACTTCATTCTTGAACTCTTTGAACTTTTCAAAGGATTCTGATTTGTACTTCATAAGATATACAAATCCATATCTACTGAAATCATCAGTAAATGTAATGAAGTATTGAAAACCGCCTCTAGCGAGTGTGTTTAGTGGCCCACATACATCACTGTATATAAGGCCTAAAAGATCACTAGCTTTTTCACCTTGTCCAGTGAATGGGGCCTTTGTCATCTTCCCCAATAAACAAGATTCACATATCTCATATGGTTCGAAATCAAATGAGTCCAAGAATCCATCTTTATGGAGTTTGGAGATGCGTTTCTCATTTATGTGGCCTAAATGAAAATGCCAGAGAAAAGTTGGGTTCAAATCATTTAATTTAAACCTCTTTGTATTTATGTTATAGATGGGCGTTTCAAGATCAAGTATATAAAGTTCATTACTCAATTGTACACTACCATAAAAAATATCATTCATATAAATGGAACAACACTTGTCCTTTATAATAAAAGAAAAACCTTTCTTGTCCAAACAAGAAACAGAAATGATATTCTTACTAATAGCAGGCATAAAATAGCAGTTCTCTAACTCTATTACAAGCCCAGTGGGCAAAGATAATAAATAAGTTCTTACAGCTAATGCAGTAACCTTTGCTCTATTTCCCACTCGTAGGTCGACTTCGCCCTTCGTCAATGGTCTACTGCTATTTAGATCCTACATATTTACACAAATGTGAGATCCACATCCATTATCTAATACCCATGATGTAGAAGTAGATAAATTGACTTCAATAACAAAAATACCTGAAGTCCGGTCTGACCACAATGGAAGCATGTACCTTCCTTAGCCACTCCACCCACTGGTTTCAAGCCAGAAGTGTTGGGTTTGGACTTATCCTTACCCTTGCCCTTCCAGTTGTCCTTGGACTTTTTCTGCTGTTTCTTGCCCTTATTCTTTTAGACCATCATTATGGCCTTCCTTTTGCCTTTGTTAATGTTATGCTCAGTAGTTATCAACATGCCTAGCAGCTCTGGTAGTGATTTGTCAATCTCATTCATGTTGTAGTTCATGACAAATTGACTAAAACTTTCTAGCAACGATTGCAGGACTAAGTCAGTGGCCAACTCTTGGCTCAAAGGAAAATCGAGTCTCTCTAGGTTTTCAATGTACCCAATCATCTTGAGTACATGAGTACCAACAGGGCTTCCTTCTACCAGCTTGCATTGAAACAGTGCTTTAGAGACCTTGAATCTCTCATGCTTAGTCTGCTTTTGATAGAGCTTCTTAAGGTGTACGATTATATCATATGCATCCATGTTCTCATGTTGCTTTTGGAGCTCAGAGTTCATAGTGGCCAGCATTAGACATCCGATGTCCAAGGCATCATCTTGATGCTTCTTATAAGCATCTCTTTCAGTTCTAGGGGCATTAGTAGCAGGTAGCTCAGGAATAGGCTGTTCTAAAACATACAGTTTTTTCTCTTGCTTGAGGATAATCCTTAAATTCCTGTACCAGTCTAGAAAATTCGTTCCAGACAACTTTTCCTTCTCAAGGACGGATTGCAATGATAAAGTACTCGATGTGTTTGTTGCCATGGTAATCTATTAACAAAAATATGCAAAATATAAGTATCATGCCATAAACATATTTAATGAGGTCTTTTAATTAAATATGTCTCCCACTATTTTATTCAAGTCAATGACCCTCAGCATTGACTCGGAAAATCCCATCGTAAGATTTCCTAGTGGGCCAAGATCCATATTTCACCTAGTTTTGAGTTAGCTTTGGCTAATCACCCAAAATTCAGTTATTTAGGTAGGAAACACTTTTCAATTACATCACATGTAACTCTTGGATAGTTGGGTGAATAACACTTATTCAAGTCCATCTAATGGACCAAAGCCCAACTTCATGTTTCTAAGCCTTCAATCCTATTGAAATGACCTAGTTAAGTCAGACCCAATGGTTGGCAGTTGGATATTACTTTTATCCCATCGCGTCTTACTAATATAGATAAAGGCATCCTATTTTGGCAGACCTGCACTTGATCGATACTAGTCTTGACGAGTGCCACACATTGGAAGGCATCACATAATGACTTAATATTTGCTTTGAGGGAATTATTATTATTATTATTACTAAATCTCACCATTTATTAAACTGTTTATCATACCATAAATATTATCCATGCATCTCATACATAAAAGCATATAATAAAAGTGACATGGTTATGGCCCCTAAGAGAGTAGCATTAACTAAGCCAGCTTCACCAAGCATCTCCCATCAACGTCCTCACTTGATGCCGTCTTCTTTGCCTCCACATCATAATTACATTATATAGAAACCTCTTTTACATTCGAGGGGAGTTAAGTGAGAAGAGAATGTACAATCAGAATGTAGAGAGAAAGGCACGACACGCAGGTCGTATTTATTAAAACTAAAATGCATAAAAAGAGGACTAAGGCCACAACCATGCACCATGCATCACAAAAACATATAAACTCATAACAATAATACATTATTATTTTCACGAGTCATAAAATTGGATATAAAATATCACATTTTCGAAAAACACCCTACGCAGAAGTAGCACGGGGGTCCTGGGGCAGTGCCCCGGCCCAAAAAATTAGACAAAAAACAAGAGCTAAATCTCTTACGCCTCTCTTGAGCCTTTGTGCCGTGCAGAACCCTAAGCCTGAACAACATGAACACTTCATGTGCCGTCGGGAATCCTTGCGCCGTCGTTCAACACTTGAACCTCAGGCGCCTCCTTGACGGCTTCACATCAACACTTGATGCTGCTGTCGCAAAACAAGAATAGGGTTTCCAAAACCCCTTGCGCTGCGCCTCTTGTGCAGAAACAAGGATTCCATAACCCCTGCTGCCGCAAACCAAGAACAAGGTTTCCTAAACCCTTGCGCCGCGCATTGAGAATAAGGATTCCATAACACTGTACGTATCATATACATACCAGAAAGCTTCGCAAAAACATACATCTTAATACAAAATGGTTTTCACAGAACATATGAACATCTTCATGGGTTTTTGAAAACAACATCACAGTTTTGCATACAACATAAGAAACAGAATATGTTTTCGCAAAGAGTTTCATACGGTTTTCGGAAATAACATATTAAAGATCATATCTTTTGTCAAAAACAAGAACAGAAAACATGTTATCTCACGTAAACGAAAATAGAAAATCGAATCATGGTTTCACAAGACGCTTTGATACCACTGTTGGGAATTGCGGATACAACACGCAGCAAAAAACAGGGATTCCCACTGAGGATCCATGCGAAAAAGTCATAATCTGAGTTTTTAAATGATTTACCTCTTGAAGCGTGAATCACTAACACCGTAATAGAAACGATGTCTCTGCGGTATCCACACGAACAGACTCACGAACGTCCAACGTCGGCAAAGAGGAGTCTCACGTCTCTCACACAGTGCTAGCTGCGAAGAGAAGAGAAGAAACTTGTCACTCTCTCACTCACTTTTTCTATAGGTGCGGCTAGGTTTCTGAAAAATTGTCTATCTTAGCAGCCCCTCAGCAGTACTATTTATAATAGTGACTGCCTTAAGTGAGTATGAGCAGCAGCAAGGTAAGCTGTGCAACCCTAGACCCATCTGTTATGAGTCTGGCCCATATTTGAATCCGAGTCCAACTTAGATCCATTGCTCCAATTTTAGTCTACTCTATGTGTGTGACCCTGCAGGTTCTTATTACGTTGGTAGTAATATTAAAATCTCATTTTAATATTACAAGCAGTGAGAGGTATCTAGCAACACATCGCTGCTACCCAAGTAATAAGAATGTCAGTGATTTGATATAACCTTTTCGTGACTAATGTTTCCGTGTTGTTTAGTCCTTTTGTCAAGATATCTAGATTGAACACAAGGCATGAAATGCGTCACCCTTGTATAATCCAATCATTGGTTTCCTGATACTCGAGTAGACTTTGTAACAACAAATGAGATCAATATCTTATATTGACTCATTTGAGCATGGTCATGCATTTTGCAGTCTCACTCAATCAGGGGACCCGAAGATATCGCTCCTGTTATGTAGGAGTGACAAATCCCATCTAGGTCACTCACATCCCTCTGCATGATTCGCGGTATATCCAATAACCAACTTTATAATCACCTTGTTACAGATGACGTTTGATGGCATTAAAACACATAACTCCTCATGTAGGAATCGTAGTGAGTTCAGGTCAAAGGACAACAGACACCATTGTCACTATGAGAATCACTTATGACACTCACATAACGATCCATGTAGTGTTCTCATGGTGGGTCAGTCTAGTACATCATTACTCTAATATGTACTCATGTGAAGACTTGATATCTCATATCCATGACCCGTGAGATGTGGTCATCAGTCTATGCACATACTAGTCTCAATGTATTATTGTTGTCCTAATTAACAATAATACTTGATTAGGGATATTTAAGAATAGTATTGTAACCAAAAGGATCTCACGATCAAGTCATTCACTTGATGTCCTATGGCATCAAACTTACTATTCTAAGGACTTTATTATATTTATCAAAAAGAACACAATATATGAAATGCCTCATATAAAATAGCATAATAGAATGTATGTAAATACAGAAAATGTATTAGCCTCTAGGGCATACACCAACAGATCTCAACGAAGAAGTATACATGGAACTTCCTCCCGGAGTTACTTCTGACAAGCCAAATCAAGTGTGTCGTCTCACCAAATCATTGTATGGCTTAAAATAAGCTAGCAGACAGTGGTTCGCGAAGCTCTCCTCTGCCTTAATTTCTCTTGGTTTCACTCATTCTCTTTTTGTCAAGAAACATGGGGACTGCTTCACAGCACTGTTGGTCTATGTTGATGACGTGATTCTCACTGGTAACTCTTTATCTGAAATAGAATATGTTAAACAGTTCTTACACTCTACTTTCAGAATTAAAGACCATGGGTATCTTAAATATTTTCTTGGTCTCGAAGTATCCCAGTCTACAAAGGGAATCCACATTTGTCAAAGAAAGTATGCATTAGATATTCTATCTGATGCAGGTTTATTGGCTGCCAAGCCTTGCAGCATGCCTATGGTGAAGAATAACAAGCTGTTATTAGACTTAGATGCTCCATCTCATGATCCAGCCTCTTATAGAAGACTCATTAGGCGTCTTCTTTATTTGACGACCACAAGACCCGATATAAGCTTTACTGTTCAGCACTTAAGTTAGTTTATGCAAGCATCGACTATCCATCATTTTGAAGCAGCTAAGAGGATCGTTCGTTATATTAAACGTGCTCCAGCTCAAGGGTTATTCTTTCCCTCAAACTCTACACTTCAATTGAAGGTATTTAGTGATTCAGTTTGGGCCTCTTATCCCACTACCCGACGTTCCATAACCGATTTCTGTGTGTTCCTTGGTTCATCTTTGGTTTCATGGAAATCTAAGAAACAGAATACTGTGTCCCGTTCCTCCTCCGAAGCAGAGTATCGTGCTCTAGCCCCTACCACTTGTGAGATTCAATGGCTGACTTACCTCCTACATGATCTTAGTATTCCATTCTCCACTCCTGCATTACTGTATTGTGACAGCCAATCCACTAGACACATCGCATCTAATCCTAGTTTCCATGAATTTACAAAGCATATTGACATTAATTGTCATTTTGTTCGTGAGAAGCTTCAGGCCTGTCTGTTCCACCTGCTTCCAGTTCCTTCCTCCCATCAGTTGGTCGACTTCTTTACTAAACCCCTTGAACCATCACTATTTTCTGGTTTTGTTTCCAACCTAGGAGTGCTTAATATACACTCTCCAGCTTGAGGGGAGTGTTAGGATTAAATATAGCAATCAGTTACAAATCAGTTACAGTTTGTTACTTTTGTTACTTTGTTAAGCCTTATATATAAAGGCACGATTGTACTGTGTGAATCAATTAATCAATACAGTTTCATTCATTTCAATAACTTTATTTTTATATTGATTAATGATATAATAATTAATTATTTATCAAATAATACACGTTTTTGACTAAAACTTATATCTCATTAAGGGGTGCAGTTATTGGCAACACCAATTTTCAATTCACACTACTAACAATTTATAATTTTGATTTTTTAAATTATCCTAACCTAAATACTTTTTTATTAAAGTTAAAAATTAATTAAGTATATTAATCTATGTCTATTCATATTTTATAATATTAATTATTCTTATTTTTATTTATGTATTCAAATTCTTACAATTATTTATTTTTTATGAACATTATATTTATGTTTTTTATTAATTTGCTTTTTCTTTGCACCTTGTCCATGTAAAGTCGTAGCAACCTGTGATATTAATTTTTGCCATTTGAAATATCACCAATACGACAAAGTGCTAAATTGGTAATCTAATTTTATAATAATATAAAATATATCATGGTAATGTAGTTATCTTTTACGATGTATAGTTATTATAAAATTACATTTTGAGATGTAAAAGTCTTAAACGTCCTTTTTTATTCTTGCGATGATGTGAACATTTTTTATTATGAAGATCATTTATAGTAGTAATGTTTAGTACAATTTCTCTTGTTCTTCTATAATATCCATGCTTCTACTCTTAATTGATTAAAAATAAATGAAAAAAACCCTCTGCATATTGTGTTTCAATCCTGTTATTGATATAGACTTTACTCTCATACAGAGATTATACAAATTACATCTCACTCATTCATTTCTCTCTCTCTCTCCGCTATCTCTCTATTTCTTCTGTTTGGTCATGGAATTTATTGGCTCTCTTTGTCTTTGTGTGATATCTATATTGACAAATTTTGTATCAATAATTTTTTCCATTTTGTTTTACAGTGAGAATAAATTTAAATTAAATTTGTCTTAAAGTGAGTTCAGTTCATCTTAATTATACTTCAAAGTTTTCTTTGGTAAACAATTATACTTAAAAAAATTATAGTTTAGTTTTGATTAATTATTGGTATAAAATTTTCTTTTTACACTCTTATCAAATCATGTATTATTACATTATTAAAAGAGTTTAATTTATAAAATAATTATTGCCATAATTAAATTATTTAATGATAATATAAAATTATATAATAATGTAGCATTCATAATGAATCAAAATTAAATAAAAAGATAATTTTTTTACTTTACGTACTATTCTTTAACCCAACAGTTTTTTTTTATACTTAATAAGAAATTAAATTTAATAAAAAGAAAGTATTTAGGTGATGATAATTTAAGAAATTAAAATTATAAATTATTAATAAAGAGTGTGAATAAATAATTAAGAGTAAATAATTCTATCCTCATTAACAGGAGTAAAATTTGAATACAAATTTTAGTATGTGTATATGATTTTTTTTTTGGAGGGGAACAGGGGGAGTAGGGTAGGGATTGAAAACAATTGAGGACGTTACTGATATCACTTATTTGAAAAGCATTTTTTTAATTGATAATATTTTATTTGAAATGATAAAGTAATGTTATATTCTGGCCAACAATTAGACAAAACTTTTAATTACGTAAATAAAATATTAAAAAAATATTAGTAATTTATTTATATAATTAAAATGATTGTTATGCTGATTTATTATTAAAGTTTTTAATTTAAAAAATATCATAAAAAAAGTTTTTATTTAAAAAATATATTAGACGATGAGAATTGAGATAAAATACAAAATTTAAAATTTGAATCCTTTAAATTAATTTATAAATAAATAAATATTTATTAATTATTAATAAAAATTTATTTATAAATTACTTTAGTGATTCTCCTTCTAAAATTTGAATATTTCAGTTTTAGACCAAGTCTCCCTGCGGTCTATTTCGTTGACTTTGGTTTAATTGGACTGGCTGACAATTGCCGATACACGTTATCGGCGTCGACTTTGGTCTATTTCGGCGTCATTCGAGGAATGTTGTCTACAAGATAATGTCAAACTTTGCGGCTATCTGAATTTACAACTTCATGATTCATATATGTCCAATTTTCGACTTCCTCGATCACCATCCATTTCTTTATAATAATAAAAACTGAGTTTTCTTTTTATTTATAGATATTTTATATTGAGCTTAAATATATCTTTTGATACTTGAAAATATAATAATTTTTGTTTAAATCTCTATTTTTTTTGTTTTAGTATATTTTTTTTTAACTATTTTTTGTTTTAATTTTTGAAAATGAGTTTTTATTTAGTGTTTACGTAATAAATAAAAATTTTAATCGCTAATATCATGTGTTAGTGTTATATAAACATTTAACGATAGCTCATTATCGATAGAGATTAAAATAAAAAATATTTAAAATTATTTAAATAAAAGTAATAATAAAGGCCTAAAAATAAATGTTATATTTTCATAAACTAAAAATATATTTAAACCTTTCTCAATTACTAGTAAAGTTATCCAATATGAGAAATTGGGTAATGTTAAAAATTCACTTTCTTTCTTTAAGGCAGTAAAAATGAACTTGTGATGAGAGTGTTAGACATTAAGTGTTAATAATGAAGTCTTATATGGGTGGAGAATGAACTGAATACAAAAATGAGAAGATTAATGCCTTAGATTTTGCATGTGCCTCGGGATCTTTCCAAACTTAACCAAGTTAAAAGCCCAATGGGCTCAACAAGGCTTGCTATTATCCTTGCTTGAAAGACGGAATCATTTTGTTGCCCTCTCTATGCACCCAATAATTTTTAAAAGTCCAAACTGTTATGTAATTGACACAAGTTTCACATAGTTAGAAATGTTCAAGAGGGGTTTCTTATATAAATAAGACGTGGTTACAATCATACTCACAGAAAAACTAGCCGAGAGCTATTGGGTGGTTTGCTGAGGATGATTTGTAATTCTATCATTGTAAAATATGTAATTTTATGAGAAATGACATGATACTATGAGGATTTGGTAAAGATGTAAAAATAGTGGTATGATAGTTGTGGGATAGAAGAGATGTAAAGATAGTATTCTTCTTAATTAGAAGTGTTAAAACGGATCAGTCCATGTGGGTCAACTCTATTTTCAAATTAGATTAGGACAAAAATATTGCGATTTAGTAATTTGCTAGCTCAGTCCGACTCTATGCGGACTGTTGGTTAAGCAAATCAGTCCATTGACCTATATAATCTTTTTTATTACTTTTTCTTATATTTTTAACACTTAAAAACTTTATTCTTATGCTTTATCATTATATTTTTCTTTTGCATACTTTAAATATTAATAAGCATAAAATAAAATAGTTCTTGTAAAATAAATGGTCAAATTAGTCCCTGAATGTCCGCACATTAACCAACATTATAGACTAATTTGAATGACAAAATGCATAATCAGGGACTTTGGGAGTAATTTCCATCATTCAGGGACTAATATGATCAATGTTGTATCTTTGAAGGACTAATTTAACCATTTACTCTTTTTTGTAATACAAATATAATTTACATTAGAAAAAGTAAAGGTAAAATCATTTATATATCAATATATCATATAATTTTTGTTTTGGGTAAAAAATGTTCAACTTCATATACAATAGAAGGAATATACAAGCTCAGCCCAACAAACCAACAGGGCACTGCAGAGGGCCAAGACAAAACAAGCCCGTTTGTTAGGTAAACAGAAAGAAAAGAAGAGCCTATATTCCATTACAAGATTTAAAAGAGATATCTCTTGTCATAACCGAATCTAAGGACCTCAGGTGTCCTCTTAACCAGTTCAGTGGAAGCTGATTTCACATAGCTAGGGCAGCCACCTCATGCGTAGCCATATTTGCCTCTCTCGCAGTCCACAAAATACCACAGTGGGAGAAGGAAGTCTTAAGCCTCACTATATCTTCAACTATAGGGTCAATTTCCTAGGCCACGACCCCATTTCGACACGCTTCAATGGCTTCCAAGCAATCGGATTCGAGGAGAATGTTCTCGCAGAAACAGTTCTTTGCCAGGACGACCCCCTCTCTGATTGCCAGCACCTCCACTGTTTTGCTCGAGCCCGCCGAAACACGTTTGGCATCCCTTTAATCTCCCTTCCCTGCTCATCTCTGATAATGGTTGCCACTGCTCCAAAGCCACGCTCCCTAGAGAACGCTGCATCCACATTGCATTTGAGGAATCCCAGGGGAGGGGGCCTCCAACAAGTATTCTTCCTTGTAAAATTAGGATTAAGACCTAGGAAACAAGGCACGACATGAGACTCAAATATGACACGGACACAACGATACGACATATTTTAAAAAATATAAGACACGATATGGTTAAGACACATTATATAATAAAATATAAAATAAATATATTATAATCATAAAAAGACGTATTTTTAACATAAAAATTTTAAATCCTTAACATAAAGTAAAAAAATATGGATTCTAAATTTGTAAATAAAAATATTATTAATTTATATGAATAGTATCAATCTCTTCTCTTTCACGTCTATCATCTGCAAATAATACGATTTTTAAATTTGGTTCATCCAAAGATAAATTTGCAACTTCAAGAAGATCAAGACCATTATCACATGGTTCGAATGCATCTATACTAATATCTCACATCTTAGTTTCTCCAACCTTATATACTTCGCTTCTCCTATAATTTCAATAGTTACAAATCTACTAGTGATATTAAACTAGAGCTAAAGCTTGCACCAGCTGATGTAGTCATTGTCCTATCAAAGATTAAAATTATCAACACCAAAAATTAAACATATAAACATTTATACATTATAAAATGAATTTAAGAATTAAATTTTAAGATATAAACACTCACAGATTATGTATAGTATTATGTCTCTATAATGTGGTTTCAAACTTTCTAATAACTTTAATTATGTTATTATACATTCTATTTCTCATCTTTAAACATTTTAAATATTATTATCTTATTCTAGGCCATAGGCCCGTAGCTTCAAGTTTACAGTTTTGAAGATAACAATGAGTCAATGACTATTAATTAGAATTATGAGTACTACACTGACACAAGAAAAAGCACCCAGAAAAAGTATAGAAAACTAAAATAGTAAACCACAAAAAGACAAAATTAAAAAAATTTAAAAACTTTTCAGTTTTCACCTTTTTAGTAAAATAGTATTATAACAACTCGAACAGAAAATGCTACAGTTTCACTTACCGTAAAATATTATTATACAATATACAATATAAGGTCTTCTTCTTTTAAAAGCTTATACAATTTATTAGCCTTACTCGTCGACGACGTGGTCGTGGAGTAGCAGTCTAGTCTAACAGATATAATGCAGGAGTGTTGGTAACTGGAAAAAGAAAACTGTCACCATGAATGCTGCGTGCCTGCATGAGGAAGTCAGGAAGAAGACTTTACCATGATGCTGGCCACTGGGAGAGAAGAAAGATGAAGGAGGCAGTGGTGTTTTTCAGTAGAGGATGAATGAGAGCTACAAGAACTTTAAACCTGACCTTTTAGAGGTGAACCGTATTGGTGGGCCATTGTGGGTTAAGTCCGAGTCATGTCGGGCCATGTCCGAGCCGTGTCAGAGTGCGGTGAAACACGAAAAGTGAGAAAATGGGGCCAGACACAGTACGAACTCGTGTTCGGCCATGTCGTCGGCGCTCTGGTGTGGGAAATGTGTTCGTGTACGGCAAGTATTTTCCTGTGTCCGTGCTTCCTTGATTCAGACTACTTGGTTTAGTTTCCTTTATTGCCACTTGTTTGAACTCTAAGGTTTGGGCAGTAACTCTTCTTATTGCTAGCATAAGGTTAGGTTAGATGTGTTGGAAAATAAAATCATTTCTACTCTTCCATATAGCCCATAGGATGTGTGCTATTAGAGATATACCTTGTGAGAAAAAGTCCCCAGTATCCTTCAGAGCACTAACCATTTCTAGGAACCATTTGTCAATTGTGATGATCCTCTGTTGGGGTATACTGTACCTAAGCTCCAAACCAGGTAGGATTGGTCCATAGGCATAAGAGCATAGTATGTTCCACTGTTTCATGTTCGGAGTTACACATAGGGCTATGGTTCTAAATTGCGGATGCAGCTGCAATATTGTCGTTGCGGCACCATCTACAACGGCAGCAGGCCGTAATTGCGGTGTGAAAGAAAATCGCATAAAATGGCCGCAACAGAACGGTGTTGCAGCCACAACGGTGCTCCGTTCCATTTTTTCTTTCAAATCAACAATATCAAAGCACAGGAAAGAAAAAGAAGATTCTTTTCAGCCCAATAATTTCATCAACAGGAAAAAGGAGAAAACATTCAGACAAAGTCATCAAATCTCATTCACGAACTCACATTTCAAGCTTGGAGTTGAAAAATTGAATCTCTATCTCTTATTTTCTCTAAAAACCATCTCCACTCTAGTCTGGTAGTCTCCATCTTGCAGATCTCAGATCACGGACTCACCATCTTGCTCTAGCACTCCGTAAGTGAGCTCGTCTCTCCCAGTCTCTCTTATGTTGACTTTCTGTGTATGCATGCATCTTGTGTGTGATGTGGTCATATGAAATTTGGGGTTGGGGTTGAATCTGTGTGAGATTTGGGAGGCAGACAGGGGGCGGTGGGTGAAAGTGAGACTATGAGAAGTTGAGATGGACTGAGAGTCTGAGAGTGAGACTGATGAAGAGGGAGGCAGAGAGGGGCTGTGGAGGTGGACAACGTGGGCAGTTGGGCTGAGAGGGGGAGGTGGCCATGGAGGTGGGCGGCATGGGCGGTGGTCGATGGTCCACGAATTAGAGAGGAAGGGGAAGCACGCAGAGAGGAAGAGGGGGGGGGGTCAAGGGTGGGCGGATCGAGAGACGGGAAACGAGAGAGGAATAAGGAAATGAAGAGAAAGAGGAAGGAAAAGATGGATATGAAGATTAGAGAGAGCTGCGATAGCAAGACCGAGAGAGAAATGATGGGCGAGGATTTGGGAAAGTGAGAAAATTTGGGGCGGCCTTCGTATAATGGGTGGGCAAAATTAGGGGTAAATTTAGAAAGTGGGCTAGGTTTGGGAGGGATCTGGGGGCAAAGGAAGGGGGAAATTTGGGAAAAAAATTTTGAGGAAAAGAGTGGGGAAATTTGGGGAAGAGAGAAATTGGAAAAAATGTGAGAAAATTAAAAATTTTGATAATAATGTATGAAAATTAAGTTAAGAATAGTTATAACTATTTAGTAGCTTATATTAAGGGTTTAAAATTAAAGTTAATTATTGATGGAGTATTAGGAATAATGATAATTAATTTAATTACTTAATTGTTTGTTTAAAAGAAGATAATTAGTAGTCTATATTAAGGGTTTTAACTTTGAAGTTAAAATTAATTATTAATTGTTATTTGGGGTATTTGTAATAGTGATACTTAAGTTAATTGTTGATAATTGTTATAATTTATTTTTGTAAACATGTATTATAAAATTTAAACAATGCCGCCAAGAGAAGAATTTCCTACATGAAGATTGGAGGGTGCTCCAAGTGATGATATTGGATGGCATTTTGGAACAGCTATCCCTGGAAATCAAAACAATATCACATGCAGACTTTGTAAAAAAGTAATAAAGGGTAGCATTACAAGATTGAAACAACACATAGCACATTATAAAGGGCAAGTAACAGGTTGTCCTAGAGTTAACACATTTGTTAGAAAGAATATGATGAAACTCCTCATGGATGGGAAAGTAAAAAAAAAATTGACTCTAAAAAAAGAAAAGAATAATTCGAAGAAGGCTTAAAGGGAAATGTTGAAGAGGAAGACGTGGAAAAAGATATTGATGAACAAATCAGGCTAGCTATATAGGAAAGCCTTGGATCACAACATGAATGGGAAGAAAGGTAACGATTCAGAGAACAAATAAGGGGATCTGGAAATATATATGAAACAGGTGGAAGCTCTCGCGTAAGTATTAGTGAAGTCAGAAGGTCACAAGATATTTTTGCTGCTTTGAGGTCTACAGATGTTAACTTTGTGAGAAGTAAAAGTGTGAAGCAACCAAAAGTTACTGGTGGTTGGATGAAAACATTAAGAAAAATGCTTGGGGCAGCAATAAGTAGGTTTCTAATTTATGAGTGTTTGCCTATGAATTTAGCTTATTCTCCTTGGTTGTATGTTTTGATTGTTAAAGCAGCTGAGGTAGATAAACGAGTTAAGCATCCAACTCCTTATGAAGTTTCAGATGTGTATTTGGAAGTTGAATATAAAAAAAAATGCAATAATGGATAAATACACTAAAGGGTACTTGGAAAGAAAAAGGAGTCATAATAATATGTGATGGTTGAACTGATAGTATAAACCATACACATATTATGAATTTTCTAGTTTACTGCAGCAATGAGATAATTTTTCTAAAATCTGTTGATGCTTTTGGTGTTGATACTAGAAATACATATTATTACTTCTAGTTGCTTGACAAAATTGTAGATGAAGTTGGAGAACAATACGTAGTCCAAGTGGTTACAGACAATGAAAAAGCACTAAAAGTAGCTGGGAAAACATTTATGGAAAAGAGGCCACATCTGTATTGGTCTGTATGCACAGCTCACTATTTGGATCTTTGCTTGGAGCATATAAGGAAAAAGCAAAATGTGAAGAAACTCTTGAATGATGCAAAGATAGTGACAACTTTCATCTATAACCACATATGGACAGTAAATTTGATGAAGAAATATATTGGAGGTAGAGAAATTGTCCATCCTGACATAATTCGATTTGCAACACAGTTCTTGCAGCTTCAAGCTATTATGAAGCAAAACCAAGGTTTAAGAAACATGTTCAACTTAGAAGAATTTAGAAGATATAAGTTTCGGAAAGAGGAAAAAGGACTAGCATTTGAAGTAAGAAAAATTGTTTTGAGCAGTGAATTCTAGAGTAAGACTGTTGTTCTACTGGAAGTATTTAAACCTATTGTAAAAGTCTTGAGGCTGGTCGACGGTGACATGAAACCAACAATGAGTTTTCTTTATGAAGCCATAGATCGAGCCAAACAATCTATCCAGCAAAATTCTTGATATCATACAAGATATAATGACATAATATACCAGTGCTGGAGATTCATGCATTCTGATTTTCATTCTGCAAGTACGTTAATAATCGATATAATTTAAATTTTTTTGTTTTGTTATAAAATTGTACATTTGTGCCTTTATGCATAATAATTGATTAACTTTTTTTTAGGTTATTTTCTTAACCCACAATTTCAATATAGAGTTGAACATGAATCTAATGTTTATAAAGAAACTTTTGATGGAACCAATAGCGTCATCATCAAATTAGAAAGAAACATTGATGATCAAATTAAAGCTTTGAATCAGGTTAGTAAATAATGTTTATATTTAAATCTTATAAATTTATAATTAAATATTATATATTTACTTATTGACATATTATATTGTGTTATGCAGTTGATGAATGATTTTTCGGGAAAAACGTGAATCTTTTGGCACACCACAAGCTCAAAGAGCTTAGGCTAGAATGAATCTAGGTAAAATATTTTTTTCTCTTTTTTGTACAAGTAAATCTATTTAAAATTTATTTATACTTTATATGACAAATAATTATTCATTATACTTGGTCATTTAAATAGCTGAATGGTGGTTGATATTTGGATCGTTTGCTCCTGAACTTCAACATGTGGCAATAAAAGTTCTTAGTCAAACAACTTTAGCTACAAATTGTGAGAGAAATTTGAGTACATTCAGCTACATTCATACAAAGACAAGGAATAGACTCAAGTACAAAAAGTTACAAAAACTTGTCTTCACATATTACAATATGAAGCTGAAAATGAGACATGAAGAAATGAGAAGTCAAGATGAAATTGAAGATAATTTCAATTTAATTAATCTTGACTACATATTTCAAGAAGAAGATCCATTATCTCCTTGGATTGAAGAAAGAGAAGGTCCTGTATTAGATGGAGTACAAAATTCAAAGTGGTTGCTTACAGTTGATACTGATGATGAAGATATGGAAGCTGGTGATGATGATGGTGCAAGGTCTGATGAAAATAGTGGTGGTTTAAGTCCTCCTAGTAACAACAGTGGTAATGTTGGTGCTGATGCATAAGCTGAAAAAAGTGATGATAATGATGAGGAGGATGACAAATATAGGCAAAATGATCTATATTAGAAGATTACATATAATCACCATGACAAAAGCCTAATGATCGATATGACTACATCTAGGCCAGATATGGTTCCTTCTGATAGCAGAAGAAATGGATCACAGTCTAGTAGAGGAAGAAGGCAACAAGATGTTACACTAGAAGATTCTTCCTATTCGAGCATTGCACAAAGTTTTAGTGACTTTGGTCTTGGTGAATCATCTCAGAGTAGTCAGGGGTATTATGTATCATCTTATCAGCATTATTACTTTAGTGCATATGATCAATATGCTGATAGTAATCAACCTCTACCATACCATCAATTTTCAATGAACTATCAAGATTATTATCATCAACAATCAAGCAGTGAATTTTTTTATTATATCTTTAGACAAGGGGGCATGCAAGGTGGTAGCCAAAATGAAAGTGGAGGTTATGATCTTCTACGTCATTCTACCATATGGTAATAATTATCATGTAAGTTCTATTTATATTATTTTTAAGTTTTTAATTTATTTATTTATTTTACTTATTTATTTATTATTTTAAATTTAATAATTTACTTTATTATTTTAAAAGTTTTTTAGTGAGATTTAGTTTATTATTTGTGAATTTCCAAAGAAAAAGAATTCTTAAAATACTCATAAATATTTAAGATATTAATTATGAGTTTATATCATGCTTTCTTTTGCAATGAAGTCATACATCTTAATAGTAACATTCTTCTAACTGAATTAGATTCTTTTTTATCACTTGACTCATGTAAATTAATATGACATATTTTTGTGAAATTTATTTGAAACTTATTTAAGTTTATATATTATTTAATTTCTTACTCTCTTATACTTATATATGTCAAAATAAAACTTTAAAAGGCCTATTAATAATTATGTTATATTTGGTTATGAATTCAATTTTAATTATTCTTTAAGATAGTACAAAATCTTATCAAATGAGTAAAAGCTTATAAGACATTATAAATAAAAATATATGAAAAATTATAATAATTATAGAATTTTTTTTTACATTTTGTGTAAATTTTAAAAAAAAATTCACGCTACAATGACCACAATTCGCATCGCAATAACTGCAATGCCCGCAATCGCAAGGACTGTAACCTCAACCACAAACACAATTTACAATCATGCATGGGCCATACACGGGAGTTTATAATCCTCCTTCTGAAAAGGTTCTCCCTCACCGTGATTGCGTTGTGGCACATTTTCATATGAAGAGTTTGATTTTTTGAGGCACTTGTAAGCTCCAGATCTATTTCCAAACCATTGGGTGGGGAGGGTTAGACACCGAAGGAAAGGAGGGTGTGGGTTTAGATAGGTGTTTTGCTATATGGTATCCGGATTTAACCAAGTATTCCCCTATCTGGTTGTGAAGCCAAAAAAGTTTGTCTTGACTACTAGTCCAACTAATAGGGATTTGCAATGCAAGAATATCATATTGAGGGGGAAATGTGGCTCTTGGCTTAGATTGGTCCCATTTTTTGTTGGCTACATCCACCAAGTTGCTAACTTTGGAAGGAGAGTTAGAATTGAGGTGTTGGGGAGAAGACCCATTGGGTAGCCAAGGATCTTGCCAGATATTTATGCTTCTACCATCTCCAATGACTCAATGTCTTGCTTTCTTTAGTAAGTCTCTGCCTTTAAGGATGCTTGCCCAGATCCAAGAGGCATTTCTTTTCTTTTTCACCCTGATAAACTCATCCTGGGGGAAATAGATAGCTTTCAACACTTTAACCAAAGTAAATCAAGATTTTTAATGATCCTCTAAGCTTGTTTGGCCAGTAAGGCCATATTCATGTGGAAAAACTCTTTGAAACCCATGCCACCTTCCTTTTTACTTTAGGTGAGCTTGCTCTAACTACACCAGTGTATGCCTCTATCCTTCCCTTTCCTTGTCCACTAAAACCATGCTATTTGAGAACATATATTTTCACATAAATTTTTTGGGAACCTGATTATTATCATAGCATATGAGGGAATAGCTTGTAACACAGCCTTAATTAGAATTTCTTTGCCCGTTGTGTTTAAAAGTTTTTCCCTCCACCCTTCAATTTTCCCCATGATTGCTTCTTTGATCCAAGCTAGAGTAAAACTCTTTGACCTTCCCTTTTGTGCTGGTAGACCCAGATATTTGCCCGGTGTATCTCAAGCCTGAAATCTAAAGATCTGGATCATCTGGTTCTTTACCTGGTTCGACACAACCTTTCCAAAAATCAATCCTGATTTATGAAGATTGACCCTTTGGCTCGGTGCTTTTGAGAAGGTATTTAAGATCTTTGAGATTTCATAGGCCTCAATAGGTTTCCCTTTAGAGAATAGGATAATATCATCAGCAAAAAGGAGGTGGATCAAGGCTGGTGCTACATCATGCAGCTTAATACCTGCTATTATTCCTTCTTGGACAGCTTTGCGGAGCATATAGGAGAAGGCATCCATAGCTAGGATGAATAGGTATGGAGAGAGGGGGTCTCTCTGTCTTAAACCTCAGTGGGAATAGAGCTTGGGAGGATTCTCCATCAATTTTATACCTATAGGAAACTCCATATACACATTTCATAACTAACCCCACCCATCTAGAGTCAAAACCATACGCCAATAAAATCTTTTGAAGAAAGCCCTATTCTATTCTGTCATACGCCTTACTCATATCAAGTTTGGCAGCAAAACTATATTTCCCCCTCCCCGATCTTCTTTTCAAGGCATGAAAAACTTCATGAGCTACTACAATATTATCCTAGATTAGTCGTCCCCCAACAAAGGCACTTTGGTAAAGGGAGATCAACCCATCCATATGCTCTTTTAACTGTAACACCATGATTTTTGTTATTACCTTTTATATGAAATTAAAGCAGTTTATGGGTCGGTATTGGCTAACCTCCTTCGATCTTGTATTTTTGGGATCAACACAACTTGAGTTTCATTTATTTATGAGGGAAGAGCTCCTTCAATAAAGAAGTTCAATATTGCCTCACACACCTCTTTCTTCATCACTTCCCAATGATTCTGATAGAATAACCCATTCAAACCATCAGGGCGAGGGGCTTTTAAGCTGCCCATGTAGTCAACTGCTTTCTTTATCTCTATTTTTGAGACAGACTAGCAAATGTCTCTATTCACAAACCTCTATATCATAAAATTGTTAATAAAGTAATTAAACATATCGGACCGATGGGTTGGTCAGGCCCATTGCAGGTCCATTTGTGTACTTGGCCCATTGTAAAAAACATATGAAACTGTTATGTAATTTTAATAATTTATTCTGGTTGGCCCAACAATGTTTTTGGCACATTTTGACACCCAGCTCCTCATCGTAGACTTAAGCCAGCGGCCGAAATGTTCTTACATTATTTTTTATTTCAAGTCATTTTTTATCACACTTTTTAATAATTGTAATCAAATGAGATAAAGTAATGTAATTAATAGTATGAAGAGTAATGTGAAAAGTGATATAAAAAAAGTATAGTAAGAAAATCGGGATTCGCAGCTGAACCATCCTTTTCTTATTGCTATGTCCTTTTCTAGGGCGATGTTGTGCGAAGCTTCCTAACACAAACCAGAGGCACTTGCATGCTTTTCTTGCTTAAACTAGTATTTCTACAATTTTCTGATTTTTTACTGGATTGAACGTAAAAGACCAAAATAGAAAAAAAAATGAAACATAACCACCGGAGCATAGTGCAGAGAAAATAAAAAAGCCAACTAGAACCCAACAAAGTACGGATAAAAACCACTCAAAAATAACTACATGGATATTTCCAATAAACTTGCAAAAACCTTCATACATATGGCCACACCCCACACTAGAGCCATCCATTGATCAGCAGAAAAGCTTCATTTTAGACTTGGATTTTGCTGGTTTAGGCTAAACTAGAATTACAGTCTAACTGGCTCGGTGATGACGTGGACTTTAGATTCACATTTTCCATGTCATGGTATAAGGAATATGTCTCTAGGCTGAAATAGGACTTGTATGAATGCCACATAACAGGACACAAAGGAAACAATCTTTATTTTTTCACCACATTTTTTTATATCACTTTTTATCCTACTTCTCATGCTGCTCACATCACTTTTTTCTCATTATTTTTTCTCACTTAATTATAACTATGAAAAAATGTGGTAAAAAATTTATGTGAAGATTATTTTCCCAAACGAAAAGTGATAAAGAATTTAAAAAAAAAGTTGAAAAGGGTTGGGTAAATGGCGTAGAGGAAGACAAATGTAGCAAGCACAAGAGAAACAAACTCTCACGGTGTAGAAGAGATTGCCACGTACGTGGGGAGGGAAAGGCACCCACACTGAGGAGTTGTTAAAAAAACACAAGCGGAAAATGATGTCATTTATTTAAAGAAGTTAAATAAATATCTATAAGTGAAACATTTTAATTAATTTAGTAACGTGATATGGTGCATATGATGGGTGATGCTATTTGCATTGTTATATTATTTTCTTTTGAGATAATAAAACAAGACAAATACAATTTTTTAAAACATATTTTCTTTTTCTTTTTTTGTTAATGATGTAATACAACTAAAAAGTATAAAAAGATAATGTTCAAAAATCATTTTCCATATATATAACTTCACACCAAGGAGAATGCCTAACAAATATTTGCATCTTCTTGTTAAACTTGTAGAACTAACATTTTCATTTTCTAATTCCACTAATCCCTCTAATAAATTTGTACCCTCATTTTATCTGGGCTATACATAAAAGATACAGTTAAAGTAAAGTTAGGTGCAAGATGGCAGAAATCAAACAAAAGCTTTTCAGAATTAGTTCTCACAGTCTATGAGATATATTATAATACTAACATGAAAATGAGGAATTGTCGCCAAACTGATAAACGATAAACACAACAAAAGTACAGCTAGATAACTAGTAAACTAGGTGATTTATAAGGCACGTTAAGATATGTAATCCAGGTTTTTCAGAACTAAATTAAAGGACCACTCGATTGCCATATGTTCTATAACAAATTAAAGTCTGCAAGTCATAAGCTTTTATAATAAGTACAGGTTTAGAAAGGAAGATGGGCGCTGCCAACAGAGATAGAGCTTGAAGCAGCATTGGTGTTCCTCTCGGAGTGACAAAGCTGACGGAGCTTGGTTGGGACGTACCATATGGAAAGAAGAGGATGCGCATTGAATATGGCATCGATGTCCCAACCTTGAAGCGCTGCTATGGCCACAAGGGGCTTGTAACAAGCTTGCCTCCACGCTCCAACGTTCTCCCCTCTCTCCTTGAAAGCCCTTCTCAGCTCATTTGACACCTCCTCGTCAAGACAGTGCAACGCATAACAGTGCACGTAGTGTCGCATTTTGGGCTTGTTAATGTAGCTCGCTCCTGCCTTCTTTGCGTACCTAAACACCTGGTTTGTCACCTGCACTTTTTCTCCCTATCAATAAGAGAATAACTGTACGTACTCCCACACACTACACACAAATTATTCTTAAGGTTACTACTTTATAAATTAACAGTTGATATATATAAAGATATTTTTTTGAAGACATAAATTTTTACTATTATTTATAATTATTTTATACATATTAAAGCTAATTTAAGTGGTTATGAAGAAATATTTGAATAAAAAATTTATTTTAAATATATAAATTAATTTTTGACATATATAAAATTATATGATGTATATATGTTAAGACAATTTTATAAATATTAAATATTAATTTAAATACTTTAAATAAAAAGTTCCCAAAAAAATTTTTTGTCGTGTCTATGATGCCAAGTTACTACCCACGAATCAGTACGCCACACACATCAAATTAAGAGAATCATAATTCATAAATACGCATCTATAGGGAGAAACGAGTACATTATGATTTTGATGAGGGCATGAAAGAATTCAGTGGGTGTAAGACTGTAAGGTATAACGGGGGACCCGCGTGCATGACTCTGACTCGTGGTTGGTTGTGCTTAGTTAGGACTGGGGATCAAAAACCCATCTGGTTCTAACTTGTGACTGGTTACTTAATTCACCCCACTGTACGGATACAAAATTCCAACTTAAAAGAAGATATATAGGTCCCTGACTTCTCACGTGATCCTTGGAACATCTTTAATTGAATCAATGTGTCACGACAACACATTATAATCAAAAATGAAATTATACTAGCATGCATGAGCGTGACAGACTCAGACTGGGTGTTGGCTGGTGCAAACGGGTCATGAACTACAGAACTCAGTGACTGAGTCAGTGCAAAGAAAGGAGGAAAAAAACAAACATTATGAATATACCTTGGTGGGGCATTTTTCACCGCGGTCCTTGGCAATATTCTGAACCTGGATCAAGAACTCACGGCATTGCTCGTAGAGGTGGAAGAGATAATCGAGTCCGTTCTTTTTGCCACGTGCAACCTCCCCAGGCTCGGTCACAATGAACGGGTGCTCTCTTTGCCTCTCACAGCTCCCAACAACCCCACCACCACTGTTATTGTTCCCCTCATCATCTTCCTCTCCTTCCTCGTCCTCAGGGTCTTCATTCTCAACAAGATCACGACGATGATGATTAACCTTCATTCTCGTTCTCCTCCTCCTCCTCTGCTGCTGCTTCCTTCTCTCCGCCGCCGCAATTGCATCCCACGTGCTCCCTCCCCCGCTCCCTACCGCCTCTTTTTCTTGTTGCACTACCGGCTCCTCGGACAACCCTATAAAATATGTGTATTCATAGCTTCTTTTCATCGTCAATTATATGTATATACACCATATACATACATGTACATGTATAATAGTATAATTACTATATATAAATACATATATACTCTCAATAATAAAATAACAGATTTTTCAGCCAAATCAGTTACTAGCCGACTTCAAGAACAGTAGTTTAATATAACAGTAGCACAAACTATAGTCAAACCTTTTTTTTTTTAAAAAAAATTAGTGTAATTTTCCCCAAGCAATAGCTAGCTAGGAATGTAGTCCAAGCCTTCATAAATCTGGTGTAATAAACATTTAACACTTGACACTAAACACGCTATTTCCCTTTGATCTTTGATATATACATATTCATAGTAAACTATCATGCTAACAAAGTTTATGCTAAAATCAGCTACATCAAAGAGGCCTTTGAAACTATAAATTATATGGACTATATATTACATGTGTCATGCGTACCTTCTTGAGAGAGAGCATCAAGTGCATTGGTGGTGGTGGTGTCGGTGGAGAGAAGGTTGCGCCGCCTCATGTCTTGGTCGTCAATGCGTCTTCGCTCGGCTCTAACGGCAGCTTTGATGCCGTAACGCTCCCCAACGAGGAGATCCCATCGAAAAATCTGGGACAAGCTGTTCATCATGTCGTCCAGTTCCTCGTCCTTCATGTCCACCAGGGTGCTCACCGTGAACCCGAGCTCCGCCACCTTCGCCGCCGTGTAGTATCTGACGCCGTAAGCATGGAACAACTCCTCTAGCCCACCCACCAGTTCCCTAGGCGCTCTCGCCGGATGGGCCCACGCGGGCACCGGAGGAGCCACCGTGTACTCCAGAAGCGGGGGGCGGTTACCTGCCGTAGTTGGAAGGACGGATCGTGGGTCCCACTTGAATAGGCTGGAGGTGAATGCGTCAGGATCCATGTCTGGGTTTGGAAGGAGAGAATAAGAGAATGGTGAGTTACTGTTTGGGGGGCGATAAAAGGTGGCGAGGGAGGTATAGGTTAATTTAATGATAAATTATTAGGTACTCCTTCAATAAGAAATTTTTTTGTTTTGCACTTTTTCGAAAAAAATTGGTTCCAATGGAGGAAAGCTCTTCAACTTTTTTTAATTTTATATCATATATTTCTCAAATTTATAATTTATTTATTTTAGCTCTATTAATTTAATAAAATAAATACATAACATAAAATTAAAAAAATTAAAAACTTTCTTTTAACTTGAGTTAGAACCAAGTTATATCCTTTAATATTTAGCATTTTAATTAGGGTTTAATTTGCTAATAAGCACTCTTATCACATACTTTAAGAGCACTTATTTAAGATTATTGAAAAGTTGTGTATTTAATATATTAGGAATTCAAAAATTTTATTTTTCAATAAAAACTTTTTATGTTTGATCTTGAAAGTACTTATTATCAAAACTCTTTAAATTATAACACTCCCTCCATTTTTTTATATACGTCTTTCAATGTTTTTGTAAAAAGAATTAAAGATACTATTAAATAACTTTAAATATATAGAAAGATAGTTTAATATGAATAACTTATCATTTCTTTCACTTCATCAATATTTTCTCTCTCCCCAATCACTGTTAATATGTGCACAACAATAATATTCATACACCACTTTTATTACACCTTTTTTTATACCATTTCCATTTTTAACGATAATATAAGATAAACATAATTCTTAATATACAATCTCTCATTTATTTTACTAAAATAAGTAAGATGTAAATTGGTGTAAGGTAAGATGGTGTGTGATGAACATTAGTCAATATGTGTAGTTAATGAGTTTAGTTGAGATAATAAATAATGTGGGTAAAATTAAAAAAAAAGTAATTAATATTTTTTAATATTTTCAAATAACAAAAAAGTTAAGACCAAATAAATATTTTAAAAAGAAAAATATAAAGGGACAAAGAGAATACTATAAATATTAGGATTTTTTCTAACAAATGCTTGTAGGAAAGGTACTTGTTAAGAACAATTTAGATCCTCTCAATTTTTTTTCTCTCAAATAGTCAATTGTAAGAAAGAAAAAAATACAAAAGTTATTAAAAAAATGTACACTAATAATTAGGTCTTACTAATAACTTTTTTTTGTGTCTTTCTCTTTCTCAATTGACCATTTAAGAGAAAAAAAATTAAGAGGATCCAAATCCTATTAAGAAAGCTAAAATAGATTTTTTTTATGAAAACAAGATATTTAATGCATTGAAAATGAGTAATTCTAGCTACACACATTTTCACTCACATTACTTCACTTCTACATACTTTTCATCATTTAATCACATCTGGTCTTACCTCGTTTTTTATATACCTTTATTTTCATTCTGCGGTAGATGTGAGATACACATCACTAAGTGATGTGTATCTAGTTTTTTTTATTAGAAATTGAAAGAAAAATTAGTATTTATCTTATTTTTATAAAAAAAAATTATATTTTAATTTTCCTAAAAATACTTATTAGCAAAACCTAAAATATTATTAAAATAAAAGATAATAATAATTTACATAATTGTCATAACTAAGGTGGTAAACATGATGTATTGATATAATATTGAGTAAGAAATTTGTATTCCAGAAATATGTAAAACTTTTTTCTGACTTATTTTCTTTGGTAGACTTAAAATTTAAAAAAGTAAATGTCAATTTAATCTTTGAAAAATAAAGCATCGATAATATTAATTTCTAAATAATATAAATTATTTTTAAAGTTTTTAAATATGTATTTTATCATTTAAATTAATCTTTGACATCAATTAATATATGAATATTTAAGAACTAATTCAAACAACAGAATGCATATATACCTTGGAAGTAATTTTTATTATTAAAAAATTAATATCAACAACGTTGTAAATTTCTGTGGCTAATTTCACTATTTACTCAACCTTAAAAGACGGGTGTCCTTTGGTTTTCCGAAAATGCCCTCTTCCCATGATTTTGATTTGATTCTGGTGTGTGTTTTCCCGAGACTAGTTGGTTTGGCTTTGGCATATTATGTTGGGGTTGGGATTTGTTCAATTAAGAATACAATTTTTATATTATTACGTTAAACTGTGTATATATTTTTTTATATTTTATTTAATATTATTTATTATATATATATTTTTTATTATTTTTTCTTACTCAATCATATTTATAAAAAATAATGTAAATAATAATATATCTCTAAAAAAAATGTAAAACTATCTTTTTCTTAAGAATTAATCCTCCTACAGCATTTGATTTTCCCTTTGAAACTGGACAGTAGTCCTAAACAAACTGAACTAACTAGCTGTTTATTCGGCTACTACTCTCCTATCTGGATTAGGAACACGATAACCAACCAGATGTTGACACCAGCATACACATGTGGCTTGAGACGTATACATGTTTACTATAAATCGATGTTTTCATAATCAAACTGTCTATTAAACCGGAAAAAGAAAGAAGAATAAAGTTTCCAAGTTTAACCGGGGTTAAATTAGGGTAGGGTCGATGTAGGATTATATATATTTATAATATATATATATATTATATATAATATATATATATATATAACATATAAAAAATATAATATATATCTTAATTATATAAATAATATTAAAGAAAATTATTTAAATATATTACTAACATAATTAAATTCATTTATAACGTAAATTAATATTATCAATATTAACATAATTTTTTAACATATACTAATCCTTAATAGAATAAATAAAAAAATAAGAGATAAAATTTTTCATTATAAATTGAAATTAAACTTTTATTGTATTAAAAGTTTATATTTATCCTTCATTGAATAAATTAAGAATTTTAAATGATCAGTTTTAATTATAAATTAAGAGTTAAATTATCAATGTCTTAAATAAATTTTAAATATTTTTTAAAAAACATGGAATTTAAAAAAAATAAATTTTAAAAACAATAGGATTAGTTCAACTGTATGAATCGTAAACTATTCAAATGGATTGATTAGTTCATAACCAAATTCTAATTTTTGAAAATCTAATTTTTTAAAATTAGTTGGATCGATTGATTTTTCTAATCTATCCAGCCGATGAAGCCTAATTCTGAAAACCATGTTATATATCATTGTTTTTAATTATGTTGTTATTATTAGAATTTGTTAAAAGAATATAACATTACTAGTTATATATAATAATGGATATAACACGCATTTACTGATATGGCCTAAGAAAATTGTCTTAATTTTGATAGACCTAATAATCTATCGTGATTTGACCTTTGATTTGACTGTGATTTTTGTGTTTGTTTGCTCGTATACGTACTTGATATTCCAGATCACAGAAAAAATATTGTATAAATTTATAGTATATCTAAGTTAGATGTATTAGATTAATTATATAATTAATTAATAAATAATTATTATAATTAATTTATAATTAATTATTATTTATTATAATTAATGATACAATTCGTCAGTATCAAATTGTAATGCTCTAAATTTATATAAAAAAAATTTCATACCATATATCACACTTGATTCTTAGGGTGGTGGATACACAGACATACAAGGTTACAGTGTACTACAGTATGACTGTACTTGAACAAGTAACGACCAAAGTTACCAAGCAATGAGAGAGGCCTTTTGATTATTGACTTATTAGCTATGTGATAAGAGTTTTGTTATATATTTTTAAAATATTTTTTAATAAATTTTTTAATATTTAAAAAAGAAAATATTAAATAAAAAATAAATACATTTAATGTTTTAAAATATAAAAAATATTTTTTATTTTTTATTTAATAATTAAAAAGATTAATGAAAAATTTGATTTAAAAAATTTAGAATTATTGAAGTATAGATAATCGGCTGATTTGATTAGCCATGATTTTGACTGTGGAGCCGCAAAGCCATGCATGGTAATTGGGACAACCGGACAAGCTATACCATTGGATGCAGCTCATCGTAATACGTGAAAATTGCCTTGGTTAATTTTCTACGTTCCGTTATCTCTATCTGTAATCTATGGTTTGCCCTTCACGTTGGAGTAGGCTGGTAAACAAACAAGAATTTTGTAAATAACATGCTAAACATAGTTAGCAAGGGTCACAGTAGGCTGATAAAGATTATATTTTTTGGTAAAACTAATCATTATTAATAAAATGGTAAAGGAATAAAAAGAATGAGTAAAAATTACAGGGAGGATGCCTAAGAAACCAAAAAAACTAACTAGTTTAGTTGTAAGAAAGGCTCTCAATTTATATGAGGATACAATTCAATTCCTACAGAACAACATTGAGTCCCAGACTTAATAAAATTAAAATCTGTACATTTCCAGTGAAAAAGACAAGAAAACCTATAGACTATAGAGGACTTATGGGGAAGGTAGGTTGCAGAGCATCCATGAAGCATTCATTACTTTAAGGTGTTACAGAATCAGAGAAAATCTCACTGAAGTTTATAGCTTTTTACAAAGCAGGGAGACTCGTTAAGAAGACAGACAGCAAAGAGCGTAAATAAAGTAAAATCATTCATGGGAAACAATGATAGTTCGAAGGATAGTATTTAAATCTCAGTATTTTATTTTTGGTTTTGTTAAGAATAATTATTAAAAAAATAAAAAAAATTAATAAAAACAAAATATTTAATGTATTAGAAATAAAAAATACTTTATCTTTTCATTTAAAATTTTTTATTAACTTTTTATAATGATAAATTACAATATTATTTTAAGTTTTTTATTAAGGCTAGTCTAATTTTTATGCTCTTTATTTTTAGATTTTTTTATTAAGATTACTCATGAGTTTTTGACTTTTTGGTACAGAAATTAAACTAATCTGAGTAAAAATTAAAATGATGTAGCGTGAGAATAACAAAGTGATGTCCTATTACTTGCGGTGTGAAACAGTGATGCAGGCAAAGTACAGAAAGGGTCAGGTTGTTCCAGTTGGCCTAAAGCTCTGTGAAAAGCCTGTTGTACTAACGAGACCACTAGTCCACTACTACCCGCTCTAAACCCTTGCCAGCCACCCAACACACACTCAGAGGATTTTTTACGAAAATAGTGTATTTTAAAAATGAATTTCTCAAATAACTATAAATTAAAATTTATTTTTTTAAAGAAATATAAATTAAATAATGATATATAATATAATAAATCATAATTGAGAAGTATAATATATTTGTATATTTTTTATTATATTTTGAATAAATTATACTTCTCATATATGATTTTTTTTAAAAATTTAAGTAAGTTACGTTTGTTAGCTGCTATTTATCCTTTTAAAAAAAATTATAGTCGTGGATGTTATTTATAACTTTTACATTTTTTTTAAAAAGTGTCGTATGAAGTTGTAGATGTCAACACGATTTCTATTTTTTATTTTATTTTAAATGTTATGGGAAGTCGATGATTTCATATTATTATTCTACTGTATCTTAAGAAATTTCAAATTATCGTTCTATTATGCCTTGACAAAATATCAATGGTGAATACACTAAACATGATAATAATGATGAGGATCTCATGTCACAACAACAAAGATCAAGAGTAAGAAACGAAAAAGTAATAATAAGAAGAGATCGAACACAAAGAGTTGAATAAGAACAAATTTAATCACTATGTACAAGAAAAAAAAATTTTGTAGTATCGAATCGACGCATTAAAATGAATCTAAAAATGAATTAAGTGATGAATAATAAATTTATTTATTTTTCTTATAAAATATTTTCTATAATTTTTATTTTATTTTTCTTATAAATTATTTTTTTTAAGTTAATCAATTGGCTTAAAAAAACTTGTAAGTAATTCACATCTTATTATTAAATTACAAATTAAAATATGAATTCATTTTTAAAAAAAATGTACGTCGTAGTTTTCATCCACAACTTATTTAAATTGTAATTAAAAATTAATACATCTACGTCTTATCTAAATATATATTAAAAAAATAAGTTATAATTCTCATCCATGACTTACTTAAAATTTAATTAAAAAATTATAAAATAAATCTTAAATGAAAAAATACAACTTACTTAAATATAATAAAAAAATTTATTATTGAGTAAGTCATGTCTCAAAACACAACTTATTATTATAAAATAAAATAAAAAATTATTTAAATATAAATCATATTTTAAAAATATAACTTGTTATATTTTATTATTCACTTTATACTATTTTAAAAATTAAATTTTAATTTATACCTAATTAAAAAATTAATTTTTTCACAATTTTGATTAAAAAAAAGACCACATTCATAGTCTCGGCTCCTTCTACTCTGCTGCCATTATTGACCTAACCATTGGGATTTAAAAAAAAAAAAAAAAAATAGCACAACAGGTAAAATTAACAAAATAAAAATAGATTTTGTTAACAACTTGTTAAAAACAGTTGTAAGAATTAAAAATTAGAATATTTTTATAAAAAATAAAATATTTAATGTATGAAAAATAAAAAAATTATACTTTTCATTTAAAACTTTTTATTTTAAATTTTTTAATAAATATTTTTAAAAAAAGTCTATAAAAATATATGTATGGAAGGAAAGTCTTTAACCTTGCTTGCAATTGTTAGATTACATGAATCACAATTTTGTCCGACAATCATTAATATTCAAGGAGACAAATCAAAGATTTTACTTGACAATCGTCATTAAAAATAGCAAAGGTTTGTTTTTAATTCCCTGAATCAAATGATCAATCAAAAACATCTTCGCTAAAATAAGACAAATTGAAGCAAAACAAAAGAAACTGTACTTGATTTGAATCAGGGGTCAAAGTTTTGTTAATGCTGTTACTTTGGCTCTGTTCCTTTATTATCAAGGGTGCAACTAACAATTATATTCAGATAAGTACAAATTAGGAGTTATACATGTGAACATTCAATTTTATCTGAATATTTTGTAAAAAAAAAAAAACTTATTGACTCATTAATTCCTAAACTAATTCATAATCCATGATCCATTAGTTCATTAATCCACAATTCTTAAGCACTTATTCTAAATAAATTTTATTAATTATCTTAATCCTAAAAGTACTTATCCTAAATATCCTAAACAAACCTATCCTAAACTAACCATAACTCATCATATCACTGTTGAGACCCAATTTTATTCATTTTATTTTATTTTATTTTATTTTATTTCTTTCTTTACAAAACAAAAAAAAAAAGAGGAAACAAAATTGTCACTACGGGTCAACCCAACCCAATTTTCATCTCAACCCGTAACTCATTTTCGTTTTTAACCTATAACTCATTTTCCATCTCAACCCTTCCCTTTCCCCTTCCAGTTGATGCAGCTCTAGCCTCCACAAACAGCTACACTAAATTGGATTAAAAACTTTTGTCAGTTTTCTTTCCCATTGGTATTCCAATCGTTGCAAATTGAATGAAAATTAGTGCAAATCAATTGGTAATGGCATCTCAAGCAGAATAAAAAGGAGAAGAAAAATATAAGAGGGGATCAATCGTTCAGACAAAAAAAAAAAGGCTACACAGGAGTCAGAAAATACAAACAAAAATCACAGATTGAGAAGAGATTTTCCCAAACACAGATTCATCACACGAAAATTCCTTCATCATAACCATCAACTCACCTCAACTGAGTTGACTCAGCAGCCTCCATCTTCACCAACACCAAGCCACCCAATTAACTCACCTCTTCACCTCAAAAAACCTCTTCACACCACCATCACCCTTCATCTTCTCCTTCACCACCCATCCTCAAGCTCATCACCCCACAACCAACACCCACGTAAAACCGTGACCAGCCTCCCCAAACGCACCAGTCGTGACCACCCAACACCGTTTGGCCCCAAACTCGCCAGTCCGACGCTGCGCTGGTCCAAGACGTCCAGAACCCCGCCGTCCAGCCGTTGCCACGACCAAATCCGGTACCGGCGTCGGCGTTTCTTCTGTTCCATCGGCACCACTCACGTCGCTCACCACCGAGCTCCCTATCGCCGCTCAAATCCGGACCTCCGCCGCCCCGCACCGTCCATCCCTCTCGCTACCGCCGCCGCACCGCCGCTCCACCCAACGTGAACCCGCGACGCCGCGCCCCCCCACCTTGTCCTAGATCTGCGCCGGTGAACCTTTTCCGGCCGGCATTGATCAACGGCGCCGCTCCTCTCCTCTCGCATCACCGTGAGTTCTCCTCTCCCCCTCTTCTTCTTTCTTTTCATTTTCGTTTGCTAATTTCGAGACTAAAGTCTCTTGTATCTTCTGTGCATTTCACCTTTTTTTTTTTCTCTTTCTGTTTTGTTTGTTTGATGGGCTTGACCCGTTTCTTTTTTTTTTTCTTTTTATTCTATTTTACTAAAATAAAGAAAAGGTGTGAAATAAAAAAGATCAAAACATGTTTTGAATTTTAAGATTTAGTACTTGTTTGACCATATTTATTTTATTCAATAATATGTTTTATATTGTGTTTTGTGATTAATAAAAAATAAATAAATAAATAAATAATCATAAATAAAAAATGTAATGAAAGTGAATTTGTGATTTAATTTGATCTGATTATAGTTTGTCTGTCTATTTATAATTTGTGAATTTATCTTATTGATTAAAATGACCGATGACGAAAAAATTGGGAGAGGATTGGAGCGCCGATCAGATTACACTCTTCCCAATAATCTTGAGGTTTTATATTGGATTTTGCTTGGGAGGCCATTGGCAGTCTAATCCCCACATAAAAATTAAAATAATTATGTGAACTAAAATACAACTTTTTTTTGTAAACCAAAATAAAACTTTTTTTGTAAAATAAAATATTCAAATAAAAGTGAACAATTTCATACAGTTTCAACATTATGATTGTGGTGAATTAAAGTTTTATTTTTTTTATGAAGACTTTTTTTTTTTAAAATTACTACAAAAATCTCATTGTGCCTAAATTATTATTATTATTATTATAAATGAGATTTTATTTGGCCATTTTATTTTGAAAATTACTTCTCTTCAAAAATAAAATTTTGATTCACCATTTTTATACAATATGTTGTAGACTTAGAATTTGTTTCAAAATAATGGCTATTTAGCCACCTATTTCTGGTCTTAGTCATTTATCATTCTTGATATTATGCTTGACAAAATGGGACATGTTAAAGTAAAAACAAAAAAAATATTTCTTTTTTTTTAAGGATCAATTTAATTAATATTACAAATAACATTAGATTAAATAGGTAACCGTTCTTAGAACGGACGGTGTAGGGTGCTAACACCTTCCCTACCCGTAATCAACCCCGAACCTCAAACTCTGAAACGTAGACCATCTTTTAGGTGTTCAATTGCACCATTCCATTTAATAGATAAAGCGATTGGTGGCGACTCCCAACACCCCGAGGTCCTATCCTCCTCTTTCTTTTTATTTTCGCGGCGCCCTTCGGGACGGTTGCTACAGCTGGCGACTCCACTGGAGAAATTTAGAGGGTTAAACCTTATTTTAATCTTATATGATTTGCTCTTTAATTATGTTAGTCCGTTTTTGTTTTATTTGTTTATTTGTTATTTGTTTCATATTATTGTACATTTTGTTTGTATTATATTTATTATATTTACGCTTTGTAAATAAGTTCTCTCATGTACACTTCCACACACAAGCTCTCTACCCGAGCTCAGTACCTTGTAGGCTTAGACAGAAGGTGAAGTAGTGTTGCTTTGTGGGACCGTTGGTCTCCGTTTAGGCACATGAAAACCCCTCGCTCAAATTGAACTCTTTCCGTTTGTAACTTATCATGAGTGAGGATGGAGGACCCTTGCTAGCCAAAGTGTTGGTGACAGCAAGGGACAATTTGGGGACCTTTTGTCCAATAGGAGTCTAGAACCAAAGCTCTCACTTGTAGATATAATCTTAGAGCTATCATCGTTCATAGAACTTATCCTGCTGATCGGGTACCAAGATTAGGTACCCCTTTTCCTCTAACATATGAGGAATTTCTGTTTGTCTTTTATTTTGTAGTTGTTAACTTTTCTTTTATCTTGCATTTGCATATGTGGTCCAATCTTGTGAAGATATCGATAAACCTCAAGCATGAATAAGGGAAAGATGACTCTAATGTCTGAGGTGGCAGAGAGTATCAGGGTTGTCGGTGAAGAGTCTGCAAGAATTCAAGCCAAGGAAGGAAATAGTTTGCATCGCGAGGATGTTCCTTTACCTCTCTTAAAGGGGAGCCATGACTTTGAGCAAAACGACCTAAGGAGGCTCCGTAATGTGTGGTGTAGTATGAGAAGACAAGAAGAGTTCAATAACAAGTATGGAGATATTACAGCTCTCATGTTCATCACCCATGACCTCCAAATGTTGAAAGCCATGCTCCATTTTTGGGACCCCTCATACCGGTGTTTTACTTTCCAACAATTTGACTTGGTGCCCACGATTGAGGAGTATGCTAGGCTTCTTAATAGAGACGACGTGCCAAAGGACAAAGTGTACTCACATGACCCTAAGAAGACGCCCAAAAGGATGCTGTCCAAATTGATAGGGATTCATGCCAATGAACTGGACAAGTACATGGTGGATGAATGACGAAGTCTAGATTCGGAGTTCTTACTTAGGCTGGTTGAAGCTCAAATTGATCAAAGGTTTGGTTTGGTAGCACTAGCCCTCGCTATTTATGGGTTAGTAATTTTTTCGAGATGGAAAAATCAAATAGATGGACACGTGATTAATTTGTTTGAGCAGATTGAGCATGGGGTACACCTAGCCCCACCAATTTTAGCCGAGACAATTCGATCTCTGAATTACTGCCGAGTCCATCAGAAAGGAAGATTTTGGGGATGTACACCATTACTTACAGTATGGATGCTTAGTCATATGCCAACGTTGAAGTGCTTTAATTATCCAGAAATTGATCTGAAACAGTATGTCATACCTAAGCACCCGCTCTCTCTATATGGTCGTGACAATTGACCTCCCCGAACTCCAACGATGAGGCAATGGATCAGTTTTTTCATGGAAATAAAAGAAGTGGTCTGGAGGGCCAAGTGGTTTCCTCACACTTATACCATATATAGATGTGGAAGCAAACCTTGGGTTCCACTTATAGGCCCATGGGGAGTAGTGGGCTATGCTCCAGCTATGGTCCGAAGACAAATGGCATCCCTGCAATTCATTCCGATGACTCATAGACTGTCCAAATTTGAATTCTCGTATGACGATGAAGGAGCCAATCATAAAATAAAAGAAGTCATTGAAGATTGGAAGGACACAAGAAGTGTGAAGCCCGGTCTCCCATCATCTGAAACGACACTAGAATACCTAATTTGGCAGGCTAGTAGGAAGAAGGGGTTTCTTGCTCCCAAGGTACAGGGTCCAGAGTTACCAATGCACCAATTTAATGAACCCAATGACTACTATCTTGAAGCGAGAGGGCGGTACGAAATCATTTATCGGCAGTGGACTACTGAGAGAAGGTCATTGGAAGATCAACTTAGCACTGCAAGAAGAAAAATCCAAAACCCAAGAACAAATGGCCTCTAAGGATATTGAAATAGAGAGGTTGAGGAAAACATGTCAAGCCCTCGAAACAATCATTCAGGGGAAGGATGGTCAACTTCAAGAATTCAAGAATGAAGTTAAAATCTTGAATCAACATTTGGAAAAGCATGTTGAATGGTCTACTTTCTTGGAAAGTAAGAAGAATCGGTTAGAGGATGACGTTCTTTTCTTGACTAATGAAAAGAATTTCTATCGTAATGCAAGCCAAGAAATGGAGCGGAAAACTGAAATGGTTCTTGATAATATGAGGGAAATCTCCAACCATTCAAGAAAGAGGGCAAGAGAAATCATCAAAGTGGAAGCCAAGCTAGCACCAGGAGAAAACCAAGATATTCTGACTCGGGTTAGAAAGGACCTTGACTTCCTAGGAAAATTTCACTGATATTAGTTTCTTGTTCTAGGAATGCTGATGTAATTTAGAGTTAGCATGACTCTTTCCATCTTGTTTTGTAAAGCTAACTCCTCCATCTGACTTGAGGAGTAGCAAGAATCAACATGTGTAAAACTCTCTATGACCATAGAGCTTTTCCCTTTGAATAAATGAGGTTTATCGATATCGCTTGTTGCTTTGGATCACGTCTCTACATGCATAGTTTTATTTTTGTTTGCATTTTATTTTTCTTTTTCATGTTTTCTAATAAAAATAAAAAATAAATACAAAAAGGAAAACTGTCTCTACGACACCCATATAGGACTCGCTCTCAATCAAGAGTCATGGATGAACTGGGTCAGTCACAAGAAAAGTTGAGAAGTGAAGTAAGCCAGCTCAAAGAACAAATGGCCAAGATCTTGGAAATTCTGGAAAAAACAAAGAACACAGAGGGGACTCCTTCAAAGGCAAATGATGATCCTTCTGCCACGCCTGCTCACCCGCCTGGCTTTACGCCAGTTCCTTGGCAATATCCTAGTGTCACCTCTCAAGGGGCCATGATGCCGCTCACCATCTACTCAAATAATCCTGAAACACAGGCATCTTCATTCCCACCATATAGCATTCCACCTGGTTATGTGCCACCATTATCCACCAATATTCCCGAGGCGGTGCAGAAACCGGTCCCAACGAGTTCAAACCTGCTCCAAGGATCTCAACCAAATACCGGTGAGATTCCTCGGTGCAGGTTTCTATTCCACCTTATGGCATTTCTCCTGGTTTTATGTCATCCCAAATTACCAACCCTCTTGAGAGCGGCTCATCATTGGTAATACCTACTTGGGCCACAAGGCTCGACTCGGCCCAACCTCCTTTCTATATGCCACGCTTTTTCCCCATAAAGTCGCTGGAACTTCTCCGTGAACCCTTCAACCGAGGCATTCAATCCAAGGGAAAATTAGAAGTTCTGGAAGAAAGATTGCGAGCCATAGAAGGAGCAAGTAGCTATGGTCTTCTGGATGCCGCAGAGCTTTGTCTTGTCCCGAATGTGGTAATTCCTCCAAAGTTTAAGGTCCCAGATTTTGAAAAATATAAGGGAACCACTTGCCCAAAGAATCATCTGACCATGTACATCCGCAAGATGGCATCACACGCTCCTGATGACAAGCTATTGATTCATTTCTTCCAGGATAGCTTAGCTGGGGCAGCTTCTAATTGGTATACACACTTGGAACGTGCCCATATACGATGTTTCAAGGACTTGGCGGATGCTTTCTTAAAGCAATATAAGTACAACATCGATATGGCACCAGATAGGCTACAATTACAGAATATGGCTAAGAAAGGAGCTGAAACCTTTAAAGAATATGCTCAGCGGTGGAGAGAGATAGCTGCTCAGGTTGAACCCCCATTGATAGAAAGAGAAATGGTGGCGACATTCATTGACACCCTCCAATCACCCTTCTATGACAAAATGATAGGGAGTGTGTCGTCGAATTTCTCAGACATGGTCATCATTGGGGAAAGAATTGAAGGAGGAATGAGAAGTGGAAAGATTACTGAAAGCTCAATGGGGACATTTAGTGCCAAAAAGCCCCCAGCAGGGAAGAAAAGAGAAGAAGAAGCCCATGCTGTGACTTTCGATCAAAGGAGTTTTGCCCAAGGGAGACATAGCCAGGCACCTGTTAACCCTCAACCATCCTTCCAACCTCCCTACATGCCTTACTATCCATACATTGCTAATGCCTCTCAAGCTCCATACCCTCAACCTTATCATCCAATGATCCCTTATCGTGCACCATCTCCTATCCCAAACCAAACACTTCCTACCATGCCATATCAACCAACCCAACCATGGGCCCAAAACCCAAATACCAACCAAAGAAGGCCGCCAGCTAACCAAGAAAAGAAACCTGTCCAATTTGACCCAATTCCCATGACCTATACTGAACTGCTACCACAACTCTTCCGAAATTCCTTATTGGCTCCTTGCCCAATGAAGCCATTGGAACCTCCCTACCCAAGAGGATTTGACCAGAATGCTAAATGTGAGTACCATCTTTGAAATTTGTAGAGGTCACTCAACGAGAAAATTGCAGAGCCTTGAAGTTCAAAGTGCAAGACTTGATTAATGCCAAATGGTTAAACTTTAAAGAAAAAACTCCTAATGTAGGCCGTAATCCATTGCCTGATCATGGAGGTCCTGTAGTTAATGCCATAGAGAAGTCTTCTGGACGATGCCTCATAAGTCAGGTAGCTGATGTGAAAACTCCCATGAGAATAATTTTTCAAGAGCTTTGCAAATATGGGTTGATACAAAACCAAGTTGAGTTTAAAAAGGCCAATGAAGATGAAACAATGTGCAAGATCCATGGGGAAATTGGGCATTCTATTGAGGAATGTGATGAATTCAAGCATATCCTCCAAAGTTTGATGGACAGTCACCTAGTGCAAATAAGCAATCAGTACGATAATGGTGACATCTATATGGTCAAGGAAGTTACACCTCCACCAGTTCAAGAGGCTGCCAATACCTATGCAACGCAACCAATCATAGGGCAAGCTCCAGGTATACCAAGGTCATTGACGATTCATTATAGTAAAGAGGTGTCTCCGCAAGTCTCTTTTGGTCGGAATCCTATCACTATCCAGGTGCCGACTCCTTTTCCCTATAAGGATACCAAAGTTGTGCCTTGGAAATATGATGTGCAAGTCATTGTAAATGATCTCCAGGATAATCAAATAAAAATCCCATCGGCTATCTCTAGCATATCTGGGATTGGTAGAATGACTCGGAGTGGTCGTATTTATACACCTGAGTATTTGCGTAAAGACCAAGTAGAGGAAGTGGAAAAAATTCGGAAAGGAAAAGGCAAGATGGAGGAAACTTCTACTGAAAAAGTCTTGAAAGAAAAGGAAGAACCAAAGGCAACACAGCAAGAGGTCTATAAAAAAGAAGTGACCGAGGAAGAAGCTTGTGAGTTCTTAAAATTCATAAGGCAAAGTGAATACAAGGTGGTGGATCAACTGAACCGCACCCCTGCAAGAATATCACTCTTATCCTTATTGATGAACTCTGAGCCACACAGGAAGGTGCTAATGAAAGTGCTCAATCAAGCTCATGTTTCTCATGACATCACGGTTGATAAGTTGAATGGCGTTATCAGCAACATCACAGCAGATAATTATATCACTTTCACCGATGATGAAATATCCAATGAGGGAAGAGGACATAATAAAGCACTTCATATCTCAGTAAAATGTCAAAACCATATCATGGCTAGAGTATTGATGGACAATGGCTCTTCCTTGAATGTGATGCCAAAGTCGACACTCTCCAAACTGCCATTTGATGGTTCACACATGAAATCAAGTGCGATGATAGTAAGGGCATTTGATGGCACAAGGAGAGAAGTCATAGGGGAAATTGAAATGCCAATTCAAATTGGTCCTTGCATTTTCAACATATTCTTTCAAGTGATGGACATTGCACCATCATACAGTTGTCTCCTAGGACGACCATGGATTCATTCTGTGAGTCAGTGCCTTCCACATTGCACCAAAAAGTCAAATTCATAGTTGATAACAAGATGATTACTGTCTTTGGTAAAGAGGACCTACTGGTGAGTAAGCCGCTAGACACCCCTTATATTGAAGCTACGGAAGAGGCTTTGGAGACTGCCTTTCAAGCACTCGAGGTTGTCAATACCATTTATATAAAAGAAGGAGCTCCAATTCCTAAGCCGCAGCCCTCTGTTGCATCTGTAATGATGGCTAAAGTTATGCTAGAAGGGGGTTATCAGCATGGAGAATGGCTGGGCAAGAAACGACAAGGTGCCACAGGACTTTTTCAACCATTTGAAAACAAAGATAGATTTGGGCTGGGGTACAAACCCACCAAGGCCGATAGGAGGAGGATAATAGAAGAGAAAAAAGAGAAAAGGCTGGCTCGCTTAGAAAATCGAGAACCTAAAGTGAAGGAAGTCCCCATCTGTGACATACGACAAAGCTTCCGGAGCGCAGGAGTTGTGTTCGTAGACCAAGTGATTGCAGTTGAAGATGATGATTTTGTCAGTCACGCGGACCTGGTATATGCATGTTCTTCAAATACAAGACTCGACAATTGGGAGATCTCCGAGTTTCCCATAACCTTAGAGTCTCTTTCAAAGTAATTCTGTAGTGCTTTTCCTTTAGCTCTGCCCAAGGCTTTAGGATTTTCATTTGTAAAATGGGCTCACATGTTTCATTTCCAATAATTGTTATTAATAAAATGCATTTTTGAGTTCTCTCATTTTTTCATTCCATTAAGCTTTCATCCCACCATTATCATGACCTTCTATTTATTTCATTTTTCTTGTGTCAACATCACTTATTGCTGATCTGAAAATGACTCTCTTGAAAGTGACAGTGTCAATATCTCATCATATAATTTTGAACACCCTGTTAATCATGCTAATGAGGATAATGAGGATGATTGGGAAACTTCACCTGAGTTAATAAGATTACTTGAACAAGAAGCCAAAGAAATCCAACCCCATGAGGAACCAATTGAAGTAATTAATTTGGGGACTGAAAATGATAAGAAAGAAATCAAAATTGGTACCTCGATGAAAGAGGATGAGCGTAACAAGTTGATTAAGCTCTTGTTTGATTATAGTGATGTCTTTGCATGGTCATACCAAGATATGCCTAGGTTAGACACTGACATAGTTGAGCACAAATTGCCACTAAAACCTGGGTATCCTCCGATTAAGCAAAAGTTGAGACGAATGAAACCTGAGATGTCCCTAAAAATCAGAGATGAAGTAAAAAGACAGTTTGATGCTGGATTTCTTGCAGTTGCAAAATACCCACAATGGGTTGCCAATATTGTTCCTGTCCCAAAGAAAGACGGGAAAGTCCGAATGTGTGTAGACTATCGAGACTTAAATAGGGCTAGCCCTAAAGATGACTTCCCGTTACCTCACATTGATGTTTTGGTGGACAACACTGCTCAGCATTCATTTTTTTCCTTTATGGATGGTTTCTCGGGATATAATCAGATCAAGATGGCACCGGAAGACATGGAGAAGACCACATTCATCACTTTATGGGGCACCTTCTGCTACAAAGTGATGCCTTTTGGTTTAAAAAATGCTGGGGCAACGTATCAGAGAGCTATGGTGACATTGTTCCATGATATGATGCACAAAGAAATAGAAGTTTATGTGGATGATATGATTGCGAAGTCAAAAACAGAAGAAGATCATATAATCAATTTGCAAAAGCTTTTTGAACGATTGAGGAAGTTCAAACTCAGACTGAATCCTGCAAAATGCACTTTTGGTGTCAGATCAGGCAAACTATTGGGGTTTGTGGTGAGCCAGAAAGGAATAGAAGTTGATCCTGACAAGGTTCAAGCAATACTGGACATGCCGGTCCCTCGCCTTGAAAAGGAAGTTCGGGATTTTTAGGAAGGTTGAATTACATCGCTCGATTCATATTCCAGCTCACAGAACATGCGAGCCGCTCTTCAAGTTGTTACGCAAGAATCAGCCAGTCAAGTGGAATGATGATTGCTAAAGAGCCTTTGAAAAAATCAAGCAGTATTTACAAGAACCCCCAGTTTTGGTGCCTCCAGTGCCAGGGAGACCTCTCATTATGTATTTGACGGTTCTTAACGAGTCTATGGGTTGTGTACTGGGGCAGCATGATGATTCCGGTAGGAAAGAACGCGCCATTTATTATTTAAGTAAAAAGTTTACCGACTATGAGGCAAAGTACTCATTATTAGAGCGAACTTGTTGCGCTTTAGCATGGGCTGCCCATCGATTGAGGCAATACATGTTGTGTTACACTACTTGGTTGGTGTCCAAAATGGATCCTATCAAGTATATCTTTGAGAAACCCGCTCTCACTGGGAGAATCGCGCGATGGAAAGTTCTATTATCGGAGTATGAAATTGTTTATGTCACCCAAAAGGCAATTAAGGGAAGTGCCCTTGCAGATTATCTGGCTAACCAAGCCATAGAGGATTATGGGTCGATGCAATGTGAGTTCCCTGATGAAGATATAATGGCTCTGTTTAAAAATGAGGAATCCTCTGAAAAAGAAAAATGGACTATGTGGTTTGATAGAGCCTCTAATGCACTGGGGCACGGCATTGGAGCCATTTTGATCTCCCCTGAAAATAAATTTATCCCAATCACAGCAAGGTTGTGTTTTGACTGTACTAACAATATAGCAGAATACGAAGCGTGTGCTTTGGGTATTCAGGCAGCAATAGAAACAAAAGCAAAGATCTTAGAAGTATATGGGGACTCTGCCTTGGTCATTCATCAACTGAAAGGAGAATGGGAGACCCGTGATGCTAAACTTATCCTATACTATGTTTACATCAAAGAATTGATCAAGCAATTTGATGAAGTCACTTTTCATTATGTTCCTCGAGAAGAGAACCAGTTGGCTGATGCTTTGGCCACACTATCATCAATGTTCCAAGTAAGTCATGAAAGGGACCTACCACTTATAAAAATGGAAAGTCGTGACTATCCTGTATATTGTCAAGTGGTTGAAGTTGAGCCCGATGGGAAGCCGTGGTACCATGACATCAAATGTTTCATCAAAAATAGGGAGTACCCTACAGGCGCTTCAGAAAATGACAAGAGGACCCTGAGGAGGCTCGCGATGGGTTACTTTCTGAATGGAGAAATACTTTACAAAAGAAACCATGATATGGTGCTTCTAAGATGTGTTGATGCAATGGAAGCAGAAAAGATTATCGAAGAAGTACATGAAGGTTCCTTTGGAACTCACTCCAATGGACATGCAATGGCAAGGAAAATCCTAAGATCTGGTTATTGGTTAACCATGGAAATTGACTGCTTCAATCATGTGAGGAAGTGCCACAAGTGCCAAACATATGCTGATAAGATCAATGCGCCGCCAGTCCCTTTGAATGTCCTAGCAGCACCCTGGCCATTTTCCATGTGGGGTATGGATGTCATAGGACTTATTGAACCTAAGGCCTCAAATGGGCATCGCTTTATCCTTGTCGCGATAGACTACTTCACCAAATGGGTTGAAGCTGCTTCTTACGCCAATGTGACTAGGAATGTGGTGATCAAGTTCATCAAAAGAGAGTTGATATGTTGTTATGGTCTACCGAATAAGATCATCACCGACAATGCAACCAACTTGAATAACAAAATGATGAAGGAAATGTGCGAGAATTTCAAGATCCAACATCATAACTCCTCACCATACCGCCTAAAGATGAATGGGGCTGTTGAGGCAGCAAACAAAAATATCAAGAAGATCATCCAAAAAATAGTTGTGACATACAAAGATTGGCATGAGATGCTTCTCTTTGCTCTGCATGGTTATCGCACGTCTGTCCGTACCTCAACTGGGGCAACTCCTTTCTCTTTAGTTTACGGAATGGAAGCCGTACTCCCTATTGAGGTAGAGATCCCCTCATTAAGGGTACTGATGGAGACAAAATTGGAAAAGGCCGAATGGGTCCAAGCTCGACTAGATCAGTTGAATCTTATTGAAGGTAAAAGGTTAAGTGCACCGTGTCATGGCCACTTATATCAAAGGAGACTTATGAAAGCCTATGCGAAAAAGTGCGCCCTCGACAATTTCAAGAAGGAGACTTAGTGCTCAAAAAGATCCTGCCAATTCAAAAAGATCACCATGGAAAATGGACTCCAAATTATGAAGGACCTTATGTCGTGAAGAAGGCTTTCTCTGGAGGGTCTTTGATTCTCACAAGAATGGATGGTGAAGATCTACCACTTCCTGTAAATTCAAATGCAGTCAAGAAATATTATGCGTAAAAGCACTACTTGTCAAAAAAAAAGAGAAAAAAAAGAAAAAAGAAAAGAAAAAAAGGATAAACATGGCTCGCTAGGTGGAAAACCTGAAAAGGCTACCTAGGCAAAAGTTAGAGCGACCTGGTAGGTTGAAAACTCGAAAGAGCGACCTAGGCAAAAGTTAAGGTCCAAAATAAAAGACAATAGTGCTTAGTATGATAAAGGAAGTGAGACCTGAGCGGTTGAGTCTCCATGCCAGGGAGGAGCAAATCTCTGCTTTAAAGCAAACTAAGTTTCCATATTGTGGCAGGCCAAATGATCTCAACTGGGGCAATCAAAGTCTTCATAGGCTGGTTAACGGGTGTTCAAAATCGGGTATGCAGAAGATTGACGCTGATTACGATAAAGGATTTCATTGGAAGAACTGAAGACCTTTGCCCTTATCATCCCCTGTAAATTTCATGTTGATGACCACAATAATACTTTCTTTTCACCATTCCCATTTGAATACAATATCGTCATGTTTTTACCTTTGCCTCTTCTTTGACTCAATATGCAATTTTTTTTAATAATCATAAATTAGAATGTGAAATGTGACATTGCTGTCTGAGCATTAAGAATTGCTAATGATTTGAAAGGTATGGGAAACACAATGATTCCTGATAAGAGTGTTGATAAAAGAGAAAGGACAACCAGGTCACCTCAAGGGTCATCTGAAGGGTTTTTCCATTGCTCTTGTGTGTCACATCTAATGCACACTTCAAGGGTCTGGTTGGACATTTCAACCATCGGCTAATAGACAAATGAAAAGATGCCATTAAATCCTATTCCATTTCATCTTTGAAAAAGATTACAATCATGTCCTCAAAGGTCGTGGAGACAAAGAAAAAAAAACAACAAAAAAATAAAAAAAAAATTCATACTCTCATACATTTGAAGCATGCATTGCATAGTGCATTTGTTCTCATTTTGCTAGCCTTGACCTACAAAGGTCCAATTAGCTTTTTACCTTTTCGGGTCCCCGCACCCATTGTTTTATGTTTTCGGGTCCCCGTACCCATTACTTTTAAGTTTTTGTTAAGTTTCAGTGGATGCCTGACTCCGCAAGCTTTTTACCTTTTCGGGTCCCCGCACCCCTTGTTTTATGTTTTCTGGGTCTCCGTACCCATTGCCTCTTTGTTTCTGTTAAGCTTCAACGGATACCCGACTCCGTAAGCTTCTTACCTTATTTTTGTTAAGCTTCAGCGGATACCCTGACTCCGCAAGCTTTTTACTTTTTGGGTTCCTGCACCCCTTGTTTTATGTTTTTTGGGTCTCCGTACCCATTGCCTCTTTGTTTCTGTTAAGCTTCAACGGATACCCGACTCCGTAAGCTTCTTACCTTGTTTTTGTTAAGCTTCAGTGGATACCCTGACTCTGCAAGCTTTTTACCTTTTGGGTCCTCATACCCCTTGTTATATGTTTTCGGGTCCTCGTACCTATTGCCTTTTTGTTTTTGTTAAGCTTTAACGGATACCGACTCCGTAAGCTTCTTACCTTGTTTTTGTTAAGCTTCAGCGGATACCCTGACTCCGCAAGCTTTTTACCTTTTGGGTCCTCATACCCCTTGTTATATGTTTTCGGGTCCCCGTACCTATTGCCTTTTTGTTTTTGTTAAGATTCAACGGATACCCGACTCCGTAAGCTTCTTCCCTTGTTTTTGTTAAGTTTCAGCGGATACCTGACTCCGCAAGCCTTTTAACCTTTTTGGGTCCTCGTACCTATTGCCTTTTTGTTTTTGTTAAGCTTCAACGGATACCAGACTCCGTAAGCTTCTTCCCTTGTTTTTGTTAAGCTTCAGCGGATACCTGACTCCGCAAGCTTTTTACCCTTTTTGGGTCCTCGTACCCATTGCCTTTAAGTTTTCTGTTAAGCTTCAACGGATACCCGACTCCGTAAGCTTCTTACCTTGTTTTTGTTAAGCTTGGCGGATATCGACTCATGACAAGCTTTTGGGTCCTCGTACCCATTGTTTATGTTATCGGGTCCTCGTACCCATTGCCTTTAAGTTTTCTGTTAAGCTTCAACGGATACCCGACTCCATAAGCTTCTTACCTTGTTTTTGTCAAGCTTCAGCAGATACCTGACTCTGCAAGCTTTTGGGTCCTCGTACCCATGGCTTTTAAGTTTTCTGTTAAGTTTCAGCGGACACCTGAATCCGCAAGTTTTTACCTTCTCATGGATAAAATTGAATCAATTCCTTTGTTTTTCATTTATTTTAAATGTAAAACAAAGGGGGGCAGCTGTTGATACCCAATTTTATCCATTTTATTTTATTTTATTTTATTTTATTTCTTTCTTTACAAAACAAAAAAAAAGAGGAAAAAAAATTGTCACTACCGGTCAACCCAACCCAATTTCCATCTCAACCCGTAACTCATTTTCGTTTTTAACCCATAACCCATTTTCCATCTCAACCCTTCCTTTCCCTTCCGATTCTTTGCGACCCTAGCCTCCACAAACAATGCTACACTAAATTGGATTAAAAACTTTTGTCAGTTTTCTTTCCCATTGGTATTCCAATCGTTGCAAATTGAATGAAAATTAGTGCAAATCAATTGGTAATGGCATCTCAAGCAGAATAAAAAGGAGAAGAAAAATATAAGAGGGGATCAATCGTTTAGACAGAAAAAAAAAAGGCTACACAGGAGTCAGAAAATACAAGCAAAAATCACAGACTGAGAAGAGATTTCCCCAAACACAGATTCATCACACGAAAATTCCTTCATCATAACCATCAACTCACCTCAGTAGTTGACTCAAAGAACCTCCATCTTCACCAACACCAAGCCACCCGCTTAACTCACCCTCTTCAACCTCAAAAACCTCTTCACACCACCATCACCCCTTCATCTTCTCCTTCACCACCCATCCTCAAGCTCATCACCCCACAACCAACACCCACGTAAAACCGTGACCCGGCCTCCCCAAACGCACCGGCGTGACCACCCAACACCGTTTGGCCCCAAACTCGCGCTGGCTGACGGCGCTTACGGTCCAAGACGTCCGAACCCCGCCGTCCCGGCCGTTGCCACCGACCAGGATCCGGTGCAGGCCGGCACGGCGTTTCTTCTGTTCCATCGGCACCACTCACGTCGCTCACCACCGAGCTCCCTATCGTCGCTCAAATCCGGACCTCCGCTGCCCCGCACTATCTGTCCCTCTGCTACCCGCCGCTGCACCGGCTCCACCCAACGTGAACCCCGCGACGCCGCGCCCCCACCTTGTCCTAGATCCTGCGCCGGCGAACCTTTTCTCGGCCGGCATTGATCAACGGCGCCGCTCCCTCCTCTGCATCACCGTGAGTTCTCCCTCTCCCCCTCTTCTTCTTTCTTTTCATTTTCGTTTGCTAATTTCTGAGACTAAAGTCTCTTGTATCTTCCTGTGCATTTCACCTTTTTTTTTTTCTCTTTCTGTTTTGTTTGTTTGATGGGCTTCAGCCCATTTCTTTTTTTTTCTTTCTTTTTATTCTATTTTACTAAAATAAAGAAAAGGTGTGAAATAAAAAAGATCAAAACATGTTTTGAATTTTAAGATTTAGTACTTGTTTGACCATATTTATTTTATTCAATAATATGTTTTATATTGTGTTTTGTGATTAATAAAAAATAAATAAAAAAATAAAAAATTATAAATAAATAAAAATGTAATGAAAGTGAACTTGTGATTTAATTTGATCTAATTATAGTTTGTCTGTCTCTTTATAATTTGTGAATTTATCTTATTGATTAAAATGACCGATGACGAAAAAATTGGAAGAGGATCGGAGCGCCGATCAGATTACACTCTTTCCAATAATCTTAAGGTTTTATATTGGATTTTGCCAAGAGCGCCGGCGAGGTCTAATCCCCACATAAAAATTAAAATAATTATGTAAACTAAAATACAACTTTTTTTGTAAACCAAAATAAAACTTTTTTTTTGTAAAATAAAATATTCAAATAAAAGTGAACAATTTCATACAGTTTCAACATTATGATTGTGGTGAATTAAAGTTTTATTTTTTTATGAAGACTTTTTTTTTTAAATTACTACAAAAATCTCATTGTGCCTAAATTATTATTATTATTATTATAAATGAGATTTTATTTGGCCATTTTATTTTGAAAATTACTTCTCTTCAAAAAATAAAATTTTGATTCACCACTTTTATACAATATGTTGTAGACTTAGAATTTGTTTCAAAATAATGGCTATTTAGCCACCCATTTCTGGTCTTAGTCATTTATCATTCTTGATATTATGCTTGACAAAATGGGACATGTTAAAGTAAAAACAAAAAAAATATTTTTTTTTGAAGGACCAATTTAATTAATATTGTAAATAACATTAGATTAAATAGGTAACCGTTCTTAGAACGGACGGTGTAGGATGCTAACACCTTCCCTACCCGTAATCAACCCCGAACCTCAAACTCTGAAACGTAGACCATCTTTTAAGTGTCCAATTGCACTATTCCATTTAATGGATAAAGCGATTGGTGGCGACTCTCAACACCCCGAGGTCCTATCCTCCTCTTTCTTTTTATTTTCGCGGCGCCCTTCGGGACAGTTGCGACAACCACAAACTTATCCTAAACCAACCTTGGCAGTTATCATCAAACTCATCCTAACTCAAACTCATCCTAAATAAACTTATCCTAAACCCCCCATCACTTATCCTAAACAAACTCTTAATCACATTTTAACTCAAACACTTCAGTCTAATCCCCTCCTATAAAAACACCTAACTCATACACAGAAAAAGGATCAGAATCTATACTCAGAACTTTGATCCTTCACTGGAGACTAGGCACACATATTACAATTATCACGAGTCATATTTACTCACTTACGTACCTCTGCCAAAAATTCTCTCATCACCATCTTCCACCCCATTCCACAGCAAATTAACGTCCTACCCATCACATTCCTCATCATAATCACCATTCCCCCCAAACCGAAAACACCCTACTGCCAATTCCATTCACATTAGCCTATCTCCTCCATTTTCTCCAACCTTCACCCACACTATCGAATCACCGTCGCCTTCCACCTTCAAACCCATCATCCACCTACGGTCAACTTTCATAATCACCCAACCTCATCCTCCATAAGAACCGTGACCCAAACTCCATCCACTCACTCCACCGTGCCATCACCGGGAAACCCAACAACCAGATCTAACACCCCACCAAGAACCCAAGCCGAAACCACCTTCCAGTACCCGAACCCCATGTCCTCGCCGCTGCCATCCACGCGCAATTGCTAACCACCACCTCGCGCTTCCAGAACCAAAAATCGGCAGTCACCTCGCCTCACCAGCGTTTCAGTCGCCCTCCACGATCAGCATCGCATCACTCGGACAACACAACAGGACCGCCGAACGACCAGGGTCAGACCCGCGCCGCCGACATTCCCAATCTAGACCGGCACCGTCATGCCTTTGCCTCTTGGGTCGCTGATCGTGACGCCGCCGCTCGAGTCGCTGTTTCACACGTGACCCACTCACCGTTGGCGTTGGTTGCCCCCTCTTTTCTCTCTGGTTGGTTTTCTACAAAAATAGCTAAGAAAGGAACCCTTCCCCTTTGCTGAACCATGAGTATTGTTTTCTATTTTTGAGATTCTTTTTTTTTTTTAGGGGAAGTGGGCTAGGTAGCAAAATTGGGCCGAAAATGATAAAAAAAAAGTCAATTAAAGGGTAAAAAAAAAAGAGGGGAAGAGGGAAGAGATAAATTTAAAATATAAGAATAATTTTTATAGTAATGATAATAATAATAATAATAATAATAATATGGGTTACTTGAGTTGCGACGACTTGTTAATCCTTATATTTTGTAATCATCCGAGTTATGACAAACGATGATTTACATTATTATTATTATTATTATTATTATTATTATTATTATTATTATTATTATTATTATTATTATATTTAAATTACTATCTTGTTTTCAATTTTTAAGTTAAATTGCTAATTGATAATTTTAAATAAAAATTTTGTAACAAATTTGATAATTAATGGGTGACGTCTCTAGCGCGATGCGAGTTTCACCTATTTAATCCTTAATTTGAATAACTAAGTCGCGACGGCTTGTTAATTTAAATTTTAAAATTTATTTAATAAAATCAATCAACCCATAATTATTTTCTAGAGAACTACGTGATTTTGAGTTCTTCATTGCACCAGGGGATAAATAGGAGCAGGACTCTAATTCTGTCAAGTCAAAAATTAAATTTTCATAATTTATTTGTTTATTTTATATTTTTTACGAAAGGGGTAAAATAAATATTTTCAAGGATTATTAAGAATTTGCATAATTAATTTAAGGTACCGTCTTAGGACGGGTGTGTTAGGGGTGCTGTGGGATTAAGTTTCTACCCTTCCCTACACATAACCGACTCCTGAATTCAATATGATTTCAAAGACTAATCTTTTGAGTTTTCTAATTTTTCTTAATAAAAAATAAAATTAGTGACGACTCCTAATATTTTAATTTAAGTTGCTATTTTCGCCACAATTACGGTCGCGACAATACCTTGCCTAACAATCATAGAAGATAATGAAATGTACGTCTTCATGGATGAAATCAATGAGTTATAGTAATTGCACAAATTCACACTTATATTATATATGTTTATGTAAGTCATTGAAAAATATCTTAAGCTAACTATAACATTTTTTTTAATAGTTTAAATTGTATACATACATCCTTTATATAAGTATATAATTTTTCCAATAAATAAATAAATTTCCATAACGTGCAATATACATGTGTTTTACTTAACCTGAGATCATAAACTACATTTTATCCCAAACCATGACATATAAAATGAAGAAAGCAAACATAATACTCTAAATTAAAGTGAGAGTATAGAGGAAAAGGTATTTTGCATGGATTTGGATTATTCCATGTTGTTAAATAGAAAAAAGAGTTTTATTAGAGAGATAACTAAACATACAAATAATTTTGAATATAATTAGTACACCTCATGACTCATTATAGTTAGTTAGTCTTGTGACATAAGACAAACTAAATCCATTTTGCTTGAACTTCTTTCTCGGCATGATGGATATGAAGAAAAATGAAAAAATAAATAAATTAGAAAGGATAAAAGTTGATTTCTATGTGTTATTTTTTAATTTTTTTTAAAAAAGATTAGGAATATATTTTTTATCACATTTTTTGACATATTCTTTTTTATTAGACCACGTCACACACTAAAATACATATTTAATCTTAATTAATATATAATTAATTTAATTAACATATAATTAACTTAATTAATATGTAATAAACTCAATTAATATATAATTAAATTTAAATATATGTTTTAATATGTGACATGACTTGATAAAAATATATATTAAAAATAGTATGATAAAAAATATACACTTAACACTCCTCCTTTTCTTTTCTGCCTAATTACATGGAAGTCGATCAATTGAGATTACATACACAAACATCACGACTTTTCTTTAAGTGCTGGAAAAATCCCAGTTTCACTTGCATTACTCTATTTAGTTAGAATGCATTACTCACATGGTGCACTTAGTTGAAATTAAAAGTAAATAAATAAATAAGAAAATTATCAGACTCATAAATAAGACAAAGCGATTTTTGCTGTGAGCATCTTATTTTTCTAAGCAAATTAAATGAAATAACTTTACCTTTCCTAGAAAACTTTTTAAAAGAATATAAGATAATAGTTGAACTATATCTAAATTAATACATGAAATACTTTTATGCCTAAATTTAATAAATTTGCATCCAATTGTTTATATATATATATACATATTTTAATTATGGTACTTTCTCAATAGAGTGTTTAGTTTTGTGTCCATAATATTACATACAATCCCATCATGTATGTGCTTTGACCAGACAAACGAAGGTGATGAGAATGAGGGAGAATTTTTCGAGAATGAGACTGATGGAGTGCCCACGCGTCATCTGAGTTTTGATTGGCAAATTAAAATCTCTTCAGTCTTCAAATCTATTAGAGCTTTATCTTCTTTTTAGAATAGTAAAATCTGGTCTACGAGCGTACGATGAGAACCAACAAGAGTGTGACATGTCATGTACTTACTGACACTTAAAATTCAATCTTCCCACTCACTGACTGACTGACTGTTTTCTGAGTCAGCTCTGTCTGTGTTCCTACTTCTCCGTTCTTAATCACCCATTGCTTTCTGAACAATGTTGTGCTCTCTCTAATCCCTTCTCCCTCAGATTTTCTTTCCAATTATTTAGGGTCCGTATTTTTTTTCAAGATACGTTAAAAAGTGCAAACACTTAATATGAGAAAATAGGAGGAGTATTAAAAATTCATGGCAATTCCAAACAAAAGAAGACTTCTATTTTGGGCCTAGAAAATGTTTGAACTCACACTTGATAGTTGATACACTAAACCTCCTTGAGGTTCCAACGCATAACATCTCCAAGGATAGTCTTGAAAAACCTTCTTTAAAAACAAGGCCCAGGCCTCAACATGACAATAACGTCAATGTCTTGGCGTCTTCTCTAGTCAGTACTGTTGATGCTGCGGGTCACTCTGGTGGGATCTGGATCCTTAATTCCAACGAGGACATATCTTTTTTTGTTGTTGATACCTTCCCTCAATGCATTACGGGTGTGTAGCGTTGTTTATGGCAGCCCCATCCCGTCCTGATGGGAAGAGCTCTGGCTTTATCTTCGTTGGTTTAGACACACTGTGTCCATTCCTTGGGCTTTGTTGGGAGACTTCAATGAGATCCTGCTCCCTTCCGAAGTTCGTGGAGGGGTCTTCTTTGCTAACAGAGCTTTTGTGTTTACTAAAGTTCTGGATGAGTGCAACCTGGTTGATATTGATATTACTGGTGGCTTTTTCACCTGGTTTCGTCGAATCCAGGGAGGCTGCTACATTTCTAAGCGTCTGGATAGGGCTCTTGCTGATGTCTCTTGGCATCATCAATTCCCGAAGGCTTATGTGGAGAATATAGGCAGGTTACATTATGACCATCTTGCTCTCCTTCTTCGTTGTGGCCATGTTGTGGATAATCCCACAGTAAGCGACCCTTCCGTTTCCAAGCTGCTTGGACTACTCATGGTGACTTCTCTTCTTCTGTCATCCAGGATGCTTGGCCAAGAGGTAGTTTTCAGGTTGTGGATTGTCTTGATGAAGTCAGGAAGGATTGTATTGCTTTCAATAAAAATGTCTTTGGTAACATTTTCTTGAGAAAACGGCGACTCGAAGCTAGAATTCGTGGGATTGAGCGTAGCCTGCAAGCTTGCGAATCGCCGCTCTTTTCTACGTAGAGCAACAACTTAGAAAGGAATATGATGACACTTTAGCCCAGGAGGAGCTCTTGTGGTTTCAGAAGTCCAGAGAAAACTGGGTTAAATTTGGAGATAGGAATACCTCTTTTTTCCATATGCAGACCGTGGTTAGAAGGAAAAGAAACAAGATCCATGGTCTTCATGGGGATAATGGTCTTTGGTATTTTGAGGATTCTGTCCTTCGAAACATGGCTTTGGATTTCTATAAAAACCTGTTTTGTTCTGAAGTTCCTGTTGAGTTGAATGTCATCCATGTTGATCAGATGCCCAAACTAAGTACGATTGGTTGTAACGCCCTAACTTAATTTATTACTTTGGATGAAGTAAGACTTGTGATCATGACCATGAAGTGCTTTAAAGCTCCCAGCCCTGATGGTTTCCAACTTTTTTTCTTTAAATTGTATTGGGAGGTAGTTGCTCTTGACATCTATAGACCGGTCAATGATGCTTTTCTTCATGATATAGTGGATTGAAGACTCGTTGACACGCTTATAGTTCTTATCCCTAAAGTGGACCATCTAATCCACCTCAAGGATTTTCGTCTTATAAGCCTACGCAATGTTCCTTATAAAATCATTACTAAAGTCTTTGTAAACTGAATTCACCCTTTCCTTGATGAGTTGATTGGTCTTATCCAAAGCAACTTCATCCCCCGATGAGGTACGTCTGATAATGCCATCATCGCTCAAGAGGCCCTCCATTATATGTATAAAAGTAAGAATACCAAGGGCTGCATTGCTTTCAATATTGATCTCAAGAAGGTCTACGATCAAGTACACTGGGATTTCTTACAACAAATACCCTCCAAGATTTTAGCTTTCCTTATCAAATCACTACCCTTATTATGTGGTGTGTGAGGTCCTCAAACTTATCTATCTTATGGAATGGTTCTAAAGTTGATGGCTTCTTTTCGACTCAGGGTTTACGCCAAGGAGATCCTTTGTCTCCTTATCTTTTTGTGATCTGCACGGAAAAATTGGCTTTGATGATTAGTAAAAAAGTTGATGAGAAAAAATGGCTTCCTATCCATCATTTTAGAGGAGGACCGCCCATCTCATATTTATTCTTTGCCGATGATGTACTCATTTTTTTCAAAGCTAGGAGCAGTCAAGTTCATCTGAACTAATCTATGTTGGAGGATTTCTGCAAAGCTTCAGGGTTAAAGGTTAACTTGGAAAAGTCCATAGCTATGTGCTCTTCTGCAATACCTAGAAGGAAGAAGGAGGTGTTTATTAGTATTTCCTCTATCCGCTTTGCTAATGATCTTGGTAAGTACTTAGGCTTCTGTTTGCTTAAAAGTAAGGTGAAGATGAGTGATTTTATCCCATCATTGAGAAGCTGCATAAAGGACGCTCCTCGTGGAAGGGTAGACTCCTGAATAAGCCCGACCATGTCTGTCTTGCGAAGTCTCTCCTTTCTTCCATTATTATCTATTCTATATAGATATTGCCTTTTTCCCAAAGACGTGTGTAATCAAATTGATCGGATTACTAGGAATTTCATGGGGTGATATTGAAGGGAAACGAAGACTCGATCTCGTTAACTGGGAGACCATCACAAACCCAAAACGGCATGAGGGCTTAGGCATTAGAGAGGCTCATCACTCCAATTATGCTATTCTGGGTAAGTTGGTTTGAAAATTGCTCAATGAGAAGGATAAATTGTGGGTTCAAGTCCTCACTCACAAGTATCTAGGTACTACTAATATCTTTGAAGCCAAAACTAGATCCAATTCCTTGTGTATTTAGCGGGGTATTGTGAAAATGGTGAGGACTTTCAAGAATGGCTACTTCTACCGCTTTGGTGAAGGGAATGTGTCCCTTTGGTATGACTAATGGTTGCCAAATTCTCCACTTTGTAACTTGGTGGACTTTGTCAACATTTATGATGTTCACCTACTCATGAGAGACTCTAGGTCAATGGAAGCTGGTGTTTTGAACCCCTCTCAACCTAACTTCCTCCTTTTATTCAAAATCAAGTTTCTGCCATTCTTATCCCTGCTCTTAGCACTTTTCCTGATTCTTGGTATTAGCGGCCCATTCGTTCCGTCAACTACAACTCTACATCTAGTTACAAATGGTTGCTAGACTAACACTGAACTTGGCAACCCGATGCTTCTTGGTCTTGGGTTTGGAAAATTAACGTGCTAGAGAAATATTGTTTCTTTCTTTGGTTGGCTTTGCATGAAGTCTTACCAACGTGCTCTCTCCTCTGTCATCATTGCTTAACTTCTTCTTCAATATGCAGTAGATGCAACCAACATGCTGAGGATCTTGTCCACTGCCTTCATGATTATTTTATTCAGGGAAGTATGGTTTTCTTTTGGTTTGGTAGTGAATTTAATTTCTTTAACACTGATGGCCCTTCTTGGTTGTCTAGCTAGGTATGTAGGTATGAAAAATGTCTTCTTCCTTAATATTGCTTGGTGGCTATGGAGATGGAGAAATAACCACCTATTCTTGGAAGATAAATGGACAAAGACCATGGTTCCCCACATGACATGGAGCTTGTGGATTGACATCACACATTACCTGCATTCTGTAATAGATAATATGAAGGCTGCTCCTCTTGAAGTTAGTTGGACTAAACCTCCTGAGTATATCATCAAGGTGAATGTTGACGGCAGCTTCAATAATTCTTTAAGACAAGTTGGCTTTGGGAGCATTATTCGTGCCTCTTATGGCATTTGGGTGGCTGGGATCACTGGCTTTCTTGGAGGGATGGAGATCACCTGTCTCTATTTCCTGTCCCATTCTCTGTCTTTCCACTTAAATTCTGACAAGTATAAAATGAATTAAGTGAGAATGAGACATGTAATTAAGTTTAAAACACTTGTCAGTATTTAAGTGGGGAGACAGGGAAGGAGACAGGAAATGGGGACAGGTGATCCTCATCCTTCTTAGAGATACTAATATTCTCCACGTTGAATTTGCTGCCATTAAGCATAGCCTCTTACAGGCCTAGGATTGTGGAATTCAGAAAGGTGCTTTTGTGATACAAACTCTTTAGAAGCCATGCAATTAGCCAACACTGAGTCCCTTATTAAACATTCAGCTTAATACAAGAGTTAATTAAGATTATTATAGTTCAAATAAACTCATATATATATAATAATAATAATAATAATAATAATAATAATAATAATAATAATAATAATAATAATAATAATAATAATAACATAGCTGAAACAACAGAATAAGATAAAATAAAAATGAGAAATTTATTTTCAAGTTTTGATTGAGTAAAATGAATTATAAAAAATTTTGAAAGTTTAAATAAATTAGTTTGGTATTTTTTTATGATGTTAGGAGGATGTTTAAAGGCTAAATTAGGTAGATAAAATGTTTCTAATTGTATATCACTTTTACTGTTAACTTTTCTTCTTATCCATTCGTTTCTTATCCCTTCTCACTTTTCTCTTTCTTCTCTCATGTCCCTCATTCTGCTATCTTTTTCTCTTTCTATTCTCTCTCTTTTCTCTCTCGTTTGTGGCTGAAGAAGGAAGAAACAAAAAGGGCAGGAAAGAAATCAAGGGAAATAGAGAAAAATCAAGCCAAGATCAAGAGAAAGAAAATGGAAAAGGAATGAAGAAAGTGATACCAAGTTAAGGTAGGAGATTTCTTTTACTTTTCTTCTTTATTCTTTGTGTTCCAAAATCTGGAAACTTGAGTTTTTATCCATGATTTGAAATGGAAACCATGAGATGATGATTTTATGATTGATTCATGATGTTCTCCTTTAATTTCACCTACTGATTTTGATGGTATTTGATATGTAAAAAGGGATATGAACCCCTTGAGGGATTTGTTCCTTTACTAGATGTTTTGTATGCTTGAACATGATATTTTGATGTTGTTGTTGATAATTTTGAGTTTGATCTTTGGATGGTTTGAGATCTGACTCCAAAACAGAAGTTTTGGTTTTTGGTTTAAGCGTCTAAGTGCTCACAGTTGAGCGCTTGAGCGCCCAAAACCTAGAAACACAAGTTTATGGACGTACGATGAGCGCCTGAGCGCTCATGGATCAGCGTCTGAGCGCGCGTCTAGTGCCTAGGCACCCAGAGTACAGCGCCTAGATGCTCACTGGGCAGAACAGGATTTTGAATCTGTCATTTGAGAATTTGATTTCTAAAGGCAATGTCATGTTATTTTAAGACATATTAGATGAGGAAAGCATAAAGTATGTTATGTAAATGATGATTTGATTTTCATGGGTATCTACTTTGTGGAACTAGGCTGAATTGGATTTTGGATGTACTTGTGCTAGGGTAAGTCTTGGCTAATGGTAAGAGAATAAATGATTTTCTTTATACTAGAGTAATTGAGGTTAATGAAGAACCTTCCTCTTTACATAAACTTCCCTAGTCATTAGAATGAGTGTTTCCCTCACTACTTGGGGTAATCCTATATCTTGGATAGTTTGAGTAACGTACCTTTCATTCTATTCTCGATTATTGATATTGTGAAATAACATATTTTCTCCTCATCATGATGGATTGAAGTCTAACCCTAACTTTGATATTGAGGAGACGTACTTGCTCTAAGCTAGTCAAGGGAAGACCAGACCTAATTACCCGGAGTAGTTCTGTGTGATGAAGTGAGTCACAAAGAGGTTGAAGTCCACCAATCTAAAAACAAATTACTACCAAGTAAATAGTTTTAAATGCTAGCATTGATTGAATCATGTAGTCTTGTGAAATGATAATTTTTTATATGTATTGATATTGGATAATATCATTTAATTCCACCATGAGTTTTCATAAATTGAATTATGACTTGTGAATTGTCATGAGACTTTAATCATAAAATGATTTATGACTTGAATGATTAAATGTTTTTTGTAATAATGGAAAATGGGACGTTTATTTCGAAAAGAGAAAAGACTTGTTTTGACATTTTGCCACATTTCTAAATATAGAAATGATTTATATAATAAGTTTTTCTCCTAAATGGCTGGAATTATTATGATGACATAGCTTTTGAGTTAAACTATTGAGAATTTCTTAATTCTCACCCCCGATTTTCTATACCTTTCCATGATAATTTCAAACAAGAAATAAGCTATGGAGCAAGATGGCGTTTAGGCTAGAGAAAAATAGTTTAGATCTTTTTGGTTCTTAGTTCTAAGGAGTTTGTTGCCATGAAACATTTTTTTTTGTATATTAAGTACAATGATGTAGCATCTTGTATAATAGTTTGTTTCATAACATATGTGTGTGTGTGTGTGTGCGTGTGTATATATATATATGTTTGCATAAGACTCATATTTTAATATCTATATACTCTATTTATTTGTAAAATTGTGATATTCGTAAATAATATACCTTAATTACGTAAACTAGATACGTTATTAATTCTAGTATTTGAGATATTACACCTTCCACCTCATCATGCTTACTTAGCTATTATCGGAGATATCCATGCCCTCCTTCGTCGAGAGTGGAGTGTCCAGATCAATCATGTTCTTTGTGAAGCCAACTTTTGTGCTAATTTTCTCGCTAAGCATGAAATTAAATTGAGCGACAAGCTCACCATTTGAGTTATTCCTCCTCATGACATTTATGTTCATGTAATGGCTGACTCCCTTGGTGTTGCCTTCGCCAAGGCCTAGTCTCGTCTTGTCTTTCCCGTGTAACAAAAAAAATGAGAAAATAATAAATAATTTAACAAAGAATCGAATATTTACATATATGATTTACACTTTAATCTTAGGAGAAAAATTAGTTTTAATTGACTACGAGTTTGTCAGTAAAAAATTTTCCCATTAAAAGAATTTACTTACTACTTTTTAAAACATTAATTTTATTAATTTTTGTTGGGTTTTATGGGCCATTAATTTATTTTCTTGGGTTGGACAAACATTTATCTTTTATGGGCTTATGTCTGATATATACAGTGGTCTTAGAAACTAGGCCGTTAAATGTTGACATCCAACGAGACATGGCCTCGCAAAATGCTTCACAAAAAAGAAAGAAAACAGTGATGACGTTAACAAAAACATGCATATCTGCCAAGACTACCATAGTTGGATAAAATTGCGTTAATAGTGTTGGAGTTTAATTTCAATCTACAATCTCTATCATTTACATGTACATATAATCATTAGTTGTCATGAGTGTTTGTCGTTTCAAGTAATTTTTTTTTAACTACAGGCAGAGAGCAATTAGAATTATCTAACTGAAATATTGGGAAATTGTTATTATATATGGTTAATTTTTTTAATAATGTAACAACACATGATTGAATAATATTATATACTGTAGATTCACATGAACCAAAATTAAATCCGTAATATTGAACAGACAGATTATTATGAGACACTGAATTCTTTTTTAGTTATTTGGAGGTGGTTTGTGCACTTGGGGAGACTACATTTTGGCTCTCCAAATTTCAGTTCAAGCTCGCTTGCGTTGTCTTTCATTTGATAGCCACCATAGCTAGTGGCTATAAGGTTGCATTGTTGAATGGCCCTTAGCTAACACATGTATCATTTTTTTTTTACACTAGCTAACACATATATCATTTAGACAATTGAGTAGAAACTATCAGAAATGGGTGAATGGATAACAGTTGAACACTAAAGTCCTTATTCATTTAAATTGTGAGCAGATCTCAGAATTTTTAAGATGCCCAAGCACGAAAATCCTATCAGAATGGTGAGGCCTGGTAGCTGATAGGCAGTGCTTGCAGATTTTCGCCTGCAATTTGGGTTTATTAAGAATACTACTTCAGCTAGGAGCAGGTGAGGAAGGATATTGTTTCCTTCACCTGTAATGGACTTTATGTCATTGATGTTGATAGTGCATCCGCTGTGGCCGTGAATTTATAGGGGCAGAGCATGTTTCATGATATGACAAATTTAAGGATATAGCTCTATCTCAATTGAGTTTTATTACATTTTCCTAAAGCATCTTCATAATCTTCATACTACTTAGTAAAAAAAATATTAAATAAAAAAATTAAATGCAATCAATATCTTTAAAACATAAAAAATATTTAATACTTTCTTCATTTAATAATTAAGAATATTATTAAAAAGATAAATTAAGAGAATTAATCATTTTTCATCTCAAATATCAATGTCCGGGAGAAGTTAGGGCATCAATAATCAATTTCCTATTAGAGTGGTCAAAACTTTTTGGGGGTAAAGTGTAATAAATCAGTTTCACTGTATTTTCAATGGTATAATTTTTATTATATCAAAACTTATATAAAACAATTTTCATTCTAAATTTTTCACCTACTCAAACAAGCACATCTTGAATCTCTAGGATGCAGATACATGCCTACATCTCATGGCCTTGATAAGTTAACAGTAAAGAAGTGCTTCAATATAAGCTATAAGCCTATACTTATCTTAGAACTGCATTATATCCAGGCATGGCTGGCGAAAAGTAGATTCTTAATTATTATATATGAATTATTCCATTGAATATTTTAGTTTTGAAATGAAAATTTTTGTTCTGAGATGTATTCATTAATTTGATGTTGCAATTTATAGCAGCCAACGAACAAGTTCATGTGAATTAGTCTATTGTAAGCATAGCCTACATCAAGTTTCAATATTTGTTGCTCTAACCTACATTGTTTTCCGTTCAATATGAGTGATGATAAGCAGTAGCAAATTGAATCTGATGAGATAACCTCACCATCAGATAGAACTCAAATCTTTATAACACCTAATACAACAGTGTAAATTATTTGAGGAAAAAGAAATTGGCAAACAAACACATAAATAGGAAAGAGAGATATTTATTTATTATTATTTTTTGCTGATGGTGTCTCCTTATTTTGCCTGTGGTTATTTAATCAGCTATCCTGGATCGGGACTAATGGCAGTGGACCTCCGTATATCTCTGGGAGCTGACTTTCATCTATCTCTTCTAGCAGTGTAGATTTCAGCTTATTGTTCTCCACGAATACTATCTGCAAGGAAATCCAACTTTCTAAATATTCTCCCTGAACACCTCACACACATATAGTAATAGTATAGTATGGATTGAGTTTCAAATTTGAGATGTCACCTTTTTCTTGGTTTTGTTGTCAATGAAGGGGTATACAATTTTCCACACTTTGATAAAAATGTAAGGTGCGTGGACAATAAACAACTTCCCCAATCTTTCGGGGTAGTAATCCTGCATCCATAAAACGATCATGAGATCTGAATGTTCGAAGTTTCCAACTTCACACACACAAACATATGCATAAGATCCACAGAATTAAAAACAACGTTGACTTAATGGCTATTTTGATTTGACCTGTGAACAAGATGTTCATCAAGCTGTCTTCTACCATGTCAGAACACTGACACAGACAACAAATGATGAAGAATGGAGAACTATACCTGCAAAATGGTTAGAGCACTAATGTATCCGCGCACATCACTGTTTGAGTACCCCCATCCCTTAAGTTCTGCTATACCAACAAACTTTTCTTGCCCTGGTGGCATCCTGATACATCAAATGGGATGTTACTATCCATTCAAGCTTTTAACTGAATTCACAGTTCTAAAAGCAGGTTCTACATCTAATTTTCGTTTGTGTGTGTGGATGTTGGCAGCAATTAGTATAGGAAAAGGGATTACCTTGCACATAGTTTATCAAGAGCATAGACTACAAACCCTGTATTACAGAAAAGTTGCTTGTCATTGAGAAACTAGTTTGTAAGTTGAAACAAATTACCATATATGGCCATTAACCATACTAGGAATAGAAAGGCTCTTAAGAATTAAATTGTTTAGGTACTTAAGAGAAAACATACGTTTGAATTCATCCAGATCATTTTTGTTTTGAAAATGTCTTGCACCAAAGACAATAGTTACAGGTCGACCTATCTTATCGTGTCCTTGCGCGAATATCTTGTCTTGTGCAAGTTCATTAGGAATCTCTGACAGAGATATAGAACCATTTGGAACAAATGAATGTCTCCATTTCAAGTACTTGAGGAACATTGTTGAAGCCTTCTCCACATCTAAATCACGAGCGCGCAGGAATCTTCTAATCATCAAATCATCCTCTTCCTGCAACCAAGAGTCAAACGAATTTCTCTGAAACAGTATACTATTTAATTACAGTTATGTTATTTTTATCATTAATATTGTATATATATATATATATTTATTTATTCATTTTAATATTATTTATTAAATTTACTTTTTTATTAATTTTAACACTTAAAAAAATATGAACAATATATATATTCTTAAAGAAGATATATGATAATTTTTTTTCCTATGTTAAAGCATAAGATAAGTTTTACTGTACCTCAGTCTATATGTCATTATCAAACGTCACATGCCTGCAAAAGATCAGTGCTAGGGAATCTAACGAGAGATTTGGTGAGCAAATAAAGAGATATTTTCATGTGTTTTAACATGTTAATTTTATACGTAAAAAATTAAAAATTAAAAAAAAAAAATTTTACTAAATTTATTTATTATAAAAAATTATTATAATTTTAATATTTTGTAAATATATATAAAGATAATATATTATATTTACATACAATTAATAATTTCTTACAAACAAGTTGTGAATCATAAATTTTTGTCTCTCTCTCACACCGACAAGAAAATTTAGCAGTGAAGAAAGAAAATATAAACACGTGATAAATAAATTTTTAAATGTATATTTGAATATAAAACACAAAAAAATAAAAAAATAAATTTACAATTGTTTCTTACACAATTATTTAATGATCTATATCTCATATGAAAATTTTAATGTCTTAAATACATGGAAATGTCAACATATATATCACAGATACAAAAAAATTTGATGAAAGAGTAAAAAAATAAAAATCATAAATTAAATTATTAAATATATTTTTTAAAAATTTAACAAATAAAAATATATTTATTTTTAAATTATTTAGTGTGTTAATATCAAAATATATTATTTTAAATTAAAAATAAATATACTTTTTATTTACACATTTTATAAGAATATTTTTTTCATTATATAAAAAAATTTATGAATAAAATAAAAAAATAAAAAAATTATATTAGATATTAAATATATTACGATAATAATTATCTTATATATCATGAGTTATAGGGCAAAATAAAATTTTTATATATATTTAAACAAGGGAAGAAAGTGAAACAGATAATGAGAAGAACTAGTATATTTATTATATAAAAATTAAAAATTAATAAAAAGATAAGTTAAAATTATAATATTAATATATATAAAATAATTATGAATCACATGTCACATACATTTTAAGTATAAATTTTTTAATTTTATCATTTTTATCTTTGGTATAATTATATTAATCTCTCCCGAAATTAATACTTATAATATTAACATCTTTTTTATTTAAAAAATTATTCATACGTCATTTGTTTTATATTTTTAATGAGATTTTATGTAATATTTTTACATAAAATAAATAAGATATGTGTAATTTCATAAACAAAAAATGATACTAAAGTGTAATAATAATATATAATGAAAAATATAAATATAATTTTTAAATTAGAGTATCAATGTAATAAATATTAATTTTATAAAAATTAATATAATTATTTTTTATTTTTTAATAAATTAAATTAAATTATTACTACTTAAAAAAATTTGGTGAGAATATAAATGTATGTGGGGTTATGTGGCCACAACTTATAAATGTAGATCCAACCATGATGTAAACAGCTATGAAGAGATTCTTATCACATTTAATGAGTATTAGATTTTGGGAGTGTCTATTTATCACTCTTTTATATGTATTGTCATTTCTGTTACATTATAACTTTTTATTAAATAATTTAATTTAAACCATTAGATCATAATAAAATTAAAGATTATTTAATAAAAAATTAATATAATAAAAATGACAATAAGTATAAAAAATATAAATAAAAACTCTAAAGTTCACCTTAAAGTTAAATAGGGACTTAATATTTATGCTACATATCATAATGTGACTGGTAGGCATGCATTACCCTTATCTTATGGCACCATGAAAATATTTTAGATCCCTTATAACATTCAATGTATACTATTTTAATTATATGATTTATCACTATTTTTCAGTTTTTACTTTAATAATATTTTTTATATTATAATTAAAGTGACATATATTAAATAATATAGAATATATTTTATTTTTTTCACAACGAGAGCCATAAGTTTCTCAACCGCCACAGTGTCACTATCCTACTCTTTGACAGCAAAATCAAGTCATTGTTGTCACCAATTAAGCTTACAAGTCATTTTTTAGGTTGCCAATGAAAATGGAAACGTAGTTTAGTTATAATCCGAAAGTGAAAGAAATTGTTGTGAAAACTTTTCAACTTATATAAATTAATTTAATAAAAAAATTGACACATTATAATTTTAAATTTAAAATAATTGTTTAAAGCAGAAATTTATTCATAAATTTTCTACGTATTCAATATTTAAAAAAAAAATGTATCAATTTTCTAATATCTTAGTCAACAAAAAATCTACACAAAAAATCACTCCCAAAAGAGCCTTGCGCAAGGTTCAAAAGCCTGAAGGCAGAAGAAATGGATCATCTTTAGAGGAAAAAGGAGGAGGAAACAAAATCATGGCATGAGTTGTTCTTGCAAGAGTTTCTCTAAAGATAGGTTGAGGCAGGAATACGATGGTTACCTTAGAAGAGGGATCCCGTGTTTCAACAAAGGCTCTCATAAGACGGATTCTGGTGAGCTCAGTCTTAGTGCTGTCTTTCACTACGCCATCATCTAGAACCCCTTGCTCTATTGCTCCTTCTCTAGTTGCATAGATCAAGTCTTCCTTGGAATCTAATGTTGATCTACCAGGGCAATTAGCCATCACCACGTTCGCTGCCTCTATTCCCTGTATCTGGTTCTTGTTCTTAGCCTTAAGTTGAGTTGGTCTCCACTTCTGAATCAAAAGAAGCTCTGCCTGTGCAATTCCCTTTGAAAGTTCCAGCTTGGTGAGTGCGACATATATGGTAATAGCATTTTGTAATATGCGATGTATGGTAATTAATAAGAATTTTATATGTGTGTAGAATACAATAAAAAAAATGTGTATGAGATAATTAATAAAATTTTTATTTATATAATTATTGAAAATATGGTTAAAAAATTATTAGTATACTACATTGTTATCAATAATAATAATATATCATATAAAAAAATAAATATAATAGTCAACCAATTTATTTGAATGAATAAAAAATATCATAAAATTATTTTTTTTAATATTCTAAATATATATAGTGGGTGAGATTATTGACATTTCAATATGCCTACTCACACTTTTTATTTTTTATTTTTTATTGCACTTTTAAAAATTTACACTATCTTAGAGTTTTTAGAAAGTTATTTTTTAATTAAAAATTAAAAAGTGGGAGTATAAATAAGCATATTGGAATTTCAATAGCTACACATATATATAATTTAGTGAATTTAGATTTTTGTTAATAAAATAAATTTCAATTAATTTTATTAAGTTTTCTTGTTAAGTTTTTCTCTCCTGATTGTACATATCAATATAATTTTATGTTAAGTTTTCAACATCATAAGTTGTAAATATATAAAATTAAAATGAAAAGAACAATAGATAACTTACTTTCTTTTGAATTTTATCATTTTCCAAATATCTTGATAGAATAGTAACCTAATTGTGTATATGACATTTTACTAAAAATTTGGATAACTAAAAATATACAACTTTTCAATGAACTACCAAAGGTCATTATATATTAAATATATATATATATATATGAAAAATAAAACGAAAACCTTATACAATTAATTATTTTTTCTTATTAATAACATGAGTCATTAATAAAATAATGAATGCATTATTATCCTTGATTGATATCGTGAGTTTTCAAATCTTAAATAATCAATGCATTATATTTTTAATTAATTCATTTGAACAAATGGTGACTTTAAATGTGTGTAGACCTATTTGAAATTTGAGTTATTAGATAACATACTATTTAAGAAAATGTTTTTGAATTAGAGGGAAAAGGAATACATGTAAAGGTGACATTTGTTTAAAACTTCACTGAAATCATTAAGTAGTGTTTTGATGTCAGTTATAATATGAGACATTTCACAAATTTATGTGTAAAATCAATTTGAGTGATATTTACATAATTTGTTTCCATTTTTTTTAAGGATTTTTTGTCAAGAAAAAATTAACGCAAATTTCTTTTTTTTTTTAATAAAAAGTCTTTGATGTAGGAAATTTGACTATGTACATGCATAGTCGCTTATAAAATCCACTATAAATCTTAACGCCAAATCCAATTTAAACATATCAAAATATACTGACTTTTGAAGAAGTTTAAGAGAAAATATGATATAATCAAAATTTAATATGTAAATGCTCATCAAATGAATGATTTTGAGCTAATTGATATGGACCACTTTAATATTAGATTGTGTTGAGGTTTTTTTATGTATATTCCATTGATATGGACCATATAGTACTTGATAGTATGATGTTTTTTACATATCAATTTATATTATTTTATTTGTTATTTTATGAATTTGGTTTATTTAGTTAACTGTGTTGTTTTATAAAAAAATTATTTTTCATTTTTTTGGTAGTTAATCAATTTGTGACATATTAAAGTATTTTTTATCTTATTTTCATTTAACTATTTCTTTCTTTTGATTTAATTGTAAATATGATTTTAAAACTAAATTCAATAAACATTAATAGTTCAACACCTTAATAATGTTGTGCCAAAAAAATAAATGTGTATAAAAAAACCTTAATAATGTGAATATTTTTTTAGCAACTAAATAATTTGAAAGTCTCCTTATAATGATTGAATATTGGTGGCTTAATACTAATAAATATTTATCAATTATAATTATTAATTAATTAAATTCGATTAAATATCTTTAAAAAGTGATACGTGGTAGATAATTTTTTTGATAAATTTTTTTAATTATATATTATATAGATATAGATATAAATATATTGAGTAGTGGGAATTTCAATCCAAATTAAATGCAGCGTTTGTTGGGCGGTGTGACGGATGTTGAACTTCATTTGGTATTTAGTTTAATTTTCAGCACTAATTCCGGTGTTAACGACAAATGGGCAAATGACCCATCAATATTGCGTGGTCGTTGGTCTTTTAGGCTATGGATAAGGGGTTTATGACAACCAAAAAAGTAGTTGAGCCATGTCAATGCTAAATTGAGTAAGGAGAAGGAAACGTTCACGTCCTCCACCAAGAAGGTGGGGAGTACCTAAACTCCGGCCAATGAGAACCGTTGAATTGTTTGTTGTGATTAGTTACCTGTTATTTGATTAATAAATAATAGGTATAATTCTTATTGTATATATAAGAAATTTTATAAATTTTAATTAATAATATTTATATATAACTAGATTTATACACATGAAATTGAATTCGTTTTTTTTTTTTTATAAATAATTGTACATGTTCTGAAATGAGTTATGAATCAATAGATTATAAGTAATTTGATTCACTAGAATAATATCTAAATATTATTATGTATTATTTTAATAAGTATATTTTCTTATTATTAAGCATAAATCTTTCAAAAAATCTTTAATAAATATGAACACTAATTACATCCTGTATAAATAAAAAATTAGTTAAAAGAAATCATAATCTCTTGTGGATTCTAATAATAAATAACAACATTTAATTCAAATTGAATTATAATTGTTAACACCCAAGATGCTCCTATAAATACCCTACAAAGTCTCAAAGATATGTACCTAATCTAATACTACTCATTGTCTTTCTTGTGTACAGCCTAACTTGAGTATTATAATGCATTTTACAGGTACTTACCCTCTATCACAACCGTTGTTACTGCTGTTCCACGAAAGTTTCCACCATCATCCACCTATTCAGGTAACGCTCTGAATTCTGATAGAAAAAATGCGAAAGATGGGAAGTTAGCTCTTAACTGATAAGGACTATACATAATTACGTCCAAAATCGATATGAGAGCCTATACCTTAGAAACCTTCTCTGGAAAGACAATCAAGAGCTTCTGGAATCCAGACAAGTTGAAAAAGTATTATAGTTGAGTACTTTTAAATTGTTACTTCTACTATGTAAAAGACACCTTCTGACATTAATGAACCAGTCATTTTTTTCCAACACTTGCTTGTTCTATTCACCTATGACTTACAACCTATAAGGTTACCACACCTTGGTGAAGTCCGAGGAATACAAGGTGTTGTGAAATCGGCAAGTGTACATAATCACAAAAGCAATAAAAAGTGAACAAGAGTATCGTCCCACTAGAATTAAGTTATTAATTACTAAATTCACCAAATTGACACTATTCAAGCTATCGAAAAGAGAGTTGATAAAAACAATAAAAATAAAAAATAACAAAATAACAAAATCCAAATTTAATTAATTGGGTTGAGTTAGAAAATAATAATATGAAAATGTTAGGGTTCAGATTTCACTTGAACTTTTTAAATGCAAAATCAAATATTAGTTTAATCAAATCCTATTTCAATGATTCATGGTCAATTCTCAAAATTAATCAATATCTACTCTCTTGGTATATTAATCCTCTTACACTGTTTAAAATTAACTAATCCCTTAGTCTAATCCCAAATAAAAAGACATTATCAAGAATGAGAGAATCAAAAGAAAGACCACATAACCCACAACGTTTATTATTAGCGATTGCAGAAATTATGGGGTTTATCACAAGTTCTAGGTTCATGTAATTTTTTTCAAATCATACATAAACCCAAAAATCATTCTTAAATTGACCAGATTTAGAAAAACATTAAGAAAAGAGATAAACACATAAATCATGAAATAGAAACATTGATTAAACCCATAAAAGAATTTACATTATTCAAAAACAAGATGTGATTGCTTATATCTTGAAGCATGTCAAATGAGTTTTTGATGATAACAAAAGCAAAAAGAGAAGATCAAGCCAAAGATGAAGATCAAGATAAAAAAAGAAAACCAAGATCAAAAGATAAAGACTAAGATCAAAAGAGGTATATTAGATATAGGTCTTAGAACATCAATGTGAAATGCTCTCAATGTATCTCAATTATATTCAAATAGTTTTTCAAGATCTTTTAAATTAACTTGATATTCAAATTTCATATTTTAAGAAAATGTTGATTTTAATCTTGGATTGTGTAAAACACATGTCAATATTGTTCAATCCAAGTTTCTCAAAGTTAAAAATGGCTTACATCTCAATTGGACTTAAAAAATGTGTTCAAAGGCTAAGGTAATTGATTACATAGCAAACAGAGGCTTTGTAATCGATTACACCAAGCTGGTAATCGATTATAATGAGGCAAGAACACGTTGGAACAGTCATGTAATCGATTACATAGAAATGATAATCGATTACAAGCAAGTCAGAGGCATTGTAATCGATTACACCAAGCTGATAATCAATTACCAAGTGCCCAGAAAGCCAAGAACACATTCAAACGGCCATGTAATCGATTACAGAGATTGTGTAATCGATTACCAATGGTCTGACAGCAGTCAATGACTATTTTCTTGGGATTTAATGTTGTCATAAACGCTACCCAACAGCTCTTTAATGTTGAAAATTATAAATACACATCTTGGGGCATCATTTGTGGCTGAACAATAATTAAGAAACATATTTCAATCACTCAAATTCGTGAATCAATCCTTGAATCATTTGTGCTCTATTTTTGTAAATATTTGAGATATTCTTGAAGAGCATTATAGGACTTTAATTTGTGTAATCCACTCTTGTAAGAGTTTCATCCTATATACACTTTGATTCTTTGTGAAGAGGGTGGGGTATCCCTTAGAGAGTGAAGTATCTCTCAAAGTTGTAAAGAGTGAGGTATCCCTTGAGGGTGAGGCATCCCTCAATTTGTAAAGGGTGAGATATCCCTATTTGAGGCTCAAATACAAGGGTGAGGTATCCTAAGGTGTGGTGAGTGCTCTTGTTTGTAAAGGTTGTTAAGCATCTGTTGAAGCTTGAAGATATAGTGGAAAATCTCTAGCGGTTGCTTGAGGACTGGACGTAGGTCACAAGTGGATTGGTGGCTGAATCAGGATAAACCTTGCGTTTGATCTTTTAAACTCATCTATTTACATTTGTGCATTTTTTTTGTATGCTTGCTTAAATGTTATTCATCTTGACTTGTTTAATTTGTAAGTGAAGTATTCAATCTCATTTATCTATTCACTTCAGTTATCCAATAGCTTCAACGAAAATTGATTATCAAACGTTTTGCGAAAGATTTGCGAACTTATTCTACAAACTCAATTCACCCTCCCTTTTGAGTATTAAGGCCACTTGGTAACAAGTGGTATCAGAGTTAGGCTCTTGTATAAAGGGCTTAGTAGTTTTAAGAGAAAGTGATGATCTCCTCAAATGATTTTTCAGAAAGATCTTCTATCTATAGACCTCCATTTTTCAATGGGGATGAGTATGCTTATTGGAAAGAAAAAATAAATTTTTTTATTGAAGCTATTGACTTAGATGTGTTGAATGCTATTGAAAATGGTTTTTTTATTCCCACACAAGTTGTTAATGGTGTAAGAGTTAATACACCAAGAAGTGAATAGACCAATGATAACTCCATGAAATGTAATTATTTATGCCCCATATTTGTGCTTCATGGCGTGCTTAGTCCTTGATCTTAAGCATATTTGGAAAGTTTTATGTTTATATTTATGAAATTCCATTTTGAGATCTTCCTTTATGTTTTTGACCAATTTGTGCATATTTGTTGATTGATTAAGTTAATTTACAATTATATTTAACTTGGTGCCTTATCTAATGCAGGAAAGGCTCAAAAGAGACAAATTGATGCAAGCCAAGGCCCAGCATTGGAGGAAAGAAGCCAAGGAAGCATTTCAGAGTTCCACGCCGAGACGTGGAAATGTTGACGCCGCGGCGTGATGGTCTCATCCAGCCACATACTGACAGGACAGACAACTCCACGCTGAGGCGTGGGAATTTGCACGCCACGGCGCGCGTCGGCGAGCTGAGCCTATTTATTCTATTTTTCACACACCCTCTCGCTCTCTCTTAGTTTCTCTCTTTTAGGTTTTAGGTTTTTAGTTTTCTGGATTAGAGGCTGCGGCTAGAGCTCCATTGGAGGTGGAGATGGAGCTTGGGGAGCTAAGGATGGAGCCCTCTTTCCATTGGAGGAGGATCCGAGCTTCAATGGCGAAATTCATAAGTTTTCTCCTTCTCTCTTTTCTCTTCCTCATTTCTTGAACATGTATTTTGTAATTTGTTCTCATGTTCATTGTATAGCTGAGCTTTATTTAGGGATGACTTTGAATCCTTTTATTAATATTAATGATTTGTTCTTCTCTTAGTTTGTGTGGATCTTTGATTTTGTTCAATCATATTGTGCTTAATGCTCTTGAGTGTTTGGCCAACATTTGAGTGATTTGATAAAATCTAATGAACCTAGACATAGGGATTTGGGTTTGAGATCGTATGTATGGTTGATGCGTGTTTGATTCTATTCCAATGGCTGGATGAGTTGATTCGCTAATGGGATAGACATATACCTCTTAGCCATGCATAGCACGTATTTGAGAATAGACCTTAAAGAGTGGATTTTGTGTTAGCTCTCAAGGACACTTAGAGAGTTGGACAATTGAAACCATGGTTAGATGACTTAGACATAGGCGTTTAGCTAATGTAGATTCTCAAGTTAACCTAATCATTGCATTCATATTTATGAAGAGGATTGCGTGTTGTTGGTTGAAGTAATAGGTGAAGAAGGATTTCCCTAAACTCTAACCATTTATCCTTATTGCTTTATGTCTTTACTTTCTTTACTTTTATCCATTTTTATGTTCTTGAATAGAGTTAGGTAAACTATCGGTTAATACTTAGCAGTGGAAATAAACTTATCCTCATGGGAACGATCTCTTACTCCGTAACTGTATTACTTGTGCGACCCATACACTTGCGGTTAGCAAATGGGCAAACACGTTTTGACCCCAACAAGTTTTTGGCGCCATTGCCGGGGATAAGACATTATTTTCGTATTGCTAATATTGACAATGAGTTTGCTTAGCTCTAATTCAAGTTTTTTATGTTTTGTTGTTGTAAATAGTTTTAATTCATGTTTTTATGCTTTTGTTTTTGGTTTGTTTAGATAAGTAGTTATAGTTTGATTTTGTGTTTTTGTTAAGTTTTTGTTGTACATTCTGTGTTTTAAGTTTTTAGACATGTTTTGGAGGTGCTAGGGGCCAAAATGGAGCACCAATTTCACGGAGACAAGTTTGTTGCGGAGTCAGCAGACTAACCTCTCACGCCGCGGCGTGAGAATGTCCACGCCGCGGCGTGACGTCTCTCGCCGATCAAGAACGCACTGAGAGCTCTACGCCTCGGCGTGGAAATGTTCACGCCTCGGCGTGGCCCCTGTTTTTGCATTTTTTCTGTTGTTTTTCTCTGTTTTTCTTTATTTAATAATGCTCAGTTCTAGTTTGGATGCTGTTTTGACTTGCTCAAGTACCCTATAGACCATGAACACCAAGAACACACATCACTTTGGTTTGGGGGAGTATCATTGCATTTTTTTCCCTTAATGCTTAATGTTTACACATGTTTTGATACTTTAAGTATGTGCTAGTGATAGTCATCATACTTTCATGATTCTATCTTGTTTTGGCTATTGCTGGTGGGCTGTTGATAAAAGTTTCAATTTTCAACATTCTCTACATAATGTTATGCATGCTTGAATGAAAAATGATAAATCTTTTGAATGCATGATTTGTTGCCATTTGCTAGTGTGAGATGGTTGGCCAATGATATAAATGCTTGCAATTGTCCTCGATTCTTTTATGTAACCATTTGCAATCTTGAAGCATGCTTAAGCAATCTTGTTTGTTTTTATGCATGATGTGTTTCTCATTTAGATGCTTGTTTAATTTTGAAAAGATTTGAGTGCTTGTCTAGAGAATATTTATGGATTGTGCATGTGGATGATTTCTACTATCCTTGAAATTGTTTTGCAACTCTCTTGAGGCAAAATCCTAGATTGTGCATGATTGAGGAAATGATTAGGGTTTTGTTTGGACCGGTTGAGCCTTTCAAGCTTACCCTTATATGATTCTATCCCTAGGTCCCCTTTTGAAGTCTTATAATTGTTTGGCCTTCTATGTTCTTCTTTAACCCTCATATTTCCTACCTTGTAACCATTCTAATGCATGCGAAAACATTGCAATCTTTTCCTTCCCTTTATGTTTGTTGAGTGCATGATATGTTATTTCTTCACTTGAGTCCAATGTTTAGGGTATTTATGTTGTTCAATACAAAAGTGGTTTGAAGGAACCGTTTGTTGTACAAAAAGTTGTTTTTGTTAAAGAAAAAGAAAATACAAAAAGAGAAAAAAAAAGAAAAAAAATAAATGAAAGAAAGAAAGCATAAATGAAAAAAGAATCGAGTGGTTCTGAATAGTGTTATTTGTTTCATTTTGTATACCCTTGTTGTAGTGACTCAAGTCTTGAAATATCATGTTATGTTTCTCAATGTTTGTATGTTTTTCATTCTTTTTTGTTCTTCACCCCATCACCTTGGCCTTACATTATAAGCTATTAAAGTCCCTCTTGATCCTCAATCATGTGTGACTTACATTAGTGGAGAGAGAGTTGTGCTACAATTTTGTGGAATCTTAATTTGTATCCATGTGTAGGTTCATAAACTTATCCGAATGAACATGATTTGAAAAAGATAAGTTGAACTTACATGTTTGTGAGAGATGTGATGTGCATGATTGGAAGCTTGATTGATGGCATGTTAAGGGTTGTGTATGTGTTGAACTTAACTGTGAGGCATGCGCATTCTTTGAGGGCCATTATAATCATTGTGCACTGGTTATGGTTAAAAGAAAATTGAATTTATCATTGTTGAATGCATGTGAGCATGAATTATCAAAGTGAGTTCTCTTAGTCATACTTTGTGTTGCTCGAGGACTAGCAATATCTTAAGTTTGGGGGTGTGATAACTCCATGAAATGTAGTTATTTATGCCCCATATTTGTGCTTCATGGCATGCTTAGTCCTTGATCTTAAGCATATTTGGAAGGTTTTATGCTTATATTTATGGAATTCCATTTTGAGATCTTCCTTTATGTTTTTGAGCAATTTGTGCATATTTGTTGATTGATTAAGTTAATTTATAATTATATTTAACTTGGTGCCTTATCTAATGCAAGAAAGGCTCAAAAGAGACAAATTGATGCAAGCCAAGGCCCAGCATTGGAGGAAAGAAGCCAAGGAAGCATTCCAGAGTTCCACGCCGAGGCGTGGAAATGTTCATGCCACGGCGTGATGGTCTCAGCCAGCCACATACTGACAGGACAGACAGCTCTACGCCGAGGCGTGGGAATTTGCACCCCGCGGCGCGCGTCGGCGAGCTGAGCCTATTTATTCTATTTTTCACGCAACCTCTCGCTTTCTCTTAGTTTCTCTCTTTTAGGTTTTAGGATTTTAATTTTCTGGGTTAGAGGCTGCGGCTAGAGCTCCATTGGAGGTGGAGGTAGAGATGGAGCTTGGGGAGCTAAAGATGGAGCCCTCTTTCCATTGGAGGAGGATTCGAGCTTCAATGGTGAAATCCATAAGTTTTCTCATTCTCTCTTTTCTCTTTTCTCTTCCTCATTTCTTGAACATGTATTTTGTAATTTGTTCTCATGTTCATTGTATAGCTGAGCTTTATTTAGGGATGACTTTGAATCCTTTTATTAATATTAATGATTTATTCTTCTCTGAGTTTGTGTGGATCTTTGATTTTGTTCAATCATATTGTGCTTAATGCGCTTAAGTGTTTGGCCAACATTTGAGTGATTTGATAAAATCTAATGAACCTAGACATATAGATTTGGGTTTGAGATCGTATGTATGGTTGATGCGTGTTCGATTTTATTCCAATGGCTGGATGAGTTGATTCGATAATGGGATAGACATATACCTCTTAGCCATGCATAGCACGTATTTGAGAATAGACCTTAAAGAGTGGATTTTGTGTTAGCTCTCAAGGACACTTAGAGAGTTGGGCAATTGAAACCATGGTTAGATGACCTAGACATAGGCGTTTAGCTAATGTAGATTCTCAAGCTAACCTAATCATTGCATTCATATTTATGAAGAGGATTACGTGTTGTTGGTTGAAGTAATAGGTGAAGGAGGATTTCCCTAAACTCTAACCATTTATCCTTATTGCTTTATGTCTTTACTTTCTTTACTTTTATCCATTTTTATGTTCTTGAATAGAGTTAGGTAAGCTATCGGTTAATACTTAGCAGTGGAAATAAACTTATCCTCGTGGGACCGATCTCTTACTCTGTAACTGTATTACTTGTGCGACCCGTACACTTGCGGTTAGCAAATGGGCAAACACGTTTTGACCCCAACAACCAATGATGATAAGAAAAATGTCCAATATAATTTGAGTGCCAAAAATATCATTACCACATCCTTGGGGTATGATGAATTCTTTAGGGCGTCAAATTATAAAACTGCCCAAGAAATGTGAGACACCTTACAAGTAACCTATGAAGGTACTAGTGAAGTGAAAAGTTCAATGATCAATACTCTCACTCATGAATATGAGCATTTTAGAATGAACCAAAATGAAAGTATTTAAGAAATGGAAAAACATTTTGCACATATTGTAAATCATCTTGTTTCATTGGGAAAGACTTTTCCTAATGAAGATCTTATTAACAAAGTATTGAGATGTTATAGTATACATTGGCAACCTAAAGTGACGGCTATTGCGGAGTCAAGAAATCTCTCAACCATGACTTTAGCCACACTTTTTGGCAAGCTCCAAGAACATGAATTGGAATTAAATAGACTTAACCAAAGTGAGGAGCTTAACAAGAAAAAGAAAGGAATAGCTCTCAAGGCCACTTCCTCCATGATTAATGACGATGATGATGATGAAGATGATGGAGATGGCTTGGAAATAGATAAGGAGAATCTTGCTCTACTAGTAAAGAAATTTGAAAGATTCTTCAAGAAAAATAGAGTTCAAAGAAGATCTCCCTTTCCCCAAAAGAATATCTATCACAAAGGGGAAGGAATCTTATCCACTCCTAAATGCTATAAATATGGAGAATTGGGTCACATGAAGATGAAACGCCCAATTTATAAAAGGAAAGTAAAAAAGTATGAGAAGACGTCCTCAAAGGAGAAGAAAGAAAAAAGAGCCTATATAACTTGGGATGATAATGACATGAATTCAACCGATAGTTCGGACACTGAGAAAGTCAATCTATGCTTCATGGTTAGAGGAGAAGAGGAAGATGAAGATGACATGGAGGTAACATCCTCAAATTTTGAATTAAATATTTTCCTTCCTATGATGAATTATAAGATGCATTTAAAGAATTACATAATGAATCTATGAGGCTTGCAAAACTTGTTTCATCATCTAAGAAAATAATTTCCTTTTTTGAAAACAAAATCTCTATTCTAAATAAGGAAATTAAGGAACTAAGAATAGAAAATGAAACTCTTGGACTTATTGATACAAATTCTTCATACATGACATGTTTATCACTTGATAATGCATCTACACCCTCATCTTGCTCATCATGTAAAGCATTTAAAATTGAGATTGAGGATTTAAAAAATATTTTTTCAAAATTTACCTTTGGAAGAGATAATTTGAACATATTGCTTGAGAACTAAAGATGTGTTTTTCAAAATGCTGGATTGGGGTATAATCTCAATAACCAACAAAAAATTTTCAAGAATTTCTTTGTTTCATCAAGTACATCAAGTAGTCCCTTTATTAAATACTTTTATTGTGGTAGGAAAATACATAGTGCATCAACTTGTAATGTAAGGAAGAATATCAATAACAAGTTAGGAACTAAAATAGTTTAGGTTTCCAAAGACATTTTGCCAAAAACTAACACACAAGGACCCAAGAAAATTTGGGTACCAAAAGTCAAAAATTGAAGTGTGTTGCAGGTGTACTTGAAGGCCAAGAATTAACTTTGGATATCTTGAAAAGTGGCTGCTCCAAGCACAAAACCAGAAAATACTTCAAGTTGTCCTCCTTGTCTCCAAGAAGCTTGAGCTTGCATCCTTTGGTTAAGTGGAGACTTGCTCTATGCTTTACTAGTTTAACATCTTAAAAAATATCTCTATGTATCTTGAATATGCTAAATGAATATGCTTCTGGTGTGAAATGACATGTATAATGTCAATATCTTTGAACTTGACATATTGGATCAATCATGCATAAATTGATTATTTGTTGCATAAACCTAAAATTACTGCATAAATTGGTCATCTTGTTGCATAATGCCTTGTTGCATAACATTTTGCTGCATAATGTCACAATCTTCTGCATAATACATTAACTTGCTGCATAATATGATATCTTGATGCATAATATGTTGTTTTCTGCATAATCATAACTTTTTACTGCATAATTTTTGATTTTTAATCATATTTGAATCCAATACTGACTTGAGCGTCGGATATTCTCCCTAAGTTATTTTGCAGGTGCTTCCTCATATCAAAGACTTCCAAGAAACTCAAAAAACTTCACAAATCCATCTAAATGGTGTAATTTTTGGTAAAAGTAGTAATTTTATACAATTATGTGTTTTGGATCATAATCTGGTTGGAATGATTTGGAACAATTTTGAATGTTTTAAGTTTGGTCCTTTACTGTTTAAAATGCAAAAACTGAGCTTTAGTAATCTGATAATCAATTACAAGACCATCGTAATCAATTACAAAGGCTCTGTTAAGCGTTCCAAGCCAAGTCCGAAAGCATTAATCGATTACACAAACTTTGTAATCGATTACAAGGAAAACAAAGCACGTGTAATCGATTACAATAAAAGTGTAATCGATTACAAAACCTTATTTTTCATAATTTTGCTTAATCTTGATGTTATGTTCTTTCATGATGCTTTCCTTATACTTAATATTTATCTAACCCCATATTGCTCTTGTATATGACTCTGAATTCTATTGGCATAAATGATAAATACTATCTAAGATTTTCTTTATATGCATTTGTTATTGGTATCACATATTGATGTGCTAAACGGTTTATACTCTGATATTAATCCTGCTGGGCTGAAATGATTATATTCAATCTAAATGTTTATGTCTTATTTTTTATAATGCCAACGAGGGAGAGATTAGTGAAATATATTACATGTGTACGGGGGAGTTTTAGGGACTTTTATGCTTTCACATATTCTATCCCATGCATACATTACAGGGGAGAGTTGTGCTTAAATATCTGATAATCAAATAAATGAAATATTTCTCCTTTTGTTGAATGCTTAGTTTGTCATCATTAAAAAGGGGGAGAATGTGAATGCTTATATCTTGAAGCATGTCAAATGAGTTTTTGATGATAACAAAAGCAAAAAGAAAAGATCAATTATAAAGATCAAGATCAAAAGAGAAGACCAAGATCAAAAGAGGTATATTAGATATAGGTATTAGAATATCAATGTGAAATGCTCTCAATGTATCTCAATTATATTCAAATGGTTTTTCAAGATCTTTTAAATCAACTTGATATTCAAAGTTCATATTTGAAGAAAATGTTCATTTTAATCTTGGATTGTGTAAAACGCATGTCAATATTATTCAATCCAAGTTTCTCAAAGTTAAAAATGGCTTACATCTTGGACTTGAAAAATGTGTTCAAAGGCCAAAGTAATCGATTACAAGATGTTCATAATCGATTATATAGCAAATAGAGGCCTTATAATCGATTACACCAACTGGTAATCAATTACAATGAGCCCAGAAAGGCAAGAACACGTTAGAACAGTTATGTAATCGATTACATAGAAATGTTAATCGATTACAAGCAAGTCTGCCTTGTAATCTATTACACCAACTGGTAATTAATTACAATAAGCCTAGAAAGCAAGAACACGTTGGAACAGCCATGTAATCGATTACATAGAAATGATAATCGATTACAAGCAAGTCAGAGGCCTTGTAATCGATTACACCAAGCTGGTAATCGATTACCAAGTGCCCAGAAAGCCAAGAACACATTCAAACAGCTATGTAATCGATTACAGAAATTGTGTAATCGATTACCAGTGGTCTGACAACAACCAATGGCTATTTTCTTGGGATTTAATGTTGCCATAAATGCTACCCAAAGGCTCTTTAATGTTGAAAACTTATAAATACACATCTTGGGCATCATTTGTGGCTGAACAATAATTGAGAAACATATTTCAATCACTCAAATTCGTGAATCAATCCTTGAATCATTTGTGCTCTATTTTTGTAAATATTTGAGATATTCTTGAAGAACATTATAGGACTTCAATTTGTGTAACCTACTCTTATGAGAGTTTCATCCTATATGCACTTTGATTCTTTGTGAAGAGTGTGAGCTATCTCTTAGAGAGTGAGGTATCTCTTAAAGATTATAAATGGTGAGGCATCCCTTGAGGGTGAGGCATCCCTCAATTTATAAAAGGTAAGGTATCCCTATTTGAGACTCAAGTACAAATGTGAGGTATCCCAAGGTGTCGTGAGTGCTATTGTTTGTAAAAGTTGTCAAGTATACATTGAAGCTTGAAGATATAGTGAAAAATCTCTAGTGGTTGCTTGAGGATTGGACGTAGGTTACAAGTGGATTGGTGGCTAAACTAGGATAAACCTTGCGTTTGATCTTCTAAACTCATCTCTTTACATTTGTGTGTTTATTTTATATGCTTGCTTGATTGTTATTCATCTTGACTTGTTTAATTTGTGAGTGAAGTATTCAATCTCATTTATCTATTCACTTCAATTATCCAATAGCTTCAACGAAAATTGATTATCAAACGTTTTGTGAAAGATTTGTGAACTTATTCTACAAACTTAATTCACCTCTCTCTTGAGTATTGAGGTCACTTGGTAACACAAGATCTATCATCACCCTAACGAAAAAAAGTTTAGTTACACATGAAAAAAGAAGAATACAAAGGAAAGAATATGATAAACTCCATTGTAGAAATATGAAAAGGTTGAAAAAAATTCATAATCTTCAAGCCTAGTTGTGCCCACACCACTTTAGGGTTTGTGCCTCTTGACGGCTATTGTGTTCTCTCCAAGCGTGTAAGAGTGTGTTGTATTTGACAAAACTTTTCTTATTTATAACAAATCAACGCTGCAACCTATGCGTTCAGTGCTTGAACGCTCGGTTTCTAGCGCTAGTCCATTAATTGGAACTCTCCTGCGCATAACATGCGCTCAAGTGGTGATGGCCCAGCGCTTAAGCGCTGGGTTTCTGAATGGGTTTTCTAAATTTTTTATGCTCTTCAAATACCCAATTTTTTTCATATGTAATTACCTAACAAAAATACATAACAAATATGTAATAAGAATACAATTAAAATAATAAAAATATAATAAAACTTAAGAATAAAATTAAATCAAAAAGATTAAAAGAGGATGAAAACTCAAGATTATAAACTGTAAAAATATGAATTTTTGCAGGTTCATCACAAGGTCTGAAGAAGAATGATAAACACAATTTTCATACATTAGTTAGCCCTTATATTTATTCTCTTAAGCCTCTTATGTGTTTAATTGTTTGGTCTTGACGGCTTAATTATATTTTTTAACATTATTGAGAATTTTACACTTTTTTTATATTTTAGGCGTAACTTGAGTTATAAACATCTACAAATTATGAATTTTACCTTATAGGAAAGATGAGAGAAAATTCTACAACTTTGATAAGAGTTTGAAGGTTGAATTAGATGTCTAGTTGGGCAGATTTGGCTAATAACTCAGAATTGATATGTTGTCACTTGAACTGGACGATGTGCAAAGATTGGGTCATAATTTAGGTTGTAGGTGTCATATGGAGCTGAAACTAGAGCCATTTGAAACCTGAGACATAGATATTCAATTCTCATAAAGACCACTTATCAAAATTGTGATGTTTTGATAGTGTTTTCACCTTTTGAAGTTGGTTGAAGGGTTCAAAGAGCTGTAAGAATGTTTTGGACATAACTCTCTTATCCTAAACCTAAATTATGTAAATTAGGTGTCCAAAGAAAGTTAAGAAAAAGAGGATTAATCCTAAGCAGCAAAAACAATTACGAAATCCAACCCTAATGTCTCCTAACCGCTCTTACTTGCATTTCATCTCATTTTTTTCTAAGTTTCTTTCTTTTTTATTTTTCCTTCTATCCATGGAAGGTTAGACCCTTTTTAATCAATCTCAGGGATTGTCAATCTTAATGTTTAATTTTCAGATCTTGTTTTGATTATTTTATATTTAATTGTTAATCAAGTTTCTCATTTACTTGTTAATTAAATTTTTCTTTTCCTCTTTTAATTTTGTTAAATCTGAATTGAATTGTTTAATTTGATTTAGATGTTAATGTGATAATTGCATAATTATCATGTATTTAATAAAGATTATAGAGACTAAATAATGCATCAAAGTTATTTGTAGGATTGTTTAGTTTTGTTGAATTTTGGGTTTTAGATTAATTTATGATTAGATGAGTGTTTAATTCATTTAACCTTGATTAATTAAATTTTAGATGCTTATCTAGTAGAGAATTCATGGATCATCTTAAGGCTTCTTGATGTTTTGTAAGACCAAGAATTTGATTAGTATTTGAATGAATTCCTAGTGATCAATGATGGATTAAATTCAAGATTAGTTGATTTCCTTGAATTGATTGTTCACTTAATTTTATTTACAATTTTTAATTGCTTTTGTTTAATTAATTTTACAACTTTTTTCCCACTTTGTTAACTTCTTAATATGATTGATTAATTAGAATGATCGAAGGGCTCAACTCGATTGTGCTTTACACTCGAAGTATTTTGGTGAATCAGTTAATAAATTGAATAATTTGATAGTCTCGTAGCTATCAATGATCAATTATTCTAGTATCTATACATGATGGCCAGATAGAAGAATCCACTTGACTATTGTTCGAGGTCAATGAGTGCATTCAAGGGTTTTCACTCGTACCCTTATGGCCTGACCTTAACTTATAAACAGATCAGGTTTACAGAAGTTAAGCATAGCTGACCGTAGGCCGAGACAGAGGATTCCACACCAAGAGGCTTCTATGTCATCTATTTCACAATTTCAAGTTAACACATAAACTTAAAAGTTTAATGTGGTTACAATACTAAGCTTTACTCATAAGTCTAGTGAAAGGTTTAACGTGGTTATGCACTTTAAATCGTTGCACGGGATAGTGAACATCACTCCAATAGGCTTCTATGTCACATACACCTAAAGTTTGATTAAGTGTCCAGTGTTCCTAAACAAACCGAAGCACCGAGATCAAACATTGAATTCATCTCGGCCAGGACAAATGAGTGCTCATTAAACCTAAAAACAACTACAGAGATCGAGCGTTAGATTTATCTCGGTAAACTATATGAACAAATTGCTAAGTATAAAATGAATACCAAGATCGAGTGTTGGACCCATCTCGACATTGCAGAAGCAAAATTATGCAAAGTATAAAGAGCCACTGAGATCGAGTGTTAAACTCATCCTAGTGGTTGAAAGAAAATAACAAAAATATAGAAAATTATTATTCAAATAAATAAAAAGATGTCTGAAGTTGGGACTTGTTCATATACATAATGAAACCCCTCACAAGGGGAGATAAACTAAACAAAAGGTATGCTCAATCTTCATCTTTTGGGAACACCACCACAACCTCAGTCTCCTCAGCCCTAGCCTCTTCCTGCTTGCCCTCCGGTGCTGTATTTTCCTTTACCTCGCCATCAACCCTCAGGTTCACCTAGTTATTAGGAGTAGTCTCGGGAATAACAACATCAATGATTCGACTATCCCAAGCGATCTTTAAATAACCAATTACATCTTCATTAAGGCACGGGTTTAGAAGATGGAGTTGGGTAAGAGCATTCTCAAATGACTCGTTCATATACCTCGACCAATCATCTTCCAATTCCATGATTTTTTTGTTTGACTCGGTATTGTTCCGGTAGAGGAGTTCATTCTTAGCCCATACTTCGACAAGAGTTGACTCGGAGGAGGCTAAGTGTTCTTTCATCGTGTTCTCCCAAGCTATTGCTTTAGCAAGCTGGACTTGGAGCATGTTGACCTCAGCAGCTTGAGCTCGGAGTGTAGCTACCTCGACAGCTTGAGCCCGGAGAGAAGCCACTTCAGCAGCATCCGTAGTAAGGCGAGTGACCTCGTCCCGGAGCCTAGTAATCTCGGTTCTACGCAACTCGAGCTCTTTTGTTGCTTGAACCAACTACTTATCCTTTTGGTCTACAGTCAGCTTAAGACTTTGTTTCTCACCCTGAAGGGCGTTGAGCTCTATCTCTAGGTCTTGGGCCTCTTGAACAGACTCCCAAGCCCCTTCCATAAATCGAAGGAGAAAGGTGTTGCGCAGACACTGGATTTAGGCTTCCTAAAAGACCTTCGCCATGTTATACTCAATTAACATCTCAGCATCAGCAAGACTCAATAAGGTATTATCAACGATCGTTGTAGGATCAACCTCATGAGTATATACTGATCTGAATGGAAAGCGTAGCGGACCATCCTCAGGGATGTCCGACCTCGGACCAGTTAGAATTTCTGATGCTTCAACACCTTTTCAAGATGGCCTCAACAAATGGCCTTTTGTCCCTCTGGTCCCTTCTACTTTTAGCCTTCCTCTTTTGGGTTCGTAGTGGCTATATAGGAGAACTGATTTCTGCTTCTTGAACCTCGGTTGGAGGTGAGGGGAGTGCTATGGTTTGTGGTGGGGGGCTACTGCATTGACCCTGGGGGCAGTCGCTAGGGACCGAGATCCGGATGCCCCAGCCCTCTTAGCCGCCAACCTTTGGGCCAGACGTTGAAGCCCATCTTGAGGTGTCATGCTTTTTGCAAAAATATAACAAGTGTTACAACACCTAGAAAAATCTTAAACAAGAGAAAAAAATATGTTCAAGATAGATACCTAATAAAGCTTTTATAGAGTTAGTGTGCTCATCTAAGATATCATTACAATAGATGACCCATTTGGAGTCAGCCTACTCAATGAGAAAATGAAGGACCTTGGCCTCGTCATGTAGGAGCTCGAATATCAGAGTTTTTATTTCTTCACACCTCCGCTCGTAGACAGCTGAGTCTAGTACAAGTAGAGTCACGGTTGGCCATCTGAGGTAACAAAAAAAGGAGTTGACCTCGGAGCCCCTTTTATTCCAAAGAAGTAATTTTTGAAATTTTTAAAGGACTTTTGGTACAGATTGAATATCTACATTCAGATTATGCTCGTATAGTAACTCACCCTTTTTGTTGGTTATTCCCGGTGGGCTAGAACCGGGTGAAGAGAAAAGTAAAAAGAATTAACTGAGTAGGGCCACTCGAAGACCTGACATACAAGTTTAAATGTCTGAATGAACCCCCCACACTTTAGGATGAAGTTGAGTAAGTGCCATGCATAGGCAATTTAAGATGTCGATCTCGAAATCGATGAACGGAAGCCGCACTCTGATCCTTGTAAAGAGCGCCTCGTACATGTATATGAAGTGCCCACCTTCAGTATGCATGGAGCATACCCTTTCTTCTTCAAGTAGATGTCGAACTACATATTCCCTACCCATTAGACCGTCTGGGGTCAGTTGAAGATACTACTACTTATCACAGGCATCCTTAGCACTTATTACGTGAGAAGAGGTGCCTAAAACCTCTCGGTCAACCCACTAATACAAGCTAGTATCACGAGAGAAGGTAAGATTCCTTTGTTCTATAGGTGTTGCCCTTTGGGTTCGTGCTATATAGTTACCTACAGAGGATATACCCTAATAGATTATGAAAAGTCATGTAAGTATCCTAATGCTACCATAAGCTCGGAGAGGGAACATATTGAGCCTTGTCTTGCCAGCTCTCTAGCTTGATCCACTCTCCGAATGGCCTCCAAAATCCTTATTCTAGTTAAGGAATTCAAACCATCATTAGAGTTTTCATTGTGGGCTTGAAGCCTCCGCTATGGCTAAGGCAGTAGGGATGATGAAGAACTTAAAACCTCCACTGAAAAGCCATTTTTTTGCACCGTCTCCTCACTCCCTGACATTTCCCCCTATTAAATGGTGTTTACAAAAAGAAGAAATAGTGAAAATGAAGAGTACCTTGAAGATTGGATGGTGAAAAGAACTTTAAACGGTGAAAAAAGTTTGGAAAAAGCTTGAGACCACCAACAAATGCTGCGAAAGCTCGTCGAAAATCGTCTAGTTCATTGGAGAATAAAGTTTAGAATGTGAGAGCAGGTAAAAAGTGGGAAGGGATAAACCCATCTCCTATTTATAAGTGAGGAAAAACCTCCTTAACCGCTATCATTAATGGGAGCAGATATATCTCTTCATTTATTTTGAAACTTTAAAGCACCTAATCATGACGCCTTAAAATTCTAAATTTGAAAACGATTAATCATATGACGTTACGAATTTCAAACGATGACTTCCACTATTCTTCAACCACGTGGCGTACTGTTTTTGAACAAAAACAATTAAAAGGACAATACTCAGAACATTCGAAATTGAAATGACACGTGACGGTCCAGAAAGACACCTAAGTCGGATCACGGACTTTCATCAACGCACCATGGTTAAATTGTAACATAAATCTTAGCTCCAAACCGAGTTACATTCACTAGACGGGTCCTACATGGGGGCAATCTACTACGTATCCCGGATAATGGTATGATAACTTAAGTAGAGTGATCCATTTTAGATCCCGACTTTACTCATTAACCCCGGTGACATATTATATGATACATCACATACCTTGGCCCTTTGGAAAAAATATTGCGAGATCCGACATTAACACTATGACTTGGATCCCTTTGTCCACAGCGTGTCGTGTGCTTCTGCTGAACTTAGATAACTTGACACTTAGTTGTCTCATCTAAGCATCAAGTTGGGAGCAACTGTTTTGGACCGGGTTATAGGTCAACGGATCAGAAACAACTTGATCCACTAGAATAGTATTAAGATATTATTACACGCTATCTTAATAAGTATATCTGTCTATTTATTTGACATAAATCTCTCAAACAATCCTTAATAGATATGAATACTAATTATTTTTCACATAAATAGAAAAATTAGTTAAAAGATATCACAATCTCTTATGGATTCTAATCCTAAATAACAACATTCGATTCAGATTAAACTACGATTCTTAACACCCAAGATAACACATAAAACGCTCCTATAAATACATTGTAAAATCTCAAAAGTATGCACCTAATTCAATACTACCCATAATATTCTTTGTGCATTATTTAACTTAAACATCAAAATATCTTTTATAAATATTCACCCCTCTCGTAACTATTGTTGTTGTCGTGCTACAAAAATTCCTACCATCATCCACTTATTTAGATAATACTCTGAAATTTATTCAAAATAGTACATATAAAAAATCTTATTAAATATCAACTAATAATCTAACTAAAAATCTATCGTTACATGTAAATGTTTGTGGAGGACGGTGGAGTACGGAAAACGTTTCCCGAGGAACCAAAATGAATTTTATAAAAAAAATTTATTTGACAAAATTTGTGGCCTTAATTAGATAATTATCATGACTACTTTTTTCATACATTAATTGGTTCGGTGGTTATAACTTAGAAAATATGAATATAAATATGGAATATAGATATATTGATATAATAAAAATTTAAAAATAATTAAAATATATATAAATAAGATATATTTAAAAGTATCAAAGTATTTTATATAATATGTATCAAATATTAATATGATAATCATTTTATGAATGTTATATTAGTTAAAACTATCAGTAACCACGATTCGTGTCAGAAACCGTACACTATTTAATACGATACGGTCAACGTGGTCATCCACAGACAGGTGTCCGTTGTCCTCAAGCATAATTAATGTCACAGCTTTGCACCGAAATGTAGATTTTTTTGCATCACACTTTGCATGTGAAGTGGGCACCGGCAGTTTGGCATTTTTTGTAAGAATAATTTTAATTTTTTTAACTAATCCTTTCCATAATTTTTTTTAAATTATTAAATAAAAAATATTAAATATTTTGATATGTTTTTAAGATAATAAATATTTCTATTTTTATATATAATATTTTTATTATGTATTTAAAAATTATTAAGAGAATATTTTAAGATGATATAATAAAATTCTTTTTTAAAAACTATTTTTTTAGTTGTGACATAAATTAAAAAATATTAAATATATTTTAATGACATACATATTTTTTAAAATTCAATATATAAGTCATTAAAAATAATTAAAATTTATTTTATAAGTTTAATAAATATTTTATAGTATTTATTGTGAATTTAAATATAAATTATTCCATTTAACTTTGATCTTAAATGTGATTTTAATTCTGATAATTAACTCACTTAAACTTTGATCCTAAATATAAGATCCTAAATATAAGATTTTACGAAGTGATGCAGAAAGTTGCGCCAAAATACGCTAAGATTTAAACAGAGCAGTACGAGAAGCCTCATTCTACCAGTATGCTTTTAGCTTTTATATTAAGGCTCTAATAAATAAATAGCATTGTTTTCATATAATAGTGCTCAATAAAGCCCTCCCGACTCTAGTATATCCAGCCTTCCCCCCCCCAGCCCCAGCCATCCCCCCCCCTTATATTTTAAATAAAAAATAAAAGAAAAACATTATCACACTAAAATAGCAGTCATCTAGGCAGAGATGGGCCGACATCATCCAGGCCACAATTCATTTTCCTAAAACATATGGCAATTGGCAAATAACCTCATATGCTTAATTAGCATAATTGCTTAAATTAAAATCATAGAGAATTACTTGCTATATATTAATATTTTTAGATGAATAAATTGGAAAAATTAAAATCAGAAGGAAATATTTCTCATATACTGAAACTTAAGCTTGTTAATTTTCAAAACTTAAACTACATTGACTATTTGTTAAAATATTATAGTTAAAAAGGGTAATTTTCATTTTAACCTTTATTTACCAACAAAAAGTTAAAAAACACATGTAAGTCTAACCTAATAAAATACTCACACTTTAGTTTTTCGTCATTAACTTTGTTTCATACTTTTTAAGATGACTCTTATGTTATTTTAAAATTTTAATTTATTTTTAATTTATAGAAACCAAAGCAAAAGCTAATGTATTGATTATTCAAGTTATTTAAAAAAAATGTATTGATTATTCAAGTTATTTAAAAAAAATGTATTGATTATTCAAACATAATAACATTAGAAACATACATGGGTGAGTTTAACCGTATAAGCAAGTTTGACTTAAAAAGTTGCCAATATTAGGGCAAAGATTTTTAAAAAAATTAAATATATTTTATATAAAGAAAAAAATATTTCTAAAGTGAATTTGTTTTAAAATTGAACAAATATAGATATATCAACCTTTATATTATTTAATGGATTAAGATTATGATTATGATACACTTTATTAAATTGAAAGTAAATATATCTTTATTTATCTATTTTAGAAATAATTTTACTTTAGATAAATTTTTCTCTTATATAGTAATACATCAAATCAAATGTTAATTTTATACTGTCAAAACTATCTCAATTGTTTGAATTTGAAAAATAAAAACTTGGCATTTTGATTTTGTTACGAAGACAGTAGAAAAGAGAAAGAAAGACAACTAATTAACAAAGACAAAACCTCATGCTATCAACCCTCAACCTCTAAATCTAACTAAACTTCCAGAACTCGCTCGTCCCTGATTGGCAAGAGAACATGCCATCAGTAGTAATCTCAATAATTCACATGAGTTCAGCAATTCAAGACACCAGCTACTAAATCTTTAGGCTATAGTTCACATTGTGCCACTCATGCTTTCCCGCAGTCACTTTAGAAGACTAAATATCACCTTCGCACTTATAATCTTATAGACTTATAGTTAGTGGAGGCAGAAGTTGAGTCCAAAAAACCAAATTATTCCCATCTAGTGAAACCCCCCACATAGTAATATTGAAGGTGAAACACCAATCAATCACATAAGCTTTGAGGTGCAGATGATTTGGCATTCTAAGATACCCAATCATACGTACAAGCCTTTGAAAACAACATGAGAGATAATTTTGCATTTGCTCTCTGAGTTTTCCAGAAAAAGTGAATCCTTTAGGCAGTCTCCAAGCAAACGAGTAACAGAACTCATTGCCTTTGTCAATAACCTTTTTTTATACGAGAAGAGAAAATATATATAAAAAAAGAGAAAAGAGCTTCCCCCCAAATGAGCAATAAAGAGATAAGAAAATTTTAAGTAATTCAAAAATAATAAAAGGCTTAAATATATTTTTAATCTCTCAAAATATTACGATTTTTTTATTTGGTCCCCCATTTTCAAAAAGTTTCCATTAAGTCTCTCAATTTTTTTTCCCATTCCCATATGGTCCCTCTATTAGCTTATTGTTTAACAGAGCCGTTAAATGCATACATGACATATTGTGTGGAGGCTTACATAGAATAAAATAGTTGTTATTGTCTGATTACATGGACTGAAGAAAACCTTTTTCTTCTTCAACAAAATCTTCAAATTTGTATTGAACAAACCCTAACCTAGCATAAGGAAAGCAAGATCAAAATTCTCTCTTCACTAACAATGTCAAGTGTGATTGGTTTATCAGGATCAACAATCGACCTGAATCAAAGATTGTGTGCTTGTGGTGAGAGGACAGTGAAGCTTATCTCGTCGATGGAGGACAATCCGGGAAGACAGATATGACATTGCTCCAACTGGTGGAAAAAGAAGGTAAAGTTCTTCTTATCTCTATTGTTGTCGTCACTTTGGAAGCTATTTCCCATGACTGATCTTCCTTTTCCTACTTACTCTTTTTACTTTTTTAGAAGGAAGACAAGTGTGAATATTTTGAGTGGGTGGATGAGGAAAAGAATTTTGATGCTGCAAGAGAGTTGTTGAGAGCTCAAAGGATACGAATCTCGAAGCTTGAAAGGAAGATATCTATCCACAAAAGAAAGAGCTTAAGATGGATGTGGTGTACGTTTCTGTCATGGGCATTATGCATTATTGGATGGTGAAAATGTTTATGGGGTTTCAGTAGGGTAGGTGATATGTATAGTGGTTCAGTATGCAATGTGAAATAACGACTAGTTGTATTTGTGTTGTCGTCACTTTGGAAGCTCTTTCCCATGATTGATCTTCCTTTTCTTACTTACTCTTTTTACTTTTTTCAGAAGGAAGACAAACGTGAGTATTTTGAGTAGGTGGATGAGGAAGAAAAATTTGATGCTGCAAGAGAGTTGTTGAGAGCTCAAAGGATACGAATCTCGAAGCTTGAAAAGAAGATATCTATCCACAAAAGAAAGAGCTTAAGATGGATGTGGTGTACGTTTCTATCATGGGCATTATGCATTGTTGGATGGTGAAAATGTTTATGAGGTTTTAGTAGGTAGGTGATATGTATAGTGGTTCAGTATGCAACGTGAAATAATGACTAGTTGTATTTATGTAGCAATGATTATAGTTAGGTTGGTTATGTAATGATTCTAGTTATGGTGAGGGTAATTTGAGACCTGCTAATGTATCTGTCATTTAAAACCTAATGAAAGGAATTCATTTGAGATAAAGCTTGTATGATTTACATCTACTATTTGAAATCTGACTTATAGCAAGTTGAGAAAGGACATAGCAGCAATAAGAATGGACTTATTAACCTGCAATGAGAAATAAGAATGAAATAAGAAGGAATAAAGCAGAAATAAGAATTTAACCTACTAGATGAAGAGCAACACAACAACAATAACAAATAACATGTATATGAATACTTGATTGTATTCAAATAAAAAGGAAATAAGAACTTGTTAAATAAAGAACATAAAGAAATAAGAATGAACATAAGAAGTGGCATTCAAACAAGAGAAGCAAAATGAGAAATTGGCAACCACATAAAAAATAAACTCCATTATAGCCAAAATGAACTTGCATTCTAAGTTATCAAAGTTGATTACATAACATGGTTCCTTCAACCCCAAAAAAACTGTGGTTACATGTCATCTCCAAAATTTATAAGCTTACAATTCAGTAACATGTCATCTGTAAAAAACTTGATTACAATTCAGTTATTGGCATCAAGTAACCTATCCCCAAAAGTGAAAAAAAACTACATTATCATTTGCTTGAGGGATCAGTAGATGGTTGACTCCCTTCTTCTACTGCATTCTTTGTAAACTACTGTATTTCTTGTAGCAAGCAATTGGTTATGAGTTATGACTTGGTTACCATTCCAAGCCTATGGCATCCCTCCCATATAAATCACCTTTTTTTCTTAACCTTCCCTTTATGGTACCTTTTCTTATTGGATTTGGTTAAATTACTGCATTTGTGCTTATGGCTTCAGTTGGTTGATTGTTGCCCTCTATGACTACATTTGCACTGCTTTGAATTTCAATTGGCCCCACTGCACTAGTTTGTATATGAACTTGGTCTGTTCCATCCAAGTTTGGACTGGTTTCAATTGTAGGTTGCTGTTATGAACAAGTAGCACTTTCTTGCTTATACTGCCTCTGCCCTTACCTCTTCTACCTCTCCTTGTTCAGCCATTCCCTCCTTGACCCTTTCCTCTTCTTCCCTTCCTTCCTACTTGCATGGAACAAATTAAGCAAGACTAGTACACATAATAAGTTGTGGTTAATGATAGGTAAAAATTTGAAGATTATGTTGCTTACATTGGTTGGTTGATTTGGTGTAGCAGTAATATGTTGATTATGAGTTTGGGTTGTAGTATGCATTGGTTGATTTGGTGTAGCATCAATGTGTTGATTCTGATCCTGGGTTGCAGTAGCATCAGTATTTCCCAAGTATGTTCTGCAGCAGCTGCAATTTAAGGAGAAGGTGAAGGGCATCATCAGATGAGGGGTCCTGTTTTTTGTTTTTGGACTTAATAGGCAGCTTCAACCTACTTATTGTATGCTTCACTCTTCTTCCACCAACGTTAGGCCCACCAACACTACCATCATTCACAACAGAATTCCCACCCACATTTGCCTTATCCAATTGACTACTGGCAGGTTGGTTCTGCTGATATTTAGTCTCCACGAGCCCATTGCTTCCATTTTCCACAGGCCCATTATTGACACCATCCACAAGCCCATTATTGACATAATCCATAGGCCTAATTACACTATTCTAATAAAATAAATCTCCAATTTTCTCCTTTTCTTCCTCCGAATCATCAAATTTTATACTCATAACATTATCATCATCACTTTGGTTACCACCACCATTTTTACTAACATCTTGTTCAACATTTTCCTTTTCATTCGTACACACATTTGCAACCTTTATACCACTATTAAAACCATCAATATCCATGTCCTGCACATCCCCACCACCATTTTCATCTTCTATATACAACTCCATTATTTTATCATCTATTGCTAAGGCATAATTTGCCAAATCCATAGCATGACTATCCAAACTAAGTATTCTCAAACTATGACTTAAACTTTTTCCAATAATTAGATATCACAACTTACATTTACTAGAGTGTCATATTCCTTCGCACAGTCCAAAGCTTCAAAATAAGACCACATGTCCACATTAATGACTACTATAGCAATTTTACCATTTATATACTTCAACTTAGGTCCATGGACAAACCTCGTCGAGTAATGTATGAGGAGATAAAAGTTATCCATTACTAGAAACAATAGGATACAAATAAAAAAATAGAAAAATGCAAGCATCAACTATGGATCAAGGTTCAATAGTGGTCCCTAAACACTAAACTCATGCACCAGACTAGAAAAATGATTAAAAAAAGTAGTGGTCCTTAAACCTTAACCTACATGCATTACAATAGAAAAATGATCAAAAACAACAATGGTTCCTAAACCCTTAACCCATATACATTAGAATAGAAAAATGTTTCATTTAGTAGTGGTCCCCTAAAAAAACTACATTCATTCCCCTTTTAAGAAAACAATAACCATTAACATGAATTGTGACCTTACTTTGAACTACCAGCTCCTCAACTATGGAGATTAACACTTTTCGTTATCAAATTGTTGTACTTGATCTTCTATTCTTGCTCCACAAACTTCAATTTGTCAGAGAATTTTATGAATACTGAAGAGAAAGTAGGGGAATGAGGTTTAGTTAAGTTGTGAGAATGAACTTTTAGACCTAAACCCTAGCATTAGGGCTTGTCATGCTAGAACAATCTTAGTTCCCCCCTCCCCCAAAAATTCCACACCAATAGTTCATTTTACACAATTGGACTAACGAGGGCCACATCATTAAACATGTAAGGACCTTAGCCACCACGTAGGATGCCATGTATGCATTTAACGACTTTGTTAAACAACAAGCTAATAGAGGAACCATATAGAAATGGAAAAAATTATTGGTGGACTTGATGAAAATGTTTTAAAAATGAAAGACCAAACAGAAAAATTGTGATATTTTGGAAGATTAAAAATATATTTAAGCCATAAAAAAATATTATTTCATATCACGTATCACTTTAATTATAATATTTAAAATATTTTTAAAAGATACACATTAAATATCACATAACCATAACTTTTTCTTAACTCGTTAGTGGCACATGTAAGCACGGGCGAAGGAAAATTTTTATCTTACAACAAATATGTTATTTGCTGAGAAAAATATGTTTTGAATTCTCAAAAAATGATATTCACTTGAGATATCATACAGTATGAAAGTGCGTATTTATGATAACTGTGAATATTTAATTATTTTAATAATCGATTATTGTATAAATTTTTTTGTTATAATCAATTATAATAGAATCAATTTTATGTTTAGATATGCTAGTTAAAAAATAATTTTAAGTTAATTTGTTTTATTTAAATAATATAAAAAGAATTATTTTTATGTATTAAATTATCAAAATAGATATAAAATAATTAAAAAATTTATTTAATTGATAATAAAATAATATTTATATCTCAAAGTGTAAAAAATAATCAAAAAAATTTAAGCAAAATGCTCAACATATAGCTTTTGAAAAAAAGCTGTTGATGGTAAAATAAATTAATCAATAACTTTTAATTTCTACACCTAAACATGATGGAATATGTAAAAAAAACTGTTATAGAAGAAAAAAGTTGTTGGGATCTATATTATATCAACACATGAGTGAAGTATTAATATTGTATTTCAAGTATTTAAATAATTAATTTACTAATAGTGTGAGCATGTTATCCCTTATATTTACATATGTTATCTCTTATTTTAACGTTTAGTTAGTTTAAGTGATTTGATATTTATTTTTTTAAGTAAAATTTTTAGTTTGAGTTTTATAAATAAAAAAATTAACACTAATTTTTTTTTTACATTTTTATCATTTAATCTAATTCAACTTTAAATTAATTGAGATCCAATATAATTTCTAATTGTTCAAGAATTTAAAAAAATATGGTGATCAATAAAGTTGAATACGATAATAATTAGGTCGCTTTATTAAAAGAAAAACTAAAATTTAAATTGAAACTCTAATAAAGGCAATTATTAATATAACTTCTTATTCATGAGACCAAATATAGTATTCGTTTAATTAAAATATATTTAATTTATTTATAAAATTATTTTATATATTATAAAAATATTAAAATTATATATAAAATAATTTAATATATTTTTATATTAATATTTGATATAAATATAATAGACATATTTCGATATAAATAAAACATTTTTAAATCAAAAATCCACACATGACTACTTTTAAGGATTATGATCGGGTGCAGTTTGAAAACAACCTGCAAAATCCTAAACCTTTGAAAATACGTTTCTTATATAATAAATAACCATCAAATTTAAAATTACACGGCATTTAAAAAAGAATTTCAGGGTATCAGCCGATCAGGTCCCAACTTCCGAAGCTTTGACTGATGAAATTTTTAGTATAAAATATCAAAAAATCTATCAATTAGCCTGTTTGTTGAAAAGAAATTCAGGCACTAATTTTTTGACTGTTTGAAAAAAATCTATCAATAAAATATTTACTGGTTTAACTATTATTATTAGGATCTTTTTTATGAATGTTTTAGGTTATTTATTAAAAAATTTAAAATAAGAAAATTTAATTAAAAAATAGAGTTTTTTAATTTTTAATATATTAAATACATTATTATTTATATTTTTTAAAATTCTTAACAAATACTTTAAAAATGCTTTTTAAAATAACCTTAATATTATTGTCGCTTGGTTTTTTTTTTTTACGTGTTGTTGTTTTGTTTTGTTGGGGGAATGTTTCCTTCTTCATTTTTCTGAATTGATGCTGAATCTATGAATCATTGTTTAAGCATTCTTTAGTAATGCTTAATTACTGAAATTAATTAAAAACATGCAATGTTGCAAAGTAGTTAATTAAATAAATAAACATGTGCTACAACAAAGCAGTTTCTATTTTTAATCTTCGTGGCTAAAAATCATTGTGAAAATAAGACAAAAATTAAAAACATTGGATTATTCTGATTTTTGTATTATTCATTTATCAAAACCAAAAAAAAAAAAAAAAATACAGGTAGAATTTAAGATAGAAGGTTGAAGTTAACAGCGTGACGGAGTTGGATTTTGGTGCCTAAATGGTTGTCTGAGATGGACTTGTCATCAAACCTCATTTAAAGAAAACCTCACTAAACCAGAAACAAACACTATGCAAATCCATCTCCTCCATCTTCATCTTCAATCCTCAACAATCTACCACTCCACTTTCATTGTGTTTTTTCAAAGCAAATCCATTCTCTGTTTGTTGGTCCCTCAATGTTCAAATCTGTCTCTCTCTCTCTGTTGCTGCTGAGAAGAGAAGAGAATTACCCATATCTCTTTCCTTCAAGGGTGAAGAAGCCCCATTGCTAAGAAACCTCTCACAACTACTTTCCCTTTTGACATCTTAACCATCACCTTCTTCTTCTGACCACAATTGACTTCCTTATAATACTTAGTTTCCTTGTTTTGCAGTTTCACCCATCAATCATCAGCACCTTCCCCTTTCTGGGTTTCCAGTTCCACCACTGAGATTCCAACAAAAATGGGTATTTTCAACTTGGGTTTTTTTGGGCTTCTTTGTGCTGCTTTTCTCTTTACAACTGGTGCTGTGGAACTGGGCCGTAATCAACCCACTGAAAGAATTTCAGGTGGGTTTGTTTTCTCCTGTTGATTCCGTTGGTTTGGTTGTCTTCTGTTGATTTGGGGTGTTTGAATCTTTTGACTGTGATCAATTTCTTTCCGGTTAGGTGTCATGTTGGTTTTGACAGTTTCACGTTACGGCTTTGTGGTTATTATGAGTGTGAGTTTGACTAAAGATCTGCTTTTGCTTTTGATTGAGGTTGATTAGGATATTTGTTGCATAAGTTGTTGACTTGTTTTTGTTTCAGATGTTATAGTTTTTCCTTCAAAAGTTCAATCACAAAGCATTGGTTCTTTAGCATTGCATGTAGGTAGTTATTCTTAACATCCAAATTTTGAAGTGCCAAGCCTGCTACTTACTGTAAGTACTAAAAATTTTCTGTTTCAAAGTAGGCTCGAGTTCAATGCTTCTTAGCATAATCCATTTTAGGAACTGGTGTTACGTGGCTGTTTCAGTTGTAATATATAACAATATTAGAAGAATTACTAATCTGCTCAACTGAATAATTTCGGAATCGACAGAATGGTTCATTGGCTAGCAACAATAAATTATGTATTGAAATCAGTCCAAGGTCCAAGCATTTGGAGAAGAAATTCATCGGAAGGGGCCATATATCAACATAGGGTCATGTTATAGTCGACTTTCTCTTCAGTAAAGTTATACTTATATGGGCGGACAGGAGGTCTTGATGACCTTTATGACTTTTTGTTGTCATGCCCTCACCAGACTCTCACCTTTAGTAGTGTTGATGGAAATGCAATACTTTGGTATATATAATAAGAGGAGGAGGAGGATAACCCATTAATTTGATATTGAGTTTGTTTTATTTTTATTTAAGTTGGCTGCTTGGATAACAAACTTCCTAAGGTACAATGCCAGCAATTAGGTTAAGATTTTGGACGATGTATAGCTGCATAGGTAGGGAACGTTCCCCCCTACCCCCATTATGCACTCACATTCACACAAGATAAATAGATTGGTAAGCTTATGTCTATAGGCTCTGTTATGTTCTCTATGACTAGATAAGAGCGAAGACAGGAGTGAGTTATTGTCATTGTAAATTGTTATTCAAGTGATACCATATTGGAGTATTATTTCTCATTAAGGTAGAGATGAATGAAGTATAAATTAAATGCTTTAATTAATTTGATATATCCAAAGTTGTATCTCTTATATAGGTGTGGATGTAAGGCACAATTTAGGGTTTATTGTCATTTTGAATTCTGGGGGGCTTCCTGAATCCTGCAAAGAGCTTTATTGCTGGCTTGTGAGTTTCAGTTTTGACACTAGAATTAAAATATGAGCATTTCCATTGCTTCCCTTTCTTTCCCGCAATGATTAAAATAAAAATAAAATCGATTTATGAACAAATACCTAATGTAAATTAAATTCAAAATTGAAACTCTGCAATATGCAGAATACCTTTCTCTTTAATATTGATAAGATCTGAATGACAATTCAGTAATTCAAACCTTGTACTACCTTACTCCTTTTCTTGCCTCTTGAACCTTATAAAGCCCCAGAAAGTGGAAAAGGTGATAGCCAAAATATTGCTTGCATAAAAACTTATATAACTCACTGATAATAAATATATACAAACAAAGACACATGCTTCTTGGAGTTTTAAGGTGTTTATAAGCAGTCTTGTCTACTATTTCTCAATGACTTGCATGAAGCAATTCTTTTTCAGGAGATAAACTGGAGCCAGTACACATATCCAAATTCCATGTGATTGTAATTATTTTAAAATCAGTATATACTGCATATATATAAAAATGAAATTATTAAGCATGTTGTGGTTAAACCACTTGTAGGTAGTGCTGGTGATGTATTGGAAGATGATCCAGTGGGAAGGTTGAAGGTCTTTGTGTATGAACTTCCAAGCAAATATAATAAGAAAATTCTGCAAAAGGACCCAAGATGCCTCACCCATATGTTTGCTGCTGAGATCTTTATGCACCGGTTTCTCTTATCTAGTCCTGTCCGAACCCTTAATCCTGAAGAAGCTGATTGGTTTTATACCCCGGTATACACCACCTGTGACTTGACACCAAATGGCCTCCCTTTACCCTTCAAGTCACCACGAATGATGAGAAGTGCCATACAACTTATTTCTTCAAACTGGCCTTATTGGAACCGGACAGAAGGGGCAGATCATTTCTTTGTGGTTCCTCATGACTTTGGGGCATGTTTTCATTATCAAGTAAGAAATTCAGTATATAATTTTAATTTATTATTATTTACATCACTGTTAGTGCTATTTAAGTATTTGAACCAATTGTGTGCTGTCTTGAGAAGTACCTCCGGTTCCACTATTAATACTGTACATGGATCTTGTAACATGCACTTCTTTCATGTTTCCAGGAAGAGAAGGCAATTGAAAGAGGTATTCTTCGACTGCTACAGCGTGCTACCTTGGTTCAAACATTTGGACAAAGGAATCATGTGTGCTTGAAAGAGGGCTCAATCACCATTCCTCCATATGCTCCACCACAGAAAATGCATGCCCACCTAATTCCTGATAAGACTCCCAGATCCATTTTTGTTTACTTCCGAGGACTGTTTTATGATGTTGGAAATGACCCTGAAGGTGGTTACTATGCAAGGTAGGTCTTATTACAACTTACAAGTTCAAAGGAGGGGTTCGAATATGTCAAGCCTTTCATTAATTTTCGTAGCATATCTACACAAGAAAGCTGACTTTCATCCTTTTATTGAAAATGCAATGAAGAATAACTTGATTTATGTAATTATATTTAGTAGAATTATTGAAACTGGTCAAGCATATTGAGATTAACTCTATTCATAACCTAAAATTGGTTCTTTCTAAAATTCTGATAGAAAATCAAGTAGAAGTATGCATGAACTTTGGTGCCATGTATTGATGCTTTCATAACAAAACAAACTCTGATCAACAAATAATCCTGATGGGTCAAACTAACTATATTTTGCAATCTTACAGAGGTGCAAGAGCAGCAGTGTGGGAGAACTTTAAGGACAATCCACTATTTGACATTTCCACCGAGCATCCAACCACATACTACGAGGACATGCAACGAGCTGTGTTTTGTTTGTGCCCACTTGGATGGGCCCCTTGGAGTCCAAGATTGGTTGAAGCTGTGATATTTGGTTGCATCCCTGTTATTATTGCAGATGATATTGTTCTGCCATTTGCTGATGCAATTCCATGGGAAGAGATCGGGGTGTTTGTTGATGAAGAGGATGTCCCTAAGTTGGATACTACACTCACATCTATCCCACCAGAAGTTATATTAAGGAAGCAGAGATTGCTTGCTAACCCTTCCATGAAGCAAGCAATGCTATTCCCTCAACCTGCTCAACCCGGAGACGCATTCCATCAAGTTTTAAATGGACTTGCGCGTAAGTTGCCACATGACAGGACTGTATTCTTGAAAGCAGGGGAGAGGATCTTGAATTGGACTGCTGGCCCTCTGGGTGACCTTAAACCTTGGTAGCAGTTATAACACTTCTCTGAGCCGATTAGGATTCTTTATATTTCTTGGTTAATCCTCCCAGAGTGTTCATAGGGGCTGGTAAATGGTAATTGAGATGCCTATTTTTTGTTGACATTGTAAATTTTGATATTTTCTGAGACAATTCATTAGATCATGTAATCCATTTTGCAGGTTGATTGCTCTCATAGTATGCTCACGCTTCTTGTTTCCCTGCTCTAGTAGAAGTGCGTGTTGTCTTTTGTGTACTGCATGCTAGTCGATAATTTGGGTCACGACTATGGAAATCAAAATCATAATGCCAGCTATAGATCATGTTTCTTGTTCTGGTCTCCCTGTTCTGATGATAGTAATCATATAATTATATAATATATAAATAGAAAGTTCATGGATTGAAAAGTTGTTATATGTTTTTTATCAATAAATATATGATTTGATTTGATTTGATAATATATGATAAATAATAAGTTAAATTTTTATCATGTATCATTTAATATAATATTTTTTTTTCCACGTAAAAGTGATGTAGTTAATGTCAGATTTATAAAAAATAATAAAAAAATTAATAAAAAAATCAATTAATTTCAAATCAAAATTATATTTTAATTTTTAGTTTTATCTTTATCATTTTTGTAATAATAAAAAAAAAATTTTACGTCTTTGAATAAAATACAAAAAGTATAATGAAACTTAAAAAACATTCATTTGTATGAAATAGAAGAAGATTTTGAAATTCATAATTTTTAACAAAATAGAAGATTAATTGGTAAAGATCATCAATTGTCAATTTTTATAATTGGTAAATTTTGAATTTATTGTAAAATTATTTCCAATTCCTTCCCATTATTATAGAAGACTAAATTGTGTTTCTTTTTAATTTTTTGCCGACGAATCAATTGTATGCTAGGTTATCAAATTTGTTATATAAAAAAGGTTACAATTATTGGCTCCACCCAATAATAATAAATTTTTATAGTTTATTTCACTTTTGATATTTTTTTAATAATCCAAAAAATCAATTATCTTTTTAATTTTTTCCATGTTATTCATTCAATGCACTCACATTAAATTAATTAATAAATGTATAATTTGTCTTATTACTTCCAAATTTGAATTTTTTAAATTTATCTTATTAATTTGTATTAATTGATATTATAATCCTTTTTCATTGTTTAAGTGAATTATATTAAATATCAATTTGTTGTTTAATTATAATCCATTTATTCAAATAATTCATGCACCAACTATTTGTTTATACAAATAATTAATAAGGTTATAAATAAATTTTTCTATGAATTTAGTGTATTAATAATTAGTAGATAGTTTTTAGTTAACTTTTTATTTTAAAATTCTTAACCATTTATTATAATTTAAACTTTTGTAAAATATATAAAATAATTAATAATATAAAAATTTATAAAAAGTCCTCATATATGAATATTTATAAAATGTATATTTATAAAATAAAATATTTCTTTCAAATTTTTAAATATCATATAATTATTTTTTTACTCTTTTTTATAATGATGATAGAAACTATTTATCAAGTATTTATTTATTAAATCATACGTAATATTTTAATTTCTAGACTTTTCAAATAAATATTTATTTACTTAGTTTGTTCATACCTCAATTAATCTTTCTTTTTAGTTCGGTTAAAAGTAAACCATTCATGTCGAGACTAAAGAATTTACAAAAATATTCCTTACGGCCTAACCCAAAGAAATTGACATAGCTAGAATTAAAATTTGTAACCGTACACCTAATTACATATCATATAATTATCAATCACTAAATTAACCCCTTGAAATTACATGACAAATTTAAATGTTAGCTATGTTAATTATTTAAATCAGGTCACAGAAATATTTGTTTGTGAATCTCATTATTATGATGTAATCCCTTATAAATACGTTACATTGACAAATTTAAATATTAAAGTCTATGTTAATTATTTAAAAATGGTCAGGTCACCCTCCAAAAAAGTATTTTTTGTGTGAATCTCATTATTATTATGATGTAGATGACCTACTTTTAATTAAATAAAATAAAATCTCATCAATCCCTAAAACCGAAATACCTCCTAAATTAGATATGATACCGATAACAAAATTAACCGAAGTGCCTCCAAATTAGATAAGACCACATATAAAATTAAAAATTGACAAAAAAAAATTAAGCATGAAATTATTAATGAATTTTTTAATACAAGTACTTATTAAAGAAGTAATAAAAAATATTATTTATTTTATCTTTATTTAAAGTTTTATATTTTAACTTCGTTAACAAATATTTTTAACAAAATTTAATTATTAATATGGTTAATATAATATCTTTATTAAGCTGAATTATTTTTTACCGTTGGATCTAGGCTCCAAACTCGGTGTGCGTGCGCGACGTGGTGGTGGCCGTGGAGTCGTAAACTAATTATATATTCCCTGCGCTGACATAATCCCCTGCTTTTTTTAGTTTGAATAAAATTTGGTTTCAACTCAAATTGAAAAAAGTTTTTTTAATTTTTTTAATTTTATATTATGTGTTTATTTTATTAAATTAATAAAATTAAAATAAATAAATTATAAATTTAAATTAATAAAATAAACACATAATATACAATGATAGAAATTAAAAATTTTCATCCCACTTGAGTTGGAAGTAAGTTTTTTTACCTAGTTTTTATGTTTAAAAAGGAAGAGGACCTTCCTCTCTCTTAATAGTTGCAGTAACTTTTTTTGGTTTTGTTTGTTGAATCCTGTTCCTGTCCCCATTGCCATGGCTTCCATAAGTAGTTTTCACACCAAGTGCTCTCATGATCGCAATGCTTTTCCAGTTCCACATCCACATTCAAGGCCAAATTGGGTGCATAGCAATAGTAGACCCTTGAGGTTACTTTACTTCCCGTATCTTATACTAACTCACATCCTTACCTCAACCCCATTTTTCTTCTCTTTCAACTACCAAAACATAAACACTTGCTCTCTCTCTCTCTCTCTCTCTCTCTCTCTGTTCTTATCTTATATTTTTTTCTTTTCCAATCCGCAGCTTACAATGTTTGGGTATAAGAATGGACAATAGTAATGGGACAAGGATCAATAAAACAATTCTTCACGATCTCTATGACAAGCACAGACAGAGCCCTTACTATGACAACCTTTGTCGCCCTGTTTCGGATTTGCTTCCATTGATTTCCACTGGAATCAGAGGTGTCACTAGCAATCCCGCGGTAGCTATTCTTTTCTTTTTTTCTTCAACTACCATCTTAAAAACATTTTTTTTTTTGCTTTTATTTTTATCCACTTTCTGTGCGTATTGCCTTTAATTCCAGTACAATGCTCTTACACTGCAGATTTTTGAAAGATCTATATCATCATCAAATGCTTACAATGAGCAGTTGAGGTAATATTTCATTTCTACTTACATTTGCACCAGATTGCTTGGTTGCAATAATAGAAAACGAAATCCTCAACCTTGTTCTTATCTTCATGTATAGAAGAAAGATGTGCAATTAGTTTTATTCCCCCCCCCCCCTACCCTTTTCTCTCTTTGACATGATTAAGTTGTCAAGGTAAAGCAAAATTGCATGTACTGAGCCAGAGGCATATATTTTAGTGACGAGGAAAAGTTAATTTCAGTCAATGAAATGGGTGAACTCTTATTCTGTCTTATATTTGGTATTGGAGAAAATTGAGAATTGTGACAAAGGTGAACTCATTGACTGGTTTGCGGGACTTGTGAATCGGGCACATAAATATGAGGTAACGAAGTGTATATTTCTTTGAAAGGAACTATCTGTAGGATCTCAATTAGCAAAAATACAAGTGCATGTTAGATTAAATGGCTGATGTGATGGGTTTATGATTTATCTTATTAGTTTAATAAGTAATTAAATTAAGTTAATAAGTTAAACTCTTATTAAGTAAAAGAAAAAGTACAGTTTTGTAATTATAGTAATTGTCAATTTGATGGAAGTTAATAATATATAAGAAACAGTGTTTGCGCAAAACTTAAGGTCTGTTACTGGCCATCAGAGTTTCTTCTTCCCTCACCATCACTAAAATTTAAGAAGCATAAAGAAAATGTAAAAGAATAGAAAGTGAGTTTTAGAATCTCTTTAAGTTTTTGGAATACAGTCTACAAATTATTCATGGATAAAGGTTAGTGTCTTTATACCTTTGCATTTCTTGTGAGAATCATAAATTCTAAGATTCTTATATGTGAATGGTAGTTTTCTATATTAAGGTCCTTAGAAAAACTACAAACTAACAGTGCAATTTACTTTCATATCCAGAATATGCAACTGATGATAACATTACTTTCTTGGTGTAATATATTTTATTATTAATTTGATTTGCGGTCAAGCAGGCAGTTGGTAAAGGCAGGGAAAGACATAGAAAGTGCCTACTGGGAATTGGTTGTGAAGGACATACAGGATACATGCAAACTCTTGGAGCCAATTTACAATGAAAAAGATGGGGTTGACGGGTATGTGTCTGTTGAAGTTTCCCCCAAGCTTGCAAATGATACAAAAGGGACAATTGACGCAGCAAAATGGCTTCATAGAATGGTTGGATGTCCAAATGTTTATATTAAAATTCCTGCTACTGAAGAATCCATCCCTTCTATAAAGGAGGTCATTTCTCAGGGGATAAGTGTAAATGTCACTGTAAGTTTGTTATGTGCATTCTGTGTCACGAAATGTGATCCTTGCACGCTGCAGCAGCACTATGCTCATTGTTTGTTTATTTGAACAGCTCATATTCTGTCTCTCTAGATATGAAGCAGTAATTGATGCTTACTTGGATGGCCTTGAAGCTTCTGGGATGACTGATCTCTCCAAGGTTACAAGTGCTGCAGCTTTCTATATCAGTAGAGTGGATGCTACAGTTGACGAGAAACTTGAGCAAATTGGTACCGTTGAGGCTCTTGATCTCAGAGGAAAGGTGTGAAGCATATGTTTTACATCGGTTATATAGAAGGGAATCTGACCAACCAAATATTGTGTACTTTCCTTTTACTTTTTTTCTTTTCTTTTCTTTTTTTTTTTTGGGGGGGGGGGTGGTGTGTAAAGTCCATTCCTGTTACTTTTGCCTGAAAATGTTTCAACAATTCTTTAGGCTGCGGTTGCTCAAGCAGTCTTAGCTTACCAGCTTTACCAGAAAAAGTTTTCTGGTCCAGAATGGGAGCGCCTGGAGAAGAGAGGTGCTAAGAAGCAGAGGTTGATGTGGGCCTCAACAAATGTGAAAAATCCAGCTTACCCTGACACCTTGTATGTTGATTCTCTTATTGGACCAGATACGGTAAGCCATATCAGTTGCCTTTCTATTACCTTGATTGCTCTGTGTGTGTGTGTGTGTAAGGATGAGATTTACAAAGGAAATAGATGGAAAATTCATGATTATCTAGTACATATTAATTAGGTTACTGAAATAACCTTGTCATTCTTTGGTGCCTCTTCAGATTTCAACCATACCAGACCAAGCTCTTCAAGCATTCATGGACCATGGTATTCTTTCAAGATCCATTGATGCACAAGTATCAGAGGCCCAAGGCATTTACAATGCAATTGAGAAGCTGGGGATTGATTGGAGTTCTGTTGGATCACAACTGGAACATGAGGTGCTGGATTTTTTCACAAAAAGCTTTGACAAGGTGCTTGAATGCCTGCAAAAGAAGGCTAAGCCTAGTGAATTCATCAGCCTATAGACCGTTCTAGCTTTCAGGTTAATCAGTAGAACTCTAAGCCAGAAAGATTTGGCACATTTCTTCCATGAAAGTGGATGCATATGCAGCACGGGATTGATGCTGTCAAAGCTTAGAACTTGGCCTGTAACTAAAATTATATCACCTGATAATAATTTCTTGCTTCTTCTCTTTACACTCTTTACTCTAACAAATTCTTTTGGAAAGTTTTAAGTCACATATCAAAGGAATTAACTGCCAATTTTCGTACCTATGAGATTATAATGAATTTGTGTAATTGACCATTAATTATATTTTAAGACATTAAGGTTAGAACCTATCCATCCCAACCCAATCAAGTAATGCTGTTTAAACCGATTCATTTACATTGTATGTAGTTAGTGAATGCGAAATGAAATTTCACCACACGGCAAAGGTATAAGAGCATTTTATAAACTCTATCCTTGCATGCCGTATTTCCAAATTCTTAATTTAACTTTGTTAACATGTCCAATAAAATGTAGATGGTCAGATTGATTATCCATAAAACTATCCGGATTTGTTATCTCATGTCCAATAACATTTTCTTCCCGTTGATGCAAAGCTGTATACGTCTGCCTTGATCTTCTTTCTAGTTAGGGAAGCACGCTCTTTTGTTTTGGTCAGGTAGCTTACTTCGCTCTCTCCGTGTTATGGATTATTTCGTGAGTTGGTCTGCTTTGCTTTCCAACTATAACCGGCTTGTTGACCCACCTTCGAGATGGTCAGTTACACACGAGTTGGTCTCATTAGGCAAGTTGACAACATGCTCCCACTCACCGGTAGAGATGTGGATATTTCTAGTTTTGATTCCCTAGTCTCTAGAATCTCTCAACCAAATGGGGAAATGAAAAGAAAAGAGAAGAATAGAATGGAAAATTGTTGTTGCTCTTTATGTAATTTGCTATGCCCTTTTTTTTTTTAGGTCATTAGGCCAAGGACCTAAAAGATACATGTAATGCTAAAGAAAAATGTTACTTATCCATTTTTTTAGGTCACATGTCTCATATTTACTTATGTAACATAATTAAAATATAAGTGTGCAAAAAATAAAATTAGTCTAATTATGATCAAATGATAAAGACTATAAAAGTATGAGATAGTGTATGTGTAAATGTATATAGCTAACATTGTTAAATACTAAACTGAGGGCCAATGGCATAAATACATTGATCCTTAATGCAGCGACGTAGTCTATTTGTCCTAAGAGGAAAAAGCAAGAGAGTGGAAAAGGGAAGGTGTATCAGGTCTTGACTAATTTGGGGTTGAGTCAGGTTAGATCATGAAAGTATAAAATTTTTTTAATGTTAATTTTTTCTGTTCACAAAATTCAAACTTAAAATATTTTTAAAAAAAATTAAATACCGAATCGCTTAAACTAACAAAATGTTAATTTATATATGAAAAATTATTATATACTTTTGAAGTAATAATAAATGTATAATTCAAAAATATTTGACCATTAATTTTAAATACATTTACATAAATTTAAAAAAAATTAACTCAATGATAAAAATCCTCCTCCAAAAACATGGTATAATTTATCTGCGTGTGGGGGGTGGGGGGGGGGGGGGGGGGGAGTACGATTTCCACGCTTTCCACGTAGGCTTGGGACACAAGCCAATTACACAGTTGGACATTCACCTCGTTTTTCCCACAGCCATTCTCTTCTCTTCTCTTATCTTCTTCTTGTCCCTCTTTGTCTGTATTCAGTGAACTGAACTGTGATTCATAGGAAGAGCATAGAGAAAATGGCCTTGCAGCTGCAGGCACCTACAACAACCACTTCCAGGCTTCACACCGCCAAGTCTCCTCCTTCATTAGCCCCCACTGCCAATGCTGGCCTGCGACCACACTTGAATCCTTTTGCTCTCAAGTCATCCTTCTTCTCTGGTTCTCTCAACCTATTACTTCATCCTAATCAACACCGTCTAACTTCTGGAGCACCTAGGCTTTCCATGCGCGTTGCTTCCAAGCAAGCCTATATCTGTCGCGATTGCGGGTATCCTTTCTTCTTTACCCTTTTATCATCTTCTATATATATATATATATATGTATGAATGATATCAATGGACTTGTTGTTTGTATATAGTAATTTTATGCTTCTGTTCTGTTAATATTGATTGATGCAGGTATATTTACAACGATAGGACTCCCTTTGAGAAGTTGCCTGATAACTACTTCTGCCCTGGTAATTGCTTCTGACTTCACCCCACTCTATTACTAATAGAAGGAGCTTCAATTTTTTTTCTTCCAAAACAAATTTTTCTTTCTACTTTCTATGTACTGAGAACTGTACTGTGGTATAGGAATGATAGAATTCTTGTTTGTTGTCTATCAAAACTCAAAAGCATGCAATTTTATCACGTTCATGACAAATTTGTTTAACTATTCATAAGTTCGAATTCACTTAGATATATGGAAAGTTAAAGTTTTATAAAATCCTTTTAAAAAAACAAAAAGAAAGAAGGAACGAAAGAAAGAGAGATGGTAAATTGGCCATATCCACTGCATGTGTAGATCTGTGCATTTCAATCATGTTTTGCTGTTGTCTAGCCTAGCGGGAGGGTGTCAGGCTCATCCCCAATTGGGGGGCCCAAGATTGGTCTCACATTTTCCCCCGTTTGCTTAGTTGAGTTAAGCTCTCATGATAATGATACTTATAAAAAAGGAAATTGCAGTTTGGAATGGTTAGGCACCTCTTGTTAGAAGCAAAAAGAAAGAAAGGTCATTGAAAGAAGTCAGTAGGTAAAGTGCATTATCAGTTGCCATAAATAAATGGTGTTTTGCAGTTTGTGGTGCTCCAAAACGAAGATTTAGGTCCTATGCACCAGCTGTCACAAAAAACGCAAATGATACAGCTGTTAGAAAGGCACGAAAAGCCGAAATCCAGAGAGATGAAGCAATTGGGTGAGCCATAAATCTTTCTGTTTCTATGCCTAGCATAAATATCTCCCCAGCATCATTTTGGTCTTAACATTATTATGTAATAATTTTTGCACAGGAAGGCACTTCCAATTGCAATTGTCGTGGGAATTGCAGTGCTTGGTGGATTATATTTCTATCTGAACAGCAAATACTAGGCTGAATGTTCGGTTGCACTCCCCCTTACGTCTGAAACATGGACCTGTAATTTATTCCTGTTCTTTTGTTTATTTAGTTCTTTTGTTCCTTCTGTTCTTTTGCAGCTAAAGCACCCGCAATGTTTATTGCGGGGTGAATTGATTTATTTTCAACAACATTGCGGGGTGAATTGATTTATTTTCAACAACGTCAAAATGTAATATAGCATAATTTTCTAAAAATCGATGTCAAGAATTTCTTCCCCCAAGAAAGTTAGCGATGATGCAATTACATTCTCCATAAGACAGAATTCTTCAGACGCTGTAGAATTCACACAATGACGTTGTCATAAATTAATAAATTATGCATCTCCTCGGTGCTTCTATCAATAAAGAGCTCCTTGGTCTCCTTATAACTGAGGTCTCTCCATCTTTTCATAAATATGCAAGGATTTTTTATGCATCTTGACCAAAAAGTAAAAGCCAGCACTTTGTTGGCTAATGCTTTTGAGATTTTCAATTTACAGCCAAATACTGACATTTGACAGGAAGATCAAGATAGTAATAACTTACGGGAAAGACACTATACTGACAAGTAGCAATGGTAGCAGAATACATTATGCCTATATGAAAGAACTTCATTCAAGGGAGAAATATATAATCGAAACCGAAGGTTGGTGCAAGCTTGAACACGTAAGATCCCTCAAACCTGCAATTCATGTTATTTGTTACTCTGATGTTGGTTCTATTTATTTGCAAGCAACTATTTTGGGAAACCATTCCGTCAAACTAGTCAAAATATTATGGCCCTAAATGAGCAAACTGCGAGTGAATCTGCTATCAATTCAACATCTTCCCATCTAAGCAAAAGCATAGTAAACACTTGCTTGGAAACATTTACAATGCTTTTTAAATGTTTTTGAGCATTGATGCTCCATTAAATTTATACATTGTAATATGTAAAAATCTTTGACTCAATATATATATATATATATATATATATATGAGGAAAGATCGAGCTTATACCAATGTAAGTATTTTTTTCTTACACTCATTTTCAATGTTAGTTCACTTTCATCTAATGGTTGAGATTATTTCATTAAAAGTAACCATTAGATGAAAGTGAAACTAATAGTTAAATATGAGTGTAAGAAAAAAAAAAAACTTACACTAGTGTAAATTGATCCTTTCTCTCTCTCTCTCTCTCTCTCTCTCTCTATATATATATATATATATATATTACATGTAAATTGTGTAAATACAAATTTAACCTTAAATTTGTTATTATTTCTATATGATCCTTTCTTCTTCCTCCTTCTTTGAAAAGTTTCAGCACTTATTTTTTTTTTTTCAAATTTCAAATCTTTTTTTTTTGTTCAAATTTCAAATCTATATATTGAGGATCTTGACCAAAAAGTAGAAAATTTTGAATGGTGATCAGTGGAGGCAGAATTAAGTGGTACAATGTTGTCTCTTGCATTTACAATGTTTGTTCCTCCTACCCCTATCTGCAAATGGGTCTTATTTCTGTTCTTCAAATTTGAGTGTTTTTTGCTGCTCCGACTGATATGTATAGGAAAGTTTTCAACTCTCTCAGAAAGTTGAAAACGTTGGGGTCTTATTTATGCTCCGACAGATCTCTCTCAGTCATCGCAGACACGTTCTTCCTCACCATGTTCTGTTTGTGGTGGCTAGGTGTTTACGGGTGAAGATGGGTTGTAGTTGATGGATGAAGGTTGGAAGCAGAGGCAGTGACGATGGGTGATTATTGATGATGAAAACAGGTCAGGTTGTTGGCGTCATGGTGAGGCGAAGAATGGCGGTGACCACTGAGTCTAGTGGTTCTGTTGGTGGATGGTTGCTGTTTGTGGGTTTTAGAACATGATAGAAGTTAATTCACTGTGGGTTTGTGGTATTTTACAGGGTTGGGGTCTTCGATGATTCTGTTGCCATGGTGGAGGTAATGTGGTGTTCATGGAGGTAGGGGGCAATGAACTTGCTAGACGGGGAAGGAGAAGAAGAGAGAAAGATAAGAGAAAAAAAAAAGATGAGAATGAAAAGAAAATAATGTATGAAGGTAGGACATTTTGTAACTTGTTGAACAGGTTGCAAGAAATAAATCTCAGTCATAAATGTAAAATTCTTACAAATCAGTAGGAAAGAAGCATGGAGCATCCATGCTCCAAACTATTTTAGGAGCATTTTAAACTTTTCCCACTTGCATAAGAGACCAACCAATTAGGCTTCTCTGACAAGAGTGTGCCTGTTAAGAGTACAAAACATCCCATAATTTCTAGATGCTTGGTTTACCATCAAGTAGCACCATTCGATTATATATCTTACACACAAACCTAGCCTACTTCTATAGCAGATCCTCAAGCCTTTATACCCTTTTAGTGAAGGTCTAAAGGTCTAGTACAGTTCATTATTTCTAAATGAGCTAAGCTGACATATTAATTTCGTTTATCAGCTTTGATCTGCTCAAAAGGGATAACTAAACTCAGAATTATACTGCTACTGCAGCATCCAACAAGACTCTGATGGAAAATTCATGTAAATATTTGGAAAGACTTCACAATTATTATGCATCCCAACAAAAAACAAATGACATAGGTTATTATATTTATACAGAGTGCATATGCCGACTCACAATTACATAGCATCAGCAGCATGGGCTATCCCTCTCATTAACGTCCCATGAGAACTGAGAAGATAACCACCAAGAAGAGCAGGCTCTAATAGAGGGCTAATCCTACTCCTTTTGTTCTCAGTCTCAGCCTCACTAAAGCAGTATGCAGGAGCCTGCCAATTTGCATCCTCAAGCACTGCACCAACCTCAAATGTCATCACATGAGCAGTCATTCCTGCACTCACCAAATTAAATTAATTAGATCCACCACCAGGATTAAATAATCAATTTAATGAACAAATAATAAATTAAAGAGTAACAACACGAATGATGGTGGCATAGTGACAACAGTAACCTGTGTAGAAGATCCACTTGACAGGTCTATGAGTGAGGACATCCTCGTAGTACCAGATGAAGTCAACTTTCTCCCACACGTTGCAGAGGAAATTGTCAACACGCTGCTGACCCAAATAGGTAGCACCGTCAAGCCAGTTGGGGCGGAGAATACCAACATCGAAATGGAGGACCTTGCATGTTGTGGGGTTGGAGGGTTGGAGGGTGTAGATAAAGGAGGTGCCATTGTTCCATTCAAGGTCGTATTTGAGCTCGCCCAGCTGATGTTGGATGATGTTGAAGTTGCGGCCATTGGGCCAGTCGTACCATAAGTCCACTTTCTGGAGAGAACCACTCCTGTTGATAAACAGCACTGAGTGGAATTGATGGGGCCACGCTGCTGGAGTTGGCTCCCCTGTCGCCACCAACTCCATTAATGGGGAGAAGAGTTGAAGGAGGAGCAACGCCAACACACAAATGGGTTCTATTGCATAAGCCATTGCTAATTTCCCCAGAGGACGAAAACAAGATAAGACGTGCTGCGAGTTTCAATTTTTAATTCAGCAAGCCCTTTCCCCTTTCTTCCTTTCTTTTTCCCACAAACCTAAAGAAGTAGTCTCATATGTCCGTACATAATGATAGCTCAGCAACTTGAAACAAGAATAGGGGTTATTAGGCAGAGATGCTCTATCTATCATAATTATTCATATTATTATTTAACTGTATGAAGTTATAAGGATTATATTAAAAATTAAAAATACTTATATAAATGTCAAATAATAATTTTGAGTACTTAAAAATATGAAGTAAACTTGAAGAACCTTTTAAGATTTCTTGTTTTCTAACACGAAGATGCACGGCTCCCATTGAATCACTGACAAGTGAATCCCCATGAGGTTAGACTGCTTCCATCGCCCTGTTGAACTACATCAAGTTATTCCTATAAATATACCATTGTTTTATTTCTTTTAATAGTGTAGCTCATTTGAGTGAGCCCTCAATTTAGTTCTTGAATGATTTTCGAAACCTCAGTCAACCAAAGATTAATGACATTAAAATAGTCCCCAAGAACCAAATTGATGTTCCAATAAATAGTAACTTTTTTTGGACTAATTTGATGTCAAAAAATCATCATTCAAGTCTTAAGAACCAAATTGATGTTGCGAAAATCTTTCACGAACAAAAGTGGGAATTTACTCAAGCTCATTTGTTTGTTCTTCAATAGAACGAAGCAATGCAGATTAGTAGTAAAATGTAAGCGTGAAAAAATGGACAATGATACATTTCTACTCCTACCAAACACATCCTAAAATGAGATTCACACTGTTAGAACAGGAGAAGAAAAATCCAGAATCAAGCATTTTAAGCTACAATACATAACCACTCAAAAACACACTTAATTGATATAATACAAATGCAGAGTAAAGATTTGCAAAAAGTCACAATCTTCTTTCTAGTTGACATCCCTTTACTGATAGTAGCTAATACAAACCTTTGAGTTGCACTATTGCAGTTACCCAGCCCTTATTTATAGTAAAAAAATGGTAGACAAGACTTTATTCATTGTTACAAATGACAAGATCGTTCATTCTCAAGCTACTGATTCCCGGTTACGGGACCGTCCCGACCTTTCTTGATATCATCCCAGCCTCTTACCCATGGTTGGCCAGGTGTAGCTCTTGTTTCTGGAGCAGAATGGCGATCAACATTCTTCGTAACTCTTTCCCGCACTGCAGCAAAGACCTACGCAACATATGACTGGCATGAGAATTGTACCCCAAAGGAAAACAAAGTCAAACGAAATAACCAAATTGGAATTTCATCATTAAAATAATGAAATGAGACTCACTGGGTTTATGCCGATTGATTCTGGGGGTTGTTCCTGCCCAGATATCCACTTCCATAAATCTGGATTCTCCTGCAGAACAGAAATGGGATTTTGAAGTGAGATGGACTCAAATCAACGGATCTGTCTCTCAAACTTAAGCAATTAGTTGCTATCTCATTTCCATTTTCATCAGAACTTGCAAACTAAATCCTCCAACACGAACTACATTTCCCACTCACCCTTCTCAATTTACATACTCAAGATCTAGTTTGGAATATAAAGGTGTACAAAGTAAGTAAGTTCCACATGCACTAAAATAGAATTTCCACATGCACTAAAATAGAGTTAGAGTGTGTTTATTTATGCTTAATTTGCAAGAAAAACACTTTTTAAATTAAAAAAATCACTTCTGAGACATGCATAATTGTTTGGATAAGATTTTGGAAAAAATCAAAATCTAAATCTAAAAAAAATCAATTTTTTGCTTTTAATCAGAAGTTGAAATGAGTAGCTTCTTAAAAAAATCAGTTTAAGGAGAGACGCAATAGAAGATAGAGAGAGTAAAAAGTGCTTTCGTAATTGAATCCAAACACAAAATAACTTCTGTTTTTCATAAAAATCTATACAAAAAAGTTAATTTTTGTACTATCTTAAAATCTGTACCATCCTTTATTGTATAGACTGAAAGATGCTACATTTTCCAGTTCAAAGATTCAAAACATAAAAATCCCCTCTTAAAGGAGATACATCAATGGTTAACAAGCAAACTAACGTGAATTCAAGAATTGGTACACTGAAAAAATTCTTGACCTTCACACAGATGAAACTAATTGAATGGAATCCATTACATGCACAAACAGAACAAAACTCATGTCTAAAACACCCATGCTCCTATTGCCAGACTCTAGCCCTTTTAAATCAATACACATGTTAACTCCAAAATTCATGACATTTGGGGCATATACATTGTTAAAGGTCTTAAGGTTTGAATTTAGTAGAAAGCATTGCAATCATACTGAATATCAAGTTCATCTTAACCAAACAGCTTCTAGCTTTTGACTCGAAAATTTCTATCTTTTGTGCCCACCTAGATGGAGTTTGGGTCATCCTCTCAAATAAGATAGATAACAGACTTGAGTTACTGTATCCTTCCTTCCCCTATTGTTGGATTTTGACAAGATAAAACAAGCTTCTCTAACCGATAGAAGAGGAATTAAGATCCCGAGTAATCATTATAAATAAAGAATCTGTCAATGGATAGCAATAAATGCTGAGCATTTTGAATCATGATTATTTTTATAAGGATCAATCTGATTTATGCAGACAACACAAGTATTTTAATTTTTGTAAAGGGAAGATGATAATAAGCATGTTTTGTAAAGAGGAAAACAAAATTACCAAATCGAGGACTTGAATGAGAGCTTTGATCCGAGTTTCATCCAAGGAGTGGAGATTGTCCTGTACCCATTTGCCGAGAACCAAATCGAGTTCCAGGAACCCTCGTTGCTTGCTTCTATATAATAGCCTATTGGTATTGGGAAATCAATCAAAAAAGAGATGATTAATACCACGTCACTTTTAATCTTGTATCATAGAAAGAAATGAAAATTGGAAAAAGGGGGAACCTAACCTGTTAAACAAGCGCCTTTTGGTTTCTTCGTTGGATAAATCGATGTGAAGGGAGTGAGGGTCGTTGTTGGTGTGGGTGTGGCTGTGGGAGGTGAAACGGGAAAAGGAAGAATACCCAATAAGAGGCCTGCACAAACAAACACTTAGGTAAGATTCCATTAGAAAAAGAAAAGGAGGGGAACAATAACTACTCAAAAGAAGAGTACCCGAGATGGGGATTTGTGGAAGCTGCCACAATTTTAGGTGATGGCAATGGCGCGGAATTGAGGACTCTGTGAACGTTGATTGCAACTCTTCTCAGAGAAGCCATTAGAATTAGAGTTTGATTTGATTGTTGTTTGTACTTGTACACAATCTGTCTCTCGCAGTGGCGGGTAGCTGAGTGTGGGGCAGGAGGTTTATAAACAGGAAGAGGAACCAATTGAGGTTCCTTTCTGCCCTTTGTGCTACCGTGGCTTTCCTTCCTCCACACCACATACCCCCTAACGTTTTATTAGTTTGAGACTAACGATGTTTTTTTATTAATGAACGAAACGAAAATAGAATAGGAAATAAAAGAATGAAATGAAATATAATTTTTATTTTTTTTATTTAAAAGTTTTATTAATGGAATGAAACAATAGAATATGAAAATAAAAGTTAGATATTTGAGGAGAAAAAAAAACTTTTTGTGTTTAATATTTTAAAATATATAAAAGTTATTTCCGGAGTAATTTCCTATCGAGAAATTTCTATTTTAATAAAAAAAAAAAATAATTTTTTTTTTTAATTTTAAAATATATAAATAGATAATATATCGATTTTTTTTATTTTTTTTTATTTTTTTAAAAATAAGAAAAATATTTTTATTTTTTTATATTTTATTTATTTTATTTTTCTTTTTTTATTTTTATCTATTTTATTCTATTCTATTAGTAAAACAATATTCAAATACAATATTAGACTGTTAAAGTATTTATGACCCATCTCGCTCTTATTTCCAACCCAAAGTTAATTAAATTGGATTTGAGTTTTTAGAATTTTCACCATATGTCATATTACATTTCAAATTAGCTTTATTTCATTATGATATAATATAATATTTTTTAAATTTTTTTTAATTAATAATGAATTATATATTTTTTAGAAATAAATTAATATCTTTTATATAATATAATAATATTTTTATATTAAAATAATTTATTTCATAATATTTATTATAAAATATCTCTTAATTTTAATTTTATACTTATAAAATTTTATCATTTAACTATAAATAATATCTAATTTTATATATTTTATATAAATATTAAATCAATTCAATCTTAAACTAATTATTAATTAAATTATAATCAAGTCAAATTTAAGTCTAAATAAATAACACAATCAATATATTAAATCAGGTTAGGATTAGTCTAAACCCGTCCCACCTCTTACCTTGAATAATTCTATATAGGCCACATTGAAAGGAAAAAGCAACCACTCCAAACTCATAAGAAAAAGTGAACATTTACTTTAGTAAGAAAAATGATGAATTATAATTGTTCGTGAGAAAGTTACAAAATTAAGTGTTAATATTTTTTCATCAGTAATTATAATTTATCACCTTTTTCTTTTAGAATGAATTCCTCATTTTAAAAGACCTAAATCCTAACTATTACTATATTATTGTATAACTATAACCCATTAATCACAAGGAGAACTCGATCATGAGATGTGTCTTAGCTTATGTGGATAAACACTACTTACAGCATATTTTGACTAAGAACGATTATAAAAAAAAAAAAAACGACTAGGAACACGCCTAAGCAAATATTAGTCTTGGGGAAAGAATTAACTAACATAAATTAACTTTTATATATTTTTCAAGACCTACTACGAGAAAACTTGCTTACTTGTTTTTCTAATCAAGCTTAAATTGTACAGTTGTTTCTTTAGATTTAGATAATTTTGCCATTTTCATCAATTTGCTTTTTAAATTCTTAAAAAAGCTTACAACTTGGCAAAGGGATGGAGAAAAGAATAATTTGTTCAAGTTATTTGCTCCATTTGTAAGATTATTGCATTTAATACATTTAGCATCTGATATGAGAAGAAGCACGATAGTAGTATATTTTAACAAACATGCAGTAACTTTGGTAGAAAAGTACGTACAAAACCAATAATGAAAACTTCCTTTCCTTAAGCACCGGTGATTAGTGAAGCATCAAATATCTAAAACAATGAACTTGTCACTAAAAAAAATGTCTTAAAACATGATACAGAATAATAACATTAGACATGGTTAAGACTTCCAAGAGACGATCATGAAAGTGCCTCAAATAATCTTATGTGTGTCACATTGACGACTTGTTTGGGGAATCTATCATTTCATCATACACACTGCACTAAACCAGATTTCTTAATTTCTTTTCTTTTGCAGTTTGTGTAGTTAGTCGCAATTTGATTCTTCTAATCCCAACTGCTTAAAAGTTAATTTCCCGTCTCTCTGCAAAAAACTTCCCTGTAATTGCTTGGTCTGGAAGAAGGGAAAGCCATACTCCCGTATCAGCACCTTCCTCAACTGTGACACTTCCTGCATAACCTGTAAGAGCGGTTTTCACCCAGCCAGGGCAATAGCAGTTAATATAAATCTTTTGACCCTCAGGTCTTTCAGAAAGCTTTTTTGCCATAAACCTTGTATAAGCATTAACTGCAAGTTTTGACACTGAGTAGTCAGTAAAGGTTTGAGGCCACCCTCCTGATGTCCAAGTTCCATCTTCTACTTGTTGCAGAAAAGTAGATACAATCCCATCAATCAGTTCATCTGAAAGGGATTCCACATCACTTAGTTGCTCCCTCATAGCTTCATTATCCAGTCTCTGTTACACCAGCAACTCAGAATCAGTTTTTACCAAAGCAGCTGAAAAAATATTTTACCACAAACCACACTAAAAAATAAATTGTTGAGCAAATACTAGAGAATGCTAGAAGGCATTGTCAGGAATTCGATGGATTTTTCTGTTTTTCCTTATAAGAATAAAGGAAATTTGCTCAAATATATTTAACTCCTACTACTAATGATTCTTTAACCAACTCTTTCATCATATCGGGCAAGATTTGACAAAACCAACAATGAAGGAAAGATATTGTACATATTTAACACTCCAAAGCATTAATATTTATTTGAAATAAACATGCTTAGTTTATTCCCAGTAAGAGGAAGATAGTGGCTTCCTTTTTGTAAGGAGGTAGAAGGAGCGAGAGAAAGAAAAATGCAAGAATCATAAGAGTACTCTCAACTCTTAAGAAAGAGTTGAAGATAAAACTCAATTACTTGAAACATTATTTACTCATATATGAATAAAAATTTATTTTCAGGAAACAACATATCTTTTACTTACATTTCGTTTGCCATTTAGTCGACCTAGACGTGAGGTCACATTTACAATACGAGCACCAGCAGAGGATGGCTTCATCAATGGAATCATAGCTTCGATCATACTCTTGGTGCCATAATAATTTGTTTCAATAACCTTACGAGCATTTTCAACAGAATTATCAGACCCAAAATTGAAATTAACTCCTGCGTTATTTACCTGCATATATATGGCATTATTGCTTAGAAAACATATAATAAGGGCATGTTAAACTACACTCTTTTTGCTTCCTTGTAATTTTATTGAAGTATCTTTTGAGCTCAATTTCATGTTATCTTGATCAAATATTAAAAAATCAAAATGGATAAAACAGGATAGATCCCAACAAAAGGCACTAATTCAATTGCAATCAGATTATAAGGAAGTAACCATACCATATGTTTTAGAAACTTACCAGAATATCTAAGCCACCATAATTTTCCTGCAACCACTCAGCAAATTGATTTATGGATGAAGAATCTAATACATCAAGTTGATGACAAGCCACGTCCAGACCACCTTCTTGCAAGACCTTAATTGATTCAACACCAACACTAGCATCTCTTGATGTTAATATTACAGTCACTCCATGATCAGCAAGTTGTCTAGAAACCTCAAACCCAATTCCTCTATTTCCACCGGTGACCACAGCAATAGTTTCCTTAGACCACCACCTATGCATAATGCACAAAGTTAGAACACAGGCTATGGAGACGAGTATACACTAATTCCATGAATTAAGGATTGTTGACGTTTGATAAATCTATATGAGAGGGTAAATAGCTAGAAATTAGAAAATGCAACCTCTGATGATCAGAATAAGGAATGGTCCTCAGAAGCGATATCTCTTGCAATCTCTTGTCTCTTTTCTCTTTTGATTTTTCTTTGTGCCCCATCTCTCTCTGTCTCTTTGGCTTGGGAACTTAGCACCAATGAAGCTAAATTGAAATTTGAAAGCTGGATTGCTGGGAGTTTGGGATAGTGGGACGTTGAAGGTTGAAAGAGATGGAGGTTGGAGGTTGTATCACATACACACAAACCAGATGCAAAGGAGCAAAGGGGTGCCTATGCATGCCACGTTGTTGGTCTAAGCACCTATGTTGGCCTTTTGGTCAAATGTGTAGAACTAGAATTCAGGCAAGAGATCATTCAGATCAACTAACTTTTGTTCCGCATCCTTTCATTTTAGGCTCTTCTTCGTTATTAATTTCGGGTTTAGTAAATTAATTGTCAGAACAAGCTATCAATTTCAAGAAAACAATAAAATGTTTTTTAGACTATATAGATAAAAAATTTGATATAATTTTTTTTCTCATCATATCTTTTAGGATTATCCATCAAGTCAATCCGTAAACTTATGAGATTTAATTCAATCTAACCTATAAATAGTGAATAATTAGTTTGGGTTCGAAAGTTGACTCCATCCTCATAAAATTTATATTGTGTGTCTGTATTGGATTAAGCCAAGTGTCATAGCTTAATAGGGAACAACCCAACATCTCAAATTTTAGGAGCCTCGCCATCTGTATTTAATTAAGTACACTAATGAGATCATCGTATATATGGTCATTTTATACCTATATTCTTATCTCCCATTTTAATTAAAAATCACTTGAATATTGAAGTCTCTTTATATACACTTTAAATGTCACAGCCAAATGATATAGAGTTGCCTAATATATAAGCATAAATGTAAACACTACAACTTAAAAGAATAGGTATGAACACACTTGAATCTAATCACACCAATAACAAAAGTTCATGTAATTGTTGAAATATGTGTCCATGTTTTTTTTCAACATTATGTATTTGTTGCTTGTTAGTGTTTTTTTTTTTTACTAGGAGGTATTCTACAATTTCAACCAATTGCAAAAGCACAATAATTAAATAGTTCATCTACAAGAGTTATTTCTTTAAAATTTAAATTTACATCCTCATTTCAAATGGTCAAAGATGTTTATCATCTCGACCAGTCTTCTATGGATTGTTATTTGCTAGTTGTTGTTCCACAATCAAATGCTTATATAACAAAATATGAAAAAAAAAACAATATTGTGATAAATTCCTAATATATTTATATATTATATATCCTGGATTTAAATTTGAATAAGATGAGGAAAAACAAACTATTGTCAAGTGAGGGACCACGTAGCAAGGTGAGAACAAATATAGTTACAATAGCCTAAACTCAGAGATATAAACATAGCCAACTCAAATTCTCATAATCAATTCTCTTCCACTAGCAAGGACTTATAACCAGCATTTACAATAGCAAAATCTTAGTTCCCTAAAAAAGAGAGAATAAATTCATATAAAAAAGAAAGAATAAATAAAAATCTAAATTCCATTATATCCTAAATTGAAATAAAATCTGACTCTCATAAAGAAAGAATAAATAGAAGGCTAACATAATTTCATTGTATCTTAAATTAAAATAAAAATATCCTAAATAGGAAACAAAATTAATAGCCAAAGTTATGTATTGAAACGTAAGTGTTGTCTAATATACACTTTTTAAAAAGGGTATATGATGTACCACTTAATTTAAATTATTGATTTAATCATAAAAAATATCAATAACTTAGATCAAGTACAAAAAAACTTATTTAGTAAGATTTTTTTTTTTTTGTTTTGTTTTTTTTTAGTTTTAAGTTTTTTTTTTGGATTTCCAGTCACCCCGTCTGTCGTCAGTTGGCCACCACCCACAGCCCACCCACCTTCTGTCGCCACCTACCAGCCACTAACAGTCGCCACCACTCTTTTTTAAGGTTATATTGTTTATTTTTTTAAGTTACACAACTGTATAAATAATATTAGTTAAAAAATACTATTTAAAGTCTTTTATTTTTTAATAAATAATCGTGATATCTTAAAATTTTACAAATTTTAAATGATAATATTTACATATCTTGTAAGGTTTTTAATATATACAATTATTTATGAAAAAATATAAAAATTAATATAATTTTAACTAATATTATTTTAATATATATTATTTACACACCGTGATTGTGCGATTTAAAAAAAAAAGATAAACAATATAACCGAAAAAAAAAATTGTGGTGATTGTTGGTGGCCTACCAGCAGCCTACGATGGGTTGCCAAGCAGTGGCCGGTAGCAATGGTCGATAGCGATGGTCAACAATGATGGTCGACGATGGTAGCCAATGGTAGTGGCCAACGGCGATAAGTGGTGGTTGGCCGATCGGCCAATGACAATAATAATGGCCTAAAAAAACATAAAACAAAAAAATACAATTTATAAAAAAAATAACTTATCAAAAAATAGAGAAAGTATTATACACCCAAATATAGGCGACTGCAAACGTGGCCCAAATTAATGCATGTACGCCTTGAGATGTCACGATTGATTTCTTTTAAACATCTATACAGCAATTTATATTTTACTTTAAATATTATTTTTCAATTGAATTACTTCTAATATTCTAATAGCGGTACTGATATTTATGATGCACGTGCAAATAAAAAATAATTTTATTTAACCAAATAATTGTATAACATTTTGCGTTTATTTAATTATAAAATTCAAATAAAATAAAGTTTAATTTAATATAGTCAGTGTAAAATATTCTTAAACTATTATTTAATTTTGTTTTGATCTTTTATTTAATGAGTTTATCTCTCTCTCTCTATATATATATATTCTTTTAAAATTATGAAATATTTTCATATATTCAACCTATTAAAACTATTCATAAATTTAATTAGATTAACAATTATATAAAATGTTAAACTTATTAGATAATAAGACAACATTATTAATTGAATATTTTTGTTACTCAAAAGATTTCTTTTTACTCACAATGTATCAAAATTAATTTAATAAAATAATTTATAAGAAACTGGTTGTACATACAATTTCTTTAAATACATAAAATAAATATAAAGTTAACCGAAAATCACAATTCTCCACCTCTTTCAATTATTTAGCAAGAACAAAGCACACTATTTAAGTAAAATCAGGTAAATAACAATATATGAAAAAAGAATTTGTTAATGAATGTTTTTAAAATATTAATTTATAAATTAATAAATAAATTATTTTAAAATAATTTATTATCTTGAAAATATAAATACTTTTAATATTATATTCTTTAAGTAAGTATAATAATTTAATAAAAGATATTAAATGTTTTTTAACTAATACCCTTAAGTAATTGGTTAGGAACACCTCATAAGAAGGGAAAAAATGAAAAAAAAAAAAACAACAGCATCCCATAAGAAATGCTCGAATACTTTCCTTGTATATAATAGTGCATTGATGAACATCACATGCCTGTCATTTAGTATTTTAAATTTTTTATTAAGATAAAAATAAATAAAATCAAAAGTATTTAAAGTTAATTATAATTATATAATAAATTAATACACATTTACTTGGGTTAGGATATCTACTTTTGGTAAGTAAATTAAAGACAATATCATTTTTTTATAACTTAATTAGAATCTACGCGTAATGGAGGTTCCAATCGAAAAATATAACATTAAAAGTTTATTTAATATTATATATGTAATTATATTATGGTTCCTTTAATTATCTATTAATACCACCACTTATAAATGGGCTCAAGCATTCATTGTGTCAATATCTTGTCTACAACAAATCAAGATCTCCACTTTATAAGGAGGGTTTCTAAAATTATTGGAAACAAAATATAATACACATAATGACCATTTGATAATATATCATTTAAGCACAAGAAAGAGATTAATTAAACCTTATTTCATTACCAAAAGTTTCACCCTTTCACCTAAGTAAAATGAAAATTAGTTACTTATAGACAAGAGGAAAAAAAGAGAGAAGAAGAAAAAGATGAACATAACTTCAATTTAGAATAAAATAAAACTACAATAAGAGAAACAAATAACATAATAGTATGATCTTGATCTCTAAACCAAGATGATCAAATGAGCAGCCAATGCTCCTTTTTATAGAACTTGAGGGAAACAAAATGACAATAGAGTGATTTAATGAGTGAGTGGATGAGTGGGTAATGAGTGAAAAATGCCAAAGGAGTTGTTTGATAATTGTGAATGAGTGAAAAATTATTGAGATTCTTGTCTCTGAAATGATTCAGTGCTGAACTCATGGCTGCCGTCAAAAAATGGAAAAGTGGTCTTCATGAAAATTATAGGTTTTTATCTTAACTTTCCAATGCCACTGGTTTCAACCCAAAATCATTCTTACAGCTCGAGATATGGCCCAATCTTTGCACACTGTTTAGGCTCAACTACAACTCCTCTATTCTAACTTTTAGGCCCAATATGACCTATTATATTTCCGAACTGACTCTTATGTTCTTCATGAAAGTTGTAGATTTGAGTCTTAACTTTCCAATGCCACCAGTTTGGTATCAATTGGACTCCTATAACTCAAGAAATGGGTTGATGAGTGCGTAAAGTTTAGACTATCAGGATCAACACTCTAGTTCTTACTTCAATTCCAATTTAAATTATCCAAACATGTGCTTTGGCTCTTGAGATCTTCATGAAAGTTGTAGAGAATTGTCTTATTCGTATAAGACCATAATCACATCAATCAGATATTTGAAACTCAAATTATAACTAATTTACTAAACGCTGCCAAATAGATAAATTAAAATCAATTCAAGTAATAATTCTTTCAATGATCCAATTAAACTCAATATCAATAAATGTAACAAAACTAACTTACTTAAGCCTAATTGAACCTTAAGAAGCCCAGTAAAAGGATTATAAAATGAATAAAATATATTTTTATCACTTCTCAAGTTAATGGCATAATGCTTGATTCCTATTTCCCACCATATGGCAATCAACTTCTAGTTCTTCTTTTCAAACTTCACATGCCATCTAAATACCACCAACTTCATTGACATGTTAATTGAAACATACTGAAATTGGTTCTCAATAGGATAAGGATAAAAATGGCTCTAAAAAACATTCACTTGGCATTGCTGCACCTTGCGAGACTTAAAATGGAAGGCTATTCAGGTGCTGTAATAATGGTGATAAGTAGGTATACTGTGAAATTCATTGGAAGGCTCAAGAAACTCACTGCCTAACCCACGATTAGGTTCAGCAACATCCCCACTTGGATTAGTTCCAGGCTTATTTTTTGGCTTTGCGAACTACCATTACACTAAAAATTGGAAGGAAATCCCTTGCCTTGGAGGCATTATAGAGATGTATCGCAATTTATTAGCATATTTTCTGCACAAAAAAGAAAGAAACAAGATCAGAATGAGCCATTGTATAAAACTGGCAAAATCTTACATCTATGTGGTCAGAGACTACGAAAACTATTTGCATAAATGAGGCCACCAAGAGATTCAAGTTTCCCCAAAAGCCAGAAGGAAAGGATAACATCACAAAAATAGCACTATGGACTCTAACTTGACCTAATGGCATGTGTACTCTAAATTCAAATAACCTGTGACATAAATTGTGCAAAGATTAAAGTGTGGAACCATACCATGTTGAGCAGGAGAAAACCAAAAGAAAAATTACTAAACTAATAGAAGAAAAATTGACCTGGGTATCCGAGATTGCGACATAGAAACACTAGAAGCATGCTTCTGGTCTCCTTGGATGGCAAAAATCAAGTTTTCACATTAGCATCAACGAATGTAGCTCAAGAATAGCCCACAGAAACTCACATATAAGTTGTTGGCATTCACTCTATAAAAAGAATGAGTAGAGAAATATAAGTTAAAAGATAAAATAAAACAGGTATGCAGCCAACATGCATTTTCAAGTATACATTTTTGGGATTCTACATCTATCACATTTCAAACAACCAGTGTTGTCACGAGGCGAAAATCAAGTTGAGGTGGTCACTCCCAAAACCACATCACTTTGATACGGCAAGGCAATGCAGCTGCATCATTGAAGTGATGTAGATATTTAAAAAAATAACTAAAATTATTCATATATCAACAAATCATAACCAAATTAAGATTTGAATGCAAATTAAGTCATGACAATACTTTAAAAACATAATGTAATCCATATTGATAATGCTAGAAACATAATAATGTAAGTGAACATCCAACCAAGTGCAATTTAAGAGGCCAAGTGACACACAATGACAATAATAATGGGACATAAAGTCAGAAAATAGGTAGATTCAATCCATAATATACAATTATGAGGTAGTGAATAAGAGCATGGATTTAGAGGATAGAGGAAGCTTCAACTTCTAGACTGTAAGTCACAAGTAGTAGGTAAGTTCAAATCCTATTTTTAGGGTTTTTCTTGGATTGTTAGATAATATTAAGTTCAGATGGTGTTAGTAGATTGAAATACCCCTTTAGATTAGATACTTGTTGGCTATTAAGCATTTTAAGTGAAGGTAACTAATTAAGTTAGCTGAAAATACATGATGCGACTGCATCAGACACATCACCGCATCACCCTGATGCAGCCGCATCAGGGCTGCATCATTAAACCCGCTTCACCTTAGGCTATCTGAGGCAGCGGCTATTTTCCACCCTGCCTCAGCACTTAAGCGACCGCATCAACTGCTTTTAACAACACTACAATCAACTTAAAGCTCAACATCTGATAGGACCGACACTGTTGTTGCAAAATTGAGGTAATATCAAGATAATTTTTTCATCAGGTTATCACCTTTAGAGTTAGGAATGGCCAACTTCAAAGGAGTTTGAATCCAAGTTCAAAATGACTTCCAATAAACCTGTCAACTTTGTGGGTTGCTTCCTGCAAACATCATGTTGGTAGCAAGAAACTAACCCAACATAACTATGAATCATTAGCTTATCTAGAAGGAAAACTTATTTCGATAAATATAGAAACACACTAGAAAAGGAGCGTTCTGAAAACTATCCACTGTTAAAGGAAAATAATAGCACCTTGTGGGAGACTTGTCTTTGTGCATGCCGCCCTCTGTCACATCCTTATGCCAATAATTTGCACCATATAAGACACCATTGTGAACCAAGATATTGGGGTAAATTTTCAAATATGTCAAATAATGAACATCATTGATGAAAATATGCAGAAAAAACCAAATAAACAACAATATTTTAATATTAGCTAACCAAATTTTACTGGTTCATTATAATTTGGAAATACCTTCCCCTATTTGGTTTAGAAGGGCCTAGGATATATTGTTTTCCTTTTCTTCTAATTCCCTATCCTCACATCATTTTCTTCCTATTCTACTTTGATTGTTTGTTTTCTTCTTTCTATGCTTCCTCCGACAATTTCTCTTTTGAATTTATTGTAGAATTATTTTCAATTATTATTTTCAATTCTTTTTCATTATTGTAGAAAACTAATTTATACTTCTTTTCAATTTTTTGCCAATGAATCAATAGTAGGCTAGGTTATCAAATTTGTTGTATAAAAAAAATTGTAATTATTGTCTCCACTCAAAAATGGAAAAATTAGGAATTGATTAATATTTTGTGGAACAAATCAAACTATTTTGATATGATAGAAGCAACCTCAAATTGGAAGTCTCAATCAAGCGTGAGCCAGTGAGATCGACGATATCTGAAATTGATAAGTTTTTGCAATTATTGAAGAATTTCTTCCAATTATTATCTAAATTAATTCATTTAGTAAACTATGAATACTCTACCATGAAATTAAAAACCAAAATATATGAATAAAAAAATATAAATTATGACATGATATATAATAATAATTAAAGCATCAAGTTAATTGTTATTACTACAATCTCTTGAAAAATATTAAAAACAAATATGCACAAAATAAAAATCACAAAAAGAATTTTTTGACATTAACATACATGTTTCATACCTTTAGAATCAACTATATAATATAAATTTAAATAAAAAATTATTTAACATAAATCAGAGAAATTTAGTGCTTTCATAATAATCAAAGTAATAATTATATTAATTATAATAATCACCAATATTGTAATTAATAATTAATAATATTATAAATTTTAAAATTCACAGTCAACATTTAAAATTAATAACATATCTTGTCAATTTTAATAATTTGCTTAATTATCATTTGGGGTGGACTATTTTATAAAGAAAATAATGAAATTAATAAAGATATGTTTTGATATTATTTATAATTTAATAATATCTTTATGACAAAATTATTGGAGAATTGACAGTTGTTCAAGATAATTTTTTAAATAAATATTTTAATTATTTTAAAAAGAAGTAAACTAATGACTAAGAATATTAACCTAATTAAAATAATATTTCAAAATAAATAATTATTAGTCTAATTATTCATAAGACTTAAATTTGTATGTTTTGTCTAAATATTGAATTGGTCTCATTAAATGGGTCATGACTTGGTCGGGAACATACAACCTCAAATTTTGTCATGTGTCATCTCAGTCAACAAGTAATTATACTACTTTCTTGACACGTGACAAATAGAGTAATTAATATTCTGTCATATGTCATCTTATGTGGTCAATTTTTGTTATATATAATTTAATATGACAACATGAGACATGTGATAAAGAAAATGTTACATGTATAAAAATCAAATAATAATTTAAAAAATAAAATTTAATAATCAAATAATAAAAAATGAATAAGAAAAAAATTATAACTTCTCAAATACGTAAAAATAATAATCAAAATACTTTATACGATTAAAAAAACTTCTTTCATCCCTCAAAAAGAGAAATTTTTTATCATTTTTCATTACAACGCTGACATGTCTGTATATGTCGATGACACATATTCAAATACAAAAAAATTCAATAAGTTAGAATGTTGACATAAACTCTTTAAAAAAATAATATTAAAATTACATAAACAAAGAAAGAACAAAAAATGCAAATGAAATGAAAAAATAAAAAAATTAAAGTAACAAAAAATAATAGTTTACATGAATATTTTTTGTTTTGGTTTTATAAGATTTCGTAACACATTTTAATTTTAAAACTATACTTACTTAAGATACAAGAATTTCCCTTCTCAAATATATTTTGAATCTAAAAATATTTTTGTTCTTTTTTTTTGGTATTAGAAAATATTTTAGTTTTATAAATATTTTTTAAATATATAAATTACTTTATAATATTACATATTTAAATTTTTAATATTTATATTAAAATAAAATTATTTTATAAAAATATTATGTATTTTTTAAATTAAATTTATAAAAATATTTTTTACGAATTATTACATATATTTTATGTAATAAAAATAGTTTTAATTAAATTATATTTATTTTTATCATTTAATTCTTAAAATTATGTGTGAATTCACAAGTGCAAAATCTAATTCATGGAAAAGGGGGGAGAGCTTACGGCAGAAATGCACGTTCGAATCATGTGAGATAGCTATAGGGAATTGAAGAAAGAGCATAACAAATTGACACGTGTAAATGAACAGAAGCCTCTACAATAAAATAAAAGTTGGACAAATTTGTCGTGTATGGATATCCCCTTCTTCTCTAGCTGTACCCCACATTTACCATTACCAAAGAGGGAGGGATAGCAGAATCACAAATTTTAATTTCATTAGTTCCTTTCCATTTCCTTCTCTTTATCAAAGTACCTGCCCACCTCAATCACAATGTGAAGTGAAGGCTTCTTTCTCCCCGTGTATCCTCTTCCCTCTTAATTACTGCGATTTTGTTTCGTTTCTATAATAACTGCACACCAAACACAACATAACGCATTCCCTTATTATTATTTGTTTATATATTGAATTGATGCATAAGTTGAAACCGTCCTCACCAATTACAAGACGTTACGCAATTTCCTTTTTAATTTTCAGGTACGTTTTTCTTCTTCTCCTTCTTCTTCTTCTTCTATTCGCACTGCACTGTTCTCAGTCCAATCCCCATCTGATTCCTCTTTTGTTTTTTCTCTTCCCCCCTTTGACCTTCCATTCAATTCAATCTCTATTTTTTTTTCTGTTGGTCTTTTATGACTTCCAGATTTTGACCCTTCCAACTCTAGAACGTTGCAGCTCAGATCTGAACCCAAAGTTAGAAACTTTCGATCCTTCACTATTCAAATGCTTCATAGAGTCAAAATCAAAATCTGTTGGGAAAAAAAATTGTGACTTTTAAAACTCAAGGTACAAAAAGCAAGCATGTCTGGGGCAGGGCAAGCCATAGACATGGACCACGTGGGATTTTCCAAGGCGAAATCCACGGCGGCTCCGGCTGCCGATCACGGCCGCGGCGGTAAGAAAACGGGTCCGGTTTCGATGGATCACGTGCTGTTGGCTTTGCGTGAGACGAAAGAAGAGAGGGATCTTCGAATTCGGAGCCTGTTCAATTTCTTTGATGCTGCCAACAATGGATACTTGGACTATACTCAGATTGAAGCGGGGTTGTCTGCACTGCAGATACCCCCTCAGTACAAGTACGCCAAGGACCTCTTCAAGGTGTGTGATGCTGACAGGGATGGCAGGGTTGATTACCATGATTTTCGGCGATATATGGATGATAAGGAGTTGGAACTTTACCGCATCTTTCAAGCTATTGATGTGGAGCACAATGGCTGCATTCTCCCTGAAGAGCTTTGGGATGCACTTGTCAAGGCTGGTTGGTATTCTTTAAGCCCCGCTCTTGGTGTCTTACTGACTTGTTATTTATGCTGTTTCATGCCTCATAGCTTGTAATTATTGCCTGGGATTTATTTATTTGATGTACTTTTTTTTTAAAAAAAAATATTTATGTTGTAATTTATTAAAAAGGACTTAGAACTAAATGACCTTTTTGAAGACTTGGATTATCAACCTCACCTAGTGGGAAATGCGGCTTTCTTTGTTGTTGTATTTATGTTGTAAGTGTTGTTGTTTGCTATATGCCCTTGATCTTTCTGTGCTTATTACTTTATCAGTGATATAAGAATGTTGTTGGCTGTTGCTTACCATTTTCCTTTTCTGTGAGTGGGCCAAGACATATTGACATTTTGATGTTACTCCTTAAACTTGTGTTGCTTGTGGTTGTGGCTGTAACAGCAACCTTGCTCTGAGAAACTTACAGGGTAAGCTTGTTTAGTAGTTTAGGATCACTGGAAACAGGTGTGTGGATTCTATCATTGTGGCGAGAAATGTTTTTATTTTTTGGGGTTTTTTAATAAGACATTCGTAGGCAGAGTTATAACAATTATGCGTGAAAAATGCTGAGACTGCAGAGATTTTATATTCGCTCATAATTTTGGTGAACCCTTGTGGATATGTGTCTTTTTTGAGGATGTACTCCTGTGTTGTTCATAAAAAAAATTAAAAAGAAATTGGGAATAATTCTATGGATCTGCATTGTTTGCGTTTGTTACTTCTTTACTTGCTTACTTTTTTCTATGTGATAATCTGCTCAGTCCTTTATAATTTATATAGGTGTTCAAGATGTTATTCCTTTATGCCTTTTGTGGAAGCTTTTTCAGTTCTCCTGTTCCATTTTTTTTCCTATAGTATTTATCATAAGCATATGCAGCTTCTATGCTGCAGGGATTGAAATTGATGAGGAGGAGCTTGCTCGCTTTGTAGAGCATGTTGATAAGGATAATAACGGGATCATCACTTTTGAAGAATGGAGAGATTTTCTGCTACTTTATCCTCATGAAGCAACTATTGAAAATATATATCAGCATTGGGAGAGAGTGTGCCTTGTAGACATTGGAGAACAAGCTGTCATTCCTGAAGGCATCAGCAAGCATGTGCACAGGAGCAAATATTTTATTGCTGGGGGGATAGCAGGAGCGGCCTCTCGCACAGCAACTGCTCCTCTTGATCGTCTAAAGGTGGTCCTACAAGTTCAGACTGGACGTGCTTCTATTATGCCGGCAGTAATGAAGATATGGAAACAAGATGGCTTATTAGGGTTTTTCCGAGGTAATGGATTAAATGTTGTGAAGGTTGCACCAGAAAGTGCCATCAAGTTTTATGCTTATGAAATGCTGAAAAATGTAATTGGAGATGGTCTAGAGAACAAGTCAGATATTGGTACTGCTGGAAGACTTTTTGCTGGTGGTATGGCTGGTGCAATTGCACAGATTGCTATCTATCCGTTGGATCTTATTAAAACTAGGTTACAGACTTGTGCTTCTGAAGGTAGAAAGGGCCCTAAGCTGGGAACACTTACAAAGGATATATGGGTTCAAGAGGGACCTCGGGCTTTCTACAGAGGGCTTGTTCCATCTCTTCTTGGCATGATTCCATATGCAGGCATTGATCTCACTGCTTATGACACCTTGAAAGATATATCGAAGAAATATATTCTTTATGATAGCGGTATGATATTACTGCAACCACATAATCTCTTGAACTTACTGATTTTAATTTGTTCTAACAGTTTTGATTTTTTAATGATAATTTGACACTTAAAAAAATATTCAACCTTTGAGACTTCAACTTTTTATTCTTTCTTCTCCTTCATAGAACCTGGTCCTCTCGTACAACTGGGATGTGGGACAATTTCAGGAGCTGTTGGAGCTACTTGTGTCTATCCGCTGCAGGTTATTCGTACAAGGTATAATGTTGTGTCAGTACTCAGTAGTAATGTTATTTCTCTGCTGTCCTTCCCCCAAGAGAAAAATATGGAGTGGGGTATGGTATCAATTTTGTTCCTCTAAGCTAGTTTTCTTATTGTTAATTTTATGTATGCTTTTTGCTGACATTACATTATTGTGCTACTCAGACTGCAGGCACAACCTTGCAATAGTTCTACTGCTTACAAAGGAATGTCTGATGTGTTTTGGAAAACTCTAAAGGACGAAGGCTTTAGAGGTTTCTACAAGGGACTCATACCAAATCTCCTCAAAGTTGTGCCAGCTGCAAGCATTACTTATATGGTTTATGAAAGTATGAAGAAGAGTCTAGATCTTGATTAGAGTTGTTATAGTTATTGCCTAGACAATTGAGCTGATTTCAAATATTATAGGAACTCTTGAATTGTTGATGATGACGAAAAAGAAAATAGATTACTAATTCTATAGGCATTATTACAAATAGTCATTCTTCTGAGGAGATGATTTTGTAGTCAGAAAGTTTTTCCCCATACTTATCTGAACTAAATGTTGAGGAATTAAGGTTGTATTATGCCTAGATATACCAAGGTAATAGATGTTATCCTTATCGATATGTACTTTGTCTGCTCTTTCCTATAGTCAAAAGTGAAGATAAGTAATTTTGTTTCTCCTCTATTTTCATGCTATTAGAAATACCACAAACATACAGATTGGCGTATGGATTTTTATGAGAATAAAATTGATGGATGGCATCCTTCTGAGGTGGAGGAAACCACGATAAATTGAATTATTTTCTGCATGATGATAAAAATGAATTCTTCTAAGTTGACCAGTAAAAATATGGTTGTTCAGATTCCTTTCTGTTGAATGTATTCTTTAACTCTAGATGCAAGGGCAAGGCACATTTGTTGAAAACGAAGTACAGATTATTAACGTGCTTGGATTCCGTACAGAGAATTGCTTAGACCTCTAACCCTGATAGTTTGGACTTCCTGTCTGGTGAATAAAGTAATACCTGTCACTCTAAAATGGTGGTTTTTGTCTGCCCTATTATTGTACAGGTCAAACAAATCTCTTGCTTGTTTAGCCATGTGGATTTCCAGAGTTACTACGATTTTCATGGGCCCAATTTTGTCACTGTCTCGTGTGGTGGTTGGGCAGAAAAATCTGTAATGAAATATCTAAGTATCTTTTCACATTGGTTTAGTTATGAAAATTTTGATTATTTTAATAATATTTTATAATTAATTATAATAGAATTAATTTTATGTTTAGATATATTAGTTAAAAGATAATTTTAAAATATTTTTTTTATTTAGATAGATTAAAAAATTATTTTTATATATTAAATTATTAAAAGAGATATAAATAATTAAAAAAATTATTTGATTGAGGATAAAATAATATATATATCTTAAATATAATTTAAAATTATAAGCTTTAAGCTTTGAGTTTATGAAAAAATATATTATAATATATTGGATTTTTTGCAAAAATTAAAACAAGATTAATCAAATATATCCAAAAAAAGTTATTAATTTAAAAAATAATCTCAACCAAACATACACTTATAACGAGCAAGGGAAAAAATCATTCTTTCGGGAGTATCTTTTTAGAAAGAATAATCACCCTTTAAAATGCTATATCGAAATACTTTTTGAACTTCTTTCCATGTCATTATCTAACACGGATGGAACTATGTATAAAGAAGTGGAGACACATGCTTCCACTTTATTTTAGAACCTATCTTTGAACTTATACAAGTATATTTGTCTTTTTAATTTTTTTATATATATAATTTTTGTCTTCATATATAAACAAATTAATAAATTTATAATGATAAAAAATAAAATTCATATAATATTATTTTTTATTTTTTGATAATACATATGTGATTTAGTATATGAGTATATTTAAATATTATTATTTTTTATTTTCTAACAACACTCAAATAGATTTGATATTAATATACTCAAAATACAAAATTTTTTTTTATCACATTTCTTTATTTTTATAGATTAACAGTAAAAAAAAAATATTATCTGTTTAAACTCACTCGTATTTGCTTCAATTACGTACAAAGACATTTATCGCATAAAGTTATTGGGTCCGTCACTATTATCTAATATCTACTACTCTTTGTTGTGGCTTTTAGTTCTTGGAAGCATTCGGGGCGCACTGCATAATGGATTCATTACTGTTTTTGCGACACGTCATATGGGTAGTTAGGTTTATTAATAATTTAATATCATGATGTTGAGATGTACATGACTTACTGATTACATAAGACTAAATATTACTTTTTACACTATTTTTAATGATTATGATTAAATAAAAAAATAATAATAATAATATAATTAATAATATAAAAATAATATAAAAAATAATGTGAGAAAAAATATAATAAAAAATCATAATTAATTACATAAAGCTTCCCATGGGCACCATGCGAATGATGCTCACACTAGAGTGAGGTGGAATTAAAGTAAATATGTGAGACCATTGTAATAAGATGATAAATACCATCCAGACGTGAAGATGAAGGTGTCCTCTCCAGGTATACCATGTTGTAAAAAATATGGATTCATTATTGTTTTTGCCATCACGTCATGTTGGTAGTTAGGTGTTTTAATAATTTAATATCATGATGTTGAGATGTATATGACTTACTGATTACATAAAGCTTCCCATGTGCACCATGCGAATAATGCATGGTGTACACCATTGTGAAAAAAATATGAGACCATTGTAATAAGATGATAAATATTTTGGTATGACATGTCACGATTTGGACTTGAATAATTTAGACATAGAGTGAAGTGTGGCATGGTTTGAAAAATTAATGGCTTGAATATTTGAACTTGGTATAATGTGACAAACTTGAATGGGTATTATATGATCCAAAAGCTACCTCAAGGATCTTGGTAAATCACTTTTTTTCCTCTTATTTATTTAATGTGAGACTTACTCACTTTACATATTACATACTCACACATATAGTTTACTTCAACACTCTCTCACACATGTTAGCGTGTGTTAATCCTTTTTTTTTTACATTCATTATTTTTTCTCCTATTTTTTTTGTGGAGTGTGGCATGGTTAAGAAGATTATTAGCTTGAATGTTTGGACTTGACATGGTGTGACATAGTTGGGTGGACATTACATGATCCAAAAACTAGCATAAAAAAGTTAGTCCATTGAAGTCTTATAAACCACTATTCTTCCTCTCATTTATTCAATGTGAAACTTACCCACTTCACGTATTATATACTCACACACGCATACGGTCTACTTCAATAGGTGTATGAGTCAATTTCTGGTTGAAATCTATAGTTTTCTTGATGTCAAAATATCTATGACAAAAAAGAAAATGTAGATGAGAAATAATGTATATGTATGTGATGTATGTGTAGCATTATTTGCACTATGCTCTTTCATGACATCATGTCACTAGCCTGGCAGAGCGGAGAAGTTCTTCTACTTGGTGTCTGTGTGACTGCAAATTTACATTTTGTATCTTCGAAACGTGGACATGTCACATTACACAAATACATAGACAATGAACAGAAGCTGTAACTAATTCGACAGCACAAAGTAAATCTTGACAATATTCACTCTTCTATCTATATTGGCTCCCAACAAACAGTTTACTACTTTATTCATGACTTACAACAAAAACAGATGCAAATATTACAATCCGTATTTCTCAAATCACTCACAACCTCGGTTTCTGCAGCTTGTCTTCTTAACAGACGCATCTATTGGATCATATAGGTGGTTTCTGAGCCAAGCATTCGAAGTGATTAGTCTAAATAATGGAGGGAAAGAGAAACAGAACACTAAATGAGCCTCATACATAGGAGTCAACACAAACATTGATTTAAGATGAAACTGCAGACTGTGTCTGGCATAGCTAGCTGAATCACCAGTACAGATGCAGCTTCATGAATTGAACCCGGAAGAAAGGCTTTGCCTTCCCTATGCCTCTATGACTTGCCTTTTTATGCTTCTCTCTTCAAAAAGAGAGTAGCATAATATTCAAAAACTGAACTTAGTTATCATCATCCTCTTCATTTTCTTCTTTCTCCATATCCTTGCTGTTACTTTGCTTAGCTTGTAGATTAGATTGCGCTGGGAATGAAGGACAATGGGTGGGTTTCTTGCTTTCCTTACACTGAAGCATATATATATCCTATCTCTAAAGGCAAAGAAGACACTTGGAGGGAGTGCCTTCAGTTTCCAACATATTGGGGGATTGAAAAAGCAGGCAAAAGAGAACAGATAAGCAAAGACAGAAAATAAAAGAAAAGAATCACATTTCAATTTTCAAAAGGTCCCACAAAAGTATTCTGTTATGCACAAATGCTTATCTGATCTCCATAATAAATATAAAGAATATTATTGTTCTTCTGCTTTAGATAAATGCTAACAATATTCTATAGGAGGGGGGAAAAAAGAGCCATAGAGCCTCGTCACTCCATGTGGAAAAGACCGACAAGAAACGGATAATAGAAATAAGGAGGGGGAACAAGACTGGAGAGGATTGAAAAACAGGTTAAAAGAAGTTAATAAAATGGTATAATAATGAAAAGGTGGTTAAAGTAGTTATAGCCAAAAAAGTCAAAAACAGCCAAGTGTTAAGAGAGAAAAGGAAGGTAGATAAGCACTTGCATTTTGTAAATGGGGCACAATTGGTTGGCACCGTCCAATTCGTACCCATGTGGATGGTGGGAGGGCCAAATGCTTTCTGAGAGTATATGTGCCTTAACCCCAAAGGCGCTAATTCTTTAGTGAGACTGCTAAATCCGGAAAGTGAGTGTAGGATAATTAAAGAATAGCCAAAACTCAACTTCTTCATAGAATAGCATAAGGATTAACAGATGTTGTTTAATTTGACCTGTCTGGGAATCTCACATCCTTTCCTTACTGAGAGGAATAGCAATTATTGGTAATCCTTATAATAAAATAATTCACCTTATGTGGTCACCTCTTTCTCCCTGGCAGGGAAACTCTTTGTTACTTTGGTTGCTTCTTTATACGGTAATCCTGGGATTGAGCCTTGAGGTTGCTTTTCTGATTATAGGTTATTATGGCTACTGAAGAAAGCCTTTACAAAGTGTCTTGGAGAAATGACATGGCTGCTTTGCTAGTTTACACTTCAGAAAAACATTGCCACTTGCCTTGCAAATCAGCCTTACTCGCTTGGTGATGTCTTTCTGCACTTTCCCCTTTACATTTTTAGTTGCAAAATTTTGGTTTAAATGAACCCGACAAAAGAATTAAATAAGCGTGCTATCTTTGATCATAGGTAACGCATAATTTTTCCTACACGAACCCAATTACAAATTATTAGTAGTTAATTGATGTTGGTTGAGACTTTAGTGCTTTACTCAACCCAGGGATATCCTCAATGTCATAAAAACACTCGGGGAAATAGCCACTTGCTTTATCAAACAAGTAACAATGCCATTGATGCAGACATTGTCCATGAAAGGTATCTGCCATAACATTTGTAGCAAATATTAGCAACCTTGAGTCAACTAGGTACATACCTCCAAAAAAAAAAGTAAACAGTGGATTTACCATAAGCAAGAAATCAAACACATATTTCGCCCAAATTTCCCCCTTAACGCCTCCACCAACAAATTCATGAACCATTAATGAGGGAACAATATAGGTGTTGATGGGTGATGGCACAAGGAAGCATGACCTCATTAGTAATACAGATTTGGCTTTCAATTGATGGGAACATCTTGTGAGATCATGTCACTCTCTATTTGATTGGTAGAATTGTTTGTTGATTTAGAGGGAGAGTAACGTTAGTTGCATATAGTGTGTGAGTCATGTAACTCAGATTAGGAAATGTGTACCATTGATAGTGTGTAAGAAAAAGGAAAGGGAGAAAGAGAAAAAAAAATTGAGATGATGTAAAGTATGTGAGAGAAATATTATGAGAAAGTAATATTTTTTAAAACTTACAAACTTATAAATTTCGTCTAAGTAAGAAAATAAACAAGTATAAAATGAAATAAAAAAGTAAAAGTTACATTAGAATTTTGATGTGATTATGTCATATACATGATAATATTAATAACAACTCTCTAAAATAGAGAATACATACTATGGAAATAATAAATATTAAAAGTGATATCACAGAAGTGGACGTGCCGGAGTGGTTATCGGGCATGACTAGAAATCATGTGGGCTCTGCCCGCGCAGGTTCGAATCCTGCCGTTCACGTTTTTCACTTTTAATTCACTCACTTGTATGATCTTTTAGCCCTGCTTTACTTTTTGAACAGTATCTTCACGATCACCTTGTTTGTGAACGCTGAAAGTTCCCAATACAAATTCACCGAGCAAAACAAACCCCATAGCATATGACTGTATGAGTAGTTTACATGTGATAAAGCAATGCAAATCCATCACACAACTCCACCAGGTCCATGCTCACACCATCACCACCGGCCTCTTACCCCTCCACACCCTCCCAATCCTGAACACCATCCTCTCCACCTTCACTTCTTTACTCATCACTTCAACTTCCACTTCATTATTAACCTACGCACTTTCCCTCTTCCACTCCATTCCAAACCCAACCACATTCTCCTACAACAACCTCATCCGAATCCACACCCTCCTCTCCTCCCCTCTCCCCGCCCTCCACCTCTTCTCCTCCCTCCGCCGCCTCTCTCTCCCCCCTGACTTCCACACCTTCCCCTTCGCCCTCAAAGCATGTGCCCAACTCCCTAACTCTCTCTCTCTAACACACTCTCTTCATTCCCAAGCCTTTAAGTTCGGCTTCCTTCCCCATTTGTTCACACTCAACTCCCTCATACGCGTCTACTCCATCCACCATAGCATCCACGATGCCCACAAGCTCTTCGACGAAAGTCCCCACAAGGATGTCGTCTCTTACAATTCCATGATTGATGGGTTCGTCAAAATAAGTCAGATTCACCTTGCGCGTAAACTGTTCGATGAAATGCCTGTTAGAGATTCCGTGTCATGGGGCACCTTGATAGCGGGTTATAGCCACGCCAATTTGTGCAGTGAAGCCATTGAACTCTTCAATGACATGCTTGGTTTAGAGCTTCGGCCAGATAACATAGCACTGGTGTCGGTTCTTTCTGCATGTGCTAAGTTGGGGGAATTGGAACAGGGTAGCATCGTGCATGATTACATTAGAAGGAATGGGATTCGTGTTGATTCGTTTTTGGCCACTGGGTTGGTGGACTTGTATGCTAAGTGTGGGTGTGTTGAGACTGCAAGGAAAGTATTTGAGTCAAGCAAAGAAAAAGACGTGTTTACGTGGAATGCCATGCTGGTTGGTCTTGCAATTCATGGTAAAGGTTCAGTTTTGCTGCACTACTTCTCTAGAATGATTGAAGAGGGAGTTCAACCTGATGGGGTGAGCTTCTTGGGAGTGTTAGTGGGGTGTAGCCATGCGGGTCTGGTTCATGAAGCACGAAAGCTTTTTAATGACATGGAAAGTTTATATGGGGTTCCGAGAGAGATGAAGCATTATGGGTGCATGGCTGATACGTTGGGGAGGGCTGGGTTGATTGAAGAAGCGGTTGAGATGATAAAAGGGATGCCAAGTGGGGGTGATGTGCGTGCGTGGGGTGGGTTGCTAGGTGGATGTAGGATACATGGGAACGTTGAGATTGCAAAGAAAGCAGCACAGCAAGTGATGGAGATAAAGCCTGAAGATGGTGGGGTTTATTCCATCATGGCTAATATTTATGCACACACGGAGCAATGGGATGAGTTAGTCAAGATTAGGAGATCATTGAACGCCAACAAGAGGGCCAAGAAGATTACTGGCCGTAGTATGATTAGATTGAATGACATGAAAAATTCTCAGATGTTTTTAGAGCAAGAAATTTTTATTACGTGAAACATGTTTAGTATCTTAATTATAACATTAAAATTGTTAAAATAGAAAAGAGTGATAGCCCGTCTGAAATGATAGACATATGAGTGCAGGATCTCTCTATTAACTAGAGGCCAACAAGAGAGCCAAGAAGATTAACCACACCAATTAATGGGTATGCTAGGCTGCACCAATTAATCAACTTGAACCTTCTGTCATCAAAGGCTATGACTGCCAACGTAATCGACGAGGGTAAGGATAAGGATATAAGGTGTAAAGATTAATTGGATATTCTGAATAGATTTTATTTTGATTGGTTGTTAATTTACTAATCTATTTTCAATAAATTATAAAATATTATTTGTAATTGGATCTTTACACTCATAATAAAATCAAACTTAATTTTTTTAGAATTTGTTTAACTTGTTGCTGATATCTTCCTTCAACTTTATTTTTTTCCCCTAGCTCTCCAACCAACTTGAGAGCTTTTGTGATTTCTGGGGCCACCAAAGCCTCCAAGAAATCTATCACTGGATTCAGTTTAGGTTAACACTATTTTATTTACTAGTTCTGGACCATAAACAGGGCATGGCACTTCCAGAGGCTTCTCTGGTTGTCGTGTCAATTGTACAGAATGACAAGTGTCCCATGTCTTCGACATTCTGCTACGTGGCTCCAGAACCTTCTTTCTGTGCTGAGACTAACTTCGCTTTCTGTACAAACGACTAGAGCTTATCCATCAAACTATATATGAGCATAGTACTGGACAGCCTGGAATAGCAACTCCATCAAGCCACGAACTATATTCTGGTTTTGCAATAGTATCTACAACTACTTCTACTACTATCCAAATACCCCTTTTTCCGATTCTTCGTTTCCTTGGAGTTCTTCGCTCTAATTCGGTCTGCAATCATGGCTTTCAGGCCTACGGTACGGTTTTCTTCTATCTCTATTCTCTATATTTATTTTCTGTGAATACTATAGCCTTAAATATTTCTCTGTTTTCTATGAATATTATAGCCTTAAAACACTAATGAGAAATGATGTTTGTACAACAAAAACATTACCCTATGTTTACATTTTGTTTGGGAAATAATAATAAGTAATTAGTGTGTGTTAGAATATGTATTTTGTTGTTTTTATTATATAAAATAAAAAGTATAAAAAATGTGTAATATCTCCTGATGCTGATGCATGTTCAATACTTGGTGTAGATGGGTCATTGGATAGCACTGCTAAGCAAAGGGTTGAGTGGAGGAAGTAAGGCTGCATACACAACCTCAACGGTGCCAAAGATGAAGGCATATGCTCCTGCGGGTGATTATGGGTATGTTCACCACCAATACCAACAACAACATGGCAGATCATCCAAGTCAGAAAGAGGGGACTTCGTGCCAGTGTACGTGGCCATTGGGATGATAGCTTTGTCCACAGGGCTAGGCCTCCACACTGCATGGCAGCAACTCAGAAACTCCCCAAACGTGCGGGTGAAGAAACAAAGGAGAGAGACTCTGCCTGAGGTAGTGGAACCCGACCACGTGGTGGAGGAGGCTGACAACTTCATCAAGAAGTCGTTCTTTAGGAAAGTGGCTCATGTTCAGGATCAGAGCTATCCTGATAAGAATATCATCCCAGATCATATTCGCAGAGATGCCTATGCCTATCACCCTCGCGTTGAGACTCTTAAATCCGTTGGGGTTGATCCTGTGACTCTAAATAATATTTAGTGACGTTTATGGTTTTGTGATGATCACCTTTCATATTACTGAAAAATAAAAATAGAAGGTAATGTTGTAAATAGAACTCAGCTTGCGGTCTCTCCTTCATGGCTGGAGGCTTTTATTTTAGTTTTATATTAAACTGCCTAAGGAAGTTACGCGTGTAAAATTCTATGTCATGTATATACCTGGCACGTTATGTGTATGTGCAAAATGTAAAATATGAACATTATTATTAGAGTGGATGTGCAATAATCTAATTAATTCCCCTCCGCTGCAATACAAAAGAACCACTAGCAAAGTCATGAATTGGACTGAGAACGAGTAACAATGTTAAGCTAGTTATTTACGCCTCAAAAGGACAGCCTCAGATGAGAACCACTTGTCTCCACATATCAGAAGTATCAATCTCTTGCTCTCCAATTCGCCACCTCCCATTGAACCAAAGAATTTCGTTGGGGTGGATCCTGCAACATTAACCTGGCCAACATTGATGTTTACGTCAAAAATAGTAACAAGAATTTCCACGGAATGAGATATGCTAAAACGAGGGGAATATTTGTTGGTTCATGTACAACGTTGATCATATTATCTTCGGAAACACTAGGAATTTTGATCAATGTTTGCCTCGTATGGTTTAATAATTAAAGATTAACAATAAGTGAAGATATAAAGGCTTTTCAAGTCACATAACTTTTAAAATTTACATCAAGAAGAAAAGAAATACTATGAGAAGGTGAATCTTGGTATCCTTTAATTGCTCCTAGCCAACAGAGAGGCAATTTTTGTTAGTGGACAACTAACTAAAATTCATTTCATTTTGTTTTAAATATGAACTAATGAGAGGAAAATATATTTGTCACAAGAGGGTGGGTTGCTGTTGGCTTTGAATATCCCCCTAGACTAGAATAGTCAACACATGAACACTTGTGGTCAGAAAACTTGGCATAAATTAAGGAAAATTCTTTTTGGTTAGAAAACTCAAAACTTAGCATTAAATTTAAGGAAAATTCTTGTGTCTTAAAGTTTTTCTTCTTTTAGGATAATCTAACAATATTAAAATGATGTTGGAACTTGTATAGTTGATGGGGCTCACAGAAAATGGATAGTGGTGATCTATCGTGGAAGAGGAAAAAATTTCTCTTTGGAGGAGGAAAGAATTTCTCTAAATTAAATACATTGTTTGTGTTCATGAATTTCTCATTGTATCAAGTGAAAAATAAAAGTTATATAGAGAAATTTTTTAATTAAACATGATCACTTCATTATTTAAACACTTAAATTATTATTTCACATATATAAAAGTTTTGTTAAAGATTATACAATTTTATGATAGCCTGACTAAGAATTAATCAGTTATATGCCATGAGCAAATAAGACGTGATTGGTCTATGAGCAGCACAAAGAAATTGCTCAACTTTTTGAATAGTTCCAATACCAATGGATGTCCACGAGGATTGTACTTCCACTTGACGGGGAGTTTCCAAAGATGTTTGATTATGAAAGTGAAGTTGCTTATACTTCCATATAAGTGCTCAAGTAGTCTACTTGTGTACTGCATGTACTGCTTTGTTTCTCTGAATACCACAGCTTTAGCACAATCATTTTGGAAATTAAACGTCTTCTGAACTCTCTCCCTCAATACTCAAATAGACAGAATTTCTATCGAAATCTTCTCTCGTAACAAGTTCTTGAGGGTTGAGGGTTTGAAAGACGTTTAGTTTTCAGATTTCTTGTAAAATTACAAAATTTTTACAGAAGCAAAGGTGAATTCAGAGTTCTATTTTAAGTTACAGCGCAGAAATCAAGGTATTCTAGTAAGCTACATGGCTAAACTTCTCTCTGGTTTAGTATTTATTGCTGATTCTTGGGCTCATGCTTCCATTTCAAATGCTTGATTGAAGGCCTCATGAGTCATGATCTTTTTCTTGTGCTGGTAAGGCCTCAATATATTTGAAAGCTCGTAACTAAATATCTGAGACTCATAGCACTACCCGCGGACTGTATAAAATGGAACACCAATTTTAGGAACAGTAGATTACTAGAATAGCTTGAAACTTTGCTCATTAATCATTATTAATGGCATTTGTCTTCTCCATATCTGCATTAATGCATGGCTTTGGTTGTATATGGAAGGAAGAACATCAGGGCATCTTATCTGGGGAGTGGTGGCTTAGTTCAATGAGCAACTGCAGCCTGGTGCATTATTCACTATTCAGTGAGTATATCTCATCCAGGTGAACAACTTCGTTTCCGCAGGAAATTTATTATTATTATTATTATTATTTTGGGAGTTCTCATGTCATGGGCTCATGGCAAGCATTGGAACAAGTGGTTACTTAGTAAGTACGACCAATACTTCCTTCTTGTTTGACTTGGAGGTATTCAATTTCTACTAGTCAATTTGGTATATGATTCTATATGGTTCTATTGTTCGTGCTAGAATCATTTACCACTGCTTTACACATCTCTAACAAGTTTTCTATAAACTTTAACCAAAGTATGTTCTGGAAATTCAACTAACTATAATCTTTTACTTTCTCTGTGTCTCTCTGAGATTTTTTTTTCATTACTTTAAAATTTAACATCAAGAATGACTGTCTCATCCTAGGATCAGAATAGGCCTCTAAGTTCAATAAGCACCAATCAACAACGAATCCTGACAAGAATCAAACTCCAGCTAACTTAGTTGACATGATTCATTCTTACCAGTTGTGTCAACCGTTGTTAACTTTTTTTTGAGTTATAGAATGCTTTTTATTAATAAATTCTATTTTTTACACTAACTTTGAAGCATCTTTTTGTTTTTTTCATTTTATGTGGTTTTTATTTACACTAGAGCATTTAAAGTATAGTTGTATGGATCGCTAAGATCGGAAAACCTATGACCCAACCTCTGGGCGGGTATTTTGGATAACTCGGTCAAACTTGAGTGACTCAGTAACTCGCCTATACGAGTTGACCTAAGTTTCTACTTTAAAGATTTGAACATAATACCTTGAAGGCCTTTTAAACGAAATGTATTTTACCATTAAACTACATGATCTTATTGAATAATGTTCTCAATTTTTTAACTTATATTATTATTTAACAAATTCAATTTTAAAAAAATTGAAGCTAAATAATTATCATTGCTAGCTTGGTTACATTACAACAACAGCTAAGCCTGCCTTTTCCCACTAGGTAGGGTCGGCTATATGGATTAAACGACGTCATTGTGCCTTATCATAAACTAAGTCTTCATAAATGTCATACAAATCTAAATATTTTTTAATCGTTTCACCTATAATTTTTCTTGGTCTCCCTCTACTTCTAGCTATTAGGCTATCCTCCACCTAATCTACTCTTCTTACAATAACTTCTAAGGGTCTTCTCCTTACATGTCCAAACCACCTAAGGCGAGATTCTCCTATCTTTTTCACAATAGGTGCTGCTATACTTTCTCTTTAATGTATTCATTCCTAATCATATCTTGTCTTGTATGGCCAAACATCCAGCGCAACATCCTCATCTTAGCAACACTGATCTTATGCTCTTGCTAACTTTTTACTGGCTAACATTCAGTACCATACAACATCGCAAGTCTTATAGCTGTGCGGTAAAATTTACCCTTAAGTTTGAAAGACGCTTTTCTATCACAAATAACTCCTGAAGCACTCCTCTATTTCATCCATCTAGCTTGAATCCTATGGTCTACATCTCTCTCTATCTCTCTATCATTTTGTAAGATAGATCCAAGATACCTAAATCGTGTGACTTGTAATATGATATGGTCTCCAATTTTCACCGCTAAGCTAGTATTAGCACGTTTTTTACTGAATTTACATTTCATATACTTCGTCTTACTCCTGCGTTGACGGAAGTCATGTTCTTCCAAAACTCGTTTTCATAGCTCTAGCTTCCCATTTGTTTTCTCTCTCGACTCTCCAACTAAGACTATATCATCTGCAAAAAACATACATTGTGAAACCGACTCTTGGATATGTGCAATAAGCACATTCAAGACCAATGTTAAAAGATAAGGACTCAAAGTTGACCCTTGGTGCAGTCCTATAGTTATAGGAAAATCTTCTGTGATTCTACCTTGTGTTCTCACACTAGTTTTAGTTCTATCATACATATTTTGGATTCTCGACTATAAACGATACAAACTCTTTTTTCTCCAGGGCCTTTCACAAGACCTCTCTTGGTACCCTATCATAAGTTTTTTTCAGATCAATGAAAACTATGTGTAGGTCTTTTTGCTTCCTCCGATACCTCTCCATCAATTTTCGTAGAAGATAGATTACTTCTATAGTTGACCTCTCAGACATAAAACCAAATTGATTATCTGATATATGAGTACATTATTAGTACTTTTTTCATATGATATATTTTTTTATGTAGTATTTTTTTATATAAAATATTTTTTTAAATAGTATTTAAAAAATATTTATTATTTATTTAGATTTTCTAGTTCAACCACTTTATCCATACTTAAACCATTGTCCCGATCTTCTAATCGAATCAACCTCTGGTCATGATTATACAACTATGATTTAAAGTGTTCTTTCTTTTTTGTACTAGCATTTTCAAGTGTTTTAGTTTCATATATGACGGAAAATTTGGTTCATATACAAGCGTTTTATTTTTTTTATTTTTTATTTGTTTTCTATCAGTTTTTTCCTTTTCTAATTGTTTTGGTTTATGGATTTGGAACCTAGACACTGTATATGGTTTCGACCATAGTAAAACTTTTTAAATTAATTATTAAAACACAGTATTTTTAATTTTGTTCTCAAAATACTATTAATAACTAACAATACCATAGAAAATAGAACAACACAAACGTTCCACAGGGAGTTTAGAAAAGCATTTAAACCACTAGGAGGTTGATCCCACTCAACAGCTAATTAGAGAGTAGTTAAATTGAATATATTAGATAATCATAATATTAATTAGTAAATAATTCTAATTAATTATCTTATTCTAATGCAATTTTAGTACATCAAATTTATGAAAAAAAATTAAATAAGTAATGAAACAAACTTAGATTCCCTAAGAAATCAGCACAAAAAATTTCCTCTCTCAACATATTACTGAAATACACCTGCTGATTGCTCTGCATCGTATTACGTATGTCTCTTATTCTCCTGATGATTTTAGTGGAGGACTGATTTCCAGATGTCTCACCTTTCAGCATGTCCACAATCACCTTGCGAGTAACTTCCAAAGTGACCTTTCTGTGTCCCAAACAGACCTTTTTTTTCTTTTCATCTATATGTACTTTATTAGGTAAGTTGGAATTTTATTATAAATTAAAAATTAAAAAAATTCTACTTTCATTTTAAAAAATTTTATTTTAAATTCTTTAACAAATATTCTTAAAATATTTATTAAAAAAAACATAGATGAAAATATATATTATGAAGAAAATTAGTACCAAAACATATATTACGGTCCAACTATCGTGATTTGATAGGCAGAAGACTTGCATATTTAGGCCCATGGGCCTTAATAAAAGCCTAGACGAAAATTTCCATGTTATATTTTTTGATCAAAATTTCCATGTTATATATTATGAAAAAAGTTAATACCAAAATATATATTACGAAGAACTGAAAAGTATACGATTAAAAAGAAAGAAAAAATATTAACAATTGAAGTTTTAAAAAGAAGGTCTTTTTTTTTTGAAAAATAATTCCTCCCACGAACGTAATTCGTGAAAACGGCACACGAAGAATTCAAGATATGTCAAATAAATACTGTTTTTGCATTTTTTTTTTCTTGATAAAAAAGAAGACTAAATGAGCGTTGGCTATCTTGTTATTGGATCACGTTTTTCGTAGAAAGATTCGTGATCTCCATTCGTTATATATAGTAGTACTTTTTTTTTAAATTTTTAATATATTAAATATTTATTTTTATCTAAATTTTTTATTTTGTTATTTTTAGTAAAATAAAGAATATATAAAAATATTTTTTATTATTATTATTTTTTAGTAACAATGATTTATTATTTTACATGGTTTGATTTTGGTATGCCGTAGGACAGGGGGAGTGATGCAAAACGACAACGTGGCAAGATATTATTGGGTAATGTCACGTGGCGCATAAAACCATTGGTTGAAACAGCTCGAACCGAAGTGTCACTCAGATCTATAAAGTAGAACAAACCGCGAGTGCTCTTTGAAGAAGAGTGAGATTGATTTAGAATTTCAGATCTTAGAATTGAAAAATTCACAGTTATACCATTTCAGGATTAGGGTTTCACTGTGAGAGAGGTAAACAGCGGAAGATCGAGGTATGGGAGAAGGAAAGCGAATCCCTGTGGGGATCATTGCAGTGCTGCTCTTGATTTGTAGTTCTTCGCTTCAGCTGCTCTGCGCTTCCGATGATGCCGATGATGCGGTAATTCAATTCATTTTCTCTTTTTTCTTCATTTCTATTTTTGTTTTTTGTTTTTTGTGTTGGATCTGTGTTTTTCTGATGCTCTATATAATTGACGAATTGTTGTATGTGGATTTGATTTAGATCTTCTACGAGTCATTTGATGAGACTTTTGAAGGGCGTTGGATTGCATCACAGAAGGATGACTACAATGGTAACTAATTTTTTTCTTTTCGGAGGTTCTGTGATTCTGATTTCTGATTATTTAGCCACTGTTTGTTTGAAAGTGTGTGATGAATATGCTGTGTTTTTCTTTTAGCGTTGTTTTACTCTTCCTTGATATTGTTTAAGTTTTTAAACGAATTTCGTACGTACTTCAAATCGGTTTTTTTCTATCTATCAGTCTACGCACTCAATCAAATAGTGGATGCATGTCACTCAACTTATTCAGAAACCACTTTGAAATCCAAATCTGTGAAAATTTCCCCTGCAGGTAGAAGGAGTTGTATACAAAATGCTTTACGGAATCCATTAAAAAACAAAAAGCATTTGATGGATGCATAATTTAACGAAATTGACTTATAATTTTTTTAAATCTGTAATTCTAGACGGGCAAAACCAATCCTGAATAGTGTAATAGTAGTGATGATAATAATAAATAATATAGTAATATTAAGAATAGTGCACCTATTTTGGTCCTCCAAAGATACAAGTGTCATCTTCCCATCATAAATCAAAGAATGACATTGAAGGAACAATTTGATGTCAAAAATTGACATTTAAGGATCATTTTGATGTATTTATCATTGGAGGACCAAAATGATGATACTTGTATTTTTGGAGGACCAAATTGAATGTTAACTCTAATTATTGTGTTAGAAAATGTCGTGAATTTGTTGAGTTTATTGCGAAAGAATGAATGCTACTGGGTCAGACTGCTACTTCAATTACTATACTTATAGAAATAAAATCTGTACATATAAAAACCAAATCTATTGTGCATGCAAGATCACTGAGTTAAATGTTTGACTCCCATGTTCCAGTATTAGTCATGCATTGTCCAGAAGGCTTTTTTTTTCCCTCCCTTGCGAATGTAATAGCAGCCATTGACTGAGTTTTTGTGATGATTATCAAAATAAGAGTCGACTGCACACAGCCTATTGTGGCAGTCCAACCATATTTAGAGGAACGGATAAATTATAAAAATTGACAAGCTGCTGGTACTTTTATATTTATAAGATGATGTCGGAATTTGTGTTTCGCTTATTTATATCCTGAGATTTGCGTTACATTGACCCCAAAATTTAGTTTTGGATATTTTTTGCATTCATGCTTCGGTTCAATTGCTCCCTTGATAGTGGGGTGCATATCTGAACCAGTTGGGTGAAGTAGATAGATATTTTTATTTTTGGATTTTTTGCTGGTACAATGACAGCTTAGAGGTTTGAACCTTACACCTTTGGCTTATTATCTAAATCCCACTCTACTTATAGTGGCTTGATTGATAGTCTGTTCGTACAAAATTTTATGTAATATTTGATTTGTCGTTTGGATTCTAGGTGTCTGGAAGCATGCTAAGAGTGAGGGGCATGATGATTATGGACTTCTTGTCAGTGAAAATGCAAGGAAATATGCTATAGTGAAAGAACTCGATGAGTCTGTGAGTCTTAAGGATGAAACCGTTCTTCAGTTTGAGACTCGCCTTCAGAATGGCCTTGAATGTGGTGGTGCTTATCTTAAATATCTTCGACCACAAGAGGCTGGGTGGAAACCCAAGGAATTTGATAATGAATCTCCATATTCTATCATGTTTGGTCCTGACAAGTGTGGGGCCACAAACAAGGTGCACTTCATTTTCAAGCATAAGAATCCCAAGAGTGGGGAGTATGTTGAACACCATCTCAAGTATCCCCCATCTGTCCCATCTGACAAACTATCTCACGTGTACACTGCTATTTTGGAGCCTGACAATGAGTTGCGAATTTTGATTGATGGGGAAGAGAAGAAAAAGGCAAATTTCTTGTCTTCTGATGATTTTGAGCCTGCTCTTATCCCGCCCAAGACAATCCCAGATCCTGATGATAAGAAACCTGAGGACTGGGACGAGAGAGCAAAAATTCCTGACCCAACTGCAGTAAAGCCAGATGACTGGGATGAGGATGCACCCTTGGAAATTGTTGATGAAGAAGCTGAGAAACCTGAAGGATGGTTAGATGATGAGCCCGAGGAGATAGATGACCCAGATGCAACAAAACCAGAAGATTGGGACGATGAGGAGGATGGCGAATGGGAAGCCCCAAAGATTGATAACCCAAAGTGTGAAGCAGCTCCTGGTTGTGGTGAGTGGAAGAGGCCAATGAAAAGGAATCCAGCTTATAAGGGAAAATGGCATGCCCCCCTTATTGAGAACCCCAACTATAAGGGTATATGGAAGCCTCGGGATATTCCAAACCCCGATTACTTTGAACTTGAAAAACCTAATTTTGAGGCTATCGCTGCTATTGGTATTGAGATTTGGACAATGCAAGATGGCATATTGTTTGACAATATTTTGATAGCTAAAGATGATAAGATTGCAGCGTCCTATCGGGAGACTACATGGAAGCCCAAGTTTACCATTGAGAAAGAGAAACAGAAGGAAGAAGATTTGGACACTGGTTCAAGTGGTCTTGCAGGCTTCCAGGTAAATGTTCATTTAGCGGTTTCCTCCTTCTTTCTCTTACTTCCCTTCCCTTCCAGCTTTTAACACTCTCACTTTATTCTTCTGTCTTATTTTACTTTCCAGCATTCCTCCTCTTTCTTTGCTTTATTTTTTACTTTTTGACCTTGCAGAAGAAGGTATTTGACCTCTTATACAAGATCGCAGACATTCCCTTCCTGAGTGCCTATAAGCTTAAAATATATGTAAGTAACCAAACAAATGGGTGAGAAGCAAACATTCCCTCCTCTACCTGTTATGTTTCACTTATTGGAATATGACCTGAATTCTATGCTTCTTTGCAGGATCTCATTGAAAAGGGTGAGAAGCAACCAAATCTGACTATTGGAATTCTTGTAGCTGTTGTGGTTGTCGTCTTGACAATTTTCTTCAGGATCATATTTGGTGGTGGGAAGAAGAAGCCGGTGAGTAGTGAAACTCTTTTCCGCTGTAAACTTAAGCTCACTCGTATCTTTTCATGTTTCTTTCCTGGAGGCCTTCTTTAGGACTCTGTTCATCTGTGGACTATGTCTCTTCTTTAACAGGCAAGGGTGGAGAAGACAAACACAGAACCCACAGAAACTTCCACTAACCAAGGCGATGGAGAGAATGAAGAAAACAAAGAGAAGGAGGAAACATCTGCTGCTCCACGCCGGAGGACAAGGCGAGAGAATTGAAATGATTGAAACTTGAAAGGGGCGGCCGATCAAGATCATCACCACAGATAAATTTTGAGCTTAGTTGGATTTTAGGTTATATAGCACTTTGTTTTCATTTTTCTCCTTCACCTCCTCTTGAAAGATGATATGCATAAGGAGTGTAAACCAGATAATTCTGTCGTGCTGGTCATTTCGGAGACTTGAGTATTTTAAGCTAATTGAGGTTGTACAATTATTTCTTTATTTTTCTAGTAATGGATTTTGTTGTCGATGTAGCATGGAAATCAATTCACCTAGCAACATTCCCATGGTTAAACGAGATCCCTGATTTGAGTGTATGCATGGCCCAATATAATGCAGATACGGCCTTCCTGGTCAACCGGGCTTGCAAGTTTCAACCTTGTTTTGTTGCTAGTGGAGTGTTTAATTTGTTTTATATTTTTATTTTTAATTGATATGTTTTTATTACATTAGTAATTACAAACGTTTTCACTATTTTTTTTAAGTTTAAAAATAAGGTGGTATTTTATAATTATTATTAAAAATATATCAATTGAAAATAAAAATAAATGACATTACTTCTATTATTTTTTTCAGTTATTGAGTAGCGGATTAACAGGTTAACTTTCAGGTTGATTTACCTAATCCATTTTTTTTGTATCCAGAAGTTTTCAGCCCGTGACCATCTTGGATGATGCAAAATATAGGACTGACGTGCCTTTTATTAAAATAGGACTCACTCATCTGTGCCACCTGGGGCATTTGTTTTTGAGAAATGCTAGTGTTTAATCTGATTTAAATTTGATTAATCTCTTCTTTAAAAGGACTCTAATTTCTTGATGGTTTGTTTTTTAATCAGAATGTCAAAATAAACTTCAATCAAACATAAGAAACGTGAATATCGAATGAGAACTTAACAAACTTAGTAAAACACTAAAATATGTTAAGAATTTTGATTGCATCTACATGAAAAAGTAAAATGTAGGAAAATAATGTACAATAATGTAAACCAAATGAACTCAAAAAGATCACTCAATCGGGAGTAGAAGAGAAAACGTAAATGACTTAAGAAATAAATGAATTTAAATTAAACTTGCGTTGAAATTGTGAAGTTTACATAAAGAAAGTAAGATAAAAATATACTTGTCTAATCTCAATTTGCTCTTGATGCGTCAAAGTGACTTGAGCGTGTTTAGAGATATGTGCAAGTGAATAATTTTCAATCCCTAAATATTTCTATCATCTAAGTATTTATAGACAACATAAATAACTATATTTTTTACAAAATTTTGACAAATGTCTAAGACCAAAGTACTTGTCCAATCATAATAACAATCCTTGTTTGTCCGGACTCTACACACTTAATTGTTGTTAACTTCTTATTTAAATTCAAACTACTTTTGGTTTGAATTTGAATATTAAATCTTTAAACAACTACTGTCCACTGATCGAAATTTTCACTTTTGTCTTTAGAAAAATTCGTAAGTGTAGTTATTAGTGTTTTGGATTTCAACTTTCGAGATGAAATTGAAATTACCACTTTTTTGATAATTTCCTCAAGTTTCACAACATTTTTTATTCTAAAAGAATTAGAGTATTTGTATCCTTTGTTCAGTCTTTACAAATACAACTTGTGATAACTTAATAAATAACATTCATACTAAGTTTTGATTAAACATCAAAACTATTTGAATCAAAAAGTTTTTTTATACCAACAAGTAACACATTTTTTTACTCTCTTTTTAATACTTATTTTATTATTGGTCTTAAAACAAATGTTAATATTTATCTCTTAATAATCTTTTCAAGTATATGAGGTAAACTAATTAAAAAAGTAAGTGTTGAAAGAAGTGTCAAAAAAAATATTACTAACATTTCTCTTTATTTTTTGGGCTGTGCAAATTTTTCCTTTCATCTTTTAATTCCTATTCAGCTATTCAAAAAAACCTATGATTAAGAAAACAATGACAAAAAAAACAATTAAAAAAAAATTGAGTGGGATCACAACGAAGAATTTATTCATTATTGGTTGGTGACTATTAGGGTGTAAATAGGTAAGGATGCTATCATGGACTTCTGATCTAGTTTATTTCGGCCTAATCTATTTATCAAATAAGATATATTTAAACTTATAAAAAAAGTTCTTTTTAACTGAGAAGATAAAGCCTAATCGTTTAAAAAGACCTATTTACTTATTGTTTATATATATTATTAAAAACTCATAATGCTTATATAATTTATAAGTTAAGATAATTTATTTATTTTGTACATAGACACTCAAATCATTATTTTTTCCTATTATGCCTAACCATTTATATATAATACAATAATTTTGTTAAAAGGTACATCTATTTGAAATCTAGAAAGCTTATTAACTTGTTTGAAAGGTTTTATATAATACAAGTCTTTAAATAAGATTTAAAGCATGGCAAATAAAAAAAACTTATGATAACTAACAGACCATATTAAGATAAACTTTTTAAACTTAAAATAAAAAATCCAAACACGTAAAGTACCATACTTTTTACACAAATTATGAAAAAAAAAATTGTTCAATTAAGCTTAATATGAAAAATATTGGATTATGATCACCACAGAATATTTAATTTTGATAGTAATTTGTCATTGTGAAATAATTGATTTCATAATGATAACACATTTATTTATAATAAGAAATGCTATATCCTAACAAATTTTCATAACTTTCTCTTAATTACTTAAAACAAAAATATTTAATATCATTGAATACAAAAAGCGTTTAATCTTTTTTAAGTATATTCTCATATGATCATTGCGCAAATCAGATTACACAGGTGTGTGTAATCTGATGATCCATTTGCCACATTAGCTATTAAGTCGTCTTATCGACAAGAACTAAAAGTGCTCACTTTCGAGAAAAAAAAAACCAAAAGCTAAACCTAAATTTTATGGAGACTAAAATAAAAAAAATGTATTCACCAAAAAAAAAAAAATGACAACAATGTCATATATTTAAACCAACCAAATACTAAGACGGAGCCAGAGCTCAATAACCAAAAGAAGGTTGGAACAACACATTCCCAGCATTAAGGTTGATTTGGCATACCCCATAACGCCGCAAGGAGAAAGTTTCCATGACTTACAAGGGCAAAAATTACAGCTTATAAAATTGCAAATCAACTAGCTGAGCGATTCGAACACCTCAATCTACAACTGAGTAGCGGTCTGCTTAGTGTTTTTCTCGAATTTTTATCTAGGACTATGAGATATACACATACTTATTAGGAGGACAAGTAGCATAAATCTAAGTTGTTTGATATGGGATTCAGCTGTTGGCTCAAGTAGTATTGATTTCTATACCATGATAATCATCAATAACGAAATTCACCTAAGCCAAAACAAACCGCTGAAAGGGAAAAAGAAAAGCAATTTCTTAAAAGAATTTAATTTTAATTCACTGATAGTGTATAACTATTTAACACTATTATCCAATCATGTTTGCTATATCAATAAAAGAATTTGACTATGATAAACAACTAAGAGGCTAAAACTCTTCTAATGACATACATAGCAAGACATGATATATATATATATAGTGAATTAAAATTAAATTCTTCTTAAAAAGACAACAAATAAAAATGTATTTTTCAACTATGATAAAACAATGTCTCTGCTGTCCCCATGATTATTTAAAAAAAGAAAAAAAGAATCATGCCTTATGCACCTTTTATTATTACATCTGTAGAAAAAATAGTCCCCTCAACCTAACAAAAAAAATTGAAAAAAGAAAAACAAAACTTATTAAGGATTACGCACAACATTTTATTTTCCTCTCTAACTCGAAGTAAACTGTTCATGCCTATAACTTCGCTCATTTTCTGTGAAGATGTCTATATTATAATTTACCTCCCGTCATAGAATTACACTCACCTCCGGCCACCAGCCTTTCTTACAGGAGGAGCAGTGTCCTCATCATCTGACTGGATATCTCCATACTGCCACATTCCAAGCCTATTGGTCTGTGCTTCTCCCTGGAACATCTCCAAATTATCAAGGGCCAGCTGTCTTTCTTTTCTATCCCACCTGTTTCTCTTTTCTAGCCTAGCAAGTCCTTCCTGGAAATTTCACAAAGAAAACAAAATATTCAGAGAAGTGTGTTTCGTGGACATTCCTGTATGCAGGTAATCAAAGTACATGCCTTTGAAAGCAATTCAAGCAAAAGAGAGAGCAGTAATAAAAACCTGTAGCATGACAGCATTAACGCTGATCTCAGAATCCACAGCAACAAGAGTTACGGAAAGAACTGTCCCAGTTCCCTGCCCTTTCATTTTTCCTCCTGAAGTATCTCTCTCCTCAACCATGGCCCTGAACTCTTTTCCACTGTTTAAAGTGAGTTCGCTCAAATATTCAGCTGCTTCTTGGCCAAAATCCTCTTCCAAGTTTGGAACCTTTATGTATGCAAGGCTACACAATTGAGCAAGACCAGAAGCAGCAGACACAGATGGATCAAGAGGCCGTAACTGACTGTAAGTTACTTCTTCTTGATTTCCATAATCAATGTAGAATACTTCAAATTTGTCCTTAGGAGATTCCACTGGTCCTCGAGGTCCATTAACTATCTACACAGTTCCATACACCATTTCATAAAAAAGAAAAATTAGAGTGAAAACAGACAAGGTGATACAAGTGATGCACCAACTATTTAGCATTTCATCAATTCTATTCATAATTACAGGAAATTGCAAAAAGTGGCCAACAGGAGTGTGTGCTCAAAGTGTTGGCCATATAATGAAATATCTGACTAAATAAAGTCAGGCCTTATATTCTGGCAGAAAAGAAATTTGTTAAAGGATTGAATTCAAAAATGAATTATTGTTTAATGAGATGAAACCACTCAACAGTAATATTATGGGTTTAAAACTCTACCAGCTGGTTTTAATTATGAAAAAAAAATTATAAACAGGATGATATGATATATAGAACATGCTAATGGCAAATCAATATAAATACTTGAAATAGAAATAATATTTCTGAATATTATTGCTTGATTTAACTGTACAGGATAATACACAATATATAAGCTAATGACACTAATTACTTGCCTAAAATAGAACTAAATTACAAGAAATAAATCTGTCTTAATAGAAGAATAAATATGTACAATCAAATCCAAATCTGTACAATAAAGCCCAACACTCTCCCTCAAGCTGGTGAATGAATATCTATCATTCACAGCTTGCCAGTAAGATCTTGAAAGTGCGTTGTGGGTAGTCATTTAATTAATACATCTACCAACTGATGTCTCGAAAGAACGTATGTTGTGGCTATGAGCCCACTATCCAATTTCTCCTTGATAAAATGCCAGTCTACCTCAATGTGCTTTGTCCTGTCATGTTGAAACGAATTATGCACAATGCTAATGGCTGATTTGCTGTCACAAAACAGCTTCATAAGTGCTTCATACTTTATTCTCAAGTCATCTAGTATGATCTTCATCCATAGCAACTCACAAACTCCTTGTGCCATAGCTCGAAACTCAGCTTCTGCACTCGGCCGTGTCATTATGTTCTGTTTCTTACTTCTCCATATTACTAGATTTCCACCCAGGAACATACAATAACCTGATGTTGACCTCCTGTCAGTAACCGAACCTGCATAGTCAGCATCTGTGTACACTTCCATAGATAGGTTTCCCCCTTTTTTAAATAGTAGTCTTCTTCCAGACCTGGTTTTAAGATACTGTAGAATTTGATCCACGGCCTGCATCTCTCCCTCGGATCATGCATGAATTGAATAACAATACTGACAGCATACGCTAGATCTAGTCTGGTATGTGTCAGGTATATCAACTTCCCAACTAGCCTCTGATATTGAGATCTATCTACCTTGGGACTCTCTTCATCACTTCTCATTTTGTGATTCTGCTCAATTGGTACACTAATTGCCTTACACCCGAGCTTTCCGGTCTCTTTGAGAAGATTAAGACATATTTCCTTTGAGAAATGAAGATACCTTGCTTGGAGTAGGCAACTTCAATCCCAAGGAAGTCTTTCATTTCGAACTCAGCAACTAATTTCTCCTTTAGGAGTTACTTCTCAACTAAGTTATCACCTGATATAATAATGTCATCAACATAAACAAGCAAAACTGTGAGTTTACCTTCTTGTGAATGTTTAAAAAAGAGGATATGATCGCCTTGACTTTGTCTGTAACCTAGGGACACCATTGTTTTTGTGAACCTTCCAAACCAAGCACGGGGAGACTGCTTCAACCCGTATAACGCCTTCTTTAACCTGCACACCTTGTTCCTTCTATTAGTGGAATCATATCCAAGGGGAATTTCCATATAAACTTCCTCCTCTAAGTTTCCATGGAGAAAGACATTTTTAACATCAAATTGGTGTAATCCCCACCCAAAGTGGGCAGCAAGGGAGAGTAGATCCTTACAGTATTCATCTTGGCTACTGACACAAATGTCACCTCATAGTCAATTCCATAAGAGTGAATGTATCCTTTTGCCACCAACCTTGCTTTATACCGGTCTAGTGTACCATCAGACCGATATTTCAAAGCATATATCCATCTGCACCCAACTGACATTTTGTCACCTAGCCTCTCAACAATCTCCCATGTTCCATTCCTTTCCAATGCACTCATCTCCTCATTCATGGCTTGAATCCAGTTCTTATCCTTCAATGCTTCTTGTACTGATGTTGGGATTTTGATAGAATCTATGGCTGAAATGAAACTCCGGTGCTGCAGGGAAAGATGTTTAGAAGAGACAAATTAAGAAATAGGGTACTTCGAATTAGGACAATACATTTTCCCTTTTCTCAATGCAATGGGTAAGTCATCTAGGTTAGGTTCACAATTATTCAAAGACATGTTATCAAGTTCAGAAACAGTATTATCTGGGTCAAGTTCAAAAACATGAAGTTCAGAGACAGGAGAACTTGTATCCTTAGTACTTATTGTTGGTTTAGACGCCTAAAGTTGCTGTTGGGTTAGTTCGGGTTTCCCTCTCCTCTGATACACCAATTTTGATGTGCTAGCCTTGGCCTTGACTTTAGCTAGTTCAGATAGGGTGTCAGAAGAAGATGTCAATTCCTGTGTAGAGTCAAATGGTAAAAGAAGGAAGGACCTAGGAAGGAAGGACCTAGGAGAAAAGGACTCAGCCTCAACTTCAAGAGTGTTCTCCCCTTGAAGCTGAGAGCAAGAAAAGAAGGAGTCATGTTCATGAAAAGTGACATCCATGGAGACCAAAAAACGATGACTTGAAGGATGATAGCATTTGTACCCCTTTTTGTCAGGAGCATAACCCAGAAAAACACATTTGACAGCACAGAGATCGAGTTTGCTACGATGTTGGCGGTGTACATGGACAAATGTCACACAACCAAAGACACGAGACCGTAGACTCTGCATAATAGGAACAGATAGAAAGTGAGAGGTTATGAGTTGGACAGAACTTACATTCTCCAAGACACGAGATGGTAACCGATTGATTAAATATGCAGCAGTTAAAACAACTTCCTCATAGTATGAATTAGGAACAGACATTTGGAATAATAAAGCTCTAGTGATTTCAAGTAAATGACGATTTTTCCTTTCTACAACACCATTTTGCTGAGGAGTATCAACATATGTGAGTTCATGCACAATAACATGCTCTTTAATAAATGTAGAGAAATTTTGGTTGACATACTCCTTACCATTATCAGAATGCAAACATTTAATGGACTTTCCAAATTAGGTATGAACCATGCAGTAATACTGAACAAACAACTGAAACACATTTGATTTGTCATTCATTAGAAAAAGCCAAGTTACTTGAGTACAATCATCAATGAAGGAAACAAACCATTTAGCACCAGAAATGTTGAAAATAGATGCAGGACCCCAAACATCAGAGTGAATAAGTGCAAAAAGCTCAACACTTTTATTAGAAGTAGGTGAAAAAGTTACACGATGGTGTTTGGCAAACTCACAAACATCGCAATGAAAAGACTCAATAGATTCTTTTAAAAATAAGACGGAAACATAGACTTAAGCAAAGAAAAAGGAAGATGTCCCATAAGCTTATGCTGTAGCCAAATTTGAGAAGAGAGAGACTCAGAATTGGACTGATGACAGGAAGATGACAACTTCTGATTAGGACCACCATTAGCTGGCATATTAAGGAAATAGGACAACCCTTTCTATTCCTTAGCAACTCCAATCGTCTTCCCCATGGCAAGATCCTAAAAGACACAATGAGAAAGGTTACGGCACAATTATTGTCTTTAGTAAGCTTATGAATGGCAATAAGATTATGGGTAAGTTTGAGAACATAGAGCACATTGTATAAGTATAGAGAGGGCTGAAGTTTAATAGTACCAGAACCCGCAACTGAGGTGTCAGAGCCATCAGCTATGGTTATATGATGCTTACTAGAAGAGGGTTGATAAGATAACAGAGGTAGTGAATAAAAGGTCATACGGTCAGTTGCACCAGAGTTCATAATCCATAAATTCTCAGTACCAGAAGCATTAAAGGAGTGAAAACAAAAATTCTTACCAGTTTGGTCGTCTGACTTATTCATGATTCAATTTTCAACCTTTTTTTTTTGGGGGGGGGTTGTTAAGAAGCTGAACTACAAACTCGTTCTCAAGAAAGGCTCAAACAAAGAGCAACTGGGTGAACAAAGATCTACAAACCAGAGGAGGCGAAGAACGAACACGAACACAAACAGTCTGGTGGGCTGGTGCGCTGATTTGGTGCGACACGAACATGAACACGAACAGACTAGTGCGTTGTTCTGGTGCGTTGCCGGTGGGGTGTGAACAGTACATGAACACGAACGGACTGGTGGGCTGGTGCGCAGACTGTGGGGCGCGAACAGTGGTGGCACGAACTGATGTGCTGATTTGGGCGATAGCACTGCTCGCAAGCTATGCAGATCTGAGCAACAGTGTTGCGAGGTGGAACTGATGTGCTGATCTTAGCGTGTGGTAGGTCGCTGGTGGCTCATGCGGTGGTGAGGAACGACAGACGCAGCGATAGTTCTGGTGATGACAAGTTTGGGTAAACAGTGCTCGTGGCAGAACAGAGGATGGCTGTTTGGACTAAAACAGTGCACAAACGATCTAATCCGATTTGGTCCGGTTCTGATTGAAGGTAGTAATGAAGGCTGATAGAATCCCAGCAATGAAGGATGACTCTAAACCCGGCAATAAAGGCTGGTCCGATCAACAATAAAGGCAGGTTGCAGTGGAAACAAGAGACTCCCAGATCGGAAGCTCTGATACCAACTTGAAATGGAAATAATATTTCTGAATATTATTGCTTAATTCAAACTATGCAGGCTAATACACAATATATAGGTTAATGGCACTAATTACTTGCCTAAAATAGAACTAAATTATAGGAAGAAAATGCTATTTACTATGAATGAGTTTCGTAAAAACGCACACGAATTGGTTTAAACAAATGCTGTTTTGAATTCTATCATTTTTCTTGTTTGGTGTTTCAAATACCTGGTAGAGAAGTGGGTGGCTAAAAATATGTCAAGTCATTCGTGAATCTGTTTACGAAACAGTTTTCGTAGGGTATAGCACTGCTCTTATAGGAAATAAATTTGTCCTAATAAAAAAATAAATCTGTACAATTAAATTTAAATCTGTGCAATAAAGCTCAACATAAATGGTCATCAAGAAACCTAGATAACAAATCAATAAAAAGTAGGGGGAAGAAAGAGGCTAAAGGATTTAACAAAGAAAAAGATGCTTTACAGAAGAAAGAGGTTTCCATGACTTGATCATCAAGTGAAACATTTCTCATCAACCCCATTTTAATTGCCACATTTTTTGCAATGCCAAATAAAACTAAGAACTTACCATTGCCCGGTACCAAGAATTATCTGCAAGAAAATGACAAAGGACAGTGTCACCCTTCTTAGGATTGAAAGCACCAAGCAGAGGAGCTTCTTGAAGGTTCAAAAAAGCAAGCTGTTGTTGAAGGGATGCTATCTTTTGATCCCCAACGGGCTGGGCATAGAATTTACCACCACCCAAGACTTCTGTAACCGTTACCTAAGAATGTATAACAATGGAACAAATCATTCAGCATTTTTCAACACAGAAAAAGGTCATTTATGCAACAGTATCCTGAGCACCTTGAGAACTTCTTGCTGTTTATTTTCAACAGTTGCACTACTAGATACTTCCTCCCCTTCAACATAATTTTCCCAGATCTGCAATACAAATCACTTTAGAATAGTAAACAGGAAAAGAACAGTGGTAATGTCAAGCATGGTTAGGGACCTCCTTACTTTCAACTTTTGCCTCTTGGCAGACTGTTCAGCTTGCTCCAGAAGGTGAAAATCAGGTATTCTGTCACTGCCAAAGGAGGTTTGAAGTTTTGCAAGACCAGCTTCAAGGAGTGTAACTGCGACATTGGTCCTTGACTCCCATAAGGATCCCAAGAAAGTTCCAGTTCTATCAACAGTTTCCACCTCAATCTGAAAACATTAAAAAAAAAATACATATAATTTTTATTTTAAAAAAAAGCAACAATATGGAGGAATCTTAAGTTCACAGAGAAACCCCTGATTACCTCAACATCTCTCTGCATTATCTTTCGCCTCATTAGTGCTATTGCTTCATCAGAATATGGCTCATCACGACCAGGACATCTGACACCAGAGAATGAGAAAGCAATGCTGCAAGTTTCTTTTGGAATTAACAATTTAAAACGATGGCCACTGAGGACATATTCCACTACAGCAGGGATTTTTCTACTTCGGTGCAAGAAAGGCAAGAAATCTTTGGCTTTCTTTGCTGACGCCTAAAATGAATCAAAAGGAAAAAACTTGTTTCAACAATATTTTATAAGCTTCAGAGTAAGAGCAAAGTTTAATATAAATTATCAATTTTTCTCAACCGTGGTCAAGTCAGTTATATGCATGACAGGAGAATCCTTGGCAGAATAGATCCCTTTCCTTCCAGAACTGGCACGTGATTCAGCAGCAAGAAGAGCATCATAGTAGTTTGATCTCTCTTCAAAGTCACGATGTCTAATGACAGTTCCAAAGCCACGGCCAACTACCAACTCAGCGACATTCACACCAGTTTGCTGACTTCCAGCAGGTGGAACAGATGAAGGGGCATCATCACCTTCAGCTTTAACATTGGACAAAAGGAATACTGATCCAAAATCCATTGCTCTAGCTTCAGCAGCTCCTGATGGAACTGCAGATCCATCTGCTGGACCAACCTTTCTAGAATACTCCATTTGAACATTCACCTGAAAACAGATGCAATCAATTATAACTGTATTCACCAATGATATCAAAATAAGGCATCATAAAAAAATTTCATACTTGACGACCAATGAGGCGTGTTCTCAAGAACTCCTTTGCTTCACGAGCATACGGAGCTGGTTTTTCATCTCTACGAGGATTGCCCATTTTTGGACACCTAATACTTGAAAGGTTGACTCGCCGCTCCGCTAGTGGACTGCCATATGGAATGGAATCATCGGCAACAATAATGCAATCTCCACTTACAACCTCAACCACCTGAAAAAAGTCAAGTCAAAATATTATACACTTATATGACTGATGATTGACTATTTGGCATAAACCAATAACTAGAGAAAATTTTACCTTTCCTGTAAAATTTTGGTCATGAATAGCCTTTGAATTTGTAGGTGGTGGTACATAGTTTGTCCAAATCCTTAACCTGCTTTTCTTCGCCTGAAGCTCTGCAGTCTTCAGCCTTCGCTTTGCCTCTTCTTCCATCATACTTGCACTCCATTCAACATATTTGGCAAAACCCTGATGATGGAAGAAATCAAAATGAGAGAGATTTTCAGGATATTTTAACTGATATCTTATCAGATGAAAAGACAAGGAGCATTCGAATCTCCCTCCAGAAAACTATAATGCATATAGCACAATTCAAATACCAAATCTACAGGAATATAAACCATGGAAATAGACTCCAACTAAAATGTCAGGCAGCAGAGACTGTGTAGAAGTGTTATTGCATTAAAAAATATAAATAAACAAGAACAAAATAACTAAAAGAAATTGATGATTGATAAAACATACATACTTTATTTCATCTAGTTTTTTTATCGAAAGAACAAAGTAGCAAATCATTGGAGACAATATTCCACCAAAAAAAAAATAGTATTGATGTTTTCTTTTGATAGGCCACCTGCTACTATGAAACCATAAAGCCATCAGGAAGAGCAAGCAGAATGTTTCCTTTCCAAATTCATCTAGTTGGTAGCTAGTTAATAAAATACTCATTTGAAGCTTCAATACATAATATATCAAGTTCATATATATATATATATATATGAACTTTAGCATGTCAGTAATTGACATACATATATATATATATCAGTTACTGACATGCCCCAACTATGGACCCTCCTCAAATTAAGTACAATTCAAGTAGTTACAAGCTTGTTGCCCCATATAAACCAACGTAGACATGCTAAAGTAGAAAATCATTGCAGGAAATATTTCAAGCCCAACAAGAATCAAGTTAAACAAAATAAATCACAGTAATATCACTGCACAGGTGAAGCACATACATTTTCCACAAGCTCCAATGCCAGGTCTTTTGCTGATTCACCATCAGGATAATACACTGACCCAATCAAATTGCTGAACTTATCAACACCTTCCAGGACAATCCGAACCTACATACCCACTTGGAATTTAGAAAACATGCTGAAATGCAACAAGCAATATAAATTACAGAAGCAGATTACCCACATCTCGATTCAATACTCTCATCTCAGTGAAAAATTTAGCTTCAGGTGCAAAAGGATCAGCGGCAGTTTCAGCAGATGTTGAAACTGTGAGTCTTTGGGCAGATGTAAGCGGGGCTCGAGGTTCCCCAGGAACATCTCCATTAGTCTCATCAGCTGTCACCTCCGATTCAACAACACTTTCAGATACGGCTCTCCTTCCCATTTGTGGGGCCTAATTTAAAGGGAAAACAATTATTGGCATGCTTAAAAAATGGTAGCAATAGCAACAGAATTTATGATACATACCTGAATTCCAGCAACGAAAACTTGGACAAACTGAAACTCAGGGAGCAAATAGATGCGAACAGTACTACCATCACGAACCTGCTCAACAATTCCTTCCATGGGCCTGCCCTTGTTTGCAGCTAACAAACCCATAGCATCCAAGTTGCTAGGGTCACCAATGGCAGAAGGTGGTAGACTTCTGATTGATGCCTCGGCAGCACCAGGGATCTGCAATTAGCCACAAAATCATATATGATGCACTCATGACAGGTTTCTATATTAGATCGGAATAGGAATTACACTTCTCCATTTTCTATCACATTCTAGCATCACCTCGAAGGAGAGCCTTGGTGCAACAGTTGGAGTATTTGCCATGTGACTCATGGGTTGGAGTCATGGAATTAGCCTCTTGCAAATACAAGGTAAGGCTGCCTACTATAGACCCACACAGTGGGTCTGACCCTTCCCTGGACCCCGCGCATACCAGGAGCTTTATAGCACCAGGTTACCCTTTTTATTCTAGCATCATGCCATCTAGTCGTTTTAAATGGAAATGGAAATGGATGAAGTATTTATAAAATATATTGGATGACAAAGCATAACTTCATTCTGTAATTAAACCTTATTTTGATAGGAAACAAGAAAATACTCATTTCCACAACAGGCAAGTTAATATTAAATGCAACATGTAAATTGGTCAACTTTGAGATAACAACAGTAGGTAACGCTTTACGTCAGCAAAGATACCTAACACAATCCATGTTGGTTTCAACTTTCAAGTAAATCAAGTTGCCAAGTAAGAAAGGGGTTTACATCTAATTTTTGAAGTTGCAACTAAAGCAGACCTTGTTCACCAATTATAAAGGTTTTTTTTTAAATTGCATTATATGCTAGTTAACTGTCTAACGATCCAACATTTAAAAGGATGAAAACTCCGAAACAAACCTTGCTCCAACGACCAAGGCCTTCTTGTTTAGCTTGTTCTTCCAATCGTAACAATTCCGCTAGGTAAGGACTCGCTTCTCCTTTCTGTTGTCCCTGCTCTCTCATCTGCATGAATAAAACCACAACAATGCAATTCAGCAATGGAAAAATAATTCAAGCACAGCACATCTACACAGAAACACACAGTATTCAACCTTTGCCCATCCTGCAGAAACAACCAGCATTGCGACATTTTTGTCCCCAAGAAAAACCGTGCCAAAGTCACGATTTATGGATGGCACATTGTAATCAACCCTGAAGGTCACCTCCTGTTCCAATAATATATCAGGTCAGAGACTTAGAATGCTTTATCAGAAGGAAATAAAACCATAATAGGCAATCAAAACAGCAACTTTATTTTGCACGCACCTTCCCTATGCAGAGCTTCCTTAGAAACTCTCTACTTTCCCACGCAAATGGCTCGTCCACACCACCTCTACGTGCCTAGCAAAATTTTTAAACAGATAGAAAACTTGATGACGAAATTGGAACACAGTAATTAAATTATAACATAAAACACATTTTTAAATTCTCAATACACAGTTTCCACAAAATTACCAGTCTAGGAGCAATTAGAGATGATAAAGTGATGGTCTTTTCAGGCAGAGGACCAGGTTTGGTGCTGGCCATGGCCACAATGACCAAGCAATCCCCTGAAGGAACAGCTTTCACCTTTCCTCTGTACCATCCAGTCGCTGTTGATGCCATTTTCAACAGCTAACTTGCGATCTGCCATCCACCAAAAAATAAGATTCATCAAACTTAAAATTATTTCCAAATGGCATTCAAACAAAAAAAAATTGAGAATTTCAATTTTCATCCATGCATTTATAGATTCTTCTACGAAGGCTCAGATCCACAACAACAGAAGCATAAAACGCCATGAATCGCCGCATGCATGAGACAATTCCAATTGAGATCCGAAAATGGAAGAAAATGAGGAAACGGAGCGCATGCAAAATGCGTGGAATGAATGAATACCGAAACAGAGATCTAAAATAAATAATGATTGATAGGTAGAAGATTCAATTATCAATCACAAGTGGCAGCGATATAAAACCGATACCTTTTGAGAGGAACCAATATAGAGATAGAGATGAGTTCTCCCTTCTCAGTTGCGAACTGCGATCGATGAGATATTCAGAACCGAGAATTCGGCGGCGGATCACGATTTCAGAGTTGAGACTTGAGACCTGAGTGAGAGAGACTGATGGTTATATTTATGTTATGTAAAAGGAGGTGGCGGAGAGCTTAATTCTGAACTGTGTGAGTGAGTGTTAAGTGTAGCCCCTCCTTTTCGGGTAAAATTACGGAAAGTACCAATTTGAATCAAACCAAAATGAGCATCCTCTTCCTCGTCGTTATATTTAGGTGAAGAGACAATAACATCCTTGATTGTACTTCTCTATTTTTTTTGTAAAAGAAAATAAATAGCAAATCTTATTCTTATATAATCCTTGCGGACAAGTTACTGCCTCACTTTTGACGTATATTCTGGTGTTTTTTTTTTTTTAGGTTACGTTCGTGTTACAAACTCTCATCTATTTTTCACCTTTTCTTTAACACTGACTTGAATGTATCCCTGACTAACACCATTGACCGCACACAAGGTGAACTAATGGTAAAAGTAAACTATACTAACTTATCAACTTGTCATTAATTAATACAAATATAGCTCATTAAGATGAAATCAGAAAAATGCGAACTGTTACAAAAGTTGTTTTTACGAATTTTTATGAATGAGATATGTTTCAGGGTGAATTTTGTGAAGTTATAGCATAATGAGGAGAATGTGGATATGTAAACACAATGAGATATGAACAAAATGAGAATTAGGTCGTAGTGGTCAAAGGGAGAATGAGAAAGACATTCATAATAAGTCTCTTTCGAGGATTAAGTGGGATTCTCCTTAGAGTATGTAATTTTAGGGAGTGAAAATGTCGCTTTATCAAGTTTGAATGTCTAGAAGTTTATAATATTTTGAAGTAAATGTTTGACTAAGGTTTCTTGTTGTCGTGGTTGTTGTGTATTTTCTAATATCTGTTATGGCTTTTATATATAGGTTTCTTGGTAGTACATGACAAAAGGGTTGGGTTGACTTCTTGGTTTGAATTTGGACGAGGTTTCTATCTAGTGATAAATTATGATGGTCGCATATTTTTATGGAGTATGAGATTTGAGTCATTTGTGAGAAGAATAAGTCAACATGTTAGCCTCCAAGCCCCTTACTGCAAGGCCTCTAGATTCATCTTAGTTTTATCACGCAGGTCCTTCTTACGCAGACAATGATCCTTTAAAATGAGAATTCTTGTAAAGTGAGCAGGTAAGTCTACATCAACTATTGATAGATGGGTCTACTAATCTATCAATAATTGATGTAGACTTATTTATTCACTTTATAAAAATTATCACTTTAAATGATTCTTATTCTTCTTAGGCAGTGACCCTTAGGGTAACCTCCTATCAAAGTAAATGAACAAAGATCCTTTAAATTAAGGATTCTTGTAAAGTGAGCAAATAAGCTCACATCAACTATTGATAATTGATGTAGACCCATCTATCAATGATTGATATGAGCTTATTTACTCACTTTATAAGAATTCCCACTTTAGAATTATCCTTGTCCCTTCTAAACTACAAAGGCAAGCTTGGTTCCCAACGAATGTAGCTTTGCAACAGCAAATAGGCGTTGCCTTATACTTAGCATCGTTTGCTGCATTAAATGTTATTTGTCTTGTTCTGATTCCTTCAAGTTACAGTTGGATCTCAACGATTTTGGTTCTGATTTAATTTTTCTCTAAAGCAAGATGACATATTGTTTTCTTAACTCAGATAAAATTTGATTGTAGTGTGTGAAACAATTATGGTTTCCAAATTTAATCAAACATATACTTTATCTCATTAGTAGAATTTGTAAAATTAATTAAAAAAAATCTAAAATGATAGTCAATATCAATCGATCAATATAGTATAAGTAGTATAATTTATCCCTAAAGATTTTATACAAATTGTTACAAATACACAATCACACTTTCAATAAGTTTTAAAAAGGGTAAATCGGTAATAAAGATGCCAACGATAAACAAAATGAATTCAATTGACTTCACTTAAAATGTTTATGTTCAATTTCTAAAGTTAGCAATCTCTCTTAATAGGTAACATATCCAATTAAAGGTAGTAACATATAAATTATCGCGAAGGATAGTAACATATTCTAACTTTCAAAAAGAGTAGTATTGCAAAATTTAATTGTATTATTCATATAAATATATAAAGAAACAATCCAGCCAAAAAAGCCTTAGCTCAAGTGGTATTAAATCGTTTTAAAATTACTTGATTTTGAAACCGAATTCTTCTAAAGACATTAAATATTAACTTTAATCTATCATTTCTGTCCTCACACTAGGTTTCATTCCTAATTTAAAAGAAAAAATCCTCATTTTGAAATTGTAAAAGTTAATACTTAAATGCTTCTGATTTTTTATACTTTTTATTTGAGAGATTATAAAGATATGTAGAGGATATGGTCCAAAAAGAAAGCCTAATTTAAATCTTAAGAAAAAAAAGAAGAAGAAAAGTCCCATTAATGTGGCTTATTTGGCTGGCACATATGCTTTCAAGTTTTTAGTAGGTGTATGAAACTCTTATGGTACATTCGGCTCTCTAAAAATATTTATGATTCGATTTAGTTAAATTTCAATTGAAAAATCCAACCAAATCTATTTACAAATAACTTTGACTATTTAGTTGAATAACTAAGTTAACTTATCAAATTTTTGATTCCCAATAATCAAATGACTAATGTTAAGGAATGAATTTTGTTTTTTGATTGCATATTCCTAATACGACTAAAGAAAGCTCCTAGATAGAAAGAGTAAATGAAATTCCCATGCGATCTGCTAAAGCAAATGGTGAAATTTGGTAAAAATGCGGCAAAGTAGTAGGCAATTGTAAATGAACTGAAATGAACGAAAATGGAAGAACAACAAATGTTGTAAGTTGAAAGCAAATATATGTAGGCAAAAATATGGAAGAAAATATGGTAACATTGATTGATTGGTTTTGTTGATATTGTTATCGTGTTTTACAATGAAACTCTCAACATTATTTATAGATTAAAATTATAACGTTAGTGGCTCTATACACTATCTACCACATTCTACTAATACTCCCCATGTTTGTGCTAATGATTAACAGCATACAAACCAACTAGCTCAACTGACTATTATTGTTAACTTTGTCTATATACAATACATTTGCTAGCCGAGGGACTAACCCACTATTCTAAAAATATGAGAAACAAGTGTTCCTAATATCTTCTATATGAATCTTCACGTAGTTGTCTCAAAACAGCCTCCAACGTTCAAGAAACCACTTCAACCAGCAACTTCTATCTTTAAGGTATTGTGCTTGACTTGGTCAACGGCTTTTCCTTTGAATCACCTCACGGCCTCCAAACAAACTTCATACCTTTTGGGCCCACCTTGTGCATTTAGCCCTATACAATAGTATCTTTCAATTAGCGGCACACTGCTTGCTTTTAGCCAAGCTCATCTTACCTCTTCGGCTATTGAAAGGCTTGTCTAGCTTCGACTAATTTAGTTGAAGCCACCTTTTTTGGGAGTTAACAAGATCAAACCAATCAAATTACTCTTGTGATTAATTGTTCGGTTTAGTTCCTATTGGATATTGATTTTGTTCAATCTACCACATTTTATAAATATTTCATCCATGCATCAAATTGATTCAAAGCAAAAATTATCATAGATGTATTATAATGATAAAGATAATAGAGTTTAAGCACGCGTGCGTCAGACAACTATCATTTTGATAGCCATCTATCTACTAATTATAATGGATTTCAAAAGGATTTGAATCGCCTAGCTCACCAAATGTAGGTGTAGTGATGCTCGTAACTACATCGATGGAGATTCAGTTATGCTCACTAAAAGGAGGGTGTCCATTTGGCCATTTATGGTATACTGTTTGACCATGAGAGAGGGGGAGAGTGTTGGTGGCTGAGAATGAGATTCAACAATGGAGTCTCTCAATTGAGTGTGGCGAGAACTATAAGAATTAAAACTCAAATGATTATGAACTATCCATACCAAAACCTTTCTTAATTTAAACTTTTTTTATTTATGTTTCCATTTGGTTGATCATTATAAATGATAATGCTTGCAATTGGATTTCTGCCTTATCATTGGCTTTTCCGTCCAAATAACTGCCTCCATATGTTAATCGAGCCACATTACGCATGATTTGTGATTGTGCTGTTATGTCAGCAGTTGTTGCACAACATCCTCTTTTTATTTTTTATTTAAATTTAATTATTTGAAATATGGTCAGCATGGGCGTTCATGAGTTAATTTGGTTTGGATTTTATGAAAAAATAAATTCAAACCAATCAAATTTAATTGGTTTAGTTTAATTTGACTCTACAATTTTTTTCTTTTTTTGCCAACCCAAAACAAACCAACTCAATCTAAAATGAGTTGATTTGATTTGGGTCATGGGGTTGTTCATTTTAATAAAAAAAACTTTTAATAAGACAAAGATAAATAACACAATAAATTAAACATAATAAAATAAATAAATAAATTATTAACTAAACAAATAAAATAAATATGACAACAAAATAATCTGCATCAAAATAAAAGTTACAAAAAAAGATAAACTTTACATGTATAGGGAAAAAGAAAAGATAAGGTGCAATCACACCTCATAAAACAAAGGTTAGGACATAATGATTCATTGATATATCATATAATCTTCTAAGGACATTCAAATAAAGAATGAAATGAAAAATTTAATTTGTAATTTAATTAAGACACATAATATATAAGTAATTGGCATTTGTTAAAAAAAATTCATTGTGTCATCGGATTTCAAAATCACAAATCTAATAACCAAACTAATGGAGATTGATTTTTATCGAGTTTGATTCAATACAAGTCGATTACTCAAATCAAACCAAACTAATTTATAATTTGGTTTGAATTTTTGGGTTCATCAAGTTAACCCAACCCAATGAACACTCCTAATGGCCAACATCAAATCTAGCTAGATATTTTTAGGAACCAAGCCATCTTTGGTACAAATTACTGATTTTAGTTGCATTTTTCTCCTTATTGGTTGGATAAGACTTCTTTAAAATGAACTTACATGTAAAATAAGTAAGAGTATATATATCCTTGAATTATTAGTGGATGAAGATTTTAATATACTTTAAATTGCATCAATAATAAATATACATTTACTTATTCACTTTAAAAGATATTTTTTTTATTGACACACTTCTTACTTAACATTGACTTATCCTGATTTTCTGTGGCCGAATTTTCTTTCTTGCATTTTACCCCCAATCAAAAGCAGCCAATCTTCCACTGTGGGAATGAACAATCCAAGAATCCACAATTCCACATTAAAAAAAAAAACGTTGCAAATTAGATTAGGAATATCAAGCCTATCCTGTCTTCGAAAATCTCCACTAGAGTAGATGGTCCCCTTGAACCTGTTGGCTGTTGCAACTTGCAAGCGGTCGACAAGATTCGTGAAGCCCGCTATCTTATAGTTCTGTTCTATGGTGACACTTGAATACTGCAATTTTTTTGTTGAATGACTAAATAACTACTCAAATTATTCAATTCAAAGTTTAAATTGAATGATTGTTATTTAGTCCTTCATCATAAACATCATCAGGCAAATCAGATACACCCAACTCGCAAGAGTGAAAGAAATTATCCAAAAATCCAATAACCATTGGACCAAATGTTACTTTTGCCACTTGAGGGTTGCAAAACCCTGACCTTTCGGATTACAAATGTTGATCAGACAACTGAAATTATCCATTTTCCTATTTAAGGTTAAACCATAGTTACTGAATTCACTCAACCACCGAACGAATTGTGTACCAGATCTGCTGTACCGCATACCACATACCCAATTCGTCATAAAAAATGTATTACTCGTACTCGTACCGCATATCCTCACCTACAGCATTTCTGATAACTATGGTTTAAACTCACGTACCTAATCCCAATTGGCATTTCCCACTTCGTGGATCTTCCACCATCATTAAAATCACAAAGCAAGTGCATAAACACCATCACTTAGAGAACACAAACAGCTGTTGATCATTTGCAAAAATAGTTTATTCCCTCACTCAATGGCCTATGCTCTTTTTAAGTCTGTGAAAATGATTATACATTTATATCCTTATATGCATATACAACAAATTACTAATGCCCCTAGTTGTAATTGGTAGCAGAGGTGCAGGTATAACTCGGTGTTGAAACCGTTGGAACCAGATGCAAAACCCTGGCAGGGTAAATAACAGTAGGTGGATCAGGGAATCTTATCATTTGGACCAAGATCATTGATAGGTGGGCGCTGTTTGTGGTGATTGGTGACTGATTGGTAAGCCATTGCCAACGCCAGAGCCTGCAAACAAAGAGGTGGAAAAAAATGACAAATTGAGGATCAAGTTATAGATTATTCTAATAACAAAGATAGAAGATACTAAACACAGATTGCAGTCACAAGCGTACAATGTGATCACGGTTAGGGGGAGCATAAATGCCAGTGGGGACGGTGGTTCTTCTGCTGCTGCCACCAGGTAGTGGATTGGAGATATTAGTAAATCCTGTTGGCACTACTATCACTGGTAAACCAACAAGATTTCCTAGGCAAACTTTCTCCCAGTCAGTTGCATTGCCAATGAATGCATCCACAGTGAAACTCTCTCTTATTTCTTTGAATAACCTTCCCCGTGCTCTTTGTGCCTGCAGACAATAATTTAAATCCCAATGCCAACATATTATAGCTAAAAATAATATAATGATATTGATTTATGCTATGCAAACATTAACCTGATTTTTCTGCCAGTCAGCTACATAATAATGCAGGCCATACTGCCCAAAAAAATAAATACAGGCCATGAAAATTAATATGACAAGAGATTCAGTCACTCAAGTTTGTGTTTGTCTTATATTTCCCAAGTTTTTTTTCTTTTTCTGGAGCTAAACAAATATGTAAAAGAGAGAATCTATTGGCAATGCAGAACAGTATTCATATAAAATTATGACTTAACGGACCAAATAAAAGACCTGTATATAGTCCACTGCTGGAATTAAGCGAGCACGACGTAGTTCAGTGGGCCACTGTTCTTGGGCTTCATACACATTATCCTGGCCTGAGAGTTGCCACTCATCAAAGTGAGCCAGCATATCAACATCCATTGTGAAATTTAAGATACCTTGAACAGAATCAACTGTATAATTTAGTTTGAAGGGGACCATCTTGACACCCTTTGATGCAAGAACATGAACAACCTAGAGTTGTCAAAGCAAAAGAAGTTTAATTTCATGTATTATCCCAACAACATTCAACAAATGCACATGTCTTCATGGAATTTGGCAATATATGATCTCAAACCTCATCTTGTATCATATGTCCTTGCAAAATATTTTGAATGACTAACCTCCATTTCAGCATCATCAAGATATCCAACTGTCAACTTAGTAATGTCAACCAGGAACGGATCATCAAGGGAGCTCTCTTTTGACGAGAGATCATCAGGATCTCTTCCTCGAATAATGTCCAGAACAACAGCACAATCAGTTGCAGATCTACAGAAAGGGCCAAGCTTATCCTAGTAGAAAGATTACATGTCAGTTTCAACATTTACAGCATCCTACAACAAAAGAACAGGATAATTTGGGTTTTACCAAGCTTTCTGAAATGCTCATTACACCACTTCGACCAACGGTACCAAAAGTTGGGCGCAATGCTGTCACTCCACAGCGAGCTGCAGGATAAGTAATGGATCCAGATGTTTCCGAACCAATTGCAAATGGAACCATACCTGTAATGCAAATAAACAAAATCATGTAACAGAATAATACAGATGATTCACATATATAAAGGAAACTAAAAATGCACCCTAAAGAAACGGAAATTAAAATAAAATTTTAAATACATTCTGACCCGTAATTGATAAAATAAACCATATGATGAAATATAAGCACACATAGACTACAAAGGAAGAAAGAAGGAAACAAACAAACAATAGTGCAGGCATTAATGGAATCTCTGAACAGTACCTGCTGAGGTGCTTGCTGCAGGTCCAGCAGATGACCCTGTAGAAAATTCCTCAATATTCCACGGATTCCTAGTTCTGCCACCAAACCAGATATCATCATATGCCAGTGACCCAGACACAAGCTTTGCAACAAGAACAGCCCCCGAAGACTTCAACCTGTATTGAACAACATCATCAACTATACACAAAATTGTAGCCATAGAGATAATTTCTGGTTGTAGAGTTGCATTTTGCCGTAGACATTACCTCTTATAGACCCAAGCTTCCTTGTCAATAACTTGATTTTTGAATGATTTTGAACCCCAGGTTGTTCTGTATTTGGGCACTGATATTATGTCCTTCAATCCATATGGAATTCCATGAAGAGGCCCTTCAATGAAAGCCAAGATTTAATTTAAAAAAGAAAAATCTTTCAATAGTCCAGTGCTTATACAGTTCTTCCTAAAAGAAAGTAGAAAGTAGCAACTTTCTAATCTTAAAAACTTCATATTCTGCAACAGCTCTGCTTAAACAGAATGAAGCCTGTTGCAAGGTATGGGATAGACAGATATAAATTATATTCAATCCTGTAATCGCTCATAAAAAATTGTATTTATCCTTTTAAAAGTGATTTTGCTGATATAACAAATGTATTGTTCAGGATGTATAGGAATTTTATATTGATGATACTAGGATGGTTAGGCTTCCGGAAAAATGCAATGGTCCATATTGATATTTCTAAAACGAAAAATTAACTTTTGAATGTTCACATGCTAGGAAAATATAACTACCCAGATAGACTCCTTGGCTAAGCAACTCATCAGCTTCTTTCGCTTGCTTGTGTGCCAACTCTTCAGTATAAGTGATCACGGCTTCAAGAATAGGATTGTACCTGGTGTTCATTCCACATGACATGGTTAAGTGGGAAGACATAAGTTTCAAATATTACTGGAATTCTCCTTACCAAAAGCACAAAACATAAACACAATACATAGTACAACAATTGCTAACACAGTACAACAATTGCTAACACATTAGCATTCCAGCACTACTTTTTCAATCTTCGCAAGAATATTTGTGTAAGCTCCTGAGAAGTAATTTGTTTTGTTTTGATGAGTTCACCTAATTCAAGAACCTGTTTTGAAACATGGGAAAAAAAGCCATTCACGAAATAATAACACTACACATGATAAAATGTTTATATCAGATATAATCAAATTCAAATTATTAGTCTGTCTGCAATGGATCACTTACACTCATAAACGCAATATCTTCTTCAGATTCAGGTCTCTGTATCCCAGAGATGAAAGGATAGTTGAACCTTTTGTTTGCAGAATGAACTGGTCGATAGTCCCAGTCAGCATTGAAAATTAAAGGAGAAGGATAATGCAGCCCTCCATTTTCAGAAGCTACAAGTTTCCGATTGGCTACTATAATCGGAATATTGAACTCGCTTACACCCTTATCAATCTCCTCAATCTAAGAGGAACAGAATTAGTCACCACCAAGCATCATAGTAACACCAAATTCACAAGTCAACGAAACTACCTGTTTATCATTGAAGGAGTCGGCATCAAGTAAACCTAACAAACGTCTTTGGCACGAAACATCACCAATCTTCTCTGAAAATTGAGATTGATTCTTACTTCCCTGATTGATTACCCAAAAAAGAAAATTTGTGAAAATAACGTGTTATAAAGGAATGCTTACAATACTCGCGCCTGAACTTATGGCACCAAACCTTTGTTACAGTTTATTACACTAGAGTCTAAACCTTTGTCATTGAAGAAGTTGCAAATATTGTTTGCTTACATCCATAACCAAATATAACATGGGTTTGGTACTTTGGTATGCAATCTTGGCGTGGTACAAATGAAATGGAATAGCTGCCCATAATCTTAAGCAGTCAGAAATTAACCTGCAATTTCTGACAGAACATTTGCCATATTCTTTTTAAGGTTCTCACCTGTTGTACATTTGTCAGGGGTATAAAAACGCATAGGTTGTGTTAAGAATGAATAAAAATAAAAAATGATTTAATTTGAATTGATTTAATTTAAAATCAAATTTATATTTAGAACTTAAAAAAATAAATAAGAATTGAATTAAATTTTGTGTTTAAAATTCATTAAATTAAAATTAATTTGATTTAATTTTATTATTTTATATTTTAACACTTATAAAAAGTGGTTAGAAATAATTATTAAAGGTAAAATAATTTATTTATTTCAAATCAAATCAAATCTTAACAAATCTTATTAAATTTGATGAAATTTTTAAAACAAAAGAAGTGAAATTAATAAAATTTTAAAAATTAAATCATTTCTTATTTTTTAAGATTCAAAACATAAAATTTAATTAAATTTAATTTATAAAATAAATTATTTTTATTTTTTTACATTTCAAACACACTCAAAGTATTTATTTTCATACAAATATAATTAAAGAAGTTGGGAATCAGATAAACTCTATCCTTGGGTTTCACTAACCTGTTGTACATAGAATCATCCAATAAAATTCCATAAAATCATTTGTAAGAAGTTAAAAGCATGGGATTATTTTGAAAAATAAAATAAATTCCCAATTATGAATTCCGAGCTTTGTCAACTAGAACGTATATAGGAAATTTAAAAAAATCCAATCTGAATGAACAGATGCTGATATAGCTTATCATAACTAATATCACAAAATCATTTTCATTTTTTTCCTTTTATCGCAAAGTTAATAAAGCTAGGGGAAAAAAAAAGGCATCTCGTGAGTTAACAAGACGCTGGTGTAACTGTGAAGGCTAAAGCAGTAAATTCTGCATTGATTTAATTCTTTTTCTAGACAATATGTTTCGCGTTTCCATCATATAACACTTCAAAAGGGGACTTCGTTATGAAGATTGAAGAGTGAGAAAGGTACCATGTTTGTGTCGTCTCCGTTGGAACAAAAATGTGGAGGGTGCGTTAGGGAGGAGGATTGGGAAGGGTGAGGAAGGGCGAGAAGCGTTACAACCGAAACAAGAACATGGAAGCTAATTATTATAGTAGCTACTGAAAAGTGGAAGCTGTGAATGTCACCGCTAGCGCTACCACGTGTCGATTCTATAACTGCTTGCAGAGGACACTTGTTCTTCGGCATAGCGTCCTCTTTTGCCTTCTCTGAGTTCTCTCACTCTCTCTGGAAATCGGAACCTAGATTTGTTTTATTTCTTGCGGTACCACTTTCATGTTTAAGACTAGGTTTAAAGAATGAGGATGGAGTTATCTTCTTGATTCAATGGTTTAAGTTTATTAAATTATGATAAAATAAATTCAAGTTCTTAATTTAATGAACTTGAGTTATTAGATAAAGAATATAATTTTTTTTTTTCTTAAAAAAAAAAAGATCTTAATACATGTTTAAATGATAAGTAGTGAAAATGATGTTAACAAAAGGAATGAAAATAATTTTTTTAAAGAATTTTAAAATATATAAAAAGATAATAAAATATATAAAAAAAAATTTTCAAAGGCTTAATTTTTATTTTTTAAATTAAAATGAAATAAAAAATATATAAATAATGAAATTATGTTTATGTTTTGTTTTATTATTAATTTTTTAAATAAAAAGAATAATAATTATATTTTTTTTTTTTTGTTCATCTTTATGTATTTTTTTTTTTTGTCATTAATAAAATAATATTCAAACACAAGTAAAGAGATAATGTCTTTAATAATGGATTATTATTCAATTTTAGTAAGAAAAAATTATAATATATTTTAAATTAAATAAAAATAAATATATCTTTATTTTTTTACTTTAAAAATTTTAGATAAAAAATTTCTGGTCAGTGTCAGTGTGTTGAATAAGTCAAATGTTTTGGTGGTTGACCTGTATCGAACAATTTGTTAGTCATAGGTAGTCCAAAATTCCATGCTATATTACGTTCAAAATTTACACGAGTTGGATTGACTTGATGTCTTGATGTATTACTATTTCACTCCTATAAAAGGACATCAGACGACTGAGTAAAAACTCTAGTTTATCATCTCTTATTGTTGCTTTTTAGTCCTTTATCCATTAAAGTTTAAAGTTTAAACTGTAACACAGCGTTAGGTGAATCGGACTTTTCTCCAATTGCTTTAGGTGCTGCAGTAGCGATTTAGATAATTTATTTTTTATTCAATAGTTAATATTTTTTTATTTTTTAATATTAAAAATATTTTTTAATATTAAATTAATACATTTTAATATTAATTATTAAATAAAAAATAAATAATCCAAATCATTAGTAGAGGTGCTGCAGCTTAAAAAAAGTCGGATCCGCGTTAGGTAGGTAGATTTTCGGGGAGCAATCCCAACTTGCGAATAAGGATGGAAATAAATAAATGCCCATTATCATCGACTGTACTGACTGTTTTTAAGCTGCACAGACTGACTGTTTAGAAAATGAGTCAATTTCAGTCTTTTTGCTTTATTTTATTTAGTAGGTCAGTCTGGCCTCTCAAATAAGCGCATGTTAGGCTATTAAGTAGGCTTTTGTTTATATTTATTTATAAAATTATATTTTATTTTATTTTTCAATGACCTTTCAAGGCTGTTTTTTTAAAGCAGCTTATTTGAGAATATATATGAAGCGCTTAGGCATGTTTAGCTATTTAGAGCGCTTTAATATAAATCGAGCTTCTAAGCAGCAACTGCCGTCGCTTCCTAAACAGTAAGTAGTGCGCCAGTAAAAAGGCCTTTGACAAAATAAGTCGTTTGCAGCTAAATATTTATAATAATGCTTGACTGTTTAGAGTGAAACCTGCACTTTTCACTGTTTTATCCCTACTTGCGAGCAAGACATTATCATAAAGGATGGTTTAATTGATAAAATTATAAAAAAAAATGCTTAATGTAAGTATTAAACTAGTTATAGTTTGCAAAAAGATATTATTTAATACGAACAAACATGCAAATTCAATATCTTATTTAATTTAAAACAAAAGAAATATGGTCTATTTATTTCTGGTATAACGTTATTATTCTCTTCTTCTTTTTTAAAAAAATAAAAATAAAAAATTACTGTTCTATAGTCTTCATTAGTTTTGCAACAATAGCATATCAAAATATATATAATTGATTTTATTGCTAACTACCTAAAACATGATGCTTATTTAGATGATCTGTGCAGGTCAAGATAAGCGGATTGACCTTAAACTTATTCAGGTGCAGGAGGTCAAGATAAGTGGATTGACCTTAAACGTATTCTCACCCTATTTGTAGTGTGAAAATTTTTTTTAATGGTCTTACCTCTAAAATAAATAAATAAAAATGTATATATTTATTTTTAAATTAATCTTAAATACTTATTTACTTTAAAAATATACTCACTTTCAAAAAAAAAAAAATCTTATCTTTTGTAGTGCGATTTCACCCCACTCGACCTTAACCCACACCTCAGTGAATTGGGTAATATGGGATTGATAAACTTTTAATGAATATTTGTAATGTATGTAATCTATCGAATAAAGTCTCTACTGCGACATGTGTAGAGAAGGAAAAGGTTAGAGATATAGAGTTTTACAAGTTCTGTTATTTGTGTATTAGATAGATTTTTTAAAAATTAAATATATATTATGAATTTTTATTTAATAATAAATATTATTTCAAGTTTAAATTAGCTTAATTTATTTTAAGTAAATTTTATAGTTAAAATATTTTTAAAAAATCATTTGGTTTAAAGTTTTTTAAGAGCAAAAAAATCAATCCAGATACACTTAAAATTTTATAAAGTATAATACAGAGTCTCATTTAAAATTTAATAATCATATGACTTGATTTTATTTTATTTATTTGTAATAATATTTAGATGCACTTTTAAATTTATATACGTAATTTAAATGAAAAAAGACCATTGCATATTTTTTGACATGTTAAGTGATTTTTTAGCACATGAAAAACCTTTATAATCATTATTTTTATCTTTCATTTTTTAATTTTATAATATATTTTTATAACTCAATATTAATTATATTTTAATAATTTTTTCTCTTAATAAAGATATCATATACTAAACATGATATCTGTTTACTATTTTATCTTATATATTTATACAATCTTAACCGCATCTTATGTTAATATTTAAAGTACAAATAAAATAAAAAATATATTATCAATGTAATATATTGAAATTAAATAGAATTATAATATTATTCAAATATTTTTATCATTAAAAGTTTTAAGATTAAAATTAAAAGGTTATAAGACATTTTACTTATATATATTTTTATTTGTCTCTATTTAAGATTACTTTTTGAAATAAAGTATGCGTTTTTTTTATAATTTATTAAAAATTATACTTTGATTTCTATTTTTAAATCAATTCAAAAATGAAAAAAAAATGACGTTAAAAAATTTGAAAAGTCAAGAAAGATAAATGAAATAAATGAAAAGACAAAAAACAAATAAAATAAATAATGTTATAATTAAAAAATTTAAAAAATCAAAATTAAAAAAAATGCCACGTAAGAGTTGTAGTGAAAGAATTTTTAGATTATATAATAGGTTTATATACCTAAGATATTTTGGCAATTTTAGTTAACGAATATATGCGCCATCACCTTCATTTATTATTTTAAAATAAAAATCTCCACTCTCGCTCTATTGCGAGAAAACCCTTCGAAATTACGAATACCTGTAATAATGAGGATTTTTGCTATTTTAAGACATTTGATACTGTCTTCTCTAAAACAAACAAGTACTAGTTAACGGGGGAATCTACTAATGTGCCATAAGCATCAAATTTATTTATTAAATTATTATTTTTTTAAAATTATTTATCAAAATGTCATCGTTTTTGTCACGCTAGACTATTTTATTAATTATTGGATGACGTGGGATGCACCAATGCGCCTGGCGTATCCATGTGGGATGCGCCCATCACGCGCTGGCGCATCCCACGCGATGAATCGTCAGCGCATTACGCGATCCCACGTGATACGCCAGCGCATTGGCGTATCTGACGTGGTCAATGCCAATATTTAACATATTAGTATTAAATGACCGGCTCTACCAAAAAATTGCATCTTTTCATGCTGAAAATGTTGTGTAGTATTGTCATTTAGTCGTATGAGCCTAGTGGATATGAAAAATAAACTGTTGTACCATCAAAACTGATACAAATGCGTCTATTATTAATTATGTAAAGTCTTCACCCAATTAAATGAAAGATCAAGTCCAGGTTTAGAAAATTGTTTCAATGAAATAATGAAACTAAACGTTACAAATTAAATCTAATTATAAGCAACTATTAGCACTGTTAGCATATTACAATCAATCAATTTGTACACTTTGGATTGATTTTAAAAATCGAAGCTGATTACACTCTTAACGTCATGACCGGTTCATTGGCAAGAATATAATCTTATAGAAGCTAACAAATTCAATTAACCTTATATATATGAAAAATTTAATCGTTCTGATTCTATGAAAAATTCAATCAATTCAATCGTTCTGATTCTATGAAAAATTCGACAGAATATCCCCTAAAAATTAGATGTTCTCAAAATAATGTATATCATATATATATATATATACATTTATATATATATTATAAAGTGCTTTTATACATATACATACAATCATCTCAATCTAAGAAAATGTAATAAAAGAATAAGAAATTCATACATGAAGTACAATGACTACATCAATGAGAAGGACCAGGATCAGAATGTGGTGGTCTGTAAGGGGGATCAGAAGAAGGTTCTGACTGTGAGGGGTGAGGAGGATATGGTGGGTAACCCATATATGGTGGATATGGAAAAGACGGTGTCAGGATAAAAGTCAAAGGATATGGTGGATAAGTGTAAGCAGGTGGTGGGTATGCTGTAGATGGTGGGCAAGATAGAGGTGGTGGCTGAGATGGTGGATAAGTAGCAGTAGAACTGGACGAGGGCTGAGTCCTAGGCACACCCAAAGAATCAGAGTTCTCTGAAGGTCATAATCGATATCGAGTACTCGCTAACCCTCTCTTTCTACGGCGCGGTCTCTGCTCATCGGATATATCGGATGGTCCTGGGATGTCATTTGCAGAAGGAGCTGAACGAAACTGAGATAAGGTAATGCGATCATGCTCCCTCACTGAAGCTAATATGTCCTCCATGGATTGTAAAAGGCTAGCCGTACTAAAGCCCGAACTAGGATTCCTAGCCAAAGCATGGACGTTCTCCGCAATATCAGCCTAACATACAGATCTCAATATGTCATCACCAATATAAAATACATTTAGCAAATAGTATAACATATTGGTAAAAAACTAACTACGGATCCAATAGAAGCACCAGTACGAGAAATCCAACGTCTAGTAATTCTTCTGTACCAGCGCATGTACTCAGAATGCGCGGTGAGGGAAGCTCCCACTGGCCGTCCAGTAACACATCTTTCCCTCTGACTATCCCAGATGATTATGTGTGGTAGGTGTGTAACTCACCGATCCTCGTCATGTCGTCCGGCTAAAGTAATCAAGTGCAACTCATCAGGTTGGTGTGGTCTCCGCGGTATTGGTTGGTCCAGACCAAACTGACGCATCACCCTATCTGACTGGTGCCACTCAACAATATGAAAAAAGATAAGCGGAATCACTGCCAATATAATGTCTCTACTAGGGACACAAAAATCTGGTAGTGAAGCCACAATCTCATCCGTATAAGGTTGCCATGTTATCTGCAAAATTATGTGTTCAAAACATTAGAAAGCAAGTGAAAATAACATGCATAAATCAATGTAAAAAAATATTGACCTCATTACTCTTCAACTGGTCAAAGAATCGGCGATAGTACGAAAGCATCCCCATTGGGGTTTCATTCAATACCTTGTGTTTATGCCACCTATTTAAATGTCAGAGTAATATGATGTCAAAACAAGTATTGCATATAACAAACTAATATAAACAAAAGATATTTTGAGAAACTTACTGAAATCCCAGTGGACGTTGGTGACCACGATCAGCAGCATAGGCAGCCAGCAGGACAGGATCACTATCATCTACAAGTGCAGGGACCAGGGGTGGAAATCTATGTCAAACCCAGTACTGCAACAAAATACAAGCACCTCCAATCTCGTGCACGCTGTGGTCTGTGGCCTTGCACAGCTCTCTGTACAAGTACGCCAAGACCGCAGATCCCCAACTGTAATGTCCAGTAGCCTCAAAGTCTTCCAAGAGTGGAAGGAACATCATATGCACGTATCTACCAGAATGGTCAAGAAATAGCAATCCCCCGATCAACCGAAGTATATATGCTCGTGTACAGTGCATCACATAAGCAGCTCCATCGGCCTTAGTCAGTCGTCTACTGAATGCACTCCAAAGCCATGACATATCGATAAATCCACCCGATACGCGTGACTCAGGCGGCTGTGAACCTAACAAGTCCTCACATAGCTGCATCCAATTTCCACATGATGTACGGCTAGTAACGGCATCGCCGTCAATAGGAAGTCCTGAGATAATGGCTACGTCCCCCAATGTGATGGTACACTCTCCAGTCGGCATATGAAATGTGTGTTTCTCGGGATGCCATCTCTCAACCAACGCCGTAATCAATGAGTGATCGATGGTGCAATATCCCATGTGGCCAACCCTCACGAAACCAGCCTGATGTAGATATGGGAGCATCTGCTCATCTGCATCCATATGTCAGAATTTATGAGCACGTCTAACATGTAGATGACGATCAAGTTGGCCTTGCCATATATGCTGTGAAACATGAAACTCCTGCAACTCCAGTACTGAAGGGTCCTCTGGGCCTGGGCGCAAGTGGAATGTCATGTCTACAACTGTAGATAGAAACAATAGATAAGTCTTCAAATAATAAAACATACTATAAAATGAATATACATAATAAACATGAGTGTATTAAACATAAAAGCAGAAGGAGGAATGATATTAAACAAACATAATCAAATCTGTGTTGATTAACAAAGTAGATGGTTCATCAAACATAATCAAATGTAAACAAACATAATCAAGTCTCAATTACACACTGATAGTCATCAAATGTTACATTAATTATGAAATTATGTCCTAATCAAGTAGATGGCCCGACGACAACTATGTGAGTTATGTTCAGATTCACCACATTTTTTTATATCTTTGTCCCAGTCCGGGCTCACGCCAATCCATCTTATTTCTAAGTCGAGTTGATTTCGGTCGACCTTTAGATCTAAGCAATTGACGATCGGGTACCAATGTAATCGCCGGAGCTGGTGGCCACCATGGTTCATCCTTAATGACTCCCCAATCAATCTCATAAGCCATGTAAAAAGTATGCATTCTGTAAATACTATGCACATATTGAAAAGCGTTACGTGTCCTAGAAGAACATGCAGCTATTGCATGAGAGCAAGGGAAATGCAACGCTTGAAACAGGCCACAGTCACATGTGGGTTCATCAAGGTTTACAGAATATTTAACTCCACCCTGCTGTGTTATAGGGTTGAATGCCTCTTCGACCAAAAATCTGGTAGAATGTATATCAAATCGATGGACTTGATGAGAGCTTGCCTTGAGCACTTTGACATTCCAGCTCTTCATAAATCATCAGTCCAATCAGCCCCATCAACAACTCTCTCGTTTGCCTCATCCTTTCGATTAACAAAGTACTCTACCAATTTATAATATGTCATCTGAACCAGTGCGGTTATTAGTAGGTTTCTGCCACCTTTCAACACTCCATTCATGCACTCAGACAAGTTCGTCGTCATATGACCAAACCTGTGGCCACCATCATATGCTAAACTCCATTATTGTTTTGGAATCAAATTAATCCAATGTGCCATTTCGAGAGTAGCGGTCAACTTTTCCAACCTAGCCTCAAATTTGTATGTCATTGGTTCATACCCTGTGTGTAGAATATTGAATGAGTTAATATTAACAAGAAATCTTGTAGTATGATAAGTAGTACCCTAAACACATAAGAATGCAAGAAATGTTTAATTACATATGTTAATCAAATATTTCTTTAGGGCCAGATTGCAGAAGGCGCTGTTAAAGTTGCTAGCAATATGTTGAATACAAAAGACATTATGTGCATGCGGTGGCTGCCATCCCAGCTGTGGGTTCACCACTGACTGTATGATGCCTTGATGTCGGTCAGATATCAAGGACAAGTCATGTTGTTGTGTGACATGTTTGCGAATCAAGACTAAGAGCCAACTCCAAGCATCCTTTGTTTCTCCTTCAACAATGGCAAATGCAATTGGCAAAGGTTTTCTATCACCATCTTGAGTTGTTGCAATCAATAGTTTATGACGTAATTACCATACAAATGAGTGCCATCAATCTGAATAATGGGCTTGCAGTATTGGAATCCAACAAAACATGGTTTGAATGTCCAAAATAAGCGATGCAATACAAGTTTTGAACGGTCAACTCTATTGCGCTCGACATAATCAACAGTTTGTATCTTCACCACTGTGCTTGGCATGTCTCTTTGCATGGCAAGTATCCATCTAGGCAACACCGCATAAGATTTATCCCAGTCTCCAAATACCTTCACAATGGCAATTTGTTTTGCCTTCTAAGCTTTTCGATAAGACACATCATATCCAAATTGACATCGAACCCTTTCAATAATTAGGCATACAGGTAAATCAGGTTTTTGCTTAACCATCTCTAGAATGCAAGAACATATCATAACAGAATCTAACTTCTGATGATCTTGTGACAGAGCAGGGTTGACATAAGTGTGAGGTCCATCATATTTTCTAATTTCCCACATGTTTGATTTCTTGCCTTGAATGACCCTGAGCCTCCACATACAACCATCAGCACATCTTGGACACTTAACAATTAGTCGCTGTGTATCAGAATCCTCAATCTTGTAATTCTGATATCTAATAATCGAATAATGTTTTAAGGCCAACTTGACAGCATCTTTACAGGGAAATTGCAATCCAACATAAAATTCTTGATCTGGACTCCAAATACCACGAGAATCTAATTCAGGCAAATTATCAGGTGTATTCAACGCATCCCAATTGATTTCAGAAAATCGAGGGCATGGAGGCACAAATGTAGATTCAGGAGCAACTACCAATGGAGGAGCAAGTTGTTGTATATTTACATCAGGGTCAGATTGATCTTCTTCTAAGTCAGTGTCTGTATCTTCACCCTCAGGCATCTCTCCTTCATCATTGATTGTGTCAGATAATGCATCTGTCATAAGCGGGTTATCGGACTCGAAATCCAACCTAAATGAGCTCCATTCAGGCATTGCAGATGTACCAACTTCCTGAGATTGTACTAGGACAGGAGTATGTGTCATAGAGAATTGAGTATTGATAGGGTACGATGATTCAACAAGATTAGAAGGGCCAGCTTGTAACCCTATTTCAGAAGGACCTGCAACATGCTCATTGTGCTCACTCGTTTCTGTCTCCACATACAACTCCATGGAAGTTAAGTTAGCATGTTGATCAAAGCAATCAATCATGCAACCAACGTCTTCATCATCTTCTAATGGAAGACCTATCCATTTCAGTACATTGCTCCATTGTGAAAATCTATACACAATACAGGAGACAACTTGATTTTCTTGGAGCTTTAATTTTAAATGAATTCTCCTTTTCAGAAGCTCAAAAGTCGTATCACATTGAATCATGATAGACTTAGGACGAGGACCTTCAAACATTAAACCCTCTTCACCTTCGTACATTCTCTCATTGTAGTAAATGAGAATAACAAGGTGTTTGGTCATCTTAAACTTCTGAATAATAACAACACAACATAGATAAAATCAATTAACACATTTGACAACTGAAACAAATATGTTTTATACCCAACTGATTTCAATCTCAATAAATCAACAATTTAATTCAATTCAAAATAATAAATAAAATTACAAAACCCAACTAATAATCAAATTGTTATTTTTTGTACGAACAAATTTCAAAAACCTATTAGCTAACAAAACAACAAATATACAGGAGATAACAATAATCAATAATCCTACAAATAAACTACATATACAACACACAATAAATATACAAACTTAAAAATAAATACAATAATATATTTTTCAGCAAACAAAATAAGTGACAGGGTAAAAATACTTACATATATGTGTGAGCAGAAGTTATAACCAAAGGAGAGTTTCAGAGAGTTTAGAGAGATAAAATTTTTAGAGAGAAGGTGAAAATTTGAGAAATGAAGGAAGTGGCCGTGAAAGGGAGAGGGGAGGGGGGGTTATTGGCGTGTGGCTTGATGCAACACGCCTGGCGCATCCACGAGAGATGCGCCAACACGCCTGACCCATCCACGTGGGATGTGCCAACACGCCTGGCGCATCCACGTGGCCCCCTAAAGAATAAAATAATCCAACGTGACAAAAACGATGACATTTTGATAAATAGTTTAAAATCATGGCAATTTGGTAAATAAGTTTGTGGGAAAGGGCATTTTGGTCAAAAAGCCCTAGTTAACGTCATTATATATAATAAACCTTCATTGTGATTCTTTATCCAAAAATAGATAAGTTCTATTAATATTTGTTTCTTTTATCTATGTTAAGGTTTGTTATGCTTTTTTTTTTAAAACAAAATTAGAGTTTCATTTTTTAAGGGTATTTGTGTCATTTTATTCTCCTAAGTAAAAAAAAAATTCAAAGTTGGTTTTAAAAATAAGGGATGGAGAGCGACAGAGATATCATCTCTTCTTCTTCATTTTCATGAAGCAATAGGCTTTACTTGAAGTCACACTCACTTCTCTTCATTTCTTTCATTTTGACATTAGATTATTGTACCTACTTGTACTATGAGTTTGTGATAAGTTTCTACACTTTTATTCTTATTTACTTTATATCAAATTTCATATTCTCTCAAGTTTTATTATCTTAAAAATAGTAAGTGAATGTATTTTGAGACTTTGAAGTAAAAATTTAAGAGAGTAGAAAGTTAGCTCTAGTAAGTGGGAATAAGAAAGTCAAACCTTGATTTTTCTCATAAATTTCTTGAAAACCCTAAACCTTATAATTATGAATTTTACTTAATCTTTTCACTTGTTAGTTCAACTCTAAATGAAATTTCTAAAACTTTATCAATTGCAAATTGTAATTATAGTGCAATTATTTTATTTATTCATGGTGCTAGTGTTATTTTGAAAACTTGGTTTATGATAGGACACAATGGTATCATTTAATTCATGTAGTCGACCCCACCTAATGGGAAAAAGCTTGATTGTTATTGTTGTTGTTGTATGGTGCTGGTGTTTTAAATTCTTAATATCTAGTGGATAACTCTAAGTTTTAAGGGAAAAAAAGTCCTCCTTTGAGGTTGCTTCTTAATGTAAGTCATTGTTTCATTAACTACAAGAAAAACACAGTTTTGCAGTAGATATTTTGGGGGGATTCAACTCCGCCGCAAATGGAGGCATTTTTTGTGGCAAATTATAATTCATCTCAATTTGCGGCAGATCCATTTGCGATTGATTATTCCCTACCAATTTTTTCGGCAACACATTCACCATGGAATTTTTTTTGTTTATAAAAAAATGTTTGCGGCTGATAATTTCACAACAAATTATTAAACAGAATAGAAATTTATTTTAAAATTTATTCTTATAAAAAATAAAAAAACTTTGTGGCGGATAAATTTGCTGCAAATTATTAAATAGAATAAAAAATTATCCTTAAATTAAAAAAAAACATTTGCAGCGGATTTTAAAAAATTATTTTATAATTAAAAAAAAGATTTACGACATATCTAAAATGCGATCTGCCTTATAGAGGCTCATTTTTTTTCAACCTCTCTCATCATTCACTGCTCCGCTTCTGCTGTCCTTCCTGCTGTCACTACCACTGTCAGTGTCGCTACCTGTCGCGCATCGCACTGTACTACGCCGCATCTGAAGCTCCTTCAGTTGCCGCTGCATCGTGCTGTCGTCGCTGCCTCACGCTGCTACTCCAATCGGCCACACCTATCGCGCTCCACTGTCGTTGCATCACGCCTCCACCGCTGTCGTTTCAGTGCGTGCAATGCAAAGTCGTTCACTATTGGTACACTTGGCTTCAAGTTCTTCTTCTAATGTTTGACAATTCGAGATTTTCTTTGGGTTACTATTTTTTCCTAAATTGTACAAAACATGTTGAGTTTTCTTATTCGGTTAAATAAAAGACTTTCATGATTACTCTAATATTATTTTTTGTTAGAAATTTTAATTTTGATGCCAATGTGTAAATTGTATGGGGTTTGCAATTTGTTTTCTTGGTCTAAGTGTGTGTGTGTGTGTTTTGTTTTTTGGGAGTGGATTTTGTGTGATCTCTAAACTCCACAATATACTACGTTTGTTTGTAAACCACAAAGAAAAAACATGCAAAATGTTTGGCTTGGTTTGCATCCATGATAGGATCTCTTCAGTCCATTCTTGAACATAATTAGCTTACACCAGATCAGCTGGTTATTACTTTGTACCAAATGATGGTTATTGCCAGTGGAAAAAAAATCTTGTTGCAACTTTGATATGTGCATAAACTGCGGTTGAAGGTGTTTTGTAGTGCTTAATTATTTGACTATTAATTCCAAATTAATGGCTGAATAAAATCAAGTCTCACTATATTTTTCAATGTGTTGAGACTCTACTGTCTACCTAGTATCTTCCTCAACACTGGTGGATTCTTGCACACTGGAGGTTGCATTTCTACAAGTACCCATGCGCAGAAATTGGTAACTATCATCGTCAATTGTTTAGTAATATGTTTTATTATTTTGTTTTATTTTCTCATTATTACAGGCTAAGGCTTGGGGTAGAGAACCCACAGTTGATGAGACCTTTCATCACAAACATTTGAAGAAAGCATATCGTGAATGAGTTTCTACAAAAGCTAAGAATACATATGTTAGTATTTCTTTTGAATTTATAAAATTTAATATTAACTCATTTTATAACAACAGTCATAAGATATTTTTTATTTCCATCTTTAGAATAAATTTAAAGTTAAGGAATCTGAACCATTTTTTCAGTGCTCAAATGAAGAAGGGACATATGGTACACAAATGACCAATCGAGAGTTTTAGATTAAAATTGTTGGCGGGATAAAGAATGGTCATGTTTATGGCCTTGATTCTGAAGCATCTATTTATGACCATGGAGAGTCATCCTCCTTAAGGCTTGGATCAAGTCAAGTTCTTGAACACGTTATTAATCAAGTTAAGTCAATCTTTTCCTTTTTCTTATTTTTGGTTAATTATTTTTTATCCCATAAAAGAAAAACTTATTGCAGATTTTTGTGGGTTTAGAGATGAGTTGTGGAATGAATTAATGAATTTGTGTTTACATATATTAATCAATTTAAGGAGTAGTTGCAGCAGAAGATGGAGGATCAGGCTCAGGAGATTCAACAGCGAATAGAGTAGCAGAGCCAACAACGTGACCAACAACGTGAGGCAAAATGAAAAATGCGATTTGAACGATACCAGCATCAACAGAATAAACGAATTGGTAATTTGTTGAAATCATATTTAACAGTCGCTGTCGCTCAGCCAAGCCAGCAACAGCCACTATTAGAAGAAGACAATGAGGATACTGAATATGATCATGAAGATGACAGTGATGATAAGGATATGGATTGAAATTGATGTTTGAGTGTTGTATGAATTCTTATATTTCTTTTAAACTTTTTTATGGATTAGGTTGTATTTGAACAAACTTTGTTTAAGTAATATAATTTGTTATGTTTGTTTTATGGATTGGTTAGATGCATTGACAAGAAGATTTGAATGTGTAAAAATTGTTTATGGAAATTTTGGTTAGATGCATTGCAGTTTTTCAACATTTATTTTAAATATTTTATTTAATCCAAAAAATTTGAGGTAGATATTTTCGCCACAAACTTGTATAGAAATCAGCGGTAAAAATCCCCCGCTAATTTAAGGTGGATCTAATTTGCAGTGAAAAAATTTGCCGTTAATTTGTGGTGAAAAAATCCTCCTGTAATTTGCATTGAAAAAATCTGCCACAAATTATTGGTGAAAAATCCGCTGCAACATCGCAACTCCGGCACCGGATGCTAGCGTATCATCGGAGAGATTTGTGGTGACTTTTGTGGTGGATATATTCACCGCAAAATTTGTGGTGGAAACTAAATTCACCGCAAACTAAATTGCAATGACCATTTTTGCGGCAGTCACTAATTCGCCACAAATTTTTAATTTGCGGCAAATTCATCCTTCACAAATTTTAAGTTTTTTTGTAGGGATTTATCTTGACTTGTCAAAATATTTGTTTATGACCAAATTCAGTGAGCACTACACAACTTGCTTCTTCGAGTGTTGTGGGAATCGATTGAGTTGGTTCTTTATATTTGTGAGTGAATAGTTTACACTGTGACATATTTTGAAATTTAAACCTTTTATCACATATTTATATTTCTTCTAATAGTATTTCAAACCAAGTTTCCTTTATTATTTGAAGAGTTGGAAATTTGGAGTTCTTTATAATTGTTTTGGTTATAGCCTCAAGCTTCATATTTTGGGAAAACAAAATCTTTAAGTTAACTTATGATTTTATTTTATGACGATTATACTTTTGGAGCTATATTTTAGTGACCTTGTGACCTATTGAGTTATTAATCTTGAAAGCTAGTCAATGATGATTTTGAATTTTTGTTATGAAAATTAAGCTATAAGAGTTGTGTGTTAAAACTCTGTTCACCGTTAGCGAAGAAATATAATAGCATATGTTCCGCTTGTCGTGGCAAAGAGAAATAAAGGCGTGTGTTCTGCTTACCGTGGTGAATAGAGATAACGACGTGTGATCCACCTGCCGTGATTAAGAGAGGTAATGACTAATGTGCATATAATAGATATAGAGATTTTGTTTAGGATATGAGATGAGATTTGTTAAGTAGAGTTGAATTCATTTACGATTATAAATCTATTTCTAGAAAAGAAAGCATGTGGCAAATGATTTTATTTATAAACTTCATTTTATTTAATTATTGTGTTTTTAGTTATTTTGCACAGCTTAGATATTCGTGTCATTACTTGTTTCCCCTTCTTGTTCACTATGTTTATTATGTCCTTAGTGAGTCTATGTGACTCACCCCATTCATTTTCCTTTCAAATTCGTAGGTGTTGTTAAGTAGCGAGTTCCGGGGATTTGCTATTATGCCCAGGAGGAATTATCTTTTGGTAGACCTTCATTATCATTGGTGGCTAGTGTTACATGTCGACTCCAGTATTTTGCAGCTATAGAAAATAAAGTTTATTTCTTTCTTTTAATGTATATATATATATATATGACCATAAAGTCTTGATATGTCATTTCTGTATAACTGGCTCAGTTTGTACTTGTGAGTTATAACTGATGCTAAATGATTATGTTTGTGTTGGATCTGAGTATGTATTATTGATCAAGTCTAAATAAGATGTGTGAATTATCCAATTTTTAGATAAAACTCTGTCAGATTCTTGGTAAACTTAATTTAAGTTTTAAATTATTTTCTTAATTTGATATTGTATTGTTAGACTTATCAAGCTAGTTAAGTGTTAAGTATCACTAATTTGTGCGCCAGTCACGGCCTAAGATTGGGTTGTAACATTAATATTAGATAATAGGTATTATAAGGAGTTATATCTCAAGCAAGCTAAACATTTGAGGTAAATTACGTATGTCTCAATAACTTTTTGATACGTCCATTTTGCAACATTACATTTGTCTCGTAGTCGAATTCAATAAAACAAAAACACAACCATAAGACAAAACGTATAATTTGAAGTAAATTTTGGGTTACTATTTTAGGAGAAGCTTTTTTTTAACACGGGTTGAACTAATAGTCCTAAGTTTATCTTATAGTTAAATCTCGATAAAATAAAAGCATAGTTAAGAAAAGTGTATAGTAAATTATTTAGTTGTTGATATAAGACACGATGCAGTATTATAGAGGTTAAGGCTTGAGAGTTACCAGCAATTACGCCATAAAGTTTAGAAATTGGAGTATAGCACTTCATCAAGTATTATAGACCTATTAAAGAAGCCTTACTTGTTATTTTGAAATTTGAACGGACCAACTACGCCGATCATTTACATCACCTATAATTCATTTACAATTTTTCATTCGTTTTGTGTTATTAAGCTTTTTATATTATCAACTCAATTTTTAACTGCTGATTATATTTCATATTTTAAATTCTTATCGCTCAAGTTATGAATCATTTACTATTAATAATCCTTATTTCCTTTTGGGAGGATTTGTCGAGAAACATGTTCCGTTAGATTGATTTGTATTGGAATCTTTTTCATGAATTTTATGGAGAAAGGGACTGACTAGTTTTTTTATATTTCTAAGTTTTGTTTATTCATCACTCTTTTGGATAATTGTTATAAGCTCATCTTTATTCTTTAAATAAATCAATAAAAGCATATTAGTTTTCTATTTATTGATGCTCTAACATTACATTAAGGATCAAAAGTTTAAATGTTATTCATGAATTTTTTTATAGTAGTTGCTCTGGTGCAATTAAAAAGTAAATGCAACCAGTGGTATTTCATAATTTTTTAATACTATTTTAACACATAAGCTTATAAATTAAAGTCATTAATTTATGTCACAAGGGTGTTTTGTAATTTTTTATTTGCTAAACTCACATTAAAGATTATTTTTGTAAATTTGTAAAAAATAAAACACATTATCCATATATGTAATTATAATTAAAAAATAAATATGATTTTTTTAATATACCCACTCAATTATTCTATTTTTCTAATCTTTAGAAATAAAAAAACTTTAAACTCCCTAATTGAAAGAACTTTAGCCTTAGTTTTATTTGCTAAACTCCTCTTAAGAGTTATTTTATAAATTTGTAAACAATAAAGTTATTCACTCACTCTCTTCAAGCTCTAGTGAGCACTAGGCACCTACTACAATATCATGCTGTAAGTAAAAATTTTTAACATATGATCTACGAATACTCGTTAAAGAATTAAATGTATAAATATTAAATAAAAGATATAATATTTAATATATTAATAAATTAATAAATTATAATTTTTATTTAATATTATTTATTTTAAATTTTTTTATTAAGTATTTTTAAGATATTTATTAAAAAAATTAGTTTTTATTATGTACTAGTATAACCATGTATATCACAATAATTATGAGAATAAAAGTGTGTTTAGATTAATTAAAAAATATTTTAATAATTAATTATATGTATAATTAATTATAAAAAAATTAATTATGATAAAAAAATTATATTTAGATATATTAATCAAAAAATAATTTTAAATAATATGTTTTGTTTAAATTATATAAATAAAAATCATTTTTCATAATAAAGTCAAAGCAAACATCTCAAATTTTATAATCCAACAAACATCTCAAATCTTAATTATAATCAAAATGTTTAAAATAATAACTTTGATTATAAATAACTTCTAATGTAAAAATAATAATATTTACATTATAATTAATTTTAACTATTTTATCCAAATATCTTACAATCTATTAAAAAGAATATTTTCATAAAATAAATTATAAAAAAATATTTTTTTCCAATCGTGCTCTTTATTATTTTACTTGAGTTTTTCGTATATCATAATCATATTAAAAGAGAAATAAACATTCAACTAAAAAAATGGACATTAAGATTTGTAATATGTTTTATTTTTTATAAATTTACAAAATAACTCTTAAGAGGAATTTAACAAATAAAAATTTACAAAATATTTTTATAATATAAATCGATAACTTTAATTTATATGTTTATGTGTTAAAATAATATTGGCATATTTTAAAATGTCATTGGTGACATTTACTTTTTAATTGTACCAGAAAAATATTATTTTTTATTTATTTATTCAGGAAAGGGCCCACCATGAGAGGAAAGGGAAAGAAAAGACAGAATGAGCAAGAGAGTACCCTGATTGCATGTATCCCATAGTTCTACCAGTTAAACTATTTCAAGAAACTGAATAATTTTATATATCTAACGTTAACAAGTACCCTTTTAATTTGAGAGACATCAATAAAAACGTAGCACGTAATTGGGAAAGAGTCAAGATCCTTTCTGACACGAAAAAATTATTTGTTTAGATAACTATAAAACCAGGTAAGAATTCCATACAAGGAACTTAACATCTCGGGAAAGAGTCAATGTCCTTTCTAACCTCAATACATTATTGCTGTCTGTAACTATAAAAGCATATAAAAATTCCATAAAAGGAACTTAATTATAAAATCATTCTACAACCATAAATTCAGATAAGAAATTTCATACAAGGAACTTGTAAAATATGATATTATATTTTTTTTCAGATGTTATCTTAAAACACTGTAGTCGCCCACTCTGTCCAAGGCAGAGGAATGCGATTTATCTATACGTTTGAATTTGATATATGCAATGGTCTTTTACGCCCACAGGTGTTCTGCCGGAGGCTTCATGGATTGTGGCAGGGAATAAAATAAGACAGTGGTTTCTTATCTGTCCACAATCCACATCATATTTTTGTCATTTCCAGATGAAGTGCAGAGAAGTCAACTTGCTATGAAACAAATAACAACTTCTTCTTCTCCCCACAAGTTATAACAGTATTTGGGGTGGTTCATATTGGCCTGCGCTGCTAGTGCTTAGTCTTGCCTGTCAAAGTCAAAAATCATATTAACGTGTTACATTTTCCTTGTTGCACAAAAACAAGTCATATTTATTTTAAAAAGAAAAAGAAAAAAAGAGTCATATAAAATAATAAAATCGAAACCTACCTAACCCAGCATGATGCAAACTGCTAAAATTCTTCATTTTAAAGCCTTATTCTCTTAATATTTTCCCAACACTTCTTCCTTACAAAGGAATCAAGAACCAAAATAAGCAGTAGTGGTCATAGATGGAGGGTCTTCTGCCTATGGTTTACAGAGCAATCAAGAAAAACAGAACTCGCAGGAAATACCAGTGTCTTTCGTCAGGAGCTGCTTTAAGCTACAACATCAGCATGGCCGAGATGATCTACCCTCAAATTCAAGATCACGGCTACCAGAAACCTTCAACACAGAACGTGGCTGATGATCATGCAGAGAAAATTGGTCATCGGCGACATAAATCTGTTGGAGATTTCTCTAATGGGTTCTCATCGACTCAGCAAAGAACCCTTGCTGCTGGCTCTCCCGCTTCAAAGCAACTCGTGAGGTTTGGGAGTCATAAAATATTTTCATGCATCACTGGTGTGTAAGGTGTATCCCCTTCATTGATATCCAAAATTGTATATATTGTAAAGACAATGGTGTGGTCTTAATCCAACTAATGTTGTGGTTGTTTGGCTCTATACTTCTATGTGTCAATTAGATATATCTATTGAATGCTCGTATATTGTTTTGGTTGTCAATGATTCTTTGGTTCCAAACTTCCAATCATTGAGTATTTGAAGCTATTTTTTGGGTATATAATTTGTGCTTATTTTCTTTAAGTGAAAGATCATATGACTTACTGCTTTTTCTTTTCGGGTGAAAGATCATATGACTTTCTTATTTATGTGGCTTTGCTGTTAGGTTGCTGGCATTCACTCTCCTCCCAAAAGTGAAATAATTTAATCATGGAGTTCTGAAGTTATTTTTTAAATCGAGTTATATATCATTATCAATTGGATGGATAGCCATATTGGCAAAACAAACATGTTACAATTATGAATTGTCCACTTGTTTTTACTAAAATTACACGTCTATTACAAGAAAATATGTTGAGCTGAATATATTTATTCATGAGTACTTTTTGTTTTGTTAGATCAAACAATGAAATCAACTACTACTATGTAATGCCAAAAAAATCTGAATATAATGGTTAACTTTTAATATGAGAAAGTAGTTTTATCTAATAGTAAACATATTGTGTCAAATGCTTGTAATTTTGCCATTTTGGACTTGTTACAAACTCCTCTCGCTTGTGTGTGTGTATATATATGGGTCCCTAAACTTCATATATATATATATATGGTTTCCATAGTATTACGAGTGAGAGACTAATCTCTTGGAGTAAGGTCAGACGTCCAAGTGGAGATCCCTATTAACGATATTATTTTCATACATATAAATTGTATGATCAAATTCATAATCATATTTTAAGGATATAAATCTCTTTCACTCAGACCAACACAGATTGTTCCCTAAATTTCATATATATAACAACATCTAATAATTTGTTGAGTACTTTTATTAATGTTAAGATGAAATTAGTACCATGTATGATTTGTACAACGTATATAATAAGTAATAATAAGTAATACAATATATGACATGCCATGTATGTTTAGATAATTTATTTGATAATTCATATTTTAGTTTTCTTTTAGGTCAGCTTTAGATCTTTATTTATATTCTCTTAACTGAATATAAATTTTTATGAATTCAAGTGTAAATAGAGGGTAAATCAAGAAGAACATTAGAATAAAATAAAATAGACAAAGTGAAGACCATAAAAATTGAAAAGACATATGAAGTATGAATCTAATTTTTTATGGTTTTTGGTTCAAATGTGGTGTTTGACACTAGTGGGTTGCCAATGGCAGACCTTCTTAGAATTATGGGATGGCTATGGCTACCCAATTTCTTTTAAAAAAAATCATATATATTATATCAACTTTGTTAGTCAATAAATATACTAATAGAGTGATACTATGGAGCCAGAATAAGTGCTCGAAATTGGTTTGCTAGAACCAGATGGCAAGTTATTTAAGTGAGGTGGCTTGTTATTTATATTAATATCTTAAAAAAACAAAAAAAAAATTGGATGAAAGGTGCAGTAAATTTGCAGGATAAAGCGTGGAGCTTTTCCGTTTTTACTCCAATTCAATGGAAGTTGCTCACAAGCAATTTTCTTTCTGTTATGGTTTTTTTCCATCTTTCAAGGTAATGTTATCTAAATTGTCCTCTTTGTCCAGGTGTTCATCTCTACAACTATTTTTTTTTTTTTGTTTCAAATACTCTCTCCCACCTTTAATTAAATGCACTTTCATCAGCACCATTTCTCATAGAGTAAAACCCCCTACACAAGTTGTGTCATCCATGTCTCACTAAACTTCTTCACAATCTTGATGTCCCGGAGATCAATCATGTCGGGCTTCGCCGGGTCATGGGCATCGACAACATATTTGATCAACTACAAGGAAACAAAGAGCTCGATGGACACAGCCATGGCTGTGAGTATATCAATGACCTTCATCGAGGCCTTCTGCAACGAATCAGAATTCACATTAGAGTGAATGGCATGTGAGAGGAGCAACTTGGCAATGACAACCATGGTGGTGGTGCCGTCGCTAGCAGTGGCATTTTGGGACTTGGATAGTTTGACTTGCATTTTGGCAGTGAGTTGAAGGACTTGTTATTTTTACTAATTGAGTATTGAGTGAATTTTTTCATTTTACATATTTTTTGAGCTAAAATTTTATTATCATATTAATGTGGCTACTACTTGCATACGTTAGTTTTTTCTAATGCTTAATTATATATCACATAAATATATTTCACCTTATTAGAAGTTGTAAGTTCATTTCTAAAATATAATAGTAAAGTTTAAACATAAAATAATTGGAACATTTTTAAGACGAAAGCTAGTAATATTTAAGAAAAATATGTAACTTTAACATATTTATCCCTTAAAAAACATAATTTTAATGCTCAAAATTTAAGAATTGAATATGTGAATAAAAAGCTTTTAAAAATTCAAAAGTGGCAATTTATTTGATATTAATCTAAAGACACAAACAAATATGAAAATGTATATTATGTAGTCACACCAAAAATTTGGTCGATCCACCACTGTGAGTTGGTATAAACTAACAAAAACAATTTATTAATGATTATGTCATGTGAAGAATTGGAATATGTTTTCTTGTATTTCTGTAATCAAGGGAGCCGCCTTCCCTTTATTCTCATCTATTGTTCATTATCTTAAACTAACTTGTTTAATACAACCAAGAAACAGTCCACGTTAGTTAACTGAAATTCTTCCATGATTGTATCAATCACGTTATTCAAATGACTATAAAATTGGCATTGCAGTATTTATCTTCAATGTTAGAGAGATAATTACTTAGACAATTTAAAAATATGCAAGACAACTATTTGGTGATATATATGGCCTTTTTTTTTTCTTTCTGTACTAGTATATATTTTGTGTATTTCACGAGATTTTTTTTAATTTAGATAGAATTTTAAAAATTAAAATTTAAAATGATGTTTAAAATAAAAAAAGTGCATGATATTTAGATTAAAAGAGATTTAAAAAAAAGAAAAAAAATATTTTTTAAAATATTTTAAATTTAAAAATTATTTATACAAATTTAGGATTTGATTAAGCAGATAAATAAAGAATTGATAAAGAATTAACTAAGTAAATCTGGGAATTTATTAAAAATATTTGATTTGTAATTGATGAGAAGAAAAAATAGGAGATATTTGAGTGAATAAAGACAACAAACTTAAAATGAAAAAAAGGTAGAATAAATGACATGTGGTAATCAAAGAAAGAGATATTATTCTCATTTATATTATAGGGGTGAATTTTGAAGAACTTTTGATTTTAATACATATATAAAATACTTTTAATGTTTTTATATCATTTTAAGTTTTCATCCCAGTCATAAAAGAGTAATGTTAAATTTACGTCTAGCTAATAATTTCAAAGGTTACCTTCATGATAGATGAATATTTAATGTATGAATAGTTATACGGTTACATATTTAGATCTTAATTATAACAATTTATTGGAGTCAAATCACAGTGAATATCATTGTAAAACCTCAAGTATGACTAGACCACTGAGATAATCAATGTACATGCAAGCTTGTAAAAAAAAAAAAATAATATTTTTATATTAAACAGTATGTATATTTTTTTTATATCTCATCTAATATTATTTATTATATATATTTTTTAATTATTTTTTTATTTAATCATATTCTTTTAAAAAATATGAATAATCTTACACTAATAAAAATATAAGACAAATATTTTTCAAAAAAAAAAAATCAGGGACAAGGATAGGGAAGATATTCCCAATGCAACAGATTCAGGGACAGGAACGTAGACTATATCCTTGTTCTTGTCAAATTATTATAATGCCCTTAATATATATGTCTATTTTAATAATTTGTTTAATTAAATTTGTATTATTTTATAATTAAAAAAGTTAAAAATAATTTTAATTCAGCACAAGCACTACGTTCAATCTTCACCTTATTCTCTTACTCATTTTATAAAATGCCATTGCCCAAACCCATTTACCTTTGTATTATTTTATTAAATTTTACTTTTAAAAAAAAAAATTTCAGGATCGTTACATGTATTTACGAGAACTAGAGAACGGATAAGGAGAAAAAATAAATCGTGGCAGGGATCGAAGATGGGGAAGAGTATGGGTGGCGAGGAAAGGGAATCAGGAGGTACTCTTTGCCCCATCATGCGCTCTCTGCTGTCGTCCTGTAAGGGTGTCATCTTTGAGTTGGTCATCTAAAAAATTTAAATATCAGTTTAGTCATTCATTAAATATTAATTTAATCCTTAAATTGATATTTATTTTATATTATAAAAAAATTAATGTTTCAAATCTTTAAAATATCAATTTAAATATTTACTCACGAAAACAAAGACCATGTCACTGGATGACTGCTCTCCAATTTATTCGTCTTCTCTTCCTCCACCCTATCCCACTTAAACAATGAAAATAATAAAATACTTTTTTTATTTTTTTATTAGATAGGTATAAATAGAAATTTTATTTTTCAATTTTGTGTAATTTGATAATTTTTCACCATCTTAATATAAAATAAACAATAAAAATATCAATATATCATTCATATCTACGACTTGCAATTTTTTTAAATAAAATAACAAGTCAATGGTTAAGAACGACTTACATAAAAATTAGGTAAGTCATGGTAATCATCCCCAAATTATAAAAGTAATTTTTACATATATATAATATAAAATATTTAATGATAAAAGTATTTATTATAAAAAATAAAATGAATAAATTTTAACTATTATATTTTACATAAATAATTATGATTATAATATACATATATAAAATTTTTTATGATCACATAACTTTTAAATAACTTTTAATTTTAATAATTTATATATAATTATATAATTAAAATTTACTTCTTTCATTAAATATGATCCGTATATATATATAATCTTAAATAACTTTTATCATTTTAATTAATTTATAATTTTTACATGAAAACTAAGATTAAAACATAAATATATAATTAAATTTTACTTTAACTTTTAATCTTTCATTTATGTATTTATTATATAAAATGATCTCATCTCATTATCTCACAATAAAAACTATATATATAGGACTTGCAATTTTTTTTAATAAAATAACAAGTCAATGGTTATGAAGAACGACTTACATAAAAACCATGGTTATCGTCCCCAACTTATAAAGCAATACATATTTATATATATATTGACGAGGTAATTTTCACATATATTAAAATATAAGGGATGTATTAAGGAGTCGTGTTTATAAGGCAGACTTTTATTTAAATAGAATCTCAGCCGGGTGGTACTTTTCTAGTAGATAATGTCAAAAATACTTATTAGTAACTATTGCATGAATTAGGATCCTTTCCAGATGTAAAAAAATTATAGAGAGGTGTAATTTTTAATCTTACTCATTGTATTATATTTATTTTTAATATTTTATAATATAAAAATTTGATTTCAATTGTTGAAATCTCCTCCAGTTATTTTTTAACTACTGATAATCATAATTCACTATTGCATATATGCTGAATTAACTTATGAGACTTGACACTTTTTTTTTTTTGACGATTATCGGACTTAACACTTTAGTATGACATATAATTTACCTACATTTCCCTTTAAAAAAGTAAAGAATAAATAATCCATTAAAAAATAAAAGTAAAGAACAAACAAAGGTGGAAATAATAAAACAATAAATAAAAATTAAGTGTAATGGTAATTGAACCATACTTTTAAAAATTATTATCAGAGTTCAAATCTTTAAAAAACAAATTATTAAGCAAACCTCGTAATTACAATAATGTCTAATGACAATTGGTAGAGAAGAAAATGACGGTAAGAATACCCTAATAAAAACAAGAAAAATTCTAAGTAAATAATTTTTTTTATAACAATAAAAATAAAAAACAGACAGAATTGGAAAAGTATGAACATAAATATTATTTAGAAATAGTATGCAGCCGGGAGGGCTAAATCCCGAAACTGCCCCACTTGCATATAACAATATAGCCATGTACAGGTGGACCCATGTAAAAGTGGCTTCATTTTTATTTTAATTATTATATTTTTACATTAAATAGTATATATATTTATTTTTATATTTTATCTAATATCATTAATTATACATAAATTTTATAATTAATTTTCTCATTCAATCATATTTTTTAAAAAGAAATGTTAACAATACTTACACTTTTTTAAGAATATAAGAAAATATTTTTTTTTTATTTAGATTTTGCTTATGATATTTATTAAAGAAGTTAAAATAAAAAAAAATTAAAATTTGAAAAAAAATGTTTAATATATTAAGAGTTGAAAAAGTTTTATTATTTATATTATTTTAGTAAAAACTTTTTATTTTAACATTTTTTAATAAGTGTTCAAGTATTTGTTAACAAATTTTTTTTTTACTAGCTAGGACACGTTTGGTGACATTGTCATCCTAACTATATAACATTGAGAAATTATTACATGTACTTGAAGTAATAATAATATATGATTATGTCAAAAATTGGAAAAGTATGAACATAAATAAGAAGAATTATAGACGGTTAATTCTTAATTTAATAAAATAGTATGCTAATAAAAATCATCCTACATCCTGTTTAGGATGTAGGATTGTTAACACTATTTTTTAAGAGTGTTGATTAAATGAAAAAAAAAGTAAAAAAAATAAGTATGATAAATAATATTAAAAAAATGTAAAACAAGGTATATGAATTATTAATGATAAAAATATCACAACTGTAAATATATATTTTAAGAAGATCTTAAATATTGATTTAAATCATTTTTTTAAAATTTATGTAAATGTGTTTAAAATTAATAGTGAATATCATCTTAAAACATACATTTATTAATGGTCAAGGAATATAGTATAATTTCTCATATAACATTACCCTTATTATTTACTCCATGTTAAAAAAATGGAATTATATTTCCAATTATTGTAAAAAATGAAAATTGGACCGAAATTAATCAACTTAAAACTGTCTGTTTGACTCTTTTTTTAAGAAGTACGAATAAAGACACAAAATATGAATATATTGATACAATAAAATTTTAAAAATTATTAAAAAAATATAAATAAAAAATATTTAAAAATATCAAAATATTTTGTATAATATGTATTAGATAACAATATAATAACTATTTTAAAGTTCGGTGACACATATGCTCCCCTGCATCCGGGAGAGCCCGGCCGGCAGCCGTGTTGTTTATCAATACCATTGGCAGCTATCGTACTGTAGCATATACAAAGCCTCCCCCCAAATATGACATTTTTTAAGTTTAAATCTCTCGCGCGGCATTTGGAATACAGTTGGCGCCAAACCACAGAGAGAGAGAAAGAGAGAGAGAGAGAGAGAGAGAGAGAGTAACAGAAGCGAAATGGTTCAGGTGTGTTTTGTTCTAGATCTGCGGAGCTTGGCACCTCCATTACTAAGAGACTTAAAGCAGGTACACACCTTGAAACCTTTACATTAAACTCTTCCATAATCAAATCATCGAAGCATCCACGCAATAGCATCATTCATTCCTAAAATAGATCCGCGATTTCTGAACGTTTGCGTGTCAATTTTCAGTCGCTGCTTCAACTCGCTAATTTCTATGCCATTTCAAGTCCGTCCTCATCGCCTGGGTGCAAATCGGCCACGCTCGGGGACAAGATTGGTTTGTGCTACATCTTCAACAGCCGCTTATCTTCTTCCGACGAGGTACTGTTTCAGCACCGACTACCTTTTTTTTTCCAATTTCTGATTCGATTGAAAAAATTCAAAATGCATGAGACATGGTTGTACTGAATCTGCTGGTAATGTAGTTGAAAATCGCGTACACTCCCACGGGAAACTTCAATCTACGCGATTTCCACCACGCTGTTAACAACTTGCCCTCCGATGCCTTTCTGCCTCATGTTCATAACAATTCTGGTGATCTTTCTCTCTCTCTGTAGACATATATTTTCCTTTTCTGTTACATCATATTGAATGCTTTGATGATTAATCTTCAGATGTGATGATTTCGAAAGTCTTGAGTGATCGAGTATTGTATTCGTGGCAAGTTAAAGATATCGAGAGAAAAGTAATAGTCATAACTTCGAGCTTGCCTGAAGATGTAGACTCTATAATGCAAAAAAGCCTCATGGTGAGTGAGTGTATTCATGACATAGATTTTCACATTTTATGCTTTTAATGTTGTGCAATAATGATAAACTTTACTTTTGTCCAAAAACTTAAACTGCTGTTTTTTGTTTTTTTCAAAAGGATGCTGCAGATAAATGTGTTTCGGTTGATTTTGCTGTATTTCAGCAAAAGTCAAGCCATCTGAATGGTATCCGTGAAAACATTAACAATTTTCGTCGTTGCATTTCTCATCTTGATAATTGCTCAGTTCAGAACTATATCCCAGGTTAAGTACTCTCACAATGTGTAGTGACCAAATTTACTTTCGTATATAATTGCTTTGGAATAGCATTTGAACTTTGGCTTTAAGAAACAAAAAGAAAGAAAAAATCTCTCTTGCAATAAATGAGCTATTTTCCTAAATTTGGACCTGAAGTTCAAAATTTGCAGATTTCAGAGTATTCCACAGCCTGGTTAAAAGATGGCTGCAGGATTTGAAAGAAGACGTGGAGGAGCCGCTGCTAACTCGTCTCACTTTCAAGGACAATCTTTTAGATTCTGTGAACCATATATTTTGCAACCTGTTTGCACTAGTCAATCCAATAACCAACAGCTTCAGTCAGTGTCAGGTAATATACTCGCAATTCATATTGACTAATTACTTCACCAATTTTGACAGTCGTATAATTTAGAAATAACATGTTTGTGTTGGTTTTTTAGATTAGAATCACACGTAGTCATATACTAACTATTAAGATACTAACCTGCACCAAATAGTGGTTGCCAGCTAGAATTTTTTCACCTCTCGGGATATTACCTCAAGTTCACGCTCTTCGTGGAAAATAAACCTTCTAACAGATTACTGATATATTGTCTAAAGGAATGGGCCTAAATAGATTACTCGTTTTGGGTATAGCCATTTTAACCTATTACCTTTTCTAAACATAACAAATACATGGTTTGCTCAGGGAAAAATTACTTCTAGTCTGTTGATGTTCTCCATATTGTATTATGTCACTCGTAAATAGCGAGTACGCTTTTATGTCAACTTTGAATATCATGTGAGCTAGCAGATTAAGCAGAAAATGTTATGGTTGTACCATTACTGTAAAAGAAATCATAGGTTCATGATAATATGCTATTGAATATATTAGACTAGAGCTATTGCATATACATATTGTTGGAGCTATCAACCGCTCCATTTTGGTTTTGCCATCCATAAATCCAGAAACAAACTGGAGACACTGTCCATGGTTGTAAAGAATATAATTACGCTAGGCAGTTTTAATGATACAAGTCATACGTAAAACCTTCAATAACATCAAGTAGACCTATATCACAATACTAGCTAAACCGTAGCTAGAACATAAGAAACAACAATGTCGTGCAAAATAATTTCATTTTCTAAGTTCCCACCTACTATTATTTATTTTCATTGCTGTTATAACAATTCCAAAATAATTCAGCCTTTCAAATGCCCTTTAAATCATTTATCATGAAATCTCGTGCAATCTAGTAGGTAGAGAGATTATGTTCCTTTTTAGTTTCAGTTCCACTCATTTAAAGGAAAAAGGAGAAGCATTAATTATTGGAATTATATAGACATGCAGATGTCATGGCATTCCTTTAGGGGATGTTGAAAAGAATTTCAAAAGACTTTCTTGTCCAGTCACAGGCTGCAATCTTGAAACATGTGATGTTATTGAAAATTCTGTCAGACTTGGGGAAAAGACAATTCTGTTGCTTCCCTCATTCCATAATTCCCTGAAGCTCCTGCAAATAGCTTCCCCAATTGACATAACTGTTACTGAGAGGATTAACTTGGCATCTCTTGATGAAGGTATGTATTTTTGCTCATGGCATTTCATTTATATTTGATTTCATAGCATTATGCGACAAACATTTCAATTAAACTGCAACATGCACTTGGGAAGTTTAATGAAAGCTGTTGGAACTTCTACTTGATTGAATGATTGCACAATCAAATTGATCTATCTAGCATTTATAGAAATAACCTACTGGAGAGGAAGAAAACATCTTCATTCTTTCACATCCTCCCTTTCTCTTCTTGTCCACTTCAATTTTAAAGTATATTTCACACCAATTTTATTCCTCTTTTATGTCAGTAGAGTGACTGATTAAGCAACTTTGGTGTACCTAGTATCTTATTCCAAACCCATCTCTGTGGTTTCACCATCCTTTCACCTTTAAGGCATCCAATTTCTGCATTTTAAATTTTTATGCAGGTCTTATAATGGGTGCTTCCTTTGTTGTGATTCCATCCCCTTATCATGTGATCGAAGCCACTTCAGATGATGCTGATCAGTCAGACGTGAATGCTCAACGTGTGTAGAAAGCCCCGCTCCCCCTTTGAAATGCTATTTAACAGTCATCATTACTCCTGAATTGTTGTCATTCAATGTATATTGGTCAGAAATTCTTTATAATCTTTATGTTTCTTCCATTACTGTGAGCATGGCTACAATTTGGCAGTTTTTCAAGGCCTTTCTAGTGTTCTACACTCAATGGACCAAGGTTTGATATGCTCTTCAAATTGTGATTTAGAAACAATGGCAGAGGCTCCTTATCATTGCTATTATATTCTGCAGCCATCAGATAATGGGCCAATGCTTCTGAGGGTGAGAAGAACTAACCCTTCTTGCTCTTTATCCCTCTTGATCTCTGCACACTCACCCACAGCAGAATAACAGTAACCGTGCCAGTGCCATTCCAGTTTCATTCTGATGTGTGCGGTAGAATATATGTATTCTGGCTTGTATATCCTGATGATAATTTGTCACTTTCTATTGTAACTGTAACCAATATCAAATAAACATGCAGCGTCTTGCTGGGGCAGAAGAAGTCCTACGAGTTCCTGACAATCGATTAGTTGATTCATCAGTCAATAAGGAAATTGAGAACTCTGTTCAAGCCTGTTTGTTAAAGGTTTGATTTAAACATTTTCCTGAAGATATGTTTTTTTCTTTTCTTCTTCGGTTCTTCCCCTTCAATTACAGTCTGATGGAGACAAATGTTATTTTATGTTGGCATTATTTTGTGAGGATCATTGTGGAGAATAAAAATGTCTCTTACGCATGAAACTGTACTCTAGGTTTCTTTTCAAATGTGCTGGGAGCTCTACATATCTGAATTTATCTGAGAAAACTTTGGTTGTTCATTATCTAAAATTTTCATATAGTGGTGGGATTGAGAAGAGGTCTGTTCCTAACATCTGAGTCCTGGAAGAATTAATTTCACAAACTTCTGCACAATCTTGAACGAGTATTACCAAATTTTAGATATTTTAAATATTTACAAACGTGATTAAGTTCCTTGTATTTTGGAATGTTGAAAGTTGAAACCAAAATTTGCTTGCAGATTGACCTAACAGACTATGATCCGTTGCTGCATGAAAGAGGCTTTCATCAAAAACTAAATTTGCTGGTCAAAGAAAGCTTACAATTGGGGTGAGTAACTCCACCCAGCTCGACGAGTGCCAGTGCATGAATTTAAAAACACGCTTGGACATGAATAACCTCTCTAAACAAGGACTTTTCTTTTAAAAGAAATAAAAATAATAAGAATTAATGGCCATCATTTCTCTTTGAGGAGATGATGCCAGATATAGCAATTGACAACTTGTTTTTTGTGGTTAAATATCTATTACAGCACCCAAGAAATCTTACACTTAATTTTTTTGAAGAAAAATATGGGCTATATTTCAGTTCAAGACTGCTTTTTTTGGTTCATTGTTGCAAACGAGTTGCTTAACGGAATATTCAAAGTTTTCTCTGTTTGTTAATGATATTATATTGTAGGTCAGTATTTCCTAAATTGGAAGCTGCATTTTCTGAACTAAGCTCAAGTAAACAACCTTCGTCAGAGGTGATCGGGAAAGCGAGATCAGCCATTGATGTCATAGTTGTGGATGAAGAAAGTATGTCATTGAATATTACGGATCAAGACGACAAAACCATGGCCTGTATTACAGAAGAATGGAAGCAACTGATTGTAAACGAAGACCCCAAGATGTACTTTCCATCTTCTATGTCCAAAGCCAAGTTGGATCAATCAAGTGTATCACTACGCGATGGTAACAGGCAGCTAGACAGGGAAACTTCAAGGATTTTGGAGAGATTGGAGGTTCCAAGGCCATTGAAAGCAAAGGTGGCCTCTCCTGTTTCCAATGAAAGTTGCATGAAAAATACAAGTCTGCCCACAAAGAAGCCTCTTATACCATTCCAACCAACTCAAGGCACAGAACAAGTCTTTGTTGGCAGCCAGCTAATGAAACCAAATTTCCAGAGGCAGAAAAGGAAACCTAGATGAATAGAAGGCAACTCCACGTGTTTCATGAAAAAAATCCTCAAAAGTCGATAAGGTCATTAGGTCAGTGTTATTTCTTCCCCCTCTTTTGCAGTCAAATCTAGTGCTGCTAGTGATTTTTCTACACAAAACATGAGTCAGCAAATCATGAAACATGTTTTCATAGGGGCTAGAAATGTGAAAATGCTTAAAAATTTCTGTCCGTTTGTGTATAAAAAGCTTACCAGTGTTTACAGGAGTAGAAGCAGTGATACTGGAGATGGAGAAAAGAAGACATGACTGAGATATAGAAATGTGAGTAGTAGGAATGGTAAAAGAGAGCATATTAAAAATAGCTAACAAAAAATTTTGGTTACTTTATATTAATTTTTAAATAAGATTTATAATTTTATTATTTTTACTTATCTAATTCATAAAGCGGCTTTGACAAAATACTTAAATCGTGCAAGCAATAAAGAGATGAGTGAGTTGTCATTCCCAACGAGGATTGTGACAAATTTTTACTATCTAACAAACAAAAGATGATGAAATCAGAAATTAAAGAAAATAAGTCTTTTTGTAATTTTCACAAACACTTGGTGTGCACGAATGAAATTGAATGCAAGGACATGATAAACAAAATAATCTCTAACTTCATTTATGAAAATCAATCCACTAATTACTCAAATCCTAATTCCTTAGATGAAAAGAGCCTAAATCCCCTAATTAAGTCAGATAACGACTTATTTTTTGTATTAAGATTAAGGATTAAAAAAAATAGATCAAAACCTATTCTTAGATTCAAGACCTAATGATTATTTCAGATTTAGACTTAGTATCAACTTTCCAATTGTTTCTAAATCAAGCATATGGATAATCAAGCCAACCTTCAGTTAATATTAAGAAGTAGAGAAATATATTGAATGATCAAATCAAATTTCATACATTGGTTTTAGCTAGACATGATCAAGGTGATACAATAAAAAGAAATAGAGATAAGAGATGAAAACTCCATTGATGCTCTTGGCTCCCAGCCACGTCCAGAAGCTCTCAATCTTTGCTCAAGAATCTCCTTCCAGAATCTATGTCAATGAATGCCCAACAAGTACGTAATATCTTATTTTTAGGATTTCTTCCAGAAAAGAAGCCTTGACAAGTGAGATCCATCTTTGAGCGCAAACACTTTGTTTCATCATGATAGGATCGCTTAGCGATGTTAATGAATTGATATAAGCTAAGCGTCTGGCTTATACGTGAACTTGGGCTTCACTTCCAATTAGGCTTCAATGGGCTTCCATGATTTGCACCCAAACTACATAAAACACATCAAAACATCATTAACTAATCTAAAAAAAAAACAATTAAGAAAATATTCTTAAAGACTAAATAAAACACATAAAATATGGACTAAAACGACATCTCAAGTCTTAAAAGAAAGATAAATAACCTCAATGTACACCTATAAAGGTATACAAATTAGACATTTATCATAAGCATTGCACGAAAATTTTCAAACAGTTTTATGACAAAACATGCCAACAAGTAATTTTCTCTATTTCCTCTATTATTAATTAATATAATGCAGATAACGATATTTTGTTATGGCAATAAAAAAAGAGCACTCGATGAATAATATTATGGGATCTGTTTCGATATGGCCAACCTTCAGTTAATATATATTATTCACTTCAGTTGGTTTCTGCTGTGTCTAAATTATTGTTGAAATTATAGGGGAAAAGAAGACAAAAAGAAGAGAGAAACACTTTGTTTCATTGATAGGATCGCGATGTTAGATGAATTGATATAAGAGATTAACTTAACACTTGGTGTGTGTTTAGATTAAATGTGAAAATTTAATTATTTTAATAGTTGATTATAATGGAATTAATTTATGTTTAGATATATTAGTTGAAAAGTAATTTTAAAATAATCTATTTTGTTTGGATGGTATAAAAAAATTATTTTTATGTATTATATTATTAAAATAAATATAAAATAATTTAAAAAGTTATTTAATGAAGGATAAACTTGTATTTACATCTCAAAACTTTTAAATAATTTATAATTAAGAATCAAAAGTTTCAAATTTTGAATATGTTTAGTTTAGTTGTGAAAATTTTAATTATTTCAATAATTAATTATTGAATTATTGATTATAATAGAATTAATTTTATGTTTAAATATATTAGTTGAAAAATAATTTGAAAATAAATTTTTTTGTTTAGATGATATAGAAAATTTATTTTTATGCATTTAATTATTAAATGAGATATAAAATGATTAAAAAATTATTTGATTGAAGATAAAATAATATTTATATTTAAAATATTTTGGATTTATAATTTAAAATAATAAATTTTAAGTTTATTAAAAAATATTATTATAATACATTAAATTTCGTATAAAATTATAATAAAATTATCCAAACATATTATGTACAGTAAAAAAAGCTTTTTAACTCAAAAAAAGTTGTTGGCTTAGAAAATAATTTCAACTATACATGCACTTCAAGTTTATGAAAAAAAAATTGTTATAATATATTGAATTTTATATAAAAATTAAAATATAATTTGTCAAACATAATTATAACAGTAAATTTTTGTTTTCTCAAAATTTTAGCTGTTGAAGCTGTAACAAAAATGAACCAAACACACTCATATTTAGGTTGAAGTATTAGTGTTTAGTACAGTACAATACAACTCTCGCCTATTAGCACTTCGAACATGAGTTTTCTAATACAATAAGAATCCTAATATTCTAACTCACCGTCTCAAGCCGAAACTTACCAATCTCTCAACTTATTACAAATAAATACACTTAAACGAAGAAAATAAGTTAAATATGTAATATGGGTTCCATAAACTAGAAAAATGCACACTGGAGAGAGACAACTAGAAAAAATATACATTGTGGGCAAGAAATATTCTGACATAGACACCAAGGGGAGAAGACCAAACAAAGGAGTTGCAGATTTTTAAGAACTCGACATAGCGGAAAGTATTAGGGATGACAATTTTATCCGCCCCTGCGGGTACTCGTAGGTAATATCAGTGACGGGAGTGGGTAATACCGATCAAATTCCTCCCGCGGATATAAATATCCGTTTAGTATTATCCCCGTTTAATAAATGAGGCGGATGTGGGGTGTGGTTCCCCTGCACTTTTATATAAATATTTTATATAAAATTATTAAAAAACTTAATTATATAAATTAAAATATTGAAAGTTATATAAATTAAAAGTATTTTAGGTGTTTGACATTATTTTTAAATTAAGTTGTGTTGGACAAATTTTAAAAAATTATAGTATTGTACTTTTTTTTATTTTTCATTTTATTTTTTTGATTTTTTTGAATTTTTTTATAATTTATTGGGTTGAAATCATGGATCATGATATTTTTCATGCACGAATATGGAGGCGGGCGGGTGGATATTATTCGCGGGCGGGGACGGAGGCTACTACCCGTCACCGCCCCCCCACCCCGTTGCCATCCCTAAAAAGCACTGGCACATGTGGCGTGTATGGTACCACTGAGATACAGTAATTTAAAACAAAAATTATATTTTCGTCCGCTAATTTATATTTTATTTTCAAATTTGTATTTTAATTAATAAACATTCTAAACTAGTCTTTCAACTTATAAAAACTTAATAGTATTATTTTTTTGTCTAATTCCATTAGTTATGTTAGTATACATGATCGAAAATCACATAATTGACATTTTACATGACAAAAAAATACATACTTAACTTGTGACATGACAAGTGACACATAACATAGCTAATGATTCATTTTCTTATTTCTATTATTACTTCTCTTCTCTTCCTTCTTAATATCTCCATTTCGATGATAGTTTTGCAAATCGAACTTCAATGGTGAGTCTACAAATCGTCTATTTGCAATCATACCAAAATCAACCTTGGGCAAGATCTTTGCACCCACATTGTTGATTTTTCGCACTTTGAAGACTGAGGCCTTGCACCCTTGTGCCACCATCAAAGGTCCAAACTTAAAAGGTTAAATAGACAATTTGAGATTTTGACTCATTGTTAAACCACCGATCTAGATCTTGCACGCCATAAAGATTGCTGAACTACTAGGCTAGAGCCATGGTTGCACAGCAAAGTCACTATCAAAACTCAGAAGATCAATTTGTAGAGCTCCCAGCAAAGTTTGATTTGCATAGCCATGGTTGAAATGTAGATGAGAAGGAACATAGGAGAAACAACAATAAGAAGAAGATGAAGTAGAAACTCTAAAAAGATGATTTTCTATCATGTATAATGGCGAAACTAATGGAGTTAGACAAAAAGACAATGCTATTAGGTTTTTGTAAGTTAAAGGACTAATTTGAAATGTTTATTACTTAGAGGATGAATTTGAAAATAGAAAATGAGTTAGAGAACAAAAGTATGATTTTTGTCATTAAATTATAACGGAAAATATGAGAAAAAAAAAGAAAGTAATATACTTCACTAATTGGATTTTGATGTAAGATGTATTGATATAAGACACTAAATACACTTATTTATACTAATATTATAGCTCAAATACTACTGTGGTACAACTATTACAATAAGAAAATATTGTATTCTGCATTTCCTCTTTTTAGTAAGGCTCTCGAAATGGACTAGCTGAAATTGACATACCGACTCTTTATAGATAAGCTTGGCATAGGATGTGTTTTTGCTTTTTTGTTCATAGGGATAGTATATTGACTTCTTGCCTAAAGTGGCCTAATTTTGTTTTGGACTGCATATGCCATGGATATTCTGTCAAGGGAAATGATTCTTTGATTGTTTGGATAGAACGGAAAGCTGGGGTCTATACATGTCAAAGCGGGCGAATACTTAAATAGGTCGAGCTTGATTAACTCAACCTGACTTATCAGGATAGATGGGTTAAATGGGTTGATCCTTAAAAATTTAAAAAGAAAGAAAGAAAAATTAAAATAAACTAAAATAAATCATAGTCATCATCAAAGTTGGGTTACAAAATGTCTAAAACCATCTAACATTTATCAAACTTAAATTACATAGGTAAAAATTCATAAATTTCAAATTTAACAAAATAACGCCAAAAAACTTCAAACTGTTAATTTATAGTTTTTTTATGAATCTAAATATAGAAAATTATCATTAAAACATAAAAATTATAGAATTCATGATTCTTACAAATAAAAACGTATAAAGATACTAATATTTATCTATAAATAAGAGTAAGTTGTATTTTAAGAGTGTTAGATATTTCAGAAAAACTTATTTTATATTCCTTTGTCTTTTCTTTATGCTTTCATTTTAGTGATGATGAGAGAAGAAGAAATCTAACGATCAGGAACAAATCTTGAGTTTTATACAGAAATTATTTTTTAAATATTGTTAACTTCCATCAAGTTGACAGTTTTTATAATTACAAAATTATACTTTTTTTTTATCCAATAAGAATTTAGTTCATTAACTTAATTTAATTATTTATTAAACTAATAGGATAAGTCACAAGTCCATCACATGAAATATTTAGAGTGTGTTTAAGAACAACCGTGAAAACTTGATTATTTTAATAATCGATTATTATTATAATCGAATATAATAGAATCAGTTTTATGTTTGGATATGTTAGCTGAAAAATAATTTTAAGCAAATTTATTTTGTTTAGATGGTATAAAAAAGAATCATTTTTATGTATTAAATTATCAAAATAGGTGGGGAATTATTTAAAAAGTTATTTGATTGATGATAAAATGATATTTATATTTTAAAGTATAAGGAATAATGTATAATTTAAAATTATAAGCTTTAATATTCAGTATTATAAAAAAAATTTATAATGCATTGAATTTTGTGTAAAACTGAAGTTGATTTTGTTAAATATGATTGAATAGTGAAAAAAAAACGTTTTTTCAAAAAAACAAAAGCTGTTGGCAATAAATTTAATCTGTTGTCAAACATGCACTTAATTTAACATGCTATCACTTGGCTCATGTGACATTACTTTCTTTATAATTTTATAAGTCTGTCAAAACATAATATGAATTCATGTATATAGTCAAATTTTATTTTACATTTGATACATCATTAATCATGACCAAGAATGAAAATTAACGTAAGTCTTTGCAATTGTATATCATTTAATCGACATAGTCCTTTCCATATACTATAGAGTTAGTCTTCTCTTTGACATGACTTATAAATGAGAAGCACATAATCGGTCCAACAATAATGTCTTTATTAAAGACAAAATCTGTTATCATCATTCATATTCAATCATGTATACAAATTTAGAAAACATGTAAGACAGAAACATATTCATTAATGAACTCAGAGTGTCTCAGTGCATAACATATAAACATAAACATAATTTACAATAATGCCTACTTGACAACAATACTCATATTTTCAACATATTCGCTAAATGTTTTGGGTGATAACTTTTTTGTCAAAGGGTCAACAATTATAAAGTCGGTGTTATGTGTTTTATTGACACTATATGTTTTTGAATTTTTTCTTTAACGAAAAATTATTTTAATTTCATATATTTAGCACTTTTAGAATACTTGTCGTTTTTAGAAAAGAAGATTGTTGTATGCAATAAACTTTAGCGACTTAGTAATATTGTCGACAATTTCAAGTCGTAAATAAAATTCTGCAACTATAATTCATAAATAATGGCCTCAAAGCATGTCATAACATTAAATTTGTCTCCTTTTTGAATTGAAATCATATCTGTTGGTCATTTATCTATTTTTTTATATCTTTATTGATATAAGTTTTTTGATACAAATTTAACAATACTTGTGATCTATTACGAAATATTTTTATTCTAATCACATAACTTACTTCTCCTATATCTTTCATTTCAAAGTTATTATAGAGAAATTTCGTAGTCTTACTTAATAAACTAAGATCATTAATTGAAAGTAAGATGTCATTAACATATAAAATCAAAAAGATAAACTTACTCTCACTTACCTTTAAACATATATACCAATCAACAATATTTTTTGTAAACTTAAAGGATACAATAATATCATTAAACTTGTGATACCATTGTTGAAAAACTTGCTTAAGTTAGTATATTAATTTCTTAAGTTTATCCATGAGCAACAGCCTTCATATTTCAAATACGTGATGGACATTACGAAAACAATCGATATTTAAAGAATACACAATATTGCATTAATTGGGTTAGGGAATCATAATTGGGCATCAATATCACATCACGTCGAAAATTAGAATTTATCCCATCATTATATAATTAGGCTCAACAATTCCCAATTAGAGTCAATAATAAATCATAAAATTATTCTACACAATGCAACAAAATAACATAATAAAAAATTCTCAATTTTTATAATTAAGGTTCATACAAATTGAAAAAATTAGTCATCATCAATAAAAAATTATATATTCTATAATCATTATTTGATACCACATGTTAATTTATAGTTTTTTTTAAGAATTTTAATATAAAAAATTACCATTAAAATATAAGGAGATTTTAGAATACATTATACAAATAAAAAGTATAAAGATACTAATCTTTATCCGTAAATAAGAGTAAGTTGTATTTTAAGAGTGTTAGAGAGATCTCAAAAAAATTCACTTTCTCTATAATTAGGCTTAACAATTCCCAATTAGAGTCAATAATAAATTATAAAATTATTCTACACAATGCAACAAAATAACATAATAAAAAATTCTCAATTTTTATAATTAAGGTTCATACAAATTGAAAAAATTAGTCATCATCAATAAAAATTATATATTCTATAATCATTATTTGATATCACATGTTACTTTATAATTTTTTTAAGAATTTTAATATAAAAAACTACCATTAAAACATAAGGAGATTTTAGAATCCATGATACAAATAAGAAAGTATAAAGATACTAATATTTATCCGTGAATAAGAGTAAGTTGTATTTCAAGAGTGTTAAAGAGATCTCAAAAACATTCACTTTCTATTATTATCTTTTTTTATGCTTCTTCTACTTAAAAGATAGTGAAAGAAGAAACTCTGACGATCGAAAACATATCTTGAATTTTATGCAAAAATTATTTTTTTAAATACTGTTAACTTTCATCAAATTGACGGTTTCTATAATTATAAAATTATCACTTTTCTTTTACTCAATAAAAATTTAGTCTATTAAATTAATTTAATTATTTATTAAACTAATAAAATAAGTCACAAATCTATCACAATAAACATTTAATCTAACACAAACAACTCAATTAATCCACGGATCAACCCAAGTTCAACCCATTTAATCTACAAGTTTATTGAACCGAGTCCAAAAGAGAGAAATTTTTCTGAGCTGCATTTTAAACAGCTTGGACCGCCACAAATTATTTTGACAGCTCTAGTGGTGTAAAGTGTCATCACGAAAAATTTATTCCTGATTTTTTTCCAATGGAACCCACACAAAAAAAGAAAGAAGATAACGAAAGCCCATGCCAATTGGAATCCAACTAGGAAGCTAGAAAATCAATATAACTCTCAACAAATGTTATTGAAGTTCATGCATAGTCGCATGAAAATGATCGATGACTATCTTATTTAAAGCACAAACAGTATGATCAGCCATACTGTATCTTATTGAATATTCCAGGATTTTGCGATGAATCAACTGAAAGACACCGGGGCTTTAAATACAAACTTACATGTTACCAAGAAAAAAAAAATTACAAATTTAGTGCATTCTGGCTGGACAAATTATTTCCCCTCCTGTTTTACTTTATCCCAGGCTACTTCTCATGGGATTAAACCCAAAAAAAAATGAAAAAGAAAATTAAAACCCTTCTCGTGGTATATCTCCTTGAATTTACACAGATATGACCGCACGCTTGACACAGTGACGGGGCGATCCAACCACACCTTTTGTAATTGGTGGCCAACACACAACCTAACCTTTTAGACCCGTCTACCTGTCCTTTTACAAAGCTATAACAACCATGGATTGATAGAGACATAAAAATAGGATATCAACAAAGGACTTTACATGTACATAGTGGATCATCATGGTGGGAATCAAGGTGGAGGACTAGCTCCTTCCCACAGCTGCTCCTGTTCTCTTTCCCTCTTATCAGAAATTTTCTTTATGGAAGTCGTATTTGGTGGATGTGTTGTGAGAGAAATCATGAGCAAGCTGACGAAGCTCTTTGGTGAGGGCGGCTGGCCCACAGTAAAATACCCCTGCATTACATAAGGCATGTTGTCTCTATCTCTCGTAAATGATTGATAAGTCTTAAATTTCAAGAAACACGTCAAAAATAATAAATGATAGATGTTAATGGAAAGCACCTCCACAGAGACACGGCTTTATTAAAAGATAAATTTCCACTACGTACCATAGGCATCTTTGGAAAAAGCATATTATCATGTATCAGCAATTATTGAAGTGTTTTTACGTTGAGTTGCTTAAAGAAATAAACGAAAGCAATGTCAGTTCAAGAAGTGGGAACTCACCTACTCGGGCTTCAGGATGATTAAGCGCAATGCGCTTGTAGACACTACGCCAATTGGGTTTGGCAAAGTGAGACATGACGCGTGTGCCAGAGACGATGTCCACGCCATTCTTTGCATGGTTTATAGACTGCAGCATAGCAATAAGAGCAGAGCGAGCGTCACCCTCTTCGTAGACGCTGGTGCAGTAGCTGTGGAGCTCAATCACTCCCCTGTGGTCCTCTTCGGCTACCTCGTTCATCACCCCTTTAAACCAGTCAAAGGAACCCTGCTCTCTTAACACCCAGTAAAAGTACGCCCTCCTTGTCTTGAAGTCGCTGAACCTGGCTTTCTTGTGTTGAGTTGTTGTTGGTGATTTAGCAGCACCTAGCCCACCTACTCCGTCCTCTATTGCGCCCCATTCCTCCTCTTCCATGGCCTTGAAATTATTCACCATGTCCTTTAATATACTGATCATTGGGGTTGCCCCAATTCCCAGTCCCACGAGCAAAACCACCTCATACTGCGTGTAGTCTTGTGCCGGTGCTCCATACGGACCATCAACCAGAACTTTAGGAAGAGTACTGCAAAAAAAAAAAATTATCTTAATCTGTAGGGAAAAGGAAAATGACAATCTGCAAGTATGATTGATTCCAATCCTCACTATCACTACATTTGAAATATCTTTTGGGTTACGTTATTTGATAGGACTCCTTTATGAACTCAAATCTAATTAAAATGCTTGGCCTGACTACTTGGGTTTGCATGCAAGAATTTTCAATAGGCGTCCTTATCACCCTGATCTTTTTTTCTTCAAAGTCCAGATAACAACCACTCTTTTTCCCCCGCGTGACAATAAGTATTTGATTATAAATCATAGGCATGTGAGAACGTGCCCTGGGAATCTGGGTAGCTATTATTGACACCCAAACTATAAAGGACAAACATTTTTTTAATGCCTAAGTTGCGACCCTTTGTTAAAAACCAACCGGCTGTCGGCTATCCACGCAGAGGTTCAATTATTGGATCCGTAGGCTTACTTCAGTAAATATTTTGTGAGGGTTAAGACCCAAAAAAAAAATATTAGAAAGGTCTTCTATACACTTTGTACCATGTATGCATAGAATCTTCTATACTCTGAGTATGGGATTAATCCCTGCTCAAGCCTCTAATGGTGTGACCCTAACCAAAGGCGTTTTTAATTATATTCAAACCCTACAGGTAAAGTTCATCTACACAGCTTAAGTTGCTGTATAGTTTTAATATAGCGTTGAAATAGTTAATTCAATAAACAAATGGTCAATTTCAAGTTATTGTGAAATTTATATTTATTATTAATTTAATCTAATTTATTTTTAACAAATTAAAGTAGATTAACATTTGGTTTTAAATCTGATGAAAGTGATTGGTGGTATTGATACAACCCATTGTATGTTAACAACAACTTTGTGAGGTGCCAAACTATAGTTTTTGCATGTTAGCTATCCATCACATATTTTTGCCCTTTTAATTAAGGCTGTGACATTTTTTTATTATAATTTCCCCACTTCAAATAGGGCTTACCTTGGGCTGTTATCTCCTTTCAAGCATTCAGCTCTTAGAAGTCCACTCTGCCCATTGGGGGGTGGCTGGCACGCCTGAAAGAAGGGAGGCAATAGACTTGTTTAATTGCAATTTACAAGAAACCCACATTTTAATAATAATAATAATTAAAAAAAAAGATTTCAAGATGAATTCACCTGTGCGAATTTGGTTTTCAGATTTCGTGTCCAATCACCAAGTATTTTAATGTGAACGCTAAGGTAATCATCATCAGGGGCGGAGGTAATGGAAAATGGATGCCTGTGAAAGCATAAACAATGAATAACAGTGTAGGAATTAGATCTTGGGAAATAAAAACAGAAAATGGGAGGTGGTCATGCGCCTTGAGGGTTATATGAAGGTATTTAGATGCAACATCTTCGTATAGAAGAAATGAGTGACGCAGTTTTCTTCAAATGCATACCATTCAAATGGAGACACAGCAGCACAATTGACAAACATGTATTGTCCACTCTTGTAGCTAAACCCCTGAGGCTTTGACATATTAAGTGCTAACACATTTCCAGGATAAACAGCCACCTTCAAATTTGGGAGTGAAAATGTGACGAGACATATGCATATCAATATGTACCATACTTTCTAAGCTTAGCCAATAGTAATTATGATTGAAGCATATGTTTCTTATATAATGAATAATTGATTTTTATTATTTGATACTAACCTTTAATATTCTCACAGACTTGGTGCTCGATCTGAGTGCTCTAATCAGTCTTTCCAATGTATAAATGGTGATGGGAATAGCCAAATACATCCAGGTCTACAAAACATGTAACATTAAGTGCCGTGAATCGATTATCAATCAGCTCAAAACAACTAGATAAAGAAACAATGGGTGAATTGAAGGTGCTAACCGTTTTCTTGTACCATTCCTTAGTCAAGTAAAGTTTGATTCCATGCACAACCAACAGGGCATAGACAATGATGAAAAGGTGATGGGAATACCAAAAGGCATTGAAACCTGTGAGATTTTTGAGGGGTTTGGGTAGGTTGGCCCGGCCTCTCCTGAACCTATTGTTGGCCAGCGTGAAGGCTATTGCCATTAGCAGAACCATTATAATCCCTGTTACTCCTTCCCATGATTTGAGAAAATACCAATAATTTGATGGTTTATCTCCGAAAAACGGTTTCATGAGCTTGTACTTTTCACTGCTTGCATGAAGAAGGCGGGGAAAATCACAAGTAAGATGATAAATAGCATGTATACCAACACCAATTGCTATTGCCACAGCTATTACCTGCAAACATACTCCCATTTGTTTACTACTATAATTTTATATGCCTTATTGACTTGTGAAAACTGCTATATCCCAACAAACATATGAATAAAGTAGATATGTTTTCTTTTCTTGTCACTCCCGAAGGAACAAGCAGCAGTAAAAATTACCTTGTGGAAGTTGAGGTTGTCATCAAAAGGAACAGCAACGCCTAGCTTGGTTTTATTCCTGAGCCAGGTGATGGTGTTTCGGCAAACAGGTAACAAGATAAGAGCCATGTTCAATTTAAGTGTCTCAGCTGCACCTTTTGCCATGCATACACAATGGCCCATCACCTCATAGGCAGCTTTTCTCCTATACTGCACGAATTTGTACGCAAATAGACCTAACATCACACTAATCCACAGTGCCAATACCCAAACTCTCTGCCAATTGTCCTGCAAGAAGTACTTAGTATCTCTATACCACCTCTGAATAGGATTGTCCATAAATGTAGGCGAAAGCTTTTGGCTTAGCATTTGGCTCAGGTACTTGCTGTCACCTCTTGTAGTTTGATCGGGTCCATGCAATAAGAGCGTCTCCAGGTTGTCTATCTGTTTTTCCCAGTAAAAAATTCACCAAACGGCTAAAGAGGTTAGGCTAAGATGAGAATTCTATAATAGTGGATGGAGTTATTCCAATCTTGAGATCAGAGGGTAGGCTATGTCATTTACCTTGATAAATCCTGAGTCATCAGGGTCTAGTTCTTCCATGATCAAAGCTGCATATTCCTCTGCTTGTTTCTGGATGTTTAAGAGCTTGTTGGTAGTAGCGGTAAGGCATATAATCTGAGAGCAGAATTGATTACAAATGATCAAGGAAAATCTTAATCTGATGGGGGGAAAAAATGCAGACTAGAAAATTTTGCTGGTAAAACTACTTTACCAATTTTGTCTGCTAAAGAAACTTGGAAAGTAAAGTTCTGTGCAGCTCATATTTGGATTCGTTAGTGGTGAATTAATGATGCCATACCTCCTTAATTTCTTCCTCGGTGATTCTGCCATCTGCATCTTTATCAACCCTGCGTTCCAAATTAAGCTTGGTGATATGATATACTTCAGGGCATTCAACAAATACTTCATTGTTTATATTAACAAAATCAAAGAATTACATGTCAAAGAATGTTTTGAGCCTAGAATCAAAGCTCTGGTCAGAAATACGGTCCCAGAAGTCCCTCAACTGAACCTTGTTAATAGAACCACCCTGAATACCACTCTGCCTTGCAAGAGTATCAAACAGCTTCTCCGCAAACGCATCAGACTCCTTGTTCATTCCTACAATCAAATCCAAGGATATACTTAGAAAATTTACTCAATATTTATACTTGTATGACATTTGAAGCAAGGTGGTGAGGCATTATATGTTTGTAATACCTATGCATTGGGCAAAGAGGGCACGAGGAAGATACCCATCAGTGGTAGCAGTAAGCTTGTCAAACTGCTTCTCAACCTCAACCCATCCAGCACCACCATCGGTCTTGCTGATAAACTTGAGTCCCGTCAGAGCATGAGTAGCAGCAGTCTTACTCCTATCATAGTGTTTTGCTGGTTTTGAAAATGAAGTGAAACGCTTCAGCTGCTTCATACGAATGGAAGCATGTTGCACAACTGAGGCACCAAAGGAGCTTTTCTTCTCCAGCCTTTTCCCCATCAAACCCACTTTCTCATCTTCTCCAACAGTTTTAACGCTATGAAGAGCAACAGAGTCACCTTGGATATCCATCGTGACCTCAACATAGTTTGCTTCATCTTCATTCCGGGATTTGGTGCCACTGCTATGCCCAACATCAATGCCTGTGTTGGACTCAGAAGCGCTTAACTTGGTGGTGTCGGTGCCAGTTCTTTGGTTGTTCAAAGGTCCACTCAGTGGACCACTGTGAGGAACCCTTTCAGCACCAGTGAGTTCTATATCTGATTCATTATTATCAAGATCTGCAGAAGCTCCTCCCACCTCGTCTGCTCCCATTGTTTTGCCTTTTTTTGAGGTTTTCTGTCTGATATTTTGATGTACAGAAAACTTTCAGATCTCTTTATTCAAACCCATTTGCTCCTCTATTATCATCTGTCTGCTGGCTTTGCTCTCTGTACGTGGGATGTTCCATTTTATGTTGTAGATAAGCCATATTTGTAGGAGAGACTAGACACTACAATTCGGAACTGTGAAAGTGAAAGGTAAAGGTCATAAATAATAAAGACACATGCTATTTTCACACAATTTTTTTTACATTATTTTTATACAAGATAATAAAATAAAATAAAAATATTTTATAAAAGACATTTTTTTTCTTAATAAAGTAAGTGTTTTTAAAAAGTGTAAGAATTATTTTCTTAATAAAAGGTCTTCAAAAGAAGATATGTTATTGTTGCACTTAGAATTGTATAATTAATTACTCCTTCTAATACATTTTAAGTTTCAATTTGATAAAAAAAATTGATTTGTTATAAATAATGTTTTTATATACTAATTAAGTATTAATTATTATTTTTTCATCTCCTTTCTTCTATTTTAAAAGTCTCAAATATTCATGTAAATGAATGAATAAAGTAAAGTAAAATAATTAATTAAAATTGAATAAAGGTAAGTTAGTAAAAAAAATTCTCATAATTAAAACTTGATTTTATGTTTCTTAATTTTTATGTATTACACTAAAATGACTTTTAAAATAGATTGAAGGGAGTATTATTTAACAACATTTATCATTTGATTAGAATTTAAAAGTATTTTCTTTGTATTGTTAGATAATATATGAGCTAACTTTGTATGTAATTCTAATAATTCACTTCTTTTATTTAATAAAAACAAATTATTTATATTAAAATTAAAAGATTTATAAAAATATTTTTTATTACATATCACAATAAAAAGTTAAAAGATAGTGTACACATTGTTAATCTATTAGTCAAATAATGTTATTAACCAATAATTAGGTCATCGATAACAATGTAAAGTTTCAATCGTAGAAGAAACATTTTTCTTCGACAAATATGTAGCTCATTTATTTGTGTTGGGAATCAAACGGTAAGATTGAAACAGATGGCAGAAAAATCTGATGCTACTAATAATGATTAAGAAATTATAAATCTTCTAAGTATTAAAACTAGATATTCCAGATAAATACTAACTGGATGTCCCCAGAAAAAATAAAACTGCACGATAAAACTACTTTGAAATATGGGTCCATGGTCCAGCATTAATTTAATAATTTCATTGCTGCAATTGCTTTTTTTGTTATCCGGGCTTAACCCGGGCAGCAATACTCATCTTCTAAAAAACAAGATACATGCCAATGATTTTGGTTCAGTTACTTTTTTCAACTTTTCTTTTTTTAAGAAAAAAAGGACATTTACTTTGACTTTTAAGAGTTTTACAACTTTTTTTAAATATTTTTTACAATTAAAATAGTATTAAACTAATATTTTTAAGAAAATTTAAAATTTCTTACAATGATTTGTCCTGGCCAGTAAGGAGCCACAACGCCTTCTACCTACCAAATATACAAAAATCATCGAACACCGTAATGAGAGGCACATATCATGTGGCACTCACTCTAACGACTTTGATTTCAATGCATGCCACTGAAGCAATGCAATACTTTTAGAGAAATGTTTTGTCTCTTTTATTTAATTTTTTAATTAAAATAAAAAAATATTATATATTTTTTATATTTTTAATATATATAAATATATTTTTATTCAATATTAAAAAAATAATTAAAAAAACTTATAAAAAGATATAACATTATTTGTACTTTTATTATTAAATAATTTTGGACCGACGTGACGGCAGGAACGCAAAAGGACATTGAAACCCACAATTAAAATATTGAACATCTAGTAGCATATATTATTTACTCTATTTTTTTATTTATCTTCTTAAAAATTTTGTTTTATTTTAATTAATCTATCATTTGAAAATTTTAAGATATATTAATTAATTTTTTTAATTTTTTCTTAATATTTATTATCTCCACTATACCTAATAACTATATATATTAATTAATTTCTATAATTTTTTATATATATTAAATAGAGTAAGAAATGATAATTTAGTTATATCAATCTATATTTTATTTAATTTGATATTATTTAATGATGTTTTTAATTCTTATATAATAATTTAAAAGACAGATAAAAATGGAGGGAGTAATTTTTTAATTATTTATTAGTGTTTTTATTAATCATCTTTAATTATATTTTTTTCAAATTATTATTACAGTACAATTGGGTTAGTTAGATATCACTTAAGTTAATTTGTTCAGGCTCTGAATATTTAGCGTTAGGTGTGAGGGGGTGTGTTAAATTTCATATCAAATGAGTATATGAGCAAAGTACGTCTTATTATAACGTGAGTAATTCTCTCTCATGAGTTAGCTTTTGAAGTATAGTTGATACACATAAAATATATTAAGAATAAATATATTCTATTTTTAAGTAATATAAGACTTGAGTCTCAGTTGTCGATCTCACAAAGAATAAGTGGTAATTACTAAATTCGTTAAACTCTTGATTATTTAAACAATAGAAAGTGTAAGAGAAATTCAAAATAAAATCAAAAAACAAATAATGAAGAAAGATGGATAATCAAATAATACATAGATAAATCAACTAGAGAGAAATTAGGGTGCAATGTTCACTTAAATCTAATTAATCATATTTTCACTCATTTATAATGTAAAGTAATTCTCTTATCAAAATTTTCTTAATTGTTATTTAATCCCAATGGTCATGGGTAAACAAAATTTTATTCCTTAATTATTCACCTATTTGATCATTTAGTTGAATTAATTAAAAATGCATTAAGTTTTAATTTAAGAGATGAACTAATATAATCATTGATTTCATTGATATAATAAATTGATATTTAGTCATTTACCAATTTAATCATAGGTTTATCATATAGGTCTACTCATTGAGTGTGAATAGTTACCGATCAAACAATGAATTAAAACATATCAAAGTGATTAAATTCTAACAAAAATATAAGTAATATAATAATGCTAGAAAGTGAGAATGGTGGTGGTATCTAGTACATGACTAGTCAACTATACCCACCCAATAATGCTTTGTTTGGTAAGAAATAATGGAAAAAGAAAGGAAGTGGAATGAATTATAATGCATGTATTTAAACCCAAACTTAGCCTAGACACGTGCAGTGCTTCCTTTTCTTTCCTTTTTTTGGTCTCCCTTTGAACTAGCTGGCATACATGATACAAGTGAGGTTGCATGGAATTGGAAATTATTTTATCTCTTAATATATTTTCTTTTAGTTGACAAAAGATAGATATAATTTAATAATTTGTAGAAATGAGTATTCCTATACCTTGTGTTATTCTATCTCTTTAATGATATGTTTAGTTTAGTAAGTAAAAATTTTAAAAAAGAAAGGTAACATTTTGAAATGAAAATAAATTTTCATTTTTTTGGGTACATAAATGAAAGTAAATTTTCATTTATTTAAGATAACAGAACTATAAAAACTTTAAAATAAAATATAAATCATTTTATCATGAGTCATAATTTGAATTGAAAATTATTTTTACTTTATTTTTTACTATTATGTTTTCCTCGTTTACCTATTCATCCAATTTGATTTATATTCTCTCATACAATTAAAATAATTTATTTAATACAAATCTAAGTTGCATGCAGCAAATTGTATGGGTCCAAACTTCAGAAATGAAATTTGCATGGATATTGAGTTACATTGGCATCATTAATAGCGTGCAAATATGTGAACAAGAATTATTAATATCAACACATTTAAAAATAAATATAATAATACAAAGTACTGCTAATATGAATTCTTATTTCTTTGAGTATATCAATAATTTTTTATGAGAGATTCTTACTTTCTCCGGTGTAAAAGCGTTGTCCAATACAGTCATCACCATTTGGTTTGGTAAGCCTATAGATGCAGTCTCACAAAAATAGTAAGGCTCACAACTCCAAAGATTAAATGATTGTAATTAATATAAGAAAATTTCTTAAGCCAAAAAAGAATAACCTCCATTGCCAGTGAGAACTTACTCAACTAATGGAATGTCGTTGACAAAACAGTATTGTCTTTGATTCATGTGGGGGGTCCTTAATTAGTATATCATTTGTAAATATTATTATAAACCCCGTTAAGACTTATGACATGCGTGACCTTAGAATGTTCATAAATCCTCAAACTGAAACCAATTAAGTTGGGTTGCTTTCCAATTAGCTTAGACTACTCTAATTCGTGTTTTGTTCTCTTAAATTTTAGAAGAGCCTCTGTAATCGTAGGTATAGTTCGATTAGCCTATAGCATTATCTTTTGTCTTTACATATTTCGTGCAATTTAAAGAAGCCGTTAATTATTCAATTAATTTTTGTTTTGCAATCAATTCTAAATAGAGTTTATTTAAAATTCACTGGATTTAACTCTTCAAATGGTTCCTCAGATTTGGCTTTTGCGTCGATTGCATATACCGATCATGTTAGTATTGGTCAGAGTTCAATTCATTAGGGAATCATTTAATTAGCAGCTGAAAACAAGACAAATGCAAAACCACCACAGCAGGACCAGAGCTCTCAAACAAATAAGCCCTTAATTCATGTGATTATGAAACATGTAGCAGGGAAAGAAGCCAAGACAATCCAACCAAGAACCACGGGTCTCTGCATTCTTCGTTAAAATAAAAGAAAATGAAATAAATAATTTTTTTTTGCATGAGATTCTCCTTTTAATTTTAAAATAATAAAGCCATCTTGAATATTCCTTGGGTTCTATAAGATGAAATACAAAGCAAATTACAGTCATCTGTATTGATAATTAATACAATTTTTGTAAAATATAACATAAAAAGAGTCAATTTAGTATCTCAAAATCAGGGATAAAAATTGTTAGGAACTAGTCTTTTATGTATTTTTTCAGATAAAATATATCTTTAAAATTTTCGTTTTCAACACTAAAATAATCTAAAACAAGTTATCACACATTATTTGTCACACTTTAACTCTTATTTTGTTGAGACTGGCTCCTCTCTTTTTTTCCCTCTTTTTTCCCTCTTAGTGTTTCCACATCGTTTGGATTGAGGTAAAGTTCTCCTATATAAAATTCAGGTTGTTAACTGAACTAGGGGTGATTACGGAGTAAAAGAAATTCAAACTAATTAGGTGATGTTGGATTATGTCGGGTCGGGTTTTGAAAAAAAAAATTCAAGTAACCTGAATCAAACCAACCCGAGTAGAATCGGACTGGTTCAGGTTAGGTAATCGAGTCAGTCAGGTTGATCGGGTTCGTGAGTTGGGTAATCGAGTTGGTCGGGTTGTACACCCTAAGTAGTCGGGTTAGACAAAATGACGTCGTTTTAATCGGGTCGTCGAGTCGGGTCATTGAACTCGTTACCCAAACCAATTAATGGATAGATTAGTCGAATTTTACCCGAATGAACCCGATTACCCAAACCAATTAAATTAGATCGGGTCAGATTGTCCGGATCATCGGGTCAGGTCGGACCCATGTGCGCCCCTAAACTGAACCATACCTCACGGTTAGATTGAAGTTGGTTTGCATATTAGATTCTACAATGGCTTCTTCTTTTTCTTTTTTATTGGAAGTGCATTACAATCTTGAATAAGGTTTAGATTACGTGCATATTTGGTAGAGATTCTGATTAGCTTTTTTTGGGGAAAAAGCTGTTGTAACAGTATTTAATCATGTTTGGTAAAATTAGATTTGAAATTTTTACGAAAATTCAATGTAAAATAAAAACTTTTTAAAGCTGATTTTTATAATGCTGAAGATTGAAGCTTATGATTTTAGCTTATAGATTATTCCTTACATTTTGATATGTAAATACCATTTTGTCCTCAATCAAATAATTTTTTTAATCATTCTATACCTATTTTAGTAATTTAATGCATAAAAGCGATTCTTTTTTATATCATCCAAACGAATCAGATTAACTTAAAATCACTTTACAGTTAATGCATCCAAACATGAAAATGAATCAATTATAATCGATTATAACAAAAAACTTTTATACAATAATCGATTACTAAACATAATCAAATTTTTACAGCTATTTCAAACGCACCCTACATCTAGTCATACGATAAAAATTAAATCCTCATCCATAAGAAATATTAGCAAAGGGCGAAACCATCTTACATTCATGCGAATTATCTTTTTTTATTTAAGATTATATGGCAAGGATATTGGTTAACTTTGGTGTCAATGAAAAATATTTTTTTTTCATGCAATTTTAAGGGTACCTCCCACATTAGTGCATTTAAGATAATTAATTTATGTGAAATTCTAAATCATTCTAAACAATCTTTCTTAAGAATTCTTTTAATTACTAATAATTGAGTACTTTTTATATTATCAAGATATTAAATATACTTACATTTTTATTTAACACTTTTTTTATTAAGTATTAAGAAGATTATTAAAAAAAATTAAAAAAATACAACAAAACTCTAATTAATTTTTTTAGGTGCTGACTCAAAATTCAAATCCCTAGTCATTAAACAAAGAGCACTCGTCTTTAACCACTAAGTCAATCCCTTTCAGTTTATCATCTCTATTCCATTGAAGGTGTTGTGCAACCATCTGCTCATTTATTTAAAGTGCATTTGAAAGAACAAAATATAGTATTAATAATTTTTGATTAAAAATTAATACATTAAATTTTAATAAAATATAAGCACATGAAAAACAAGCTATAAATTTTTAGGGTTCACTTTGTTTAATGATGTGCAAATTCCTTACGAGACAGCTAAATGCTAACTATTCCAGAGAGCTAAGTGGACCAAAGTATGGATTTTTTGGTGGGTGGTAACTTTCCGAACCCAGCCTTCCTTGGTTGGCACTGATTGCTAGAGTTTTCAAATTGAGGCTGGAGACTTTCTTCTGAGATCATACACAGAAGATTAAGCACTCCATTACTTGACTGGCCCCAGTCCAATTTTGTCATGTTTCCTGCTTTGAGGTTTGACACTGAAAGCTTTAATAACATTTGGTTCAAAGAATCTTCTCCTTTCGTAGTATTTGGTATCAGTTACATTATTTATTCAAATTTTATACATTTTAATTTTTTTAATTTTTTATAAATTTATTTTATATTTCATAAAAATATTATAATCACATATTAAATAATTTAATATATTTTTTACATTAACATATAATATAAATATAATATGTATATAAAAATTAGTTATAAAATATTTCTCATTTGATAAGGTTGATTATATTGAAATCATTAACCAAAATATGCTCTGAGCCTCTTGGAAAGGGACAGGTGAAACAATTATACAAGAAACATAGGGCCGGTTCATTTATCATCCCAACATTTTGTTTGTTATCATTCTACATTGCTGGACAGATCGCTAGCCTCTCACGAAAAAAACAAAAAAAAAAAGACAGATCACCAACCTTTAGGCTATTTTTTTTATTTCGCCATTAAATAGTTTGGGAGAATTGATTTTGTTAGATTCGATAAATGAAAATCGAACCCCAAAAATCTTCGTCTGGGTTAAGAAATATTATTTGAGTTACAACTGATTAAGAACTTTAATGTTAATTAAAAAGTAAAAGAAAATAATTTTAGGATATTAAATATGAACTTGGAAAAAGAAAAAGAAAACATTAAAACAGTTGTATATGCGAAAACTGGTTCAAAGATATTTTTACTGTAAAAAGGAAAAAGTTTGTCTGCATCTCCAAGCTATTATAGGTGCAAGCAGTCTCACTTACGTCTTTTTTAAAACCAAATCCAATTTAATTGTTGTAGCATTCTCTTATTGGCTAAGTTTACGCATTAATTTATCCTTTTCCAAACCGACAATTCTACAATGCACCTGAAAGGTGGACTCCCTTAATTTTACTTGTGATAGTCAGTCATTTTAATACTTCCTCCGTTTCTTATTATTATTATTTTTAATTTATTTTTTACAATTTATTTATTATTTGATAATTTTAAAATATATAAATTAATTTTTTTAAATTTTATTTTATTATTATTTATTTATTCTAAACTTAATAATTATACATATTAATTTATCTATTCAATTTCTTATATATATTTAATAGAGTAAAAAGAATAATTTAATTATGTTAATTTATATTTTATTTTATTTAAAATTATTTAATAATGTCTTCAATTTTTATAAAAAAAATTAAAAACAAATAAGAAAAAAGGAAAAAATAAGAAAATAATTAATTTTTGTGTTTCGAAATTGACGAACGAAGACTTGGAACATGAAATTATTATTGTACTTAGTCTTGGGCTCTTCCCCACGTGATGATAAACAGAACAGCACTTTTATTGTGCTTTATTTTTTAAAAATAAAAAAACAAAAGTTGAAACAGTGCGTTTCATAACTTGCTTCATCTTCCACTCTTCTTCTCTCTGGTAACTAGTAAGCAGTGCTTCTTCCCCAACAGTTTCAAAGTTTCAGCCATGGCAACAACTTGGTACTTGTGTTTCTTGTTTTTTTTTTCACTATTCCTTATTCAGTTGAGCTCTATGAACCGATTCGCCACTTTTGATGATCTTAAACGCGTACTATAGCAATCTAGATTGCAAAAGAAGTGTGATCCGATGTGCACGAATTAGAACGCAGTAGATGGGGGTGAGAGGGAATATGGTAACTATCATTCAAGGGGTCAACGGGCAACCGATATTCCCCAGCGACGACACCAACCGATCAGCACCGCTCAATTTCGAGACTGCTGTCCCATGATACTAATTAATGAAGGTTAACAGCATTTTCATTGTCCATGGTTCTTTATAGACGGACGCAGCAAATTTACAACTCAACCTAACCTATGGACTGCAAATGGCCAGACAACAAGTTCCACCAAACAAATCTCATTTCCTTTCAAGGACTACGTTTGTAAATTTTAAAATTTGTTCAGTCGTACACACAAATCAAATTTATACTGTGTATGGAGCGCATGATAAAAATGGCCTGATAATATAATAATATATTATCAGATTTTAACATATGTTTGATGTTTATATATGATAAAATAATTAAATTTAGTAAATTATTTTTATCTTATTATAATATAATAACTCTATGATCACTTTTATCAAATGATAAGATTTTATAAAATAATTATTCTCATCTTACTTTTCAATATCATCTCTCTCACTTTAGCCTCTTCATCTGTTAGGATCACCGTACTATTACCAACCGCACTCTCATCATGGCTATTCTTTTCAACCACCACAGGACCACTCTCGAACCACCATCATTATGGTCGCACTCTCAAACTCCAGCCAACCACCACTACTATGGCCATTTTGTTCGGCCACCAACCTCTCTGGTGAAATTCCGGCGAGCCTTAGCCATTTCCAACGACTCAAATCTCTCTATTTCTCGTTAGTAACCTCCTTAACGGAACCATACTACAACCATTATTGCAATTGTTCTCTTCCACATCTTGCGAGCCACAAACACCCATATTCGACGAGACCCACAACCAACTACAGCCGACGACGAGGCGCATCTGCGGGCCAATCCATGATTAGCACTACCGACGAGGCCAACAAACGGAGCCCCTGCAACCTGCGAATCAATAGGCAAGCCTCCCTGTGTCACCACCGCACCACCATGGTTGAACTCTCCAAACTCCAAGTCAACCACCACCACCACAACGACCACTTTGTTCGGCCACCAACCACCGCCATAGAAGTGGAATGCAGCAGGTTCAATAGTTGCAACCTCAAAGTTTAAAGCGTTTATTTTAAGAATAAGGTTTGGGTTGGGGGTGTCAAGGATGGGGGTGGCGAGGATTAGGGTTGTCGGGGGGAGGGGGAATAAGATTAGGGGTTGCTAAAAATTGGGTTTTGAAATATATTTTTTTCCTTTGTATTTTCAAACTTCATCATGAAGGTTTTTACATGGAGGCTACTGGTTTTGCTTCCAGTGATGAAGGCGGGTGTTTTTTTTTTTTGAAATATTTTGTGTTAAAAAATGGCAGTGTAATCGGGTTGGTTTGGTTCGGTTCTTGAGGAAAAATAAATTTGAACCAATCAAAATCAATTAGTTCAATTTGGTTTGATTTTCTTATTTTTTGATAATCAAATCTGAACAAAATCGAATCGAACATCTACGGTTTAGTTTGGTTAAGGTAGTCGAGTTGATCATTTTTTTTTACATAAAAATCAGTTAAATAATTAATTTTTTATACAAAAAAAATGCATAATAAACTTATGAAAAAATTTCTAGAAATAGAATCAAACATACGTATCTTAATAAACACACTACAAAGTACAAACTCCAAAATTATATGTTCAGCACGGTGCCCTAATCTACTGATAATACACTCAATCAGTGCCTTTGATGTATGATACTCTGTTTATTTTAGAATTTTCACTTGAGTGTTTAGTCCTCATATAAATAATGGTATAAGTTAGTTAATTTGTATGACCTTAATGGTGGATTATGATATATGCTTATGGACATCCTGTTTGTTATGTTTTACAAAAAATTTGTGTGTTAAGTTGTTTCTCAACAACAACCTGCATGTAATACAACTTTTAAAAGGTTAGTTTCAAGTTGAATGAACTTTTTTCTTATACTTCTGAATTTGTTGTTTGTTATGTATTATAAATTTTTTTTTGGTTAAGTTGCCTTGTTAATATTTTGTGGTCCAGGCTTAAAAGTTCTTAACTTATGACATGAAATAAATCAAGTTGCACTCTCTTTTATTATTTTTTTATTTTTACTTCTACACTTAGTTTAGTCATCCTATTTATATAAATTGATTAGTTAAATTGAATGTAATGCACTTTGATTTATTGTTATGATGCATTTTGTTAGAAGGACATTATATATGTGTGTGTGTGCGGTTTGGTTTAGTTCGATTATTAGATTTGAAATTTTCAATCTGAGAACTAAACCAATTAAGCCTCATTTAGTTCAAATTTTGCCTGAACTAATCGACATATCCAAACCAAACCTCATCAATCTAATTGGTTTGGTTCGAATTGATCGGGTTGGTTAGATTATCTGAACCAATTTATACTTTTATTAAAAAGTAATATAGTCATGGTAAATAGTTATGTATATCATCTTATTTATACTGTATATACTAAATGTCTAATAGTATAAGAGCTTATCAATCTCTTTATACTATAAAGTTTTATCTTATTATCTTATATTATTATATTTTATATTATCAGGTGCACCAGACACTGTCTTACCATTTAACTTTTTTTATCATTAAATTGATTAATGGATCCACTTGCTGCATCCATGCACTACACACATATAGGGTATGTTTGTGAGGATGGTAGGGAGGGAAGGATAATGAATAACATGATAAACTTTAATAATATTGTGTTTGATGGCTATTTTAAAGGAGGGAATGAGATGGTGAATGTAACACCCTCCTTAGGGCATCACATTTCCGACTCCCGACTCATAATCTAAAAAGAAGTTCGCACAAAGTTTGAGTTATAAAAGATGGATTTCAAAATTTCTTCTTTACTGAAACGTAAATTTACTGAAAATATTAGGTAATATTGAAAATCATATTTCAACTATTCATTATGCAATATTGACATCAATTAATATCACAATTTAAAGAGAAATATAAAATTAACAGATTTATTTTTTTTAATAGTAGCAAACCCCATGATGAGTCCTACTTAATAGCACGGTACAACACTAACATTAAATCTTAACATACTCGTTCCTTCTCTTGTATCAACTTGATGCATCAGAACTTTACTCCTTGTCTACCTGGCACATCTTTGAACTTGAGACAACCACTTTTCAATGTTTCCATCAATCTCTGAGTATCTACCACTCGTTATGTCTAAGATAACTCATTCTTTCTACTGTATAATTTTAACAATACAGACAAAGTAAAACAATATAACAAAGAGGTGAGATCACCTACACCAATACCAACATGGCAGCACAGAGATAACACAAACAAGAATATCATACGAGATAGATCATACCATAATCATGCTATCAAGCATTAATCAACTATCATCATCTAATCATTTATCAGTTCAATCATCATTTAAGTACTCAAAACAATTGTCATAGCCAACATTTCTCAATTAATATATCATACAGATATAAATGCTCAAATTTATGCATATGCACAAAGACTCAGTTTATCAAAAACAACTCCATGGAGGTTTTCACAATTTCGAGAAGAATACTCTGGTTAATTGTCAGCCTTAGTCCAAAGACAATCTCTCAGTCGTTGAAAAGAATCGTGTTCTTGTCGGGTATCGTCAATGCGTTACAACAGACTGCATCGCCAAGTGGCACAGGGTACTCGCCAACCGTCCCACCATGGTCGACCGCCATACTGACGCTCGGCCCCAAGATCCATCATAGACCTCACTATCAATTCTCATTCCCTCTTCAACCACAAGGGCCATAATAGCTATTAGCTATATTTTATACAATGCACGAATATATCGGTCTGCAAGTCCAACCCCAAAGGGCCAAATCTTTTCAATTTCATTTGTTCAATGTAATCATATGCTTCAATGCATATTTTTCCAATGCACGTATAATGCACCAAATCCAATCACAGACATATATTTTCAATGCATGTATAATGCACCAAATGCCAATCACAGGCAAAACATGTCATTTTCGCACACATCCATATATTGGTTCTACAAGATTTATAATCTTGTATTTTCAACAGGAAAATCATATTATCACATTTTCATAGTTATAAAACACTTTCGTCAGTATTTTCACAAAATTGCAAACATTTTCATTTCGTTTTCACAATTCCAAAACATTTTACATTACGTTTCACAATTCCAAAACGTTTACGTTATATTTTCACAATACCATAACACTTCTTTTACGTTTTAAAATTTTGTAATATTTCATTATATTTTCAAAATATCTTTATGCAACACTTCACAGTTGCACTTTTAAATCACGTATTTAATTTTTTAATATTTTTCTCAATCACATAAAAATATCGTTTCTCAAATTATTAATAACGATTTTTTACCGTTTTCAAAATCGCATAACTTAAAAATCATTCTTTTAAGTTGTGTAAATCATTTTCCATCATTCTCAAAATATTTAAAACACTTTTCAAATCACATAAGATTTTCTCATTTTCACAATTACGTAAAAAATTCTATCATTATTTAATCACGTAGTGATTTTTCAATAATATTTTCAATAGTGTAAAATATTTAAACGCTTTTCAAATCCCGTAAAAATATTTTAACATTTTTCAAATTGCGTAAAAATATTTTACTGTATTTTAAATCATTTTTAAGATACGTAAAATATTTTTCAACATTTTACAATTACGTAAAATATTCCTCAATATTCCAAACATTATTTTGGACTTAAATAAATCAATCTTAATTTCAACACATTCTTCAAATTGCGTAGCTTAAAAATCACGTTTTTAAGATACGTAAAACATTTTTCATCACAATTTCATTACATAAATATTTATTAACCTTCGAAAATTTCTTTTTAACTTTTCTCAAAATAATATAACTTTGTATTTTATTTTTCATATTTTCCTTATTCAAAAATTTTTTTTCCACATTTCTTAATTCAAGAAATCCTTTTCCAAAATATAATTCACAAAAATCACTTTTCCATTGATATAAATCAACGTTTCAAAACTTAAGCATTTTCTAACGTACTTCAAAACTCAAAAATAAGTTATATGTTAGTAAATTTTTAAAATACCATTATATTCTCCATTTTTTCCAAATCATTTCAAAATCAACCTTCCTCAAAATAATATAACTTTTTACTTCATTTAATATATCTTCTTATTCAAGAAAATCTTTTTCACAAAGATATATTCACAAATTCACAATTCCATTGAATTAAATCAATGTTTCTAATTTTAAAAATTACTAACGCTTTCCAAAATCTAACGGATTTTAACAAAAATAAATTCTTTTTAAAACAAATTGAGGCTCACTTGCAACCTCTCTTTTTCATTTACATAAAAATTCATTTCTCAAGTCTTTAAAATACTCGATTCCCTTTTCAATTTCTTTATATTAAATTAATTATATTTTCACTTGAAAAATCACTTTGTTTCATCAAAATCAATGCATTACAAGCCTTCGAAAACGTGGACATGACTATTAAAAATTATCAAAATATTTTTTCTTCTAAATTGATATGGTTTTACACAAACAAAACCATTAAAATTTTATTTTCAAAATTGAAATACCGATGGTTATAAAAACTAAACTCATTTATTCAAATCCTTTTTCACTTTCTTTACAAATCCTTTTTCACTTTCTTTGCAAATCATTCAATTTTATCATTCATGAAAATATAATTTTGTGAACACCTATTTTGAGGTGTCTTGGCTAAAATTCTCATTGGTCTAGGAACCCAAAAATCAATTCCCTTGTTCTTGAAAAATTTCAACATGAACCCTAATCAACAGCATAAAAAACTGAACCCTCTCCTTTGGCTATTGGAGCCAAAAATTGAATTCCTTTTCATCACCACATCATGATATACACATATATATATTTCATCATAAATACTATAAGCATGCCATATACTTATCATGCATAATATAAGCATATCATCAAAATCATAAAATCATACAAAGCATATCAAGCATAAGCAAATAAATCAAAGCTCATAAACACACATAAATTATTACATGACCATGGATTGGAATCCTCATATGGATTCACTATCCATCAAATATAAGATCATCTCTCACCACCATACTTGGTTGGTGAGATGGATCTCCCTCTTACCTCTTGAAAATCCTCAAAAACTTTTTATTTTGCTTCTCTTTCCAAGTCCTTCACTACCAAGGACTTCTCAAATACAAAATAAAATACATAGAATATTAGTATACTAAACTTGATTAAGAGGAACCATGGATCAAACATGGTTTATATCATGAAAAAGAGAAAAGAAATGAAGTTTCCTTACACTTCACCTCAAAAACCCAATAACTTTGATCTTGAAGAAAGTCCATGAAGATGAATGATTTAGAGGAAATCTTCAACATGAAAGTTGCTTAGAATATCATATAGATTCAAGATCTATGGTTGGATGAAATTAAAAGATATTGGATGGTGGTTTTGAGTGTCTTGACCGAATGGTTTCTCTTGAAGGCACAAAGATGAAATTTTTGATTTTTGATAGAAACTTGAAGCTTGGATTTGAAGCCCAAAATGAATGATTTTGGAAAAACTCATAACTAGAGATGTTCTTAGAATGGTGTTTAGGTTTAGAAAATCAAGTTGGATGAAATGATAGAAATTTGGATGATGGTTCTAAGGTGCTTGACCGAAACTTGCTTGGAGAAGAGAAAATAAGAGAATTTCTTGTATTGGTTCTTGGTTCTTTGGATAGAATAATGAGAAATTGAATAAGTGAAATCAATAAATGAGTATTGTCTCCTACTTTTGAGTGTATGACCGTGGGATATCAAGAAGAGAGAAAGTGAGAATTATTTGATAGCTTTAATAGATATTGAGTAGGATGATGACTATAGGGTACATGTGCAAAGTCACTAAAATTAACTAAGCTTTACATTAAAAGATGATAGCTTCCTTTTGTCACAAAGTGAAGACAATGAAATGAAATGTCTTTTTTCTCAAGTGTATGGCGGTAGAGTGTGATGAAAAATGAAGGTGATAATGCATGAAATAATTTTGGCCTCCCTCTAAGAAATTTCCTAAGGATGCAAACAAAGAAGTCATACTCAAGGATGATGTAATATTGACCATGACATGTAATAATGGTCATAAAGCTTTTTTTTTTCTTTGTCTTCTAAACAATCCAAAACCGTCCCATTCCTCCATTTTGCATGCAATAATTTGTCATCTTTTTTAAGCCATTATTTGAAGTATTTCTAGCCATTGATTAATTCAATGGTTAGGATTTATGTAGACTTTTGATTTAGAAAGACTTAATCTGCGTATTGGATCTTTCTCCTTTAAATTCTAACCATTAGATGTGTCTCCAAAATAAAGGGTCAAGATTGCTTTCAAACTTTAAATCCAATGATCATAATTAGTCTTTGTCACTTTTTAAGATAAATCTTCACCATTGATTAAATCTTCATCCAATGGTCATAAATGGTCATTCTTGTTCTTTCTGACAAGACCAAATCTCCACCATTGATCACTTTTAAATCCAATGGTAAATGGTCATAGCCATTATATAAAACTAAATCTCTACCCTTGATTTAATCTCCATCTAATGGTTATAAATGATCTTATTCACTTTTAAGATCAAATCTCCTCCGTTGAATAAATCAATATCAAGTCTCCATCATTAATTAAATCAATGGTGGATATCAAAACCACCAATATTGACTTAAACAATTTAATTTCTATTTTTATATGCTAAAACCCTATGAAAGAATATATTTACTGTATTTTTATCATCCGATAAATTAAATACAATACAAAACACAGTACAAGAAATTTTTTAAAACTATTTCTGGATTCAGGTTTAGTAAGATCCCCTATCTCCATCTAAACAGTACAAATTTTTCTATCCGTAGAAAAAAATTTCACTTTACGGGACCCACCTGAGCCCACGTATGGCCACCTGGGCCTACATAGGACCACCTGGACCCACATACAGTAAAAAAATTCATAATCATCTACAAAAATTACAAATATTAGAAAACACACAAATATCAAATTAGATCACGTAAAATAATTAAAACATAACAGTAAAAATTAAATTACGTAAAATTTTTCTCGACTCGAAAATTTTTATTTTTCTGACTCAGAGTAAATCACTCAAAACGATCAAATACGCTGACGAAATAATCAAAATAATTTTACAGTATCTAGAAATTATTAAATAGTCAAATTCTGTTAACTATCAAAATTACTATTTAAAAGATAAAAAATTTTGGAGTGTTACAATGAACCTCTATAGTCTCTTACTATTCAAAGCCTCAAAATTTTGTCTTTCAATTTAGGAGGTTAAAAAATGAATGGTTTAGATATTGTACTTTCTCTCTCATTAAACTTATTAAATTATCAAATAATAAAATAACATATTCTCTTTCATTTTATTTTTTATCTTTTTATTTTATTTCATTATAAGCTATTTAAAACTCCAAAATATAACAATAGGTGCATTGAAGATGAGCCCTTTCCAAACAAAGGAAAAATATTCAACTTCGTTCTATGCTTGTCTGTGACAGATTTTGACTTGTTTATATGTTTGTGGTCATCTTTCAAAATCAAAATCAAAAAAAGATCATCATATATATATTTTAAAAATATATACATTGTTGTCATTTTTTTAAATACATTAAATCTAATAAAAAAATAAATATGATAAATGATATTAAAAAAATTAAAAAATATATTATTAATAATAAGAATATCATAATTGAACAAAATCTGTAACATTACTCAACATTCTGTACCTTCAAAAGTAATCTGTAATATGTAATTAATATTAATCTTGTAACAAAATAAATGGTGCAACCATGTGTCTTTCACGTGTGAGCTGATTGAACTCCATCATGACAAAAAGCATACATTAGAGGGGAAAACGTTAAAGAGTATTTATGAACTATTTAAAACTCCAAAATATAACATTAGGTGCATTGGAAGATGAGCCATTTCCAAACAAAGGAAAAATATTCAACTTCGTTCTATGTTTGTGTGTGCCAGATTTTGACTTGTTTGTATGTTTGTGGTCATCTTCCAAAAAATAAAATCTGCTACATTACTTAACATTCTTTACCTTTAAAGTAATTTGTAATCTGTCATTAACGTTAATCTTGTAACAAAATAAATGGTGCGACCATGTGTCTTTCATGTGTGAGCTGATTGAACTCCACTATGACAAAAAGCATACATTAGCGGGGAAAAAGTTAAAAGTGTATAACAGTACAAATTTTTTAAAATTTGTTACACTATCATTGACACATTATTTTAATAAGTTAGATTTTTAAACAAATCATTGTGATAATATTTTTTTTAGTGATTTAGCTTTACATAATTAAATGGTTATATCGATAATGCATCTAAATTAAATCTAAAAATTAGTAGCCACCACCCTTATAAGTATGTCATTAACTATAATTTCATGTTAGGTTTACATATATTAGATTTTGTGCATAAGAACAAGATAATGTACGATAATATAAGCAAAATAATAAATTTGAGCAGAAAAAGAACCTATTAATATAATTTTTTATAATTTTTAACCTAGACAAATTATCATTCTTTCTCATTAGAAACCCAAGCTACTAGTTGTGCAAACAGCAATTAGTGAATTGGGGGTAGTAGTGGTGGGAGCATGTGATTAGGGGACAAAAATACTTAAAGACTTTGTAAGTAAGCGCAACTATTAATTTACACTTCTAAAGAATAAATTATCAAATTAATTTAGAATCTATCAAGATTCAATAGTAGTTATTGAATTTTAATTTATTATGGAAAAAAAAAGTCCAGTATTTTACTTAACATTTAAGCGTTTGTTTTCGAAATGTGTAGTATAATCATTAAAGATTTTATTTTGGTTTACTAATTATTAAAGTATTTTTTTTAATATCATTCAATCATATATGTGAACTTATTAAAAAAATTGACTATTGATACTAATACTTAAAAATTATAACTTTTGTAATTATGTGTTAAGTCAACATATCATAAGATCATAACATGACATTGTAAAAAATTTACAATAACAATAAAGCCAAATTTAAAATCTACATTAAAATTTACATATATATTTTCTTGACCATAATAATATATATTAAAAGGTATTTATGTAATTTTGACTTGATATAAAAATATTGTCTACAAGTGTTAAAGCGAGTGGATTGATACAAGTGGTTAAGGTACTAGTTCTAAGCTTCTCTTTTTCCATAAGCGTAAGTTTTTCTCTTACAACTTGCCTAAGATTATTTCTAAGAATTAGTGTGTTTGGATTACAGTTGGTAAACTTAAGTTTAGTTGAAAGTGTGTTTGTAAACTTAAGTTTGGTTAAAAATATATTTGTAATAATGTGATTTATGTTTGGAAATTTTTATTTCAAAAGTGAATTTGATAAAATAAATATAGGTGATAAAAGTGAGTTTATAACTCAAAAGTAAAAATTTGTTGCTTTGCTCCAAACGTAAATTGGAGGCCAAAATTCTGTTAAAACGTTTTCCCAAACATAAATGCATTTAGGACTTCACGTTTTTCTAAGGGTTCCCAAACACACCCTTAGTTGGGTGGTCTCGTGTAAAAAATTAACTTGTTATAAATAATTCAAAGTAATTTTTTAAATTGAGCCTAATGACACCTTACCTGGTAGTATTTATTATGAGTAACTCTCCTTCCTATATTCAACGGAAAAATAAAAAAAGAACTTTTCTTACTATCAATTTTTATTAAGGTAGTATTTAGAATCAATTAAAATTATAAATGATTTGATTTAAATTAATTTAATTTGATTTGATTTGATTTAAAAATTAAATTTTGTATTTGAAACTTACTAAAAAATAGAATTTGAAATGATTTAAAAATCAAATTATGTGTTTAAAACTCATTAAAATAAAAATTAATTTGATTTGTATTATGATAGCTTCAATTTAATAATAACAGACCACAATCAACAAATAGATGGAAAGAGGAATAATATTATTAATAGAATATTCACAAAATGAATCCTATGAGCAAGGAATTCAACTTTGGAATTTCAAAAAAAAAAGAGAACCAGAAATATAAAAACATCTCCAAGAAGAAGAAAATGCCAAAGAGAGATATGAGATCATAATACAATTCACACCCTCTCACGTGTTCCCTCCTGTCTATATAACTAATTGTCTCACTTCATGAAATCCTTCCACCTTTAACATGTTATTTTGGGCCTTGCACCTTTGCCCATTTGGTTACCCTCATTTTTCTCACCAGCTACTGATTGGTTAGCAGCTTTGACTAATTTTGCTGATGTGGGCTTGATGCTTTGACATATAGGCATGACATTACCTTCCCTATTAACACTGACCTTGTCCTCAAGGTCAAGGCTTGGGTAATGTTGTTGCATATGAATTCTGTCTTCCCATGTGACCTGAGTCTGATCCAAACCCTCCCAATGAACAAGGACTTCAAGTATCTAGTTGCCTTGGGTGGAATAACCAGTTTTCCTTCTAGAATAAAAGACCATCTCTTGTTGTATAGTTTTGATCTGGCTGTGTGTTGTTTAAGCACTGGTTTAGTAGTGATTTGAGGCTGGCATCCTACGTGATTATAGATTTCAATGATGAAAGAAACTCCCATTTAGGGTCAGTCTAGACCATGTAAAAAGGCCTGGATAAGGCATCATCAACCAAATTCTCTTTACCAGGCTTGTACTCTATTGTAAAATTATATCCCAACAATTTAGGTAGCCAAGGTTGTTAGTCAGGGGTTTGAATAATTTGCCTAGTCATGCTTTTTAGACTTTTTTAGTCTGTTCTAATGATAAAGGAGTGTCCCAATAAACAATGTCTAAATTTAGCCACCGACTCAATGATGACATGCATTTCTCTTATGTATGGAGACTGTTTTTGCATTCTGGAAAATAATTGCTTTGAGAATAAAGCAATGAGATGGGAGTTTTGGCTAAGCACTGCCCCAATACCAAGGCCTGAAGCATCAGTTTCTAAAATGAAAGGAATATGAAAATTAGGTAGAGCAATGACTGGGGCATGAGTAATAGCAGACTTCAAAGCTAAGAAAGCATCTGTGGTATTTGTATCCTAGTGAAAGTTGTCTTTCTTGAGTAAATTCATAAGGGAAGCAACTATAGCAGCTTAATTTTTTTATGAATCTTCGATAATAGCCAGTGAATCCAAGAAAACCCCTCAATTATTTCAAATTTTTGGGAATTGGACAATTCATGACAGCCCGGACTTTGGATGGATCCATAGATACCCTTACAGCAGAGACCAAGTGACCAAGAAACTCAACTTGTTGTAAACCAAAAGAACATTTAGATAGTCTAGCAAACAATTGATGTTGTTATAACAACGATAACATAGTGGCCAGGTGCTCTAAGTGTAAAGGCCAAGAAGAGCTATATATTAAGATATCATCAAAGAAAAAACAATGCAAATTTTTTGAGACACTTCTGAAACACATGGTTCATTAATGCTTGGAAGGTTGCTGGGCCATTAGAAGAACCAAATGGCATTACACGCCATTCATAATGACCATGATGAGTCCTAAATGCTATTTTGTATCTGTCCTCTTCTTTAGCAAGAATATAATGATAACTGGACCGTAAATCCAATTTAGAAAAATACATAGTACCATATAGTTCATCTAGAAGCTCATCCACCATGGGAATAAGAAAGATATCCTTTATTGTGACTGCATTCAATGCCCTATAATCTGTACAAAATCACTAATTTCCATCCTTTTTCTTCACTAATATAACCAGAGAAGAGAAAAGGCTTGAGCTAGGTTGAATAATACCATCATTAAGCATATCTTGAACTAACTTCTCAATCTAAGTTTTCTGGCTATAGGGATACCTATAAGGTCTCACCTTCATTGGTGGTGTACCCTTCACTAATGGAATATGGTGATCTTGTGCCGTGTGAGGTGGTAAGCCCTTTGGTTTGTCAAACACCATCTTGTATTGCTACAGTATTAAAGCTATCTCAGGGGCTACATTATCAGGTAGATCAAGCCATTTATCTTCAGGTACATTAGGGGGTTGCAACTGCAAAGTATACAATTCAGAGATTGTCTGTGTAGATTGTAGTCTTTTTAAGATGATGAAATTGGGCCTGTTTAGCCGTTGTGAACTTGTCCCTATACAAAATTATGAATTTACTGTCCAAGTAAAACTTTATAGTTAAGGCACTATAATCAGATACATGGGGGCCTAAAGTGGCCAGCCAAGCTGCTCTTAAAACAAAATCTACACCTGTTACAAGAAGGAGAAAAATAGGAATTTTCAGTGCATGGCCTTGGATGGTGAACGACAATTTTTCAATTTGCCTTTCAATTGTCAAATAATGCCCATTGCCCACCAAAAGTTTGAAATTGGGGGCTGATTCAATGGGAAGCGGGAGAAATTTAGCTAATCTAGGCTATAAAAAATGGTTGAACTCCCACTATCCAACAAAATCTTTAATTCAACGCCATTAACTTGACCTTTACATTTCATTGTGCCTAGGCCAGATGCTCCTTGTAGTGCATTAAAGGACAAATGATGATATTGGGACTCTATTGGTGAATTTTTAGTGTTTTCAATGGTAAGGCTAGGGGTTTCTTGGTCAAGTTCATCCTCATCATACTATAGTATAAAGAGCTATTTATTGGGACACTTGTGGTAAAATATGAACTTTTCATCATAAGTATAACACAATCCTTTATATATCCAAAGTTGCATTTCAGTAGTGGACAGTCATTTGATCATAGGATTTTTGGGAAATGAGATTTGGAAATGAGTGAGTTTGATATTAGGGGTGGGTAGTAAGGGTGGATTAGTTTTAGGAGGTGTATTGAGAACTGGAGGAGGTCTGCAGTTTTGGTTGAAAGAAGGTATATAAGGTGGTTTAATTCTGGTAGTGGAATTGGGAGGGAGATACTTCTCTTCATATAATTTAGCTAATGCCATTGCCTTAAGTAAGGAGCATGGGGATTGAGCAACGACATTCCGACGAATTTCAAGTTTCAGGCCACTCAAAAAGTAATCTAACAAAGCATCATTACTAACACCCATCACGCTGTTAGCAAGGCCTGTGAACTGCATGTAGTAGGCAGACACATTTTCTGAGTGTTGCAACTTAAATATAGAAGCACGTGGATAATCAAATTGTGAAGGCCTAAATTCCAATTCGAAAGCTCTTGTAAAAGCATGCTAGGTGGGAATTAAATTGTTTTTGGTCATTAATTGGAACCAAGGTATAACATCACCCTCCATGTGGATAGCAACTATGATCATACGTTGTTGAACAATATTATTAATAGAATATTCACAAAATGAATCCTATGAGCAAGGAATTCAACTTTGGAATTTCAAAAAACAAGAGAGAACCATAAATACAAAAACGTCTACAAAAAAAAGAAAATGCTAGAGAGAAAGAGAGAAAAATGAGATCACAACACAATTCACACCCTCTCATGTGTTCCCTCGTCTATATAACTAACTCCCTCACTTCACGAAATCCTTCCACCTTGAGCATGCTATTTTGGGCCTTGCACCTTTGCCCATTTGGTTACCCACATTTTCCTCACTAGTTGCTGATTGGTTAGCAGCTTTAACCAATTTGGCTGATGTGGACTTGACGCTCTGGTATATAGGCATGACAATTTGATTTTATTATTTTATATTTTTACTTTTATAAGAAATAGTTAAAAGTAGTTATTAAAATTAAAATAATTTATTTATTTTAAATTAAATTTTAATAAATCTTATCAAATTTAATAAAATTTATAAAATAAAAAGAATAAAATTTATAAAATTTTAAAAATCAAATAATTTTTTATTTTTTGATATTTCAAATATAAAATTTAATTAAATTTAATTTATAAATCAAATTATTATTTTTTTTTTTAGATTAAGAAAAACGCAAATCCCAAAAATGCAATATATATTCGACTGTCACCGTTATTTCGCACACACCCCGTCAGGCCGTCACAGTGTGTTCAATTCATTTTTCAGTTTTACGGTTACCGCGGAGTTTTGACGCCGTTGTAAGTTACTTGTAAGTTGTAACCTAATCCTATTTCCTCAAAATCGGAATTTTGGAGGGAAAAGAAAACAGTGCAAACTACGCCACAGAATCCATTGATTCTCTTCTTCTTCGTTCCATCCCTCTCTTGAGATTGACCAATTATATATTCCCACACTTTCCGTTTAAAAGATTTCCCTCTCCCAATTCATCGATTCTCTTACACTTCCAATTTCCACAATTCTTCGATTCAATTCACCGCCATGATGGATTCGGATTTCCCTTCTTCCCCAAACCACAGCACCAACATCACTCACAAGAGACCCTTCGCAGATCATCCTTCACCAAACAAGAAGCCGAGGACCACAGCGGCCTCCGTCGATCTCAAACACTTCGACTTGCCTCTGTTTCCGGCTAACGCAGACGGCGTCGTTTCAACCTGCGACTCCATGCGCCTTCATGCGGACCAGCCCTACACGATCGGCCGCAGACCCGGCGACTGTGACTTCGTCTTCCGCGACCGCCGCGTCAGCAAGCAACACTGCCAGATCCTCCTCGACGGTTCGCTCCGCAAACTCTATATTCTGAACGGGACTTTGTTGCGAAACGACTCCACAAAGTGTGTCGTTCACGAGTTCAGGAAAAGGGTGATGCTGGCATTTCTTCGTGGCAGCGACGGTGAGGGTGTTGCGTTTCGAGAAGCTTCCAATGGCGTTTTCGTGAACGGGATCGAGATCCGAAAGGGAATGGCCGCGGAGTTATCGGTTGGGGATAAGGTCTTGCTGGTTTGCGGAAACCAAGATGGTTCGTGCGGTAGTCGGAATCGAATTGGTTTTGTTGTTCAAAGAGTTGATTTTGATGATGATGATGTTGAAATTGATGGATTAACATTCTCGGGGCACTCCCAAGGGAAACTTAACAAAAGGGTTTTTGCTGTATCAAGATATGAACGAGTTGTAGGGAGGGCAAACTTTATTCTAGATAAGTGTAGAGACATTTTGCTTAGTGATGATCCTTTATCTTGTGTTATGCATGCTGTTTCGGATATACAATCTGGTAGATTATTAGTGGATAGTGAAGTGCAGTCCAAGTTACCGCCAAGGGTGAACTCTTTAATGGAAGATATAAGTACTGGTGTCGTGCAGTCAAGTTCAGGCATACTTTGTGAAAGTAAAGTGATGGCTTTGGAAGCAAAATGTGACCTTCATCACCATTTTTGTCGAAAAGGGAATGTGGGAGTTGCTTGTGTGAATGCTGTTGCTGATAAGAATCCTGATGTGGTGCTGTTAAATTCCATAGGAAAGGAAAATCTTCCTTTTGATTGCAATGAGAAGGAAAAACATGGAGACATTTTTTATCCATCCCCTGGGAAGAATTTTTACCTGAATCGCCTTGAATTTATGGACCATGGTTCCTCGAGTCTTCATCATTCCATATCTCTCCCTGAACTTCTTTATCCTGTTGAAAGCATTTCAAGGATGTTTATTGCAACATTTACAAGTGACATAAAATGGTGTGATTACCTAAATCTTTCCAATGTATTAATTTCCTTCCGTAATATTCTTTTTTTAAAACCATTTTGTCTCTTGACTTGTATTTTTTTTTGCTTGCCTCCTTACGTGTGTTTTTATGTTTGAGATTGGCTGGCAACGCCCTGTGTGCATGTTCATTTGGCATATACTTATGGATATCAATATTATGTGTGAACTGCTACACTTGAATTTGTTTATATTTTTCAATCCTAACTGATGTGTCTTGTTAGGTTCTTGACATATTGCAAGATTCCTTTTCATCTGCCGGTTACGATCGCATGTCATAACACTGAGAGATGTTGGAGTTCAAGACCTAATGAAAGAGTTTTTGTGCCTTACCAGGATTATCCTAACCTAGTTGTAGTGTAAGTATTTTCTTTTAAGGGGGAGAAATATATGAAACTTAATTTGTGCCCTTACTATATGCTACTTGATTTCTCCTTTCTGTTAATGTACTTCCTTTTTGGATATTAGGTATCCTCCATTTCCTGAATCTATAGCATTTAGTAATAACCGCAAGAAACAGGGGATTGCTTGCCATCATCCAAAGTTGATTGTTCTGCAAAGAGAAGATAGTATTCGAGTTGTCATTACATCTGCAAATTTGGTGGAAAAACAGGTATTCTATTAGCCAAACTTCTAGTTATCAACATTAATGCATAAAAATCATCTTACAAATTGAAGGGCAAAATGTTGCCTTTGTGGTATGTAATTGATGAAAATTATTTAGACATCCAATGCCTATTGTACTCATCGGTGCAATGTTGCTTCTAGCTTAGGAGTATTGTCCTTCTGAGGTCTGCTTACATCCAAATTCTATCAGAAGTAATGTCTTCAAATACATTTTTTCTAACATGATACAAGGTTTATTGGGTTTGGTAGTGACCTACAAATTAGAATGATGCTCTTTCTGAAGTAAAGCAGTGACTGAATCTTTTCTTGTTACATTGACTGTCCTATAATTTCATTATTGATATAGTATTTGTTTTTGGCATGTTTTCTGTTCTATTATATACATACTGTATATATTTGGGTGGAAGACTGTTGCTACAATTGAATTGAAGTACTTGACAGAAAAAGAGTTGCATGGTAGTACTCACACTCTGTATAGGAAATTGTTTTTAGAAATAAAAGCCTGATTGCTAGTTGCTACCATGCCAATTTTGTGATATCCATGTCAAGTATGTCTTCTACATTGTTAACTATGGCCTCATCACATATCTTTGATGATGTAGGTTATTATCTTGACCAAGCCTTTTTGATTAATCATCTCAATATATTTATATTTATAAAAAGAGAGATGCTATTTCACACAATTTTTTTTTAAATATAAAAATACTACGAAACTTAACTGGACCAATCACATGAGATAGAGAAACAAGCATGGTAAGAGAAAAAAAAGTTTTGGGGGCCACTACACATGAATAAGTTTTAATTCGTATGATATTTCAAGTATAAACTTTGTAAGGTTTAGCATTTTTCTTGTAAAAATGTATAGATGAAAGACATATGCTGCAACTGCCTTGGTGTCCAGAATTCAAACTTTGAAGCTTATGGTAGCAACATTTGTATGCAGTTTTTTTTCCCTATGCATATCATCATACAAAATTTAGGTATATTAACTATTAAAGAAGAACCTCCTATCATGCATATAGAAGGTTTATGTCTATGTTTGTATGTTATTGACATAGCAAAACTAATGATTAATTTTTGTGTTATGTAGTGGAACAGTGTGACTAATACTATATGGTGGCAAGATTTCCCTCATGTCGTTTTAGTTGATTTTGCATCACTTTTCCCAAAAATTGATGGTGAAATTCATAAAGATCCAAAATGTGATTTTGCTGCTCAGTTGGCTGGGTTTATGGCATCTCTCGTTATTGATGTACCCAGCCAGGCCCACTGGATTACTCAGTTGACAAAATATGACTTTGGAGGTGCAAAAGGACATCTTGTTGCTTCAGTACCTGGAATTCACTTTAACAGAACTTCTGTTATGTCAGAATCCTTACAGGCCTCTCCTGTAAGTACTCAAATATGTCATGCATTTGTTGCTAGTTAATTGAGGTGCTGATTGACTGCCCTTACCACTGCCTCCATTGTGTTCTTTTTGGATATAAGCTATCATCGTTTTAGTGCTTTTTAATATTTGAACACTGCACCCACCTTGCTTATATTGGATTGGAAATTATACCTTGAAACCTGGCTTGTTTGTGGCTAAAGTGATGCTAATAGACAATCTGAGTTTTCCTTTTGAATTCCAGTACAAATTATAATGTCAACCATGTAATCATCTGGTGGCTTTTGGTTAATGCTGCTTTCTGCTTTGGATTCTTTGATTGCAATGCTATACTCTTTTTAGAGGCTAATTGCTGTGCATTTTGGTCATCTGGTGTGAAGTTTCTTGGTTCAGTTGTGGCATCTGTGGTTGGTTTGAGCCATCTTTTCCGCACTGCAGCAGACTCAAACAGTGCAAGACTAAAAGCACTGGCTACTTTCCTTGGAAAGTCTTGTAAGAATGCTTATGGGAGGTTGGAGATTGTTTTACGAAGAAATCCCAATGTGCCTGCAGATGAAAATACTGTTAGCATTTTTGTTCCCAACCCTGATGGAACTTCAGAGGGAGGTAAAAGCTACATTGCTTGGGATTTCTTTTTACACCATGTATATTGGGTTCCCCAATTATCTTATGATTTTCAAATTTAATTTTTTATTTTCCATTGCTTTTTTATGTGCTTTGGACTTATAGTTAGATTTTTCAAGCTGTCAATAACTGTAATAATATCTATTTTTTTTCCCCTTTCTATAGATTATGTTCAACTTGGTTTTCTGCCTAGAAATGTAGCAAAATGGGTTTCTCCTCTTTGGGATGCTGGATTCTTCACGTTTTCTGGATATGTTTGTCCAAAAGAGGCCCTTGCAGCTGCCTTAGGAGAGAACTGCAAGAAAGTACAACTGACGCTAAATGTGTCAGAGGTTCGTTGGATGTTTATTGATTACCTGATAGTTGCCATGTATATGTAACCTGATATTTATGTAATTTTATGAACATGCAGGGGCATCATTTTCAAGATATATCAAAGATGATGCAATCTGAACACATTGTTGCGTTTTGCTCACTTATTGCTTCAATCCAAAGATCTTATGGCCTCTGGAGGTTGCAAGAGGTAAATGGCACTGAACCAAGAAGATCTTTTTGCATTCACTCTTGCAGCTATTCCTATTGCATTTTTTTCTGCTAAATTGAAATAGTTGCACTAAGTTTAATGTTGAAATAAAGGTTATATTTGATCTCTTCTTGTAGTTTTGTTGGCTTAAGGAGTACAACTTTATTTTTCTTTGTCCCTCAAACATCTTATTTTTGCATATGAATGATGAAGTTTCTGCTAATTGCTAAAATAATTTTTGAATGATCCAGATTTTTATCATTGTTATTATTATTTTTTTTTTTGGACTAGGTTCTAAATCGGTATAGATGGCCTGAATCATTAGAGTCTGATATTATATATGGTAAGTGTATTTTTTGAATATTATTTATTTCGGAGTACAATGCCAACCCTATTTCATTACATGTTAGAACCAACAAGCTGACCTCATTCTTTTTTCATCCTTTTGGACTATATTGTTTTATTCCTTTCCTGTCCATCAGGTGCATCTTCTATTGGTTCATCTATCAATTCAAAATTTCTTGCTGCATTTTCGGCTGCTGCTGGGAAGAAATCATTGCAACATTTTGATTCAGAAGAGTCTGATCCTGAAGTAATTTGAAGGACTTTTCTCATCCATTAGATTTGCTTGAAAAGTGTTACATCTTTTCTTCAAGATGTATGATTCATTGAAATTGTGTTTGTTATTAATTCAGTAATTTAACGATGCTTTGACAGTGGGGCTGCTGGAATGCTAGCGAAGAATTGAAGAATCCTTCTGTTAGGATCATTTTCCCCACTATTGAAAGAGTGAAGAGCGCATATAATGGGATTTTGCCTTCTAGACGTATTCTTTGCTTCTCAGAGGTAATATGATTTTCTTATCAGCTTTGAATGAATAAAGTCGGAGATTTGTGTCTTGGAATATTTATGTTTTTTTTTTTAAGTTAGATTCTTTCAGTACCCTTTATTTTTATGAGGGTACTGGTATCGTTAGTAATTAGTGGTCAATATTTTGTCACGTGTATCATTTAATTGAAATATAAATACAAAAATAACTTGCTGTATTTTTATTTTAAGTAAGTGAGACACATGGACAAATATTAACCACTAATTATTAAGGGGTATCGTTGCCCTCACAAAAACAGAAGGGTACCTGAGAAATCTCCTTTAGACATTCAGAATTATTAAGGACGGATTTGAGTCCTTATGTGAGTTTTTTTATGATACACAAAAATCAATCCTGCACAGGATAAAATTAGTAGGGCCCTGTTTAAGGTTGTTTAGGGTCTTTGTGTGCATATCATTCTCTCCTCACATGAGAGTATCGAAATTCAGCAAGGACTGTCTCTTTTTATGAGCTTTTACTATTAGTATGACCAGTGGCCTTGGTAATCGCAAATTGACTTAAAAGTCCTGGTGCAATAGGAGCAGAGGGATAGCATGGGTGATGCTTGTGCACACTGCCATCATTTATTTATGTCATGAAATATCGCTCTAAAAAGCTTAAGCTGTTAAGTAAAAATATATGAATGATTTTATATATTCAACATGTTTCTTTGTGTAAAAGTCTTTCGGGCTTGAAGCGTAAATAGTGAAGAGACCAACTTACTTCGTGGTGAAATTCAAATTTTATTAGAAGAATAGAGGCGGTAAGGATTGAATTCTAGATCATTTGGTCAATGAGACTTGGATACTATGTTATAAATTATCTCTCACAAAAACTTAAACTTTTAGATGAAGACACAAATGATTTTATATATTCAACATTTTTTTGAAAAGTTGCTTTAGTATATATCTCGGGAGTTAGATAAAGCATTTCCAGTAGTTGGTATGGAATGCCAAGGGACTCTAACTTGTTCAAGCTAATGATGTCTTTTGACTCCCCTGACGCCCCTGCAATTGTCTGTAAAACAAATGAGTTATATGCATATATTGCCTCAGCAAATCCCCCTAAAAAACCATTTTCAAAGGGGTCTTTTAAATGAATTATCAGAACATTAACTCGGAACTTTTAAGGTCATAAGAAATTTGTTCATTATTCTCTATTTGACGTCATGCATGTGAATGCCATTTAGCTTGTAATCATTTGTGTTTTATTAGTATTAAAATTTGTTTTGGAATTTTTCTTTCAAAATTATCTTTCGGAAAGTGAACTATTGACATTGTACATAGATGTCAATAATGCAGAACTGATTCTCTATTTTTGAACAGAGAACATGGCAAAGATTGAAGACTTTAGATATACTTCATGATGCCATCCCTCATCCCCATGATAGAATAGGGCATCCAATGCATATCAAGGTAATCATATACTAATTTATACTCCTGTACTCCTATTTTTTGATGATTAAATGTTTACGGAAAATATAATCACAAAATTTAATTGCTCTATCTATTCTTATCATGCTATATGAATAAGGTCCCTTGTGTTGATGAAAGTAGTTGGGTTTGAGATTCAGTGCCTATCTCCTTTTTGTGTTGTCTTTTCCCATCTCTAATTTTAATTGGAAAATTGGTAACTCAGTCCTGAATTAGACCTCTTCATTTTCGAAAAAGTGGATAATTGTGTAGCAAATTGATGAGTTGAATTAGTTAGGTGATTTTAAATGGGTTCAAAATTTACAAGCACAAGTGAAAACTTTCTGGCTTAGGGATTTTTGGAGCTCAATTTCCTGATCTCATTATAACCTTCAAAATTCTTTAGGTTATATATGCCATTATAGCAGTCAGCATGACCATCAAAACATGTTAGCATGCAATCTAAAGGTAGCACTGAACTTGCTATGGTAGCTATGATTTATCAAGTGTGTATTATATATATGGTAGCATCTAGTGTGCATGGAAATATGCCACAAAGAGCACAAGGGCATCGAATACATGATTTGCAAAACAAGCTCAAATTCACCCTATCAAAATTGGAAGGAAAGGGGAAAAAACCACAAGCAATTGGATAGAGAGAATTTCCGATCACAATTAGAATCCAACCTAGCTGATAATCTCATTATTGATCAGAAATCTTAACTAAAACATTCAAGCTGAACATAAATCCATTAAAGCAATAGATCAAACAAACAACATCAGATCCAAAAACAAAGAAAACAGAAGTCACAATAGATTAACAACCCTCTTGGAGAGATTAACGCACGAGAGACCTCACAGTCAATTCGCTAGAAACCAAAGAAAAGTGTGGGATTAACACAGAATAACATGAACTACCTTCCATGACAGACTAGAAAGATTAACACCAAGTCTAGAGGGGTGGACAAAGAACACGAAGCTTTCACGGCAACGGTTAGGGCATAGAATGTTGGGGGGTTGGAGATCTCGTTTGCAAATGATACTGTAGAGCCTCTATTAGAAACATTGAAAAAAGGAGTTAAATATAAAAGAGAAAATAAGTATTGACAACATTTGGCTTGAAAAATGTTGTCAAAAAATATTATCTTATAATTATTAACATTTTAGTGTGTTATCAATTAAGTGTTGCTAAATCTGATATATGTAGTAGTAGAAGTGAAGAAACCCGCATATAAAGAAACCCAACACACTTGAGTTTATAAATCAAACTGTTGCAACATCCTTGTCCCAATACAACGAGAAGCAACTTGTTCCAATTCACTTAATGATTACCCATGGAAAACTGGCATTTTTAAACCCCAAACACCTTTATACAACAACTAAATTTCCCTTTCCTAGTTCGGTGGAGCCCTCGTGTTTCTCACGCCCTTAAATATCTAGAATGGAAACATGTCATGTTTGATGAGTTTACGACACTAATGCACAATGGGAAATGGACTGTAATCCCTTCCAAACCTCACTATAGCATTGGCAATAAATGAATGCCAGCCACACCATCCCATTCAAAGACCACCATCAAAACCCCTAGATCACCACCACCCACAAACTCACACAACCTCCATCCACATTTCAGCCTTTGAACATGTCCAATTCCACGCCAAACCCATCAAATCAAACCCATTGTCACTACACCTCTGAGCACTCATGGCACCAATCACAAACACTACCTTGCACCATCGACAACCTATCACAGAAACCACCTATGCACGCCTCACCACCAAATCGGTGCTACAGCAGCAGAAACATAGGCCTTAAAAGTCTGGTCCAAGCCATGAACGAGCACATCATTGCTGCAGGCTGAGAGCTCAAGACCAGAGTTGGAGACGCTGCAGCCAAGCAAAGACGGCGATGTTAAAGAGGGAGTTGACTTTGATGAGGTCATTGAGGGCGCCCTCAATGACTTCATCAAAGTCAACTCTTTTTTAATGTCGCTGTCATTGCTTTCACTACTACATATATTGAATTTAGCTACACTTAATTGATAACACTTATTAAAATGTTGTTAATAGTTATAAGATAATATTTTTTGACAACATTTGCAACATTTTTCAAGCCAAATGTTGTCAATACTTATTTTCTTTTTTATGTTTAACATTTTTTTTCAATGTTTCTAATAGAGGCTCCATCGTGTCATTTGTAAACTAGCTCTCCAACTCGTCAACATTCTGAGCCCTAAACTCTACCATGGAAGCTTCGTGTTCTTTGTCCACTTCTCTGGACTCTGCGTTAATCTCTCTAGTCCGCCATGGAAAGTAGTTCACGAGTTCTCTCTATGTTAATCCCACACTTTTGTCTGGTTTCTAGCGGATTGACTGTGAGCTCTTTCTCGTGTGTTAATCTCTCCAGGAGGCTTGTTAATCTATTGCAACTTTTGTTTTCTTTGTTTTTGGATCTGATGCTGTTTATTTGATCCATTGTTTTAATGGATTTATGTTCAGTTTTAGCTTTCTGATCAATAGCAAGATTATCAGCTAGATTAGATTCTGATTGTGATTGAAAATTCTCTCTATCCAATTGTTTATGGTGTTTTTTACCTTTCACTTTGATAGGATGAATTTGAGCTTGGTTTTGCAAATCATGTATTCGATGCCCATGTGGTGTTTTGTGTGACATATTTGTGTGCACGCTAAGTGTGTAATATATATATATATAGCTAATTTTTGGCTACTTCTGCTTTAATGGTTATCAATTTTCCAGAGGTTGCCCTCCACTTTCTATCCTTCACAAGTGCATGAGTTGTGTGTCTTTTTCTCTCTGAACATGACACTTTAGTTCATGCATATGGTTTTGTCACTGAGTTACTTTTGTAATCTATGCGCCATATGCTGTTCTATATTTGGATCGGGCTTGGGTGATTAGCTTCTCAGTTATTAAACCTTTCTGTGTTTTTCTTTCCCCTACACCACAAATTTTTGTTTTAAGTGCTATTATGGAAAATGTCTTGCTCAGGTGGTACGGAGATGCTTCTGGTCTGGGAGGGATGCACCTTCCATTGGTTGGGTGTACTGTGGTTCTCATAATTTTAGTGCAGCTGCCTGGGGGCGACAAATTTCAAATCCATTTGGTACAAAAGCTGATGGACTTCAAAAAGCGGACCCTTCTGTGAATTCTGGGCTTCACATTTGCAATTATGAACTTGGGATTATTTTTACTTTTCCTCCTACAGAAAATAACGATTGTCCTAAAGTTAAAAGCACAAAATTAGATGATATAATTCTGCCGTTTGTTGCGCCTGCTCCTAAATATGGATCTAGAGATAGGCCAGCTACAATGCAGGCTATGAGGGAGGTGATGGCTGAACTTACCGAGCGAGAGAGGGAGAAACATGCAGAAGAAGAAATGATGGAAGAGCTTCTTGAGGAAGAGGAAGAAATGGAAGCAACCAATTATGTTGGAGAGGAGAAGGAAGAGGAAAAAGCATATGCTGAGATACTCTGGAGTCAGGTTGATTCTTCCCAGAGCAGTTGAACTTCTGCAAGAAGCAATACTGGGAGCAGGAAGCAGTGGTTATGGAGCTGTCAACAGGAGTATTTGATACACAATTGTAAAGGTAAAATGTAGATTACGAAAGGCATGTGGATATATTGGTGTTAGGGGATTCGTTTAAATCTGGTTTTGGGATGCAGGATGCAGAGGTAGCTTTTAAACTAAAAGCAACCTTGGAGGAAGTGAAGGCTTATCCTGAGATATTAGGATTCAGGAGCAAAGCCGTTGGCCTAACGTCTAAAGAACGTGGTTAGGAAGACTCATCCTAGAACACCTCTGGTTCGAAGCAGAAAGTGGTATTTTCGACCTCCTGTGGTTCAGTCCATTTTAGGCATGCCTGATTACCGGTATCACTTTCTTGCCTCAGCTCTCAATCCTAGTTGCTTCCAACGGCTTGTTGCTTGGTTTCTTCCTCCACATGGGTTTCTTAAACTCAATGTTGATGGCAGTGGCTTTGGTAAACCCAGTGATGGCAGGAGTGGGTGATCTAATACGTGAAGACTGGCAAATGCATTGCGGGTTTTTCAGCACATGTTACCACAACCCGCTCATTTTCTGGGTATCAGGGAGATATGGTAATAGACAATGTTGGGACAATGCTGAATAGCAAGCAATGGTCAACTCTGTAAATGGCATGGTACAGGGGAGGGGGCATAATGTAATGCGAGGTCAGCTGGGCAGAGTCCTGCCAGACAACCTGCATTAGCACGAGTAAATAATTTATATGGGCTGTCAACATGTATAGAAGGTTTTGCAGGTTTGTCAAATCGGATGAGGATCACTTGTTCTTATTTTTTATCTCTTTCCCTGTCTTCTCATTTAAATTTTGACAAGTATTTGAAATTTAATTACATGTTCCAATAGGGTGTTGCTAACTAATCTTAGTGGAGTTCTGATTTGTATTGCTTTGCTGATGCTGTATTCGATGGGGAATCATTCCGGGGTAGCAATTCTAGTGAGCTCCCACTTTGCCACCCACTCTGCCTGCATGGGTCCTCTTAAGTCTTACCTAAATGAACTCCTGGTGCATCTTTGTAATGGGGGTTGGTTAAAAAGCCTATGCCATTCTCCGAATCACACTTCTATTTTGTATTTTGTTCAGCTGGAAAGCAAACATAATCTCCTACAAATTTTTTTCCCAACCAACTCTTCTCGATTCGTAGAATTGTATGGCATACCCGAGAGAAATAAGTGTTGTATTGTTACTAGAAAGCACGGACACGCCATTTTACTGGCGTATCCGTGTATTGGACACGTGTCCGACACTGATACACGACGACGCGCACACGACACATATGTCTCACGTGTATGGATGTGTCCAGTTATAAAAATCATTTTTTTTTGGCTCGGACACGTATAGGATACATCTCGGACACATTTCGGATATACCGTAGACACATATTGGACACATCCTATTGAAATTAAAAAAAAAATTTATTGTGTGGCAGTGTATTAATATCACGGCTCATAAGCTCAATATCACCCGACTCATCCTTAGAAAAAATTTTCTATTCTTTTTCAATATATTGTGTTCACTGTGTGCTAATGGTTTAAGTTTTAAGTGAATTTCACTTTGGTCAGGTGATTCAATTTTCAATTATTGTTGGTTTTTTTTTTAGTTATAAATGAAGATGCTTGTATTGTCATTGAGGAGTTGTATTTGGATTGTTTATAATCAAAATTATATATATATATATATATATATATATATATATACTTTAATCAAATGTCGTGTCCGTGTCTTAAAATTTTTGAATTTAGTGTGTCCCTGTGTCCGTGTCCCATGTCTGTGTCCCTTTCCGTGCTTCATAGTATTGTTATAAACTGCATCATATATGATATGGTTTGCTCCAATTTTTTATTGTTTTTTTTTCAATTATTGGTTGGGTGGTCTTTTTTTTTTTGAAAAAAATTGTTACATCCTAAAAAAAATAAAATAAGGTAAAGGAACTATTAACCTATAAACTATGTTAATCAAATAAAATGATAAGATTGCATGTCGTATAATTGGGTAGACAAAATAAGATTAAAAAGACGAAAATATAGGGGGAAAGTGAAATAAATGAATTCCTCAAACTCAATAGTTGCTTAAATCTGGACTACAGACGTTAAAGTGAGGGTTGGAAAAAGTGAGTCAGGTTAAGTTGATTTACTTTGAAGTTTGAACATAAGTAAAAAATTGCTAACCAGCTCACTTTAGGTGAATTATTAGTTTGTTAAACGAATTAATTTACAATAAAATTTAAATGAAATAAATACAAAAATCATATAAACTTTATCACTAAAGCATAGACTAATAATATATATAAATATTAAAAACTCAGTAGGCTTAATTTCTAAAATGAAATAACCTCAGACCTCAGTCATTGGGATTGGCTCATCACAAGTTGAGATAAAAAGTGAGTTAAATAGGGTTGAGTCACTTCTTCCATGAGTTCAGTTTTTTTAATATCTTATTGTTAAACATTTATTTTAATGAGTTGGTTTAAGGTAATCATGAGATGTGTTTGAACGAGTTTATTTTGATCATAATCTAATTTGATATTTTGATTGAGTCAATTTTTTGGATCTTAATCTGACACGATTAATAATTCGATAAATGACCAGATTAAGATTTAGTTGACCTGATAATAAAATAAATTGTACAAATATAAATATTTGTATACCTAAGTCATACGATTTTAAAAGTATGTGATGTTCATGGAATGTGTTTGAACGAGTTTACTTTGACCAGAATCTGACTCGATAGTTTGATTGAGTCAATTTTTTAAACCTTAATCTGGTACGATTATGACTCGATAAATGACCGAATCAAGACTTGATTGAATCGATAATAAAATAAATTGTACAAATATAAACATTTGTATACCTAAGTCATAAGATTTTAAAAGTATGAAACTAAAAGTACTTGGTGTCTTACCATATATATTTCAAAATAATTCATATCAACATAAATATATTATAATGTTATGCAAAATATATTAATTTAAGTTAGAAAATTTTATTATTTATCACTAATTGTAAAAAAAAAATTATGAATTTTAAAGTATTATGTAACATTAGATCAGATTGAGATAACTCAAAATATGACCATAACTCAACTCAAAAATACACTGGGTCTAATTCATAGAATTCGAATCTCTCTAAATTAATTTTAGACCATGATGGGTCATTAGTACAGGTCAAATTTTGAACACCCTCAGTTCATCCTACAATTCCAATCCTTTTTCTTAATTTATATTATATCTTGAGTTATAAAATTTTTTGGTGCTTAACTCCATTCCCATTTTTACTATGCAAAATTGTTGATTTCGTGTAATAATTTGTGAAGTCATATACACTCATAGAGTTCTTATGATAAGAGGGATAATGTTAATAATGTTAGGGGTTTGCATCTTATTATCTATGCCATTAATGTCTCCCAAATGTCATAGTGGTCTTTGGACAATCTCAATATCGCAAGTTGTGAAGGATCCTCCGTGATGAGAATGATTACTAGTTGATAGGGTCGGTGGCTTGGTGGGTGTGACCACTAATTTTATGGCAAAAATCTTTGCATTAAGGTAAGAATTACATATCGATTGAGATAATGAATATAAAATGCTTCTTTATGATAATATATTTGAGGATAATATCTGATTACCTTACTAAACTCGCTACATCTAATGAAATTTGTCTTCGTATTTGAAACTTCACTCCACGGAACTTATGATCTTATCGTTAGTTGACTATATTGAGTTTTATTTATTCATAGATAATTTTTGTTTTTCCAATATGCAAAAAAAATAAAAATCAAAAGATAAAGTTATAAAATTTTCAACGTACAGGTGAATTTTCCACAAAATAAAATTTCATAAAATTTTCAAGTCCGAAAACACAGCTCCTAGTTACTAGTTACTAGTACGCCTCGCTCACTCTCTTCACTCACTCCCTCCGCCGGCGATCGGATTCGGATCACTGAGGTACTTATTTGGACAATATTCTGTTAGTCCGTGTTTATGCATGTTCTGATCTCTTTAGAATCGGATTAATATGTGTCTTCCGCTATCTGCATTTGTTGATCTTCGTTTTGCATTCTAGTCTACTAAAAAAGAGGGGGGGGGGGGGGATTCTTACTTGATCTTCCATCGAGGGAGGTTCTGTGTGAAACCTTAATTGTAATTGTATGTGCCTTTGTCTCGTCAAAGTTATGTTTGCGTTAATCACATTTTCCCTCTGGTTGGGTGTTGTATAGAGCAGGAAAAAAGAGAGATAATTCTCAGATTTCGGTCTTCTATGTCATAGTGGGACCCCAAAAAAAAAAGGAAAAACAAGCTTTTCTTTTATCTTTTTTTTTTCTAGAATAATAATGAAAGAGTCGAAGACTAGTGAAAAGTTAGTTTAGGCATTATTTGTTTTATATCAGTATTGTTTATATGCTATGTAAGAAGAGTTTAATTTTGATCTGCTGACTTTGTAAAGTTTTTTACACTATCATTCAATCATCTGTTTTGTGATTGTTTATGAACATTATCAATTCCATGTTTTTGTGCTTAACTGACAACAATCATTATCCAGAACTGAGCACGTACAAATGAGTTCAAAAAGAGGTGGTGGAAGACCTTTTACTGTGGCCAAAAATGATGATTCTTCTTCCAAAGGGAAAAGCAGATCTGAACCTCATCCGAAAATTGAGCTATTGACTCAGGGTCTTACTGACGTTAACCTAGACCCAGGACAAGATGATGGTGAATGGGAGGTATATGCAAGGAAATCCAAGAACAGAGCTGGAAGCAGTACTGCAAAACAATGGGGTCCTCCAGTTCATAATTCTAATCCTAGAGCAGTGGGGAATACAGAGATGGCTCAAAAGCCAGGCACTCAGAATCATGGAGGAGTTGGAAGGGCTTCTGGAAATCCCTGGCAGACACAAAATGCTTACTTTAAGAAACCTGCTGGCAGAGGAAATGGAAGGTCCCAGTTAACTACAATTGGATCTGAAAGCTACAATGTGACTTCAAATCCATTAATTCGACCTCCACTGGAGCATGGGTGGAATTGGCAATCTAGAACTGGTTCTAAGCAGTCCAAGAGTGTTGATATTAGCCAGGTAAAGGATGAAATTGCACCAGAGTCCCCTGTGAAGAATAATGATGTTGATGATGATGAGGAGGAGGGCTCTGATGATATGGAAGATACTGATGATGATCTAATGAGTGATGACTATGATTCTGATACTAGTCAAAAGAGTCATGAGACTCGTAAGAAGAGCAAATGGTTTAAGAAATTCTTTGAGATTTTGGATGGCCTGACTGTTGAACAGATCAATGAACCAGAAAGGCAGTGGCACTGTCCAGCTTGTCAAGGTGGTCCTGGTGCTATTGATTGGTACAGAGGGCTGCAGCCGCTGATGACTCATGCCAAAACGAAAGGGTCGAAAAGGGTGAAGATCCATAGGGAGCTTGCTGAGCTTTTGGATGAGGAATTGTGCAGAAGAGGTACTTCAGTAATTCCAGCTGGGGAAGTATTTGGTAAATGGAAAGGTTTAAAAGATGAGGAGAAAGATCATGAAATAGTTTGGCCTCCGATGGTTGTCATTCAGAATACAAAGCTTGAACAGGAAGAAAATGAGAAGGTATAACTATATTTTCTTATTTGCATCAAATGATGAATAACTAGTGATAATATGTATATTATTTTGATCTCTTGTATTAATGTCGCAAAACCTTCTTAATTTTCCTAAAATATTTCTGGTTTTTGTGTCAAATCCATATTTTCTTCTTTGTATTTAGTGGATAGGTATGGGTAACCAGGAGCTTCTTGATTATTTTAGTGCATATGCTGCTGTGAGAGCTCGACACTCTTATGGCCCACAGGGTCATCGGGGGATGAGTGTTTTGATATTTGAAGCCTCGGCTACAGGTTATCTTGAGGCAGAGCGTCTGCACAAGCATTTTACAGAGCAAGGAACTGACCGAGATGCTTGGTTTAGTCGCCGTATTTTATTTCTCCCTGGTGGGAATCGCCAGCTCTATGGATACATGGCTACTAAAGAAGACCTGGATTTTTTCAACAAGCATTCCCAAGGTTCCATTTCCTCTTTTTCAGTTATTTTTCTTCCCCATACTCACATTATGCAGGTTGTTTGATGTCTACTGGTTGCATATCAACAAAGCCATTTCTGTGGAAACAGTATGCTGACTTTGTCTTTGTGTCTCTTTTTATGCAAAGGTAAATCTAGACTCAAATATGACATGAGATCATACCAGGAGATGGTTGTAAACCAAATTCGGCAAATGAATGAAGACAACCAGCAACTTATCTATTTGAAGAACAAGGTTGTCAAAGAACAGAAACACGCAAAAGCTCTTGAAGAATCTTTTGGTATAGTGACTGAGAAGCTGCGGAAGACAATGGAGGAAAATCGCATTGTGAGGTTGAGAACTAAAATGCAACATGAAGAGTATAAGGAAGAGGTAATACTAACATCAGACAAACTTTATGGTGATTTAGATTTATGGAGAAGCTGTTTATAGATGCATCTTTACTTTGCTTGTGGCATGTACTTTTAGTATTTGATTATTTCCAGGGCCATTTAGTCGAGGTTTAGATGTGCTCCAGAATGAGCTGTTTCATTTAAAAGTGTCAACTGTAATTTATATTTTTGTAGTGCATCTGCTGAAGTTTCTTTAGAGAAAGCATGGATAAGCTAAACTTACTCTCACATTTTCCTTCTCTTCATGACTCAGATGGTTTTGCATATAATGACTTATGTGCCTATAGAACTTCAGTCTAACCTGTCAAATTAGAGTAGCAAGGAAGAAGAGATATTGTTCGGTTCTTCAAATTATGTGCCTTTCCTCTCTCTTCCTCTTTTTCTCTCGCTCTTTAAGAAAAAAAATCAATGAGCAATGATAATGAGTTGCACTGGCCCAGAATGCTATAGTTTATTTAAAAGGGGATATTTTTTATAATGCTTTAGACCCATATTCTTGTAAAGATTTAGTAAAGGGTGATTACTTCTGTTTTGTAGTGGAGTCTGATGCATATTCTCAATTGGTTTGCTCTTTTTGCTAATAATATAATGCTTAATAAAACAAGTGTTATCTATTGGCTATCCAAAGAAAAATTATTTATTCTTTTCCACACCGGGATGACTCCAATCTCAATTTGCTTTCCCTTCTGGTTAGTCATTGTCACTAAATGTTTTTTTCTAGGTTACAAAATATTTCTTCTGTTTCTTGTTATTTTTTCTGACCATTGTATACTGTCTCAATGGAAGATGTACATGCAAGAACAATTTTTTAAGGACCAGATCAGAATCATTCATGACTCAAGGAATGCAAAGGAAGAAGATTTTGAGAGGATGCAGCAGGAGAAACGTGAGAAGGTGAAGCAGTCAAGTGCTAGTCCTTTAAATGCAGAGGAACAGAGACTCAAGTATGGAATGTCATTCTTTGAGATTATATGTTAGATTCAGTTGGACTAATCCCAGCAAATGATTTATTCACATCTGATCGTAGTATATGTCTTGTAAATTTTGGGAAAAGCAATATCTTAGGTGATTCTGAATTGGATGGTCCAAGGCAAATTTGAAAAAAACCTAATTTCACATGACTCTGAAAAATTAATATTTTGAGAAGTGTATATACATCTACAGAAAGAATGTAGTCCAGTTGTTTTGGTTGTGCACTTGTGCTATATATATTTTTCAATGGCTTATGATAAAATTTGATTTGTTTGGATCGTAGGGTGGATGAATTCCGAAGATTTGTTGAGTTCCAAGATAAAGAAATGGAAAACTATGCTGCTGAAGAGGAGAAACTCCGTCGAGCTCATGAAGACAATATTGCTGCAATGAAGCTGAGGCATTTGGAGGAAGAGATGCAGTTGGAGGAAAAGTTTAATAAGGAACTAGCCAAGCTCATGGAAAATTACTCCCCATCTTGCCCAGAAACAAAGTCCAATGGTATCTGATGGTAGGCTGTTGCGCAGTGCATACAAACAGATGAACACAGCGAAATAGATATAGAGAAGATAAATGGATAGAGTGATTGTTCAGAGTTGAATACCACAGACATCAGCATTTTAGGAATTGGGAATTAAAAAAAATTCTGTATGTTATTTTCTCCTTTAGTACGTGAAGACAAGGATATGTTGGAGATAGAAAGCTGGCAAAAATTGAAATGATAGTGCATCTTTTTGTTCTTTGGTACTAGTGGCTAGAAATTTTGATGTGATTGATCTTATTTTGTGTGTTCTACAAGTTTCATGAATAGTCAGCAAACTTAATGGAGCGAAGTTCACCACTTAGGTGACCTCTCTCGTTAAATAAAATGAGAGGGTCCTTATAGAGAAATATAGACACAAATAGTTTTGAATATAACTAGCTACTTCTACCTCATAATCCATTATGGTGGGTTCTTGCACAGTAAAACTCGTTGCTATATTTCTCCAACAAGATGGCGGAGAGGAGCTGTGCTGTATTCCACCCTCCAGTTTGATATGAGGAGGAGCCTGATTGGGATCATCAGTCAAGCCTAATTGTGCTGCTTCAAAAAAAAAAAATGCCTGATTCAGCATCATGATTAATTTTGAATCGTTTTATTGTTCTTAAAGAGCTAAGAATTTATATTTGCTATTGGGTTCACTTGCTTGTTCATTCTTACCGTGGTTAGGTTTTTCAGGTTAGGTTATTTGCCTTAAAACGTGACTGTGATTTATACCTGCATTGATTGCAAAATCATCTTTGGAGAATGTTTGACTACGCTTTACATAGTTTTAGTTATGAATATATGAGTTAAGATAAGAGTAAGGAGAAATTGTTGAGATAAAGTCCCAAGGATTAAATGGTGATAACTAATGGGAGAAAAATAAATGCTCTTTTATAGGAGGATTATGGAAGAAGAGATTTGGGAAGTACAAAGGAGTGTTAATGATGTGGGATGAGATGACTAAAGGGATTAGAAATGTAGTAAAAGAGACACTCGGTGAATTAAGAGACTTTGAACTTAAAGATAAAGAATCTTAATGGTGAGACGCAAGTGTACAAGATAATGTTAATGTTAAAATGGAATGTTATAAAGCTTGACACTTATGTAAAAATGATAAAAATTAGAAAAAATATAAGGCAGCTAAAAAAGATATTAAGAATGCGGTGAGTAAGGCGAAAGTTAAAGCGTTCAACGAGTTATATCAATCATTGGGCACCAAAGACGGAGAAAGGAATATTTACAAGTTTATTAAAAGTAGGGAAAAGAAAACAAAGAACTTGAATCAAGTGAAATGCATTAAGGATGAAGAGAGTAAAGTCTTGATTATAGAACAAGACATTAAGGATCAATGGAAGAATTATTTTCACAAGTTATTTATGCCGGACCTCAATCTTGAATACTAAATGTATTCTTATGATTGTCATTGGTCCATGATACCAACCATTAACATGAATTGAAAAGTTGTAAATAATGTAGGACCTTAGTCCATCAAATAAGAACAAAAAAGCAGAAGCCTACCTCTACTTGAAGCCATTGTTATTACTCACAATCTCTCACAAGCAAAATATCAAGCACCTAAAACTTAAGAAAACAGAGAGATTATAGAAAGAAAAGAGAGAGAGCTCTTCTAGTCTTAGCCTCTTAAGTGTGTGAATCAATTAAGCATCACAGGCCTTTTTATAGGCAAAGCAAGGGACCCTCTCTCGTAAAATGCAGAAGCGTAACTGCTCCTATATTGGCTCCTCCATTAAGAGCCAATTATTTTGGACTTTGTAACAACTGCTGTCTCATCAATTTGTATCAGCTTCCTCATCAAAGTCCCACTATTGTCAATATATGAGCCACATGCATTCAGAATTCTAACATTCTTCCACTTGACTTATATACTATCAATGATAATCCTTATTTTAACAATATGGCCATAACTTGTCAACTTTGATATAGCCACTTAGAATTTATTATACATGAATCATGGCGATTATATTTAAGATAAACATTTCCTTCCATGTATTACAATGCACAATCTTTCTAAGTGAATATAGGATCCAAACTTTATTGATTTAAATCAAAACTTTTACATGACAAACTCAAAGTGCACAAAGTCATATAAAAGAAAAGACAAATATTAATGTAAACTAGTAAGACCCATATGAATTACATGATTCTGAAACACCTTAGCCGACAATCCTTTAGTTAGTGGATCAGCAATTATGGATTCTATGTCTGTGTACTCTATAGAGACCAACTCTTTATTGATGTCTTCTTTTACAACAAATAACTTAATATTTGTATGCTTACTTCGGCTTCCACTTTTATTATTCTTTGATAAGAATACTGCAGCCGAATCATCACAAAATATTTTTAATGGTCTCTCAATTGAATTTACGACCTTAAGACCAGAAACAAAGTTCTTCAACTATTTAGCCTATGATGTGGCTTCGTAGCAACCAATGAATTCTGTTTCCATAGTGGATGATGCAACAATTGTTTACTTTTTGCTTCTCCAAGAGATAGCACCTTCGGCTAAAAAGAAAATATAGCATGAAGTGGACCTTTTAGAGTCCATGCATCCAGCAAAATCTGAATCTGAATACCCTATTATCTCCAAAGTATCAGAATGTTTGTATGTCAACTTGTAATCATTAGTTCCTTGAAGATATCTCATAACCCTTTTTGCTGCCTTCCAATGTTCCATGTGTGGGTTACTTTGATATCTTCCCAACATTCCTACCGCGAATACAATATCAGGCCTAGTGCTGACTTGAACATACATGAGACTTCCTACTGCTAAAGCATAAGAAATGCCTTTCATCTCCTATTGTTCCAATATTGTTTGGGGACATTGATTGAGATTAAACTTTTTCCCTTTAACTATAGGTGCAGCAATTGATGGACAATTCTGCATATTAAATATTTTCAAAACTTTTTCTATGTAGGCTTTCTGAGATAGTCCCAATGTCCCTAGAGATCTATCATTATGAATCTCTATGCCAATGACATAGGAGGCTTCACCCATATCCTTCATATCAAAGTTTTGTGATAGGAAAAGTTTTGTATCATGCAAGAGACCTAAATCACTGCTTGCAAGTAAAATGTCATCTACATACAAGACTAAAAAGATAAATTTACTCCCACTAACCTTAAGGTATATGCATTGATCTATCACATTTTCCTCAAATCCATATTTAGAAATGACATTGTGGAACTTTATATACCATTGGCAGGAAGCTTGTTTTAGCCCATATATAGATTTTCTAAGCTTGCAAACTAAGTGATTGCCTTTTTCACTTTCAAAGCCCATAGGTTGAGACATGTACACTTCTTCTTCAAGATCCCTATTTAGAAAAGTTGTTTTCACATCCATTTAATGTAACTCTAGATCAAAATGAGCTACTAAGACCATGATTATTCTAAATGAATCATTCTTAGAAATTAGAGAGAATGTTTCATGATAATCAATGCCTTTTTTTTTAGTAAAGCCTTTGGCTACAAGTCTTGCTTTATATCTTTCGACATTACCAGCTGAATCTTTTTTTGTTTTAAAAACCTATTTACAACCTACAGGAAAGACTCCCTCTGGTAATTCTACTAGATCCTAAACTTGATTTTTAGCCATATACTCCATTTCATGTTTCATGGCATTGTACCACAACTTAGAGTCTTCTCTACTCGTGGCCTGTGAAAAAGTAGTAGGATCATCCTTAGGTCCAACATCATAGTCAGATTCTTGAAGGTACACGATATAGTCACTAGAAATTACTGATTTTCTAACTCTTGTAGATCTTCTTACTTCTATTGGTTCTTGATCAATAGGCTCTATATTAATAGGTTCCTCATGTGGTATATCCTCAACAGGTGGTTTTGGATGATGTTCAACCGTATCGTGTTGATTACGTTGAACACTAACCAGCTCCAATGCATTTAAGGGTATCAAAGGTGATTCCCTTATTTCCTCAAATTCCACTTGTTGAGAATTTCCACTCCCACTAACTTTATGATCTTCAAAAAATTTTGCATTTCTAGCTTCAACTACTTTAGGAGTGTGAGAAGGACAATAAAACCTATATCCTTTGGAGTTGGTTCGATAACCAATAAAATAGCCGCTAGTGGTTCTTAAGTCAAATTTTCGAATGTTTGGATTGTAAATCCTAACTTCAACTGGACAACCCTATACGTGTAAATGTCTTAAACTAGGTTTTCATCCATTCCAAATTTCAAAAGGTGTCTTTGGAACAACCTTAGATGGCACCCTATTTAATACATATACAACGGTTTTTAAGACTTCACTCCATAGGGACATAGGTAATACTTTTGAACTGCTAATCATGCTTCTAACCATGTCTATAAGCATGCGGTTTCTTCTTTCAGCAACACCATTTTGTTGTGGTGTACCAGCTATAGTATATTGGGCAACAATACCCTCTTCTATAAGGAACTTAGCAAACGAACCGAGTTGTTGTCCCTTTTCTGTGTATCTTCTATAATATTCCCCACCCCTATCTGATATTACGATCTTTATCTTCTTTTCCTTTTGTTTCTCTACTTCTGCTTTGAAAACTTTAAAACCATCAAGTGCTTCTGACTTTTCAAACAAAAGATAGAGATACATGAATCTTGAATGATCATCGATGAAATAGATAAAATATATCTGACCATTTAAACAAGGCGTGGAAATGGACCACAAATATCCGTATGAATAATTTCAAGAAGCTCACTACTTCTTTTGGCACCTTTAGTGGTCTTGTTGGTTTGCTTTCCCTTTATGCATTCCACACAAGTACCAAAGTCAGTAAAGTCAATATTCTTAAGAATTCCTTCCTTTACTAATCTCTTAAGTCTTTTAAGAGAAATGTGCCCTAACCTCTTATGTCAAAGCATAGAGGAATCCTCATTCACAATACTTCGCTTAGTACCAACATTGGTGGTATGTAAAGCTATGAGACTTGTTTAAAAAATCGGATCTAATTCAAACTTAAATAAATTTTCAAGCAAATAACCAGAACTAACAACTTTATTATCATGCAATAGTTCAAAAGAAACATCACGAAAATGGAATTGAAAACCAGTACGAGTAAGTCTAGAAACAGAAACCAAATTTCTAGTAAACGAAGGAACATAAAAAAGTGTTCTCCAAACATAAATTAAAACCATAATTCAAAACAAGTTTATAAGTCCCAACAACTTCTACATGTGAACTCATCTGATATCCCGTATAGATGCTTTGTTCATTTCCCACTGGTTTCCACAGGTTTAGAAAGCCCTGCACATTATTAGCAATATGAATTGTAGAACCTGAATCAATCTACCAAGTATTGCTAGGAGCTTCAATGAAATTTGATTCAAAACAAGTTACGGCAAAATTACCTTTATTTTCGAGCCATTTCTTGTATTTAGGACAATTTTTCTTCATGTGCCCAGCCTTTTTGCAGAAAAAATAATTTTTCCTTATTCTCATTCCGCTTCATTTGAACAGTTTTGCGGATTCCAGGATCACCATTGTCTCTTCTCCTATTTCCTTTATCATGAGTCACCATGTGAACACTTTCAGGTGTCTCATGTTTCAATCTCTCCTCCTCCTGAACACACATGGTCAGAAGTTCATTGATTGACCATTTATCATTATGTGTGTTGTAGGATATTTTGAAAGGACCATATTCAGCAATAAGATAATTGAGTATGAAATGCACAAGAAATGATTCAGAAATTTATACTTCAAAGGACTTAAGTTTAGCAGTATCCCTTATTTCCATGATGTGCTCACGCATACCCCTAATTTTGTCATGCTTCATGCTTGAAAGCTTTTTCAATTAGGGTGCTGGCCAGCAACTTGTCATAGCTAACAAACTGCTCTTCAATAGCCTTCATATAAGCTTTTGCCTTATCACATTCAAGAATGGATCCCCTAATGCTCTTGCTTATATGAGACTTAATAAGTATTAAACTTAAGCGATTAGATCACTCCTACTGCTCATAGTTAGCCTTTTTCTTCTTGAGCACTTCCTTCCACGGGAATGGGTAGTTCATCCACACGTAGTGCCAAGTCCAATTCCATACACTCCAAGGTCAAGAGAATTAGTTCTTTCCAATCAGGATAATTGTCACCAATCAACAAAGGAATTCGAGACTCAATAAAATGAGTAGGAACAACTGTAATATAAGAATTACACATGCTAATGCTACGAAAATAAAAAATTTAACAAGTAAATTCAAACCTTCCTATGGGCAGAGGTGTAAATCATGCATAGAATTTACAAACTTTATGCATGGACACTAAACATCATAATAAAATAAATCACACCTATGGGTTTAGAAATATCCTATTATGATTTTTTTAGTCCATTTTATAACCTTGATTAATTATTACTTCCCTATGGGGCCAAGTAATAATCCTTTTATTACAATGCCTAGGATGCTATAGCTACTCCCAAACATGTAATTCACATAGTATCATACAATAATCCAGAATAAATATATTCAACTTATATGATACACAAAAATTATTGATAAGGATAAATTTAATTCTGGTTCATACATTCTTTGTCCTTAATCAACAATCATATAAGCATAAAAAAATAATTTTTATACCACATGTACAATAATTACAATTTACGTTGATAGACCAATACTATGTACATATAATGTACCGCAACACAATGAACAACCCGTGAAAGAATTTACATTATTTTATGACAATAAAATAGAAATATTCCAACAATATCATGGCAACCCTTGAATGGCTCTGTTTGAAGCCTTCTTTATATGGATGCTCAAAGATCCAAAGCAGTAATTTTAAAATAAACAGATGGTGATGGTAAATAGATCAGAGAAAAATGAACAAAAATGATACCAGTACCGTAAAACAGAAGCTGAATAACAAGACTACAAGGTAGCTCTGATACCAAATGCTGGACCTCAATCTTGAATACTAAATGTATTCTTATGATTGTCATTGGTCCATGATACCAACCATTAAAATGAATTGAAAAGCTGTAAATAATGTAGGACCTTAGTCCATTAAACAAGAACAGAAAAGTGGAAGCCTACCTCCACTTGAAGCCATTGTTATTACTTACAACCTCTCACAAGCAAAATATCAAGCACCTAAAACTCAAAAGAAAACAAAGAGATTATAGAAAGAAAAGAGAGAGAGCTCTTCTAGCCTTAGTCTCTGAAGTGTGTGAATCAATGGAGCATCACAAGCCTTTTTATAGGCAAGGCAAGGGACCCCTCTCATAAAATGCAGAAGCGTAACTGCTCTTATATTGACTCCTCCATTAAGAGCCAATTATTTTGGACTTTGTAACAACTGCTATCTCATCAATTTGTAATAGCTCCCTCATCAAAGTCCAACATTGCTAATATATGAGCCATATATATTCAAAATTCTAACAATTTAATGAGGGACATGAGACTTTAGGGGACTCAGACATTCTAAACACTAGAGAGGAGGGCAAAAAATAAAATCTTTTATCGTAGAATTCAGGAGTTTGAGGTAAAAGAAGCATTGAAAAGGATGAATAATAGAAAAGCAGTCAGATCGAATAATATACCTATTGAGGTATGGAAGTGCCTAGGAGAAAAATGTATAAGCTAACTCACAAAGTTGTTTAATGAGATAACGAGGTCTAAGAAAATGTCAAACGAATAGAGGAGAAGCACTTTAATCCCTATTTATAAGAATAAGAGATATATACAAAACTGTGCAAATTACAGAGAGATTAAACTTATGAGTCATATCATGAAGTTATGAGAAAGAGTAATTGAACGGAGATTAATACATTTCGAAGAATCAATTTTGTTTTATACTTGAGAGGTTAACTATGGAAGCAAATCTATCTTCTACGAAGATTGATGAAGAGGTATCGAAGGAAGCAAAAAGACCTACACATGATTTTCATTGATCTGAAAAAAGTCTACGATAGGGAAGGCTTTGGAAAAGAAATGAGTCCGCATTGCTTATATTCGAGCAATCAAAGATATGTATGATGGGGGTTAAAACTAATGTGAGAACATAGGGTAAGGTCATAGAAGATTTTCCTATAACTATTGGACTGCAAAAAGGGTCAACTTTGAGTCCATATCTTTTTACCTTAGTCTTAGATGTACTTACTGCGCATATCTAAGAGCCGGTGCCACAATGTATATTTTTTATAGATGATATAATTTTAGTTGGAGAGTCAAGAAAGGAAATAAATAAGAAGCTATGGAGACAGACTTTAGAAGAACATGACTTTTGTCTAAGTAGGAGTAAGACAGAGTATATAGAATGTAAGTTCAGTAAGAAGCATGCTAATACTAACTTAGTGGTAAAAATTGGAGACCATACCATATTACAAGTCACATGATTTAGGTATCTTGGATCTATCATACAAAATGACTGAGAGATAGAAGGAGATGTAAACCATAGGATTCAAGCTGGATGGATGAAATGAAGGAGTGCTTCAGGAGTTATTTGTGATAGAAAAGTGCGTCTCAAGCTTAAGGGTAAATTTTACTGCACAACTATAAGGCTCGCGATGTTGTATGATACCAAATGTTAGGTGGTAAAAAGTCAGCAATAGCATAAAATTAGTGTCGCTGAGATGAGGATGTTGCGTTAGATGTATGATCAAATAAGACAAGATATGATTATGAATAAATGCATTAAAAAAAAAGTAGGGATAACACCTATTGTGAAAAAAATAAGAGATTCTCACTTTAAGTAGTTTAGACATATAAGAAGAAGATCCTTAGAAGTTTCTGTAAGAAGAATAGATCAAATGGATGAGAGCTTAATAACTAGATGTAGAGGGAGACTAAAATAGACTATATGAAATGGTAAAAAAAATTTAAATTTAAATGATTTTTTTAAAAACTTAATTTATGATAAAATATAATAACATCATTTATTTTATATAATCAATTTTTTCAAACAAAAAATAACTTAATTATTATTGTTAAATTTACCAAATTTCCCATAATGAAGCGATATGAAATATGATGTTCACGCAACCACACAAAAGATATTTTAGTAGATTCCATTTACGACCTTAATAATGGTAGCATTTCCCTACTTTTAAAACAAAATAAAACGTGATGCAACATTTGACATGACATGTTGCTTGCCTGTCATGTTATGCTCGTTGCATTTCGTGTTTCCGGGCCAGTGATAATGAAGGCAATAAAGTAAATTTTGATGAAATTATATATTAATTATTCTTTTTAAAGTGAATTTTTTTTTTACCATAGTTGTGATTTGGAAAACATGAAACCTTTTAATATTATGTGTAAATATTTTTTATTAATAAAACAAATGAAATAGTTAAAAATAAAAATAAATGAAATAAAATATAATTTTTATTTTTTTTAAAAAATTTTGTTAACGGAATAAAAATAAAATAAAATTAATAATGTATTTCTTCATTTTTTCTTAATTTTAAAAAAAAAAAATTAAATATTTAAAAAAATAAAATAATTTTTCATATTTTTCATTTCATTTTTATGTATTTTAAAACTATCAAATAAAAAAAATTATTTTGATTCCTCCATTCTCTTTCCATTCCTTCGTTACTTATCTTACAAACATAATTTAAGGTAAATTTTAGAGTCTAGAACATCCCAAAGAAATAGTTCGAAGATAGACGGTGGTTATTTTTCTGCCTTGTAGATCTCAAACAGACACAATGACTTGCTCTCCATCACGGCCTTTCATGGTTGTTGGTCAATTAGATGAGCGTTATCTTAAAAAAGGTAATAATCCTCAACTTGTCTCTCTCTTTGGAATCGCTGATTTCCTTAGAATCTGAGTTAAGCCAATCCTTTTTTGGCAGTAACTAGAAGGAAAGTGGTATGGTCCATTGCCCTTTACAACAGATAGTTGATGTGGCAAAGCTAATGGTAGGACTGCTTTTTGAGGTCAGAGATTCTTTGTCCTAATTAGCTCTCAAGCTTGTACTTGAAATCGTTAACAACACTCACTTCTTATAGGGCTCTAGCCTTCGATTTGAGACTTTTTATTCTTCCTCTTCCTTTCTTTCTAAACTTATTTTCTTCTTTGTTTATTAAGAAAGCAGCAGCATTGCTTTACTACCATCAAACCACCTTAGGTAGGCAATAACTTGTTCCTATCATTTTAGTTTCTAAGTTTCTTAATTATGGTTTTCTGAAAGTTGGTTTTGAGCTTATGTTGTTATATCAGATGGTTTTTGATTCATGTCAGTTTTGTAATGACTGCAAAGAATTTGAATTGCAAGATACTGCATCTTTATATTGTAGGGGGAAATGATATTAATAGGAAGCCCCTTCCCTTGAATGCCACACAAAATAGAAACAAGGAGTGACTGAATATTGGTTTCCATTGCAAATTTGTTTTAGTTTCTTCTTCATTCCTCCTTGCAATTTAACGGTTCAAATTTTCAAATTTACATCAAGTTTGCTATCAAAAGAGAAATGGAGGACCAGCTTTTGATCAGGTCAAATTCTGCATTCACCGTTAGAATTTGCTCAAACTGCAACAGGACTTAATAACTTTGCAATGTGCTGAAATTTTATGGAATGCATTATTTCAAGCTGGAGCCGCATAGAATATCATTGCATGCATATAATAACTTTTTTTTTTCGTTTAAACAGAAAAATAACATTTTCTGGTGGTAAAAAAGATAACAGTTGGTCCTGTACTCCCTGGCTAAATTTGTGAGTTATCAATTTCAGTAAATTAAATGAGAGATCAGAGAGAGAAAAGAACTGCCAGGCGAGTCCAACTCCAAAACCTTAAGAGTCAAAGATAAACAGGTAAACCAAGTAAAAGACAGTTAGGCATGAAGTGTTTTGAGTCACATCCTATTAAAAGAAAACCATAATTTTCCAAGGCTTTTCTTGACGGGTCTGGTCAATAAATGCCTACCCCCCACCCAGAGCGTTATTGAGGGACATTTGTATGTAGTGTGGTTTCAAATTACATGATCCGTGTTTATGGACACAACTCGTAAGAGCTCCTCTTCCCGAATCTCACGTAGGATTTGTTAGCAATACGCAGAATAGTTTGATATGACATGCTTCCGACAGGACATAAAGCAATTTTCTTTGCTTTCTCATTCTAAAGGAGATGTGGGGTCATCATTAGTCATGAAATTATTTAAGTGTGCATTTGTTTATAGCTCTCAGCCACAATAGGTCTATCCGTGGATCACCAGTCATATTCTTTAACTTCTTTGTTTAGCTGCTTTTGACATAAAATTCTTCACTGTATTAGTTTTTCTTTCTTTTTTCTTTTTGATTGCAAACATTTTGGAAATAATTACTGATCAAAACATATAGATGAATTATGATATTTGTCAGTTTCATGTTAATTATGTCATGGATTATTCTTATGTCTGATTTCCACCTTGTGTTGAACACAAGCTTGCTTACAGTTTAGTTTAATCATGAATATTGCAGGTGAGGTGCTACGTGACTGTAAAATTTGATTGTCAAATGAAGTGATTACAAATGGAGAAGCCACCAATTCATGGTGCATCAGCTGATTGCAAACCACTAACCACGTTTGTTCATACAAACTCAAATGCATTCAGGGAAGTAGTACAGCGGTTAACAGGTCCATCAGAAGCCACTGCAGCAAAAGAAGGAGAGGCAACAAAGGTTGCCAGCGTGAAGAGGACAACATCCAAACTCCATGAGAGAAGGAAATACATGAAGCCCAAGCTTGAGATTGTTAAACCCACTTTTCATTATAAATCAGGTGCAAGTTTGTCACCCTCCATGTCAAGAAATTCTAGCTTTCCTCCAAGCCCGGTATCAGGGAGTTCCAGTCTTCTTCCAAGCCCCACCACCCCTTCAGCAATTTTCTCTAAATTAACTATTCTGGATGATGAAAAGAGAGAAGAGTCAGCAATACCTGAACTAAACACAGAAGAAGAAGAGAAAGCTATCAAAGAGAGGCGATTTTATTTGCATCCATCACCACGGTCTAAACCAGGATACACTGAACCAGAATTGCTTACTTTGTTTCCCTTGACATCTCCCAATGCAAGTGAAAAAGCATAATTTTGACGATCATGAGCTGCTATAATGTTAAAGCATGCTTCAAATTACTGATACCACATGTCGTGTATGGGGACAACTACTTTGAATAAGTGAAATACATTTGTAATATATGCCTTCTTCTAATTATTTATTTATTTTTGTACTACTTTCATCTACCAGTGTTAAAATAGATATTTTACATTACTATTATTGTTACATCATTACATGAATAAAAGTTCGAGTAATGATATATACAAAAAAAAAAAAACATCCTTACAGATTTTATACAATCTTATCATAACCGTTCACTTTTATCTTTCTCTTACGCTCTCCCACTTTGCTCCTTACATCTAAGGGTTGAAATAGCTCATGTGAAGTTTATGTGCTTATGCGAACATGTGCAAGCAACATTTTCCTAAATACTCTAACCTGTTAGGCCTTTGGTGCCTCTTCGTATAAAGAAAAAAATAAACTTTTTTCATCAGTTTATTATAATGACAAGTTTAATATTTTTAGTTTCGTTATTCATTTAACTTTTTAATTTTTTTTAATTGACTCAAATTTATTTTATATCTTGTGAGAATATTACAGTTATATATAGATTGATTTAACATCTCTCTCATATTAATATATAGTATAAATACGATATGCATATAAGTTATACGCAAAATATTTCCTTAATATTTTAGTGTAACAATTTTTTTTAATTTGAGTCCTTCTACTAAGTTACTAACTATCCAAAGATATGCATGGAAGGATGAAAATAGAATGAATGACAAGGAATTGAATGATCAAACTTAAAAATGCCAGAGAGTTATTTAATAGGAATGAGAGGAATGATAAGACTCTTATCTCTCAAAGTCTCACATTTTTGTCCCTCTTAGAGAATGATATGAATTATCATTCGATCTTTTATTAAACTTATTAAACATTCAATTAATAAAATAATACGCTTTATTTTATTTTATTTTTTTCCATTATGAGCCACTTTCTTCTTTACTTTTTGAAACTCCCAAACATAACTTAAGGTCTAATTCAACCCATTTGTTATTTACAATAACATTTCTAATATATGTATGCCACATATTTTCATTAATAAGGGTTTGATGCAATAATAATCAAGTCGCCTTTTCATAGAAAATTAGTCTCATAATAATATTTGTGAGATATCATAATCAAAGACTAAAAATATGACAAATTTGCCAATTAGAGATGAATCTTTCACATTACGATAATATCAAAAATTAATTTGATGTTCAAATAAAAAAAATTAATTTGATGTTTAGAAAAAAATTGATATTTGGTTTGTTCTTATCATAACAGAAAAAAATGTAGTTTTTAAAAATAAAAATGATAATTAATGTGTATTATTTTATTTTAAATAAAAAATAAGATGAATAAAATAAATTATGATTTGCAATTATTTAAATTTTTTTAAAAATTGTAAATTTTATCATTTTCACCACATAAAAATATTCACTAATTTATTTATTTATTAATTAAAAGATTAATAAGATGATTAATTAAGAAGATTTATAATTATTCATATCTTAATTACAATTTGCAGCATAAACCTGTGTGACCACCCAATTCTTATGTAGTATTAGATTTTGTTAAAAAGCATCATGAAAATATTTATTAAAAATTTAAAATAAATTTTTTTATAAACAATAAAATATTTAATATATTAAAAATTTTAAAAACTAATTTTTCATACAAAACTTTTTATTTTATATTATTTAACAATTGACTTTACGGGAAAAAAAAATCCTATATCATTTCCTAAATTACCGAAACATATTTCTTCCTTCTTCGATTCCATCACCTCTCTCTGTCTCTCTGAGAGGGAAAACACACACACACTCTCTCTCTGTAACTTGCAAACGCCGCCGAAGATGGCGCAGCCGGCGGTAGCAGCAGGAGAAGGCGGGCAAAGGAGACAGCAACAGCAGCAAGGAGGGTTCGGGCAAACCATCACCGGAATCATTCGAATGGCGGTGTTCTGGTATTTCGCTTCCAAATTCTTCTCTCCCAAAAGGCCTACCGAACCTTCTGCCCTCATCTCCAATCTCTTTCACAATGGCCAACCTCTGGTACACTCGCAATGGCATCATCTGTCATGTGTTGTTCGCTCTTTAGAATTTCAATTACATTATTCTACATTCTACATTTGGAAACGTTCACTAACTCTCTTTTGGTTACGCTACGTTGCTTCTACTAAAGCCTATCTTTTTTAATTTGCTTGTTTCTCTTGTCTGTTTGATATGAATTGTAGATCCAGACTAAAAATCATACACACTCTAGCGTATTGACACTTCATGCTATGTTAGTTTTATTTTCTAGTGACTTGGATTCACTTTTAAACGTAGGCTACTTTATGCGTGGCTGAATTTGCCTTTGGGCGCAGTCTGCATATTGATGATGGTAGTTTTGTTCATGATCAAAGTCTCAAAATAAGCCAGTTGGATAAACAAAATTAGGTTTACACTTTTCAGTTTTCACATACAAAAGGACAATTGTTTCTTTTGTATATGTGTGTGTGTGTGTTTAAGGAATGACAGTCCAAACTTCAAAGTGGATTGCATAACTGAAGGCTTACTTACCAGAAAAGAACAAGTAAAAAATTGTGCTTGGGCATGAACAGACAGAGTTGTTCAGTGTTATCTTACTATCCTATAAATCATGGGTTTGGTTCCGTTGTTAGTGCAATGGCTTTCCTAGTTCATGTTGCTTCTTGTTTTTGTACTCGATCAAGTTATTTTTTACTGTGAATTTGTTCAGGATATGTGGCTATATCTTTCCGAGCATGAGAAGTTTAATGACTTTGGTAGTGAAGGTGCTCTTGTATGGCATGAAACCAATCTTCCTTATGCTTCTTGGGGACCTGGGAGTACCAGATCTCTTACTTTGAAATATGACCCATCTGAGGTATGACTGGCTGGAAATGCTACTCCTATTCTGTGCTTGATTTATATGCATGCATAGTTTCCACTTTTGTGACATTATATATCATCAGTTTATTGAAGAATGTTTAAAGTATTTCCCTTAATATAGTGAACTTTATAATTACTTATTCTCTTTTCAGGCTTTGAAGCACAATGGGAGTCTATATGCTCATGTTTTCTTTGCACAATCTGGATATTCACCTGACCCAAATGACCCGGAATATCAGTCTCAGGCAGCATTTGGAAGGACACATCGTAAGATTTGTTTTTCTTTTTATTAGTTCGTTAGCCACTTTAAAAATTTATAACTTTAAGAAAGTGGTTTAAGGTGTCTCTCCTTTTATTGATTTCAGCTGTTGTGAAATACTTACCCAAGACAAGAGCAGATAAAAGGAGGAGTCTCTTGGGGAGTTCACCAGATTCTAGTGAGGGTCAAGTGGCCTCCGAGGTTTGTTATTTACTCATACTATTTATGATTAGCTTTAAGCCAACTTGTTATGATGTATTGTACTTTGGCTCTTGAGTTTAAGATCTTTATTCTTGTGACACTGGAAAACTCATTTATCATATTATATATTCCTTGCATTATAGATTTTTATAAACTTTCATATTTCTTAACTTGAACACTGGGAGGATCTTTCAAGCATTGACTTCAGTTTCCCTTTTCCAGATTTGTCCTCTACTAATTCTGGAACCACAATGATGTGACAGTATATGGGACCGACAACTTAATATCTTGATTAATTATTATTAGAAGTTTTTTTCTTCAATATAGAATAATTGTCACTTGTTAATAGTGGCAGAATTTGGACACTTGCCTTAAATACCAAAGGCTGGGGATTGGCATCCCATCAAGGACATATGCCAGTAAATGTGAAGCTTCCAATCAACTGTGGTTAAATTTAGAGGTTTAGAGAGTCAAAGACAGGCATGTCTGCGTTCATGAGGCCTTGTTTAGCAGGAGATTATATAATTTTCTGTTGAAGCATGGATCTGCATTTAATTTTATTTTTGTTTATTTATGTCCATAACAACTAACAAGTGAAGTTCTCTTTCTAGAGAACAGAAAATACTATGACATGGGCGCAACACCTTCAGAAGACAGAAAAAATTAGAGCTGAAGCTTGTGGAGAAAAGGGGGAGAAAGAGAGTATGGATGTCATTTATATCTATGCAGCATAAATGTAATTCAACATGACAATCCATCAGCCTTCTTCTCTTCATTGAGCCTTTGAAAGGAGCATATAGTTTGGTAGTCTATTATCATTAAGTTCAAACTAACATTTAGAAGTTTTGACAATAACTTAATAGTTGAAATATGCTTCTATAATCCTATACTCAATGGGCCAAGAAGAGATGATGCCCCCAGATCCAAACCTTATGATTCTACTTTGTTTGTCTATAAGGAACTGCTTACACCAATCTGTTTTACTTACTGTATCAATTTTCATTTTTGAATTGGCTAGTATTCACTGCTTGATACCGTGATACAATACTTACAGATTTCATGTGATGATCCCAACATAGATCTCTTTTTGGTTGTGCCAGGTGGCTGATGATACTCAAATTGATTCTGAGGATGATGACCCTGTGGAGTGGGTTTCATATTGGAAACCAAATATAACAATAAACTTGGTTGCTGACTTCACGCAGTATGTTTCTTGCAATTCATTACATTTTCCGGTGCATTTAAATTTTTTTTTATCTATATTTTTCAGCCATTCATGATCTCTGTATAAAATTGTGACCTCTTGATTGTTATTCTTTGAGATAGCATCATGCAGAAGATGTACGATTCTGGCAGATAAACTGGCCTTCTTTTAATGGGAAGTATTTTGGTCTTTAGTTTTGTATGAGACTAGTACATTAGAGGGTTGAAACATTTAACAACGTCTCTTAGAATGAAAATTCGTTTCTTATTCTCCCCTTTCTTTTGGGGAGAATTAGGCAGTAAGACTGGAACTTAACAATTATTTAGAGGACCGAGTTGGTTAACCATGAATTTCAACTAAATAATAATAGGTTAACTGTAACTTTTAACTAAATAACCAAATTGAGTTAAGTTAATGGGTGCTTTACAATGCCATCCAGTCTGAATTCTGCCTTCTTTTTGTGTCTCTTTGGCTCCGATTTTCAAGATTGACCACCCAAATAGATTGAAGTTATTGCTGTTCTGAAATGGTGTGATGTCAGTAGAAGGCCATGTCTATGGACTCCTAGATCTGGAATACAACCTTTGGTCCACATGTTCTTAAGTGAATCAGGTTGTCAGTATTCAGTCTTAAGTCCACATTTGTATTTGTGGAACTATGCTTGTAGTCTCACTCTGAATCTTATATTGGTTGTACATAATTTTTGATACGTCAGAGGGCCTTATACATGGGGACATATTATTGGTTTTGTTGGTTAAAGGTTTTAACTTGAAATTGGACAGAGTTATGGATCCATATATTTCTCATTGTTTTCAAATTAAAATTAGATCTATTTATTGATGTTTTGTTAATACGAATGGTTTGTTGTTACTGAAGGCTTGTCTACCAAGTTACTGACTTCGTTTTCTGTTTCATGGGAGAAACAGTAAATTATTCTTTCAATTAAGATATTTCTTTGCCCATATTTCTTATAAGAAGATCCATTATGAAAGTCTTTATTTGGCAGAATAATGAAAAAATTGAGTCTCTTGACATCCTAGTTTCAATACACAAAGGAACTTCCGAGCAGCCCTATACTAAGATTAAACATTTGAACCTAAAGCTGCTATAGCAACAGTAGTTGAAATGTACTAAGCCATGTCTTTGTTTTTTGAATTTCCTCCACAGTTTGCTGTTTGATAATATGATTCCCATCGTCACTATTCACTAGCATATTTGTGCTGGTGTTTTGGTTCTATTTGTATTATTAACTCTTACTTAGAAATGCATTTTAAAATTGTATTTTATATTTTTCCTTTTTTCCTGTTAGTTGTCATTGTGGTAGAAAAACATTTAATTGATGGGTTTTCTTTCTACAAGCTGCTTATTATTAAGTTACCTTTTTCTTGTTTGCAGATACCCGAAAAATGGCATCCCACCGAACATTGCTCCATGTATCCTTGGCATTTACATCTTTTGCTAATTGTCATTTCTTTTTTATTTTTCTCTCCACTGTAGTTTCTTGGCCTTGGTTTCTGGATTCCATTTCTAGTATTCAAAAGACTATCATTCATATTATGCAAGCTTAATGTACTCATATAAACTAATGGAGAACTTTTAGATAGTGGGGGTTTATATAATTGAATACTTTTTGGTCACTTCCCTCCTATGTGTGATTTTTCTCTTTTTTTGTCTTTCTAATTTTAACTTCCTTGTGTGAACCTCCAATATGTTGATGCATATTTATGCTCTCCTTTCCTGTTTAGGTGTTTTATTATGGAGGCAAGTTAACTGATCATATGTCTGAGTTTCCTTAACTTTGGATGCCCAGACTTGAGTATTGATCCTATCACAGGGAACTACTACCCAAATGTTTTTTTTAATGAGTTCTGGTTACTCAAGGATAAGCTGATACCAATAAATGAGACAGTAACTGAGTTACTACTTAATCTGGAGGTTGGTCCCATTAGTATGACAAAGTGGCAATTATTCCTGCAGATTGATCAGTCCTTCCAAATTCACCGAAATTATGGGAGCATGATTGAAGGAGAGGGTGATGAGCTGAAGGTATGTTAGAAATTTTTGTCACAACTTCTGCGTAATTAATTCAATGATGTGCAATGCTTAGTTAATGTAGAATGAACTTATTTGATGGAAATGGAACTTACATTGCATGTTGAATATTGAAATGACCTCAGACATTTGGGCCTTTGGGCTTTTATTTTTCAATAACTTCCCTTCCTGCATCAGTGCATCTGATGGGGCCCTTGACCCATGTGTATATGATAGGTACCAAACAGATTGAATAACAGAAAAAACAATATCACAGAATTGAACTGAATTTTCTGGGTAATATCAGTATGATATCACAACCAGTTTTTGTATATTCTTGAAAAGGAAGATAATAGAATTACAGAGAAGAAAGAAAAATAGTTCTAGACAAATGTAGAGTGTCTAATCCCTCCTATGCCCAAGCCAATCCCATCCTAACCTCCATGTTTTCCTCCATCCCTCACCTATATGCCTCTCAACCGAATTACCCCCATGATCCCAGACCACTCACCTGCCAACTCAGCAGGTGGTTACAACTGATCCCCACGTTTATGTTCTCACTCCTAAATCCCCTCTCACCTGCCTTATGGTGCTTTTTTCTAACATACACCTTAGTTATCTTTGGGTCTTTAGTTATCTTTGGGCCTGGGCTCCTATCAATACTTTCCTCCCAAAGATGCACCTTGTCCTTAAGGTAGAATTCAGGAAAGTTTGCTTGTATGGCAGACATCGATTCCCAGGACTTTTCAAAGTCTGGTAAATTTTGCCATATAACCAGAACTTCAAATTCTCTTGTCTCACTCTGCCTGTGGTCTAAGATATCAGCTAGCTGGACCTGCAACTCCCAATCTTCAACAGGAAAAGATGGCATGGGTTGTGTGTCAGTTAAGGGAGAAATCGGTTTTTTGAGTAACGACACATGAAAAACAGGGTGAACCATGCTGCCTGAGGGTCATTTCAGTTTATAAGCGACTGGTCCTATTTTTTCCAAGACCTCATAGGGACCATAGAATCCGGGGCTCAATTTTTGATTGACTCTTTTAGCTAAGGTTTTCAACTTGTAAGGTTGGATTTTCAAATAGACCGTATCTGCTGGTTGATACTCCACTTCCCTCCTGTGTTTGCCCGCTTGCATCTTCATCCTGTTTTGAGCTTTTGCTAAGCATTCCTTCAACTCATCTAACATCTGGTTCCTCTTAGTCATCAATTGATTTACTTCCTCCACTGTAGATTGGACTCCATGTCTCCATCTCCCCTAATCAGTGTAGGTGGGTCTCTTCCATACAAAGCCTTGAAGGGGGTTGTCTTGGTGGATGAGTGATAACTGATAATTGGTGTTGTACCAAAATTAGCCCAAGCTAACCATTTTGGCCACTGTTTAGGTTTAGATCCCGTAAGACACCTTAAATAGGTTTCTAGGCATCTATTAACTACCTCTGTTTGCCCATCGGATTGAGGGTGATAAGCTGTGCTATACTTTAACTGAGTGCCTGCCATTTTAAACAACTTTGCCCAAAAAGAGCTGAGAAAGGTCTTGTCTCTGTCTGACACGATTGAAGAAGGGAATCCATGCAATTTGACTATGCCTCTTGTAAAAATCTCTGCAATATCCTTGGCTGTGTAGGGGTGTGAGACGGCTATAAAGTGTGCATATTTAGTGAGTCTGTCCACAATCACCATTATGGTATCTACCCCACATGCTTTTGGGAGTCTCCCAATGAAATCCATAGATAAATTAGTCCAAATGTGATTTGGGATGGGTAAAGGTTGCAATAAACCACTAGGAGTGAGAGTCTGGTATTTATTTTTTTGACTAACTTCACAGGCCTGTACATATCTCTGGATTTCTCCCTTCATTCCCTCCCAATATACCAGCCCAGAGATCCTCTTATATCTTCTAAAAAAACCAGAATGACCCCCTATAGCAGAGTCATTGAATTCCTTGAGCACCAAAGGAATTTTTCTGGAGTTTTTGGGAATCACCATCCTCCCTTTATAGAACAACTTGCCCTTCTTGATTTGAAAACCTGCATGTGAATCTGGTTGCCGTAGCAGGTCTTGGATGATGCCCCTCATTCTGTCATCAGTCTGTATCTCATGTTCCAAGTCATCCCAATTAGTGAATTGAACTGAAGAAGTGGCTGAGTATTGCATCTTTCTAGATAGGGCATCTGCTGCCGTATTCTCTTTGCCCGGTTTGTACTTGATTTCAAAGTCATACCCCATTAGCTTAGAGACCCATTTCTGCTGATCTTCTCCCCATATCCTCTGATCCTGCAAAAATATGAGGCTCCTCTGATCAGTGTGGACTACAAAGTGGCTCCCCATCAAATAATGTCTCCACTTTTGAATAGCCAGCACTATGGCATTAACTCTCGCTCATAAACTGACTTATTTTGAGCTCTGTCTGACAGGGTTTGGCTCATATAAACCACAGGTTGGCCATCTTGCATAAGTACCCCTCCTATCCCTTTTCCAGAGGCATCTGTCTCTAGCTCAAATGTTTTGTCAAAATCAGGTATAGCCAGGACTGGTAATGAAACCATAGCTGTCTTAAGTTCCTCAAAAGCAGTTTGAGCTTCTAAAGCCCATTTGAAATTATCCTTCTTGAGCTGTTGTGTTAGGGGCCAAGCAATCTTCCCATAATTCTTCACGAATCTCTTGTAATAGCCCGTGAGACCCAAAAATCCTCTTAGTCCTTTGATATCCGTGGGTTATGGCCAGTTTTGCATATCTTCTAGCTTCTTGGGGTCTACTGCCACCCCCTTGGCTGAAATAATGTGCCCCAAATACTCTAACTGATTCTGGCCGAAAGAGCACTTCTTATTCACCAATAACTTATTTTCCCTCAACAACTGCAACACCAGCTTGAGGTGTTTTCCATGGGCTTGCTGATCTTTACTGAAAATGAGGATGTCATCAAAAAATACTAGCACAAACCTCCTTAAGTATGGCTTTAGCACCTTATTCATAAAGGCTTGGAAAGTGGAAAGGGCATTAGTCAATCCAAAAGGCAGCACCAGAAATTCATAATGTCCCTCGTGTGTTCTAAAGGCAGTTTTGGGAATGTCACTCTCTCTCATTCTTATTTGATGGTAACCCGATTTGAGATCTAGTTTGGAAAAGTTAACTGCCCCTCCTAATTCATCTAGCAACTCATCAATCACAGGTATGGGGAATTTGTCTAGTATGGTGAGCTTGTTTAGGGCTCTATAGTCAACACAAAATCTCCACCCCCCGTCCTTCTTTCTCATCAGTATCACAGGGCTGGAATAGGGACTTGTACTAGGCCTAATGATGCCTGCATTCATCATTTCATCTACTATTTTCTCGATTTCATTTTTCTGGTAATGGGGATACCTGTAGGGGCAAATGTTTGGAATTTGGGCTCCTTCCTTGAGGTTGATGGCATGATCTTGTTCTCGGGTGGGAGGTAATCCATGAGGTTCCTGGAATAGATCCTTGAACTCTTGCAAAATCTCCTGAATTTCCTCTGCCAGTACCTCTTTTGTTTGCTCTTCATGGTGCAGCTCCTGGTACTCTATGTAGTAGCCCTCTCCTTCATCTCTTAAAGCCTTTAGCATGGCTTTAATTGAAGCCTGGGCCTTACAAAGGGATGGTTCTCCCCTTAAAGCTACCTTGACCCCATTTCTTTCCCAATTCAAAGTAAGGTCTCTGAAGTTGGCCTGTATGTCCCCCAAACTCTCCAATCAATCCATCCCCAAAACTGCCATAGCTCCTCCCAAGTCAAAAAGGAAGAAATTCTGCTGTATGTCTACCCCTGAATTGTCATTTTAACATTTTTGCACACTCCTTTACTTCTCACCTTACAGCCATTCCCTATTTCTACTGAATACTCAGGAGTTTCCTCCACTACTAAGCCCAGCTTCTTCACCAATTCTTTTGAAATGAAATTATTAGAGGCTCCATAGTCAATGAGCACTACCAATTGATGCTCTCCAATTTTTCCCCATAATTTCAGGGATTTAGAGGAAGTCAATCTCATTATACTTTTCATAGATAATTGTAAGGTCTTATCATCCAGCTCCTGTTCTAAATTCTCTTCTTCCATAGGTGATTCCCCTTCTTCTTCTTCCTCCCCTTCCATCATAAATAGTTGATAATGCTTGAATTTACGACATGTTCCCAGCCCCATCTCTCCCCACACTTGAAACATAGTGATGTGAACCCTTGGGTAACAAAGTCCCAAAAAACCCAACAACAAGATTTGATCAGCTTTGGAAAGCTATAACTGGTTTGCAGAAGCAAAACTTAGACCCGTTGATTATAGAGAATCAAGAACCTAAGCTATAAAAAGATAAACGCCACAAGGAAGGATCCTTGATAAGTTTGAGAAGAAATTCTCAGAAGAACTTGAGAGAAAATAACCTCAAAGGTATTTCAATTGATCAAAAGATATCCCCCTCTACAACTCCAAAGAAGGTTTTTTATAGACTCATAAGTGACCAAACCTTAAAATAAACAAAAATACAACAAAAATAGAAAAATATGAAAGGTTCCCAAAATATGACATAAAATAATACAAAAATAACAAAATAAATTGAAAAGAGCACTTAGTTACACTTAATTATGACTAAGTGGGTGCAACTTTTAATGACATTAGATGCAATTCTTTGAATGGGAGCTTCCACTAGCTTTAGCCTTTCATTGAATCTAGATTAGATTAACTAATCCTCTTGAATGCTCTTCAACTCCTTTATTTTCACTAAGCCTTGAATCTGCCCATTAACTCCTTGGTTTGCCACTAAGTCTTGAATAAGTTCATTTAATGCCTCTTTGAACCTTCTTGCTCTTGTTCTTGTAATTGGACCGGTTGGAAGGCCTAATGGGTCACTTGAAGCTGAATTGTTTGCATCACATAGTCCCTTTTTGCTCCTCTCCTGTAGTTCCTCTTGGGATAATCTCCTAGGTCCTAAGTTTTTCTTCTCTTCCACAACTCTATCCGTGGGTTTTGGTTCTACTGGATTTCTTTGGCTTGTAGCAGTTCTTGCTGCTATCTGGTACTGACTTTTTCCTCCTTCAGGTCCTCCATAGCTCCTGTACCCACTCTTCCCATGTGTAGTCTTGGCTAGAATCATCCCCTTCACAGTCGTCCCTCATTTTCTCAAGGCCCAATTCTTTTCCTCTATCAGCTGAGCTCTGTCCATGAGGTCTAACAGAGATTGTAGATCATACAACTTCGGTTTAGCTTTCAATTCCTCCCTTAAACCATTCAAGAAAATCCCCTTCATTATAGTGTTGTCAGCAAGCTTTACGGGTCTTGACTCGAGCTCAAATTGTTCACGGTACTCCGTGACAGACCCGGTTTGCTTAATACTCAACAGAGGCTCAAGAGGATTTTGGATAATTCCAGGTTGAAACCTGCGAATTACTGCCTCCTTAAATTGGGTCCAACTGGGTCTATGCGTCTGGTCCTCCCACCATTGATACCAGTTCAGTGCTCTGCCCTCTATAGCCACCATTACCGACTCCATTCTCTCAATTTCAGCCACTCCATTCACCTTAAAGTAGCGCTCCACTCTGTTAATCCACCTATAAGCGTCTTCTCCTGAAAACACTGGAATTTCCAGCTTTCGGCCTCCTTCATTCCTCTCGGGTGGTCGACTCCCTTCCGAGGACTGTTTCCCAGAGCTGCGAGACCACCCCCGATCTCGGTAGGGTGAGTTCCGACTTTTCTCTGGTTCAGCCTTGCTCCTCCATTCACCATCATCATCTTCCTCATCTTCACGCAGCGAGGATCGCCGTCTATGTCGCGAGCGTCCCCTTGATTCTCCCTTGTTTCACGCCTTGAGCAGACGCATCATCTCATCCAGGCGAGCCTCCATTCTCTCCTGTTTTATCAAGCTCTCCATCAAACTCCTCTCCATCGTGTCTAGACGTGCCTTCATGTTTGATCTAGTATTGACCATCAAGGACTCTAGAACAAACAGCTTTGATACCAATTGATAGGTACCAAACAGATTGAATAACAAAAAAAACAATATCACATAATTGAATTGAATTTTCTGGGTAATATCAGTATGATATCACAACTAGTTTTTGTATATTCTTGAAAAGGAAGATAACAAAATTACAGAGAAGACAGAAAAATAGTTCTAGACAAATGTAGAGTGTCTAGTCCCTCCTATGCCCAAGCCAATCCCAGCCTAACCTCCACGTTTTCCTCCATCCCTCACCTATATGCCTCTCAACCGAATTATCCCCATGATCCCAGCCCACTCATCTGCCAACTCAGCAGGTGGTTACAACTGATCCCCACATTTATGTTCTCACTCCTAAATCCCCCCCTCGCCTGCCTTATGGTGCTTTTTTCTAACATACACCTTAGTTATCTTTGGGCCTAGGCTCCTGCCTAGGCTCTTATCAGTATAAAAGAAAAGGAAGAGGGAAGGATGGGGGAACGAAGAGGGATGAGCCCAATGAGGGCCTGTGTGTGTATGTGAGAAGGAAGAAGGATGGTGATAGGTACCCGAACAAACTTAATAACAGAAATGCTAACACAGCAAGAAAAACTGAATTATTGGTTGATATCAAGGTGATATCAGAACCAGATTTGTGTATTCTAGTAAATATGTAAAAACTAAGTATAGAGAATGAGAGAAAAGAAGAAAGAAAAATAGTTCTAGACAAGTAACAAGTGTCTAGTCCCTCCCAATGCCCAAGCTAATCCTTGCCTACCTCACGTTTTCCCTCTTCTCTTACATATATACCTCTTAACAAAATAACATCCTCCATTCACACACTGCCAGCTCATCAGGTAGTTACATCTAAGGCAGTGTTTGTTTTCTCAATCGCAAGGGCCAACTCCCTTGCAGTTTGGCACCTTCTTCTAGAATAAACCTTAGTTATTCTTGGGTTCTTATCAATACTTCCCCCCCAAAAAACTCACCTTGTCCTCAAGGTGTAATTCATGAAAATTCTCTTGGATAGAGGTCATTGGTTCCTAGGAACTTTCAAAATCAGGCAGATCTTGCCCTTTAATCAAAACCTTTTTTTTTTCTCTTTCTTCATTGTTCCGGTGGTCTATGACATCAGCTAGCTACACTTTGAATTCCCAGCTTTCAGCTAGAAAGGATGGCAATGGTTGGTATTCTGATAGGAACTTGTTCTCAAGGAGAAGGTTCGGGTAAGGGTCTTGTAGCAGCTGAAAGAAATTTCCACCAGAGTCCCATTGCTTGAAGCATAATGATCAAATTCCCCTTTCCTTGGAGGCCTCATTTGTACCTCTAACTTCCAATCCAACGTCTTTTCCAGAATCAGAATATCCAACCATAGTCTCTTGATGCCCATTAGGGTTCTCAATAATGTGTTCACAGTATCAGTCTATTGATAAATGTTTTCAGATAACTGAACCAGCTCCTCCCAGGTCTTTCATAGTTTCAAATAGAGGGACCACCCCGCAACATTCCACCAGGACATGTTCTTCCCAACTCCCCAATAACAACAAGCCGTACGTCCTTTTGTAAAAGCTCTACTGCAAGGACATCACTTGCATTTGAAGCCATCGAGATCACATAGGCTCCTAGTGAATCACTCCCTAGCTTAGTAGCAATTCGGAAAGTATCCAAGACTTCTTTAACATCAGGAGGAACCTCTATACTAAGATGAACTAATGGCCTCTTCCTTTTCATCTTTCTTGTTAAGAAGTTCAGTTTCTTTTCTTCATCCCATTCGCTGTAGGTATCCATATCCAAATACTTTGTAATTGCATCAAGTGTTTCTGCATGTCTCCCGAATTCCTGACGCAAGTCAAGCTTCATCAACACCATCCCAAAGGTAGCAACTCTACGAATCAGATCAACACATCGACCATCAGCTTGCATCCCAGGTCCACATGATTGCAGAGATTCATGACAGAGGAGCAGAGGTTCCAAAAGCTGATCAGATATTTCATAGTAATCCAAAGGATCATAATCACATGGAACATTCTCAAGAAGAAGCTCTAATCGTCTGCGACTTCTTTCAAGCTTATCTTTTACATTCCCCAGGACACTTCCATAAGGAGCATTTCCCGGAAGCTGAGGGAGCTGTGGTTCCAAAAGCTTCTGAAAACTGGAACTTCCTATCTTGGATGCTGCGAACATTTTCCTAGGAGCAAGTAGTTGACTAGAATTTAAAGAAGGATAACTGATAGAAATTTTAAAGGGTTGGGTCACTGTTGAGCTCAATCTTCTTAACCTAATTCCCTTCCAAAAGGCCTGATATTTTATAGGACTGCACCAAGGGTCAGCTTTGAGTCCATATCTTTTTACCTTGGTCTTGGATGTGCTTACTGCGCATATCCAAGAGCCGGTGCCACAATGCATGCTTTTTACAGATGATATAGTCTTAGTTGGAGAGTCGAGAGAGGAAACAAATGGGAAGTTAGAACTATGGAGACGAACTTTGGAAGAACATGGCCTTCGTCTAAGTAGGAGTAAGACGGAGTATATGGAATGTAAGTTCAGTAAGAGGCGTGTTAATGATAGCTTAGCGGTGAAAGTTGGAGATCATACAATACCACAAGTCACACAATTTAGGTACCTTGGATCTATCATACAAAATGATGGAGAGATAGAGGGAGATGTAAACCATAGGATTCAAACTGGATGGATGAAATGGAGGAGTGCTTCAGGAGTTATTTGTGATAGAAAAGTACCTCTCAAGCTTAAGGGTAAATTTTACCACACAGCTATAAGGCCTGCGATGTTGTATGATATTGAATGTTGGGCGGTAAAAAGTCAACAAGAGCATAAGATCAGTGTTGCGGAGATGAGGATGTTGCGTTGGATGTGTGGCCATACAAGACAAGATAGGATTAAGAATGAATGCATTAGAGAGAAAGTACAGTAACACCTATTATGGAAAAGATGGGAGAATCTTGCCTTAGGTGGTTTGGACATGTAAGGAGAAGACCCTTAGAAGCCCCTATAAGAAGAGTAGATCAGGTAGATAATAGCCCAATAGCTAGAAGTAGAGGAAGACCAAGAAAGATTATAGGTGAAACGACTAAAAATGATTTAGATATGAATAGCATATCTGAAGATTTGGTTTATGATAGGGCACAATGACGTCGTTTGATCCATGTAGCCGACCTCACCTAGTGGGAAAAGGCTTGGTTGTTGTTGTTGTTGTCTTCATCTTTAAAACCCCTGTAATTTGCCCCTTCAATTGGGCCTGACCCATTTGGTCAAAAAGTGGATTTAATTTCTGTAATCCCTTTCCTGCCCTTCCTTTCTTCTCCTTCCCATTCACGCTGCTTCTCGTTGCAGTAGCCATCTCTGCCATTGTCCCTTTGGCTGTCGTATAATGACCTCGTCCGACAGTTCTAGCAGTGGAGGATCAGTCGATGCGCTTGGGATCCAGAACTCAGTCGCATAGGACCTATCTTCCTGCAAGGGAGCATCCCAGTCCGGTGGTTTCAGTGGTGGCGGTTGCTTGGCTGGACCACTTGAGACGCTGAATTTTGTGGCCATGGCGGTCCAGTTCCTTCTCTGATCGCCCACTGTGGTCAATCTCCTCCCATTCTCAGCCCTATTTTCGTGTGATGACTCACGCCTCTTCGCCTCCCTCGTGAGACCGTGACGTATTGTTGTGATCTGATCTGCACTAACCCGATCTCCACTTCCACCCACACCTCCCTCTTTTTTCACAAATTCCTTCTCCATAACCACCTTCAATTCCCCCCGCATCTCCTCCTCCCCTCCGTCTATAGTGGCTTGGAAACGGTAAACCACCACTGCATCAGCACCGTCATCCTTAGTCTCGACCTATTCCTCTGCATTCTCGGCCTCTATCTTCTTCAACTGTTTCGGTTCTGGTTCTTCCGACTTATCATACCAGATGGGGACCAGTAGATCTGGATCATACTCTTGCATAGTTGCTTGAGTACTCCATCCTCTACATATAAACTCCTTCGGGAGAATTCTCGACTCCCCTCCGATGATTTCTTTCCTGTATGCTGAGACCACTCCCAATCACGATGGGGAGACTTACAAGCTCTCTCCGAGCCTGCCCTGCTTCTCGGGTCACCGTCGTCGTCTCCTTCACCATCGTGCAATGTGGATCGTCGCCTGTACCGCATTCATCCTCTTGCACCTCGATTGTTTCGCGCCTTGAGCAAGCGGATGATCTCGTCCAGAAGAGCCTCCGTTCTTTCCTGCGTCTTCAAGCCTTCCAGAAAACTCCTCTCCACTGCTTCCAGACGCGACTCCATGACTGATCTTGTGTTTACCATCCATGCTTCCCATATCATAAAGCTCTGATACCAATGATAGGTACCCGAACAAACACAATAACAGAAATACTAACACAGCAAGATAAACTGAATTACTGGTTGATATCGAGGTGATATCAGAACCAGATTTGTGTATTATGGTAAATATGTAAAAACTGAGTACAGAGAATGAGAGAAAAGAAGAAAGAAAAATAGTTCTAGACAAGTAAAGAGTGTCTAATGCCCAAGCCAATCCTTGCCTAACTCATGTTTTCCCTCTTCCCTTACATATATACCTCTTGACAGAATAACATCCTCCACTCACACACTGCCAGCTCATCAGGTAGTTACATCTAAGGCAGTGTTTGTTTTCTCAATTCCAATGTCCAACTCCCTTGCAGTTTGGCACCTCCTTCTAGAATAAACCTTAGTCATTCTTGGGTTCCTATCAGATGGTATAAGGGGTAATGAAGGGAATTGCAACTGAAGGAGAGAATCAGGCAGTGGGGGATTCGGGTAGTGGGGAGAGAGGGGGACAGCTGGCAGCATGTGATTGGAGAGGAGGATGATGGCATGATTGGAGAGAGAGATCTGAATGTTTATAGGAAGGGTGTAGGGGGCCGTGGAGGGGCATCACTGTGGCCCTGGCCTGGGTAGGAGACTGTTCACAGCAGTCTCTTGGGTATCTTTCCTTCATGTTCTTCATCTATTTTCTTACTGTTTCCAGTGTTTTTCAGAGGGTATCCTCTGCTGTAAGGAGCTGAGCTCCCTTTTTAGATAAATAATAGCAGTGATTTCCAGTTTCCTATCAGCATCCTTCTATAAGAAGTTGGCTTCAAGTCCAAAGGGCTCTTATGTTAGGTGGGTTAGAGATATAAAACCATTCCTAGGCCTTCATCTCATAACTTGAGCTTTTAGGAGAATTAGTCTTTGACAGTAACGTATATTAGCAGTCTTGAAAAATTTATGATGAAGTTTTAAATGGTTCTGTAAGAAACTTCTCTGTTTGTTGGGCATCTGTTTCCCATTATATGAATTTATAAATGCCTTGTTTCTTTAAATGTCTGACTATTTTTTATTTTTGTCAGAGAGTATTCTTGGAAGGAAATCCTTACCTCCTGGCAGTTACCATGATTGTTTCTCTACTTCATTCAGTTTTTGACTTCTTGGCTTTCAAGAATGGTGAGTGATTATGTATGACATTCTTTAGGAAAGTAACTCCAACAAGGAAATTCTGATGGATTTCGTTGGAGGCATAGCTTGCAATCTAATCATTTTTTTCCTCCCCAGACATCCAATTTTGGAACAAAAACAAATCTATGGAAGGTCTCTCTGCAAAATCTGTTGTTGTGAGCTTTGTTTCACAAATTATTGTATTCCTCTATCTGCTTGACAATGATACCTCCTGGATGATTCTTGCAAGCTCTGGAATTGGTTGCATTATTGAGTTCTGGAAAATTGGAAAAGCCATGCGCATAGAGGTATCTTTCGTGATCTTCAAGTCATTTTTTAATATGTGAACATATTTGATAAATGTGTGCTTTGATATAAAAAGTAACATGGTTCCTGAGACATGGTTACTGTTACTGAGTATTGACGTTGCGGCTCTTACATCTCTGTATATTCATTTATACCTGTACTATGTATGTATCTGTAGAATATTTTACTGGGTCCTTCCCTTTTTACTTTCTGTTTATCACTTTTTGGTGTGTAGGAAGAAGGTGCATTTTGAAGTTGCTTTCTAGCTTTAGTCTACTTCTGCAAATTGTCTTATTCCTCAATTTTCTTTTGTATTTGATGTCTGCAATCCGTAATTTATGTTATTGTTTTCTTCATCCCCAGATTGATAGGACTGGTAGGATACCTATGTTGAGGCTCCGAGATCGAGAGTCATATGTACGGAATAAGACAAAGGAATATGATGACATCGCAATGAAGTATTTATCATATGTTCTTTTTATCCTTGTTGCTTGCTTCTCTGTTTACTCACTGATGTATGAGCGTCACAAGAGCTGGTATTCTTGGATTCTGTCTTCACTCACTAGTTGTGTGTACATGTTTGGTAAGCACTCTTCTATTTCTGTTGAGCTATCATTGTGTTTCGGGGTGTTATTAACATTTATGACCATGAGTATTACAATTGATGAAGTTAAACAGAAGTGCTTTCACGCAGATAAATTCGCTATACTTTTAAGTTTTAATCATGACAGTTCTTACATCCTGAGTAAAAGATCGTGGATGAACAACCATTTTTTTTTTGGCACGAGTTATAAAATTATTTTTTGATAGATATCCTATTGCTAGAGTCTATGTAGGATAAATAAAGGAAAAGGCAGTAGAGGGAGAGATAGGAGAGAAAGAGGAATAATAGGATAATTAGCATTGGGAATATGCACCAAAAATATGAATAAAAGACTGCATGGGGCTGAGAGGGAGGCATATTTTGAGTGAATAGGAGAGGTTTGGTAAAAGGATTCCCTGGTGTCTAGGGACCTTTTGGTTATTATCTTTCTGCACTTTATTTCTGTCCTTGTCCAGTGTTTATCTTGTAATTCAGAGGGAGTTTCCTCTCTGTTTTGAGTATTATTTTCAATAGAACATCTTAGTATTTCAGTTCTTGTCATTTTTATTTAGTGATTTTTGCTAGTGAACCATGCATGATGATTATAAGTAGTAAATAAATTGGGTTAAACCTCCTTAATGCAAAGAGTTTTTATGCATTTGTTCAAATTGAAGACAAGGATTTTTTATATTGCTTTTTAACTTGGGAGTTGAATGACCAAAATTAGCATGGCCTTCAATTCTGAAGGCTGGGTGTATCCTGTTGTAAGCATGATTAGTTCTCTTTTTAGGCAAAGTACATTATAATAATCTCTAGTTTTTCTTCTTCATCTTTTTTTTCCCCCTTCGTTCTGTCTTCGGGCAAAATAGAATAAATAAGTTCACCAATAACGCTGTTTGCTACTTTCCTTGCTAGCAATTTTATTTTTCTTTTTTTAAAAAATCAACGTCTTCTTAGTTCTTACATATTGTCCCCCCCCCCCCCGGCTCCAACAAAGAAAAAAGAAAAAAATATAAAGCTCTGCATAACAATATAGTTGACCAATTTATCTACAGGCATTAGATCATGATCATTAAGTTTTCTGGTTTTGTAAATGTTGTAATGTTCGTGCTCTTTTTGCTGAAAAAAAATGCAGGCTTTATTATGATGTGCCCTCAATTGTTCATCAACTACAAGCTTAAATCTGTTGCTCATCTACCTTGGAGGCAGATGACTTACAAGTTTCTGAACACCATCATTGATGATCTTTTTGCCTTTGTCATTAAAATGCCAACACTACATCGGCTTTCTGTCTTCCGTGATGGTAAGATTGGGATCATAATTCATAAGTTCATAACCATCTGCTCATAATTGTATGATCTGTGTGATATATGAAGTTTTCTTTTGTTTTGAGCTACAAAAGAGGTGCTAAGACCTGGTAAGGGGAGGAGGAAGTAACTAGAGATCAAACCCAGGATATATATTATATTCTTCCCAAGGAAGCTAAGCTCCGCTAGAGACTAGACTGCAAGTTCATTGGCAGATGAAATGTTCTCAAATAGCAGCTTCATTAGTCTCTTTCTGATATATATATAGGAATTTGAATCCCAGCCTAGCTGAGAGCTAATAAACTCGACCTGAAAACTTCATCAGTTGTGTGGTTATACCAAGATGAAGGTTAAACTTTGTTACTTTGATAAGCATTTCCCAGAAGACAGAGGCACCTAGTTTAGTTTTTACTCAAGTAGTTTTTTGAAGCTGATGATTCCAATTTTAAGAGAAGGGGAGGTGCTGCAGAACAGAATAGAATATAGATGGTTCAACTGCTTGCATTTTATTTATTGCTCTATTTCCTTACTTTACCTGACCTTTCATACAAGTTTTCATGGTTGCCACTTAGCTTAAAGGTTCATAATTCTTTAATGTAGTGATTTGTTAATTAAATCAGAATTATGACTGAAGTGAACTCATTTCTGAAATAATATTTGCATTGTGAATTATTGTTTGAGATGAATTAACTGTGTTAATTAATTTGATTTTTCTCTCAATTACACTTTATGCAGGCATCAGTTTGTTTGTTAGATGGCCTTTATCGTTGTCTTAATTTCTTTTGCCCTTTCCTGGCTTGCAGATCTTATCTTTCTCATATATTTATACCAGAAGTGGGTTTATCCAGTGGACAAGAAACGTGTAAATGAATTTGGTTTTGGAGGTGAGGATGATCAGGTTGTGGATTCTGCAGAGGTGGATGCTACTGAGGAAGAAGAGAAGAAAACTAACTGAGCTAGTTTTCTGTCAACCACTTGAGAGATTTATTTATTTATTTTTAGGTTGACAAACCACTTACGAGAATTTTACGGTAAATACTGTAGAATTCAGCAGGGATTAATTTGTTCTATCCTCTCTTTTTGCCATACATTTGTTATTAGGTTGTTAAAGAAAGGCTTTGGTTCGGCTTTGCCTCTTGATACTAGAGGGAAGGATGAAGGTATTTAACTATTCGAGCCTTCATGGCAGATTAAAGTCATACAACTTTTTAGTTTCCATGTTTTGTGTATTAGAAGGCCCTTAACAAGTATTTTTGTAGTTTTTTTTATTATCAAATATTTCTTATTTTTTTGATATCTCACCTTTGATGTATTATTTTCTACGACTCTAATGTATTTTTAGTTGATTGGTTTATCCGTGGTCTTAATTTATATTGCAATATCAACTCTGAGTTTGCTGTTTACTTTCTTGTTATGCATATTTTTTTGGTTGTTATAGACGAGGAAGTTTTAGTTACTGAGAATATAAGATAGTCACTTGAAGTTTTATAACAAAAGTCGTTTTGACAATTTTTTCTTTCCCCTTTGATAAGGTAGATATTGCTACGAGACTAAAACAGGTATTATTGCAACTACAGGCTCTCTCAATAACTACCTTTTCCATGGTTTCACAAGTAATTAAGATATTAGTTTATGTTACAATGTGAATTTTGGGTTTGAACTCTAGTGTCAACAGTTTATGCGAATTCATTGTGAAAACGTTATTCCTTCTTATAGTCGAAATGGGAGTAAATTTGGTTATGCTTGTCATGTAGATAAAATGTTGTGGAGAACTGTTTTTAAGAACTCTAAGGTGCCACTTCGAATAAGTATATAAGGAAAGTATCATTTATAATAATTTTTTTCTTTTATGAATTAATTTTTGAAATGAAATTAGGCTCAGTTATTTTAAAAATCTCACGAGACCTAGTCTTTATGCTAAAAAATACCTTGATTTTAAATATTGTTTTTTGTTTGTGTATTTTTAAGACATGTTAAAGATAAATAACATTTATTATTCATTTTAATTATTTAAAATTGACAATATTAAATAAATTTTAAAGTTTTAAGATATTAAATATTTATATTTTTATTTAAAATTTTTATTTTTAATGCTAAGCCACATGTTAACAAAAAAAAAAAATTCTGTTTATGTTGTGGCTGAAAAAGAGTAAAAGTGGTTGTCCCGTGTCCCACATCATTTGTAAGAGATTTATGAGAGATTCTTTCGTGTGGTACATCATTGCTCTATTTAATATGAAAATGATGACGGCTATTGCTAAGTAGGAAAAGAAGATAACGACTGAAGTAACAGTACCAAGCCTTCCAACTCATCCTGTTCAAATGGAACGGAGGATGAAAAATGAAAAAGAAATCTTTACATTCATAATTTTCTTCAAATAAGCATTTATTTTCGTAATCATATAGAGAAAATGCTTGGTATACATTAGGAGGGGTCACATCTCATATCAATTGAAGTGGTGTGATCAAAGTTTACACGTGCACAAATTTTAATAAAATTAATTATAATTAAATGATAAAAATTAGAATTTTGTTAATAAGTATTTTATTTATTAAAAAGTTAAAAAATAAAAAATTTTAAATAAAAATAAGATATTTAATATATTTAAAATTATTATTTTTATTTTAAAACCTTTAACACGTGTCTAAAAACTATAAAGTAAATATTTATAAGTGTATATAATAACATTATAATCATTATTTATCCTAAAATAAGGTAATGGCATGATACTTTCTTTTTTTTTGGTGTACGGCATGATACTTTCTTTTTTATTATCTTCGAAGATATTTACTAAATACTAAAATAATAAGCTTAAATATTTTACAGAAAAATTTGATAAAAAGAAAGAAATAATTAAGCTATAAATGAGCTAAACAAAACAAGTCTAAGCTAAATATTTTTTAAATAAGTTAAGTCTAAATTTTAAATTTGACTCATTTAAATTAAGAATATTCAAATTTAATCCAAATAAAAAATTAAATTGATAAATCAAAATTTAATCAAAATTGAATAAATTTTATTTTTTGTTTTTGTTTATTTAAAAAAACCCAATTGAATTAGTTTTCAATTCTGATTTTTAAAATCAATCCAATCAAATCTAAATCAATTAACATTATATAATATATTTGTTTGTTATTAAATGTATATTTTCTTATGATAATTCTAATTTTTCTTACACTTTTCTCACTTTATGTAATCAAATATTATTTTCAATAATGCTAGTGACACACAGTTGGACTCGCATCTCGTATACATTTGTCTATGTGGCAGAATTAAAGTGAAGTTGTGCAGAAAACGAGGGGAATTAAGTTATAATCAATTGATGAAAATTATAGAGATGTGAAGTGTTATGAGTGAAAGTATGTGTGAGTAAAATTACTCTTATTTTAAACATGTTAAATACGTTATTTTTATTTTCTATTTTTTCCTTTTTAATAGGTTAAATTACTTTCAATTCACAAAATTTTGTGCATAATTTTTTTTTATCAATTATATTAAACCGATCTAATCAATTTTCAAAATATAACTAATCTAATTTAATTCAAATCGATATAAATAACATTATTTAACTTTTTAACTCAGTCAATTCAAATCGAACTACAAAACACCCTAATTTAAATAAATAAGTCAAATTTATGCAAAATTTTTTTTTTACAAGTCAAATCTAAACTTTAAGGACTTATCTTAGCTTAATTCGTTTATACCCTAAAAAAAGAGAGATAGAAAATAACAGAAAGAGTAAATAAAATATTTCTTGATTCCATCATTACCCATCGTTGGAGCAATAACCTTTCTTTCTTTTCCTTCTACCGGAATTCGAACCTGGATCATCCTGGACTTGTTTAACAACAATTACCATAGAGACCAGGAATTCCAGCAGACAACAATAATCTTTGATTACGGACTAAGTTAAACGGGGTCAAAGCGAGATATGAAACGACAGGCTCGCACAGAGCTTGATAAAGAAACTGCAATTCGTTGTGTGGGCCATTTAGTATTGTCATGCAACGAATCACCAAGGCAAAATAATGCACCAAGCCAGCTTTACCCATGTGTACCTCATCAATATCAGGGAGAAAAAGTTTTTTTGAAAAGATGGGTCTATTAATATATATGCAAAATTTGGTCTGGCTACAGATAATATTAAAATTTACCAAACTATCTTTTTGTCAACAAATAATTACTAAAGGTGACCATCAATAACTTGACTAGACCCATTGCCTACTAAGCCCAGAGCATCTCTGAAATTTAGTGTATTTCTCATGGTTCGCCTTCCTATCCCTCCATTGCCTTTTCTCATCATGGCAGCAAATTCTCCATAATCTATTTGTCCATCCTGCACCACAAATCTTCCATTAAAACCCAACAAACAAGTTGGCACCTACAGACACATAATGATGCTGGCATATAATCTAGAAAGATTGAATTGTAGGAATTTTGTGCTTTGTACCAGAAAACTTACAATAGCAAGATATAAAACAATGCTTATTTTATACCATAAAAAAAAAACAATACTCACGTTGTCTTGATCAATTTCCTTTATCATTTCATCAATATGGACGTCATCTAAACCAAAGTCCTTACATGCTTGTTGAATCTCATCAAGGGTTATGTAACCACTACCATCTTTGTCAAAATAGGAGAATGCTGACAACAGGTTTTCCTCTCTCTCCAGCTTATTTAAATGAACAGTAGCAGCAATGAATTCACCATAGTCAATTGTCCCACTATTGTCAATATCCGCCTGTCACATACAAAATAATAACATCTGGTAAACTGTCAAGTTCAAAAATTAAAGGCAAAGCAGCATATATAGCAAAAATCAATATTTTTGGTACTTTTATTTTTAGGACATGAAAATGGATTAAACTAAAAACATAATTTACCAAAAAAAAAAACAATTTATCTTACTGCATCCATAAGATCCTTGATTTCAGACTCCATAAGTTCAGATCCTACTCGCTTTAAGCCATCTTTTAACTCATCAAATGTTATGGTTCCACTGTTGTCTGTGTCAATCATCTTGAATAACTCTCTCAGGCCACCAATTTCTTCCTCAGAGAGCCTCTCAGCAATAACCTAGGATTAAGTAAGCAAAACTGTAAATGTTGTGGTATTAGGATTTGACATGCAGAAGACTACAAAAATGGATCACTTTCAACTTCCCAGCCATGACACGTGTTCTGTTTCCAAAATGAAGGAATGACAAATCCTAGCTCAAAAACTTTAAAAAGATACGTAATGATGCTTGAAGTTCAGGTCAAGGCTGCGAAGAAAATGACCTTATTTCATTTTTGCTGATTTATGTTGATTTAATGGAAACTTAGCATAGCAGCAACTGAAAAAATTCAGAAAATTTTAACAAGAGAATGTAAAGAAACTTCTTTCAAATTCTATTCATGTTAGTTTTCCAACCTTGGTATTCCGTACTTGAAGCAACAACCAAAACTTGCATGAAAACAAAGGTTCAAGTTCCTTCAGAACTGAACCCCTGCCGCCTTGTTTCCAATTTTAAGTCTCGTGCATAAAAAATAATGTAAAAATAAGGATGAGGCTGCCTCATGGTCCATATCCAACACTCATACAAGATGGAATTCATAACTGAGAACCAAAATTAAGAAACGGAAATCCAAAAGCACATGTATTAAAGGCTTGAATCCATATAACAAAAATAGCCAGTAAACATTGTACCTCCCCCCCCCCCAAAAAAAAGTCAGCAAACAATAACAAGAATCAATATCCATATAAAAGTAAAAATCAGCCTTCATATCAATGAAATGCATCTAACCGATGATAGCTGTTGAGAAAACCACTAGGACACAATGCGATTTTTCCAGTCCAACCATGTAGCTTTTTCTGGCTCCAATGCATCTAATGCCTTTGGCCTTGCTTTGATGGTAAGGGTGGTCAAGAGTGAAAGTTGATATTTATTTCATTTTTATTTTTTTTACAACAAAAGAGCATATCTAGTAAGTCACTAATTATATTAATTATAAAAAATCCTTCATACTTTATAATGTTTCCATGAAAACATATTTAAAAACTTTGCTCCAGTGAACCAGCCCACCAGTTTCTGAAATGCATTGTCCAGAATCCATTATACATGAGAAACATAAATACAATGAGTATCGCATTCCTTGAACTTCAGGGTGGGTATAGGATAGCCATCTTTCTTGGGAATCTAATGCCTGATGGCGCATCTTGCATTCCTGCAGGCATAAAAACTGCCCATATACCAAACTAATAAATCCCCTACAATCATGTAAGACACTCAGGTATCTTGCTCCCTAAAAATGAAATTTCAAGATGCTCTGGCATCATTACTGTGTTCAGAAATAAAAATCCCACCATGTATTTTAATAACCTTTAGAACCAAGAAGCCTTTTTATAAGTCTTGTTAAAAAGAATGCACATGAAATTCATAAACTATGAAAATAATGGCCTTCCAGTGGATAACAGAATGCAATAAAAAAATGCATATAATTACTTTTTCATAGTAACAGGAAGACACACAACTGGGTATTCATGAAAGTAAACTTATTCGTCCATGGTCCGCATATTAGCACATACAAATTATCTAGCCTTAGCAAAAAGGTCTACAGAAGCCTTACACGTAAAGCCATCTTTTTCAGTTTATTCATTGCAGAGAACTGCTTCAGGCGTGATAAAACCGCAGAATCAAGAGGTTTATCTGGTGCAATGTTGTCATCAACAATCCATGGGTGGCCTGACACAGAACTACTTTAGTGCCACAGCCTTGTAAAAATCTTACAACTGTTAACCCATTCTAAGAATTGTTTTAAGTTGTAATAAAGTTTAAGAGACTTACGGAGTACTTCATGTGCCGTAAGCCTTGCTCTTGGATTTTGATCAAGCATTTTCCGAATTAGATCCTTGGCACTGTCTGAAATGCTAGGCCAAGGCTCAGACTGAAAATCAAGTCTTCCTAGTAAAATCTGTCGGAAGATCCCTGGTTCAGTTTCTGAAGGTGACAATTTGCAGAACAGTATTAGCAATGAAGAAGGACGAACATGAAGCAAAAAGTAATATGCATACATTCCCAATTGATAATTTAACATATGGATGACAGATTACCAGCCCAAAATGGTGGCACCCCACTTAATAAGATGTACAAAATAACCCCGGCACTCCAGACATCTGATTCAGGTCCATAGTGCTTGCGCAAGACCTCTGGTGCAACATAGTATGGGCTCCCAACAACATCACAAAAGGATTCACCTGAAAGGTATAACTGTGTTAAGCATACACAGCATGAAAGTGTTTCCAGTTGATCTGACAATGACTGAAATGAAGGGAAGTAGAAAATTCAAGTCATAACTATGAGACAAGACTGCATAACTTCTAATTAAATTATACATAGCTAACTATGTTTTGCTAAACAAATATTTTTCTCTATTCATAATTTGCACCCAGAAGTATAAGTGCACCTTTTCCCAACACTTAGAGGACTGTCGTAAGAAAATAACTGTGTCAACTGTCAACCACATGGATGCAGCTATACAACTCCATTTTTATCTTTTTCTTTAAAAAAAAAAAGAAATATGGTATTTATTTCAACTATTTTTTGCATACAAAAAACAACTAAATATAGAATGGCCCAAAAAAACTACTTGAATATAGATATACGAGTTTGACATTATTCTCAATGGCACATATGTAGCCCTTTCCCAGAGTCCAAACTTCAAGCAGTTAGAATGCCAAAAAGTTCATGTCTTGAACTCTTAAGACACCAAATTGCATGGGAGAGAAAAGGTTACTAACTGCCCTTATCCTATTTGAGCACCCTTTCATTTTTTCCCCCATTAAATGCAGTACCTTGCCTTTGTGGCATCATCTCCTTTGAACCCTGATTAAAAAAAAAATCCCTTTCTTCATATCTCTCAGATATAAAAGTTGCATCTGTTAAATTAAAGTTTTGGTCCCTAAAGTTTATATTCATTTTTAATTCAGTCCCTATAATTCTTTTCTTTTCAAATCAGTCCTCACACTTACAAAAAATTTCAAAATAGTCCCTACCACTAACTTTCGTTTTAACACAGTTAATTTAATCCCTAGTAAACATTTTACGGAGAAAAAAAGAACATATAAAAGAACACTTATTAGACAAAGGAGTACTTACTTAGAAAAAATAAGTACTTACTAGAATGAAGAAACACCTTATTTGACGTTTTATAGAGAAAAATAGTATCTAAAGGAGCTCCTATTGGATAAAGAAACACCTACTTTACTAGTCAATTGATAGTATTATAATGGCATTATAACTTATAACAGAAGTTAATGGCAGGGACTATTTTGAAATTTTTTGTAAGTTTAAGGACTAATTTGAATAAAAAACTATAGAGACTGAATTGAAAATGAGTGCAAACTATAGAGGCCAAAACTTTAATTTAACCAAATTGCATTTAATTAGTGTAATACATATCTCTAAAAACTTAATCCATTTACATGACATAAAATTTCATCACCAAATGATTGTGATTTCAATCTATGACAGAACAAAAAAAATTGACTAGATTCTATATTGGGAAATAAACTATAATCTGCATCTACTAAAACATGAAATTCTCAAGACATTCACTAAGAAACATATTTATAAAATTAATTAAACTCCACTGATGGAATATATTACTATCAAAACATCAATTGCAGCTTTTATGGAAAAAGATAATAAACCTTCTTTATTTTGATATCATTTGATGCTAGCATCATAAATGAGTTTTGAAGTAACAGGAATATGTCCATAAAAATGCAACTTATAAAATCTATGGACAGTAGTTGTATGGTAAATATTTATTACATAAAAGCACTTGCAAAGCACAAACCTAGAACTTGCTATCAGTATGCAATTGCGAAGTAAAGATGAATTCTGTTCCATACAAACTATTGTCAAACAAATAGCATAGAATTAGTTTAAGTCACCTAACATGTTAAAATTAGGGCAGTATCATTAGCTTATGCAATGTGTCATAAGCTTCCTGCTCAGAAGAACTAATTCAGTTCATTCTTCAGTGCCTGCAGGAGGAAGATTCACACACAACACCAAGGTATATTACTCAATTTAATTGACATCATGAAGAAGCATGGACAGAAAAATCAAATCTTGATCCCCAAGTTTTGCATCATCTACGAATTTCTAACCAAATACAGCAGCAGTGGCCTATATTCTTTGAGGTTCCATGATCAGGAAACCAACTGTGAACCCTGTAGAAAGGCCCAAGCAATATTCTCTTCTCAAATCGATCACATTTCAAAAACAAATAAATACCATAAGCAACCACAACCAATAACTGAACTCTGATTTTAATTTTTCCCTACATCCCATTGCTTCCTTAATTTCATCCTGTAAGCAAGGACCAGTTTATAATCAATTGAAAAAAGCACTCAGCTCAAGAACTTGAGCAAATGGAACAATTATACCCGATTGTATAACCAGACCCGGAGACCCCTTTCTCTCCAAAATCAATAAGATTGAAGTCAGATTCACCCAAGTTGAGCAAAAATGGCTGAGTTAGAATGTAAGGATGAAGCAATAAGTCCAAATAGGGACATAGCATCAATTATGCCCCAACAGACAAAGCTTTGAATGATGAATATGCAATATTCTCTAAAGTTGCTAAATTTAGAATGTAGAAATAAACAAATAATTAGGTCATCTTGATTCACAACATAACATCACAAAAGCATAAAACCATTGTAAAAGAACATAACACCCCAGATATGCAAAGATCATAAAAGTTAAAACTTTGAATAGAAAGAGCAACCTGGCTTATAGAAAACAGACAATCCAAAATCGGTGGCTTTAAGCTTAGCATCCTCTTGAACACTATCGAACAAGAAATTTTCGGGCTTGAGGTCCCTATGCATGACCCCAAGAGAGTGACAAGCCTCAACAACCTCAACAATGGTCTTGATCAGCTTCGTAGCTTCTCTCTCACTGTAGTGACCCTTCTGCACGATCCTATCGAAGAGCTCACCCCCTTCGCAGAGCTCCATGACGATGTGAACGGCGAAGTAGTCCTCGTAGGTGCCATGGATTCTGACGACGTAGGGGTGCTCGGAGAGGTGGTGCATTATCTGAATCTCCCTCCAAACGTCGTCGTAGTCTTCTTTGCAGAAGAGCTTGCGCTTCGGGATTGACTTGCAAGCGAAGGTGCTACCCGTGGAGTTGTGGGTGCAGAGGTAGGTGGTCCCGAATTGACCCTGACCCAGTTTTCTTCCCAGGGTGTAGAGCTCCGTGAGGTTCGGGGTTCGGTAAGGGAGGACCCATGTGGGTTTGGTGGGTACGGTGGTGGTGCTCGATTTCGCCATTGTTGTCTCTGTTTGTCGCAAACAGAACAGAGAGAAAGAGAGAGAGAAAAGCGGAAGACCCGGTGATGAGGATTATAAGTTTATTGTTACTACCCTTAAAATAAAACCTAAGAAGAGAAGAAAAATAACTCAGTATTAACCTGTCTCTGCTGTTTCCTACTGGACTCCTATTACTACTACTTAGGACTCGTTCATTCTCACACTTACCAAGTTGTATCCAGTGTGTGTGTGACCATCTTTTTCATCCTATATTGTCTTTGTGTCTGAAATACCATGTTTTTTTTCTACATCGGGTTCGGGGGTTGCTGACTGGTATCACGACCGTGAATTAGCCATGTCTCCAACTATCTTTTGATTTAATTATAAATTTGATTTTAATCAATTCAACTATAATTCGAAAATTTTGGTTTCATTTTTAAAAGATTGGTAGTATCTCGCTGCTTCTTTAATAAATAAAAAAAACACATACACATTGTACCCAAAAAAAAACAAACACAAACAAAAATAAATTCTGCCTTACTTCGTTTACCGTTTTTCCATATGTGGGCTATTGGACTCGGTCTGCACGCTGTTTCAACTTTCAACTTTGAAGGACATATTAATTCAGTGATGATACTTTCAGAGAATTTATCTCTTGGACTTTAAAGTTCAAGATTTTGGTCTATTATACCCCTAACATTTTAATGAGTAAAAATTATAAATAGAAATTAAAGATTAAATATTTTAATTTAGAAATTATAAAAACTATATCCTAAATGAATAAAAATATAAAGATTGATGTCAGATGGGTAGTAAAAATTTAAAATATATTAAATATATAATTAACAGTTAACTCATCCTAAATATTAGTACTCAAAAACAAAGATGGGTAGTAATCCCTCATTAATTGTACGCGGGACTGCGAAAGAAATTGCAATGCACTATGCAATGTAATTGGTCACATGTGTGGCTGAAGCTGAATGAATACAAAAGTTTGAGTCAGACAATGTCATTTAAATTATCCGTTTGTGGGTTTGCTTTTACAGACGATATTTATATTTATTGATTTAATGGACCCAGTCACGTGCCATTCATTTCTTTACCATTATCGTTACGCTATTCATTCATGTGTTCAAAGAAAGTGACGAAACAAAATATCTTTCTTTTCTACCATTTGTATGAATAATAATGAATTGACGTAGAATATAATATAATAATAAATATGCATAATGGGCATTTTAAAGGGGTCTCATACGCACTTTAACTCTCCCGGAAAATTGAAATGACAAAATTTAATTAGTTTTTTAAGGATTTGTTTTCAATAAAAAATTTAAATATATATAAATATATTATTTTTATACTTTAATTATAAAAAAATAGTTTAAAAAATAATACACATAATATATTTTTTATTAAAAAAATAACATCACACGTATTTAAAAAATTTATTTAAATTTCATCCAAACAAAACTCTAAAAGAATATATAGGTTATTTTTTCTAATATATATTCTCTAACATATATCTCATAATTTAAGTTATTGATTTATTTATAAAATAAATTAATGATTTATATCAATTACAAGAAATTTACTAAGTAAATTTATTTTATTTTTAGATTATTTTTAGTTTTTTTTAGTGTTATATTTTTTTTTACATACTACTACCACTATTGTCATCGGTTACGTTACTTACCGACTATCTCTCCACACTCCATTTTTTTAAATTATATAACTGTATAAATATTATTAATTAAAATTTATAAATTTTTTCAAAAAACATAATTATAATTTTAAGAAACTCGATCACCTCTAGTTTTTTTAAGTTTTATAATTGTATAAATATTATCGCTAAAATTTATAAAAAAATTTAACAATAATAATTTTAAAAAAAAATTTCAATATACATAGTTACTTGTGAAAAAAAATATAAAAAAACTAATTGATATAATTTTAATTAATATTATTTATAAAGTTATATAATTTTAAAATATGTAAATAATAATCAACAAAAGTGAAGTGGCAACCATACGGCGTTGCGTTGACCGATGTTGATTGACAGAGGCGTGAGCAGTGTTGACCAGCGGCCGCATTGACTGGCATCCGGCGGTGTCTGACTGCCTGAAAAAAATAGGCTTAAGAAAAAAAGATGCAATTTATAAATAAAAAAAACTTCTTGTTATAAGTAAAAATTTAGATGTATAATACACTTAAATTTGGCAAGTTGCATTGTAACACCCGCCTATCTTATAACGCACGTGAGTGTACCTTTCTGTCGTGGAATTGATAAATGCACGTGAGTGTACCTTTCTGTCATGCAATTGATAAATTATGGATAATAACTTGGAGATGCTAATTGCGATATCTCCTTAGAAGGTGAGATTTGTTAATGGTTTAAGTTGTTTTAAAAATAAAATTCAATTATTTTTTATGTGGAGTCTAATTATTGTTTACTACTTTGAAAAAAAAGAAAAGAAAATACTAAATGTTAGAAAAATATTTTTTTGATTAATTGTTCACGCAAACAATTTTATATTAAAAATAGTGATCAAGATGACTCCATTCTAACAAAATTATCTAAAAAATTTTTTTTATTCTTAAATTACGTAAGAATTTAGCTAGTGTGATGATGTATTACATTACACATTTTCAAAATTTGTCACGAGTATTATGCACTTTTATTATTGCCTTGGGAGTTGCATTTCTTGGGAGTAGTATATAATTAAAATTATGTTTAGATATTTAATAATTGATAGAATAGAATGAAATAATATAAAAATATTATTTTATTTTTTAATATTTTAAGATGGTATAAAATAAAGTTATTATTTTATTATTTAAAAAATAGATTGAATAATAAGAGTTATAATTTTATTTTTTAAAATTATTTTTATTACAAACACATTAATTTTAAGATATGAGATTAATGTAACAAAATATTAATTATAATTATAATAAAAAAGATGATTTCATCCTATATCTTTTAATTTGGGAGAAAAATTTTAATGATTTTTAGTAAGATGAGATAGGATCCATTTTATCTACTTCTATCTCATTCCATCATTTTTTAACACAACCAAATAATAAAATCTATCTACATTCTATCTCATTTCAGTCTATTTCACTCAATCTCATCAATTCAAACATAACTTAAGAATTTGCTAAAAGCTGTCAATTGAACACTTAATAAAGAATAAAGATTAAATAAAAATAAAATTTGAGTTCTCAATATATTAATGTTAATTTTTATTTAATAATTTTTATTTTTAATTCTTTAATAAATATTCTTGTGAAAAATAATATTATCACATTACTTTTTTGTCATATTATTATTTATATTATTTTTTAATAATTATAATTAAGTAAAAAATATAATCAATAATATAAAAAGTAATATAAAAAATGATATAAAAAATAATGTAAAAAAATAATAATAGTATTCTTATATAACTTCTTAGAAAAACTGTAACATTATTTTTTATAAAATATGAAAAATGTGCGAACCCCGTCATCGGATGCAGTACCCAGGACCCGGAGCCGGAGGTGCTTTAGAGTTACAAAAACAACTGCACCACATGTAGTTCATGATCTCACCGTTTGTTTTCATTAAACCACATTTCCTCTAACATTTTATCATAACAAAAACCTATTTTTAAGGTTTGAGATCCCTGAAGTTTTTCTATAAAAGGATCCTTATCCGATCCGGAGGTAGTTGCCATCTTTAGTCACCTCTTCCTGAAATTTCAAATCCTCAGGTACCGATGCATTAGATGCTTAAACTCTCTCAGAGGGCCTCTATAAGAAAAAAAACATAACAGAGTACTAACGACCTTCAGCAGGATTAACCCATGAGATTTCAACCAAAGTAAATCAAACCCTAAGATCATTGGACTCCTTGAAACTAATTTCTTCGGTAGAAAAACTTGCTTCTTCAAATGTAAACAAATTTCTTACTTTTAGCACTTCTCTTTCTGTATAATGAAAGTGATATTCCAAATCTAATAGTTCATTTTTTTTATAGAAATATTCCAAATCTTAATAGTAAAAACATTAAACACCATTATCACCATTATTATTAACAGCTTCGAGATTGAAGCATTAAGTACCACCGGGTATATTGTGAGAGTAAAGCAAAAGGTTAATACTAACACCTGAATAGTGAACAACACTGGGGAAAGATCACGGAGACAGGCGGAAAAAAACAGAAGATTGAGGGAGGGGGGGTGTTGAAAGGTACATTATCATATGAAATCCACAAGATCTGATATAAACTATACTTTAGAAAATCTATATATAAAAATAGCAACTTATCCCCCAAATAGGGTCACGAACATATGTTCAAAGGTCATTCTAGCTAATAAAGCCTACCTAAACACCTATCATAAGGAACTTAATTTTGACCGAACAATTCTTCAAAACCGCTACTTAACAGTCCTACTGAAGACCTACCTTAAAGCATAACCAACTTTACTGTAAAAGGCCAGTGAAGTATATCAACAATTTGCAGCTCATTATGTGGGTGAGACTCAGATGCCTCTTCTATTAACTTAGTGGTTGGAAAAGCTGTTGAGGATCAAATTGTTAATGCTGTACAATATCTAAACCCTACACTCAGTAACAAAGGAAAACATATGTGCGAGAGAAGATGGTTAGAATCCTATATTAGGCTTGATACTTCAAAGCAGAGTCTACTTCATTGCCAGCATACCGTATACAGTATTTGATACCTCCAATAACTGCTGCTCCATTTTATCCTTCCATGTAAACAACTCCATAAACATCTCCTGCGAGAAAATATTATACAGTAAATATTGAGCTGAAAAATATAAAAATTAATAAAATATCATATACAAGGCACACAGACACTACAACATCACCTGAAACAATATCAATGAGTTGTCAAGGTCTGACTTTGAATTAACAGTCGTAGAAGAATCGGGGGTCACATTGGGTTGATCCTCCTCTTGCTTCTTGGGCACCAACTCCAGCAAATCACTATATTCATGAGGAAAAAAAATGAGGGGGTACTAAAAAAATAAAAGCAGCATTTTTTTTCCTCCTTGGTACTCTTTTTTCCCTGTAAGGGAGCAGGGAAGGGTTTTTAAAGAATATGACGTTGCTCATATTACCTCTTCATGTTAGTCAATTCTCCACTAAGTGGCTGAGCTGGTAGGGTTGAGTAGGGATCTTGAAATACAACCTGTTGTGGAACATTAAGCAGCTCTGGACTCCCAAACCAATGTGCAAGTTCATTTCCTTGAATACTATCTAGGTTGGTGCTTTCTAGCCAATCTTGCCATCTCACTGAAGGAGGACTAAAAGTGGTGTGTTCCCTCGATGCTTGCAGATCACTTAATTTATTTGTTATTTCGCCTAGTTGTTGCTCAACTTTAGTTTTCCAAATGAACATGCCATCATACATGCCCTGTCAATATATAAAACTACGGTAAGCCGGAGATCACATATGTGGACAAAATTAACCAATGAATAGAAAACACATTCAACATAACATGAATCCAATTAAATTCTTAAAAGGTGAAAAAGTAGTGGCAATATACTGCTTAGATACCTGCACACCATTCAAAGAAGTCATGATCTCAGTTAGACGCTGCTCAGTCATAGCTTTCCACTTCACAAATTCTTCCTGTGTCTGCTGCCAACAAAACTCAAACATTCATAAAGTGCTATTAGAGACAGCAAACCATTGAATTATTTAATTGTTCAACATTCACCTCCACCAGACTAATTTCACTTTTCTCTTGCTTCTTTGCAATGAGCTCTTGCATATCTCTGCTACGCAAATGAACTTATTAAAGATGAATATATAATAGTAACCATACAAAATTAATGAAATTTGAGTTTGCAAGGTCAATACTTCTTCATTTGGGTCATTTCTATTTGAAGCATTTCCAGTTCACCAATAGAATCAGTATTCTGAGAAAGGACATTGCCTGCCCTAAATGTAGATGGTGGTATCAAGTAAGGGTCCTGCACCCTGGCCTCCTGGCGGACCTTATCCAAGTTAGCACTCTCCAACCAATACTCCATGATTCCATTGGTGTTGAACCATCGTCGGAATCGCTCAGTTCCTCCAGGTGCCACTTTACCATCAATGTGCTTCAGCAAGTGGTCTAATAGTCCAGTATCGCCAATGTGTTTACGGGCAGCCATTCTTAGTGAAGGTCGTGTTATTGGGTTTTCAAAAGTCGCACCTTCATTTTTTAAGACCTCCCACATGCTTTGCTCAGCCGACTTATACCTACATTGCATGGTTGTCTCAACTTAATATATTTTACAAATAAAGAAGACAGCAACAACAGAAAGAATATCACATATTATTTACCTCTCATCTGACCATCTGTCTCTACTTTCATGCTTCTTTGTCTTAAGCTTGCTACTACTTTGCCCTCCACATAACCCCGCTTTCATCTCTCTAAGACGATTAAGGCTAAGGCGTTTTCTTTTCTTAAATTTTGGCATGAAGATATGATCGGCTTTAATGATTTTTTCTTCATCTTGTGGTTCCTCTTCCTTAGGAATACTGGAAGAAAGTTTACTTCCATATTCCTCATGCTGACCGATGAACCTTACTTGATGACAAACACCCCAACGTTCCATCCCTGCAGCTCTCAGTTAAACACTCTTAAGTGCTCTGTTGGACCCTCACAACTTCTCTACACTCCAGAAGCAGATATGGATCTTGAGTGCAGTCAGCTGCATTACAAGGCATTAACAATAACTTGAAAAAATTAATTTAATCAAATATTCAGAACGATATGAATCCAACATTTATTAACATAGCATTATCATTTAAAAGTTCAAATAAATCAAGAGTAGAACCAAAATGCTTACAGCATTATGCTACCTTGATGTTTCATATTATATCCAATATTTTGCAGTAAGCCATAGATTGTAAATATAAAATTAAAATTTAGGCAACTATTCAGTATGAAGAGAAAAATAAATACAGGATTAGAATACAATTTAGGGATTGATTTTGATAGAGTTGAAAAAAAAGTGTCATTCTAAAATGTCTCCCTGTTGCAATAACTAACCTACAGAGTTCCTCAAGATTCAATGGACAAAGTAAACTCAGCTTGCTAGAAGTAATTAAGATTTAAGATCTAATATGACTATCGCAAAATTATCAATCATTTAGACTACAGTCCATTTATCTAATATGACTACATGTTGGCCGAATTGCCATCCTGTCTAAGCTCTTCAATAGTTCAATCAAGATATGTTCACGTGGCTTTGAAGTTGGAACACTATAATACTGCAAAAGTAGTCATCAGCATGCTTTTACAAATTGTTTCTTATAAATTTTTACCCCAGCGGTCATTTTAGTAAATTTATGTCACAGAAGCTCAAGTTCTCAAACAATAACAACTTGTCTCAATTTCCCTCTTTTTTCTTAACTAAAAAAAAAAGCAGGTCACTACTCTCCTCAAGATCTTTGTTTTGAAAGAACCACTAAATTAACAGCAATGTGAACCATACCCATAATGACTTTTGGACTTCCATGATAAGTCATGTTCACAAACCTATGCCCATCATGATGAGGAGAAAGTGGGAAGTAATAACCAATAGCCCAAATGTTAAGGAACAAGGCCAGAAATCTGAGAAAATCAACCACAGGGTTTCTTGACACACAAGAGTGTTACATATTCAAAAAGGAAAATAGGTAATCAAACCCTATAATCAAGTGTTAATACCATCCTACCTCCCAGTATTCTCAGCAATCAAATAAAACAGTTTAAAAAAAGAGAGCAAAAGTTACAAACACCAACAACTAATTTAGTAGGTAAAAAAGGAACAGAAAGCACATTGGCATGAGAAGCAAATCCTATAACGTAAAAAGCCACACCAAACCCCAATTCAGATTTCAGAAAGAAATTACAAAAGATTATTCGATTCAGAGACAATGCGGTGCTCACAACACCCCCAATCCTCAATTCAGACAGCAATCAAGCAGTGCCACAACGTGAAACCTAACGAATGCGTATTTTTTGCCAATCGGAACCAAAACAAAACACAAAATGGAGAATGGAAGAGGAAGAGAGAAGGGTTTTACGGTAGCGAATGCGAAACGAAGATTGTACAAGGAGAGAAAGTGGCCGACACGGTGCGAGGAAACGAAACCAGCGACTCACACCCGAATTCTGAAGCTAACGTTACTTGCAACGAAACGCATGGTCACATGCCTTTCTTTTTCTATCTCTTTTAAATACCAATATACTAAAAACCCTAACCGCCAAAATCCCATAAAACCCTCGGAATCATCAACAACTTACAACATAACAACAATAATAATGATCATTATATAATAATAATATTTTTTAAGAACTTATCTGTACTAAAATGTTGCTCAACACACATGTTGAGTTTGTTTGGTTTAAGTTCTTCTCATCGAAAAAGAAAAAAATTAATTTCCCAAAACACTTTTATTAGAATGAAATTGTTATTATCAATTCTCACGCTCGAGTATTTCTAGCTTTAAATGTGATTTTTTTATCATGAGATTTGTGTATTGTAATTTATATTTTTTTACAAAAACAATAAGATTGTGAGTGCAAAAATCCAAGCGCTCAAACGTTCGAACTTTGAATAGCATATCTCTTATTAAAAGCAATTAATAGGCTGTCTTGATCAAATGAACATTTAACCACTTACAAAATGTAATTCAAATAAATTCATGAAGAAAAAAAAAATAAACTCTTTTCCTAGAAACACTATAAAAAAGAGTGAAAATGCATTGGAAATCAAACTTTTTCCATTTATGCTAGTTAAAATCTTAACCAGAGGTATACATTCCAAATGCCCTATCTCTTCTCCCATTTCCATAACACTTATTTTACCTTTCTTTGCAAAAAATTCTTGTGTAATTTAATAATACTACAAAATTCTTAATATGACAATCCTACCCTTAGTCTAATTAATCTAGTTCACCTAACAAATTTGAACGTATTGTCCATCTAAGACCTTCTCTTTCTTCATAAACTATCTGCATAGAATAAAACGGTTAGCTAAACCTGGACTATTATTATTCAGTACCAAATCCCTTGCCCATTCTATGTTGAGACAAACAATGGTTTCCATAAATAATTTGCATGTATGCATCATTCATCTCCATTACAAAATTAGTAAGAGACAAATCCGTCAATGAATTAGGATGTCTTGGTTGGAATTAATCACACATAATAGGTGGAGACAAAAAATAAAAGGGTTATCAATCACATAAAACCAGACATAACTAAGTCATTTGATGTTAAAGACAATCCTCATTACATTTATCACCAGTTTTGAAGGAAGAGATTATTGCTATTCTGATGTAACAAACACATGCTCAGATCACCCAGCAAGTTGCTAAAGAAAATTTTTGTTTTAACTGATGCAAAAGTTTAGATATTGAATAAATGTTTGCTAACATTTACCAACATGTGTTGATTTGAATGAAAAGAATTCGAGTCTTTTAAGCATGTGATCTAAAATTCGATCTCAAAATTCATGTATAAAAAAAATATCGTTAAGAAGAATCTCTGCTTAAATATTTGACTATATTCTGAGAGATTAATCTCTCACATATTAAGTGAGAATATACTCTAAGAAAGTAAAAAAATTAAAAAATTAAAAAAAAAAATTGCTAACGTTTAACTCATCAAAAACTCCTCTGCTAAGAAAACCATCTCAGATAACAACTTTTATGTTTGGGAGGGGGCACGTGTTCTAAATTTCATAACTTTCTCCCAAAAATGTTTTGACATAAGGAAGAATTCCCCATCATCAAATGGGAAAAGAAAAACTTGAAAGGTTGCTTATAACAAAATACATCATGTCATATCTCTGCTAATTGTTTTCCCTAGTTATACCGCCTCTGACCTACATATCACTGAATTGCCCTTGGTTAATGCTTCTCTCCATCATATCTGTTCAACTATTTATACATGTTTCTTCTTTTCTAAATTCGATGCAGCAAGCCGTTGTCGCTTCTTCCAAGCTGGGATCTTACCAGGGAAGGCAAACCTTAATATCTCTCCCATGAATAGCATACCAAAAACATGAGAAAAGCCCAAATCAATAGTTTATCCCTTAAACCCGCCGGCAGTAGCACCAATTTCAACCAGTCATTCAAGTCCCTAAAGAGATTGGAAGTAATCACTGTAAAGAAACCAACAGCAGCAACAAGTGCACATAGAAATGGCTTGTTTTCAGGAATACTCTGGTTGAAGTGATGGCCCATATAGTTCACAGCGAAAGTGGCCACCTGAAGCATCATGCTCACCATGTAGGAAACAGTATTCCCCAGGTTGGGATGAAAATCAGCATCTGGTTCGATGCATTCATCTGGCATGTATTTTTCAGCCTCCCTCACAGACGAAATCAGATAAAACAGGTGAACAGCAAATTGTCCCAAGAGGGAAAGGAAGACATAAGAACAGAATACATTAGGATGGGGCCGTTCAGCTGAAATGGTGGGAAGAGGGCGGGCATGTGAGATGAAGAGGGAAAAGGCAGCAGTAAAGACACCACTTATTGTGGTTTGTACATCACCTAGCTTGCCACCATCCAGATACATAACACTCAACACATGCAGTAGCAAGGCAGTTGAGGCCCAGAATTTTAAACATCTAGAGGGTAGTCACTAGAGTATTGCGACCTTGACGAATTATGTCAGTAGTAGGAGCAACAGACGCATGCTTTGCAGTGAATGGGGATGCCATTGAGGCATCACCAAGCTTGACAATTGGCGTGCAACCATCTCCTTCCTCATTAAGCTCATCAATCAACTTCTTAAGCTTTTGTCGTTGCATCTCAGCAGCAGCCTGATGACGGTTAATAGATGAGTTGCTGGTAGTTTCTGATTTTGAAGTAACTTTCACTTTTGAAGTGCCTTCTCCAATTGGGCTAACAGTCTTTCCAGATGCTTCCAGTGCAGGCTTAGATTTCTTTGGCTTGACAGATTTTGAACCTTCTTCCCTAGATGAATCTGAAGACGAGTTTCCACTTTGACTTGGAGGCAACACATTCAGAAGAGCAACTCCTACATGAGCCTAAAACACAGAAGTCAACCTCTTTGGTCCTGCTGCCTTTATTCATGGTAAAAGATACATGCAAGACACCAAACACCTTTACAATAAATGCCAATTAAAGATGCAAGACTAACAGCCTCACAGGTCAATACCAATGATAATAAAATACCAGTTACAACTATTTTAATTACAAAAATGAAAAATCTAGAGGAGACTAAAGAAAAATGGCTATAATTGAAATTGTTGCCAATGGACGATCTTAATGCAAGAAGAATATCACTCACAAAAAATATTCTCCTTTAGACTTTAGCAAATAATAGTACTAGAAAGGTTCCTTAATATGGTGGCTTTGTGGTGAGTAGACTGAAAATTTGTGTTTTCCATCGTGGCAAGTTGAATATACGGGGGAAAAAAATGCTCTATTGAGAATTATCAAACACAATAATACCTGCTTTAAAGCTCCGACATCATTGGTTCCATCCCCACACATAAAAGTTATTCGTCCCACTGTTTTGAAAGTGGTCATGATAAGTTCTTTTTGCTCAGAAGCAACTCTAGCAAAAAACTGAGACAATGATTTAACTATGTCATGATGAAGGCAGCACCGAAGATCCAGTTCTAATATTTAGTCATTTAGTATAGATCAGAACCTTCACATGAGAAATGACCAGAAGATGAGCAGATGTCTGTTGCAACATCTTAATGCAATCACCTCCGACACACAGATCATGAGTCTCTGATAAAGATTCAACCTCTTTCTCACTAAAACCAATTATATCTAATCAGTCTAAAAAATTTTAAAAATGAAAAAAAAAAAAAGCTCTAATGATAACATAAAAGAGTTGGTAAGCAATAGAGAGTAAAAACTTTAGCTTAAGAATCTGGCAGCAACAAAAATACCTTTGTCAGAGAACAAAATGAAAAGACTAAAAATGCAAACAGAAAATCTTACATCCAACATCAACTTAACAAAATTAAAAAGAACAAGTTAAGAAATCAATCAAGTACGGAAGATGGTCAATGTTTGCAACCAGAAAAAAATAAAAAAGTGAATACTACCTGTAGTGAATGATTTCAGTCTCATCAGGGGACATCCAATTATAACGTTCACCATTACTTGCTGGACCAAGGATTAAAGTAGGTTTTGATATAATATGAACTTGGCTAGCAACATGGCAAGCTGTCAAAACTTGGTCACCAGTAATCATCACCTACCAATTTAGTCCAAAAAAGTGCTTGTCAGTAAGTAGTTATTGGTTTAGTAAGGATTAAGAAAACAATAAATCTTAAAAAAAAAAGAAAAGAGTGGGTGTTGGGTGGGTAAGGTGGTTAACATGACACCAAAAGAGTACACCAGGGTTAGACATTGTTCATCCAAACCTTCTGTCTTAAAAGAGGCAGGCAAGCTTAACCCAAACATATCCCTAAACATAATTGATCACTAAATACGTAAGTGATTGTGTAGAATTGTATCCGAGAATGTCTTTTCTAATATCATATAGAAAATATTCTTATCTCAGCTTAATGAACCATAACTCTAATCATAGAAATTCACAGCGATTATTTGAAGTTCAAATCACCAACTGCAAATTACTACTACTTGTCAAGGACCAATCCTTCTTAAAACCTTAAGATAGTAGCTGAAGACTCAAGATTGGTTTTATATCTCTAACATGTCCCCTCATGCAAGAGCCCTTTGGGCTTGAAGCATGGTTAATGCACAGGCCCACTATATCTTACGCTAAAATTCAACTTAATCATGAAAAATGGGGGTACCAAGGATCAAACTCCTAACCACTTGGTCATATAGGGGCTGATAGTATGTCAAGGACCAACTCTACTAAAAGCTTAAGCTATTAGGTGAAGACTCATGATTGTTTTTATATCTCTAACACTACCTTCTACAGTACACTCAACAGCTTGTTCCCCAATGGATCTTAAAAAAGTTATGTTGATTCAAAGACCAAAGTACTTGAACATATACGCTTTATTCAAAAAAATATCTAATCATATGAAACAAAATAGTGAATTTTCAATAGAAAGTTAAAAAGAAAAAAGAAAAATTACTCACGGATACACTAAAAACTTTAGTTTGTCATGGTAGAACAAAAGTAGTTATTTTCATTTGTTTTTCCCCGAGGAAGCTGAAAATTTTAGCTTTTCTAAGTTCTAAGAGAACTTCCTTTAAAACCAAAATGTATACTTGTTTTTGCAAGAGTAGCTAATCCAAATGGCCACACTTACCAAGTCATGTGACGATCCTTTCAATTCAGATAAAACAGTGGCTGAATCTGATAGGACAATTAAAAACCTGGAAAAAAAAAATAGCACCAAGTCAATGAAAAGGGAAATTAAGAATCAACTCTAAAGATTATATGAATCATGAAGTTGATTGCTTACCACAAAACCAGTAAAAGTAGGTCCACTCTCCACTATATCCCTATGCAAGCTTCTTGCTTCACTGACCTTCAAGCAATTAACAGATAATAAGCAACAGTTTCAAGCATAATAAGCAAGAGTCTAAACATGAATATGTTGAAATACAGACAAAAACAGCAAAACTCTTGTTCCCCTACACATAATCGAATATGTGATGGAGAAAGGTTTATAAAACTCAATATCAAAACCCAGAGTATTCTTACTGTCATGTCTGAAAGAGACTTGTACGCCAGAGCAAGAACACGAGACCCCTTACGTGTATATTTTTGATAGGTCTCAACATATGATGGCAATATATCAGTGAGCCTATCTTGAATAATTTCTGGGGCACCCTGACATAGAAGTTCATAAAGAATTACATGGTTGAAATGATGAAGGATTCATAAAGGAAAAGTCAAAAAGACCAAAGTAACTCTCAAGTTCTGTTTAAATGTTTTTGTAAACATAAAAAGATGCATGTATATCAGCTTCCATTGTTGAATTGCTGATCAACAATGTAAATAGAGAATAAGAAGGAAAAAAAAAAAACCGAATTCAGAGGTCAGAATTTTAAAACTTTGGGCTTCTAATGTAATTATGAAAACAGTCGATCACAAACATTTTATTGCAATTACATATCCATAAGAGCTCTAGGACAAAATATTTGATGTTAACAAAGGAAAAATTTACTTAATCCTTTTTTCCTTGTAGTGCCTAATGCTTCAATGATTAGTTTGCCTATATGACTAGTATAGGCATTCTATGTTCTTTTCTCCCCAACCTGGACTAAAATTATTTAACTGTTTGATTATTTGAAATAACTTCTGCATTGTGTTATAATTTGGCAGTAGTTTCACATGTAATATGACTAAAGTGTTAATCAACATCAGAATGTTAGATACAATCTTCATAAAATTCTTAAACCACATGTCAAAATAGATAATACCCTAACAATATGGTGGACAAAATAAGCTTATAAAGAAGCAACTTAAATCAGGAAGGACCTGAATGGGTAAAATGCATGTAATCCAAATTGCTGATATCAAAACACAACACTGAGCAACCAACAAACCTTCACAAAGGCCAAAAACTCCTCCTGAATGCGAACGACAACTGCCATTCGTTTTAAGTGAGATGCAAAATGGTATCACTGAACAATTTGGACAGCATAGCCATTTCCCCTGCAATTTTGATAACAAATCAGGACAATGACAGCATTAAAAGAACTGTAATAAGTACAAAATAGGATTCAGGAACCTAATAATAATTGGGAAAAGGAAAGGACACAAATAAAGCACACAAACCATAAAACCATAGACAATATACATAATAACATCTCCATGATTGGTGATGCCTCATATTATTTTCTTTCTTAATCAATATTAACAACTATCAAATTAAATGAGCCCAACAACGACAACAACAACAAAGCCTTTTTCCACTAGGTGGGGTCGGCTACATGGATCAAATGACGTCATTGTATTCTGTCATAAACCATGTCTTCAGAAATGTCATTTAAATATAAGTCCTTATTAATGGTTTCACCTATAGTTTTTCTTGTTCTCTCCCTCTACCTCTAACTATTGGGCTATCCTCCACCTCCACTCTTCTTACTAGGGCTTCTAATAGTCTTCTCCTCACATGGGTAAACCATCTAAGGCGAGATTCTACCATCTTTTCCTCAATAGGTGTTACCCTTACTTTCTCTCTAATGCATTCATTCCTAATCCTATCTTGTCTTGTATGTAGACCCAACGCAACATCCTCATCTCCATTTCACCCACCCACCTTGAATTATATGATTTACATCTCCCTCTATTTCTCCATTATTTTGTGTGATAGAAACAAGATACCTAAACCGTGTGACTTGTAGTATGGTATGATCTCTAATTTTCACCTCTAAGCTATTGTTAGTGTGCTTTTTGCTGAACTTACATTCCATATGCTCCGTTTTACTTATGCTTAAATGAATAGAAAAAAATTTCCATGACAAATAAATAGCTCCACTTACTTTTTTGGAACAGCCTTTTCATCAGATTTATAACTCCAATCGGTTCCCTTTAGTGCAGCCTTTTCAAGAGGATCACCAACCTATGGGATATTATGGAGCTTGTCAGAAAATAGTATAAGCAAGGATAGCTAACATCATAAAAGGAGCAAATATGCATGCCCTCTAGCTCTCAAGCCAGGATCATGAAAACATATTGCTCGTGCTTGATAGAAACTATCAAGCAGAAACTACGACAAAAATTTGCAACCTGAGAAAAGCAAGACTGGGAATGACAAAGAATTACAGAAACAGAAGGTAAGAAAATAATCCATTCCTAACAATAGAAATAGAAATTTTTATTTTGATTCCCTCAAAGAATGACTACTATCATCTATGAAATTGATTCAACATGACATCCAAAGAAAACTAACTTCAATAGTATACCCGTAGTAATTAACTTCATATCAATCAAGGAAAAAGGAAAAGATGATAACAGGAAGGAAAGAGTTGGCTTTCAGAAGCTGTTCCAAAAATGCATACTAGGTAAGGCAAACTGATGAAGCATTCCTGTTCTTTAAGCAACAACTGTAGGTTACCTCCCCATATCATTGTTTCTTACCCTGATAAAAGACAAATTACTACAGAGTACAGACATTCCACACACCTTAAAAGGAGAAATGCAGGACATGTAACCTTACCCATTAAATTCAATTGCAAAGCAACAGAGTGAATTACCTATCCTTTAGCCTTTAGGTCATGATATCAAGCCTAGAATCAAGTTCCACGAACCCTCCTATATTCTTTGACAATGAACATATGGGCAACTGTTATAAGCAAGTTTCGTTACAAAAATATACATAAGATAAACTACAAAAAAAGGAGACAGAGAAATCAGGAGAGAAAAAAAAAATATTCAAGGCAAAATATTGAACTGTTTGGCAGCCCTTAACCCTTATTCTATTCAACAGTATAACATAGTCTAAAAGCAAATACAGACTTTAACCCCACCTGCAGAGAGAGAGAGAGAGAGAGAGGGCATACCAGCTTATTATCAACAAACACCAATGCTTGACAAGAAGCCAAAATTTCGACAGTAAGCACAAGCACTCTACTCATATCAGATTCCAAATCTGTAGTACCTGTCAATCCAACAACTCCAGAAAACTCCTACAATAAAGTAAAGAAACAGTTATAGCACCAAATATGGTCTCAAATGAAAAATCAATACCATGGCCTGATATGGGTGTACCATGTCATCAGATGTAAGCGTCCCAGCCTTGTCAAAACAACATATATCAACCTGTAGGGCAAGGTATGTACAAGAAGTTAAACAAAAACCAATGTCAATATATGTTCTATCTAACAAAGTAAAGGATGACGAGAACAGAACATAGCAGTAGTCCTTTGGGTACCTTCCCAGCAAATGGTATACGAAAAGGTTCCGTGCAAAAAATTCCACACCGTGCCAGTGCAATCAGCGAAATATTAACAGCTATGGATAATTCCATAGGTAATTCAGGAGGTATCACAGAAGTAACAATAAGTGAACAACTTAGTAGAAGTTTATACTTGCTCCGCGTGGGATCATCAAGGGTATATTTGAATATTTAGTAATTGATGGAATAAAATGAGATGGAATATCATTCCATTATTTAGATATTTTAAGATGGAATAGAGTAAAGTTATCATTTTATTGTTTAGAAAGTGGATGAAATGATATGAGTTATAATTTTATTTTTCTTAAATTACTCTTATTGTAAATATTAATTTTAAGATATGAGATTAAAATAGTAAAATACTAATTATAATTATAATAGAAAAATTGATTCCATTTCATACTCTCCAAATTGGAGAGAAAGAAAATTGAGGATTTTTGGTGGGATGGGATGGGATGGGATTCATCTCATCCACTTCCATCCTATTTCATCATTTTTTAACATAATCAAATAATAAAACTTATCTCTATCTCATCTCATTCTATTCTATTCCATGTCATTCAATCCTATCAATCCAAACATACCCCTAGCCCGTGTTCATACCATTAACAATTTACTAAGCCATATCACAATTGACCATTAAGACCAAGCCATATCAATATTTATCAAATAACTTAGCCGGAGTTATCTTGCATGTATCGGCGTGGTGAATATTTTTAACCTGCAGGCCCAAATAACGATATACGACACATGAGCAATCTCCTGATTGCTAAATTCAACCCACCAAGCATGCAACAATAAATGACCATGAAGTTAGCAAATAGCAACCAAGGGACATTCATACCGTTCTATAATGGGCAAAACATTTGAAATCAACTGACCAAGCTGTGAAGACCAAAACAAGAAGTCAAGAATGTGAAGGGCAACAAGGCCACCCAAAACTATAGCAGCATCCACAATGTCTAAGCTGGGGAGAATTGTTGTCAGCCACAAGCCATATACAATAGCGAAAGGTCAAACTGTTGGGGGGAAATACTGCATCCCCTTTCAATCTTTTGGGGAATACTACGTCCCTTCAATATTTTTTGGAATATCATATCTTCTTTTATATAAACAAAACATGTAATAAATATTAATAATTAAAAAATATATCACATAAATTATATATAAAATTTAACATGATTTGACTAATATACCTACATCCACGAATAAAAAAAATCAAATTTATTATCAAAACAAATTTAGTTTACAGGTCTTACAAGATAATCTCTCTCAGACTCTCATTCTTACTCTCATAACCTTACCAATTCCCAAATACAAGTATTTATAACTCATTCTTCCTAATTTTTTATTATAAACAAATCTCTCACGAATCTTATACATATCTCACAAATCTCTAACATATTTTTCAAATCTTTTAATAAATCTTTAACATATCTTGACATATCTTTCATATCTTCACAAATAAGAAACTAGCGATAATAATCTTTAATAAAATTTAGGTCAAACTCAACAATCTCTACTTTGATACAAATTTCATCATCATCTCTAATAAAACAATCTTCAAATCTTCAAACCTTCCCCTATATTTGGATGTTTTTTCATTAATGGAACGGAACGGAATAGGTAGGAATGGAATGGAAAGGAAAGGAATGGAATGGAATATAGTTTCTATTATCTTTATTTGGAAGTTTTATTAATGGAACGGAACGGAAAAGAATTATCCATGTGTTCCCTCCATTTCCCCTCAATTTTGGGAGAAACAAAAGTTGATCATTGGAGGGGAAGAGGGGGGAAATGATTCCCCATGTGTTCCGTTCCGTTCCTATGCATTTTAAAACTCCTAAACAAGGGAAGTTATTTCCGTTCCCCACATTCCCTTTCCGTTCCCCTCATTACCTATCATCCAAACATAGTGTTCAAATCTATTGTTATAAATGGAACACGCCGCTTGACCTCTATGCCAAGAAGACTTTCGACAACACCTGTTGTGAACACCCAATTTTGTCCGGGGCGTTTTGTAAATAAAAAAAAAGATAAAAAAATAAATAAAAATAATCTTTCAACCCATTGGCCCATTAACCCATCACCCATTAACCCACAACCCATCGCTTATCCTCATCCTTAACCTCGGTACTTATCCTAAAACAAACTCCATCGCTTATCTTAATCCCCAAACACCTATCCTAAACTAACTCAAACTCATCCTACCACAAACTTATCCTAACATAAACCCATCTTATCTCAAATTCATCCTAAATAAACTTATCCTAAGCCTCCCGTCACTTATCCTAAACAAACTCCTAATCACATTCTAACTCAAACACCTCAGCCTAATCCTCTCCTATAAAACACTTAACCACACACAGAAAAGATCATCAGAATATACACAGAGAATCAGACTTAGGCCAGAACTTAAAATACTTTTCCTCACGCACCATTCCTGCCATTGCCCCACTTTCATCCTCTCTCCCGTAACTGAGTCAACTCAGTGAGTTAACTCACCTTTCTCACCATTCCATTTTCTCCAACATTCACCCACACCATCAGGATCACCATCATCTTCCACCTTCTCCTATAAAACACCATTCCTGCCAAACACCCATTCACCATCTCCTTCATTCCAACCGTGAAACTCATAGCCCCATTGCCACCGTCCCGAACCATCCACGACCCAACCGAGTGCAAAGCCACCATCACGGCGGACACTTTCTAGCCGAACCACCATTCCCAACCGCGCAGTGACCTCACGGCGTCGCACCCCTCCGTACTGCGCGACCATCACCCAGTTCAGGACCTCCGTGTCGCCGCTGCTCGAACCGCACCGCCCAACTACCTGATCTGAGCCGTCGGAGCCGGTTGAAGCTCCACCCGCGAGCGCCGCCACCCGTACAGATCCGGCACGACCCTGCAACCCGAAGCCACCGAACAGATCCCACCCAGGCCACACGACGCCGTCCAGCACCGGAGCTCCCCGTCGTGTCACCGGAACCGCTCCTCCCTCCCCTCTGGTGCTCGTCCCTGTGGCCACCCGTTTCTCTGCTCTCTCTCCAGGAAAAAGTTCCCAAGCAAACAAAGAACTCTTTTTTTTTCTTCTCATCTGCACCGTAAGTCTCCTCTGTTTCTTTTGATTTTTTTTTCTTTTTTTTTATTTTTTTTGTTTGTTTTTTAGTGAAGTAGGCTTGGTGGGCCAATTTAAAAAAAATGGGAAGAATGAAAGGATAATGAATTGGGGCTTTGGACCAATAAAAGAGTAAAAAAAATAGGGAAAAGGGGCTAAGAAAGAAATGATAAATTTAAAATAAAGAGAATTTTTTTTTAATAATAATAACAATAATAATAATATGGGTTACCTGAGTTGTGACAGCTTGCTAGCCCTTACATTTTGTAAACATCTCGAGTTGCGACAGCTTGACGATTTACATTATCATTATTATTATTATTATTATTATTATTATTATTATTATTATTATTATTATTATTATTATTATTATTATTATTATTATTATTATTATTATTATTATTATTATCATTATATTTAAATTATTATCATGTTTTTTTTCAATTTTTAAGTTAAATCGTTAATTGATAATTTTAAATAAAAGTTTTTTTTGTAACAAATTTGATAATCAGTGGGTGACGTCTCTAGCGCGACGCGAGCTTCACTTATTTAATCCTTAATTCGAATAACTGAGCCGTGACGGCTTGTTGATTCAAATTTTTAAAGTTTTTTTAATTAAAATCAACTAACTCACAATTATTTTCTAAAGAACTACGTGACTTTAATTTCCTCATTGCACCTGAGGATACGTAGGAGCGGGACTTTTATTCCGTCAAGCCAAAATTTAATTTTTTATAATTTATTTGTTGATTTCATTATTTTATTTTATTTTTAGGGATAAAATAAATATTTTCAAAGATTATTAAGAATTTGCATAATTAACTTAATGTACCGTCTTAGGATGGGTGTGTTAGGAGTGCTGTGGGATTAAGTTTCCACCCTTCCCTACGCATAACCGGCTCCCGAATTCAATCTGGTTTCAAAGACTAATTTCTATTAAAGGTTTTCTAATTTTTCCTAATTAAAATAAAATTGGTGGCGACTCCTAATTAAAATAATGTTTTAATTTAAGTTGCTATTTCGCCGCGATTAATTTTTGGTCGTGACAGATGGCGACTCCACTGGGGACCTTGAGAGTCAAGCCTGTAAAAGTTAGTTATGCAATTTTTTTTTTGTGATCTTTATGTGTTTGTTTTATCCCTTTTTTTCTTTTTCTTTTATTATTTGATGATTTTTTATATATATATTATTTTTAATTGTTGTACTATCTGAACCTTAGGGTAGAAAACTTTTGGAATTTATTTTGTATTTGCTTTGTTTTGCAGGATGTGGGTAGTCTTTAGGATTGTGAAGGTTTGTACGCTCCCAGCACCCACTGCACCTACACATAAAGCACACACATTCGAGTGGGGCCCTATACCTGGGTCTGAGTGAAGCCTAAGTTAAGTAGAGGTTGCGTAGTGGTAGTCATTTTGGATGTACTTCCTGTTTGGTTATCGCGAAAACCTCATCTAGAGTGCGCCTTTTTCATGAATGTCCCACACCTAGTTGGTTTACCCACTATTTCGTGGTCAACATTCTGAAATAGGACTTGGCTCTAGAGACCTTTAAAATAGAAAAGCCACCCCATGGAAGTTCCCACGAACCAGAAAGACTCTTAGATCCTTAGGATAAAATTTCCAAGTTTAAGGCAACCCCATTAGGACACAAAGGGAGCACACCTTTCATTACCTTTAGATTTATCCATATCTTGTGAGTTGTTCAGTCTTTTGATGTGACAAACCATACTTGCGTCCCTCTTAAATTTTTTTTTTTTCAAAAAAGAGGAGATGAGTCATTATTAAAGGACCAACAACTCACTCACTCATTATGGCATCACGAGTCATCATTCTTCGCATCATGTTTTCTCCAAAAACCATGCATTGACAGTTCTTATGTGTTAAATCCAGGTTTGTTGAGAGACTGTTGAAACTAAGTGCCTAAGGATTAACAGTGAGTATCTTTGATTAATAATGGAACGTGTCATGGGATCAGATCACAATGAGGTTGTTTTGAGAAAGACTTTGCGACTTAAGGCTAATGAAGTTGACACGAAAAGCTTTGTTGAGTTTGGGCCGAATGTTGAAGAAGACGCAACGCCTGACCTTCACTGCGAGATATGGGAAGATTCTGAATCTGTTAGAGGTTGATGTACAGGTAGAAGCTATTACCGCACTAGCCCAATTCTACGACCCACCATTGCGTTGTTTCACGTTTCAAGATTGTCAGTTGGCCCCCACCTTGGAAGAGTTTGAGCAAATCTTGGGCTTGCCGTTGGAAAAGGAAGAGTCATACCTCTTTATAGGCCACCATGCATCCATGCCAACCATAGCAGACATCTTGAAGATTCATGTGAAGGATCTGCAAAAAGCAAAGCAAAATAGGAAAGGAACAGAGGGATTCCTAAGGAAATATTTAGAAGAACACATGCACCACCTAGCCAAGGTTGAAGACTGGAATACCTTTATGGATGTGTTAGCCCTCACTATTTATGGCAGCATCCTATTCCCGAGTAATGAAGACTTGATAGATTTTGCAGCAATAGATGTGTTTCTCGCTCAAAGGAATAATGCTGCTAATCCTGTCCCAGCCCTTCTTGCTGATGTTTATTATACTTTGAATTTCTGCCATGAAAAGAAGGGTAAGCGGATCTTATGTTGTCTACCGATGTTATTCGTATGGCTCACAAGTCACATGTTCAAGAGGGGCTACAAGGACTCATGTCCCATTACAAGTCTCAAGATGCTCCAGTTGAAAATCAGGAACGGTCGCGAATGGGCCGAAGAATTGGCCAAACTTGAGGAAAAGAAAATTGTATGGTACCCACAGCGTAAAGAAGGGCAAACAGTGGTCTATCAGTGTGAAGGCTTTCCTAATGTTCCTCTCATGGGTACTCGGGGATGCATTAACTACAACCCTGCACTGGCATTGCGACAATTAGGCTATCCCATGATGGGGCCACCATCAGAATTGGAAACCGTTCCTTTTGTCTATGACATGCAAATGGAGTGTACTGAGACACTTAGGAGAGTGCGAGACGCTTGGAAGAAAGTTATTAGAAAAAGTAAAGAGCTGGGAGTCAGAAGCTGCGGAGTTAAAGAAAGTTACAGGCAGTGGGTCAAGAACAGGGCGCAAGAAGTTAAGCTACCCTTTAAAATCCTAGTAACCTCTACAGTTGGTAAATCTTTGCCTCTGACTTCGATAGAATATGAAGAAATAAGAGAAAAGTTAGCTGAAGCCAACAAAGAAAAAGGGAAATTAGAGGCAGAGTTGGAAAAGGTTCGCCAGACATGTGCAGTTTTAAGACGTGAAAATGCTGAGAAAAACGTTGCTCTCGAAAAAGCAAACAAAAGGCAAAGGACAGAGCAAGATAGTATGTCAAAAATTAGAAAATGTTTGGAAGCTGCAAATAAGGAACTAAGGCTCCGAGGGCAGGAAAGAGATAGCGCTCTGACAGAAAATCAACAACTCAAGGAGCTGCTCGTAATTGCCAAAGCAGCACAGAATAAGGCTCTTCAGCAAGCAGATAGTATGAGGCAACAAGTGGAGACAGTGTCAACCAGATATGAAGACATGATCGAATTGAGAGGTTGCGCACTTTGTCGAGGAGATTGCAGGGTATGAAGCAAACATTGCGACAGGGGACAGGAGGACTTGCGAAAAATGATAGATCATGCAAGACAACAAGACGAGGACATTAATGGATGGAAAGAAGAAGTCCATTTTTGGAGAGACCAATTCTCGAAGCTGGCATGCCTAGCTAACACGGCGATCGCAGACATTCCATATTACTTAAAGGTGGCAGATAAGATGGTCGATCCTCTTAAGACTCCGGCAGAGATTAATGACTTCATTGAGTATTGCAAGAATCTTATTGGGCAAATAAAGCAGATGATCAGGGTGCAGTCATTTGAGAAGGAGGAATTAGACTAGACAATGATGTATTTCAAGTAGAGTGGAAATGATGTATTCTTCTTAAATAATGTCGATGATTCTTTTTCAATTGAATAAAGTATGCCTTTTTGTTCTTCTGATCCTATGTTGCACTGACGATCCATTACTTTTGAACGAGACGTTCTAAGTAATGGTCATGACAAACTTTTGAACGAGACGTTCTAAGAAACAGTCATGACGAGCAAAGATTAAAGATACTCACTCAAATCCGCCTGGCACAAATTAACAATGGTCCTTTAACAAATCAATAATAATCATGGTTGTTTTAACAAATTTTACTTTGATTGTTCACAGAAAATTTAAAACCATTGCGCGACCAAGGAAAGAAGACACCAATCAAACCCGTGTTCACAACACAAGGGCTCGAACAAGGTTGCTTGCAGCAATGGCGGCCGAGAACGAAGGTAGGAACCTAAGTTTGGAAGTAGATGAAGTGAAAGGAAGGGTGAATGAGGTGACAGAATCTCAAAGAAGAATTGAGGAAATGTTGTCGGCCATGAGGGAGACCCTCACCTTGATGGGGCAGTTGGAGGTACAGAGTAACCTGCACACTCGCACCCACTGAATACCACTTCCATGAGGACAAACCCTGGAGTCGCTACTGAGGTACCTTATGTGGGAGGAACCTCAAACATTGCATCAGTAGTGATTCCTATTGGAGAAGGATATCATTCATTAGAAGGTACTCACAATGAGGTCCATGGTAATACTGAGTTCACGCGGGAACAACCACATATGATGACAACTGGATTTCCTACTGGTACTGGACATGCAACTATTCAGAATGACAAGATGAAAGAAGAATGGATGGAAAAGATGGAAGAGCAAATTAAGGCGATCAAGGGTCCTAGCACCTACGGTCCCCTGGGGATAGAAGAATTGTGCCCTACTGCTAACATCGTCATCCCCAAGGATTTCAAAGTCCCAGAATTTGTCAAGTATGATGGGAGCACCAATCCCTTTTTCCACCTAAAAACTTATATTACCAAAATGTCCATTTGGTCAAGGGATTGGAAGTTCCTCGTCAATTTCTTTCATGAAAGTTTGACTGGGCCTGCTTTGGAGTGGTGTATCCAACAGGACCTCTCAAAAATCTCCTCTTGGGATGATCAAGGCGAATTTATTTATGGGTCAGTATCGGTTTAATCTGGATACAGCCCCAACTCGAGAGCAGTTGGGAACATTGTAGAAGAAAAATGAGGAGACATTCAAACAATATGCCCAGAGGTGGAGAACTCTTGCAGCCCAAGTGCAACCGCCGTTAACTTTGACAGAGATGTGCTCATACTTCTTAGGAACTTTAGGAGCTCCTTATATTGGGATAATGGCGGGCGCCGCTTATAGAGACTTTGCTGATTTAATCGCTGTTGGAGAAAGAATTGAAATTTTGGTAAAGGCAGGAAAATTGCCAGCTGGCAATAATGAGAGTAGTTTCAAGAAGGGTTCCCCTTAAGAAAAAAAGAACCTAAGTGAGTTATGTGCGAGACTGCACCTTTACGACTCCGATATTCGCCATCCTACCCTACATACCGACCACCCCCATACAACCCAAACACGTACCCTTCTTATCAGACACCTGCATCATCCCATCTACCTAGCCCCACTGCTCCTCCCGTAAATATACCTCAAACCTAGCCATTCCAAATCAACAATATCCCAGTACCTCAGCCATATGCACTAACTCGCCCAATCTATACTCAGTACCCATCTCGGCCTCCGCAAAATTTCCAAAACTACCCACACCTCGACCAAACTTCCAAAATCAAGGCCGTTTCCGTACCCAAAACCTACCCCTTTCCCAAAACTCGTCCATCTCAAACGCAGATCTATTCCGAAGGTCGTTTGATGCTCACCTCATCTCGTGGAACCCCGTACGTCCCCTACAACCACCATTTCCAAAGCATGGTACAACCCCAATTTAACTTGCAAGTACCATATGGATATTTCGGGGCACTCAATCGAGGACCGTGAGTCTTTCAAGATGGCGGTAAAAAAAAGCTTATTGCTTGTGGAAAATTGGACATTCAAGAAGAGGTTGGACCTAGTATTGTCGCAATCCAATTCCTAATCATGGTGAAAGGAATGTGGTGAATGCTTTAGAGATGGAAGGACCCCCAATAAGGAATACCATGAGCCTGCGTACGCCGATGACTCAAATATTTAAGGGGTTGAAGAAAGCAGGTTATGATATCACGGCACCAGCTTCATCAGTAAAAGAAGAGGAGAAGTACGATGAAGAATCAAAATGTGTTTACCATTGTGGGGGAACAGGACACGATATTGAGAACTGTTGGGACTTCAAGGTTCGGGTCCAAGATTTACTCACTTTGGGAATAATACAAGCTAGACAAGGGGTAGCTTCCTCTGAAGAAGTTAATGTGGTAGAACGCTTTGTGCTGAAGGTGCCACCTCTCAACCAAGTCCCGGCGCCAGAGAGGGTAGTTGTTACAATCAAGAAGCCAATGCCATTTGCTTATGATGATACCCACTCAGTACCATGGAATTATGAAGCTAGGGTGGAAACGAAAGGAGTCGGGGAAGAGACTTCAAAGCCCCGAGTTGCTGAAATACTCCAGGATGAAGGGTGTGTGACTAATATAGTTACAAGGAGTGGGCGATGTTATGGCCCAGTAGAAGTAGAGAAGAAGAAGAATGTTAAAGAATGGGGTAAGGAGGAAAATGCAAGAGAAGAGGAGAGAGGGAAAGAAGAGGAGGAAGAATTTTTGAAGATCATGAAACAGAGTGAATACGATGTGATGGAACAGCTGAAGAAGACTCCAGCAAGGATATCCCTTTTGTCACTCGTTTTGACATCTGAGTTACATCGAAAAGCATTGCTAAGAGTATTGAATGAGGCTTATGTCAAACCCGATGTTACCCTGAGAATGTTGTCAGCATGGTGGACCCGGTAAAGCACGTCAACATGATCACATTTATGGATGAAGAGATCACCTCTCGGTGCTCGAGAAAAACCCACGGGCCTTACACATAACCCTTAAATGCAAAGGGTATATAGTTGCAAAGGTTTTGATTGATGGGGGGTTTGCGCTAAATATCTTACCGAAGTCGACTCTAACCTCATTGTCGATAAGTGGGGATGAACTGACACCTCGAGAAATGGTAGTGCGAGCCTTTGATGGAAATAGGAGAGGCATTTTAGGAGAGGTGACGTTGCCATTAGAGATTGGTCCAAGTAATTTTCGGGTATTGTTCCAAGTTATGAACATTGAGCCTGGTTACACTATGCTCCTGGGGAGACCATGGATCCATCTTCTTGTGGCTTGTTCCTTCTACACTACACCAGAGTATTAAATACATCGAGAATGGGTTGGTTATTACTATACACGGAGAAGAAGAAATCATGGTGTCAAAACCGGTTTCAGTGCCGTATGTGGAAAGTGCAGAGAAAGATGAGGAGAATTTGTGGCATAGCTTTGAGGTAGTGGAAACTGAACTCAGTGGGGGTGAGCCCTCGATGCAAACTGTGAATCAGGTGGTGGCCCAAATTATAACTAATAATGGGTACCAGAAAGGAAAAGGCCTGGGCTCAAAATTACAAGGAACTCGGACACCGATTTCACTTCCAGAAAAGCTAGACAAGTTCGGATTGGGGTACGAAGCAACTCTGGAAGAGAGAATGGAGAATGTGACTTTGGGGAAAAGGAGTGATAAGGGCGAAATGAAGCATATTCCTCACCTGAGGGAGACATTCCCGACACCAACCAAAGTAATCATGCCTGAAGAAGTCATTCATCCACAATACCATCTTACTATCAATGCATTGCATGAAGAAGGCCCTGAAGAGTACAAAGCAATCCGGCCTTTCACTGAAGAAGAGCCATTGAAGAACTGGCAATCTGAATCAATGATTGATGTTATTGCTTCCAAGTAATTGTCTAGTCATGCTGTAACAAGCAGATATTTATGTCTAGCTATGTTTTTATCTTATATTTATGTTATTTAAGACAATTAACTAAATAAAGTTGCATGTTTATTCAGTATTCCTCTGTGTCACTCTCTTTGCTTACCTTCTTTTTACATTTATTAGTTTCCTTTTCTTGTGTTTCTTTTAAATATAAAAAAAAAAAGACTTGCTTCTCTTGCTTTATCATTTCTACTCTATTTTATCTTTTCAACTCCCCATAAAATACTTTCCAGGGATGTGAGCCTTGTAGAGAATTCGTCTCATGAGAGGGACCTTGAAAACTTATCAATTGATTCCCCTGCAATGTTTGATGAAGAGGATCTAGGATTTGGTGAAGAGAAAGAGATTGTTGAAGAATTTGAAAAAATGCTGGAATACTCAGAGAGGAAGTTTGATGTGAGCAATGAGGTAATAGAAGTAATTAACATGGGAACAGAAGAAGATAAGAAAGAGTTGAGAATAGTAGATAATCCTGAGCGTATAGAAATGGTGGCACTATTGAGAGAGTTCCTTGATGTGTTCGCATGGTCCTACAGAGATATGCCTGGATTAGACCCTGGAATAGCATCATATAAAATTCCACTATATCCAGATGTAGAACCAAAAAGGCAGAAGTTGAGAAGAATGCACCCGGATATGTCATTAAAGATCAAAGAAGAAGTGACTAAGCAGCTAGAAGCTAGATTTATAGAGGTGTCAAGACACCCGCAATGGGTAGCAAATATTGTGCCAGTACCAAAGAAGGATGGAAAGGTCAGGATGTGTGTGGATTATAGAGATCTAAATAAGGCCAGTCCAAAAGATGATTTCCCGCTCCCCCATATTGATGTTCTTGTTGACAATACAGCAAGAAATCATAGGTTTTCATTTATGGACGGGTATTTCGGGTATAATCAGATCCCCATGGATGTTGATGACAAAGAAAAGACGACTTTTATTACACCTTGGGGAACCTTTTGTTGCACAGTAATGTCCTTTGGATTGAAAAATGCTGGGGCTACCTATCAACGTGCTATGGTTGCATTATTTCATGACATGATGCATAAAGAAATTGAGGTTTATGTGGATGATATGGTAGCCAAATCCAAAGAAAAGGAAAGTCATGTAGCAGTCTTACGGAAATTATTTGAAAGACTCAGGAAGTATAAGTTTAGGCTCAATCCTAATAAATGCGTTTTCGGAGCATCCACTTTGGAAAATTACTCGGATTCATCGTTAGCGAGAGAAGGGATAAAGGTGGATCCTGATAAGGCAAAGGCAATACAAGAGATGCCTCCTCCTAAGACAGAGCGAGAAGTGAAAAGTTTTCTTGGGAGACTTAATTACATCGCTAGGTTCATTGCTAACCTGACCAGCACTTGTGAGCCTATATTCAAGTTGTTGAAGAAGCATCAGCCAGGAAAATGGGATGAAGAATGTCAAGAAGCTTTTGATAAGATAAAGGCTTATTTGATGAACCATCCTGTGTTGGTACCCCCTACACCGGGTCGTCCTTTGATATTATACTTAACTGTACTGTCAACCTCAATGGGAGCAATGCTGGGGCAGCACGATGAATCAGGAAAAAAGGAGCAAGCGATTTATTACCTGAGTAAGAAGTTTAATGACTGTGAAGCCCGTTACACGGCTATTGAGAAGACTTGTTGTGCTTTAGTATGGACCTCAAAACGATTACGGCAGTACATGCTCTATTACACCACTTGGCTGATCTCCCGAATGGACCCTCTGAAGTACATATTTGAAAGCCCTCATGTCTCATTAATGGTTTCAAAATGGCAAGTGATATTATCAGAGTTTGATATCAAGTACATGACTCAGAAATCCGTCAAAGGGAGTGCAATTGCAGATCATTTGGCTGAAAATCCTCTTGAGGGTGGACAACTAATGACATCCGAGTTCCCCAATGGAGAAATTTTGATAGCAGAAGGAGAGAAAGGAAAAAATGAGTCTACGTGGAAGATGTATTTTGATGGAGCAGTCAACATGTATGGCAGTGGCATAGGAGCTGTTGTTGTCTTGCCAGATGGAAAACAATATCCAATTGCTATTAAGTTGGATTTTGAGTGCACTAATAATGTTGCGGAATACGAGGCCTGTGCTTGTGGTTTACAAGTAGCAATTGACTTGGGGATCAAGCAATTAAAAGTATTCGGAGATTCGGTACTTATCATTTATCAAGTGAATGGTGAATGGCAAACTAAAGACCCAAAGTTGGTACCCTATCAAAAGTATTTGACCAAGTTGACTGAGAAGTTTGAAGAGGTGACATTTTCCCATATGGCTCGAGACATGAATCAGTTCGCAGATGCTTTGGCCACTTTGGCCGTAATGACTAAGTTGGATATCCACAATAATGTCCAGCCCATCCAAGTAAAAGTACATAGTGAGCCCGCGTATTGTGCCAATGTGGAGGGTGAGCCAGATGGTAAACCTTGGTATCATGATATCAAGCAGTATATCCAACATAGAGAATACCCAACTGGGGCAAGTGAAGTGAATAAGAAGACTATTCGCGGGTTGGCTATGGCCTTTTTCTTGAATGGAGAAGTTCTATACAAGAGAAGCCATGATGGCACCTTACTCAGATGTGTGGATGCTCGGGAAGCTCGTTTAATCATGATCAAGTCCATGAAGGAATTTGTGGGACTCATGCTAATGGTCATATGATTGCATGAAAAATTTTAAGGAGCGGTTATTATTGGTCCACCATGGAAGCGACCGCATAGAATATGTTCGAAAGTGCCATAAATGTCGATATATGCAGATCGAGTCAATGCACCTCCATTCCCTTGCACAATATGGTATCTCCATGGCCTTTCTCGATGTGGGGAATAGATGTCATTGGGCCGATTAACCCCAAAGCTTCCAACGGTCATCGTTTCATTTTAGTAGCAATCGACTATTTCACCAAGTGGGTAGAAGCTTGCTCGTATACCAATATTACTCAAAAGGTATTTTTGAAATTCCTCAAGAGGGATATTGTCTACAGATACGGAATCCCGTATAGGATAATTACGATAATGCGCTAATCTCAATGGTGCCGAGATTAAGAAATTCTGTGAAAATTTCAAGATCAAGCATCATAATTCACTCCTTACAGGCCTCGATGAATGGTGCGATTGAAGTCGCAAATAAGAATGTCAAGAAAATTGTGGCTAAGATGGTTGTTAACTACAAGGACTGGCACGAAATGTTACCCTATGCTTTGCACGCGTATCGTACCAATATACGATCAAGCACTGGGACAACGCCTTTCTCCTTGGTATATGGGATGGAAGCCGTCTCTCCCATAGAAATTGAAATTCCTTCTCTAAGAGTATTGATGGAAGCAGAGTTGGAAGAATCTGAATGGGTGAAGACTCGATATGAGCAATTGAATATGATAGAAGAGAAGAGACTGGCAGCTATTTGTCATGGACAGTTGTATCAAAGCAGAATGGCCAGAGCCTTTAATAAAAAAGTCCGTCCTAGAGAATTCTGTTCAGGAGATTTAGTATTGAAGAAGATTCTCCCTAATTAAGAGGATGCTAGAGGAAAATGGGCTCCGAGTTATGAGGGTCCTTACATCATTAAGCAAGCATTTTCTAGAGGGGCTTTAATTTTGCAGAATATGGATGGAGAAGAATTGCCAAGGCCAGTAAATACTGATGTTGTCAAGAGATTCTATGCCTAAAAAAAAAAAAAGAAGAAGAAGAAGCTCGTTAGGTTGAGAACCCGAAAGGGCGGCCTAAGCAAAAGTTAGAGTAAAAAAAAAAAAGAGAAAGAAAAAAAAAAAGTCCGTTAGGTCGAAAACCCGAAAGGGCGGCTTAAGCAAAAGTTAAGACAAATAAATAGGCAAAATCTCAAAGGAAGGAGGTCTGAAACTCCAAACTGGGGCAATTTTTATTCTGCGTTCAATTGGCCATACTGGGGGAAAATGTCTGAAAGATTAAAGGAAAGATGTGTTGAAGAAATTAGCAACAGAGACAATATTTGGATTATCAAATGGTTGCAGGGAATCAATTGAATGAGGAACAAGGAACCAAAACTGGGGCAAATTTTCTTTCCCTTGCAATTTTCTTTTGTTTCTTAAGCATGTGTCTTACCAGATATTCATCATATTACCAAAGTAATGAAAAGAAGTTTGTTCATTTAACGAATTTCTATCCATACATGAATGCATGTTTAACTCATTAAGTTAAGTCTCAAATAACATAAATTCAAGATCAACAGCTTGATTTTAACATTTCTACAGCAATCCTTCAATGATTGAGCTAGATTGAAAGATCTCAGTAGCTCAAAGTATAGTTTGCAATGTGACATTTGGTCGAAGTGATTTGTTGCCAAGAAGGAAAGGAAGAGTTGAAAAAAAGAATGAAGAAAAAAGGGGTTAAAAGGATTCTGAGATAGCCAAAGGGTTTAATGAAGAAAAGCCGGTGAACAAGGGTTTGATTGGTCAAAGCTTTCCAAAGTCGCCGCTGGTTCGAATGATTAAAAGAAAGAAAAAAAAAAAAAGGAAAGAAAGAGAGAACAAATATAAAAGAAAAAAAAGAGAGAAGAAAAAGAGATTTTAAGGCATTGTCTAACTATCATGAATGTTTCCATTTCAGCGCATCAGCTCCATGCATTTGCATTTTAAGTTTTTGAGCGCATCGGCTCCCTGTCTTTTAATTCCTTGTCTTTTACTCTTGAGCGCATCGGCTCCCTGTCTTTTAATTCTTGCCTTTTACTTTTGAGCGCATCGGCTCATAGTCTTTTAATTCTCGTTTTTTAGTTTTGAGCGCATCGGCTCTGTTTTTTACTTTTTGAGCGCATCGGCTCCTGTCTTTAATTTCGTTTTTTTACTTTTGAGCGCATCGGCTCCTGTCTTTTAATTCCTATCTTTTACTTTTGAGCGCATCGCTCCCCGTCCTTTAATTCTGTTTTTACTTTTGAGCGCATCGGCTCCTGTTTTTTAATTCTGTTTTACTTTTGAGCGCATCGGCTCCTCGTTTTTAATTCTTTTTTACTTTTGAGCGCATCGGCTCTCTGTCTTTTAATTCCTGTTTTTACTTTTGAGTGCATCGGCTCCCTGTCTTTTAATTCCTGTCTTTTACTTTTGAGCGCATCGGCTCCCTGTCCTTTAATTCCTGTCTTTTACTTTTGAGCGCATCAGCTCCCTGTCTTTTAATTCCTATCTTTACTTTTGAGCGCATCAGCTCCCTGTCTTCTAATTCATGTCTTTTGCTTTTGAGTGCATCGGCTTTTGTCTTTTAAGTTTCTGTCATTGAGCGCATCGCTTCTTTGCATTGTTTTGTTTTCACTCCCGAACAAAATTGAGTTCATGTCTTTACTGTTCTCACCATGATAAAATGAAAAACTACGGTCATTCTTTTTATCTAGTAAGAAACAAGTAAAGAGGGGCAACTGTGAACACCCAATTTTGTCCGGGGCGTTTTGTAAATAAAAAAAAAGATAAAAAAGATAAATAAAAATAATCTTTCAACCCATTGGCCCATTAACCCATCACCCATTAACCCACAACCCATCAGTTATCCTCATCCTTAACCTCAGCACTTATCCTAAAACAGACTCCATCAGTTATCCTAATCCCCAAACACCTATCCTAAACTAACTCAAACTCATCCTACCACAAACTTATCCTAACATAAACCCATCTTATCTCAAACCCATCCTAAATAAACTTATCCTAAGCCTCCCGTCACTTATCTTAAACAAACTCCTAATCACATTCTAACTCAAACACCTCAGCCTAATCCTCTCCTATAAAACACTTAACCACACACAGAAAAGATCATCAGAATATACACAGAGAATCAGACTTAGGCCAGAACCTAAAATACTTTTCCTCACGCACCATTCCTGCCATTGCCCCACTTTCATCCTCTCTCCCGTAACTGAGTCAACTCAGTGAGTTAACTCACCTTTCTCACCATTCCATTTTCTCCAACATTCACCCACACCATCAGGATCACCATCATCTTCCACCTTCTCCTATAAAACACCATTCCTGCCAAACACCCATTCACCATCTCCTTCATTCCAACCGTGAAACTCATAGCCCCATTGCCACCGTCCCGAACCATCCACGACCCAACCGAGTGCAAAGCCACCATCACGGCGGACACTTTCTAGCCGAACCACCATTCCCAACCGCGCGTGACCTCACGGCGTGCGCACCCCTCCGTCTTTAACGCGACCATCACCCGGTTCAGACCTCCGTGTCGCCGCCGCCGAACCGCACCGCCCAACTACCACGATCGAGCCGTCGGAGCCGGTTGAAGCTCCACCCGCGAGCGCCGCACCCGTACAGATCCGGCACGACGACCCCCGCAACCCGAAGCCACCGAACAGATCCCACCCAGCCACACGACGCCGTCCCAAAGACCGGAGCTCCCCGTCGTGTCACCGGAACCGCTCCTCCTCCCCTCCTCTCGGTGCTCGTCCCTGTGGCCACCCGTTTCTCTGCTCTCTCTCCAGGAAAAAGTTCCCAAGCAAACAAAGAACTCTTTTTTTTTCTTCTCATCTGCACCGTAAGTCTCCTCTGTTTCTTTTGATTTCTTTTTCTTTTTTTTTATTTTTTTTGTTTGTTTTTTAGTGAAGTAGGCTTGGTGGGCCAATTTAAAAAAAAAATAGGAAGAATGAAAGGATAATGAATTGGGGCTTTGGACTAATAAAAGAGTAAAAAAAATAGGGAAAATGGGCTAAGAAAGAAATGATAAATTTAAAATAAAGAGAATTTTTTTTAATAATAATAACAATAATAATAATATGGGTTACCTGAGTTGTGACAGCTTACTTTCTTACATTTTGTAAACATCCGAGTTATGACGACTGACGATTTACATTATTATTATTATTATTATTATTATTATTATTATTATTATTATTATTATTATTATTATCATGTTTTTTTTCAATTTTTAAGTTAAATCGCTAATTGATGATTTTAAATAAAAGTTTTTTTTGTAACAAATTTGATAATCAGTGGGTGACGTCTCTAGCGCGACGCGAGTTTCACCTATTTAATCCTTAATTCGAATAACTGAGCCGTGACGGCTTGTTGATTCAAATTTTTAAAGTTTTTTTAATTAAAATCAACTAACCCACAATTATTTTCTAAAGAACTACGTGACTTTGATTTCCTCATTGCACCTGAGGATACGTAGGAGCGGGACTTTTATTCCGTCAAGCCAAAATTTAATTTTTTATAATTTATTTGTTGATTTCATTATTTTATTTTATTTTTAGGGGTAAAATAAATATTTTCAAAGATTATTAAGAATTTGCATAATTAACTTAAGGTACCGTCTTAGGATGGGTGTGTTAGGGGTGCTGTGGGATTAAGTTTCCACCCTTCCCTACGCATAACCGGCTCCCGAATTCAATCTGGTTTCAAAGACTAATTTCTATTAAAGGTTTTCTAATTTTTCCTAATTAAAATAAAATTAGTGGCGACTCCTAATTAAAATAATGTTTTAATTTAAGTTGCTATTTCGCCGCGATTAATTTTCGGTCGTGACACCTGCTGCCATTCATAATGCTCAATCTTCCAAATCTTCAAATCAAATCTTCGTGCTTGCACCGTCGTTATATGGATCACGCCACTTGACCTTAATGTCAAGAAAACTGGAAAACTTTTGACACAAGGGCCCAAAGGAACCATACCATCGCCTAAATCCTCGAACCATCAGTTCTGATACCACTTGTTGGGAGAAATACTACATCCCTTTTTCAATCTTTTGGGGAATACCACATCCCTTCAATCTCTTTGGGAACATCACATCATCTTTTCCACAAACATACAATAAATATTAGTAATTGGAAAAAAGCATCACACAAATCATACACAAAATTTAACGTGGTTCGGCTAATATGCCTACATCCACGGATGAGAAAAGTCAAATCTACTATCAAAACAAATTTAGTCTGTAGGCCTTAGAAGACAAATTTTCTCAGACTCTCATTCTTACTTTCATAACCTTACCAATTCTCAAATACAAGTATTTATAACTCATCCTTCCTAGTTTCCTATTGTAAACAAATCTCTCACAAATCTTATATATATCTTACAAATCTCTAACATATTTTTTAAATATTTTAACAAATCTTTAACATATTTTGACATATCTTTACATATCTTTCATATCTTCACAAATAGAAAACTAGCGACAACAATATTTAATGGAATTTGGGTCAAACTCAACACAAACATCCAAGCGCCAAGGCCATTGCCTCTTCCTCAACAAATCAACTCTTTAAACAACCTTGCCACCCACATCAAAACTTGAAATTGCACCTCCACCCCCACACCCAATTACTAGTAGTTCAGTGAATTGAAAATCAAAGCTTTAAAATTAACTGGTGTTTTCAGTGTGATTGATTAGAGAAGAGTAAGAGCAAAACTTTGCAGAAAAACAATTGAATTGAATATAGGGGAAGTAATGGAAGAATTAGGGTTGGAGCAGGGTTCTAAGATCTGATGAATATCAGTTAACTTGAAAATTTATAATCTTATTAGAGAATTTTCTTTCACATGCGATATGAAATGATGAGATATGTGTAAAAATTATCACATGTATAAAAATGATTTAAGAAATAAAATAAAAATATACAATACACCAAAAATTCAAATGAAAAAAAAAATACACCTTTTTTTTATCTAAAGAATCGATGCGTTATATTTTTTTGTCTAGACATTACTTGTACAATGAGAATTGATGCTTAATGATTATAGTTATTAAAGTTGCATATAACTTTTTGAATTGACATATAAGATGATGACAAACTCAAGATCTAGCAACTTGAACAGAGGAGGATGTGAAGTTGCCATTAAGATTCTCTCATAATCATTACCGCCAAATTTTTATATTCGAGAGAGATCTACCATAGATATACATTAATATTAAAAAAAGAAGAAAAAAAGCAACATCAATGAGCATAATTAAAATCCAAGTTCCCCTCCTAATTGATTAATTCAATGATATTTATGTACAGTTAAGTAATTAATTACTTCAATCAATTAATATATTAATTATTATTCATTATCTTTTACAAACTTTTACCAAAATTATCTTCTATAAATAATATTATTATTCAAATTCAAATAATTTAAATAATTATAAAATTTAAAATTAAAATTTCAAAATTCACCTTTAATTAATGTCATTTATTTACTATTAAAAAATTTTATATATAAATTTGTTAATTTTTCACTATCTTCTACTAATAAGATTTACATTCAAATAAATAAAAAAATAAAAAAATTTAAAGTTAAAATTTCCTCCTAATTAAATGCCATTTTGTTTATATTACAATTTTTTTATACATATAAGTTATTTTATAATATTTTATATTTAAATTCTTTACTATTTATAATGGAGTGAAATCCTTCTATAAAAATATTATATATTTTTAAATTAAACTTATAAATATTATTTTTTAATAAATTATTATATATATTTTTATTTAATATTTTTTAATTTAAATTATATTTATTTTATTATTTAATTCTTAATTTATCTATACATTGTTTGAGTATAAAATATAATAAAAGTTAAAAATTCCATGTTAAAAAAAAAGATTAAATTAGGATATTATATTTATTGTGAAGTTTTAAATAAGTTGTTTTCTTTTAGAAGTTTATTGTTAGGTGTTTATAATTTCGAGAACTTTTAATTGTATCATTGGAATTTAGTCTCCTGTTAATATAGTATATTTGAATAAATAAGTTTCAATTTTTGAATAAAAGACAAATTACACATATTTTTTTATTTATGTGAACATTCTCCTATTTTTTTAAGAAAATAAGATATTATTATGTAATTATCTAATCATTCATTATTTCATTTTATAAGTAGTTTATATATATTTTTTAAATTTGGAATTAAAAATTTATACATTTTCTCATTCTCTTTCTTAACTTTTTCAATCAAATTAGAAATGCTCAAATCCAAACCAATATAATCTATTTGGATAAGGCTAGACCTAGTTTAATTATAAATGATTGTCTTCTAATTATTTTTTTATAAGTTACAAGTGTAAATACTTGTTTATAATTGTTTCTAGAATAAATATCATCACCATATAATCATAATCACCATAAATGTAGATTAAAAGTAAATTTAAAAATATTTTCATCCCCAATTAATCAAAATTAAACTCTTAATTTAAATTTAATTTAAATATTATATAATAAAAATGATGCAAATAAAGGAAAAAAATTTATTATATCTTTCTAAATTAACTTTTTAATAATCCTTTACTTAATAACAAAAATATTTAATAAAAAATAAATATATTTAAAATTTTAAAAACATAAAAAATTGAATACTTTTTCAATTTAATAATAAAATTTTAAAGATTTATTCAGAAAATTTAAAATAATTTTTAAAAAATTAGTAACATTCAAACTAGAAATATTTTTTTGTGTTCTTTTTTTGGTGCAATGAACAAATATTTTTATGTTCTAATAATATTATACTATTTCTATTAAATTATTATACATAAAAACTTTAAAATCATATAAAATTAAAATATTTTTATATTAAATCGATAGAATTACAATTCAGAATAATATAACATAGTGTTTTAGAATGGAAAAAAACTTATTTTTATTTCTTTTATATCCATTATATTTATCCTAATAATTAATTATAATATTTATATATTTTAAATATATATATATTAATAAATATATATCAAAACTTAATTAATAAAATAAATATAATCAACATAAAAATATAAAAAATAGAGTTAAATTTTATTTAATTCATAAAATAGTGAAACTGACACTGACATGGTGACGCCGACCGACGACCAGTGATGATACTGAAATGTTAATTCTTCCCATGCACGCTTTTTGATCGTTTCGGTCTCTATAAGCCCTTCATCCCTCTTTCATTCCGAGGCAGAGAAAAAGAAAAGGCCTTTTTTGGTAAATGGAGGAAAAGGGTGAATGCTCTGGAGCCAAACCCTCTGATGAAATCTGGGCCAAACTTGGTAAGCATTATTCCTCTTTAATTTCTTATTGGGTATGCAGAATCAGACCCACGTTTTACAGATACCTATTCAAGTTTCAAACTTGGGGCATTCCATATTTCCATGTTTTTTCCCCTTCCCCTTTATCGGATTTTGTTTTAATTCTTCAAAATTAAAATATAATCAGAAGATAGGGTATGAAAGGTTTGGTCTTTCTTCGTTTAACAGCCAAAAACGACTAATCCCGCATTTTGTAGAATAATAAAGCCTCCATTTTTTTTTCATTACTATTACGTGGACTGGATTGTAGTAATGGGTTGTTGTGGATGTCATTGTTGAGCTCTAATTAATTTGAAAGCTGTGGCTATCTTCACAATGACAAGAACTTTTGCTGTGTATTTGGTAGAGAAGGAGTTGAAAGAGTTTGTTCTTATGTTTCTGTTGGGTTGAAGTGGATGGGAAGGAATGAAGAGGCTATAGAGGCTAGTGACAGTGCAGGCATTTAGAGTCTAGTGATACAGCTCACTGTTTTATTGGGTTTGTATACGTGATGGTGGTACATGAGGATGTGTGGGGTTGTAATTTGAATGCTGTTTACAAGCATAGTGGCTTTAATTGTTAGGGTTAGTTTGGTGTTCCCTTAAAAAATAGGAGTGAAAAATACGGGGATGAACTTTCTCTGAAAAATTGTATGAAGACTCGAGTATAAACAAGTGAAGGAAGGGATAGATTTAGTGTAGAGTATGAAACTTTATTAAGGTTCTTATTTTGGTCAAACTCTTTCATTCTTGCAGTTCCGTCAGACTCGAGATATTCAGATGTTGAGATAAGGTCAGATGAAAAAGTAATATGTTCGGAGATATCGGTCACTTCTAGTGACAAACATAGCTGGTGCAAAATAGTAAGGAATTCTGATCTATGTTCTGCCACAATGGAAAACAAGAGGTAAATTCATGATTAATTAATAGTAATTATTAAGTAATTGAGTAAATCGTGTTCCCTATTTGCCAATATAAACATTTGTGATTTATTAGAAATTATGGTTTGAGAGGAAAAGGGAACCATTACTTTCAAAATTTAAAAATGCAATCTATGTGCCCTTTGCAGCCCACTGTGTTTATCTATTATTGGACAAATGTCATTCAAAACTGCAGCAGGAGTGTTTTACATTTGCCCAGAACTTCTCTCATGATAATTGTTAGAAGGACAGTCATATTAGTAAAATCACTTCCCTGCTTTGCTAGGGTTGGAATCACCATAACTTGTTTCAGCTTCTTGATGGTGAAGGAACACTTAATAGTTTATACTGTTACATGCTTTTGATTCCCCTCTTGAAATTTTGGAAGTTTTATGTCTCTCTGCAAGAAGGGCTTATCTCCTTTCCTCTGCTTATTTTCTGTACTTTTTTCCCCTTTTGTTTTTGGGTGTATCATGCATTCATGCTGTAGTCCAAATACAATACTTGTTGATGGGGCTGAGGTATGCAATGAGGACACTGTTGTTGTCAAGGATGGAAGTGAAATTATTCCAGGTCCTGATAGAGAAGGTCAGCATCTCTTTAATATTTATGCTAGTGTAAGAATTCCTATTGCTGACTACATATAAAGAGTAGAAAATTGTAAAATTGTGTTGTATATCTATGATTCAGTTGTTACACTTCCATAAAGTAGTGATGGTATTGGGCAAATTCATTGATTTGTCTCAAGCAAAGATATATTTCAAGTTTTACTTGGGTTGAGTAACATGTTATCCTGTTTTCTTTAATAGGATTCAATCTTGGTTTTGACAAAAGTGGTGATATTTATTGTTCAGTATGTTAAATAGCTAAGTTAATGAAAGGTATTGGGGAGAAAATAGTGTTATTCGCAACTATATTGCCTTGGGTAGTAACATTGTGTAATATTGTATTAAGTGTTAGTCTAGAAAGTACTAGAACAGGTTAGTTACATGTTAGTTAGAATATTCTGCAGAATTAGTTAGGTTTCTGTTAGCTGTATAAATAAACAGCTGGGTATCTTCAGTTAGTTGGTTAATTCAATTTTCAGTTTCAGTTTCTAGAACATTTTTCTCTCCTCTCTCTCTCTCTCTCTTTCTCCCAACACTTTCTTGCACTTTCTCTCAGTTTCTTGCATTTTCCTACTAGATAAGAATTCTCAAATGGTATCACAGAGCTGAGTTTCGATCCAAACATGGAAATGCTGGCTACTTCTCCGATTGACCCACCCATCTCCACCACTCCAGTTTCGCAATCTCCAAATCTAGCTAGTTTCTCTCATGCGATCTCGGTAAAGCTAGATGAGAAGAACTTTCTCATCTGGAAGCAGCAAATTGAAGCCATGATCAAGGCTCATCGGTTGCAGAGATTTGTCGTTGATCCAGATATTCCTCCTCGTTTTCTTTCTGATTCAGATCATAGTGTAGGTCACATCAATGATGCTTATCTAGATTGGGAACAGCAAGACCAAATGCTGTTCTCATGGCTGCTATCTTCTCTTTTGGATGATCTTAGAATACATGTTGTTGGATGTGTTCATTCAAGGCAGCTGTGGGATGAAGTCCATCCATACTTCAGATCTCAAAATCGAGCGACAGTTAATCAGTATCGATCTGGACTTCGCAATACGAAGAAAGGTTCACGATCTGTTTCAGAATACCTGCTGCGAATTAAAGCACTTGTTGATTCACTCATTTCTATGGGTCATCCGGTTTCACCACAAGAGCATATTGATGTTATTCTCAAAGGTCTTCCAGAGGAGTACGATGCGTTCGTAACGTCAGTTGCAAGTTGACTTGATCCTTATACTATTGGGGATATAGAATCTTTGCTGCTGTCTCATGAAGCTAGAATAGAGAAGAATCGTCTCTCCATTTCGGATGCTTTTTCGGTTAATGTTGCTCAAGTTAAGGAAGGTAATCCTCTGCCTAATTCTTCTACAAAGCACGTTGTTGCTCCTTCTCCTCAGTCCTTTAGTTCTATGAATCTGCCATCCCCAAATTTGGAACAAAATCTTTCAAGTTCAGTTCAACCTCTTCAACCTCCACTAGGTTTTGCTTTAAATCCAAGTCAATACCCTCAGGGGTTTCAACAAGGTTTTCAATCAGGGTTTACTTATGATTTTGGTTCTAACAATCAGTTTGGCATTCATACATATCAGCAAAACTCTAACAGAGGAGGTAGGGGTGGCAGATTTGGTAACAGGGGAGGCAGAGGTCGAGGCAGGTTTGGGTCCAATTACAAAGGCTCTGTAGTGTGTCAAGTGTGTGATCAACCTGGTCACTCAGCCTCAGTCTGCTACTACAGATCTGATCATAATTATGGTCAAGGTTTTCAGCAGTAAGGACAAGGTAATTTTCAGCAATATGGACAAGGTAATTTTCAGCAAGGACAGGGTAATTTGCAGCAAGGACAAGGTAATTTTCAGCAAGGATTTCTGTCACAAGTTCCTATACAGCATCAACAATTATCACTGCAACCTTATTCAGCTCAATTGGCACATTCACAATTGCTGCAACCTGGGTTCTACAATCTTCTCCTTCTCCTGTTACAAGATTTCAGTCCTTACATCCTAATATCAGTCCTTACCAATATTCTACTCAACCTGTCAATTCTATGCCTATAGTGGTCTCTAATGATCCTTTTTCAAGCTATACAGCACAATAGATACATCCTTTGGCCATGATAGCCTCTACTCAAGGACCTAATCAGGCTTGGCATCCTAATTCAGGTGCCACTCATCATGTCTCTGCAGACCCTGCAAATTTGCTGCAATGACGAGTTTTCAGGATCTGACCAAATCTTAATGGGTAATGGTCAAGGCCTTCAAATTCAATCTATTGGTTCATCTAAAGGTTTGTCTCCTTTTAATTCTAGTGTCTCTTTGTCTCTAAATGAGTTACTTCTTGTTCTTTCCATTACCAAGAACTTCGTAAGTGTTAGTAAGTTTGCTCAAGATAATTTTGTTTACTTTGAATTTCACCCCTTTCATTGTTTAGTGAAATCTCATGCCACAAACGAGACACTATTGTGGGGTTCTCTTGTACCTGATGGTTTATACACCTTCCACAGTTTCTCCTTGCCTCGTGTGCCTTCACAAACTGCAGCTTCCTCATCTTCTGCTTCTGCTTCTGCTTCAAGTTGTCTTCATTTCAGCCTGTTTTAAATACTGTACATACTGTTGTAAATAGGTTTTCAGATGCTTCTGCAAATATAAATCATGATTTTTCTGTAAACACTGTAAATAAGCTTTCTAGTACTTCTACAGCTGTAAATAATGCCCCTACATCTTACATCTTGTGGCATTGTAGGATAGGGCATCCCCACTTTGATGTTGTCAAATCTATATTACACTCTTGTAATATTCCTGTTCATAATAAAATTTTCTCAGATTTTTGTACAGCATGTTGCCTTGGTAAAGCTCATCGTTTGCCCTCTCATCACCCTACCACTGTTTATCAAGAGCCTTTTGAACTAGTGTTTAGTGACTTGTGGGGTCCAGCTCCTGTTCAATCTTCAAGTGGCTATTTTTACTACATCTCATTTGTTGATGCTTGCACAAAATTTACTTGGCTCCTCTTAAACTTAAATCTGAGGCATTTTCTGTTTTCAAACAATTCAAGGCAATAGTTGAACTGCAGTTAGATAAAAAGATTAAGTCTGTCCAAACAGACTGGGGTGGGGAATTTAGACCCTTTTCCAAATTTCTTGCTGACTTAGGCATTCATCATCGTCTTATTTGTCCTTACACTCACCATCAAAATGTTAGTGTTGAGCACAAACACAAACAAATAGTTGATACGGGTTTAACTTTGTTGGCTCAAGCCTCTTCTCCTCTTAAATTTTGGGATCATGCCTTTCTTACTTCTGTCTATCTCATAAACAGATTGCCCACTACAGCTCTCCAAAATGAAGTTCCTTACACTAAGCTTTTTCATGCTGCCCCTGATTATGCGTTTCTTAAGGTGTTTGGGTGTGCATGCTATCCTTGCTTGAGGCCTTATAACAGAAACAAACTAGAATTTAGATCTAGTGAGTGTATTTTCCTAGGTTACTCCTCTAATCATAAGGGGTATAAGTGTATTTCGTCAGATGGCCGTAGAATTTTCATATCTAAAGATGTTCTTTTTAATGAATTTCGCTTTCCATATTCTGAGTCTCATTCATCTTCAGTTGCATCTACTTCTGAAATTCAGTCTTGCCCTCCTTTACTTTCTTCCTCTATTTCTAGGTTTCATTTTCCTTTAACTACATCTGATAATTCTTCTCTGCCAGCTTCTGCTGTGTCCTTATCTACTGAATCTTCTTGTTCTGATTCTGCTATGTCTCATATTGCTCGTGTCTAGTTCTACTGACTTTTCTGCTTCTGGTTCTGATTCCATTGGCCCTACTCTTGCAACCACAGAGTCAACTGATTCAGTCTCTGTGTCAGCAGCTGCTCCTCCTACAGTTACTGAGATTGCTGGATTCTCTAATTCTAGTGAGATAGAATCTGCAAGTACTTCTTCTTCCAATACTTCAGGTTCTGATTTTCAACTTGAGTTTTCCTCTAACCCTCAACTCATTTCAGCATCTACTCATCCTATGCAAACTCAGTCTAAGTTTGGCATTTTTAAACCTAGAATTACACTTACTCTTCTTCTTACTCATCTTGAGCCAAGTTCTGTCCAAGAGGCCTTGAACAGTCCCAAATGATATGAAGCTATGACTGCAGAATATGATGCATTGATTAAGAACAACACATGGACACTTGTTCCACTTCCATCTAATAGGACTGCAATTGGATGCAAATGGGTGTTTCGAATAAAGGAGAACCCAAATGGTTCAATTAACAAGTTCAAGGCCAGGTTAGTTGCCAAAGGATTTCATCAACAGCCCGGATTTGACTACACAGAGACTTTTTCACCAGTTGTCAAACCAGTGACAGTCAGAGTTGTACTTACGCTAGTGACTAGCCCATACTCAACAGTGGATGTTGCAGCAGTTAGATGTAAATAATGTCTTCTTCAATGGTTATTGACAAGAGGAAGTGTGTATGCAGCGGCCTCTAGGCTTTGAAGACACAAGAGTCTGGTTTGTAAGCTAAACAAGGCACTTTATGGGTTAAACATGCCCCTAGGGCTTGATTTGAAAGGTTGGCTGCCTCTTTGGTCAGTTTTGGCTTTCGATCTAGTAGCTGTGATCCCTCACTTTTCATCCAAACTGGTGCACAACATACTACTTATGTCTTGGTGTATGTTGATGACATCATTGTGACTAGAAGTTCACCTACTTTGGTGCTGCAGCTGATTACTAAGCTAAATGAGGAATTCGCTCTCAAGCAACTAGGGAAGCTTGATTATTTCCTTGGAATAGAGGTCAAACATTTGTCCAATGGATCTATACTTCTCAATCAAAGCAAGTACATCAGAGATTTGATGGAAAAAGCCAAAATGACTAATGCAAAAGGCATCAATACTCCTATGGTGACAGGTAGCAAACTGTCCAAACTTGGAAGTAATTATGTTGATGATCCACATCTATATAGGTCAGTAGTTGGTGCATTGCAATATGCAACAATTACTAGACCTGAAATCTGTTTCAGTGTCAATAAAGTCTGCCATTTTCTCAGTGCTCCACTTGAAGACCATTGGAAGGCTGTTAAACGGATCTTAAGGTATCTTAAAGGTACTATCACTTGTGGTTTGCTACTCCAACCTCCAAGGTCACCTAGGTCACTCACTCTACATGCTTTTTGTGATGCTGATTGGGCATTAGATCCAGATGGTAGAAGATCAACTTCTGGATCTTGCATTTTCTTGGGTCCTAATCTTGTGTATCGGTGGTCAAAGAAACAGACTTTAGTAGCTCGATCCAGCACAGAGGCTGAGTATCGTAGTCTTGCAGCCACTACACCAGAGCTGATTTGGATTCAGTCACTACTAAGAGAACTCAATGTTGTTTTTCCAGCTCCAATTGTTCACTGTGACAACCTAAGTACAGTGTAGCTCATAATCTGATTCTACATGCAAGAACCAAGCATATGGAATTGGACATATTTTTTGTCCGAGAGAAGGTCCTCAATAAGAGCCTAGTGGTTTCCCACATTCCAGCACAAGATCAGACAACAGATTTACTTACTAAACCTTTGTCTAATCTCAGGTTTTGTACTTTGAGGATAAACTCAGGGTGTGTGATCAGTTTGCTTTGCAACACCCAGCCTGAGTTTGAGGAAAAAGTATTAGAATATGTGATATTGTAGTAAGTGTTAGTCTAGAAAGTACTAGAACAGGTTAGTTAGAATATTCTACAGAGTTAGTTAGGTTTCTTTTAGCTGTATAAATAAACAGCTGTGTATCTTTAGTTAGTTGGTTAATTCAGTTTCAGTTTCTAGAACATTTCTCTCTCCTATCTCTCTCTTGCACTCTCCCTCTCGCACTCTCTCTTTCTCCCAACACTTTCTTGCACTTTCTCTCAGTTTCTTGCATTTTCCTACTAGATAAGAATTCTCAAACATTGGCATAAATTATGGCATGTAACGTGTGCCTGTTTTAATCCTAATCTAAATTATGTCCAAAGCAAGTGGGAATTATTTGTGTCAATAGTCAATAGTATTTCTGCTTTCAGATGGTTAAATTATACTTGGCAGTATTAAATTTCAACTTCTGGTTGATTTACATGATGTTTGGGTCTTTTGAATAATTAATAAATATCTTCGCTGTAGAGTTGGACAGAATTTGTATGCTAATTATTTGGTTTTTGATACTATTTTTTAATATTTCTAAGCTGGTTATTAAGTATTTTAATTCTATCTCTCTCTTCATGCCACTAGGATTTGTCAGCTACAGATTTGATATCATGTCAAGCCCAGAAACCTGCCAGAGGCAGCTACAGGTTGACAGTTTATAATTTATTCTGCCTCCTTGAATGTCTTCTTCAATACTTTTCTGTAACAATGCTGATGACTTAACTGTGTCCCCCCCCCCAAGATATGTGTAGATGTTGAGCATGCGAAGTGTAGCATTTGCTTAAACATATGGCATGATGTTGTTACTGTTGCTCCATGCCTTCATAATTTTTGGTATGGATCTTAGCTTTTTCTTCCTCTCTTCTTAGTATTGTACTTCTGTTTCAGTTCATTGACTTTTGCTTGAATTGCTATATGACATTACAGCAATGGTTGCTTCTCAGAGTGGTTAAGGAGATCACAGGAAAAACGTTCAACCGTACTTTGTCCTCAATGCAGAGCAGTTGTTCAATTTGTTGGAAAAAACCACTTTCTGCGTACCATTGCAGAGGTAAGTTTTATGCCAAAGCATTTCATAGAGATTGAGTTGAATTGTGGATGAGAGATAGTTAATCATGTTTAATTGGAGTGTGTTTCTCCACTTATGGGTATCTGCGGAATAGGGGCCAAAAGATAATGTTGGGCATGGATTAGAGGATTGTTTATATTTCCTAGGATGACCAGCCCAAAATATTGTTTACCCTGAAAATTATCATGCTTGCTTGTATTTGTTAACTTACAGATTTATAGAATACAAAGGGAGACCAGGGGGTGGATGAGTGGCATTGGTTTTTCTCTGACATGAACTTCAGATTTTATATAATTACAGTGGAAAGTCCTGAGCTTTGGGGGTGAAGTACCCCCTCCCCCCGCCACTGCTCTTAATGTGGGTGAAATACCTGTTTTCTGATTAATGTTAATAAGTTCTGATGTGAGATAAAAGCTTCATCTAGTGACTTGTCTTCATCATAATACAGGGTTTGCTTCTTTTAAAATATTTGTGTGTGTGTTCCTTATCATGACTCACGACAAATTATTGAATAAACTTAATCTACTTTTAGAAATTTTGGTATTGTTTATCACTGACATCAAGGATAGCATTTAGGCATGATAGTTATTGTTTGACTGCTTTCATGGAAGATGCAATTTTTTGCTCATACTTTTGATGAACTTCTAGTTCATAGTTAAGGGGGTTCTCTTTCATTTCATTTTTGTACCTCTAGTTTGTTTGATCTATTGATTTTCTTCTCTATTTTTAATTCAGTAGTTGCTCTAAATTGTTTTATTGAAAATTTGGTTTTTGATATTGCCCAACAGTGTTGATTGATCCATGTAGTTGACCTACCTAGTGCGATAAGGCTTAGTTGTTGTTATCACTCTGTAGTTTTTTTTAAACAGGATATGCTAAGAGCTGATTCTTCCCTAAGACGCTCAGATGAAGAAGTTGCGCTTTTAGATACTTATTCATCAGTACGATCAAACCTGGTGAGTAAGATGATTCTTATTACTGAAATTTTAAACAAAAAATGAACTAGCTAAAAATTTGTTTTTATTTTTTTAGTCCAGTTGATGTAATAAAAAATCATGTCCTCTGTCATGCAATTTTATTTGCAGAGAGTTATATTATGATTAAAGTTGTTTGCCAGAATCTTTTATTCAACCTGAGAACAGTGATTGATACCCTTTTGTTGGATTTTGTGATTTTACATCACGGTTGTATCATTTGATATTGTGTGTGATGATGTTCTTTTGCTAATTTTTTATGTTTTTACTATTAGGTCATTGGATCTGGAAAAAAGAATCGCCGAAAGAGGGCTTACACGCCACTGGATGATCAAAGTGATGGCACAGACCTTCAGTGCCCTCAATGTGGTAATATTTTTGTCATACTATGTCAGACGTGGAATAATGTCCCTAGGACAATGCAAATTTATGCAGCACAGTTTTTTTACCCATCAATCTCCTTACTTTGCAGTGCTCTTTGCTAATTGTTCATGGCATTCAATGTCAATTATTTTATCCATAAGAATAACATGTTTTTACTCTGTATTGGTATGCATAAAAAAGATCTTTATGGTTTTATGTGCTATTCATAGGGCCAAAAAATGTCCTTTAGGGGGGGGTGTATTAGTACACCTGTATTTTTAACTGGTGTATGAGATCTTTTGGTATCAAATACCCTAGTATTGTGTACTTAGAATTCAATGAATCTTAGAAATCATTCACCCTTACTTGAGAGGGAATTAATTTATTATGTTACTCTCTATTTGAATGCCACGTATCCTTTTTTTTTAAGTACCGTTTTCTGTGTCTTTGAGCCTTAACATTCCTATCTATCTTTTGGTTTTTGAAACTTATATATATATATATATATATGTATGTGTGTGTGTGTGTGTGTGTGTGAATCCTGTCTATAATAGATTATCAAACTGATAGGTACTGATATTAACAGTAGAAAATATCAGGAAAACCAAGGAGCCAAGCTCTAATTACAGTGATAGGAAACAGAAAATGTAGAGACAGAAGTAACAGTAGAAGAAGAAAGAAGAGAATCAGAGAAGCAAAGTGCTATCTCTGCCCAAATGGCCTCAGCCACCCAAAACCTTCCAGTTCCAGAATGCTTCCCCTCTCCCGTAACCAACTCCCTCTTATTTATGCCTATCCTTCATTCTTTCCAGCCGGCCCATTCACTTGTGGCCCAATCTCTATCTACACGAGCCAGGGGCCTATCAAAAACAAATGAAATCTGTTAAAGAAAATGATAAAAAAAATTCAATTTTAAATATTTATACATTTATAATATTTATATCCGTGCAAGGCACAGGTTACTGACTAGTTCAAAATATACATAGGATGCTCAAGAATGTGGAAGGCATATTTTGTTTTTTTGAGCAGAATGGTGCTTGGACTGATGATACTGAAGCTTCTCTTTTTGAAATGGCTTATTGAGCCGGATGAGCCAGATGATGTCATTTAGACTTAGTTACTTTTTCCATCTTCCTTAACCCCCTCTTCCTTTTTATTCCTCCCTGGACCTGAAAAGGATTTGAATTTTTTGTGTTTGGGTGCTCCCTATTAGCTACCGCGATTGTGCTCTTTGACTTTCTTGACAATTTGCATCACTTGTAAGAAAACAAAAGAGAGAATTTTTTTTTTCTAATTTGTAACCTCTTCCTTTATTTTTTTGTCTCATACTCATTGAGTTCACTACTTATAATTTTCAGTTAATGAAGTTGGTGGGTTTCGTTGCAATCATAACACAGTTCATCTCCAATGTCAAGCATGTGGAGGAAGGATGCCTTCCCGCACTGGTTTTGGCGCTCCTCAATATTGTGAGTTGTCAAGTGTGATTTAGCTAATGGCACAGCCAAATCTCTTTCTGTTTTTCTATGAATGGTTTTTGATTGGAGTAAAGATATTTCATGCTAGCTTGTAGCTTTGTATCTTGTAGTTCATTTAAATTCATGCTGATGAACGGACTATTTTATGCATTTTCCATTTTCTTTGTGGTGAGGAATATTCACATTCATTCAAAATGTCAAAGAATTCCAATTTTTCTTTTCTTGTAGGTTCAGGATGTGATAGATCATTTTGTGGTGCTTACTGGCATGCTTTAGGGGTAACTGGGAGTGGCTCTTACCCTGTTTGCTCCCACGATACTTTAAGACCTGTATGGACTACTTTGTTATCACAGTTGTTAGTTGTTATGGAAATTGTTTTCAAGAAAGGGTATATATTTTTGTGTAATTACTGTGCCATTACAAGGTGGATATTTTTGTCGATTTTCACCATCCAGTTTGGTTCTTCTCTGCCTAGGAAATTAAAGGATGTGAATATGATATAATAGTCACTTAGTCATGACCTTTGTCTACATGTTTATTGTTTTGCAGATCTCAGAACACTCTATCTCAAGAATCCCTTTGTCAGCACATGAAAAGAATCTGCATGAACAGAATGTATGGGTTTTTCTGATCCCCATATTTCTATCGTTTTTGGTCTGTTTTAGCTTATCATTTTTTACTATGATTATCATTTTTGGTTGTCTAGATCACTGAAATTTGCATTAGACAAATGGGGAGGACATTGCAGGATGTTATATCAGAGTGGATAGCAAAGCTGAACAACAAAGAAATTGGTAAAGTGATTAATTTGTCTGCCCTGTAATGGTTGATGAGAAGTATTCTCCTGGGTTTTTAAAATTCCTGTTTTGCATTAGCATGCTATGCACAATGCAAAATTTCAAACCAGTTGTAGATTTTGTAAAATATTCTTCTTATAAAAAGTTATTCATTGGTGTAAAGATTGATCTGATGTACACTTATGAGCTTGACTTATACATAGGTTTCCTTTTTCTCATTTTTCTTGTTGGTGCCTACTGGATCCTTTTTATTTCTACATGCTTATCCCTCATTTATCATGAAATTTATGCTTTTGTTATACAGATCATGTAGTATTAGTTCATTCTCTTTTGGATCATTTTAAATCATAGATTATGTTTTTCTCTTTGCAGATAGAACACGATTGATGCTGAATCATGCTGAGATGATTACTGCTAGGACATTTGTATGCTGGTAAGCTTTGTCCTGAATCATTGAGGGCTAAAGTGGAATTATCTAAATGTTGTGACAGGTCCAATCCCAGACTTTTGAATTATTCTAAGAGTAGGTTTTAAAGCATTCTGTGGAACGTCATCCATATTTTGCAAATTGTTTTAGGTGGATGCATGCTGAGGCTAATACTGTATAACTTAGGCTCTTTTTTCATTTTCTTGTTTACACTATTATTTATATGTTATTTTCTTTTGAAGATGTGAGCCCACTCCTGGCTTACTGCTGTAAAGTAATGGAATGACAATTGACAAACAACCTCCCCCACCCCTTGCAATTTATGCAAAAATATAAGGTGGACTAAGTCTTCTGTTGAAATTCTGCTTTGAGCTTATTTTTATTTAGCAAGCTTTTAGAGTAGGGAAGTACAATTTATCCTCTCTGATATGTAACGCAGTAATTTGTATTAGTATCTCATATAGCCCAAGTTTAGTATTGTTTTTTATGTGCAACTTATCAATAACATTAAATAGAAGCATTACATTTTGCTTTTTATCTTTTAGACATTTTCAAAAGTCACAATGAAATACCATGGGAATATTTATTTGTTGTGATATCTTCCATTTTCTTGTGCAGTTTCATCTTTTTACAGTATTGAAAGTGCTTCTAGTAAAATATTTAGCAAATACTGCTTTTAAAATCAACTTTTTAAATATATTGACCAATCAACTTTTTTAGCGGCTTCCAAAATTCTATTTTAGTAAGTGGCTTTTGATGGCAGCTTTCAAAAGGTATTCTTTAATCCCACAACACACAAATTCACATAAACTAAGCTTTACAAAGTTCTCCTTTCTTTGGCTATTACAATGTTGACTAAACTTATATAAATTGCCAAGTCAAGGATTTTTGGAGTTGAACTTTTGTCTCTTTCCTTCTTTCGTAACCTTCATCATTGGATAGATATACGCTGGTGAGCAGAAAATGAAAGTTTGGGGTTATTCTTTGAATGGAATAATTCTGAGATGGTTTGAATTTAAGGCTGTTATTATGGTACGCGGACTTTGAGGGAGTTAACATCTCTTTAGGAATTAATTTGCCTTGTGTTTGTGTGAACGCGTATACTCTGTTGTCCAACACTGAAAACAGTATCATACTGGACTCTGGTTTATCTTATGTCTTTATTTGGAGATATTAACACCGTGTGTTGGTTGATACTCAAATGATAAATAACAACTGGCTGTAGTACAATGTGGAATTAATTGTGAGTGTCACTTCAACCTTTGCATATTCATAATGCATTCTTGTAATCATGCAGTGAATGTTATCAGAAGTTAGTATCATTTCTCTTGTACTGGTTTCGGATTTCCATACCCAAATATGTAAGTACCTTTAACTCAAACCTTTATGTACCTCACTGTTCTATGCTCTTTAGTAATGAATTGATTTTCATTGTTGTTACATATATTAGGTGAAAAAATGACTGACCAAATAGAAATACTAGTGTTTTTTTCCCTCTAATGATTTTTTTTTTGGGGGGTGGGGGGGGGGGGGGAATGGAATAATTCTATAACTGTTCAGAATCCATGTGGCTTGGTTTCTGAATTTAGAGCTGGTTTGGGCGAGCTTTTAAAAAAGGAATTTTTTTATGCGTTTTTTTAAAAAGATCTTTTATAAAAAAGTAGAAATTATTTATGTTTGAATGTAATATTTTAGAAGTATTTTTAAATTTTTAATGTTTGAATGGCTTCTCCACGTTATAAAAAAGTTTTATTTTCAGGAGCACAAAAATCTACCTATAAAAAAGCACATATGTTGTGCTTATTTGTTTAGAAAAAACTCATCCAAACACACTCTAAAACATAACATAGTACTTCTTACAAAAGAATAATTTTTTTTATCAATAAAAGCACATCCAAGGTAGCACTTAGTCCTTATGATATTTATTGTTGTGGTAGCTTTTGGTGTACAAACTCTGGCCTTGTATTTTATATTCAAATCCTGCTTTAATGGTTTTCTACATTTCTTTCAGTTGGTTGACTTATGATGTGAAGTAGTCGTCTTTCTATAATATTTTGCTAAATGATATATGGTATTGATTTGAGAACTATTGATTCAATGTCAATGACACAGTTTAAACACCATGATTTTGTGATCAACAAACAAGATCATGTTATCAACACTGAAATTAGTCAATACATAGGAGAATTACTGTTTTTTTTTAGTGATATTTTTTATTCTTGATTTTGAACTTTCAGTCTGCATTGCAAAGTTGACTTATTTGTTTGTGTATATTATTACAAAAAGCGACTTCCACCAGATGCATCAGCAAGAGAAGATTGCTGGTATGGATATGCATGTCGGACACAGCACCACAGTGATGAGCATGCTCGTAAAAGGAATCATGTGTGCCGTCCAACCAGAGGCTCCCATATGTGATGATGTAAATAGTATTTTTCTTCTGACTTAGAAGATCTGTGTCTTTAATCTTCTCTTTTTGAGAAAAACAAAATTCTGCGTTCATTAGATTTAGACTTAAAGAGTCTTCCTCTTGGAGAAAGAACTTTAATTGGTTGGTATGACTGACTGGATTCAAAGCAGTTCAAAACGAAAAGCTGATTTATTATCAACTTCCTAGATGTTTTTTTTTAACAGTTTTAAAAAATAATTTTGATTCCATAATGTTGAGGAACTAAAAAGAATATCTTCTTAATCAGTCCACCTAATAATTTCCTAAAATTACATCCATCCCTAAATATATTCTTTTCAAAATATATTTATTTTTTATTTAATATTTTTTATTAAATATTAAAAATATTTTTTTATTTAAAGTATTTGAAAGATTATTAAGAGATGTTTCAAAAGGATATAATATTATTTATTTTATTCAAATTATTTAAATATTTAAAACATTGTGTGTTTCTTCCAAGTATATGAATCGAACAATAAATTACGCTCAAGTGATAGTAAATTTTTTCAAAGATTACTTGATCTTGGGGTTGTATTCTGTTTAATTCGTTTCTAGTATTCTTCACTTAAGATTTTAGACCTTTTTTGTTTTAAAAAAAATGCATTTTACTCCAGTGATTGGTGTGGCAGACTAGCAAGATAGAGTAATAAAACTAAAATGTAAAAGCTCTGGAATGTTTTCTTTTTTAATTTTTTTGGGTACACTGGAATGTACTTTTGTTCTTTCCTAAATCAGCAGTTACCAACTAGAATTCGGACGTTACTGCATTCTTTTCACCTTGTTATTTTTCATTTTTTTATTACAATTAGATAGTGTCTATGTCAATATATGTATATTACGACTAATTTGCATTTTCAGATCGATCAAAAGTAAATTATCTATGTTGAGATTATAAAATTCATAAAGATATTTTTTACAACTTAATTTTAAAAAATTGACATAATTGATATTTAAACATATGATCATGTATTTATTCATATATCACATATTCATCTATCTTGCGGTCAACTCCTTGAGGTTATTATTTTTCATCTCTTAACCCTTGAACAAAAATACAAATACCGTATTTTTAGGTGATGTAGTTAATGATATCCTAAGAAGAAAGAACGATAAATAATGGGCTATAATCTGTGTCTTCCAGGTTAACACTTCAATAAATAATGAAAGGAGGCTGTTGAATTCTTGCAAGTATCGGATTCCCTCTTTCCATTGACATGCTAATCGTGTATCATATTCTCTAAATTTAGAAAAGAAATAAATAGAAAAATGGCCTATGAGCCAATCATCATTGTGAGGGGGTAGAGTTAGATCAATTTAGTTGGGGTGGCCAAAGAGAACAAATACCATTAATGAGGGGGCTGAATTAAAAAAAATCTTTCTTTAAAAAAAATTACATGAAAAATAAAGAAGACTTAAAAAAAAAAAAAGAGGTGGCTAGAGCCTTATATTAGAATAAGAAGGTCTAATTCCACTTCAAAAATTAGTTCAAAAAGAAAGAATTATTCAAGTTATTATAAATAATTTTTTACTTATATATTTAATTAATGTGAGATTTAATACACTTCTCTCGGGTCTAAGAAAAAATATCTAGAGCATAAAATTTATAGAATTAGACATTCACAAATAACTTAACTAAAATATACTCTAATATCATACTAAAATAATTGAGTCTAACTCAATTCCACAAACTAACTTAAGAAAAAAAAATTATTTAAATCATTATAAATAATTCTTTACTTATATATTTAACTAATATGAAACTTAATCATTTTCTCAAAATACACGTAGCTCCGCCCCTCATCATTGTTAACTTTGGTATTGGTATATATATAATATTTGAGTATTTTATTGTATGTCGGCCCTTCACTCCTTTTTATTTTTTAAATTGAGCCAAAAAGAGAGGTACACTTGGTGGGTATGTAGTTTTTGGTGCTTTTTAATTTTTAAAAAAAATCTTGGCGGGTACACTTGGGTACGTAGTATTTGGTGCTTTTTAATTAAAAAAAAAAAATCTTGCTTGGAATTTGTATACTGTTGTGTTGGGGTCAAAAGGAGGTACAATTGGTCGGTACGTAGTATTGTGGTCATCTTTTTTCCTCTATTGACAGATTTATTATTATTATTATTATTATTTATGTTATTTTCAATAATTTACCAAACCCTTACAGATTTTGAGTTTAGTTATTCGGATATATTTCTTTCAGTAACAGATTTTGAGATTTTATTATCTAGTATTTTTATTATTTCTTTTATAAATGTTTTAATTTTTAATTTTTAAGATGTATTTTATTTGTTCCTTTGTGATTGGTTATATGTTAATAATTTTATATGTAGAGAAGAGTTTTACATCTATTTTAAAAGGAGATATAATATATTTTTTAAATTGTAATAATTTTTATGTTAATTTCTAATGTAAAAGATGTTTAGTCATCAATAATTTTTAGATAAACAATAGTTTTACAAATCATTAATTATTCCGGATAATAAATTGTATTTATTTTTCTCATTCTAAAATTGATGTATTTTTGTTTAAATTTATAATTATTGTTAGATTTTGATCATAATAAATTTTATTTATCGTTAAAAAAATTATTTACTCGCGGTGCATAGCAAATGATGCTTGTACAAAACTTCTACTCATATTTATTTGTTGAGAGTTAGAAATGAGCCATGAATCTGACATAGGATCATCTCGATTGTGTTTTAATGAGAATTATTAAAAAAGTGAAGTGAAGACGCTAGATTTAAAGGAAATTAATAAACAACAGTTGTTGAATCATTTCCGTAATTTTGTAACAATAATGTTAAGCACACATTTATATGTACATCATTATATATTTTCATAATTTTTATCATTTGATTATAATTAAATTTATTTTATTTTTTATATACTTATATTTTAATTTTGTCACATAAATAAATATAAAAAGTGTGACTCTAAAAATATGTGTAAGTAGCAATTTTTTTTTTTAAACCTGTAAATCAACTTCTTGTCAATCGTCATTGCTGTGCTGGTGAATCCACCGATTCCCATTAGGATTTGTTCTCTTGACCATTTGTGTCTATGAAGTTCTCCCACATTCCGGAATCCAGCTCAAGCTTACATTTGCCAACTATCACCCAAGTTCAAATGTCACATTTAGATTGAGTCAACACGTATGAGTCAAGGTTAATTAATTCATTTGCTCAATTTATTTAATTTATAATAATAATAATAATAATAATAATAATAATAATAAATTGATTAATATTTATGAAATAAAATATAGTGCTCTAGGAGCAGGAGGAGCTGAGTCCTCAACTGAAGATGACACGCCATAAACCTAATAGAGTTGAGAATTGTAATTGTGATAGACCTAACAACAATAATCGTAGAGAGAGAGAGAGTTCCAATCCAAGCGTGGAAGGCTCACGTGGATTTGAAAACGAAAGAATTAGGTGCGATGCGAGTAACGTGCGACTTTTCTTGATTCCTAAACCTTCTAGAACACTTACGCCTTTGCCTCCTTATAATACAATATTCATGTACTTTATTTGTGACACCTCCATATAAACATAATCAATAGTATATACTAATTCAAAAATGCCCATATAAATTAGATTATTATACTTATAAAGAAAAGCATAAACAATATAATTGTAAAAGGATGAAATGTAAGTTATCATGTTTGATTTTTACTGATCGACGAATACAGTTAAATTACTGATCAATCTTAAACAAAGTAATTTATATTTTAACTATTTTACGTTGGAGGGACAATGGAAGAAAAATGCAAAAGCAGGAGCTATAGGTGATAGCAGAGAAGAGGAGTGGGAATTTATGAGAAAAGACAGCAAGGTAGGTGTAATAGGTGACATCAAACGTACCTAACCTGCTCAGTGTTCAATGATGATGTTTCATACATTCATGTTCCTATATATTTCTGTTTTGTCCTATCTTCCTCCCCGACCGCACCATCCATTCATCCCTAAAACATGCCTGGCTCCCCCTCACCAAACACTTTATTTTCTCTTTTCAATCAAACGCCCTTCTCACTTATTTAGTTTATTTTCTTCTTTTCTGAAATTTTGGGTAGTTGCTAACATTCTGCCCAACCGCATGACGAGGGCCACATGCCTCCTGATTCATTCATTATTAAATGGATAACGATTGTTGTACTCTATAGTCTATCCTATCCTATGTGTAAATAATATAAATGAAATCCGGTACATTAAAAAAATGTAAACTAAAAAAAAAAAAAATATGACTCATGAAATATATGACTCAAATAATAAGGAAAATTGAGTTTAATTACGAAACAATCTCAACAATATCAAAAGTTCATGCTTACAAAAATAATAATAATAATTAAAAGAAAATCCTCAATGTCACAATAATTAATCTCACAACTAAAATATATAAAAGAATCCTCCTAAGATGAGAAAATAATTACAAACAAGTCTACCCTAGCTAGGAAATATATTGTCAAAAGGCTAACAACCATATTAGTTCTAGAACATATAATCCGATATTTTTATTTACCACTTGGTCTCTTTTAAGTTATTTGTCTATAAAAAATATTTTAATTTATTCATATAAATTCATATTGTATTTTATAAGAATGTTATAATTGTATATAATTTAATTTGATACTTTTCTCATATAAAAATATGATAAAAAAAGTTAAATATATTTAATTGTAAAAAGATATTTTCCTCTCTTTCATATTACTTGAGTTCTTGAATTATCAAACTCAGATTAATAAATGTTTAATATTTTCCTTTCTAGAGGATGGGAAAACTGGTTCAACGTCATAAACTCCTCTTATTTTATAATTGTTTTTGTTTTTGTTGGGTCTTTCTTCTAGGCTTGGGTTTTCTGATTCAATTCCCTGAAATGGACTTTAACTTCTTCTTTTTTTGTAATTTATGTATTCGGTATTCCTACGTTGACCTTAGATTTGTATAACCAACAATTATGTTCTGTTATAACTTATAACAAGATATATTAGAAGACGCGCGGGGCCGTTTTATAAGCCTCACGTACAAAGGTTTTTTTTTTTTTACCTGCACAAAGGTAGTCTTCTTAGTAAAAGATTTTTGTTCCAACAAACTCAATTTTATGATAAACTCCATATGTAGTAATATATATTTATTATTTAAATATTATAATGTATATATTCTTCTAATTTTAAATTTTTGGCTAATAAAATTATTTTAAGCTATATTAAAGTGATTTTTGAGACAGGTTGAAAAAAATATTATTATGAATTTCTTAATCTTAATTTGGATGTCCTATCTTTAACCAAGTTAAAGAAACAAATTAATCAAGATTTATACAAATTTACTTAAATACCACTTTACCGTAATACAAAATAAAAAAGTTATTCTAATGAATAGTACAAATTTAATTTAAATTCAAGTTTTAAGTTATTAAAAATATTACTAAAAAACTCTTCACGTCTCAATCTTTAAAATTTATAAAAGCACACAAATTATCACTTTCATATGAACTTTCCTTTTTTGGTGAAGAAGTTCTTTCATATGAAATTTTTTCATTTGAATCTCTTCACTTTTATTTTACATTTTTTTCCTGAAAAACGTAATAAATCATTTGACTTTGACATGACTTATAGAAGCAGGCATTACAGTTTTAATCATTGAAAAGTGAATAGAAAGCATGTACCTTATTATTGTGAAAAACAAAAGAGCTGCACAATAGTGTTATTATGATCCCTAGGATATATATTTTATAATCGAAAAATTAACAGAATGTAAATGAAATTAATAACTTGTATATTTTTCAAAGAGTATTTACGTTTGTATAACTTTAATTTTTAAAATTAAACATAATGGTATATGTTGATCAACAACCAATGATTAAAAAAAAAACGAAGATTGTGGACTATTGGTGCCATTAATATTTTGCAAATTATGGTGTATTACTAGTATACAGTAGTAGGTAAGAATATAACACTTACATATATTTTAAGATAATCAAATATATAGCCTTTAGCACATATATCGCTGTCTACTATATATCAGTGTAGAAGAAACTTACTGTACCCCAAAAAAATGAAGAAGAAACCTTTGTCAACTAGTACGTTGTGCCATATTGTCATTATATCGTGTTCTTCCGATGACGATAAATACCAAAAAAAAATTAATAAACTTTAATTTGTAACTTATGAAAATAAAAAAAAAACTTAAAAGGACATTAAGAATTATTTTAATAATAGTATTTAAATAATTATAGAATATTATATAAATACTAACTTATAGTTCAATCAGTACTGAGTCAAGTGCTCAGAATCAGAAATGATGATAATATTGAAGGTTAGCCGAACCTAGATGAACCGGGTCTAGGACTTCGCTACTGACCTGACCAGTTGACCACTGTCACTAGTCAATGCAGCCTCATAATTACTGTAATGCATCTGTACTCCAGTATTACTATTCGGGAAGATTCAAAATTTACGGGTTTAATTAAAGGGTCATTAGATTAGCAATTTTAAATCACATATAAAGCAAGCAATCTAACATCAACCACTTGAATGTTATGATGTGAAATGGAGGAAATGAGGGTTAAAACAATCTAGTCTGCAGAAGTAGGTTAATGGTGAAGTTTGAGTAATTTGAAAGAAGTTATAAGTTTGGACTTTAATGTAATCATTGTAACAAAAAATGAATTTTATTTGCTTCACGTTTAAAAACCCAAGTTAGCATTATAAATAAGAAAACCTAAAATTAAATATTTGCTTAATATATTAAAAATAATTATTAAAAAGCGCTTAAAAATAGTGAACATGTGAGAGGATATTGTATATTAATTAATTTCGAAACAACACTTTCTCTATTGAATAAAATTTAACTGTAAGTGAATCTATTTCACTAAACACTTATAATTGACATTTAAAATGAATTTCTTTAAATATTTGAAGCCAAAAACCATCTTAAAATTTCTCAAAAAGTTCAGAATTCTACAACTACTCCTTGCTAACTAGCAGACTAGTAGTCGCAACATTACATGAAAACTAAAGGGCTCCAATGGATTAACTCTAACTTCTAAAGCTCTAAATATTCATAATCATGTGGATCTGTAAAATGTATACACATTTTTGTCGGGGGCAGGTGCAGTAACTGCAGTAGTAGCAGCACCCTTGGCTTTGCCTTTGCCTTTGCCTTTGCAGCTACATGCTTGGTTACCTGTAAACCCTAGAGTGCAAAACAGGCACACAACTTGGCTACCAACGTCCCCATTCCACTGGTACAAACCCTTTTGTTCTTGTTGCTCTTGCTGCTTTTGTTTCAACCTTTCAGCAAGGTTCATGGAAGAAACTTGAGGCTGATGAGAGGGAAGGCCTAAGGAAAGTTCCAAGTTGGGTTCAGAATATGCTTCCTCTGTGGTAACCCCACTGCTGCTATTTGAATTTGAATTTGAATTTGAATCTTCACCAGCTGATGAGTCGGTTCCAACAATCTTTGTGTTGGCATAGGCACCAAACATCTGAAATTTGCTCTTGTTATTAGTGTTGTTGTTGTTGTTGGGGTTGCTGCAACTGAAGCTGATACTGCTGTCTTTGTTAGTTGTCATGTTGTTTGTGGTGACCACAGGCACTACTGCAGTATTAGTGGGTGGAGGCCCTGTGGTGGCGGTGGTGGTGTCTGTGGCGGTGGTGGTTGCTGTGGAGGAAGTGGCAGCGCCCTTGAGTGGTTGATGGGTTTGAGGGTCGATTCCATGGCTAATGAGCTTGCGCTTGATGTGGGTGTTCCAGTAGTTCTTGATCTCGTTATCGGTTCTTCCAGGTAACCTGGCAGCTATTAGGGACCACCTGAGAAACCATAATAACAAATTAACATCATAAACCCATTTCTCAATTTCTCATTCAGAAAAAGGGAAAAAAGAAAGAAGAAGATGAAGAAGATGAAGAACAATCATATAAACTATAAAGTTGTTTAATGTTGTGAAAGTAATTCTAATTTAATTCCATCACCTCGGAAAAACAATTGTTTAAGCTAAAAAGGTCCTTTTTTTTTCAATTCATTATATGATACACTAAAATATAGAACTTGGAGGGAAGGAGTTCAAGGGAGAGATTGTGTTCATACTTGTTTCCAAGTAAGCTGTGGAGGTTAATGATGACTTCATCTTCTTCTTCAGTGAAATGTCCTCTCTTAAGGTCAGGTCTCAGGTAATTTATCCATCTGAGTCTACAACTCTTGCCACATCTTAACAACCCTGTGTATACCATATATTAATCCATCAGAACTAAATATATCTCTATAGAAAGGTACATTTGAATTTGTTGTAGCTATGCAGATTAAGGATAGAAAACTTGTTACCTGCTGCTTTGGGAAGAGACCTCCAACAACCTTCCCCGTGAATCTTGATGTAGTTGATGAGGCGCTCATCTTCCTCTTTGCTCCAAGCTCCTTTGGTTGTGTGCTCTTTCTCGCAACAGGGAGATCTACCCATGGTTAATAGATAGCTGAACGAGAAAGAGAGAGAGAGAGAGAGAGGGAATGAGATTTGTGGGGAATGGAACCTGGAAAGTGATTGGGGACAAAAGATGGTAGAAGGGAATATAAATGGATGTGGTGGAGAGGATGAGGTGCAATTGACTCGGGGACCTTCCTTTTTCTGAGAAGTAATGCAAGAGAGAGTATTTGACCGAGTTGGTAAGAAAAGACGAGTGGTTACAATTAAGTTAGTGCTTCCATTGGGTAGGTAGCTCTACTTGTCATGTCTCTCAACTTCTTTTAGTTTTGCTATCCTCTCCTTCCCTTTTATTTGCACTTTTAGCCCTATTTCTTCTTGTATTCATCATTTCACCTCTTGACCTGTGTTTTAATTTAAATGTCCCTATGTTCTAATGGATTCCAAACACTTGTCCTTGTTCGCAATTTCTTTCACTATGGATACTACTGGGCAAATTAGTTAATTTATAAAAGTTTGATTGTGTTGGGTTTTTTTTTTAAAAAAGGTTAAATGTTTTACTTATAAAAACACATTGGTTCTATGTACCAAAAAACAAATTGGTTATCAACAGTTGTACTGTCTATTCGTTTTAAATTAATAGACATAATAACTTTTTATTAAGACAATATAATTTTCAAGAGTTGTGTCGATTTATTTAAAATGGAAACATAATTACATGGCTTTTAACGGTTGTTTCTATTTATTCTAAATTAACATACACGTTTACCATATTGCCTTTTCTAACAGATACAACTCTCGATTGTGTTGTCATGACAGTTTTAAACATTAGCAATTTTGGTTTCGATATTAAAAACAAATTAAAGATATATAGTAATTTTCTCAAAAAAAGAATGCGCGTACATTAATTCACTTGCTCTAATTTATTTGTAGCATTGATAGACTTAATAAGTGAGAAAATTTTTAGAGACATATTTTTTATTATACCAAATTGTTTCCTAATTAGTTTAGCTAGGGTGCTATATAGTATATAATTAAGAGTTTTGCTAACAAGTGTCATCTTATTTTTATCAAAAACTTTTTATTTTAACTTCTTTAACAAGTGTCATAGCAAAATCCATTAATTAATATATGTATGTATTAAAGTATTTGCACTAATATATCCTTAATGACAATTAATGTTTGGCTCCATTAATTAAGATATTTGCACATATAGTATTAATGCCTTATCACTTTTTAAAAGTCAAATGAGTGTATTAGGTCATGTTAATGACTATCCTAAAAAAATTAGTTAAGAAGCATTTAATATTTTTTATTAAATATTTTCAATTACTTAAAGAAACAATTATTAAATGCTTTGAAAGTTTTAAACGTATTAAATATCTGATTTTTTATTTTTATTTCTTTAACCAGTTACCTACGAGTACTCCTTAGCAAATGCCATATTTTTATATATAAGTTTGTTATATTCTCTTAAAAAATCTTACTAATAATTATTCTAATATTTAATAAAGAAATTATTAAATAAAAATATACATTTATTTTATATTTTAATTTCTTTATCTAATAATTAAGAAGATTATTATGAGAATTTAGAATCATCATATTATTATTATTATTATTATTATTATTATTATTATGTTATTATTATTATGTGTGTGTGTATATATATATATATATAGCCTAATAACATTAATATTTTTTAAAAGAAAAATCCTCTTATACTTAAGAATTAAGGCCGGAGGTTTTTTCGATCATTTTTTTTGTTAGCATTTTTATTTTCCTGTTGAGCCAAAGTGCATTCATTATTGTGGTTTGAGTATTGTTAATTTGTTAAAGGCTTAAAGCATCTACCCTCATGGAATTAGTTGGGCATGACCTCAGCTTAAAAGCCCACACGGCCTCGGATAAATGATCTATATTGCAGGGACCGAATAAAATTCAGTGCTTAAATCAAGTTTGAGAAAGAAAAATTGATACCAAAGGATAAAGGCTGTCATGACCTACCAAAGCAAAAGCTTTTTGCCTACATTCACATGATTCATTGATTTAGAAGTTTAAAACCAAGCAATGCCTACCAAACATTTTTTTCTGTACACTCCAAAAACTCACTCTTATCTTTGATGATTCGTTTCCCCAACTTTTTATGTGTATAGTCTTCGACCTTTCCACTTTCTTTCTAACTACTTGTTTTCTTACTTTATGCATTTTGTTTCATATTAAAGAATTCTAGAAGCAATATTCCTCAACTTACTCCACTTACTCTAGTCAATTCAGGTTTGATATGAGTAACTAACTTCCCCTACCATCCATGATTGAGATTAATACTGCTCATCAACAGTATCCTTTTCTTTTAATTCTTTCACCAAATAGGCAAAAGAAAATACGAGAAATACTTATGTAATTTTTGTTTACATAAATTATGTAGAATAAATTAATTAACAATTAACACATTATCATTTTTAAAGTAAAATAATTATGTAATATAAAAATTGATGTAATTATTCAAATATTAGTTAATTTAATTTATATAATTATGTAAATATGATCTGCATAAGTATTTCTCACAAAATACAAGCACAAAATATTGAACTTGGCTTAAAGTTAACAATTTGGCTAATTAAATTCCAAACCCAACTACATGACTATCTTTTATTTTCTTTATTTTTGCAACTTATAATTTTTATTTTAACTACAAAAACATGTAATATATGTTTTGCATTATTTGAAAGGATTTCAAAAGCTATCCTTATTCCTATTGATTTACCAAATATTTATTGATTTCAGTTAAGAATAGCATAAACAAAAAATGAAGTAAACAGTACTATATAATAGCATAAGAAAATCAACCAACAAAAAAATGATTCGCCTTTTTGAGTGGTCCCATTACCTTCTTCATTCATGCGTCGTGTATGTACTTTGAGTTAATGTCCCTTGGAAACAAAATCGTTGATCAGGAGATAAGGCAGCAGTAGTATGAGTTCATCGCAACAACACATCACATGATCCATTTATCTTTTTATTATAATATTGCCATTGATCAGTATCTTCACAAATATATTTGTCATTTTCAAACTTCAACCAACCTCCTATCGCATCCGACACAGTTATGTCATTTTGAGCCGGCTATGTCAGTTTTTACGAACATGGTTGGTAAGCCTCACTCTCCTACCTTAGTTTTTTGTTGCTTCTAGAAGCACCGGAAAAAAAAAACAAAAATGCATTAAAGCAAAAGGAAGAATCTGTGAGGTTGGTGACCCACCTCCTTGCATCCATGGTTTTCCCACCTCATCTATTGGAGTGAGTGGGGAATTCATTTGTGTGCTCCTCTCATGCCACACACTCCATTCTCATGTTTTTCAAGTTCTTCACCTTATTTATAATATTATTCTTAAAATTTATGGAATTTTTTTTTATTATTCTTATCGTGGAGTATTTTGAATATGACCATGAGTTTAATAATTTGTCATCACTGCAGGATTTTCTCGGGTGGGTCCACGAAAAGATTAGATTAGGAACACTCAAAAAAGTGAAGGGCCAATATAATTCGCAACTGTTCATCGTCATGTGGCATATATTCCATAATAACTAAAATGATTATAAAAGCATCCAATTTTGTTGAGGCATTTTTCCACGTTGACAAACAAATCCAAGTATTATTGGATTTGTTATCTCTGAATCAAGTTTCTAATTCGAACCTTGCATTTCACTTTATAGATTTTCGCCTGTTTGTGAAATCATTTTTAACCGAACGAACTAGATATGCAAAATCGGATTCCTTCTTGTTAAAACTAAAGAGTTCAATTAAATGCACTTTATATGCATGGTGTGCGTGAACCAAGAAAAATTAATTAATATTGGTAAATTATACATATACCATCGGGTTGTGCGTGCATATATCTAACCTTGACGTTGAATATAAAGTCTCTATACAAATATGCACCCACTATTAGTTAGCTCAATCACGTAAGTTTAACTCACTTATAAAATAAATAATATATATATATATAAGGGTCATATCTAGTGAGAAGAATTTTTATTGTGAGATAGTGAGAAAAGTAAATCTTGACCATACAATCATATATAGATGATCAAAATTAAAAGTTACTTAAAAGTCATGTAATCATTTAAAAAAGTTATATGCATTTATATTCTAATTTTAACTGTTCATATAAGATCTAATAATTAAGATTCACTTATCTTATCTCTTATAATAAACACTCCTCTCATCATACGCTTTATATATATATACACACTTAAAAAACATGCAAATCAAATTCTCAAACTTTTAGAAGTGCGCATTTCAATCCTTCCAATTAACCTTTATTCATTTTCTAATGGACAGTGACACACTCTACATGATCTTCTCTTGGCCACTAATCACCAACTGAAACATCACCTAAGTCATTTGAAGGAACCCTAATACCATTGTTAAGGAAGAGGCATGGTAGAGCCAATGAACCCCAAATCACTATTAAACATTAGTGTTGTTTTTCATATTTGCAAATGTGATGTTCCTTGTCGGCTTCAAACTTCATAAATGGAAAGGAACCCTTACGGGAGTTTTTTTGGTTGTGGAAGTTATGGCTCCCCAAATTTTTGCAATTTTTTTTGCCTGGTATGTTCCATTTGCAACAAAAAATTTTAGTTATCAACAAAAAATTGTAGACGATGAAACCACCACCGTTTTCTAAGCCGCCAGACTTGCTCGTTGCTTCAATGTTTGTGGACGTTTTTTAAGTTCTATAACATGTGGTGGTTCACAGAAATCATGTGGTGGTTTCAGTCGTGCTGCTTCAAGGATTTCGTTTGTGTAAGGGTTAGATTTGGTGAAAAAATGGCTTTAGGTTTTGTTGATTGACTTGAGTGGAGTTTCAGATGGTGATTTAGCCCTAGTAGAAGGAAGATAATCATATGAGTGAAGAATGCTACTCCATGTTAAAAAATGGACCAAAGTTAGCAGCAGGAAGGATCAAAACACAAACATCTAAAAGTTTGATGATTGATTTGCACGTTTTTAAAGTTTCATATTGTTGTCTCGTATCAAGGCCTATAATATTAAAATAAGTACATGTTCCTTACAAACCAGAGGCTTCATATTAAAAGTTCAAAACCTCAACCTTCTCTCTTGAAAATAAATAAATACACCCTCAACCGCAAAAGCACCATTAATTGAGATGAGGAAAAGTAGACAGCCTAAAACTTCATGTAGTCTTTAATATTGAACTTGTCTAACAAAGTTGCTTCTTCGCTTGCATTTATAATTAAAATCAATATATCATGTTCTCCGACAAGTTGACATGATAGCATCATCGTATACGGGATTCAGTTCTCCGGGTTTAAAATTGGGGCATAAATATGGCTGCACTTTATAGGACCCAATGACAATTAATGAGCTTTAACTTGGGCTTCTATAGTACTCCCCATGACCACCCCAAATAGATGATTATGAAAAAACGCCTAGCCCATCACTGTCATGAAAAGCAAGAGATTTAAAAAAAAAAAAATCCAATCAAGTTATGAACTTAATAGACGTTACCGTTAGCAAGCCATGAGAGCGGATTTGAATTTCCATTCTATATGTAGTTTATAAGGAAGATATAGATACAAGATCCAACACAAGATATTCACATTATTTGCAAAGCTAGAATTTCATAATTGTTTACCCCACATATTTGTTAAATTGGGTCTATCTTTGTTCTAATATAGTAAAGTTATGTTTATTTTTATTAAAGTTAAAATTAGAGGATTTGAATCTGCGCAAGTGCAATCTAGGCGTAAAGTTCCCAATATATACACATTTCTGTTTGTAAGTGAGTTCTAATGTAGGTGCATTATTTTCTTAATTTAATAATGACATTATAATCAGACTAATCATTATGGTATTTCAAGAAGAATCAGATATAATACTAGTGGATATATCTCATCATTTTTCGTCTACTATAATCGAAAACAAGCTAGTTGTTAGTGTCACATTATTAGTTCAATCTCTATGCATTGAACCAATTAATATGTTTTTGTGCGAGAAATTCATTTTTAAAAAAGGTGATTTAAAAGAGTATATAAGAATTTATTTTTCATCTAAAGATAAAAATCCATCATGCAAGTTGACTGAAATTATTTTGCAGCATCTTTTGTAAAAAAAAACAATGGTAATAATCAATCAGAAATAATTAAGATTTAATGAAAAAGAAGCAGTTTCACTACTTTTTGATGGCAAATACAATAACGAAAGCAGAACAAGGCAACCAGTGGCACACGCTCGAAGCCTCAAAACCCCTAATTAAGTCGAGAGTTGAAGCCGAGATACAGCAAAAGGCAAATGTACATAAAGCAACCAAGACACATAACAACGCGCGGTTAAGGGAATTTATTTCCTTAATTATTGATCGATCCTAGAAAGTACAGTGTTAACATTTTTATTGCATTTGAGATCTTATTGCATTTGCATGGGGACCACAATGTTAACAATTCTTGGTGCAAAAGCAGCGTTGACGGAGACCGCGGCAATCGCCACCAGGGTAACCTTCAGCTTGGCAAACCGAAGCGCAGTTGTGGTCGCTAAAGCACTTCCCTCTAAACCGCTGGCTCAGTACGTCACAGTTTTTGCCCCATAAGCCTCCCTCGGTTTGTACCACCATTTCTTCTGCGCCAGGCCATTAACACACAGTTTTAAACGTTTTAAATCCATTTCATAAATCAATTACGTACTATATATTCCTGTTTCCAAATGAGATATAATAAATATAAATGAATTATAGTTAAGGGCATGCACAAGACAAGAGGCTTACGAGAAGCAAGGAGAACAAGCAACAAGAAGATAAGCCCAAATCGTGCCTTGTCCATCGCTAGCTACCACTCACAATTGATCTTCAAAAAGCCAATTTAATTTCGCAAGTACATGAAAGGAACAGGTTGGTACTCCTCTATTTATAACGAAGGAGGGTACTAGAGATTTCCAAAGGAAGAAAGAAGACTGCACTTTAATTTACAGTAATGACGTGGGAAAATACATCTTTGGTGGTGGCGACAAAATGAAAAAGAAATTCTTGTACCGAGCGAAATGTCGCACTTGAGTATTAAATTAGTATAAGAATTTCTCCAAAAAGAATATGTCGTTGCGTTGCAAGGAGCGACCGACATGATTGTCCCACGTGCAGCAAAAATTGTAGATAATTTTAAGACGGTGCGGTGCGGACATATCCCGATAGGCTTAGAGGACATGAAATTCATTGGGAATAGCACATATATGATATATCTTGTGTGCTCACTTCTAAGTTCTAAAGAGAAAATTATGTTATTCTTCCGTTCTCCACGTATAGCCATCTCAAAAACACAAAAATTGAAATCGTGGAAAGAGGATACGAGGACGCGCGGCGATGACTATCATAAGCTTTATAACCTGTATCAAATGTATCTATAGGATAGAAACCGACTGAAGAGATTCTAAGCTAAAAAATTAAAAGCACATTCGCATATATATATATATGAGAAAAGATCAATCTATATTGATGTAAATTAAAATTATATTTACACTATTAAATAATTTTATATTAAATAATTTTTTTACAAAATTTATCATTAGATTAAAAAATTTTATTATATAAATTATATTTATAAAATTTTATATTAATTTAAAATTATTTAATATTTTATTAACATATGTCAAAATTAACACGTATTATATATTTTTAAAATATATAAAAATAAGAATTATTTGATTATATTTTTATTGATGTTTAATTTTTTTAAAATTTAATACAAATGATCAAAGTGTTGAATAATTATAATTCAATGGCTACATCAATAAAAATCACTTTGATATAAGATACAAACAAATTAAGAAAAATTCTTGCATACATATGTATATAAGATATATATATTCACATAAAATGAATCTTATTATGGAATAGGGTCTATTTCATGTACGTACATGTATCTTGCATATGTATGTATGCAAAAAAAAATTCATAAGTTAGAACAAATATATGGGCCCACCTCATGTAAATATATGTATCTTATATATGTATGTATGCAAAAAAAAATTTACAAGTTAGTATAAATATATTATTAAATATATATAATGTTCATTAATAAATGTCTTAATATTTTATTAACTTAATATATCTGATTTTTTTGTACAGTTAATTCTCACTTGTATAGTGAATTTCTATTGTGAATCTAATTAGGAAAGAATCTGTGAGAAGTATATATTTGCATTTCTGAAAGTGATCAGATTGACAAATACAAACGTTATACATATTATCATCAAATTTATTATTGAATATTCGAACTTGAAATATTATGGCTCCTACTATAAGTATAAATCTTGAGATTTTTTCTTTTTGCTTAAAAAGATTTTCTTTTTTTGTTAAAGTATCCTCTCATATGATAAGTGAGAAATTAATCTTCTGAAATACAGTTAAATATTTAAGTAATAACCTCTTCAAACCGTATTATATTTATACACATAAATTTTAAAATTAGATCAGAATTTCACGTTTAAGAAATTTCAACCATTTCTACTCAAATAAACATATGTTGATTTTATTTCTTTTTGTAAGACGGCAATTACATAAGCTTCTTCATAAAACTTGGCCGTATTTCTATGCCAGGTTTTTTTTTCAATATATGTGCAGTGTTTACTAAAGGCGAGGACTAGTCACATTGTTAGATGTGGAGGCATATGCCCCCATTAAATAAACTATTACTATATATGTAATTTATCATTTTTATATATCTTCATAAAATTTAGAAGACCTGCACCCAATACATTGATAAATTCTAATTAACAAATCACAACTAATTGATTTCTTTCAAACTTCACCCAGTTCTATTCAATATAAAACTATTAAATAGTTCTCTGCTTGCTTGAATGATTTAATTAACGTCTAACACCTAAAGTCTCTACAAACACATAGCATAGAGCTATGTTAATTTGCGTGCACAATCAATCTTAGATGACTCACAAGTAATCTCCAATGAAATGAACTAGCTCTTATACTCACCAAAAACAAAAATTATAGTTACATTCATATTACCTTTTATGAAAAAACTTGTTTATTTTCTATGATTGCTTTCAAAATCAAGACTATGAGTTGTTAAGTTGATGAAAATGTAAAGAACTATGGAACAAATATAGTTATCATATATGCATGATATTTGTTTTCTTAACTTCATAAGTGTTAATGTTTTTTATATTATATAATTCTTTTTTATGAATTATTACATATATTTTATTTAATAATTTTTTTATAATTATATTTATTTTTATCATTTAATTCTTAATTTTATAGCACAAATGCAAAATCTAATATTATATAATGCTTTTTTAAATGATTAATTAGTTCTTGTTCCGTTCATATTTTAAATCTTGTATTACTAATTATGATGTTACTATGTTTCTTAATTTTAACTTAATGGATAAATTCACTATATTTTATATGAGCACTTAACTTTAGAAGAATGCAAAATCAACTAACTAATATACATAACTTGAGTAATAATACTTGCACAAACTTATACTCACACACTTATACTCACACACTCCCTCACATACTATCAATTCATTAAATAACACGTTTGGTTACATTATAACTTTTTAAAATAGTGTAAATTATATGCATACATCACTAAATAATTTTGGAATACTCTTCCTTAAGCTAATTTTGATAAGCAAAACACCTTTCTAAGGTTTTATTTAAGCACACGCTTCAACTTCTAATGTCCTAATCATATAAATTTGAAGATTATTTTTATTTTCTAGTAAACTAAATTTAAAAATTTTAATTAATACCCTTTGTAGTAGATCAAATAATTTGAATATATTCAATAACACATTTGCCTTACAAAATTCTTAGTCAAGTTCCACAGGTGAACTTTTAGGTCAAGAACATATCCTTACTTAAATTCCTTTATCTATTCAACCCAATGCCAATGTTGTCTCTTTTCCCCGTTAAACCACATATAGCTGCTCATCTGAACTTAAATGATAATTTTTCTCATAAACTTATGCATTTATGGTAAACTTGAATTGAATCATGTGCATATATAGTTGTAACGGAGTGTCGTAATTAAGCAGCATTATTCCAAATAAAATGTGATAAAGAGCGGAAACGCACAATTGTGGCCAGCACAGTCGGATTGCGTACATTTATCAGGGGAGAAAAAAGGAAGAATTTAATTGCAAATTTTATGGCCATTAATTATTATAACCTCAATAAAATTGAATACACTTCGAATTGAGCAAGAAAATCATAGTAACTAGATGATCCTACTTGCTCCACCACACTCATCAGATAATTAAAGACAGAGGCCATAGGATAGGATCGGTAATTAATCCACCTAGCTAGCACCACGATATGATGAATCGGTTAATGCTATTTATTTATAGGTTTTGTTAAATAATTAAAAATAAAAAATATTAAATAAAAATACAAACATTTTTTATTTTAAAAGTAAAAAGTATTTAATATTTTTAAATAATTAATAATAAATAATAAATATTATTTTTAATTCTTAACATGTGTCTTAAGAATTATGTTAAGAAAATATTTTATTTTTTCGCTAATTTAATTTATTAAAAACTGTCTATGGTTTTAATTCAACAAGCCCTTGTACAAAAGGGAAAGATGAGAAAAAAGATATAATTAAAAATATAGTTTCAATAAGAAAAAAGATAATTCATAAGATTGACATGAGAAAAATATTTTGTTCTTAGCGTATTTAAGAATTTCTCAACAAGCAAAATCATCAGGCCCTAACTTATAAGTTGAAAGTTGAAACATATGATCGAACTTAAGATAAAGCAAAGCATGTACATAAAGCAACCAAAACGGTTAAGGGAATGTATGTCCTTAATGATCCTAGAAAGTAGAAAAGTGTTAAGTTCGTTTTGTTTCTGTTAGAATAAAGTCTTAATAAGTAGTTAGTTGTAATTTTTTAGTTAGTTAGTTGTTCTCCTTTGTAGTGTGTAGCTCTATAAGAACAATTTGTATTACAGTTCTTGAGAGTTAGATGAAATACATTCAATTCTTTTTCTCTGAGTTTAACATTTTGGCATCAGAGCTCTTTCCGGGGCCTGAGAAGAAAAGTTGCATACTTTAGAAGTGTTGACGGAATGGCGAATGAAGGAAATTTTGTGCAACCTGCAATCCCTCGTTTCGATGGTTACTATGACCATTGGAGCATGCTAATGGGGAATTTTCTGAGGTCCAAGGAGTATTGGAGCCTAGTCGAAACAGGTTTCACAGAACTAGAGAAAGGGCAATTGCTGAATGAGACGCAGCAGAAGAAACTTGATGACTTAAAGCTGAAAGATCTCAAGGTGAAAAATTACCTATTTCAAGCAATAGATAGGACAATCTTGGAGACGATCTTGCAGAAGAACACCTCAAAGGAGATTTGGGATTCGATAAAAAGGAAGTATGAAGGCAATGCCAGGGTAAAGCGATCCATTCTTCAAGCTTTGAAGAAGGAATTCGAGGTTCTTGAGATGAAGACAAATGAAACTATTACTGACTACTTCTCTAGAGTTATGAGTGTAGCACATAAAATGAGAATATATGGAGAGCAGATGAAAGATGTTACTATTGTTGAAAAGATCCTTAGATCTTTAACTAAAAAATTTAACTACATTGTATAAGGACATAGATATGCTATCTATTGATGAACTGCAAAGTTCATTAATAGTCCATGAACAGAAGTTTCACAAGAACCATGGAGAGGAGCAGGCTTTAAAGGTCAATTCTGAAGAAAGAAATGAATTTAGAGGTAGAGGAAGAGGTGGCTATAGAGGAAGAGGAAGAGGGAGACAAAGTAGAGCCACAGTTGAATGCTTCAAATGTCACAAGATAGAGCATTATAAGTATGAATGTCCAGACTGGGATAAGGAGGTGAATTATGCAGAATTCAATGAGGAGGAAGAACTGTTATTAATGGCTTATGAGGAGAAATATGATATGCAACGAGCAGATGCTTGGTTCTTGGACTCTGGATGCTCAAACCATATGTGTGGAAAGAAATCTCGGTTCTGTGAAATAGATGAAAGTTTCAAGCAACAGGTGACACTTGGCAATAATACAAGGATGGATGTAACTGGAAGATGAAGTGTGAAACTGAGCATGAATGGAGTTACATATGTGATCTGTGATGTGTTTTTTGTGCCTAAACTCAAGAACAACCTCTTGAGTATAGGACAGTTGCAAGAAAGAGGGTTAACTGTGATATTCCAGATAGGAAAGTGCAAAGTGTATCATCCTGAGAAAGGTCTAATTCTTGAGACCAGTATGACAACAAATAGAATGTCTCAATCTCCTATCAAGAAGGGTTCTTGTTTCCATACCAGTGCACAAGATCTTTCACACTTGTGGCATTATAGATATGGACACTTGAGCTATAAAGGGTTAAAAACTCTCCATAGCAAGGGAATGATTCATGGTTTTCCTCAGTTAACAGCCTCAGAAGTAGTGTGCATGGACTGTATAAAGGGAAAGCAGCATCGAGATCCAATTCCTAAGAAAAGCCAGTGGAGAGCAACTCAGAAATTGGAGCTAATTCATGCAGACATTTGTGGTCCTGTCACCCCAGCTTCTAATAGTCAAAAGAGGTATTTCTTATGCTTTATAGATGATTTTTCAAGAAAAGCACGGATATACTTCTTAGTTGAAAAATCAAAAGCTTTTCATTACTTCAAGTGTTTCAAGAATTTAGTTGAAAAAGAAACAGGTTTGCTAATCAAATGTTTTAGAACAGATAGAGGGGGAGAATTTACTTTCATGGAATTTAATGATTACTATCAAAAGAATGGAATCAAGAGGCAATTAACCACAGCTTACACCCCTCAACAAAATGGGGTAACTGAGAGGAAAAATAGATCAGTCATGAACATGGTCAGAACATTGCTCTTAGAAAATAAAATTCCCAAAAGTTTTTGGCCTGAGGCAGTGAACTGGACTGTGTATGTATTGAACAGATCTCCAGCCTTGGCTGTGAAGAACCAGACTCCAGAAGAGGCATAGAGTGGCATAAAACCTTCAGTTGAACATTTCAGAGTATTTGGATGTGTGGCACATGTGCATATTCCAGATGTTAAATGAACCAAATTGGAGAATAAGAGTCGCAAGTGTGTACTTCTTGGGATGAGTGATGAATCCAAAGGATACAGGTTATATGATCAAAATACAAGGAAGATCATTGTAAGCAGAGATGTGTTTTTTGAAGAAGAAACTTAGTGGAATTAGGAGACCAATCACAAGGAAGAGTTGACAGTGGATATGGAATGGGGTGATACAGAAAACAGCACACGAAGAGGAGAGTAAAGCAGATAGTGAATCAAATGAAGGAGGAAATGGATGTGATTTGCCTCTCAATGCAGAAACAGAAGCTGAAAGAAATAGAGAAGGAAGAGATAGACATCCCCCTGGATGGATGGGAGACTATGTCACTGGTGAAGATTTTTCAGATGGAGAAGAAGATGCAGTAAATATGGCTCAGGTTGTTTCAGCAGACCCTGAGACATTTGAAGTAGCAATAAAGAATTCAAAATGGAGGATAGCCATGGATGCAGAGATCAATTCCATCATTAAAAATGGAACTTGGGAGCTTACTGATTTACCAGATGGGGCAAAGAAGATAGGAGTCAAATGGATCTACAAGACTAAGCTAAATGAACTTGGTCAAGTGGATAAGTATAAGGCAAGATTAGTCACTAAAGGGTATTCCCAGCAATATGGAGTGGACTATATTGAGGTGTGGGATGAACATTGTGAGAATGGTAATTGCAATTGCAGCACACAGAGGCTAGAAATTATATCAATTGGATGTCAAGTCTACTTTTCGATATGGAAAGCTGAATGAAGATGTGTATGTTGAACAACCAAAGGGTTATGTGAAGCAGGGCAGTGAACACAAAGTCTACAAGCTGCATAAGGTCTTGTATGGACTCAAACAAGCTCCAAGAGCTTGGTTTAGCCGCATAGAGTCCTATTTCATCAGTGAAGGTTTTCAAAGAAACAAGAATGAGCAGACATTGTTTTTAAAATACAGCAAGGAAGGGAATATTCTCATTGTCAGTATTTATGTTGATGATCTCATTTACACTGGTAATGATGAGTATTTGATGAACTCTTTCAAGAGCTCAATGCAGAAGGAGTTTGAAATGACAGATTTGAGAAAGATGAGATTCTTTCTTGGGATTGAAGTTCTGTAAGAGGATCATGGAATTTATATATATCAGAGGAAATATGCCATGGAAGTTTTGAGGAGATTTGGCATGTCTGATAGCAACTCAGTTGGTATTCCTATGGTTCCAGGACACAAATTGCACAAAGATGAAAATGGAGAAAAGGTAAATGAGACATATTACAAGCAAATAATAGGAAGTCTCATATATATCACTGCAACTCGACCAGATATGATGTTTGCTGTGAGCCTTATCAGCAGATACATGAGCCAACCAACTCAATTGCACTTTCAGACTGCCAAAAGAGTTCTAAGATATTTGCAAGGAACTGTGAATTTTGGTATTTTATATAAAAAGGGAGGGAATGAAGGATTGCTGGCTTATACAGACAGTGACTATACAGGTGACTTTGAAGATAGGAAGAGCACATCAGGATATGTTTTCCTGTTACGTGGTGGAGCAGTTGCTTGGACTTTTAAAAAGCAACCTATTGCTACACTCTCCACTACAGAGGCAGAATTTGTAACAGCAGTAGCTTGTGCGTGTCAAGCTATTTGGATGAGAAGAATCTTGAAAGAGTTAGGATATGTGCAGGGAGGATGCACCACACTGTTATATGACAACAGCTCAGCTATAAAATTGTCCAAGAACCCAGTTATGCATGGCAGAAGTAAGCACATTGATGTGCGATTTCATTTTCTTAGAGATCTTATTAAGGAGGGTGCTATTGAGATGGTGCATTGTGGAACAAAGGATCAAATTGCAGATTTGATGACCAAGCCTTTAAAGTTGGACATCTTTCTCAAGCTTCGTGAGCAGTTAGGAATGTGTGAAGTACCTAAGTTAAACTAGTTGCATCTTCAGAAAGAATGTCTTCTGATATGCAATAGTTTAAGAGAAGGAATGTTAAGTTCGTTTTATTTCTGTTAGAATAAAGTCTTAATAAGTAGTTAGTTGAAGTAATTAGTTGTAATTTCTCAGGTAGTTAGTTGTTCTCCTTTGTAGTGTGTAGCTCTATAAGAGCAGTTTGTATTACAGTTCTTGAGAGTTAGATGAAATACATTCAATTCTTTTTCTCTGAGTTTAACAAAAAGAAAGGGAAGTAGCTAGTGAAACTACAAAAGGTGCCAGAGACACAGATCTTGTTGCATTTGCATGCACCAATTAACAAGTCTTGGTGCAAAAGCAGCGTTGACGGAAACCGCGGCAATTGCCACCAGTGAAACCTTCAAGTTGGCAAACCGAAGCGCAGTTGTGGTCGCTAAAGCACTTCCCTTTAAACCGATGGCTCAGTGAGTCACAGAGCCTTAAGCCTCCCTCGGTTTGTACCACCATTTCTTCTGCATTAGGCCATTAACACACAATTTTAAACTTTTTAAATCCATTTCATATATCAATTACTATTCCTGTTTCCCAATGAAATAATAATATATACATATAAATGCAAGTGGGCATGCACAAGACAAGAGGCTTACGAGAAGCAAGGAAAACAAGCAACAAGAAGATAAGCCCAAATCGTGCCGTGTCCATCGCTAGCTACCACCCACAATTGATCTTCAAAAAGCTGCTTTAATTTCGCAAGTACATGAAGGGAACAGGTTGGTAATCCTCTATTTATAGCGAAAGAGGGTACTGGAGATTTCGAAAGCAAGAAAGAAGTTTGCACTTTAATTTACAGTAATGACGTGGGTAAATGCATCTTTGATGGTAGACAAAATGAAAGAAAAATTCTTGTATAAATATGTCGTCATTAAGGTGATGTACTAGGTGTGTTAAATTATTAATTAATAGATAATTTTTATAATTAGTTAATAATTAATTATTATAATTTGTCAATAAATAAAACAATTGGTCTAATGCATTTAATTTGAGTACTTCAAATTTATGTCAAATTTTCTTCAAAATATGAATATGTTGTTGTGGTGCAAGGAGCGATCGACATGACTTTCCAGATGTAGCAAAAATTGTTACTGATTTTAAGACGGTGCGGTGCGGACATATCTGGCTCGCTTAGAGGACATGAAATTCATTACATGTATCCTGTGTGCTAAGTGCTAACTTCCAAAGAGAAAATTATGTTATTCTTCCTTCTCCACATAGCCATCTCAGAACACAAAAATTGAAATCGTGGAAAGAGGATACGAGGACGTGCGGTGATGACAGTCATAAAAAATAAAGAATATATGATAGTATAAATTAATATTATTAAGTCTTATTTAATATTTAGTGTATTCAACTGATAGTATAATAAAATCAGGTTAAATTATTTTATTTTATTTTAAGTTGACAATTCTATCTTCTCCTAGTACATGATAAGATATAATAGGATTTTTATTTCAATCTTATCCTCAATTTCATTTTTATCACTCTTCTCCCTTACGCCACTACCACCACCACCCCACCATCACCGCCATCATCGCCACCGCCACCACCGCTATCACCGCCACCATCATTGCCGTTAAATCGTCCTGTTGTTGCATTGTCACTGTCGCTACCACACTACCACTATAAGGCTTTATTATTATTATTTTTTAATTATTTTAATTTTTATACTAAAAGATATTTTGGTTTTAAAAAAATGTTATACAATCAATTAATTTATTATTTTATTATCAAATAAAAAATAAAATTATGTCTTATTTATTAATTATATTATCATATTTTATATTATCTTATCATCTTATCTTATATTATATTATCATATGCACCAAATATAGCTTCATAAGCTTTGTAACCTGTCTCAAATGTATGTATATGATAGGAACTGACTGAGGAGTTTCCGAGCTAAAACATTAAAAGCATTTTGGCAAACTTATATATATATATATATATATATATATATATATATATATACAGGTGTATCTCGCGAAATAAGTATTTATCAGTAAGAGGTGATAATAGTGAATTTTGATCATTAAATTTTATATAAATAATTAAAATTAAAATATAAATATATGTGACATTTTTAAGTGATTATCCATGTATAATTGTATATTTAAGATTTATTTCTCTCACTCTCTTATAATAAAAACTATTCTCACTAAATATATCTAATATATATTATGTTTTTCGGAGAGAAATGTTTGTATAAGCACATTATTAATTCTTATTAAATATATATAATGTTTATTAATATATGTATTAATACTTTATTGACTTAGTATATCTGATTGTTTTTGGTACAGTTAATTTTCACTTGTATAGTGAATTATAATTGTGAATCTAATTAGGAAAGAGTATCAGTGAAAAGTATATATTTGCATTTCTGAAAGTGATCAGATTGACAGATACAAACGTTAAACATATTATCAAATTATTGAATATTCGAACTTGAAATATTATGGCTCCTATGTATAAGCAGAGATCTTGAGATTTTTTTTTTCTTGAAAGGATTTTCATTTACTTTTGTAAGACGGCAATTACCTAAGCTTCTTTATAAAACTTGGCCGTATGTTTATGGCAGAGGTTTTTTTTTTTTCGTCTTCTTTCCAGTATATGTGCAGTGTTTACTAAAGGCTGGGACTTACTCACATTGTTAGATGTGGGGGGCATATGCCCCCACTAAAGAAACCATTACTATATGTGTAGCCAATCATTTTATATATCTTCATAAAACCTTAGAAGACCCGCACCCAATACATTGGATAAATTCTAATTAACAAACCGCAACCAATTCATTTATTTCAAACTTCACCCCAATTCTATTCAATATAAAACTATTAATTAGTTCTCTGCTTGCTTGAATGATTTAATTAACGTCTAACACCTAAAGTCCCTACGAACACATAGCATAGAGCTATGTTTGTGTACACAATCAATCTTGGATGACTCACAAGTAATCTCCAACGAGATGAACTAACTCTTATACACACCAAAAAGAAAAATTATAGTTACATTAATACTACCTTTTATGAAAAAGCATAATAGATATTACAACTTCAAGATAGACCAAAAAAAAAATAACACATAAAATAAAAGGATTAATTGCTCCCACTGAATTTTGATAATAATACTACTCTTGTAAGTTGGCACCTGATATCAATAACATTAAAACCAAATATTATTATGCTTTCAATTCATGTATAGTATGAAACAACCTTGGGATCTAGTAGTTTCAGATACCGGAACATGGTCATCTAAGTACATTCATTGCAATATAGCATATCTTTATATTTCATCTTTTAACTGTGTTCTAAAAAATATTGTTGTGAACTAACTTTTACAATGATTTTTAATTTTTGTATTACTCAGAATTTATTTTTTTTATCGTTTCGAGTGGTATTACTGTGTCAGAATGGTATTACTGTGTCAGAATATCTTGTCTATCTCTCTAAGAAAATGGATATTCCTAGAAAATATTTTTAATTCATTTCTTTATTTTTTTTCTTCTCCACTCAGACCAATTATTTGCCTACTCAACTTCTTATATTTAACATGATTGGTGTATTTACTCCAACGATACTATTGTTCCATACTATTATGGAAGAAGGTTTAGGCAAAATATACACTTCCTCATAAATGAATAAAAAAATGGATCTACTTTGATTTGATATTTTGGCTTAAATTCCTTGACTCCTTGATACTCAATTAAATCATCTTTTTTAAAAATAGAATAAATTCTAATAGTCCTATATTTAGTAATTCCTTAACTTTGTGTTTTGTATTGAGGATCATGAAATAAGTAAGAATACTATATCTATGAAAAATACCATTGATAGGCATTTCACTTAGTATAACTGCCCCCAAATTTTTTGGTTTTTTTTAGTTATTATTACTAAATATTATATAATGCTTTTTGTAATGATTAGTATTGTTAGGTTCATATTTTGACTCTTGTATTACTAATTATGATGTTACTATGAATTTTAACTTAACTGATGATTTCACTATCACTTCTTTTTTCTATATGAGCATTTAACTTTAAGAGGATGCAGAGCCAACTAACTAATATATATAATTTGAGTAATAATACTTGTGCAAATTTATATTCACACACTCTCTCACATACTATCAATTTGTTAAATAACATCCGTGATCTCACTATAACTTTTTTTCAAATAGTTTAGATTATACGCATACATCACCTAAACTTTGGAATACTATTTCTTAAGCTTTTGATAAGCAAAACATCTTTCTAAGATTTTATTTAGACACACAGTTCAACTTCTAATGTCCTAATCATGATATAAATTTGAAGATTATTTTTATTTCCTGGTAAACCAAATTTTAAAAATTTAATTAATACCTTAATCCTTTAGAGTAGATCAAATAATTTAAATAATTCAATAACACTTTTGTCCCCACAAAATTCTTGGTCAAGTTCCATTGAAAATGATGGTTGAGTAAAGTCTTTCTCAAGATATTTTCACATTAATATCCTTACTTAAATTCCTTTATCTATTCACCCAATGCCAATATTGTCACTCACGACTCAATTTAAGCTTTTCCCCCCGTTAAACCACAAATAGCTGCTCCTTCTGTATAGAAGTGGAAACAGGTCAGGTTAGGCTAGACTTTGCCTTAAACAGGCTTGGCTTGTATTCCAATTATAAGGCCTGGCTTTTCTTTACATGAAATGTAATAATAATAGATTTTAAGTCTGCAGTCTGGCCTTTTTAAAAGCTTTCACTGGCGCAAAGCTATTTAAAGGCCTATTTTGCAATGAGGCCTTTAAATAGGCTAACAGACCTACTTTTAAATAAGCCAACAGACCTTTATATAGATTAACAGACTTACCTTTAAATAAATCATGTATTACATAGGCTAATAGGCCTACCTTTAAATAAGTCAATATGCCTTTACGTAAGCTAATAGGCCTAAGCCTTAAAATAAGCCAATGGGCCTACTCAAAGCCAATAGGCCTTTGTTATAATTTAACACTCACCTTCTAATTTTATAGATGCTCACTACTTTCTTACTCTAGTCTTTGGTCAATGTGAGACTTGGAGATATACTAAATTGCTCACTTTCTTACTCTAGTATTTCAAGTCCCACATCAACCAAAGATCAGAATAAGAAAATAGTGAGTATCTATAAAAGTAAGGGGTGAGTGTTATAAATATTCATTACTTTCTTACTCTAGTCTTTGGTTGATGTGGGACTTAGAGATATACCAAGTTTCTCACTTTCTTACTCTAGTCTTTCAAGTCCCACATCGATCAAATATCAGAACTAGAAAGTAATGAGCATCTATAGAAGTAAGGAGTGAGTGTTAACTTATTATTTTCATTCTAATAAATATATTACGTTAAATATATTAATAAATATGTTATTTCTATTATAACTTATTAACTTAAGTTTTAATTATTGACTTTTATTAAAATTTAATTAAAAAATATATTAATATATTATAATAAATTAATAATTATAATTATAATTTATAATTATTATAATAATATATGTTATATTATATATAATTAAATAGGTCAAGTCAGCTACTCTGAACAAAAGCGCTTATTAGATGGCCGAGACTACTTTTTTTAGTTAAACGCTTTTAAAAAGCTCTCTACTAACTTGTTTAAGAAACAATTGGTCAAAGTCGTATAGTAAGTAAAGTAATACGCCAATTTTGACGCACGGCTGGCCTATTTCTACCCCTACTTCTGTATTTAAATGATAGTAACTTATTTTTCTTATAAACTTACGTATTTATGCTAAACTTAAATTGAATCATGTGCCATAATAAAATGTGATCAAGTTCCAGAGCGGAAACGCAAAATTGTGGCCAGCACAGTCGGATTGCGTACATTTATCAGGGGAGAAAAGGCAGAATTAATTGCAAATTTTATGGCCTCAATAAAATTTATTACACTTCAAATTCAGCAAGAAAATCATAGTAAGTTGATGATCCTAGTTGCTCCACCACACTCATCAGATAATTAAAGACAGAGGCCATATAGGATAGGACACGATATGATGAATCAGTTAATGCTATTTTATTTATTAATTTATTTGTCATTGATTTTATTTAATATTTAATATAAAAGCTGTGTAGGGGTCTTCTTTCAACAATCCCTCGTGCAAAAGCAGCGGCGACGGAACCCTCGGCATTTGCCACCGGTGAAACCTTCGTTCCTGCAGATCTGCCCACAGTTGCCGTTACTAAAGCATGCACCCTTGAACCTGTGGCTCTTTGACTCGCATAGTCTTGCATCTGCTGTCTTCACCGCCACATCTGCTCTCATATCCACCATTCATGAAATTAATTAATTAATCACACATCGATCACACAATAGAAAAAGTTCATCAGTTATTTTATATAATATATTATTATGTGTTCAAATGATCAAGCACGTAACGTAATTAAACGATGAATCTTACGAGCAGCGAAGACAATGAGAAGCAAGAACATAAACCCAAGTGATTTCCTCTCCATGAGTACCTGTTAACCCACAAATAAATTGCACTCAAAATGCAACTGTAGAAAGAACCCCAGTTTAGAAACAAATGTGGCTAGCTAGCTCTTGGGGTCGTCTTAATTATATAATGGATTATTGAAGGGTGCATAACGTGTCAGAGAGGCATATAAAGAAGCAGGTGACTGTGCAAAGATGGAGATCACTCGGCCTTGAAGCTTTGAAAATGGGACACCTGTTCCGTGAGTGACATATGAACAAGTAAGCAAGAACTGATCATTTCAAATGCGACAATCTGATCGAGTTCTGTGCTTTAGTGAAAGTGAGCGGAAACGATATGGGTTATTGTGGGGCTGAAGGAACTAGTTAGGGAGGGTCCTATTTACCTTACAGTAAATATGGGTTTACCTTACAGACCTTAATTGGTTGCAAGGGAAAATATCAGTTTCACATGCAAAGCTGCCACGGTAAGCTAGCCAGACATGTAACTCCAAGTGAAAAACGACAGAATGAATGGCCACATTTCTCGGTGCCTTTATAGTGTAATGTATGCTTCTTGGTACCTTGAGTAGATTTAATTTTTAACTCTTTGTTGGATATTTTTACTTTTCAGATTATCTAGTATAAGTGAATTGACTTAACTAAGTCGTAGGTGGGGATGAAAAAAAAAATCTATATTCAACGAATTTATGTAATTTACTTGCGATGAGATAAGTAATGAGTATCCGTTTAATAAATAAGGATAACGATGGAAATCACAATAATACACATTTCGTAGGTAATTATAAACTTGCAAAATATATTTTTCATGTAATATATTATATATATTATAATTTTTTCCTCTTTTACTATATGAGATAATATATATATATATATATATATTATTATTTTACGATGAATTTTTCTATTGAATTAACTCATAATGATAAAATTTATTGAAATAATATATTTCACTCATGTAATAATTATTTATGTAGATTAATTATTACAAAATATAAGTGAATTTGTTACGTTATTTGTGATATTCTTTTAATTTAATAAGAATCTTAGAATGTCAAATAAAATTATGATATGTGATGTTATTAAAGTGTATTTTATCTATGTTTTATTTTTGTAATTTTTAAGATTTTAATGTAAATTATTAAATATTTACAGATATTCATCGATACCTGTTTATCCATGAAAATCATAAATAAATATCCACGATAGGACGAAGGAAGGTGGGGAAAGCAATACCTCCTCTCACCTCGCCCCATTGACAATCCTAATGGTAGGATATGAGGATCCAATTTTGTCTAAGTACCTATAAATCTTCATTGAGGCATGAATGTCCTTACCTTGAAATATGGCAACTTTTCTTCTTTCTAAACTTAATAGATCTTTTTATATGAAAAATTCACATGATAAAATCTGGTCAATTGTCATGTGAAAAGAAAAATAGACATAAAAACTTATAATTTAAAAAAAAACTTCATTATTTATAATTTTTATGTCTATCTTTTTCTTCACATGATTTTATCATATAAATTTTTTACATGAAATGATTTTTTTTTTTTGGTATGAGGATACATTCTCCTCAAACTTATTGATATGGAATTAGCATTTCAGCTCTTCCATCCAGACCCAAAACGGAAAGGGATCACCAGATCTTACTGTGTCCAAGTCCGTCCATGATTTAGCCCATAATCAATTGAATTTGGGCTTTTAAAACCAAGGAGCCCATGGGCTTGCTGTGATGGTGTACCTTCTGCAAAGACTCAAGCCCTTTGCCGAACCCGGAGTTATTTATATGGGCCACATTTGAAATTTGCAACCTAGGACTAAGAGCCCAAGCTGTGCTACTCTTCTTTCCCTTTGCGCGACCATGTCCTTTTCTTTTTTGGTGAAATTTTGGTTTGATAAACTGGAAAAAAAGAATAAGAAAAAGAAAGGGAGGAAGGGAAATCGCTAGATTTTTTGAACTAAGTCATATAGTTGTCATAAATAGAAGCGACCATTATCATGTAATTGTCACACATATATTTGGGTAGTGAATCTAGTGATACTTGTCTAAATTTCATCCTTATAAACCCCCTCATAGTCTCTGAAGTTTTTTTTGGGTACAACCTCATAGGCTCTAAAGTTAAGAATACTCATACTTATAAATGATTAAATTTTAATTTCTATAGAACTCTTTAGGCTAATATCTTGATTATATTTATTTATGATACTTTTATTGATATTTTTAGATAAATTTCTTATAAATAAAGTCATAAAAAGAAAAAAATATATACTAGAGTTAGATTTAACTTTGTTTGTTAAGAAAAAGGTGTTTCATCAAATATCAAACTAAACCGAATCAAACTAATTCATATAAGTTTAGTTTAATTCTCCAAATAAAAGCAAATCGATCAGTTGCAAAAATATAAAAACTGATTGGTTTGGTTGAATATTTTTTCTCTCCAAATCGCAAATGCCCAGTAGTATGTAATTGTCAATTATGCATCCGTGATAACGTGGCTCATGGGCAATTGCAGCTCAAGCCACATCCCTGAACATAAATAATAAAAAAGAAAGAGAGAAAGTATAATATGAAGTCTCACTCTCAGCACTTGGTAAAGCCAATTAGTCAACTGAAAGTGGCACTTGGTCATTAGTCGAAGTTGCCTTGGCGTTTATGCTGCTGAGTGCTGACACTGCATCTCTTTTTCTTCCAATCAGTCTCCTCTTTAGTCATAACTCATAACATCTTTGGAAGGCATGCCTTTGGCTTTACCCCTTTACCTTTACACTTTCCTTGATCACAGAATCATTTTTTGTCATTTCTATCAATACTAGTGAACAGCAAAATTAACAAGTCCTACAGTTATAGACTGGACTATTTGACGTATCATTTTCAACTTCAAATATTCCCCATTCAAAAATATTTAGATCGGAATTGGGTTCCCCTCAATCCGATCATGCCTTTCTTTCTTTTCTACTTTGTTTTTATATTCTATTTTCTTGGAAAATTTCTGTTACACCCAAAGATACAAAAATAATTTTAAACTTGTCACTTCACACAAATATAAATAATGTAAGTAGATGACAGGCTAGAGAGAAATGATTGTTGCAAGGATTCTAAAAGATTTTAGCTCTTAAAAATTAGAAAAAAAAAGTTTAAAGGAAGTTCAATTGTCATATAAACTTATGAAGAAACTTATGAGCAGCGTCTCTATTTATTTATATAAATAATAACGTTGTTCTTGATTGGTCAGTCTTGATCAATGATGAATAAGTACCAAAATGTTTTATGTCTTTACCTAACTAAAGAAACAAAAACATTTCTATAACTTGGCTGCCTCGCTGGTCTAAATGATGGTCGTCCTCCTCGTCCAGCACTTCATGCCTTAAAAGGATCAAAAGATTGTTTGAAAATTGAAGGCAAACAGGTACATAAAGCATATTTAAACAGATAAAAAGCTAGATAGGTAAGAGTAATCAGTGGGCTTTATGATGAAATTCGGTGCAAAAAAGTTAAAGTAGGCACTGTACTGCTGAACATTGAATATGTTATGGGGCCCCTGAATGTCTTCTTATTTGTCAATTTACACATGGGACTTGTTCTGCCATGTCAGACATATATGGAACTCAAAGATTTAGGAGTTGTCAAAGCTAGTTGTGAACACGGATCGATTCATCTATTTGGATCCAGTTAATTTGAATTAAATTATTTTTAAATTAGATTAGATTGAGTTATGTAAAATTTAAATTGATATTTTATTAATTCAATCTATTCTTATATAATATTAACAAATTAGATTTACTTGATCTATTACGGGTCAATTCATTCAAATTAGATTAATTTAAATTATTTTAACACTCTAATCAAAGCTGGGATTAAAAAGGAGTACAATTTTACTACTAAAAACATATGATAACTGAAAAAAAAAACCACAGCATATGTGTAGAATTATAATCTGACCAACTATCTTACAATATGCTGATGGTACTTGACTTGTAATATCGATTACTGATAAGAAGAATCGAGCATAAATATAATAATTAGATTAAAATTATTTATAATTAACCAAACTCTTGTATTTTTTACATAAAACATAGTTAATCCATCTTAATAATAAGAAATTTTCATTTTGAGCCTTTTAAGGAACCTTGTGCCCTAGCCTCCTTGCTAGAAGGGTATGTATAAATTTTAATTGCAGATACTTTGGTCAATGACTTCTTGGCATAACTCAACAATAAAATATTCTGAAAGCTATCAAATTGAAGAAGAAAACAGGGATCTTCAAAATTAGTACTCCACTACTTTACAGTGGTGTTGATTCCCTGCTTCAAGTCATAAGGGATCCTAGTACTTGGTACAAATTTTGTTTAATTAGAAACAGCCAAAGAGATTTATATATAAAATTTGCTATCTTTTTAAGCTCCTTAACAAAATTTACGAGTCCATGAAGCAAACGGGTTGGGTTCAGTTAGTAATAGTCAAACTACGTTTGCTTGCAAAATTTATGTTCGATTCCTCCTGTCATTAATTCTCTTTTGGTAGACAAGTTGTAAAAATCTCAGTAAATTCTAACCTTAAAATGTGATACACTCTCTCTTCTTAAAACTTAATGTCCAAAAAAAATAAAGAAGGCCATCCAACTAAAGTGGCAAATAACGAAGCTGATCTAACGTCTAAACTACAATGTGACATATTATAGAAGTCCAGAGCCATGATAGATATTCATATGACCTTTTTTCCCCTGGTGGGAACACGGATCATGACAGCTCTCAAACACATATCATGCTTGAGTACAGACAGAGCGACAGAGATAGAGAGAGGCCCCACCAAAATTTTCATGATATATATAAACATACAAATAGAGCAATATGTCCTCCCTAATATGGATAAGAACAAATCAAAGATACCTTCCAATACGAAAAATGGACCTTGATATTTATCTTCAATAATAACAGCAACAATAAATAATAGTAAAAAAACACAGAAAGAGTATATATAATTATATATGATTGAACACATAATAATGATTAAAAATAACAGGTTTAAAAAAGAACACTTTTTATATTCATATGAAGAGCAGGAAAATTCATCTTTGAAGCTCAGGTATCTCGGTGGTAAAACTGAATGCAAGAGCGTAAGCAACCAATTTAGGTACTGCTCTTCTCCTTCCCGCTTGCACATATGTAATGATATTCTCAGTCAGAGGGGGAAGGCTTGGTCTTCAAGCGGTACAAGAGCTTCTTCTTCTTAGAGCTTGGATTGTCAATGGTGAGAACAACTTTCCCAGGTTCACCAATTTTGTAACTGTAGCAAAGCACTGGTTCTTCTGATGAAGCAACCTTTCTAGCCTTCTGGACAATTACTGTATAGCTTCCATCTGAGCTTGGCACAAATTCTGCACCATAGCTTACTTGCCACCCTATTACTCTGACCTCCCAAGAGAGTAAGCATTTCTGCTGGTTCCCAAGGGAAAAAAAAAAACTGCAAACTGTTATATCATATATATTAAGGCAAACGCCCAACAAGCCTCTACTCCTTGTAAATTGTAATCACAAGCTACAGTGTAGGATTTAATCACTACACGTGGTTTTCATTGTAGAGTCAAGTCCTTTATTCTATAACTGGCTTCTATTAATAATAATAATAATAATAAAGTACAGCTTAAATATGCAACCCTGTAAATGAATCAACATCGTCAACGTCAACATCAACATCATTAGGTTATCCAGACTATTAAAGAGATTATAGGCTGTTGAATTTTTTCTTTCTCTCTTGGACTTTTATTCCTACTCTTGGACATACCGCCTCTTTCTTTTTCTCTAAAGTCTTTTTTAGGTTTCATAAATCCTTGTTAAATGTTGAATGCTCTTGATTCAACATAAATTTCCCTAATCAATCATTATGCGGTGAAATTGAAATATCAGACAAATCTTATATTGAAGGTTACTTTATTGTTTTATACAACCTAGCTAATCAAGCATCAAAGTGGTCCACACATATTTTATTGGTTTGCTAAATGCTGGAAAACTACAACTTAGCTAGCATAGGAGAAGAATTTTGGCTCTTAGCAAAATTAAGAATGAAATGAAATAAAATTCAACCATTCCCAGATTCCTAGCAACACACAGCTAAGGAAAGAAGCTTACTGCTTTCTATGTTTATTTTCATTTTTTTTTTACAATTGGAGTGTGTTCCTTCTATGTTTATTTTATTCATTCCTAATTTACTAATCTATGGTGTATTTGCTCCTGAATTTTTCTTCTCAGGAAAATAGGCCTGCACAGTTTCTTGCATAAAATATGAGACTTAAAAAAACAATAAATTAGATAATATTGAGAACCGTGGAATCCTATGAAAGATTCCCCATTCCGATGCTGCATTCTTAGGATTCCCAAAACCAATAAATTCCGACAAAAACAAAAGGAAAACCCACCTCAGTAACAGGAAATTCCACGGTATGTTTTGCTGCTGGCCTTACTGTGATTTCTGTAACAGCATCGGTATTTCCAAATTCCCCATCTTTGCTTAGTCCGCCATATTTGACCGGAAGTTGCTCTGGAGCTATGTACCTGAAGTGCAGAGAGAGTGGCAAATTAAAATTATCCAAAAACATCAAAGATATGGAATAACCAAAATTTGAATCTTTATGTCTTCACCTCAATAGGGCCTCTGCTGATTTGGAAGGCCCTGCAAATACAAACTTGCTTTTGGTTCTCTGAGTAAGAAAAGGGCTTATCATACGATTCACTGCCAGGTACCACCATGGCACATTGATGAACACCTAGACCCCAAGCAGGAAAAAAAAAAAGACTTTAAGATAAATTTGAACACCCATTACACATTTAAAATTGTATGCAAATAATGTATGATCAAATTGAACAACAGTACCTGTTTGGCTACAAATTCAGGATAATTGTCTTGAAGCAATTGAAGGGCCTGTTTGGTAGCATGTCTAAGTTCCCATTTCCCAGGTCCAGGAGAATTCTTGAGATCATTGACCTGAACAATGGTGCATATGCCACCAGGGTTGAAATCCAATTTCCTGATACTCTTCTCCAGGAACTGAATTCTCCATCTCAGGAACTTCTGCCTCTTCTCCTCATCAGAAAACGTTTTCTTGTACAACTCTTTGTTCTGAAACTCCCCATATATGTTGTAACACACGGGGTGACCTTCCTTATCGAGTCCATGCATGTACACCACCTTCTCCAATTCATCACCCAAGTTCTCCTCCACCAACTCATCGATTCCAAACTCCTTTCTCCATCGAATTGTGTTCTTGATCATGGAGAAAGCTTCCTTGACTTTGAAATCTCTGGCACGCAGGAACTTCAAGAGAATCACATCGCTTCTTTCATCTGCAAGGAGTGGCACACCCCAGATGGATACTTGTTCGGGTGGCAATGACGGTGAAGCTTCATCCTTGATGGTTTCCTTGGCTTCAGCTTCGGACACTTTCTCTGCAGGTGGTGGCTGTTCTGGTTGAACAGAAGAAGAGACAGCAACAATGGTCTCTTCAATAGCCTCCACAGTTTTTGCTCCATCATCATCTATAGATGAAGGAGCAGCCGCAGCCACAGCCACTTTGTCTTCAACAACGACCTCGGTTTCTTTCACTGCTTCCTTCTTTTCTTCCTCTGTCTTTGTTGCAACTTCTTCATCTGTTTTTGTGGGTTGTGCAGGTTCAGCAACAGTGACTGGTTCAGAAGCCTGTTCCTGAAGGGGTTGTTTCTTGTCATCTTCCTTGTTTTCAGCAGCCACGGTAGGTGGCTTTTCTTCTTTGGGTGGGGCAGAGAACTCGTGGTTGTTAAGTGCTTCCTGAATGAGGTGCTTAAGCTCTTGAAGTGCCTTGTTCTCATTCTCAGGAAGATCAGAAAGTCTGGTGCTTTCTTCCTTGAAGGAACCCGATTCAGGGATTTTGTCATCGTTGTTGTCACCATTGGGTTTGGAGAGGTGAGTCTCCAGAGTCACAGTCTCCACAACGGGCTTCAAGGGCTTCTCCTTCTCTTTCTCTGTCTCAGTATCGGGAACAGTAGCTGTTTTGTCAGGAACTGGAACATCAGATACCACCACTTCGTCCACCTGCACCACTGCCTCTTGGGTTGTTGTTGTTGTTGTTGTTGCGGCTGTCTTTGGAGCCTCCTCAGCCATAGTTGATGATTATAATGACGATGATGATTATGGCCAACAATAAGAATAATGAATCTGAGCTGAACAAAATTTGAGGATTAAAAAAAAAAAGAGAGGCAAAAGAGAATGAAGTATGAAGAGAAGAGAACTGATGGTGAGAGAGAGGGGTTGGAGGGAGAGCAGTTATAAAGAGTAGTGGTGATGGTGATGGTGAGGGTAGGGATAGTGATGAGTCATGAGTGAGTGCAGAGGAGGAGGAGATTCTGTTCGTGTGTTGTGCCAGCGTGGAATTGGAAGGTGGATACCAAATGGCAAATGCAAAAGGTGGGACCTGATTTATTCGAGAAAGAATTAAGTTTTAAGTAAATTTTGTCTATTTACTATTTAGTTGCTTAAATTAAATCAATTAATATTTAGATAATTATATAAATTTTTGTATTACATAATTATTTTATATTAAAAATAACAATATATTATTTATTAATTAATTTAATCTATACAATTTATATAAACAAAATCTATACATTTATTTCTTAACTTATTCACAATGTATGTGCCCATTGTAATGTAACGTTGTAATTAGACAAATCATCGGCGGTTTTGCCGGCTACCCGTATCAATCATCCAAGGGATGGGCCTACCTACCAGTTACCAAGCCCAACTCATAACAATTCCAAGCCAACTGTCCTATCCGTTTTTCATTTCATTCCATAACATTACTTAATTATTATTATAATTATTAAATTAACAGATCATTTTATTTGTAAAAAGTAAAAACGGTCCTATAATTAAAATACACAAGCTCAAAAGAGGGAAAGGAAACAATAACGTTAATAGTTGATGTCATTGAACATTCACCTTGCCTTACCTTATATACGGTATTCCTATTACCTAAGGAAGCGTGCGTGCGTGCGTTGCATGTTTCTGTTTTGTTGTCACTTGTGACTTTCTAGCTGTACCTTCGATTGCATCAAGGCCGTTAAAGTGTTTTGGTTAGCCTGGCCCCCACATGATGATGTGGAGATAAAAAATTAAAAACATTCCATTAGATTAGATGTTGTGTTTCAGGAATCGGGATCCTTCTTAAGCTTGTCTAGTGAGCTCAACAATACACCACCACATGGCGCTCTTACATCTGGTCTATAACATGCTGCCCATGGCCTAAAGAGGCCCAACCCAAAACGTCACATTGGATTTACTTTTGAGGCCCAACTTTCAAGGCGTAAGAGATTTACTGTGGATTCCTTCTAACCATGAGTCCATGAGCCCAAAAATGAATCATATTAGTCTTCAGTTATTGATTAAAGAAAAAAGAAAATAGGGTAGTAAGTTATGGATTATGATCCTCTCTTTTTAGATGCCAACAGGAGGAGAACTATTCCTTAAATCTAGACCTTCTAATTTTTTTTAAGTTTTTATTTATGATTGAAATTATAATATGTCATTGTAGTTAAAACTCACAATTTCACTTATCTTCCCTTTACTTAGTTGTTATTTTTTCTGCCTCCAACAATGAACTACCTTTCTCCACTGTTGGCATCCATCATCTTTCATCCTCCTTTCACCCTTACTCCCTTTCCAACATGAGAACCACCTCCTACCCAAAGATTTCATCCTCTATTCATCAAGATCAATTAAGAGACTCACGCCACAATGGAGAAACAATAATACCCACTCAAAAACACTTTTTAGTGCAAAAAGGGTCAAAAGGGGAAGGCTCTTACTGTCGTGTGGATTACAGGAAGCTTGGGGCCATGGATTTAGTGACTCAGACAGCAGTTGAGGGTGTCGCTAGCTCTATTACAAGTAGTGGCTTGATAACGACAAGGAAGTATGATAGTTCGTGGCGGATGTGGCTAGGGTTCCTATTAGAGTTGTGTTGGTGTCTTCTTCGCTCTTGAGTTGCTAGTTGTGTAGTTTGTTCAGTTTTTAGGTTCGATGATGGGCTTTGAGTCGCGTTCTAGTGCCTATTACAAGAGTTTTGTTATAGTGGCTATAACAGTTGAGGTGTTGTCGTCGAACATGGAACCCCGCTTGTCACCCTCCATCATCATTCTAATCTAAAAACTACCCTAACCCAAGAATTTGATCCTCTCTTCAACGAGCCCAAGGGACATGGAGAAAGAGAAAATGTGTTGAATGTTTTCTCATCTTCTCAATGAAAGAAAACACAAAAATATATTGCCAAGTTCATTGTTCACACAAACCCCCATAAAAGCCCCTTACCTAAAAAAAAAATTCAATCCCAAAAATTGAGTAAAAAGGAGTGAAACATTGGCATGGAAGTTGTTGCAATGTTACCTGCACGATCACCCAAGAGAATGAAAATCATCAACAACAATAATAACTAAGATCAAAATTTCTCAGCATCCTCAACAACAATAACCAATGTCTTGTTGAGTAATAGATATTTGGGCGTGATGGTTCAGTGTTTAGAGGCTAAAAATAATTTGGGGAGAGATAGTAAATAAAACAATGAATTTTGATAATAGTGATGTGTTATAACCTAAACCATTGATGAGAGCATAACTAAAATGTATGGTATAGATTTAAGGAACAAGAGACTCTCTTGTTAGTGGCTAAAAGGAGAGGATCTTAATCCTTAAGTTATAGAATACCACGTATCAGGAAGTTAGAGAGTACAACATGAAGCCAACAGGGCCTTTTATACGTGAACTTAACTTGACCAACTAAAAATAAATTCTTGCATGCTCGTAAAGGTAAAAAAATTTCTTACTCCAAAAGAATCTCAGTCATAGATTTTAATAATGAAAAAGGATAGAAAACAAAATTGGAGAGAAATGAATAGTTAAATCTCTCTTGGAGCTTGTACTTTGAGAGGATGTATAAATTTTCCTCAACGAAAAGTATTACAAGTTGCAAATTATAAATAAATTAAATAGTGTCACCTATTTTAAATTTTTTTATTATGTTTGAAAATTATTTATTTATATACAAAATGTAACTCAAGTAGTAAGCAAGTTTTAACTCAACAGTTAAGAAGTTTTTGAAATATCAAAGGTTTGAGTTTTCAAGAAAACACTTGTCAAAAATAAATAAATTCACTAGTCCAAACAATTATTTATCACAAAAAAGATGTGAAAAAACATCATAAAATTGAGGAAAATATATTAATTATAATAATAATAATAATAATGTGTTTAAATTTTTTTATCTGAATAATGTGTTTTAATTTTACACTAACAATAACTCAAATTTAACATTTTTACCTATTGGAAATAGAAGGTTGCGTTTATAATTACTGTCCATATATATTTAGATATCAATAGTTACTTTTGCTCCCTTGTAGCCCTCTCATCCCCCTCAAGTTTACCTACAAACTTAATTAAAATAAAATCTATACTTATCTTCTTTTCATCTATTTATCAACGTATTAATATAAGTCAAAATTTGTTTTAGGTTTTTCAAATGTTTTTAAATAATCTTAAAACTGAGAAAATATAGTTATAGTAAGCAAATGTCAAGTACTTCTCTCCACTCTAATAAATAAATATAAGGTAAAATAATAATTTTTTATTCATAACATTAGTAAACAAATTTTAAAATTAATTTTAGTCACTGGAACAAATTAACAAGTAGCATTTTATTATTTTTGTGATTTAGTCTAAATTTTAACTTTTTGTTTTTGTACAAAAGGATGTTTGAACAGAATCAATTCTCTTACTTAATGAATAAAATAATGTTCTTACTCTGTTATCATTTATCACTTTTAATAATTAAAGGGTTAAATTCAGTTTGCTCCTTTAGGGTTTGGGCTTGGAACAATATCATTGTGCTATCCTATAGTTTCAATTTTGTCATTTTGCTAACATATGATTTAATTTTATTAACATTTTTTTTTATGTCTTCAACCAGAGTATCACTGTAGGTATTGTTGTAAGATTGATCCTTCAGATATTGTTCAGATTAAGAAACTCTTCTATTAATTATCTTTTTCAAGTTTTGAATTTTGATCATTTTCTTGAAAGTACAACTTTCTTATGACCTCACACAATACTTTGTTTATATAATATATTTTCGTTAAATTTAAACGATGAAAAGCATTTTACCAGAAAATTGATTTAAGTAAGTTGGAAGCAATTTTTTAATATGCTTTTGTGAAATTTAAACTCTTAGCATATTTATTTTTTTATTACAGTTAAGTAATGTTTAGGTCAATTTATACATACATGATTAATCTATTTTTTTTATTTAATTATAGATAAATTATCTATTTTAAAATTAGAGGATTCACAATAATAATTATTATGACTCGACTCCTAAAAATTAACATAACTATTATTCAAACTTATGACCGGACATAATTATATCATTATATGTCAATATAATACTATAACTAAGTGAATTGGAAACTGTATGATAGAATGATAATAATGAAAAAGATTGAGGCCCTTAGCACAATTATGAATTCTTTATAAGCTTTGTCTAGCATGCATACTGTTCATTGGAGTGCAAGCACACTCTTTGAATTTGAGCCATTGAATATGATCAATAATTAATTAATGGCTAGAGTTACTTACTTAAAACTTGCTGAAGAAGTTAAAGTTCATAATTTATTAAATACGATTTGCCAAATAGGAAAATTAGTAGGGTCCAAAAACAGTGTCCATTAGATTTCAAACGTTATGATCTGAAGGTTACAATTAAAAGTAACTATTAGGACTCTAACAAATAATTATCAGTAAAATGGATTAGTGTTGGTAGAAACCTTAAATTGAAATCGCGACCTTGCCAACGAAGCCGCGATCGACTGAAGGTTGGTGGTGTTGTTGAGTAGGCGCAGCCGCATGGAAGGCGTTGAACTGAAGCATGGTCGGATTTGAAGGGAGGCGTGTGCATGGATCACCACCTTACAAAAAAAACATTTTATTAGATAATTATAATATAAAATAAAAGTTAAAATTTAAAGAATAAAATTTATCACATGACAAATATTAATATCAACAAATTATTTTGTTAAAAAACTTAAAAAAAAATAAGTGAAGTTCATTAATCTCATCTTCACGTGATTTTGATAGTTAAATTGTTACTAATACTAGATAATTAAAGTTTTATAATTATAAAAAAATATTTTTTAATTATTAAAAACAAAAGATTATTCATTTTTCAATTTGTCTCACCGTCTTTTAGACTCTTACACAGCACAACAAAGGCTCATAAAGATTAAAACATAACTCTTCATTCATTCTCTTTATTTCTCTTAATCAATTTTATTGTTTATTTATGATCTCAACGAAAATGAGTGAGCCGTAAACAGAGAAGTTATAGCTGTACAATAGGAATTCACTGACTCAACAAGTTTAATTTGAGGGAATTGAGTCACAAGCATAAAAAATATCTCGTCTTCTTAACTTTGTTGTAAGTTTTCATCTCTTATTTCTTAAAATCATTTATCTAGTATTTTATTAAAATTATGTCTCCAACTACCTTATGTTTTAATTTTTTTTTTGGTTTGATATTTTGCTAATTAACTTTTATTTTTACTTTTAATTTATTTTTATTAGTTTGAATTAATTTCATGTCTTATTATTAATTTTTTTTATCTATATCTAATGCACATATTATTAATTTATATTTTTTAATTATCTTTTTATTAATAAATATTATGATATAATTTGATAATATGATTCACAAAGATTCCTCCGCTAAACATTTTTTGTATCCATCCATACTGAAGCTTCGTTCTATTGTTGCCACATCAGACGGTGGAAAATGCATCTTGTGAAGTGCTTTATTAGGTTTGAGACCTGCAATAACATAACCGGTTTTTATATTTTGATAGTCTGCAGGATCATTCTTCCATGACATAAGCACCATACTGGGTACTCTGATGGGGGTGAACTTCCCAGCTATTATTGCCTTCAGAGTCCAAACCCAGCCCCGGGACCCAAATTCCAAAACATGGCTAATAACATTATTAATAAAATAGGTAATAATATGTAACATTATTAATTTGTATGCGCATTTTCGTAGAAAAATAACATAGCATTGTATAAATTTAGAGGCAAATTTAATTTAATAACATAAAAATATGTGGCTGATCTTAAATATTTGTTCGGTCTCCTAATATCAGAGAGAACCTCATTTTTTTGTGGCTGATATTCTTGTACAATGACAGTAATTTCGAACAAAGAAGAAATAACAAAATGGACACACTCACTTTCTTGTCAACAAAAGGCGGACCCACTCACTATTTTTTTTTTATTAAACATAACCAGCTTCTAAAGAAAAATGACTTCTAATAGCAGATATCTTAAACGACACTCATGCTCCATAACATAACTGAGCGGAGGACGAGTGTCCTTGGTTTGTGATTTGTGTCACCCAAATTCACGTTTAACCTGTTCTAATGAAATTTTGTCTTTTTATAAATATATTTGATTATTTGTTTGAAATCAACATTAAACTCATTTTTGTCTCTAACTCACATTTGTTTAAAAGTATGATTTTCTTACTTTTGAATTATAATTTTGTCAATTGAAATTTTTTATTTTTAATATTTATTTTGTTAAATTTATTTTTTTTAAAAGCTTTTAAATATAAATTATGTTATTACAAACTTATTTTTAATTAAATTTAAATTTATAAAACTAAATTAACTCAAATTTAAATTTATAAATTATAATCTAAACACATAAATAGTAGAATCAACCTTCTTTATACAAAGGACTCGGAGAGCAGGGAGACATTCTATCCTATATATCTTCATTGAGGGCTATTTTAGTACGTATCTCCTTTTTTGAGGCTATACTAGCTGGGCTATAGTAAATTTTGAAAATTCTCGATAAACTTTTCATGACAGTTTATTCCCGTATATATCATATTAAACGAATCTTTCCTTGTGTAAAGCTCACATAATATTTTCTTCATTAACTCGTGTTCTTTTTTATTTTATAATGAAATTTCTATAGCATGGCAACTCCTCTTATCATTGGTCTAATCAACTGAGATACTTTAGCATCTCAATAATAATAAACCATGATCCAACGGAACATGGGACATTCCATATGCAACTGAAGTAAAATGCCAAAAAATACAAGTGATCCAAAAAGTAAAGTAAGTTCTTAGACGTATTACCTGATTAGATAGGGAAATCTCTAAGATGAAAACTAAAATTCGCAAGGCATAGAAAGCTATTTTTTTTATTAAAGTATTTTTATAGATACTGTTATAAGATTAATTCCTTAAATATTGTGATTAAAAGACTTTCTTAACAATTATCCTATCCAAAATTCTAGTCTACTTTTATAAAATAGCTTATCACCGCATCCAATCTTTATTAATAAACTTCCTTTTATTCATATTTGGTCATATAATTAACTTCTCTTTTGCGGGATTTGGATGAAATAGGTTAGGATTAATTTGGAAATTTTATAATAGGTGTAATTGGAAGAAAGTGATAATGAAGGTGGCTCAATTAATAAAATTAAATTGCATCAATTCAACGTTTTTGAGTTTGATTCTGGTGATGGTTCTTTGTTAGTAGGCCATTCATAAATATGTATAAGCAAACGCTGAAACTAATGACGTGCTATGATTTTAGAATATGGCAATCTCTTCCTCTTAGTTTTTAATTTTTTTTTTATAAATTATACTTAAGATTTAAATATTTGAAAATATTTTTCTATAAAGGACATGATTGATCACAATAGAATACGCATAGGAACAAAACAGCAACGTACAGGAATATTCGGTAAAGGATACAGGCTTGGGCAATACTGGTGTGAAAGACTACATTAAGATTATGTTTGGTGCATATGATAGTATAATATGAGATAAGATAATAGATAATATAAAATATGATAGATAATTAATAAGATAATACATAATATTATCTTTTATTTAATAATAAAAAAATAAATTAATTGATTGTATAATATTTTTTAAGACCAAAATATCTTTTAAATAAAAGTTTGCCATAATTAAAAAGTAATAATAATAAAGCTTTATGATGGTGGTATGGTTGTGGTGGTGGTGGTGGTGGTAGTGGTGATAGTAGTGGTGGCGATGGTGGTGGTGGCGGCGGTAAGTAACCATGGTGGTGGTGGTTAACGGCGGTGGTAGTGGGGGTGGGGGTAGCAGCGGTGGTGGCGGGGGGTGGTGGGGGGTGTGCGATGGTAGATGTGGTGATAGTGGTGGTGGTGGCAAATGGCGGCGGCTGGTGGTGGCACAAGCAATGGTAATGGTGGTGACAGCGGTGGTAGCCGCGATGGCGGCGGCTGGTGGAGGTGGTGGTGATGGTGGTGGTGTGGCGTGGGAGCGAGCCGGTGGAAGGCGTTGAACTGGTGGTGGTGGTGGTGGTGGTGGGCTACAATGGTGGTTGGTGGTGGTGGTGGCGATGGTGGTGGTGGTGGCGACCTTGGTGTAAAAAAAATATGATGATAGTGGTGGTGGTGGTGGTGGTGGAAGGAAGATGAGTGATAAAAATGAAATATAAAAGTTGAGGATAAGATTGAAATAAAATACTATTATTATGTCTTGTTGTATTAAGAGAGAGATAGAGTTATCACTTTATAATAAGATAAAATAAATTAACTTAATTTTATTATATTATTAGTTAAATATATCAAATATTAAATAAAACCCGATAAGTATTAACTTCTATTATATCTTTTTTATACGATACACCAAACATAGCTTAATTTAGTATTGGAAAGGACAGCAATGGATAATAGTTGGAAGGGATTAAGGGAAGTATAAAATTGGCAAGTTTAATAGATAAGATGCTTTTAAGGTGATAGCCAATGGTAGGTTGACATCTATTTTTCAGCGTAGTGAATGTAATGAATGTAATGCAATGCTGTCCTTTTCTTTCCTTATATTGTGTGGGGTATGTCATATGTGTCACTGTGTTGTTCAATCTTTCTTTGTCGTGATGTGATTAAACTAATCATACTTTTCTTTTCTTTTTTTGGGACTTTTTACTAAACTGCACTATTATTAAGTAAATTATTTATCAAAAATGTTATTTTTTTTAACTATTTATCAAATTGTCATTTTTTTAACTATTTATTAAATTACCTTTTTTTAACTATTTATCAAAACACCAATTTTTTTGAAATTATATACCAAATCACAATTTATGACCGACGCGACATTTTAATGGTTTCTGGCCGTCAGGAATGGGTGAACGTAGATGGCACAAGATCCACGCAGGAGTTGTAGCCATAACATATAATAGGGATTTACGCCATCCTACGTGACAGCGTCAATCCCTATTGGCGGAAATTTTAACTAAAAACGCCAATTTTTTAACAAGTAAGCTTTTAAAATTAAATAATTAAATAAAAATTAATTAAAATACTTAATAAATATTTATAAACGTTTATTAATAATTCATACTAATTACGAAATAAAATATATAATATAAAAAAAGTGACAAATTGAACTTATGTTAATAATATTGAATATTATTTTAGTTATTATGAAGATTTATTAATTACATAACACATATGTTTATTTTTTTGTTATTTTTTAAATTTTTTTTAATTTATTGATCAATTTAAAAACGATTGAGGTATTAATTATTTACTTTTAATTGTCTTTATGTAAGATTTTTAATAAATTTAAAAACAATCTAATCAAACGTATCGTATATCTTATTATCAAGTTATTGAATATATTTATTTATTTTGACACAAATAATTTAAACAACATATAATAAAAATTAAATGGTATATCTTGTAGAAGAGGCGTATCACTTAAATGAATTTTTGTTGAGTATGATTCTGATGATAATGAGTAAGATTCGATCCGAATAATCCCTATATCAAATTTTTAGTAATTCAATTAGTAAAATTTCGACGTAGCTTCCCTAAATGTTGATCTCCCCAAAAGCCAATGATCCTGTTTAATGCAACCGCTTACTACAATATTTAATAAAATCCAAAACAGTCTCCATATATAGTGTAATCTAATTAGTTCACGAGAATATATTCTCAATAGTATTTTACACAAAATCAATAAATATATTCTCTAAATGTCAATGAGATGGGCCACATCGAATCGGTGGCTGTGAGAGATGGTTCGGAAGAGGACATCTTGATGGGTATGGTGGGTAACCTGGTGGTGGGTAGGATATGGTGGGTAACCCCGACCTGAGGGGTAACTCGGTGGCGGGTATGGATACGGTGAGGGGTTTATGGTGGGTATATTTTGGTGGGCCGAGTAGTCTGCAGGAGGTCATATGTAGCAGCTTCCAGATCTTGTGTCGTACCAAGTAGCTGGGTCCTCGGGATGTCGAAGTCGTGTCCGACCGCCGCTAATCCTCTCCTCCGTCTACGCCGCGTTCCTATTGGCTCGACTCTTCCCCGAAATGTCGTCAAGCCGGAGCGCAGCCCCATCGTAATGCGGTCATGCTCCCGCAATGAGTGTAGGATTTGTGTAAGCGACAGTGTCGGTAGTTGAACCGAGCAAATACTCGCAATGTCTCGCCTAATAAACATATACAATTTATGTCATTATATCGAATACAAAATACATATAGTCACTAACAAATTAGTAAAGAGCTTACCGCATTCCCAATAGATGCGCTCGTGGGAGAAATCCAACATAGCAATTCTTTTATACCAACGCATGTACTCGTAACGCGAACCGAGGGGTGCGACAAACTCCCTTAAGCTTCTCCTACGACTATCCCAGGTGGCTATATAAACAAAATGTGTAGCCGGCCAATCCTCATCATGCTTAATGTAACCGAGTGCAATCTGTTCGGAGCGGTCTCCTGGAATATCAGGTCAGACCAACCGGCGCATGACGCGGTTATGAGAGGGACCACCGCTGCTATGTCCTCCTTCCGCTGTACGTCAATGGTTGCCATATAAACCGAAAAATGAGATGCACAAAACATTAAGACGGCATATGCATAAGAAAATATATCAAAGGAATGTAAACAAAGACATACCTCATCGTTTTCAACTGATCAAGAACAATAATATGAAAGGACGCCAATCACCACTCAATACTTTATGCTTACGCCACCTATTTGGTAAATGAAAGTATAACGTAAGTATTTTTATTAACAAAGCATGTCATGAAAGTAATGTAAAAATATGATGGCATAGAAACTTACTCCCATCCTAGGGATATCTTAACCACGACCACTCATGTCGTAAAACACATAACATCATGGTCGGCTGAGTGAAGGGGCAAGCGAGGGAATCCTTACCACGCCCGATTTGATGCATGCACCTCCGATTCGCGTTTATAGTCCTTTTACAAAGCTTCTATACAGTACGCCAAATTTTATACGTCCCAAGAATAAAGAAAGTCCTCCAACAATGGGAGGAACATCAAGTGCACGATTACCCGAATGATCGGGGCATAAGAAACCCCCAAGCAAGCGAAGTATGTAATGTCGTGCACGCCGTTGCACGTCTCATCATCATCGTCCTCATTTGTAGTAACACTCGTATGATTATGTCATGTCAATGCGCCCCGGCCTACGAGCGAGGGAGTCTCATCAATCCCTAACAACCGAGCACACAACCGAGCCAATCGTCCCTTTATGCGTAACGCCGATTTAATCAATGGGAAGACCCGATATCATTCCGATATCCTCCAACGTAATGGTGCACTCCCCGGTCGGCATGTGAAATGTATGCGTCTCTCTCGGGCGCCATCTTCAACCAACGCAGATCGGGGAGTGATCAATACCGCAATAACCCATGTGGGCAACCCCCAAGAAACCACCGAAGATAAGGAATAATCGAGCGGGGGGTCCATATGTTTCGTTTGAGCACGTCTAACACGCAGTGTCGGTCCTCATGTCCCCGCCATACATGCTTTGGGAAACATGGTACTCCCCGCAACTCCAAAATCGAGCCGTCCTCCAGTCTGGGTTTACACGAATGCCATCTCCGTCAACCGTATGCCAAACATTAACAACAATTAGTATGATCCTATTATTTTTATAATAAAATATGATATAACCATATGATAACTATACAAGAATATAATATGGAATAATTAAAGATAACACCGACAATCAACTAACATATATAGGAGAATAGTATTCGAATACAACCGCATAGATTGGTGATACAAAACAATACAACTCATAAATACACATCATTACTAATTCAAGATTCTCGAAAAATGAAAATAGGTCAAGATCAACTAGATGGGCGCAGCTTGATGGCCCACTCCATCATCCCCAAGGAACTCGATCCGACACGACAAGTACGAGAATTATGTCCACGTTGATGGCATCTTGTACATTCTCCGCCCCGCTTCGCGCCAATCCATCTCATTCCTAAGTCGGGTTGATTTTGGTCGACCTTTGGATCTAAGCAATGCACGTGGTGGCACCAAAGTGGCGTCGGGGCTATACCATGGTTTAGCCCGACCGGTTCAAAGTCAAACTCATAGGCCCTATAAATGCTTTCCATCCTCATAAACCCTATGAACAAGTTCGTTTAATGGGTCAATCACACCGAAGCACACGCAAAGAAGCGCATGCGAGCAAGGATAATGCAATGCTTGAAACACCCCAATCTTTCCAGGTTCAAAGTATAAGAAAGTCCACCCCGTTGTGTTACATATTAAAAGCCTCTTCAACCATGAACTTGTGTTCTCTTATTGTATACGAACTTGGTGTGAAAGTTTACTCTCCATAGCATAAGTCATCACTCCTCTGGTTAAATTAATGGGAATAACAATATCAAACCATAAATAGATGCACGTGTGAACAACAATGTGTTTGTGGTTGTACTTAATATTGTAAAACAATATCAAACCTGGTTCAATGTCGTCAATTTCGAATTTGCCTCGTCCTTTCTAAGGTTGACAAGTTCTACTAACTTCGTATATGTCAATTGAACCAATGCGCTATAGGTAGATTTCTGCTACCCTTCAACACTCCATTAATGCACTCGACAAATTGGTAGTCATATGACCGAATCTGCGACCACCATCATACGCCAAACTCCATTTTTCTTTTGGAATTCGTTAATCCAATTTGCCATCTCCGTTGTAACTTTAAGCTTCTCTAGCCTAGCATCAAACTTTATCGCGATTGGTTCATACCGATACATCGAATAATTTGGGTTAGTATTACAACCTAACTATTATTAGCGACAAAAATTACAACACAAAGAGAAAATGTAAAGTACTGTGTTAATCAAAAATCTTTTCAACTCATTGTTCTGAAATTTGGAGTTAAAATTGGAACCAATATCCGTATCCAAAACATGATATGCATTCGAGGTCGCCATCCAAGATTTTCATTTGCCATTGTAAGATGCCTCGATGTCGATCGAGATCAAACACAAGCCCTCTTGTTGGGTTACATGCAATCTCAATAAGAACCAACTCCAAGCATCCTTTGTCTCCCCTCATCCACAATGGCAAATGCAATAGGCGAGAGGTTTTCTCGTCTCCATCTTGAGTTGTTGCAATCAACAACTTATGACGATACTTTTTGCCATACAAATGAGTGGCATCAATCTGAATGATGGGCTTACAATATCGGTTAGCCAACCACACATGGTCTAAATGTCCGAATAACCGACAAAAGACTTTTTTAACGATCGAGTGTATTCACAAAACATTCCTCGTCTTGCAACTCCACCATGCCTTCCATGTCTCTCTCATGTGGCTCAATCCGGGCAACACCTCATAAGATTTGTCCCATCCCCAAACACATTCACAATAGCCATTTGTTTTGCCTTCCAAGCCTTTCGATATGAAACTTGGTAACCAAATTGACTTCGAATCCGTTCAATAATTAATGATACGGGTGCATCGGGTTTTGTTCGACTAACTCCAAAATGCAAAGCTCAAATGAGAGTCCAACTTCCTATGATCTAATGACATAGATGGCTTACGCAACTATGAGGTCCATTATATTTTGTAATCTTTATTCGACCTCCTCGCTTTGTATGGCTCTAAGTCTCCAACTACAACCTTCGTCGAAGTTAGGGCATTTGCGGTGAATCTTCGTGAATCGAGTCTTCAATATTGTACTTTGATGCCCGTGAATGGAATATTGTTTGAGAGCTAACTTCACGAGGACTTTTGATGGAAATCAAGCCAACATAGAATTCATCACCCATGCTCCAAGTCCCACGAGTGTCTAACTCAGGCAAGTTATCGGTTATCCAATGCATCCCGGCTTAATTTGAGAAAACTGGTGGAAACACTGACACAGGCATAAATATGGATTGAGGAGCATCGCAAAGGAACCTAATAAATTTTGTTCGGCATCAAAGTTTTACGCCTCTATGTCGAAGTAATAAAATTGGCAAACTTGTTTTCGTCTTCACTTGACTCCCATAGCATCTCTTGGGTTATCGGTTCAACCATTGCACCACCATAAGGATCATATTGCATGACTTAACTTTTAGAGCGTACCAATGAGATTCGGTTTCACCAGGAGCTTCAATGCTTCTTCTGCCCACTTGTTTCTACCTCCACATACAACTCTATGTGATGCCATGTTCGGAGTTTGATGTGTCACTATCATGTACTTTAGATCATCATCGTCTTCTTTGTCGTACCCATCTCCACGATTAAATTGCTACATCATACTTTTCTGTTGGTTTTTGGTGAATGATCTTAGTTTTCAACCCATCCAAAGTCATGTCTTCACAATTTCCTCCGATTGACAACGATCATACATTATCCCATAAGTAAATATGCACATTTAGCGATTTTGTCATGTTAACTCCAAACAATAATTCAACGATTTGTAGAGAGATAAACATCAATTACAATATTCAATACGCGTAAAAAAAAAATTCTAACCTCGAATATCTTGAATTAAGCTACATTTACTAATGTAAATCATGTCAAAGATATATATCCTACTAGATTACCTATAAATTAACTATCTATATAATTTAAATTACATATCATACAATTTCATTATTCATTAGTCAATACAAATATTAAACTACAATAATAATACATTATAACTAACACTAACTTAGTAAAAAAGTAATCAATAAATAATAATTAAACTATTTAACTATTGAAAGAAATACTTACAAAGGTGAAGGAATATAATTTAAAGTACAAACAATGATCCCGACACCACTTCCGTAAGAATCGAGAGACTTGAGTGTTTAGAGAAGAAAAATTTGTAGAGATAGTGAAAAGGAAAATGTAGAATGTCACGCACGGGAAGGGGTGGGAATATATACTTAGGGTTACGCCACCCTTGTTGGCGTTTTTTGTATTACGCCATCAAGAGCGTTTTTTTCTAGGCGCAACCAGGATGCGTCGCGTGGATGGCGCATCCACGTAGGTTCTTGGCGCGTGGTGTTAACACAACCTACGTGGATCGCATGTCATCCTACGTTAGATTCTGCAGTTGGCCGTAAACCATTAAAAAATGTCACGTCGATCAAAAGGCTATGCTGATTTGGTATATAGTTTCAAAACAAATGACGTTTTGATAAATAGTTAAAAAAAAAGACAATTTGATAAATAGTTAAAAAAAATAGTAATTTGATAAATAGTTAAAAAAAATGACATTTTGATAAATAATTTTACTAATAGTGACAATTTAGTAAAAAAGTCATTTTTTTTGTGATGACTTTTCTTTTCTTTTTCCTCCTTGACAACGATGTAATGGTTAAAGTAACGTTTCCTTTTTGTTCAACTCAATAATAACGAAAGAATAACAACTGGACGCGAAACTTGCGCTCTGCCAACAATTGTTATTATAAATATTGAATTTATTTTTATATACTAAATATTGAAAGTTATCTCATCAAGATCGTTAATACGGTCACATCACAACTTTTTTTTTTGGGTACATCATTTTTTTTATTAGACCCTATTAGGCCTAAGAGAGGTCTTATTATTGAGGTGGAGCTTAGGATTTCCACTGGAAGTCAAGTGAAGGAAAAGGAAGAGAATGTTTTATCAAGAGGATGCTCAGCTCCTCACCAAAAATTTGCAAGCAAATATCCCACAAAAGTAAACTAAACTTACCGGCACATAGCAGAATTTTTACTTCTTGCGTTTAGTGGTAGTTCCGCTCATGAGTATTTATGCGAAATATAAATTTGATATATTAAAAGTAGTAAAAATTATAATTTAATAACACTAAAACTTTGTAAAATATAGGTTAAGATACCTCCTAATTAATTAAACTTAAATCATAAGTTCAAGCTTGTTCTAGGTGATGGATTAGACCTAGCTAGGTCTGAGGATTAGGAAGGCTCATCGGAAACTTATGAAGAAGGTGGTGGCGAGGGCAACCATATATATAGGCAGGTTAGATGAAAGCTAGAATCGAGGGCTCGGATAGTAAGTTCAAGTGTTTGGGAAAAAAAACAGAACATGTCAAACTCAGGGACCCAAGCTTGCTTTTAATAAGGACCTGTCATGCTGGAGTTACGGGGTTGTTCGTCGGGTTAGACTTTCGCCTGATCAGAATGAATCTATCTTGGAGGTGAGTCATGAGATCGTTACTTGTCGGGGATAAAGGCGCCAATTCTTATCACATTAATCACGTGTAGAATTGCCAACCTAACTACTTACTCAAATTTGGTGAGATCAGAGCAATCCAGAAAGTTTGAATCAGCCTTCCTAGGTTGTCCTAGGTCAACCATTCGAGATTAGTCTGATCAAGTTCTATCTTAGTCGGTGACAAATCGGTGGATACAAGATGTGTAGAGGCTTTAAATAAGTCGGGGAGCTGGTCAGCCCAATACGATTCAAAGCCTATTAGAAATTTTTAATAATTGATCTTGGCTTGTTATGGAGTTAGTAGATGAATTGGAACTGACATGATTCAGTGAGATTGGAGATGGTGTTGAAACTTGAAAGCTCAATTCTCTTCTAAATTAAAATTCTCTCTTTTTTTACACGTCCAATGCACTAAAACAAAATTCATCGCTTGTTATGTGAAATAGTGTTTCAATTATTGTTTATATTTCATAAAATAATAATTTTTGTTTTATAGAAAAATAATTAAGATGAAAATTATATTTTAAACCTTAATTATGTAGAGATAGAAATCAATACGAGAAGGTGGAATTGACAATTCCACGTAACTACGAATAAATTTATCTTTTATATTTTGATATTTAGCATTAGCAATCATAAAGATAGTTACATTTTGTCTTTAAAATGTATAAAAAAACTAAAAAAATGAAAATGTTATTCTATCATTTTTAAAGTTAAATATTAAAATAAGAATGATATTTTATTTTTTAAACTCATTCTTATTTTTATTTTCACTCTACAAAATTTACTTCTATTTACCAATCATGCCTTAAAAAGATTACTTGCACGAAACTTTTATCACTTTTAAAAAAAATCATATATTGGGGTGCAACAATCGGGACCCCTTGGACCTTGGTGTTAGATAATTAAGAATGTTACACATGGGAACCATACTTACTATTGATGGGAATTGAAGGACTGGTCCATTTGTAGTTATAAAACAAAGTCTAGACATGCGTTGAGGTTTTTGGACTGGACAAGACTGCAGATATAATATATATTTTACGTTGTATATTTCAAAGTCGTTTGTATTGTTACTTTAGTCCGAAATCAAAAGAAGAGTGAAGAGATCAAGCAAAAATAGATGATAGAGGAAAAAATAGAAAAGAGAAGAGAACGATGGAGATAATAAATGCAAGCAAATAAATGATTGACTAATGAGTAGGATGGACATGAAGACCTCGGAGATGGCACGTGACTCACAATCACCTGTGGTGCAAATGCTTTACTTTTCACTTAGATTGAAAATAATTTATAAATTAAAGTAACATGCACCGAGTGTAAATAGTTATACGGATATTTATTAATATTTTGATGTTTTATTTTTAATTTTTAGTTAAATTATTCTCTTGATCCTTATGATTTTATTAAATTTTTAGATAGGTTTCTAAAGTTTAAATTTTTTTAATAAAGTCTTCATACTTTTAAATTTTTTAAATAAGTCTCTAATGATTGATGGTCATTAAATTTTATTAATGAATATTTACAATAATCATCAAATCAATCTATGTTGCTATTATAGGTTTTAAGAACTTAATTTGAAATTTTTATAATTATTGGAAATCTAATTGAAATTCTATTTGAAATATAGGGATTTATTTAAATATTTTATGGAGACTTAATTAAAAACTTTTAAACTATAAAGATTTATTTCAAAATTTAATAAAATTATAGAGATCAAAAGAATAATTTAATCTTATTTTAATTATTAAAAGAAAGAAATAACAATAATTTATTTATGTACATTAAGTAGTAACTAATATCATACTGGTTTGGGAGAGAAAAATTTTAATATAATTCTGAAATATAATAAATGCATTCTTTAGAAAAAAATATTCACCATTAATTTTAAATAAATTTACATAAATTTTAATTCATTAATTTAATTTTAATGATTAAAATTTCCTAAAAGCATGTATATTTATTAGAGTTTTGTGTGGCTAAAAAAATCAAAATTTTTTTTAATAAAAATAAAATATTTAATACATTAAAAATTAAACAAATTTTATTATTTATTTTGTTTTCGTGAAAACTTAACTTTAAGAACGTGGAATAGTCTTTCCTCGGGAAATGAGGTCAATCAGCCTATCACAGGGTCGCGACAGTGGCGCTCCATGTCGGCTGCGGCTAGCGGGAACAAAGTCCGGGTGGGTGATATGAAATGGTCAACGCGTTTTCTACATTCTACAATTTTTTTCAGTTAGTTTTTTTTATTTTGTTTCTTGTCTATCAACGGTGTTGGTTAATCTGGTTAGAAAAATATTTTATAATGGAGTTAATTTTGAAAGAAGTGTTTTCTTCACTTCCTTGTATTACTAATAAGAAATAAAAAAAATATCAATGAAAATGACATATTAATCTTTAAAAGCGTATCTAGCTTGTACCCTTAATTTTTTTAAAAATGATACTCTTACATTATTTTTAAAAAAATATTTTTACATTATTTTTAAATAATTATGATTAAATAAAAAATAAAAAAAATATATAATTAATTATATAAAAAATAATATAAAAAATGATGTGAAAAAAATATAATAAAAAATCACACTTGTAATTTTTTTGGTCAGTGAGAGTGTATATACTTCTTCAAATATATCTATAAACCACAAGTGACCCATACCCTTAATTTAAATTGTGTGTACTATAGAATTTGAATGACAAATTTTCTTCGTTTTACACTAATAAATAGGATAGTATAGAAATTACATTCATTACATTAAGTGGTTTTTAATAATGATATTATCATTGAGTATTCTGTAAATTATTAATTTATTGGTGAAATGATATTATTTCTACAACATTCATTATCAAAATTAATTATTGTTGCCTAAGGTTAATCTTCAGAAAGTACGTGGGAATATTTAGTTAACGACCAAAAGTTAATTACTATTGCTTTATGAGTATGTTTGAGAAAGTTGAAAAAAATAGATTATGTTGTATAATTGATTATTGTAAAAATTAATTATAATTAAAATCTGTTTTTGTTTGAATATATTATTGTAATTTTAAGATAATCTATTTCGTAAAGAATTATTGGAATCATTATAAAAATATTTCTTTCATTAAAGTTAGTTATTTATCTAAAAATAAAAACTTTTTATGAAAATAGTTCATACTATAAGTTTATGTTAAAATAGTTTTTTATAAAAATAAAAACTCTTTTATAAATTAATCTAGATACTTAAATATAATTAATTTTTTATAAAATAATTTTTTTAAAAATAATTAAATAAAAAAATTTAATCTTTTTCAAATAAACTCTATGTAATAGATTCCTAGCAGAAGTAAACCAAGTAATTATTAATTAAATGGATGAGTGGTTTTTGGGTTGAGGGAAAGAGGCTGTTAAATTATTTTTTATTTAATTTTTTAAAAGATACCTTATGAAAATGAAAATGAAATTGAGGAATGAAGCGAAAGGTGTCCCCTAGAGCAACGGCGCTGCTTGAGATCCAATACCAATGGCATACCAATACCAATACCAATTCCAATTCTGAGTTGCAGAGCTCAAAAGCTGATGCAAAAAACAATTAAATAATAATAACAGGGGAAACAAACAAGAAGAAATTAAGGTAACCGATGGCGGTGACTAACTGGATTCAAGCTGGTCCTCCTCCTCCTCTTGCTCATGCTCATGCTCATTGATTGGATCCCAATGCATAATATAATATAATAATATACATTTTCTAATGCCTTCTCTCACAGTCCCACGTGCACTCTCCTCTTCCTCACTCACCCCCACTCCCACTCTAAAATGAAATCCTAAACAAATCTTCATTAACCTTCTCTCTCTCTCTCTTTAGAACCAATTTTTCAGTGAAAGCGACCTCCTTTACAATACCCTTTTAATCAGAGTGCAAAATGGTGCTGTGATTCTACGAGGGACTTGCATGCCAATTTGAGTTTCAAGTTTCAAGTTTGAATCCATCCATACCCACATAACTGGTATCGTTGTTCAAGTTGAGGATTTGATTATGGAAAAGTACGAGGCCGTCAAGGATTTGGGAGCTGGGAATTTTGGGGTGGCTAGACTCATGAGGAACAAGGACACCAAGGAGCTCGTCGCCATGAAATACATCGAGCGCGGCTACAAGGTTTTTTTTTTTTTTTTCTATTATTGAAGTTTTCTTTTCTCTTTGTTATTCCTTCCTTCAATCTTCAGATTTATCATAATCACGTTTTGCATTTGGGATAATGATTAATAATGAAGGATTTGTCATGTAACTGACAATGAGCTTAGGATCCAGTGAGCTTCTGATTTGTGAAAAGTGAAAACCCAGGAAGGGTGTTACATATTCATTTGCCACAATTTCGTTGCATGTGATCTAAAAAAAATATAGGAGGGAATAGAAAATTCAATTATAACTGTTTGTGATAGTTGTTTGAGATAGTTATGAAGCAGTTCCTTCCCAGAGTTAGTTGTTTGTGATTAGAAGTTAGAACTAAAAAATTATTACTTAATCTTTGAGTTAGCAATTCCAACATATGGCTGGTTCATTTCCTCCATATTGTTTGGGTTCTTCTGAAAAGCCAAGCAGGCTAGAACAAAGGCTCCTATCCTCCTGTTTTCTTCCCCTGTTGTTTTTTGATAAATGAAAAGCTATTATTTTGACATCTGTGATTCTAAGTGTTTTTTTCTCTCTCCACCCCCCCTCCCCCCAAAAAAAAATAATAATTCCAGATTGATGAGAATGTAGCGAGAGAGATTATCAACCACAGGTCTCTTCGGCACCCCAATATAATTCGTTTCAAGGAGGCAAGAACTTTATTTGTTTACCTGTTGGATCTCTTTGTATTGAGTGCTCTATTTAATTTATTATGTGCTCTTATTTCAATGGGATTTTGATTTTTCAGGTGGTTTTGACCCCCACACACTTAGCAATAATAATGGAGTATGCAGCTGGAGGAGAGCTCTTTGAGAGGATATGCAATGCTGGCAGGTTCAGTGAAGATGAGGTTAATAACTTAACATACTCTCTTAGGATTTTCTGCTTTATTTCACACTTTTGCTTTCAGTGCCATTACTATTGTAGCCATATCTCATTTTTCCCCCCTTTGAGTGTTCAGGCTAGATATTTCTTTCAGCAGCTGATATCTGGTGTCCATTACTGTCATGCCATGGTATAATCATGCTCAAGTTCTTTAAAAAATATAGGACTTCCTGTAGTCAGAAATACACAAAGTGAGAACTTATGCTTTTACTTTTCTTTTGCAGCAAATATGCCACAGGGATTTGAAGCTCGAAAATACCCTTTTAGATGGAAGCCCTGCACCTCGCTTGAAAATTTGTGACTTCGGTTATTCGAAGGTACTGAAATTAATACTATCGAGTTTAAAGGTTCTAATAATATTAGCATTATAGCTCTGAGTGTTTCTTATTTGTGGTGTAGTCATCTTTGCTTCATTCGCGACCCAAATCAACTGTTGGAACTCCAGCTTATATAGCACCAGAGGTTCTTTCTAGGAGGGAGTATGACGGCAAGGTAATATTTGTGCTCTACATAGAATTGGTTCTTTTTAGTGGGGATGATTTGTTTTATTTCTCTTCATATATAGGGGGGATGATTTGTTTTATTTCTCTTTACACCTTACTCATTTCTAATTTTGGAGCTTTGTTCCTGTGATCATGCTACCTGGAAAGAAGTAGATTTTGACTTTTTGAGCCTTTTAGATGCATCTAATTTATAAAATATAAAGGACTTGTTCACTTATGAACCAATATATTAACCATTGAACCATGCTATTACTGTTTGTCTCTTCTAAAAATTGTTTTAGTTGGCTGATGTATGGTCATGTGGAGTGACTCTTTATGTCATGCTGGTTGGAGCATATCCCTTTGAGGATCAGGATGACCCTAGGAATTTTAGGAAAACAATTCAGGTATGTTATCCTCGCTTTGAATACTGATTTTCATATTGTTTCTTATGTTATTATCTCATCATTCTTATCTCCATTTCCTGACCTTTTATGCAGCGTATAATGGCTGTTCAGTACAAAATCCCTGATTATGTTCACATATCTCAAGATTGCAGGCACCTCCTTTCTCGTATATTTGTTGCAAATCCATTGAGGGTATGTAATGATGTTCAAGTAACTTTTTTTTTTTTTTTGGCTATTCTTGCAATTTGGATAGACTGTCTTGTCATGTCATTTCAGATCATGTATGCCTTGTCTCTATTATGTTCTAGAAGTATACATTAGTTGTTGTATTTACCTGTTAACCCTTTGGACCATCATGTCAGTGAATAGAAAATAATCAAAAGAAATTTTGCTGGTAAAATAATCCTTATTGACTGAAAGCTATACCTAATGAGAAATTCTACACCTAACCCCATTCTATCTTCATCATCTGGTACCCTCCTGTTTACTTGATAGGTAAGACTCAGTGTTTCCACTTCTCCTCTTTTGTTTTAAGCCACGGCATGAATTTGGTCTTCTTTTCTCTCCCTTGCGCTGCTTTCCATCTTACCTTGCTCAGGGTTTATATAGGAGTGTCAGGACATTATGAAATTGAGGCATAAACAATTTGAATAGAAGTCTTATCATATTGTAATATTTGAATATAGAGAACTTTAGGTAGTTGTCTTCTGAAATTTAGGTGCCATATATAGACTCTGAAGAATAATTTTGCTGGCTATTGGTTGTATTTTTTAATAATAAAAAATTGACAGAAACTTTTGATTTTTACTTATATTCCATTCAGTCCTTATTAATCAATTTACTCGTATAGTTTTACATCTATATAAGGCTCCCTATTCGGATGCAGCTAATATTGTGTCTTGAGTTCATTCTCCAGTTTCTTTGATACATACTCAAAGCAAAAGACATGATTTAAAATGTGATTTATGTCAAACAAGATGCTTTTGAAAATATACTTAACTGCATTTGAAATTAGGTATCAAGATCTTGTTTATATCAAGCTAACTGCTAAACCATGTTCTCTTTATTGTTTACAGAGAATTACTCTTAAGGAAATTAGGAACCACCCATGGTTTTTAAAGAATCTTCCAAGGGAGTTAACTGAATCAGCTCAAGCTATCTATTACCAGAGAGGCAACCCAAGCTTTTCTGTTCAAAGTGTGGAGGAGATAATGAAAATTGTGGGTGAAGCAAGAGAGCCTCCTCCAGTATCTAGGGCTGTCAAAGGTTTTGGCTGGGAAGGTGAAGAAAATGAAGGGGAAGATGTGGATGCAGAGGTTGAGGAGGAGGAGGAGGAGGATGAAGAAGATGAGTATGACAAGAGGGTCAAAGAGGTTCATGCAAGTGGAGAATTTCAAATCAGTTAAGCGGTCTCATTCTTGTGTATTTGTTAACGTATTAATTTTATGCTAGAAGTCACCTATTTATGTGTACTATAATTTATAACAACTACTATAAACCTTTGAGGCAGTCTAACTTATGGCACTGTTCATATAACGTACAACACCATGGACGCCATGTATGAGAACAGTAGTTCCCTGATTACATTCTAAATTACTCATCCCTGTTATCACCAGTATAGTTAAGCTCAAAATGCTTTTAATTTGGAGCAGATAGTTACTACTTACTAAGAGTTAGATGAAGCAACGGCCTCAGCCATGTATTGTGCCTAAAGTTCTCTTACTTAGCCGGCTGGCTTACTTGAAGAAAAATGTATAAAGGGTGGGGGAATGGGGCATGCCCTCACTTGAATCTAGAATTAGAATCACAACAACAACAACTAAGTGTTTTTCTACTGGGTAAGGTCAGTTACATAGATCAAATAACATTATTGTATTCTATCATAAATCAAATTTTTAAAAATATCATTTAAATTTATTTTAATCGTTTCACCTATAATTTTTCTTGATCTCCCTTTACCTCTAACTATTAGATTATCTTCCATTTGATCTACCCTCCTTACAAGGGTTTCTAAGGGCCTTCTTCTTACATGTCTAAATCAACTAAGGCGAGATTTTCTCATCTTTTTTACAATAGATATTATCCTTACTTTCTTTCTAATGCATTCATTCTTAATCTTATTTTATCTTATATAACTACATGATGCGAAATTTGTATTGTTGCAAAGCCAAGTACAAGTTATCTCAAGTAATAAATTCTCGAGAGTCTGAGGTCCATCCACAGGGAATTGATGAAGAAAATTCTTTGAGATATGAAAATGATTTGTCACAACGATAAAAGTGATAAAACTTGTTCACAATTAAAAAAAGATTTGCTTGGGTTAGGAGATCCACTCTTAGTAAGTAAATTAAGGACAATATTAGTTCTTTTTATAACTTAATTAGAATCTACGTATAACGGAAGTTCCAATCGGAAAATACAACATTCAAAATTCATTTAAGATTATATATGTAATTATATTATGATTCCTTTAATTATCTACTAACACCAACACTTGTAAATAGGTTCAAGTATTCATTGTGCCAATACCTTATCTATAACAAATCAAGATCTTCACTTTATAAGGAGGGTTTCTAACGCCAACACTTGTAAATGGGTTCAAGTATTCATTGTGTCAATATTTTATCTACAACAAATCAAGATTTTCACTTTGCAAGGAGAGATTCAAAATTAATTGGAAATAAAATACAACACATATAATGACCAATTGATAATATAACATTCAAGCATAATAAATAGATTAATCTAATCTTATTTTATTACTAAAAGCCTCAAACTTTCACCCAACAAAATGGGAATTAGTTACTCATAAAAAAGAGGGAAAAAAAGAGAGAAGAAGATGATGATGAACATAATTTCTATTTAGAACAAACGAAAATTACAACTAGAGAAACAAATAATACAATAATAAGATCTTGATCTCTAAACCAAGATGATTCTAATGAGCAACCAATGATGCCCTTTTATAAAGCATGAAGGGCACACAATAGCAAGAGAGTTGTTTAATAAGTGGGTGGATGAGTAGAAAATGACAATAGAGTTGTTTAATGAGTGAGTGGATGAGTGAAAAATTATTTCCATGCTTGTCTCCCTGCTCAACCAATTCAGCTGTCGTCACACGACTATAACTCTGTCATAACATCACCTATTGTATAAGTGGTCTATGAAAGTTAAAGGGTTTTGTCTCAGCTTTCCAATGTCACCAGTTTCAACACAATCTGACTCCTACAACCCAAGATATGGCCCAATCTTTGCACAATATTCAGGTTCCAGCAACAACACCTCTATTCTGACTTCTAAGTCCAATATGACCTACTAGACATCTGATTCAACTCTCGTGTTCTTCATAAAAGTTATAGATTTGGGTCTTAACTTTCATTTGGGCTTAGTTTGGTGTCAATTGAACTCCTATAACTCAAGAAATGGGCTTATGAGTGCACAGAGGTCAAGCTGTCAGGATCAGAATTCTGACTCTTGCTTCCACTTCAATTTAAATTATCCAACCGTGTGATTCATCTCTTGAGATATTCATGAAACTTATAGAGAATTGTCTTAGGTTTCCTACAAGACTAGAATCACATCAATCAAATTTTTGCAATTTAGATTATAGCTAATTTACCGAACGTTGCCAAATAGACAAATTAAAGCTAATTCATGCAATAATTTCTTCAATGATCCAATTAGGCTCAATATCATAAAATGTGACAAAACTAACTTAATTAAGCCTAATTGAACCTTAAGAAGCCCACTGAGAGGATTATTAAATAGATAAAAATATTGCTATCATGAAACATCCATTACAACATCCATTACAACATCCTCATGTCCGTGACATTGAGAGGTACTTTTTTATCGCCCAACATTCAGTACTATACAACATCACGGATCATATACCTACGTGGTAAAATTTACCCTTAAGTTTGAGAGACACTTTTTTATCACAAATAACTCCTAAAGCACCCCTCTATTTCATCTATCCAACTTGAATTCTATGGTTTATATCTCCTTCTATCTCACAAAGTATAAAAAATAAAAAATATGCTAGTGTGCTGAAGATCCTTGCATCCTCACATACAATGATATATAATGTGTTGGTGAGGTGCCTGTTTCAGATCAGATTAAGCAATGGATCACATTGATAATGAATATGTTACACGGAAACACTATAAGTCAATATTAAGAAGTGAAATTATGAAAAATGATTGATCCAATAGTGATTTGTTTATATAGTGTCATGAGCTATATAACTAACTCCTAACAATACATTATCTGCATAACTAACTTCTAACAGCTACCTAATTTTACTAATAGTTAACTAATTAGCTTAATTAACTTCACATTTAGTTAAGCTAACTGATAAACACAAATACTAAAACTCCTCCTCAAGTTGGGAAATATATGTCAATCGTTCCCATCTTGCATAATAGGGTCTTGAACAGAGGTGCTGCAATTGGTTTAGTTAGAATATTTATAAGTTGATGAGCAGATTTCATATGCACTAATTGAATTAAACCATCATTAACCTTCTCACGGATAAAATGACTTTCAATTTCAATATATTTAGACATTTCATGAAAAAAGGGATTCGAAGCAAGGTGTATAGCAACTTGATTATCATAAAAAACAAGAGTTGGTCTAATAAGAATCTCGAAGTCATGTAACAGTAAAGTGAGCCAAGTGATCTCACTAGTGACACTTGCCAATGCTCTATACTCTACCTCCGTAGATGATCTAGACATTGTGTGTTGCTTTTTTGACTTTTATGAAATCAAAGAATCTCTCAAAAAAATACAATGACTAGTAATTGATCTTCTTGTGTCAACACAATTGCCCCAATTAGCATTTGCATATGCTTTGAGGTGTAATGATGAGAATGGTGAAAACAACAATTCTTGGCTTAGAGAAGATTTCAGATACCTTAATAAATGGTGTACTACCTCCAAATGAGTTGTTCTAGGAGCAGCCATGAATTGGCTAAGTTTATTGACTGCATAACATATATCAAGTCTTGAAATTGTCAAATATAATAACCCATCAATTAATCTTCTATATTGAGAATCATTATTCAAAAGATCACCATCAGTGGCACTCAATTTGAGATTAGGATCCATAGGTAATAAAGTTGGTTTGCAATCCAAGAAACATGTATCTTCAAGAAGTGATGAAGTGTAATTTCTTTGAGACAAGCAAATGCCTTGCTTAGACTGTGTAATTTTCAATCCAAGAAAATATTTTAGATTGCCAAATATTTTTAACTTGAACAACTGCTGTAAAATGTTTTAAACTTGATTAATAGCATCTGAATTCTATCTGGCTATGATGATATCATCTACATAAAATAGCAGAGCCATAAAAGAGTGTCCTGAACCAATGGTGCACAACGAATAATCTAATTTAAATTGCTTGAAACCATTAGCTAGCATAGTAGATGAAAATTTAGTGAACCATTGTTTAGAAGACTGCCTTAGACCATAAATGGACCTATTGAGTTTACATGTCATATTCACCCTATCAACTTTATATCCAAGTGATAAATCCATAAACACCTATTCAAACAAATCACCATTAAGAAAAAACATTATTAATATCAAGTTGAATTAAGTTGAATTATCACCATTATCAGTTAGCTTAGCTAAATGTGAAGTTAGTTAATTTAGTTAGTTGACTGTTAGTAAAGTCAGTTAGCTGTTAAAAGTTAGTTATGCAGATCATGTATTGTTAGAAGTTAGTTATGTAGCTCATGTAACTATATAAACAAATCACTCAGTTGTTGAATATTAGATCAATCATTTTTCATCATTTGACTTCTTAATATGGTATTAGTAGTAAACTAGTTTCCTTGCACATTCTTTCTTCTTTCTCGATCTTTCTTGCATCCAATTCTCTCATGGTGCACATTTCTGCCATTGATGATGCTTCAAGTCCTTTCTTCATTCATCATTATGATAGCCTTAGTTTAATCTTGGTTTCTCAGCCACTCACAGGAGAAAATTATAATTCATGGAGTTGATCCATGAAAATGGCTTTGAATGCTAAAAATAAATTTGGTTTTGTTGATGGCACAATCTCCAAATATGATGATGGCAATTTGAAACTTCTTTCTTCTTGAGAGCGTGACAACAATATTTTTAGCTATTGGTTACTCAATTTAGTCTCAAAGGAACTTGTGATGAGTATCATATATGCTGATTTTGCAGAAGCAATTTGGATGGATCTAAGGGATCAATTCTAGCAAAAAAATGCTCCAAGAATTTATTAATTGAAGAAAGATCTGATTAATATTCAGCAAGGTTCTATGATTGTGAATCAATATTTTACCAAGCTGAAAGCGATTTGGGAGGAGCTTAATGATTTCTGCCCAAATTGCAATTGCACATGTGGTGGTGCTCAATCTCTGATTGTTCATGCTCAACAAGAGTATGTTCTTGTTTTTCTCATGGGATTAAATGACATTTATGCTCATGTTCACAACCAAATTTTGTTGATGGATCTATTGCCATCCATTACAAAAGTCTTTTCCTTAATTGCTCACGATGAGAGGCAACAAGACATTGGCGCTTCATTTACTTAGGGCCTTGATTGTGAAATCAACAAATTCCAAGAATGCTACAAATTCTAGATCCAAGAATGCTAAGAATTATCCTACACATACTCATTGTGGCCTGATAGGTCATACTATGAATAAGTGCTATTATATTCATGGATATCCGCCTGGATATGAATCCAAATCAAAGTCCTCAGGTTCTTCAACAAATGTGCATCAAGTCACAAGTTTTGCAGTTTCTTCACAGGATATGTCTCCTATGCAGCTAACTAATGCACAAGACAAACAACTTATTTATTTGTTGTCGTCTTAAATGTTACAAGCTACCAAACCAATTGTTGATTCTTCTGCTCAAGATAATTATGAGGGTATGATATTGTTTTCTTTGCCATATTCTTTTTCTGTGATTTCTAATTTTTCTCTGTATTGGATTTTAGATTTGGGAGCAACTAGTCATATTGCTTGTTCTCTGAATTATTTTGTTAATCACACTATTTTGTCTAGTTCTTTTGTCACATTACCTAATAAATCTACAATTTTTTTCACTCCATAGGAACTGTATGTCTCAATTCTGATTTAGTCTTGCATAATATTTTGTACATTCCTTCTTTTCATGTAAATCTCATTTTTGTGAGTGCATTATTGCTTCATTCTCATTTATCAGTTAGCTTCATTAATACATCATTTGTCATACAATACAACAGTCTCTCTCAGATGATTGGCAAGGGTGATTTGATTCAAGGACTCTATGTCTACAAACCTAACCCAACCACACTTCTAGATTATGTTCCTGTTGAAAATAAGTGCATTCATAATTTAGTTCTTATTTCTTCCAGTTCAATTTCAAATTCTATTGTAAATAAAGTGTCTTTTGATATTTGGCATGTTAGACTAGGACACATTTCTCTTAAATGTTTGCAAACTCTCAGTAATAAATTTTATTTTTCAATTCCTAGTTCTTACTCTACTCATAATTGTGATATTTGTCCCTTATCCAAATAGAAAAGATTAGCTTTCATTTCTAATAATCATCTAGCTCTTTCACCTTTTGATTTGGTACATTGTGACATTTAGGGACCTTATCATACTTCAACCTATGATGGGAAGAAGTACTTTCTCACCCTGATAGATGACAACACTAGATTCACTTAGTTATATTTGATGAAGAACAAGTCTGAGGCATCAACACTAGTTAAACAACTTTTCTCTTTGATTGAGACTCAGTTTCACATAACCATTTAACAGTTCAGATCAAATAATGCAAAGAAGTTACAATTAACAGATTTTTTGGCCAATAAGGGTACACTACACTAGTTCAGCTGTGTGGAGAGATCTTAACAAAATTATGTGGTGGAAAGAAAACATCAGTATTTGTTGAATGTTACAAGGGTTATGTAATTCCAATCCAAAGTTCCAATTATGTTCTGGGGTGATTGTTTAAAGACTACAGTCTTCTTGATTAAAAGAACTCCAACCCCATTACTAAAGCAACAATGTCCATATCAATTGTTGTTCAAGAAAGATCCAAATTACTTATATTTTAGAGTATTTGACTGTTTAACTTTTGCATCTACTCTTATTTCTACAAGAGATAAATTCACACCAAGAGTCATTCTATCAGTTTTTGTTAGTTCTCCACTTGGCTATAAAGGGTACAAACTCTATAACCTACAAACTATAAATCTTTTATTTCTAGGGATATAACCTTTCATGAATCTACTTTCCCATTTCATACATTGCCACAACCTACTTCTATAATTGACCTTTTTCTTGATATAGGTTATCCTTTTCTAGTGTTTGATACTGTTTCCTCACCTACCCCACAAGCCATTTCAGAACCTATACAACATGACTTTGCTGCCCAACCCTCCACACAGTATCTTCTCCACCCAAAAGAAAATCTCAGAATAACTAAACCACTTTCATATCTTCAACAATATCATTGCAATATCGTTCCTCCTTATCCTGTAGCTAATCATGTATCGTATGCTAAAAGTCAATCTCTAATTTCCTGAGGTTTTCACTTATGAATTAGACAAAAATCTAATTGGAGATGTATAAAACTGGTTGATTATATTAGTTATCAATTATCGCGGTTCATAAAAGAAACAATTTCTAGATGATGTGAATGCTTGATTTAATATAACTGATATTGCATTTGGATATCAACCTTCTAAGCCAAATGGAATAAATGGTCATGTCATGTGGAACACATCAAACTACTTTCTTCTTCGGAGGGAAATTGGGAACAAAATGCCTTTGTGGAATGCCCAGGAGTACCATTTAATTTTGCATGGGGTATAAATATAATCCTATAACTCTACTTGAATTGAAAACGACTTCCAATTTTCTCAGGAAAAAGAAAAAGAAAAAAAGAAAACGATTTCCAATTCAATACATCGCAAAAGGGTGGAACATAGCTATTAGAAATCAGCACAAGAGTCTGCAAATATGGCTTCCACTACTCTGGGGCATGCTACACGCAAACTTCGCTGCCTCTAAGCTTTGTGTAGTAAGAACTCACCGAGCATAGACCACATAATGGTCTTTGTTTTTCCATTGCTCTAGAAGTAGGTATCTTAGGTGGGGGGGTAATGTTACGCAGCCACAAAATATTTAACAGAATTCAACTATAATTTATTAAAATTCAAAAGTGGTTGTTAGATAAATTCAAATGGTAGAGAGTACTTATATATTCAAGATTTAATAATAACAACAACTCATTGTAACACAAATTATGAGAAAAGAATTTTGATAATCTAGTATTTTCCTAGAACGGGATACCCTCCTACTAGCCCTATGATTTCCCCTATCCAAAGATTAATGCCAAGGACTGGATAGAGAGAAAACATGTGGATTTCATAATTTCAAAAACTATAAAATTCACCTCCAGTATATGCACATACCATTTAAATGGGATGTTAATTCTCTCTTGTTAAAATAACAAGATAGAGTCCTATTAGAAAAATAAAGATAAAAATATTTTTGAATGTAACTACCGGCACTTCATAGTCCATTATAGACTATAGAGGATTGAAATATGTTCAAATACGAATGATCCAAATCAATAGTTTTTTCACTCTCATTTTTATCTCATTCTAAACTGAACTGACCCTCACTTTTTTTTTTTCTCTTTTTTTATTCTAACCTTGCTAGTTACTAGTTATGATCTTTTAATAAAACTTCTGAGTTCTGATTCTGAGACAAAGTGGAATCAACTAAACCAATTTCCAGGTGGGAGATGCAGCAATATCATAACCGAAGCTCCAGCACAAACTTCAAAGAGTCGGTTTTATTTATGATACTTTTGAATTCAATATATTTATTGTTACTTTGCGTCGAGTTAAGTTGAGTCTAATATATTTTGAATTAATATTTTATTAATTTAATCAAATTCATTGTGAGTTATAAGTTGGGCACAATTCTTTTTATTTAAAAAATGAATTTTATTTTTAAAAAAATTAAATTAATAAAAAATAAAAAATTGAATTACTTAATAATAACAAATAAATTAAAGAATAAACCTAATTTTCAATTAATTTAATTTTTTAAATAAATAATAATAATACTATTTTAAGTATAGTTTATACAATTAAAAATAATTAAAATTTAACCTACGTTGAGTTAAATTAAATTTAACCTTAAATTTTATTAATTCAATTCGCATTTTTTGGCTGAGACCAAGATGTGGCTACAGGTCAGAGAGTTCGATACATTTTAACGGGTTTACTATTAAATACAAGGTGGGACCAAGATGTGGCCACAGGCGTATGGGAGAGAGAATAAAAAAAAAAGCGCTGTATGCTTTCTTGCTCGATGAATATCGTGTACCTATATACAAATTGACCGTATAGGATTGTGCCCTACGTGGGACCCAAGTGGGTCTCACTTCACCTGTGTAGCATAAATAATGACCATTCCATGTAGAATTTCTTTCCACATATTTATTGCTGACAGAGTGACAGTATAACAAAAGGATGTTATTGTGATATATTGTATTACATTAATAACTAATTAGGTATTATCATATAAATAAAAATATTTAACCTTTATATTAATTATTTCAAAAAATTTAATATAATAATATTTAATTAATTAATAGTATAAAATTTTTTACATTAATTATACATCAAAATTAAACTTAAAAAAAGTAATAATTAATATACAACACATTTTTGAACAATCAATGGAAGAAAAAAACCACATACATTATAGTTTTAACTCAATAATTTATTTTTATAATTCATAATTGTATACCCATTAATCTTCTTTTTTTTAAAAAAATGAGAAACAATCTCCTAACTATTAACATTGTCATTGTTGCCTGCTTGATTATTTAAAAAAAAAAAGCTTTTTAGTCACAATTTTTTCTGAATTTTTATTTATAAACTTTTTAAAAATAAGCTAATCCAAGTGTATATTTCATTCTTATTCTACAATTCAACATATTTTATCCATTTTATGGTATATCCAAGGATCATCTATCATTGATTTGAAAATAAATTTATTAAAAATAAAAATATATACACCATATATCACTTATGGATATTTATGCATTTACATCTAAGTGGATAACTCAGAAATTTCTTGAATATACAATTTCATTTATAATTTGTTTATCAGTTCATTTATAAATATTTAAAAACAATAAGGCCACACAAAAATATAGCCATCAAGGGAAAGGGAGCATTTATTTATTTTGAACATACTTCACCACATAATGATAACAAGGGAAAGATAATCTAGGAAAATGGTGGGCAGTAAAAATTGATGGAAATGAGATGATAAACTAAAAAGGGAAGAAGAGGTGGTCTGGATTTTTTCCAATCTCACCAGTCACTCTCAACCTCAAGGGTCCCTCTCTGCATTCAGATTTCAGATGCAAAGGGTTTCTTAAAATTTCTAACATTTTCTACCTTTGCATCAAAACTAGCCCAATATAAAAAACCAAAAAAAAAAAAAAGAAGAGAAATTTACTTGGTCTTCATTCACAGCTCAGCTTCCGCTTAGTGCTAGCTCCTTCTCTTCCAAAATTGTGGGAGTTTGGTAAAGCTTGTTCCTTTTCTTTATATTGATTTCTGGGTTTTGCTTTTTGAGCCTTGAGTATTGTTGCTAAGGGCTCGAACAAAAATTTATGCAGTAACCAAAGAACGAGCAAGTTTGTGAAAGTGCTACTGATTTTTTTCATCATCAAGCTATGAATTCTCCAATTCATGCCCCTTCATCGCCTTCCTCTTCTTCTTGCTCCTATATTCGTCCTCCTCCATGCCTCACTTATGCTTCTCGTAATTTCAAGTTTCCTCTGTAAGTGTTCCTTTTACACTGCTTGTTCTGTGTTTTGAATTTCATAGTAACCAACCTTTTTTTTCCTGGAATTCATCAGTATTTCTTAGTTCTTGCTTGTAGTTTAGTTGTTAGGAGTTAGGACATGAAGATGTAGTCATTTAACTAGAAACACCATATTCTAAAATCTGAACTAGTGGTCCTGGCTATTATAAGATGGCTTTTCAGGTGTTGATCATGAAAGTAAATGTTGATGTTCGTTCATTATATAACGGGATTAATGGGGTTTCAAAGTTGCATTTCATGGTCTGATATGCAGTTCTATAAGGTTTTGTTGCATGGCTTGCATGGTATTGGTAATGTTTATCACAAAACTTTTAATTTTAGAATGAAATATTTCATTAGTTTTGGATTGTTGTATTGTAAGACGGCTATTTCAAAGTAAGTATACCATTTCCATTACTTTAGAAACATGTAAGGATTCTGTTGAATCCAATTCCAACATTATTTTAATAAACAAGGGTAATAATATTTCAAGTAATCTTTGTTCCCTCTCATGTTTACCTAAATTGTCCATGACCATAAATTTTGCATTTTAAGTGGTCAACTGATCATGATTTAAACTTGTGTACCACTTTTTTCCCTGTCTTTTTGAAGCTGTGAACTGCTACGGTTTCATCCAAATGCCTTTATGTTTTATAATTTCTTCCCCATTGTGCATCCAAGCCCAACTTGTCTTATAGCTTTTTAAATTTGCCTGTGTCTTATGTGAAGATATGACTCTTTCATTTTCTTGTTAAAGAAGCATTTGATAATTATAGTTTGATCTTAATGCCAAAAATACACTTTAACTTTTCCTCATATAAAATTGTGTTTTTCTTGCATGTTGATTATTTTATAACTAAATGTTAAGATTAGTATAATTTTCCGAAGCTTTTAATGTTCTTTACTTTCATAGGTTGTTGCCACAGGCAATCTGTACCTCTCAAAAGATGTATCACTGCTCTGGAGGCCATGTGGAGGCTTCTACTAACACTAATCCCTTGAAAAATTACATAGTGGGCAGATGTTCTCCAGGATGGTCTGAAGCACAACCCTTGGTTTCCAAGCAATCACTCAACAGACACTTGTTGCCAGTGGAAGCTTTAGTAACTCCAACAGCTCAGGATGTTTCTGATACACCTCTTATTGGTGATGATAAGATTGGAGTGTTATTGTTAAACCTTGGAGGTCCTGAGACTCTAGAAGATGTGCAGCCATTTTTGTTTAACCTTTTTGCTGACCCAGTAATACTCTAGCTTTAACACACTATTCATCTGAGCTTATTGTTTTATCACTATTCCTTTAGGTTGAGATAACCTAAAACTTTCAATTTCTTATTTTTTATGGTTAGTTATATTTTATGTACAATTACGCAGGATAGTATAAGACAAACTTTGAATTTCTTATTCGTTGATGTTTAGTTATATTTCCTGTACAATTATGCAGGATATTATACGATTGCCAAGGTTATTTAGTTTTCTTCAAAAGCCATTGGCCCAATTTGTATCTGTTTTAAGAGCACCAAAGAGCAAAGAGGGCTATGCTTCGATTGGTGGTGGATCTCCTCTTAGACGTATGACTGATGCACAGGCATGACACTTGCTGATAAACTTTTTTTCTTTACATTATTACATATATTTCACTCTCAACTTGTTAGACAGTGCAGTGGAGACTTGAAATTTCAATTTATCAGATATTGAACTAATTACGTTTGAGTGAGAGTTCTAAGCTCTGTATATGTACCTAATGTATGTAATTGATCTCTAGTGTCAATTTTTAAGTTTTAAAAAGTGAAAGAAAAGCACAATAATTGATGGCAAAAAATTATGAATCTCTTTCAAGAAGTCATCATTGTTTGTATTACAATTCTTCTGAACAATAAAAGTTAAAACTGTTTTAAGTGGGCAGAAATATTTTTTCCATGGGGAACTTAAAATTACTGTATTGTAGAATTTTATGTGTCTTCTCATCCTTAATTTGATTAATCTTTTTCTAACCATTTCAAGCCAAGTTTTGAAGTTTTTACTAGTCCATTGGGATTTTACAATTGATTTATGTTATATTTTTTTCTGATGTTTTTAAAACACTTTCTAATGCTATGGGTGTGGGATCCCTAACATATTTACTCCATTAAGATACTTTTTTTTTTTAAATTCTTATTGTTCTAGCTCTTTTTAATGATTCCCTATGCAGGCTGAAGAGTTGAGGAAATCTCTTTGGGCAAAGAATGTGCTAGCCAACGTGTATGTTGGCATGCGTTACTGGCATCCATTCACCGAAGAAGCTATTGAACAGGTATTTGATCATGTTGTTCTTAGATTGCAATGTGAAATTGGATAGCATTTGATTAAGATTATGCCACTGGTAGTGACTTATTTGTCTAAGTTTCAACAGGATGTCATCTGATGTTGTCTGATTAGTTGTTTATATATGAAAATATGCATTTGTTGCTGTTTTGAAAACATATAATCTGCATTAATGGGTGGCTTGCATGCAGCCACTGATTTTTCTCCTTATGAAGATACTTCTTGGCTGATACCGTATATCAGAGTTCTAAACTTAATTTTAATTCAGACTTTTTTTTTTTAAGCAAAATGGCATGCAAAAGCATCACAATAGAGAGAGAAATCCCAACTAGGTTGCCACCTCAAACCCTACCAATCAATTGCAGCACACCATAAATATATTAATAAAAGAAAATAAAGAAAACAAAAACCTAGGGGGACAATTTTAATTCAGACTGATACAAGGTAGATTGAACTAATTTGGACTCTTCGTACTATACTCTTAGCAGGCACACACTAACATGTGTTCATGGGAAAAAATACGAAAAAATTTAACGTAAAAAATATATACAGAAAGTGGGATGGTGGAAAGGGTAAAATGAGAAGATAGTGGGGATAAAAACTTAGAAAAATGAGGAAGTTGCTGTGAGAAAATGGGAGGATATAATTGGCCAAAAAAAGTCAATTTATTTACTTATTTTTAATATATTTATCAAATGGAATAAAGACTTTTTTCTTAATGCACTTTTGGTTTTTCGGTATTAATAGTAGTGTTTAAACCTCTCTGATTGTTAGAAATTATTGCCATTCTTAATGTATAAATTTTGTATTCTTTGGGACAGTTGAAGGTTGCTATGTTATATAATCAAAGATACACAGTATAACAGGTTATCCTCTTGAATAAGCTTTTACTTTTGAACTGATTCATACCTTAATCTATTATATCTCAAAGTCATTTGCGAAATAAACTTATATTTGGCCTAAAGTAGTAATGCAAATATGAAAATAAGTCATGTTAATCGTAATTTCTTAAAAAAAAAAAACTGTCTTGAGAAAAGAAGAAATTTTATTAGAAAAGAAATCAGGAATACCCCAAAAAAGACATTTCATAGTGAAAGTAATTGAAAACTAGATTTACTCATATTGGGGAGAGGACATAAGGAACGGAGTGGAGGAAACTTGAGATAAGGTGCAGGTGAACTAATATTTGTCAAAGTAATTGATATTATATAACTTTATTTGTCATTTATCTGTTTGTGATTTGCTCCCAATCTGGTTTTAATTAAAATTTTCTTTGAAATATATCATGTAGATTAAAAGGGATGGAATTACAAAGCTCGTTGTGCTTCCACTTTATCCACAATTTTCAATATCAACCAGTGGTTCAAGTCTGCGTCTCTTGGAGAGTATATTCCGGTGATTACTATAAAAATGTTCTGTTATCACATCATGATACTCCAATATATTATGTAACATTCTGTTATGTTTTGAATTATTTATTGGTTCTTCAGAGAGGATGAGTATCTAGTCAACATGCAGCACACAGTAATACCTTCGTGGTACCAACGTGAAGGATATATAAAGGCCATGGCAAATTTAATTGAAAAAGAGCTAAAAGGTTTTGACTCCCCTGAGAAGGTACCGCATTATGTTTTTAATGACTTAGAAAAGAAAAAAGTGTGGTTCCTAGTCATTTTTATCTTATCATCATCATTCTTCTACTTCAAATGTTGACAGCATAATTTATATAGTCAACATATCAATTATTTCTGGTTAGGATAACAGAATGATGACAGTAAGAGTAACTTACCCTACTTGATTTTATTAAACTTGGAAGGTATCTGGTAAATTGTGAAATGGCATTATGCTTCTTCCTTTTTTTAATCATGATTTTTCTATCAATACCTCTTGTTATTGTTTTTATCTTCTTTTGGCATTGCTGAAGAAGTTTATCCTGAACTTGAGTTCCCCTTAAGCTTGAGCTTTGGAATCACTTCATTGTAGATATTTGTTGGTTAGCCCTAGTAACTGATGCACATTGCAGGTCATGATATTCTTTAGTGCACATGGGGTGCCTCTTGCTTATGTGGAAGAGGCTGGTGATCCATACAAAGCAGAGATGGAGGAATGTGTGGATTTGATCATGGAAGAACTTGAGAAAAGAAAGATAACTAATGCATACACCCTTGCTTATCAGGTAACTACTTGTTTTTCTGTTTCATTCATTATCTTGGTTTTCTGATTTCAAAGTATTAATACATGATATTGATTTATATTTTCTTTCCAAAAGTGAGTATTCTTGTCTAAAATGGTAATTTTCCAGCACAAGAAGGAAAGTCAAATGTCTAGACTCTAGAGTGAGATTTCTTTTTAGATTATGTATAAAGTATAAACCTTCCAGTATAGTCCTCACCAAAGTCATAATTGGAATTTCTCTTTAAAAAGTGATCAACTAGGCAATAACATTCTGAACAGCTCATGTGATTCACCTGTCATTACATAAAGAAAGCTCTTTGCAAAAAAAATATACCTCTTTGATAAAGATCTTGGGAACTCTGCAAAGACTACTCAACAGCGTTCTAGCTCAAGATTAGATTACTCACAAAATTTATAGGTGATGCAGATGACTTATCTCTACAAAATTTAGTCTGTCGATCTTTAGACCTACCAATCTCTTCCTACACCCAAACCTGGCTACTGCTTTTAGATACATCCTTTTCTGAATTTCTAACAATTGATTATTGTTCTTGTTGGACATAATAGCGTCGTTTGATCTATATAACTGATCCCACCTAGTGAGAAAAAGTTTGGCTATTATTGTTGTTGACTATTGTTCTTGTTACAGAGTAGAGTTGGACCTGTGGAATGGTTAAAACCGTATACAGATGACACAATAGTTGAACTTGGGAAAAAGGGAGTAAAAAGTCTGCTGGCTGTTCCAATTAGGTAATGTCAGCCTTCCTTATTCATGTGATTTATTATTTTACTACTATCTGTATAGTTGCTTCCTTCTTTCTTCATCTCCCCTTGCCCCGCCGCCCCCCCCCCCCCAAAAATTCTCTTTCTCAGAACCACTCAGAGAATAAGTGACACTAGTATTTTGTTTAACTTCAAACTTCTGCTTGATTCACAGCTTTGTCAGTGAGCATATTGAAACTCTAGAAGAAATTGACGTTGAGTACAAAGAATTGGCTCTAAAATCTGGTATAGAAAAATGGGGTCGTGTTCCTGCTCTAGGATGTGAACCCACCTTCATTTCAGATTTGGCAGATGCTGTAATTGAGAGTCTCCCATATGTTGGTGCTATGGCAGTTTCAAACCTTGAAGCTCGACAGGTACTCTTCTGAACTCCCATATCTAGTGAGAAGAGTTTTTATTGTGAGAGGGTGAGAGAATTAAATCTTGACCATACAACCATACATGGATGGTCAAGATTAAAAGTTACTTAGAGGTCATGTGAGCACTTTAGAAAGTCACATGCATTTATGTTCTAATCTTGACCATTCATGTAAAATCAAATGGTCAATATTTACCTCTTGCACCTCTTACAATAAACATTCCTCCCACCAGATACGCTCTTTATATATATATATATTCTAGCAAGAAATATTTTATTCAATGTTCTTTTTTTAGTTGTCACAGAAAGACAAACAGACACTTTCCTTTTCAGCAAACCGTTGATATAAATTGAGTCATAGATTTATTTATGAGAGTCTGTTTTGTAGTTGCATTCTTGCAATATATGATCTAATAGAAAGTTTTGGCTCTTTGGCAGTCTTTGGTTCCCCTGGGCAGTGTGGAAGAGTTATTGGCAGCATATGACTCACAACGTAGGGAGTTGCCACCGCCAGTACTGGTGTGGAAATGGGGTTGGACAAAAAGCGCTGAAACTTGGAATGGAAGAGCAGCTATGCTGGCTGTGCTTCTTCTGTTGTTTTTAGAAGTCACTACTGGTGAGGGATTTCTGCACCAGTGGGGAATATTGCCCTTGTTTAGGTGAATGAATCTGCCCCTGTTCTCAATGGCAATGGAATCTAGTTTTGTTTATATATGCATACCATTAGCATCACATATGCTACTTAAAATCCAAGGCATCCACTCAGGAGTTCTCAAATTTAGTTTAGACACAGCATTTGTGGATGGAAACGAGAGAAAGAAAATGTATAGGGATTTTATTTGTATACTACGCAGAATGCCTCTTTTATGTATTAACGTATGTAAAGCACTTTTACTAAGGTTTAATGACACGGGAAACCTACTTGGCTGTTGTAGCTGAGAAGCAGTTATTGACATAAATTCCCTGAGAACTTTTAAGAGACTTTTTTCAATTGTACTATTTTGTTGACAAAAAAAGGGAGAATTTGAAAAGGGTGCAGAAATTCTTGTTCATATTGTTTGCTTCCCCGCTTGGCGCTTGTCAATCATGAGAGTATTGGTTTAGACGTGTTATGTGACTGTCTTTAAGGCTGCATGTTTGATAGCCAGGATAAGAAGGACCTGATAGTATTAACTAATACTATTAAGTTTTATCAAATGTTTGGAGGTTTAACTTAATAGTACAATGAAATTAGATCAAACATTTTTATCTTACTCTAACTTGATAACAATATTATCTCCTTCACTTCATAATAAGACTTAATAGAATATCTCTTTCCTCCTTACCCTTCAACTTGATCATCTCAATTCAAGTCTCTATTTCTCTGCCAAGAACCTCATCCCCACTACTTGGAATAACCACCGTCCCGTTGTCGTGAAGCACCATCCGGATTCCGGAACCAGGAATCAGTCATGGCCATTGTAGCACCATCTCCTTCTCTACAACCACGTGAATTGGGAGACCACCAAATTTGCACCATCTGTGATGGATCTGCAACTACTGAATATGTGACCACCGGATCCGCCACCAGAAACAACCACTGTCCCACCGCTGTGAAACACCATTTGGAACCAAGAACCAGCTATGGCCACCATGAAGCACCATCTCCTTCTCTGTAATTATGCGAATTGGAAGACTACTGAATCTGCACCATCTGCGCCAGATCTATAGCCACCGGATTTGCCACTGGCCTTTATTATATCCCTCTTGCTCCATCCGAAAACGATAGCACGTGGTTGCTCCAACCATCTTCTCTGCAACCACGTCCTGACTCCTTCGTCATATAAAGTTTATCATCTGCATTGTTCAGAGGAAGATGTCCTGACTCCCAAACAAGATGATTTGGGAGGTTTAAGTGCTTTTTGCATTTTTCAAAGAAGGTTTGGTGTTTTGTAGAGGAGGGAGTAGGTAGAGGAACTTATTAAACTTGGATGGCAAGGTTCCGTTACGGTGGAATTGGGTGAGAAGTCAAAGAGATAATAAGAAAAATGAAAAATAGTATGATCATAATAGATAGTTATATATATTATTAAGTTTTTATATTATATGTATTAAATATTTAATAATATAAAAGTTTATTAACTTGTTTATATTATCAGATTTTATCTTATTATCTTATATTATCCTGTCTTATATTATCAGATGCATTAAACACAACTTAATTTTCTTCCAGTTACATAATAATCCTATTCCGATTTCTAACGGCGACTATTGCCACAACTGTTTTAAGTATCTGCATGTTTGTCGAAAAACAAACATTTAAGTTGGACTAATTGCACTCGGAATCATGCATGTAAGCAATTGTGGTTAGTGGTAGCAAAATGTAAGCAGCTGTGGCTAATTCTGGAATTAGCCTTATTTCGTAACACAATGTCCTTGGTTTTTTAGAGTGCACGTGGAGTGTTTTCACAAGGTGTGGTAACATAAGGTCCTAATTATTAGTAGATACATTTGCTTAAAAATAAGAAAATTCTTATATACATCCGGAAGAATTCCATGTGAATTTTATTCCATTAAAATTATGATGAGACTTGTACAATTACTGAGTCTCTCAAGAAATGAATGGCGGTGATTTGTGGAGGATGAAGGAATTCATCTAAAAATAAAGATTGAAAGAATGTCTGATGCATATGGTAACCTGAGTGTTTCCACCACGACACCCCTTGCCAGTAATTTTTTGAAAGTTGGAATGAATAAGATGTGAGGTATGAAGGATAGACACGGATGTACATGAATATGAATATGGGACATAATATGTACATAGATGTAAAGATACATTAAATTTAAAAATTGTAAGATATAAATATAACATATATATATATATATATATATATATATATATATATATATATATATATATATATAATTATAAAATTTAAATATTTTTTTATAATTTATTAATATTATTTTATAAATTTAAAAATTTATAATATTTTAATATATGTTAAATAATATTAATTTAAAAATTTATAATATTTTAATATATATTATATTTATTAATATTTATTACTTAATAAGTTATTCTTAAAATATATAAAATAATTTCTATTGATATATTCTAAAAAAATTTTAAATTAATTTCTCTTAATAAAATTAATTATGAATAAATACATGTGCATAAAAAAATTAACTAAAGAGAATATTAGTATGAAAGCGAAGTTTCAAATGATGATGAAGTGGATAATTTAGTATTAGTAATAGTAGAAGGAGCAAATAAAAATAGTAGTGTGTGAAAAGATAAAATTTAAAAGTTTATTAGTAATGTATAAAAAGATAAAACTTAAAATATTAATGTGTGAAAATAATAACTTGAGATATTAGTTATGTGATTAGACTTGGGTGAGTTATGATCATACTAATTGAACGTTAATCATGAAAATTATTTAAAAATATATATTAATAAATTGTGTTCAAGTCGTATCCTGTCCAAACGTATTTGGGACATATCTAAACGTATCTGAAATATGTTTAAATGTATTTAAAATGTGTTTAAATTAAAAAAAATTAATTTTTTTAATCGAATATATTCTGAGACACAATATACATATATTATACAGATATCTCTATGTATATGACACGTATATATCTGACACACCATTATTGTGACCGTACTTTACAGGATGTGACAAAAAGAACCTGCATTTCGTACTGTAACTGTAGTGTGCAACATTATTGAATTTCATTACCAAAAAAATAACATTATTGAAAAGAGAAGCTCATACATGTTTCCAAGAAGCTACTAGGTTGGAAATTTTGGAGTAGGAGGATCCACCAGAAGACCAAGCAACCTTAGCCATCGCTTTCATTTCCAAACTCCGCTGTCTCACAACTTTCCCCTCCTCCATTTCCATCAATTGCCTCACCCTTCTCTCCACCTCCTCTGAACCCACCAACCCCTTGCCTTTACCCATTGATACTTCACATATAGGTATTGCAAGTTTCATCTCCTCCACCAACACCAAGCTGTTCAAGTGCTGCTCAGCGTACAATGGCCAAGCCACCATTGGCACACCATAGCTCACAGCTTCCAACACAGAGTTCCAACCGCAGTGTGTCACGAACCCTCCCACTGATTCATGGCCAAGAACAGCATTTTGTGGCGCCCAAGACTTCACAACCAAACCCTTTTCTTTGGTTCTCTCTAAGAACCCTTGTGGCAACAACTCCTCCAAGTTGGGTTGTGTGTCCAAACCTTGAGGACTCTTCACCACCCACAAGAATCTTTGGTTGCTCCTCTCCAACCCAAACGCAATCTCACTTAGCTGAACTTCAGGGAACACACCCTTGCTTCCAAAGCACAAGAACACAACACTTCCACTGGGCTGAGCATCCAACCACGCTATGCAGTGGGATGCCTCATCACACGTGGACCTCACGTGATCTTTGGTGCTCGTAACCAATGGCCCAATGCAAAAAACTGGTGCAGTTGGATCATCTGTGACACAAGCAACATCAGTAAAGCTCATCAGAGTTTTGACAGAATTCAATAATAGTTGTTGGAACCATCTAAGAATCAACAAACATGTCACAGAAAAATTCTTATCATTTATTACCTGTGATAGCTTCAATAGCACGAGGTTCAAGCATGTCAAAAGAGTTAACTATAACACCTTGGGATTTCAATATACAAGCAACAAAGCTAAGAAAGTAGTGGTATGATGGGGTATTCCGGTTAAGCACTGGTCCAGGGACGCAAGAGGCTGGGATGGGTGGCAATCCAGGAATATTGAGGAGTGTGTCGTTGAGGTCATGGAAGCTCTTTGTGGTTTGGTTGTGGATGGTGGGTAAATGGAGGAAGAAAGCAAGAGCAGATGCACATGAGGTGAAGTAGCAATAGGTTGGGATGTGAGTGTTCAAGTTCTCATGCGGGGCTGAGGTTACTAGAGCCAAGATGGTGGAGGTGCAAGATAAGGTTTGGAGGGCATCAAGGGCGTGTAGAGCGTTTGTGCCTGTGGACTCGAAAGCTGTTGCTAGACGGGTTTGATTGGAGTGAGGAAGTTGGGGGAGGGAGACGAAGGAAATGGGAATCCTGGCTTGGGAAAGATCACTAATGTATGAAGAAGTGGTGGTTGGGTCAAAAGGCATGGGTGGGACTAGGATGGTTATGCATAGTTCTGGTTGGTGCTTCAGGATAAGCTTCCCTAATTCTACCATAGATACTAAGTGGTGAAAGGCAGGAGCTGGGTACAATACTATGGTTTCTTCCATTTTCTTGGAGTTGCTAGACAAGGCCAAAGAGAGGTCCTTCTTTTATAGAATAATAGAATCAGCAGTCAACTTTGGCTGCTCGTAAGGAACGATGTTAACTTATAAGAAAATGATAGCCAATACATTTTTTTAATATTTTTTAAAAAAATTTGTTATGAATAATATGGAGCAACTATACGATGTTGTGAGGAGTTGAGAGTCCTATGAGAGGTTTAAGTTGATTGCTGTGAATCTTATGGGAGAGATTGATACTTAAAAACAACAGTGACATCATTCCTAAAACGGTACATGCAGCATTACCCTTTTGTCTTTCCCATGCTGATATGTTTTTCTTTAAAAACCCTTCCTGCAGTAATTAGAGTGTTACTGATTGAAGGTTTGCCCAACCCAGGGCGCAGTTTAGTCATAAGAAACTTGATTTTTCTTCGCATTTTTCATGTCTAGTTGTCTTCTTGTATGAGAACTCTTGTTTGCTTCTATATTTTATGGAAAAATCTTTAATTACTTTTACAATTAACCACACATACATAAAGTAACATTCTTTTGATAAAGTAACAAAATTTTGCAAAGTCTAATCAACATCAGAGTATCAGACTATGCACTGTGAGGTAGACACACAAAAATGGAGCTCCATAAATTGGGGGAAAAAAACTATAATAATTACAATCAAGATAGAGTACGTGTCAGAAAAAGTTTAAAAAGCTTTTAAGTGGAGAGAAGAAGATATATTGTTCCCTAGAAATTAAAAAAGCAAAAGCATTATCACACTCGCACCTGGAACGTACAAACCTCAGGCCACGGCACATGATCTCAGAAGGCTCCTGTATTACATGCATTTTATGAACTCAAGCAGATGTATTCTTCCTTCCCCCCTCCAAACCCACCAAGACTAAATCAGAAATCATCAACTTATCTCAGCTTAAAATCCCAACTCCAAATTTTGAAGACAAAAAAGAAAAGTTAAAAAGAAGTCCCTAAGAGCTCAGTCACTAAAATCAAAGCTTCCACTGTGAGAGCTGCTGCCATTGTGACTATGTAAGGAGAGGCCTCTCAGGTGGCCAGCCAAAGTAGTACCATCCTTCTTATTTTCCTGAAAAAATCTCTCCCTCTCAATGTGCTTTGCAGGCGGTGGTGGAATTGCTACATGAGGAAGCTCCCCATTGTGTCTTGCACTTGGAGGTGGAATTGCAGCAGATGCAGGACGAGTATTAGCTTGTCGAGATGGCTCCAAAGAGAGAGGTCTTATCAGTGGACGGTTGAGTCTCTCTTCAAGCAAACCCAAGTGAGGGAACTCAGGTTCTGTCTCTTCATCTTCAGGCCTTGCACAAGCCTTTCCTTTGCGTAATCTGCCAGGCATTAGCCATACAGAGATGAATGAATATTCAAAATCCAGTTTTATCCTTCATAAAAAGGGTATAAATTTAGCATATTCAAAGAACAGGCAAGGCACCTTCGGAATAACTGTTCAGGTTCTTCTTCCTCCTCTGCTTCTTCATGGTCAAAGTGATTAGCAGTTGTTGTAGCTCTGCCAGAAAGAAGGTCATCATGTCTTGCAAGAACTTTCTGAAGCTGCTCATTTAATTCAATTGATCGAGAAACTATCCTCTCATCTCTACAAACAATCAGAATAAAAAGCAGTTGAAGGTGCAAACTAACCATAGAATAAAAGCATGCATGTGCAAATACATAAATATTAAGGAAAAATTTACAAGAGCGGAATTCATGTTAAAATATTTCTAGTTTGGGAATAATTAACCACTCAACTAACTAATTACATTCGTTAGTTACATTCACCCGCATAGGGTGGTGCACCCGTGTGGGTAAACTCTGTGGGGGAGGGCCATGCCATTTCACCCTGGCCCAAAGGGAATTGGGATTCCGGCGCGGGCCGTGCTCACCTATGGCATGGGTCCATGACGCCCCAACTCCTTTTTGGTCATGGAAAAAGAAGCTCATAAAAAAAATTTTATTACATTCAAATAAACATTAATGAGTAGCCACTTATTGACTATTGCTCCTAAACTAAAACAATTTTTGCCAAGAATTATTTTTTTGTAATTTTCCCAAAATTAATATATCAATTTTTTCATCATATTATATATATTAATTTAAAAGTAGATAACATGTTCATCTAAGATTCTGCCTACATCTTTGAAAATAACAAGCAACATAAAAAATAAAAATAAAAAAAAAAAAATGAAACTACGCTTTTATTGGCTCAATACCAAAACTCTACTGCATATGAATTATCAACATACTATATAGGATGAAGTTTTTTTGGCTAATGTACAAAGGATGAAGTATCAAAGCAAATTCTGAGATACCAACAGACCAGAAGCAAAGGAATTACCATCCATCCTCTTAAACATTTCAAGTCTGGAAATGAGAAAGCAGAAGTATATGCAAACAGCAGAAAAGAAAAATTTAAAGCAGCCTTACCTAGAAGTCATTGCAAGATGCATTACCCTTTGCTTCTGAAATGAACATTGTTCAACAAGGTCAAGGGTGAATTCATCCCTTGCTCCCTAGTAAAGAAATAACGTGGTTTCAGCAAAAGGTGGAATGTGATTATTTATATGTTTCATAAATACAACTCAGGGTATTAGGTTCACAAGACAAAAAATATTCAAAGAACATCATAGTCATTTGTCACATTCCTATAGACAGCATATGCCTCACCATTTTTAATTTGTTGTACAATCTTGAAGAAGTTCATGAAGTTTCCATATTATTTTTTATTAAAAAAATTAGTAACTAGAGACTTTTTATCATTATCAAGCACTATCTTGAACCCCTCGACCTCAGTCCTTATTGTCAATCTCAATCAAACCCGTAAGCAAAACAAATTTGAGAAGCCTATTACTTTGACCGGAGAAGCATCATAAAACATATCAATACAAAGGTAGATCCAATATCAACCAAGATAAAGTGAAGTCATATTCTTGGAATTCGAAATTCTGGTTTCAGTATGATAGATCCATGGCTCACCTGAGGATGTTGGGCATCAACAGCATCAATGACTTCTTTTAGAACTTCTAATGCATTACTAGCCTTTTGAATAATGCTGCAAAACACAATTGCAGAATAAGAGATGTTATTAGGTAGATGAAAATGATGACAAAAACAAATGTTTTTAGAATGATATTTATCCACCAGATCAGTGGAGAGGTCTCCACATCAAGAATCATCCATGCTCTTGATTTTATTTTAAAAAAAAACACACAAAAAAGAAAAAAAAAGTATCTAGCCAAAAATAGATTTTGAAACTTCTCTTTTCATTTGTTTCATTTGGGAAAAAAATAAAATAATGTATTTGGGATAAATCTTCTTATCATAATAATTCCTTTTCAATACATTCAGTTAGAGAAGGTTTTCTAAAGATCCTGTTAAAAATCAAAAGTGAGAATGAGAATCCTACAAAGTGAAGGGAAAATGTGATTGCCATTCAAAAGGGTTTCTAAAGATCCTGTCTAACATAAGTATCTAAAACTGAAAAAGCAGAAGTCACCTAGATTCAGGAACAGTCTGGGACTCTGCTTGCTGAGCAACCCCTCCATGTCTAGGCAAGGCCTGCTCCCTGTTCCGTACATTATTAGTCCTACTAGGTTGTGAACTAGGACGATTTGATTGGACCACTTGAGTCCTTTGAGGAAACTGCACTCCAGCACTCTGTAAAAAGTATAAACACAATTTAGCATTGGCATTCAGTAGACAAGTAATAAACTAGTATTGACAAAAAAGTGTTCCAATACGATCACTGGTATCATATACAAAGGGAAAAGGAAAGTTAGGGCTGTCTATTATTCAGGTAACAAATATGTTAGAAAGAAAGTTTATTAGTAGACAGACTCTCAATGCCTGATACCCAGCATATTTGCAGAACATCCATGGGCTTTAGATAAAAAAAAAAAAAACACCATCTGCTGCTAACATAACTACCTAAGGATCATACTTGCCACTTAGCACAATCTTTCCCATATAATCACCACAACTGCACTCCATATACCTATAACAGCAACTACCATATGACCTAACTGCCATTACCCTAATGCAGCAAATGCAGTTAGCACCAACTATCCTGTTCAAATATGAACCCAAGAATACTCCACCCAGTAAGCAATTAAAGATTCAATTCAGCCAATGAGGATTAGCTCAACTGGTAAGATCAATCAGTATCGACAAAAAAAGTCTTGGGTTCGATTCCTGCTAGCAGTCTTTCATTGGTAGGTCATCTGTAAGTATCATTGCAAACTCTCGTTGAGGCTTGTGGCATGCTGTGACCGTGGAATGGGGCAACCTCCCCTCCTCCTAAAATTTTTTTACCCAGAAAAAGAAATTCAACTTCCAACTAAATTGAATAGTGTGTGCTATATCAGCTTCTTCTACTTATGATTTCATTGAGTAAAGGCCAAAAACCTTATATCATCACTTAGATTTTAAAAATAATATAGCTTAAAGAACCTAACTTCTTCCTTACTCTGCTAAGACAATAGTCCAGCTGCCACCTATTAATCAAATAAGAGATTTTCCCAAAAGAAAATCCCAGGGCAGTACTTCACATATCTGTACCTACCACCAAATCATAATATGCATTGTAATACTGTGGAAACTTTCCAGAAGCACCACCAAGTGATGTTTGTGTGGCATCTAGTAGGAGAAATATCCGCTCCCTTACAGGAAGATCTGACTGCAAACACAGAAAAAAGACCCAAAAAAAAGAGAGATTAAGGAAAAATTAACATTGCTAAAGGACAATAGTCTGTTTGGAGAAAAACTCACCTTTTTCTTCACAATTTTCACAAGAATAGGAATAATTCCTGTATCAATCACCTTATCATGAATATGATCTCCAATATTGTTCATCAACAATTCCAACAACTAGAAAATCAATAAATGAAAGATTACTTAGTAGAACACCATAAGACAGGAAAGCAAGCAATGTAAATATATTCAAAAAAGAAAGTCACATAACCAAGCTTCTCTGTTTCAGGTACAATGAAAACTGTGGTACGAAACTGTCTTCATATAAGTTGTAGGCAAAGGTAAAACTAATTAAAAAATTAACATGAAATTTTATAAATAAACAAATTCATAATAAAGTCATTATACTCACCATGACAGCATAAAGTTGAGTATTGGGGTTTTTGTTACCCAGTCTCTTTTTTATAGCTTTAACAACATCTCTAGCTTGCCTGAATTTCAAGAAAAAAATATGATGGTTAAAAACAGTAACATCACTTGGATTATTCTGGCACATTAATGAGTTCATAATCAAGTGAAAGGCCAGCCAGGCTCAGGCATCAAGGTAGGTGTAGTGATGAACAAGTACCATTATCAGTTGTTTACTAACTAACCGAAGGCTTGTAATTTAAGTTTTCATTCTGAAAAATAAATTAAAGAGACAAATACATAAAATGTTGTTACAATGAAAAATAACTGATTACTAGGAACCTTACCCAGCAATCAAATTTGGCATGACATAAAAAAAATGATCACACATGAGGATTATCTTCCAATAATAGTGAAATACACGATTAGCCACTTGGGCATAGTTCAAGTGGTAAGGGTAGTAGTGGTGGGGTTAAGGTGAAGATCATAGGTTTGATTCCCATGCAAAAGAAATACAAAACTACAAAGTGGCATAAGAAAAATCTGAAAGATAAGAATTATACATGAAAAAAATTAAATGAGTTTAGTTTCATCATGTTTAAGTGGAAAAAGGCTTGGTTCTTGTTATAGTTTCATCATGTTTAAGGGCATTGATCAATCAGAAAGAAACAACACCATGTAAGGAGAAGAAAGTTTTGTGGGGTACCTTTGATCACGAGCAACTAATTCACAGATTTCAATATTTTTCATCCAATCAATTTCAGCCAGTTTCTCACTTGTTGCAGCATTTACTAGCTCAGCTGCCATCTTTTCTAGATAAATATCTAAGAATTAAATAGAATTAAAAATTAAAAGATATTTCAGACAAGGAAATAAACGTTGAAAAAAGAGTTAAGTAACAACTAAAATAAAATTAGGCAGTTTATCAACATTTTCGCCAGCTAGAAACAAGTGGAGTCAAAAGCCTTCTGAAGTTTTTACTTTTTAAGCAAAAGGCTACGGGAAAATAAAGGTTTGCAAGATATAATTATACATATAAAACTAAAAAAAAATGCAACCCTAAATAATAATTAATCCAAATTGGATACGAAACTGAGAATAAGCATTTTGCCCCTTAATGAACAGCACTATAGAATATAGACTCTTTTTTTTTCAAATTATTAGGGAGCCATACTGGCCCATACAAATAGCTTATGAGTTAACATATTGAAATTGAAGCATAAAGTACAAAACTTGGGTTTCATATCGCAACAGACTGTTAACCATTATATATAATTTCCCTAGGATAGTGGAAGGTAATTAATCCACAACATACAAAAAAGTTGCTATCACAAGCCTCTTAATTTGTCTTATATAAAATCACCTTCCACCATAGGACAAGTAAATTGACCTCAGATAGTGATGAAACTTACATGTTGTGGCAGAAGGGTAGTGCCAAACTAAATGCCAGCGTCTTAACTCTTATAGCAGCAATCAAAGTCTGAACTGCTAACCTGCAACAGGAAAAAAAAATCCCAGGCCAGATAATTCAGCGCTTCACTCCACTCCACTCCAGTGTCAGTTCAAAGAAATGGAATTGAGGAAACTAAGCAAAAATCACGATCTTTATGATCAGAAGCCAAATGGGCAGATCTAAATTAAGACACATCAAAGACATAATTGGAATTTAAAAAAAAAAACAGAAACCTTGAAAAACCAAAATTGTCGTGCTCATGATTTATGGGCAAGGAAAAACACAATCAATAGAGTGAAAATCACAAATAATAATAATATTTAAAAAAAAGAAAAAAGATGTGTACCTGTAAAGACGGATACAAAGACAGAGATGACGAGGAAGAAGCCGAGGATGCACCGATAAACCCTTAAGAGGTTCGGCATTTCAATTGCCTCCTCAAACCCAAGATCTATTTTTCTTGCTATATCTTGCTGCTTTTTCTTTCTCAGAATGCTTTTTTTCTTTTTTCTCTTTTCTTTTTCCTTAACTTTAAAGTTCAAAGCTTTTTAGCATATGACGATGAAATTGTTAATTGGGCAACAAAGTACTTTAAAGTTAGCGACAAATTGTTGGCTAGCAAAAGTACAGCTCCTAACTCTGAGATACGAGTGTTTGTTTGAATAAGTTTTATGTGAGAATATATTAAAAAAAAGAAAGAAGAAAATGAGTTAGTGAAGAATCTAAGGATTAGTATCTTCACAATTGTAAGAGAAAAAAGGAAAAAAATTATTAATAAGATTAAATTATAATTTGTGAATTTTTTTTTATAATTTTTATTTTTTCCCCTTATAATTAATCATTTGAAAGAAAAAAAAATCTTAATCCAGAATCTAAGGTTGGGGTTGGGTGTTTGCAGTTAACTTGTTAAGATAAATGAAGAAATTGCAGCACCGCCCTGTGGGCTGTCCCTGTCCCTACTCCTCAAAGTTAAAGCTTCTTTTCCAAGGAGAAGCTGCAATTTGTTAACTTCACCCTTCTCTCGTCTTGCTGCCCATGCTTTATCCTTTTACCTGTTGACACGTATGATACAGGACTAGTGATATTTGGGAATCATGGATACAATACGAAAAAAGGAATTTCAAACGAGACAGATATTATAATAGGATAAAAAAATTCAAAAATTTAAAAATATATTAAAAAAAAATATTAAAAGTATCAAAATATATAAGATAATTATTTAAAATATCAATATTATATAAATTGATATACTGTCCTTTAATAAATTCTCCTAACATCGTGGGCTAAATATTAAAAAAATAAAAATATTAAATAAAAAATTAATATTAGAAAATTAATATTTTCTTCTATGTAATTAAGAAATTTATTAGAATAATATAAAATTGCTTTTATAAAAGTACCAATCGGTTTTATATTTAAAAAAAGCAGTCAAACTATAATCAATATGAACAGAAAAAGGTTTGATTTCCAATGCACTTTCTTGTTCAATAGTATTTATACAGGAAGAAGGATTCATTTTGATTGAGTTTATAAATAAATTAATTTTTTTATTTAACAGTATTTATACATAAATTTAAATATATATAAAATTATTAGTTAAAATTGATAAATTTATTATATGTATCATTATTGATAAAAAATAATTTGACTAAATTTTTATACCAATCTAAATATTATTAATTAAATCTAATCTTTTAATTTTAATCATTAATTTATTTTAATAATAAATTAATAGTTGATTTGTACTTAGTCCATCTATGGATCAGGTCCATATTAGAATTCTCCTTTACACAATGGTGTGTATAAGATTGACTTTTTAACTTTACCTTATATTTAAATGTTTTTTCATTAATAGAATGGAACGGAATATATAAGAAAGAATCATAAAGAAAATAGAAGGAATAAAATATAATTATCATTCTCTTTATTTAGAAGTTTCATTAAATGAACGGAATGAAACTTTATTATCTATGTGTTCCCCCTATTCTACCTCAATTTTGGGGAGAATAAAAGTTGAATATTTAAGGGGAAGAAGGGATAAATAATTTCCCATGTGTTCCGTTCCCTTCTCATGTATTTTAAAACTATCAAATAAGGAAAATTATTTCTCTTCCCCTCATTTTCTTTCTGTTTCCCTCATTACCTATCATTCAAATATAGTGTTAGTTTATCGATGGACCACGAAACCACAACTTTTGGATCATTAATAATTTAGATGGAGGATTGAGATCAATTATATGCAACTTGGGTAATAGGTAACATGAATAATGGATAATTACATTTTGGTCCTTCACATTTCCTCTGCTGCTGCACGGCACGAACCGCCGCATGGCCTCCATCCAGTCGTCGATCCCACCCTTCGCCATCGCACCATTACTCCGTTCCAATAGCCCCATCCACATCGAACAGGTGAGCACCTCCAAAGTAGTTCAGATAATCTCATTATGAGATCTAGTTCGGGGTAGGCTTCTATGATGGGGGTGGTGGCTATTCTGACCCTGTGTTTGAATGTTTTTTCATTAATGGAACGAAACAGAATAGGTGGAGATGGAGCGGAAAGGAATGGAATGGAACATAGTTTCAATGCTCTTTGTTTAGAAGTTTCATTAACGGAACATAAATGAACTTCATTATCCACGTGTTCCCCTCATTCCACCTTAATTTTGAGAGGAATACAAGTTGGACATTTGAGAGGAAGAAGAGATAAATGATTCCTCGTGTATTCCGTTCCCTTCCTATGTATTTTAAAACTCTCAAACAAGAAAAATTATTTCTGTTTTCCTCATTCCCTTTCCGTTCTTCTCATTACCTATTATCCAAACATAGTGTGAGGCTTGCGACCTCACGGACCAAGTGCTAACGAAATGGAGGTGGTGGTTGTTCTGAGGCTTGCGGTGGTGGGTGTGGTTATGAGATCTGGTGGGTGGCGCTGTGTGGTTTTGAAGTTCGCAGATGGTTCTGAGATCTGGTTTCGTCGTGTGGGTGGCGCTGCGTGGTTCTGAGATCTGGTGAAGCTCATTGCCTCAAGGACCGAGTGCGGACGAAATGAGGGTGGTGGTCAGTGTGGGTGTGGTTGTGTGGTATTGAGATCTGGTGGAGCTCGTGGCTTCACCGACCAGCCGCAGACTAAATGGCCGTGAGCAAACGGTAAACGAGAACACATGATCAGTTGAGTGGGTTAGAGGCATGGTCGGCGACGTGGCCAGGAGAAAGTGGAGATGGTGACAATAGTGAAGGAGAGGGACAACAAAATAATAAAAGTTATAGGACTAAAATGTAAATAGTTGATTGGACTATTTTATAAATAAATAAAATTTGTTGTAGCAAGTAATTTTAGGGGTCCATGGACTCAGAGGGTTCATGGTAGAAGCCACCTTTATATAGGGGGAAAGTCTAATATGGATCCAACAAATTTAGGTCCATGAATGGATCATTGATGTTTTGGCCATTGATTTATTATTAAAATAAATCAATGGTCCAAATTAAAACTTAAATTTTTATAGATTTTTATAGATTTTGACTAGTAGCACTCAGATTCGTATAAAAATTTAGTTAGATCACATTTTTTTATGAATAATTATATGTATAAGCAATTTACAGATTTTAACTGATAATTTTTTCATACACCCAAATTTATATATAGATACTGTCAGATTAAAAAAAATGATTCATCCATGGGTCCATGATAGACTCCTCCTTTATACAGGATAAGTTTACTTCGAGAAAGTCTAAAATTGATCCAAAATTTTTAGGTCCATTGATGAACCATTGATTTTGTATCATTGATCTAATATTAAAATAAATCAATGAATCAGATTAAAAGTTAAATTTTTACAAATTTTAATTAATAACACTCAGATTCGTACAAAAATATAATCAGATTTTTTTTTATGAATAACTGTAAATATAAAAAATTTACATATTTTAACTAGTAATTTTTATATACACTTAGATCTGTATATAGATACAGTCAAATAAAATTCATTGATGGACCCAAACTTATTATGTCTAGATTAACATCCTCCAGTTTACTTCTTTTTTCAAGGTTTCGTAAATAAGTATTATAAGGGTTTTTTTTTTTGGTTTATTATAAATTTAGGGTGAATGGAGATTCTCTTTATTCTAATATCAAAGTAAACTATTAACTTTAGTGAACATTTGTAGCAAGATTACAAATAGCCTACCAATAAAAGATTCTAAGATTCCAAGTCATGTTGTTGTCATAAATAAAAAGTCAACTAGATAAGTCATCGACATGAATGAAAAGTTAACTAGATAAGCCAACCTCTGTTGACCCTTAAGGACACTTATTAAGAAAATTAAAATTAAATGTTTTAAATGCAAAAACAAAGTTTTTTAATGTATTAAATATTTTTTTTATTTAAACAATTTTATTTTGACTTATTTAACAAATGCATTTAGCAACATTATGTCTAATTGGTTGAAAAGCATCTAATACAAAAAAGTATCATATTTTAAAACCAATATGTATTGGTTCAAGCGAAATGAATTCGAATTTCTTAAACACGTAATTTTAAATTAAATCTCAAGATTTATGCATATGAAAATAAAAATAACATAGTTAAGATGAGTTCTTATTTAAACGTTTAATCGTATCTTAAAAAATTAGTTTTTTATCTATCAAATAAAAAACACTATAAGAAACGATAAAAAAAAGTGTCACATTTCAAGTGAATTTTAGGAATTGATAAATATGCAGTCTTGAAATTTATTTTTGCTCATAAAAGGGTTCTGTTATCAATTAGAAATGGATCATGTGCAGTTCTTTTAAAATTCATTACATCTTCACTATAAAAAGTATAAAAAAATATGGCGTTGTATAATAAAATATTAATAATAAATGTAATTTAACAATTTTTAATGGTGAGATTGATAATTGTATCTCTCTCTAGATTTTTTTTTTTTAACTGTATAAGATCTTAATCTTTATGGATAAATGTATGGCTTTGAAATTTTGCAACATCACTATCGTTTGGATATAGAAGTGTTTATTATGGGAAAGATGAAGTTTTCTAAAAAAATTAATTTTAATTTATTGTAATATAATTACACTATTAAATACTTATATATATATATGATATTTTATTATTTAACAGATACAAAAATATTTTTTATTTAATTATTTATAAACATGTCATTTAATCAAACAATTTAATTGTATATTTGTATCTACCAAAATAATTTAACGGTCATAACAATTATTTAAAAAATAAATTATTTTCATGATATAATAACACAAAATGATAATAATAAATATTATTTAGGTATATTATAGTCATATTTATCTTTAAAATATTTTGAAGGAGAATTTTATTTATGCTCTTGAAATTAATAAAATATAAAAAGGGGTTTAATTTTAATTTATCGTTATTATAAAAATATTACATTTTTATTTAATTATATTTTATCAAATTAAAAGATAATAATTTTAAAAAATTATTAAATAATGTGTAAATATATTATAATAGTATAAAAAAAACTTTTCGTCTTACCAAACAAAAAGTTAAATTCTGCTAACATTATTTTAAAAAAATAAAGTATCATACAATGTTAAAGCTGTACCCACGGTCAAGTTATCAAATCTGAGAAAGGCGTAAAATTTATGATGACATACACATCATTTTTTAAGGACACGAGTGCATGTCAAATCCACGACGACATGTGTAAGAAATATATATTATATATTTAAATATATTTGATTAAAAATATTATAAACACGATTTAATCATTATTTATTAATATTTTTTAAAAAAATTAATTTTTATGATCAACGTTTAATTAATAAATTCGTAATTCCACTTAAATATAATCACATAACTAATATCTTAAGTTATTATTTTCTCATAATAATATTTTAAATTTTATCTTTTACACGTTATTATTAGATTTTTAAATTTTATCTTTTACATAATATTATTTTTATCTATTTCTTCTATTTCTACTTGTCTTAAGTCATTTATTTTATTATCACCAAACTTATCTCACATCACACTGTTATTTTTTCTAATTTATTTTTTTAAATGTATACATATCTTATACATAATTAGTTATTTAAAATAAATTAATTTAAGAAATTTTTTAAAAAATATTAATAAAAATTATATTTATATTTTTTAAGAATATTTATTAGATAATAAATATTAATATATATAATATATATTAAAATATTATAAATCTTTAAAATTATAAAAGTAATATTAATAAATTATATTTTTTTAAATTTTATTATATATATATATAAATATATAAACTAATTTTTTTAATTTATTTTAATATTAATTTATACATATATTTATATATATATGTATATGTGTGTGGGTTATGTTTGTATCATATTTTTTTAATATATGATATATCTTTATATATGTGTTTATGTCATATTTCGTGTTTGTATTTGTGTATGTACTTCGTAGTTGTGCATCGTCAAGCAAAGCGAGTAAGCGTTGAAATTATCTGCCACTTCGCTAGACTAAGACTAAGGTCGTGGTTGGTCCAGGTGTCAAACAGTTCCTATGCAGCAATAGAAATTCTAAGTTATTATAATGGCTGAGATTTAATTAATAAATTATTAAATAATATTTTAAATTTAATATATAATTATGTATTTTATATATTATTTATTATTGGATTAGGCTTACCATCTCACCCTCAACCAATCCTAACCCCTGTAGCCCACGTATTAATAAATATTTTATTTAATTTAGTTATTAATCAAGTTAATTATATTAATTTTTTTATTAATGTATTATTTATTTTGAATATATTTTTAATTTATAGTATATAAAATATTAATTTTAATATTGTAATTAAATATTGTATAAACAATATAAACATTTATAAATGTGGGACAAAAAGAGTGTAAATTTTAAATTTTTTCTCACAAGACAAATGTGAATTTTAATTTTAAGAGTGTGAGACAAAAAAGATAATCTTTTAAAATAATTTATGAATAAATAATTATTTATCAACTATTAATAAATAAGTAGATTTATTTATCAATAATTGATAAATATTTACTTACTCATAAATTATTTTAAATGATTCAAATTCGTGACACAGATTGAGCAAAATTTTGCTCTTACTAACACCATTTCCAAGTGGATTGAGTGTATATTTTAGATTTGTAATCACAAACTACAAAAGAATTTCTAATGCACCGGATCAAGATTTTTTTAATTTTTTCTTTTCAAGTGATCAATTATAAAAGAAGAAAAAACACAATATTATAAAAAAAATTTACAAGTTTTAATTAGATCCTATTAATAACTTTTTTTATGTCTTTCTTTCTCTTATAATTGATTATTTAAAAAAAATTAAGAAGATTCTGATCTCTCATACACCACACTCAATTTTTATTTTTTGGATGTGGCACCATACTCAGTTTTGTTCATACTAGTGTTTTTTAAAATAGTTCAACAGGACTAGTTGAAATGATTGAACCATGAGCTAGCCACTTCACATGTTCTAATTTATCTAAAAAATTGGATGAGTTGTTACACTGTCAAAAATTAATAAAAAATAAAAAAATTAGTAAAAATTAGTGAATTGATAAATTAACTTGATAGATTTTTAATTTAAAAATTTTTAACTAATTTTTTTAAAACAAAAAAATTTAGATGATTATAATATTAATAATTGAACCATTGATTAACCAATTAAATTATGAACTACTCACTTCACCAGTTTAATGGTTGAACAGATTTTAAAAACATTGATTGATACCCATGTCTTAAATTATATAAAAGGGTTTTCAAAAGTTGATATTGGTATGTTTCATCTTATTATATTTAAAATATTATATATTATTATTTTAAGGTTTGTACATTCAATTAGATTTTTTATGATCTTAAATTACTCATTATTTAAAATAAAAAATATGTATTCAATTATTTTTTAATATCTCATTAAATATTCTTCAAAATAATTATATAAAAAAATAAAAAAATATTAACAAAAGTCATAAAAAATTTCTTTTTCGTTATCATTGCAATGCACAAGTTTACAAAATCTTTTCATCATTTCATCCATTTTTTTAATAAACTCTCCTTTAATTATTACACCAAAAAAACTCTCCTTTAATTATTAATTATCTTCAATTATATATCATTAAACTATAAAGCTGTTTGTTATAAATAAATTTAATATAAAATTGAAAAGACTAAATAAACTAAAATGTCATATATATAAAAGATGAGCTAGCAAATAAAAGTTTAAAAAGAAATAGATTTATAATAGGTAAATAAGCATCATTGGAATTTTAATTAATTGAAAATTTTTATATATGAGTAATTAATATACTATTGTTCAAAGAGATAAAATATATTTTATCACTTACTTGAATTAAATTAGTTATAAGAGACACCTGAATTGGGTTTGAACTTTTTAAAATTAGAATACATAAAAAATAGAGCATCATCAAGTGAGTGTGTGTGGGTTTTTTTTTAGTCCATGACTTGCTAAAAAATCAGCAATCTTATTTCCTTCCCGATAGGTATGGCTGAAGTGAATCTCCCAATGAAGGGCCTTAAGGTCCTGAATACGGATAATAATATAGAAGCATAAGGATTAAGGGTGATCCTGCTCACACCCATTAATAGCAAACTGAATGGCAACTAGCGAATCACCATCAATCCATATCTGTGTGACACCCTTGTCTCTAGCAATTATCAGTGTCGTGAATATACCCCACAATTCCACCATCAGAGCAGTGGCCTTTCCAAAATTTGGACCTGTAGAGTCATGAAGCACACCCCCACAGGCAGCAAGATCCCCATTTGACCTGACTAATCCATCTACATTGAACTTGCACCATGGATGCTGAGGGAAACACCAACCTACCAGCTGGGAGTATCATGAATAGCTGCTTGCAAAGTAGACTGCATAGCATCTTTGATCTCAATAGTACACATATAAATAGTGTGTATCAGACTATAAACATCTCTATTGGCACCATTAAAAATGGCATCATTCCTATTCAGCTAGATACTCCAAATTGTCATTCCAGTCCAAATTATGCCATACTAAGTGTGAATTTGAAGGGAAAATAATAAGAGCAACTAACAACATAATATTAATAAAAAGCACCAATTAATTATTCTAAATGACCAATAATGTTGTTACAAAAATAATTATTAATCCATCGTCTTTAATTTTATATTGTTAACTATACTTGAGGTCAACAATCTCTTTTATAAATTTATAATTAGAAGATATGACATATTATATAGTACATTATAATAATTAGTTGATGGATAGGATCGGGCATGTTTTCCAAGTTGGGACGAAAGAATAGAACGTAGGATTGAGTTGTAAAGTTTGGATCTCTATCGTGTAGATGATTTAGATGTAGTGATGTACTCACAAATTTACTTACATAGGTTATCGTGATCCACCATTTTGATTTTGGTTTTCAATTTCATCCTAAATTGACAGACATTACTGAAATTCATCCGCAAAATGGCCTCTGCTATAGTTCGTAGGACCATCACCCACAACGCCCGTTACTTGAAGCTTCCTTCTTCTCCCTCTTGGTGCTTGAGTAATCACTTATTTTCTCGCCATTCCCAAACCCACAAGGCTGTGGTTGAAAAAGATGCTGTTTCCTTTCACACCCAACCCATTGGTGGTGGTGGTGGAGGACTGCCATCTTATATGCGTGGAGCTGTGTATTGGGAACCCAACAATCCTCTCACCATCGAGGAATTCCACATGCCTCGCCCCCAGGCCGGTGAAGTCCTTATCAAAACCAAGGGTGAATATTCCCTTCCTTCACTTCCTGTAAATCTATTCCATTCAATTGGCCCATACACAAATATAATATGATTCTGATTTTGTGCTTTGGACAAGTGAACTGTGTGAAATTAAATTTAAAAAAAAAAAAAGACAACTTTTTAGATAACATTAACAATCACTCTGAGTGGTCATTTGGTCCCTAACCGTAATTCACATGCTTCAAATCAAAGTTCCCCAAGTAACAAAGCGGGGCTGGGGAGGAATCCAAGTGTTATGTATGCAGGAGTGAAGTGCCCAATGGAGGAAATGAGATGTGTTTAGGCAATTATTGACTTATTATGGGATCTGATTGTCTAATATTGTGATCATGAATGCAGCCTGTGGAGTTTGCCACTCTGATCTCCATGTTATGAAAGGTGAAATTCCGTTTTCCAGTCCTTGCGTTTTGGGGCATGAGATAACTGGTGAAGTTGTTGAACATGGACCACTCGCGGACAGCAAAATCTTAGAAAGGTGAAAGTCATTAGAAATCTAAAACTCTTTTTAACTACTTTATTTTTGTGTGATAATGTTCTAGTCAGTTGCATTCAATGGAAGTATAATTATTGTTGATGACAACCAACAATGAATGACAATTATGCTTCTTAATGTAACAGGCTTCCAGTTGGGTCTCGAGTTGTTGGGGCCTTTATCATGCCGTGTGGCAACTGCTCTTACTGTTCAAAGGTAATATTGTATTACACACTCCACTTTATGTGTCAACTGAATTCTTGTTCACCCTTGATGTTGTCATTAGTGCGCCAAATGGTATACAGGGCCATGATGATCTATGTGAAGCTTTCTTTGCTTATAATCGGGCTAAAGGAACCCTCTATGATGGTGAAACTCGACTATTTCTTCGAAGCAGTGGTTAGTATGATTTACCTATTATTCTCAAGGCTAACAATGGTTATTGCTACTTTTTCCCCTAGCCTACTGCTACCAGCTGCAGCAGCAGTGGTATGATTTGCATATTATTCTGAAGGCTTATAATTGAACTTATTTCTTTTTTTCTTTATCTATTTTTTTTATCAGTCAACTACTAGCAACACCACCACTAACACCTGGACTACTTGTTACTTGATACACATATTACTGATCTTACTAATCACAGCACAATATATCCCATCTGCACAAGATTAATGTAATACTTTATAACTTCATACTAAGGGCATGTATCTATCATTACCATTTTTTCTCCGCTATGATGTTTAATTTTTCAGCTGATACATATTTCATTGTTCTTCAAGGGTATTTATCGCTAATATCAGAATCCTTCATTATTGGAATACTGAAAATAGTTGGCAATTTATAGGAAAACCAGTATTTATGTATAGCATGGGAGGGCTTGCCGAATACTGTGTTGTGCCAGCAAATGCATTGTCTGTATTACCAAACTCGTTGCCATATAACGAGTCTGCAATTCTTGGATGTGCTGTTTTTACTGCATATGGTGCTATGGCTCATGCGGCTGAGGTGCGTCCTGGTGATTCTGTTGCTGTTATTGGAACTGGAGGTGTTGGTTCTAGGTAAATAAATCAATTTTCAAATGAGTATTACACTGTTAAATCTTCTCCTAGCTGTGCCTTTTGCTATTTTTGTTGTCTTGAGAATGCTTGCTTGAGCCACACTAGGTTAACATCATGTAGTTTTTTGTTGTCTTCAAAAAAATCTTAAGATAAGGAGACATTAAAGAAAAAACTGATAGTTCTTGCTTGTGGTACATTGAACCTCAGCTATATGGTCATGCCCAAGTGTTTGGAACTTTTGGTAACTGTTAGATATAAAACCATTCATGAGCCTTTACCTAAACAGCTTAATTTTTGCTTTTGGGAGAGTTGGTGATTGACTTGGTATCGGAGCCTCTATGACTAAATAGTCTAGAGTTTGATCCTTGCCACCCCTATAATATTCTAAATAAAAAGTTGAATTTTAGTACAAGGTAGGGTGAGCCTGTGCATTGTGCATGCTTCAAGCCCAATGGGCTCTTGCGCAAGGGGGCATGTTAGATATAAAATCATTCATGAGCCTCCACATAAACAGTTTAAGCTTTTGGGAGAGTTGGTGATGATTGACAGTAACCATGTCATTTGCATATGCTTATTAATATATCACCAAGATTGCTTTTGAGTTTGTTTTATACATTGTATATGAATTGTCTTGTTGAAAAGTTGCGGGGAACTAGACATTTAACTGTCTAATGTTTATGCAAAAACTTTATATACTAGGTGATTGAGAATTTGAGAAGAGCTGTATAAATTGTAGAAAACCCTTTAGTGACAAAAGAATTTGGAGAAATCTAGATTATTTGATACTGTCATTTACATTAAAATTGGGAATCTGTAGGTTTCCTAATTATACCATTTCATACATCAGGACAATTGGCTCTAATTAAATGCACTTGTTTTCCCTTTTAACTTTGTCTCCCATTCCAGTTGTTTGCAGATAGCTAGAGCATTTGGTGCCTCAGATATAATTGCTGTGGATGTTCAGGATGAAAAGCTACAGAAAGCAAAGATATTTGGTGCTACTCACACTATAAATGCAGCAAAGGAAGATCCCATTGAAAAGATAATTGTATATGCATTGCCCTTTTGCCTCATTCTTTAACATATAGCTGTGCAGGACCAGGGATCATTGCTAGCTGCAGTTTTAATTAGTTATGAAAGTGCAATTTATTAATTATCTGCACCAATTCACACAGGAAATTACTGGTGGAAAGGGTGTTGATGTTGCTGTGGAAGCCTTGGGGAAACCTCAGACATTTTCCCAGTGCACACAAAGTGTGAAGGATGGAGGAAAAGCTGTGATGATTGGACTGGCACAAGCTGGTGCTGTAGGACAGATGGATATAAATCGGCTTGTTCGTAGAAAGGTGTGTACTCTTTATATTGGATTGTTATTATTCATAATTTACTCCCTGTACTCTCACATATAACCACTAGCTCTATTCAGGTTGAATTTGAACTGTTTATTATGATTATACAGTATATTAACGCTTGTCTTGTCTGCCATATATTACAATCATACATAATAATCAGGCACCTGCCATGAAAGTTTTGTTATGTTGTTATTTTGCTTTAGTTCCCCCTCCCCCTCCCCAGAAGACAAGTTAGTATTGGATGACTAAGAATGGTATTCTTAGATTACATGAACCTGTCAATGAGATACATGATTTTTAAGGAGGGACATATATACTACATGGAAAAAAGGTATTTTTGTCGTTGTGCAACCATATAGTTGATATGACATAAGTTTCTGAATATTGAAATTTAGATCATCAATGGATAAGGTATTTAGATTATCAATGGAAGGGCCAATATTTTGAGGCACAATGCTTCCATTCTTTCACCATGGTTTGAGCCTTTGTGGTGCCCAACTGAGCAGGAAATGCTGTTGTCTGGTGTGAAAGTTTTTGCATGTTGAAATTATAGGGTTTAGATAAGGAAGAGGAAGAAAAGATAACATAGACTCCGAATAATAAAACAATAGATTAATATGGTGTGTAATGATGTAATACAAAATACTAGCACAGTGGTTCTATTTAGGCTATAATTAGGTCAAGTACTAGTACAGTACTACTAGTACAAGCCCACTAATATAATAAGACTACGGACCCTAATTAAATACAGAAACAAATTAGGCAAAATAATGAAATAAGAAACAACTCTTAACATTGCTTCCTCCATTAAATGACTAATTGATTTCACAATAAATTCTAAAGATCATCTAAGATATTCTAAAATATTCTAAGATACAATAAAGATATTGTACGATATTTTGTAGATATTTTAACACTCCCCCTCAAGCTAAAACTTACTAAGTTTTAAGCTTGTTACAAATGAACTCTTTAAAAGAAAATAATAAAAATATGAAGTGGGTTCCATAAAACATGGTTGGAAAGGTAACTTAGGGAACCTGGAGACGCTGTAGAGATGAGCATTACTGGAAAGATAACTCGGCAAGATGGTTGGAATGATCATCAACCTAAAGAGCTTGTTGGAATATTACATGACCAAGGAAGAAGAGACTTCGCTGGAAATATGCTCAAAAACTGAGGAGAGAGGCAATAGAACTTGAGTTTACAATGGTAAAGAGAGTGAGAGCCGGAGAGAATGGGGAAGTGGAGAGAGAAAGAGGAAAATTTATACCACTCTCACTTTGGGTAAAATTTAACCCCGAAAATGGGGAAAATGTTACTCTCCATAATTTTTATCATTTTTTTTTAACTTATCAACCAAACATATCTAAATCCCTAGAAGTTTACTACCTTAAAAAAAATTTCCCTTTTACCCCCAACCAAACATATCCTGAAAATAATTTAGTAGTGTTTGTTAATGACATTAGTTTTCAACCAAAAATTAATTCAATTGAAGTGCTAAAAAATCAGTATATATTACTCAATGACAATAATTTCCTTTATTGTGGCCTCATTTATTTTACTAAATATCATTAGCTTATTTTAATACACCTTCAAAATATAAAATGAAAATATGTTCAAACATTACAAATCTTCAGTTTTATCAAACACACTTAAGTTTAATATTGTTTTCTGGAATGTTAAAGAATTGGCTTTTCTTCGCACATTTTTTCTTTTAAAAAAAAAACTTTTCATCTAAGCATATTAAAACTGTATTTGAGCAGATACAAATTATTGGGTCATATGGAGGCAGGGCAAGGCAAGATCTTCCAAAGTTAATTAGATTGGCAGAAACAGGTATCTTCAATCTTAGCCATGCTGTTTCTAGACGATACACCTTTGAGGAGGCAGGCAAAGCATTCCAAGATCTCAACCAAGGAAATATTGTTGGTCGAGCTGTGATCGAGATAATGTAGGTCTATATTCCAAGCAATGCTTTTCTGCGGCTATAAGTCTGCTTCTCGCACCGTATATGGTATATGTGCTTTGGAGTTGCAAGGTGTTGGTGCCCTTAGAGCACATATAGATGTCTTCTGCCTTGTTATGCTATCCTGGTAAAAAGAACTAATTGCAATGACATGTTCAAATAAAAATTGTTTTTGTTTGTGTAACTTTGGCTCTGGCTCATGTAGTCAGGTCACAAAATTCACTTCAAATCACTTCAGATGAGTAAGAATTTGAGAAGTCTTGTTGCTCTACGCCTTTTGGTAAAGGAGGTTTCTATGGTACCTCAGTTAATTGGTGGTATTGTTGACTTTCAGATTTCTTTTTTTTCTTAAATTGAAGAGTAAACATATTTGCAAATTTATAATTGGTCAAGTTTATGCAATATTTTTCCATGGAACATACATTAATACTGTCAATTAAGTTGGATTAGTGGTGGACCATCGTGGGAACTAGGGGGGCCTTTTTGGAAAAATTCATGTAGATATATATGGATATCATATGTACTATGTTGTTACTGGTTTCTCAGTTACTCAGTTTTATAGATATCGTTTGTACTATGTTGCTACTGGTTTCTCAGTTACTCAGTTTCATCTTTCGCGGATTGAATGTGAACATGAATGATGAAACCCATTAATAACCATTAAACCAAACTCATTTAAAATAGTTTAAAAATCCATTTTTTTTTTTAAAAGCTTCTGCTGAATTGAAAATGTGTTATGTACAAGCAGCTATTTAGCAAATCAGAAAATGAAGCTGGATAGCTTTTTTAGTTAGGTTTATCTGATAATTATTTTTTTATGTATGTATGTATGTATGATGTAATAAATTTATAAATTAATTATATTCTTTTGGGATTGGCCTCCCTAAAATTTTGTTGAAGATCCGCCAGAGTTGGATGCCGCTAATTAGTAGATATTCTAGAATTCTCCTTTGGTAAATGAAATAATGTACATGGTCATATCCAAATGTTTGGAATTCCAAATTCCCAAAAACTGTTTCTGGTCATACCCATATCACTAAGTATTTCATGCATCTGGCAGCAGGAAACTTTGCACGACTTACATGGGAAATGTGTATACTGTTTCCTTGGAATCCAGCCTGCAGTTTTCCTTTCAGACAGTAGTTCATTCACCTTTTCATAATCATCGGAACACGAAGTCCGCAATCAGATGCCAGAAACAAAAATGTAACAACAATTTTAGAAGTAGACCACTTACCAAAGAATTATTACAGCTCAAAGGTTGGATACATTCATCTTTCAATAGAACTGCGCAGAATCCTGGTTCGTTTAGCTCCTTGTTCACCAGTGTCACAGGGCTGTGTAGTGATCTCTTTCGATTTGTTTTGGCCCAAAGAAAAATGAACTAGTGTATGACATAATCTTCATAATCCAATGGTTTTCCAGAAAGTTCGAGGATGAAAATTAATGACCATGGCACGACCTTCAGTTCACCTATGCATGGTGAAATGTCATTTTACATTGGTGTTTTGGTAGTTCTACTTGTGCAATTCTCAACGTTATTGCCAAGGTAGGAGCAGATTTTGAGGGCAATCCAAAATAGAGAAGGAATAACCTTTAAAAGAAGGAAAGGGGGCGGGGAGAAGAGTGAGGAAGAAGGCAAAAAGAAAAGGAAGACGAAGAAGTTGATGATGATGAAAACAGGGAATTCAATAAGATACAACAATTCTGAAGTTTTCATCATTTAAATCCAATAATAAGAATAAAGAGAAAAAAACATCATAATCAGAAATAGGTTGAGTCTTTGACACGACCATGTAATGCGAATAATATTTTCAAGATCCAAATAGCTTATTTGATTAAAAAATTTCGGATAAGGCTCTACACTTCCTAAATGTACAGATTTAAATTCCTTCTTGGTCAGTTGTCATCCACTCATCCCTCTCAAGGGAGATTCCTTGAAGCCCAAGGGCGATGGAGTAACCTCCATGTAAGAAAATCGATTTGAGTATCCTAGAGGCAATCCCTTAGGTATTCCTCACCAGTCACCATATCCTTCGAGATCCCAAACATGTTATTAAAACCCTGATTAAAGGTAATAACGAAACTTATATTTACTACCATATATATATATATATATGGTAATAAAATTATGTGAATACTTAAAAAAATCATTTACAATTATATTATAATCTTAATTATTTATATAAAATTCAATAATTAAGATTCACTCTCTCACTTCGTGTGTATGTATAATTTCTCCTGTAAAACCATAAATATAAGTGTATTAATAGATTCTTAATATGATTCATTTGAATTTGAACATATATCAAGTCCTTACAAAAAAATAAATAAAAATTTCACATCATCACTGACAAAAAAAATTTTAATAGAATCTCTATTTACTACATAACCTTTAAGAGATTTAATTATAAAACTAAAGATTCTTCTAAATGACAATTAGATTAAAAATATTTTTAATTATTAATAAAAAAATAAAAATAAAATCCTTAATTCCCAAACTAACTATCACATATGAATAACTGTAATCGTCGAATCCCTAAATCGAAAAACACTAATCCCCAAATTGCGCTGCCAAGTACGAAGCAAGGCGTCGAATCAATGACGTCGACATCTCTCTCTGTCTAAACAACCATAACCCAATATTTGATGAATTGATGAAAATGAATGATGGCTTGCTACACTACCTTCTCTGCAAACTGTGATTGCTCAACCATTCATTTAAGCCTAATTCACGGTCTAGATTCGTCCACATCGTCAAGTAAATGATTCAACGCTTCACAATTTACCAAGCCATCCATTAAAAAAAAAATTAGAATGAAGAATAAAGGTTTCGCTGTAATCTAGGCCACCAGAAAAGGTTTCACATCATCAAGAATCATAAAATAGGTACTAGGTACAGTGAAATTAAATTGTCTAGCTGGAATAAGCCCAACATTGTTTGTTTCTTGTTGCACCTTTTTGGGACTTTTGTAGATCCGCGACTGTTATTCCTTTTCGCAGCTGAGAAACAAACAATAAGAACGTGAATTTTTTCAAGTCTTCGTTTCATTGCATATTGTTTTTCTCTCTTTTTGTATTCCGAGTTGTATATAAAGAACAAGTTTTTGGTCATCTTCGACTATGAGTCCAATTGGGAGATTTTGGGGAGTTTGGGTACTTCAATTTAGGGTTTTGAGGTTAGGTTATTCCAATGTGTTGTTAATTTGAGAGGAACATATTTCAATCTTATTTATTTTTGATTAATGGTTAAAAATATTTTTAATCCAATTGTGATTAAAAATATTTAATTTTACAATTAAATTTGTTTAGAATATCTAAAAATATTTTTATTATATCTTAAAATATTTTATAATATCTTATAGGATCTTTTGAGTTTATTTCTTATTTATTATATTTTTTGATTTATTTTCTTATTAATTAGGATTAATAGCCTAGTATTATTATAAATAAGACTATTAAATTTATCTTTTGTATCACATCATCATCACACCAATATCAATATAGTCTTATTATTTTGAATATTCATTTTCTCTCTTTTCCTCCTTCCCTACCTAAAACATTCCAATTCAACATAGTATCAAAGCAGTACCATCTTCCATGACCTGTCTCGTCACTTTCGCTGCTGAGTTCCCAAAGATTTGGAACTCCGATAGCCGCCTTCGGTTGCCGAATTTTGCTTTCAACACCCTCTTTCTATATCTTTTTAAGTCAACCGTGTTTCCACTCTGGGTTTCTGACAAACACCATCTCATTTGCTGTCGACTACCACGACCTCTCTTTTACGAGTTTTTCTTGTCACTGCCACTATCCTCCACCGCCGTCTGCCATTGCTTTTTTTAGTCGGCGACTCCACCAGTTGCACCGCCGACCTCAGATCGACTATCCACCGAAGTCGCGTCTCAAACCGCCATCTTGCACGCTCCCACGAACCACCACCACTGTCAGCATGCAAACCCACCTGCCTCCCTTTCTCTGGCGCATGACGGTGCGTCTAGCCACCTTTTCGATAGACGCCCGTCTCGTTCAACTCTCCCTGGCGTCCTCTACACTGATCTGAGCTCACCTCCATCAACTGACCTCTGGGTTGACTTGTTCATTCGTGCAGAGACATTCATGTGTATTGAAGTTTCTGTTTTTTGGCCATTATACACTGACTCATGGGTCATGGCTATTTCACCCTCTTTCTGGGCTCATCTGTCATTCGTTTGCCTCACTACATTATCACTGACCTCCACGTGGTTGTTTGACATTCTTTGTGGTGGTTATCTCTGGTTTTGGCTATTTGGTTCTTTTCCAATGTTAGCATAGTATTGAGGGGGAGAATGAGAATAAATTCATCTCTATATATACTTCAATGACGATGTTTGTCATGACTTCTCTCTCATAAATGAATCATACTAGTGGTGACTTCTCTTCCCATCGACAATCATTCTGATGGTGACTTCTCTCCCACATATAAATCATGCTAGTGGTGACTTTTCTTCTCGTCAACAATCATTCCAATGATAACTTATATTGGTTATGACTCACACTAACCTTTGTTTTGTCCCAGATATACTAGCTTGGTTTGTCCTAGATGCACTGGCCTCGACTTTGTCCCAGATGCACTGACCCCAACTTTGTCCCAAATGCACTGGCTCTGTCTTAGTCCCAGATGCATGAACCTTATCTCCATCCCAAATTTAGTTGCCTGTCATTCTCATATTGTTTGACGCATTATGTTTTTAATTTGTTTTCTTTAAGATGTAATTGTAACAAACTTAAAGCTTAATAAATTTTAACTGAAAAGAGAGTTAAAATATCTAAAAAATATCTTTATTATATCTTGAAATATTTTAAGATATCTCATAAGATCTCTTAAGATTTATTTCTTATTTATTATATTTTCTAATTTGTTTCTTATTAATTATAATTAATAGCCTAGTATTAATGTAAATAAAACTATTAAATTTGTCTTATATTACATCATCATCACACTAATATTAATATAATCTTATTATTTTAAATATTCATTTTCTTTCTTTTCCTCATTCCCTACCCAAAACCTTCTAATTCAACAAATTTCTTAAGGGCCATGCGACAAATAGATATTTTATTAGATTCTTTTCTGGTGGAAGATGACATAGAAATTCACTTAGATGAAATATCACGAGAGCTTGACATGTGTCAAAATACGAATGCATCATATCGTGAATGTATTGGTGCACTCACATTTATGTTTTCACCGGAAAAATCACCATATATATATATGAGTAAAAAGACAATTTTTACCAGTTTATGCTATTATTAAAGAATGGTATGAGTCATGTACAAAATTTCAGAAACAAGCACATATACATGCTTGTCCATCATTCAAGAATGGATTGAAAAACTACCTGATCCCTATTGCTCTCCAGGCTATGAACCAAACTCGCTCCCTTAAAAGTTCCAGGTTTAATCAGTTTAAAGGTGAATTTTACCATATTTGAGACCACCTTGCATCACCTACTCTTCTTTCCACTTGTTAACATATCTGAGGAAAGCATTGGCAGGGTTTTGCCTAGGTGGAGCTCGAACACGAGTAGACCTTCGAAGCAGAGACTCATCCAGTGCAATATTGTGCATCAAATCCTTCAATCTTTTCTGGAGTTCTGAGCTGTAAACATACAATGAAAAAGAAAAAAGAACATTACAAGTCAAGGGAAAAAATCGATAAAAAATAAAATTTCAACTATTAATAAACATGGAGGCAGCTTTCAATCTGCACTTTGTTCCAAAAGTTTCAAAAATATTATTATCTAATTCAAATGTTTGTTGAATAAACTACAAATTAGTGCTACTAAAGAAAATTTAAACAATAAAAAAGTCTATATTTTTTTCTCAGTACAAATCTAAATAATATAATCTTCCATAGTTTCTCTGCACTTCCCGTAGTTTTCTTAACTCTCCTCTCCATCGTTTTTCTCTTAATTGCGCATATGTACGTTCGTTTCACATTCTAGCACATATTTAAAGATAGTATTAGTTAATAGTAAGTTTACGTGTTCATTCTATAAAAACAGTATCTGAATTGGAAACAAGATTGACAGCAATTAAGTTATTTATTCTATCATGGTAATCAATATACCCGCAGTCATATTAAATTCTAGTACATCATATTTCACTTCAGATTAATTAGGCCAACTTGAAGATCCTTTTACATAAGTAGAACGTTAACAAACTTTATATTTAACAACACACATCATAGCATTTTTCTGATTTATTCCTTCATTTATTTTGTCCACTTACGGAATAGATGAACTATGAAGCGTATGTGCATCTTGGACTACACACTACAAGTCTAAAATCAAGGCTTTGCCTGAAGTATACATCAAGATTGAACTTAAGTACTATGTGAATTGAAATCAAGGAAAGGAAAAAGATATAAAGGTATTCCACATAAGTCAAATATTGAAAAGGGAAAAACTCCTCTAAAGTGAGCAAATAAGGGTGTATCCATCATTGATTTAATCAAAAGTGCATCATGATCATAACCTATTAAAATTGAATGGCATCCACCCTTACTTGCTCACTTTACAGAAAAGCTCACTTTAAAGGAGCCTTATCCATTGAAAAGCAAATCTAACTCACCATATACTACTATAATATTTTTCCAGTTGTTTTTGCAGTGCCCTTTCCCGCTCACCCTTGCAATTCAGTGAACCCATCAATGCATCAAGCTATTCAAACATGCCAACAGAAAATTAGAAAAGATATATGCGGAAAATGCAAATATAGCAGGGTATCTTCATCTAGTACCTCTTCCTTGCTGCTGTAGTATCCCCACTCCTTGGAGTTAGAACTTTCAACAAATATCCTCCCATCACGGCGGAACCACCAATACCTATTATAATCTCTGTCTTTACCAAATGAGCTTCTACGAAAAAATAGTTTCTCCATCTCCCGTTCAAAATATTCTCTCTGTATAATAAACAGTGTCAATAAAAATCAATTTAAAGAACATACAACAATCTCAGCAGGGAGATAGGTAGCACCCTCTGTTCTTTACTATTCTTCTCTGATGGATCCTCATCACCCTTCAATTGTTTCTGTAATTTCTTTCTGGATAATTCTTTTCCATTTTCTGCCGGTTCTTTCAGCTCTGAATTCAGCTTCTTCAGTCTCCTTTTTGAAGCAGGATTTGAATGCTTGGTCCCACTGCAAATTAATTTTTAAAAGGAAAAAAGTGAAATGCAATAACCACCAAACAGAAAAATATGATTTACAGGCAGGCAGAAACAGCACACATGATAAAATCTAACCTTCTACCCATTGCATCGTTCCTAGATGATTCTATCTCTCCATTGCTTTTCTCTCCCACGTCTCCATTCTGTATACTGTGATTATTGTTTGTAGAGACACTTGCACTGTTTAGATGATGCCCATCCACATCTCCATTGCTTTCCGACTCAGATTTCAACTGCTCCTTTTCTTTTCTTCTTTTCCTAGCATCTTCCAGTGCTTCTTCCCTTCTAGAGGCACCAAGTGCCTGCCGCTGTTCAATAAACTCATCTAACTTTTCCCTAAAAATTGCAGTTTCAAGGGCTCGATTGACCAATTCACATAAGATTTCTAATTTAGCATTGACATCTACAAGGCCATAATGTCCCCGTTTTATGGTTGCTTCATACTGCCGTAGTCCAGGAATATTGATCATTTCTAGAAAATCGCATAAATATTCTGTCCAATTGATCATTGTAATCTGAAAATAAAAATGAATGAGATATTGTCATATAAAAAACAATGATAAGATAAGCAAGTCACGAAGGATACCAGACTGGAAGGAGAAAGATTCAACTGGACAAGCCATCTCATGAAATATGAACAATTATCTATATATGATGCTAACAAAAATAATACATGTGAGATAGTAACCTTAGACTTCAGCTTTCGTTTCTTTACAGCTGAAGAGTATTCACCATCATCTTTGATGAGCACCCGAAAGAGTACCGCATGACATTCCACAAGGAGAACCACATTGCTATCCTTATGGCAGATTGCATTTTCAAAATCTTCTAGAGAGTAGGGCCACAAATGCAACAGTTTGCCAAAAGAAGTACAAAAATCCCAAACCATTAAGAGATCCCCGACACAATACATTGGAACATTGAAGTCTCTCGATGGAGAAGGACGATCAGTGAAAACAGGATCATCTGGACCAGCCCTCACCAATAGATCATCAATTGGATATTTGATTGGTTCATCCTTGTGTTGACCATTTTCTGCAAAATTTGAGATAGCATTATAACAACAACCTTTTAGATGAACTAAAAATACAAGGGGGTATATTCTTTTCTGAAAAAAAAATATAGTATGTGCAATGAAAGCTGTGCGATGTAATACAAATTTATCAAACAGTTGTGATTTCCAAACCATGAGAGAAAATGCTTTCTAGTTAGATACACAACAAGAGATGCACCTCCAGTCCTCTGCACTACCACACCACCCATTTCCAACAAAATAGAGAACAAGAGAAAGATAGAGTGGAAAAATGAATTTCAAAACTCAAAGCAAATCGAAATAGTATTCTATCAGGGAACAAAACTTAATTAAACAACTGCATAATAAAGGTATAAAACCAAATCAACATGCGGCCAAAAATTGCTTCAATCTCTGAACTCTACCTTCCTCTTGGGTAGAACCATCCAACTTCTTCCTCTTGCAGTTTTCAGTTTCTTCCATTGATTCCTGAACATGATAAATTTGAGACAGAAAAAATAATATGATAAAATTCATTAACAAACCAATCATAAAAGCCATAAATACCATATATCCTGTGTTCTTGAACTGTTTCTATCTCTTATCAATAATATTATTTTTCTTTTAAAGAAAAAAAGATACTGAAACTACCATATCTCCCTTCTTCTATCTACCTCATTTTTTCTTTTCTTGGTGCAGATTAAAACTCCGTTTTTGAAGAAAACCCTTCCTCTTAACTCCTCAGGGATGTCAGTTGAGATTCCATGATTTTGTGCCAATTCTTCATGCAAAACCCAAGGGGCATTCCGATATGTAGATTCCCGGATAAAAGATTTTAAAATATTTCTACTAAAAAGAGGCTTCTTCTGCACCAAATCTTCCGCACGGACTTCTGCTTTTTCACTTATATTCTTGTCCTTGTTGAGCCAAGCTACCTCATAACAGAATTTGTCAACTCCCTCCTGGATGACTTTCAATATTTTGCATGGATATACTCCGTCATCCTTTTTCCCAAACAATTCAGCACCCACAAACAAACGTTCCTGCAATTTTTCAGCAATAGAATCGGCTAGATCCTTCAAAGGGAGCATACCTACAAAAACAAAAAGATCAACTCCCAAGAACATTTATCAGTACCAATTCCTAAACAGGCATGGTTTTTGTAGTTTAGCGTTTCTCATTAAAATTCTCAAGTTCTTAATAATTTTGTCAACTGTTTACAAAACACTCATTTAAGAAATCTAACTCCAGATAAGTTATGGCATAACTTAACCACTTCAATTTGATCTCTGCAAGTGCAAGTGCTGCCGGCATTATTACTCTAATATAATATAATGAATAAACATATATGATATACCTCAGATACATGGAAGATAATCAAAATATCAGTGCTCAAAATTCCAAGGGTTTCTCAAAGAAAACCAAAAGTATTTTATAATTCATCTATAATATGAATTTAGAAAACACTTTCATTTGCTGTACAGCATTCTATGACCAAAAGTTAGGACCTTCCACAAAGTGATGGCTCACAATTTAAGCAATATGTAGAAAAAATATCTAAAAGCAGAAATTCTAATTGTCTTGAAGTCAATAAATGCAGACATATATGGGGATGGTCCTGATTGATATACACAACAGGCCTAAAGTCTTAAACATAGTTTTATGGCTTGTTTGGCCAGCTGCACAGTAATATACTAATGCAATCAAATATCAGCTAGTTAGCCCAAGCCAACTCATCTTCAACCTGATCCACAAAGGTCAGGAAACACAAGGCCCAGTATATCATAATTTATATGCAATCAATCGGGGGTAATACATGCACTGATCCATAAGTTGCAAATTGATAGAATACTGTGCTGAATGAAAACAGAACAGATAATCTGAATCCTTTGGTAGATACTAGACAACCACAAACCCATACAACATAGGAACCCCAAACTTCGGTGCAGCATAAAAGTCCAAAGCTACCTCCATTTCTCTTTTGAATACCATTGTTGGATCAAAATAGAATCATATTTTGGTTCAACCATTCAAGTAAGCGACATCACACCTTCAAGACACTAATCCTACTGTGGGATTAAAAGTAAACATTATATTCCATGTATAGATGCACTTCACAAGCATCTTACTTTCTGATTCTGAAGCAAGCATTTATATACTGTATATTAACCCTGTACATTAACCACCATGCATTCTTATAAAGTCAACAGATTCAAAGATATTCAATGTACTGAAAAAATTTAAAATTCAAAAAACGCAGACAACAATAAAACATTAGAATTACTCATGCAGAACAAAATGAAATCATCTATAACAAGCCATAAAGAAAAAGAAAAAACAGATGCATCATTGCATCAACAGATATTTCTTCATCTCAGAACAGAGTAGCTCTTACTGTACTGAATAATCCTTAGAGCAGGTGCCATTAATTCTTTAGGAAACTGTTGAACTTTCTCAGTGGCACGTTGTTCAGACACCAAAGCCTCTTCATAAGTCAAGCTAGTTTTTCCAGTTACTTTACACATCCAAACCCTCTGGCGATATAGATTTAGGCGGTTCAAGTAGTCACTACTTCATGTTAAGGCAGACCAGCCATTATCCTCTCATTGCTGGGACCAAGTATGGAATCCCAAAGACATATTATCAATGATCTTTCTAACTAGTCTAAAATGCTAAATTACACAAATTAATAGAATTTTTTTAACTACTTTCAAGTTAGAAACAATTAAAAAATAATAATGCCAACAGTAAAAATATATTACTACAAAGGATACTGATAATTTTGAAATATTTCTTTTGTAAATCGAACTTGGTAAACAAGCTCATCTAGCTTCAAATCCTTAGGTGGCTCAGTCAAGGCGAAAGGCTTTCTCCTTAAAAGAGGCATTGAGAAAGAACCTCAGTTCCTGTCAAACGGAGACAAGCACCCTGCATTAAGAATTTGGCAGAACAGAAACGTTTCAGTGGCATGATCTTACAGTTCCTGAACAATCTACAAGCAACCACAACACAGAAGCCACTCCAATGAGAATCAGAATCTACCTCAGTAATAAAGTTAGTTTAACTGGCAGATTTTATCTTTAAGAAAACCATAAAATCTGTGAAATTTGACATTTAAAACAAATTAAAAAAGAAATTTGTCTTCACTGTTTTTTATTTGGTCTTCTTCATCAATCAGGGGGAGCTTAAGAACAAGCAAAACGAAAATGTAAGTCCAGTTTAAACCAACATAAGCAGACACACTTCCACAAGTTGAAACATGTTTTGAACTGCACCACAATCTCATGCCATTCAAATTCATTTATCAAAGCTACGTGTCTCTGAAGCAGAAACCCTAAGCAATTCCCTTAAACAAAAATTGACAAGTAACTGATTAGCAAACCAACCCATAAACAATTTTAGGACAAAATTGAAAAAGATCATTAGTCTACAAGCAATGCACCCAGTTAAAAATGCATCACAAGGGTTCTCAGACGAAACCCCAAAACGTTCGGTTCCAGCACCCAAAAAGAAAACAACAAAAAAGAAGACATTTTTTCCCATGAAATGCACACTAGGCAAAGCCCTACATTGAAGATGAAAACACCCAGCATTGCAAGGTCCCAAGAAGAAACCCCTTATGCGACAGAACAAAGGGAAACCCTAGAATGTGCCTTTTTCGGGATCTCAGAACACATATACTGTTGGGTACCAAAATACGCAAACGTCGAAGCATTAAACGCAGCACCGAATGTCGGAAAAAGAAAAATAACCGAACGAACGAACGGAGGAGGCACCCCCCATTAACGAGAAAAACGAAAGGGCAAACGAGAAAATCACGAATCGGCGAACACAGCGTAAAAAACCTCGGTTCCCGCCAGAACCAAATTGGTAACAGTTTAAGAAAATTTAAAACTAAAAAAAAAATAGTCAAAAGTTGCAGAGTAAGAAAGAGAGAGGAGAGTTACGAAGAGAGAGGATCTTACAGTGAAAAAGTTGGGTGAATGTTGGAAGCGAGAATGTGAGGAGAAGCGAAGAGGTGTCACCGTTTTTTGTGTTCTGAATTTTGCAAGCGAAGAAGTTACTCACGTTTTTCTCTTTCTCTTTCTCTTTCTCCCTCGTTGTAGGAAACACTATTTATTTAAGAATTTAAGAATAAGAATTTCTTTTTATGAATAAGAATAAGAATATTTGCGCATATATTGCTTGCTTGTACAAGTTTAATATTGTGGTCTTCACCTCCAACATGTGTTTATTTACGTTTTGGCACACGTTGCAATTCAAGGAAGTTTTTGCATTTTTTGGTTTTTTCTTGGAAACCGATAGCGACATTGTGATTCCTTTTTCATTTTTGTGTGTTGTCTATGACTTAGTGGGTCTTTGAATTCAATTTTTTTTTTTAAAAAAAAAACTAGGTGTCTGAATTTGTATAACCAGATAAAAGTAAACTATCAAGTTGGGGTATTTATGCTTTAGTCTTGCCTCATAACTCATCTCGGTTCAAAGTTAATTTAATTAAGTTAAATTCTTGAAATTAAGTTTGATGTGATTTTTAGATTGAGTTTTGGTTCTATTTTGAGTGAATTCAATTTGGGTAATATGTTATTTAATATATTAAAATTTATGATTTTATGAAAATTAGTAAAAATATAAGATTTTTTAGACTTAAATTAATATTATTTGTATTGATATAATTTGTTTAAAAATATATATTATAAAATGTCCTATAATTTTTTGTTTCATATTTTAAAAATAATATAATTTAATTATATATAATATTTAATTTTATAAATTTTATATAAATGTTGTATTAACCCAATTTTGACCTAATCATTAATCTGATCAAGTCTAAATCTTAAAATTTAACTCAATAAAAAATATAAAGTAAGATTTGAGTTATGTTAAATTAAGCTCAACTCAACCCGTAAACACCCCCTACTATAAAAGTGATAATATAAAAAAGGTTATACTGTATTTGACTCCACAACCTTGTATTTAAAATAATCTCGAATTCTAATTTTATCTATTTAATTCCAATGTTGGTGGAATGTTAAGAAACTTGTATTTAAAATAATTTTGACTTCTAATTTTAGCAATTTAATCCCAATGTTTGTAAAATGTTGAGAGACTTCTAAACCCAAAATATTTTGACATGATAAATCCGAAATATTGGATCAGCAGAGATTTTAATAAAAAGGTTAAAAATAAATTACTTGAAATGGAGATGTTTGTATTTCTATAAAATAACAAAATATGTAATGTTTTCTTTACCAAAAAAAGAAAAAGAAAATATGTAATGTTTTTTCTGTTAATAACAAAATATGTATGGTGTATTTAACTACATGTCACATGTTGACTTTTATTGTTAGATTAAAAATAACTAGGTATGGTACTCTGATCCTTTAATTTTTTTTATTTAATTTGGTTTCATTTTCATTTTGTTCGTTTTGGTCCATTAACTTACGAATTGTTAAGTCCTAAACTCTCTTACAATAATGGTGATGTGACCATTAAGGGATCAAATTAAAAATAAAAAATAAGTTATGAGACTAAAATATTATTTTCTCTAAATAGCATTGTTTGTTATAAATAAGCTAATCCTAAATTAACAGACAATAAGCACAAGTCTTAAGGGTACTTCTAAATAAAATCAAATCCAAGTAAATAAATAGAACACTCAAGCTATAAGGATAATCACAAATTCCATTAAATCCAAAATCACAGCAAGGACTAAGTCGTAAGGCTTCTACTAATATACAAGTTGTCTAACAATTTCAAAATGGCAAGGACTTAACAAGATATGATATTATTAATCTTTATCATAAAGTGTATTTTACTTCTAAATCATATATGATTCTGTTAAATATTATTTTTAATTTTTTAATTTATTATATAATTAAGAGATTATTATCACTACTTATTTGAAAGTATTTTTAGTAATATTTTTTGTTTAATATTTTTTTAATATATATATTATATCAAGTACATTTTTATATAATATTTTTTTTAATATTTACTTATTTGTTTGAATTTTTTGTTCGACCGATTAATTCATAATCAGACCGTTGACTCAATAACTTAACCTTCTAATTGAGTCGACCTCTTATTCGAATTATACAATTATGCTATTATCTACAACATATATAAAAGGACTTTAATGTATCAATTGAATTCAAAATGACATTATTATCTCCAACTTATACAGAAGGATTTCACTGCGTCCGTTGAATCTAAAATAACATTATTATCTCCAACATATACAATTATAACTAGTCGAAAATGACAATAACTAAGTCATTATCTCCTATCTCATTTTTGCAAGTTGCAGAAGGGACATGATGTTGAGTGTTCCCTTAACCACTTCAATGCTTCTGTTCAATTTAATGTTGGTTTTGATTTGGATGAAATTTAACAAAGATGGATGAACGTTTGGTGGGCAAAAGGTTGTTTTTTTTTTTGGCACATTTAGTGAAGTTTTAAGAGATTTCTTTGATGTTTTTTAAACTTCAGGGAATAAATTGCATATCAATCAAAGTTTAAAGGTAATTTTTTTCATTTTATCCTTTCATTTAATTTTGAGATAAAAAATTATTTTGATTGAAATGTTATAAAATATAAATTGATTTTTTTAATTTTTTATTTTAATTTACAAGTCTGCTCAAATCTTATTGGATTTGAGTAAATTATTTTTCAAACTAAATCAAATGAAATAGATTCTAATAATTTTGTTCTAAATATAATTAAATTAATTAAATTTAAAGCAAATTGATTTTTTTTTATTGATTCCAAATACAATGTTAGGGAACGTATAATGATACTTTTAAAACAAGGAAAATGGGTTGAACATGTAAACTAACTCATTATTTTTATTTCCGTATGCAATAAAGATATCATTAGGTCAACTTACATGTCAGTCGAGACTAATCCATCATTAGACGATCTTAAGGGCACAACTAGCTCCTTAAGCAATTGAATTAAGGTTTTCATAGCTTCATCAACTCATTTAAAACAAAATCAACCAATCTAATAGTCGACTAAAAGTATTTAGTTTGGTATATTTGCTAGTACATTTGTAACAAACGGATAATTAGGCATCCCCAAGCATGAACCAAGTTCATATTAAAAAAATGGATCAATATGCCATCAGGCCTTTGGTTTGGTGGTCACCTACTTGATAATAATTGTGTGTTCTCCCTCCTTTAGGTTTGAGGTTAAAACTTCATTATATATATATATATATATATATATATATATATATAATTGCCTCATTTTTCAAAATAGTTTTTGCCTTTTTATAGTCAATTTTCTAGGTTAGGTTTGGAGGACCAATTTTTTGCAAATATCATTAAGAATTGGTTGAAGATTAGGATATACAATTGAAATTGTTCTTACCTGTGGCTGGGATAATGAACTAGGGTAGTTAGAACCTCGTCGGAGCACCTCAAGGTTGGTTGGACACGGTGACAGGTGTAACGTCCCAAATTACTAACACTAATGACGTATCTAGTTTACGTATCAGTAATTAGAATTTAGTACATTACTTATGAATATCCATAAATAAAAAATAATTTAATAATATACAAAATATGAGCCTTTGGCGGAAGCTTACAATACATAAAAAAATATGAAATTTATTTCCATACAAAGCTCTCATCATTGTACTTAATATACATATATCGTCCTATTTACAAAATCTAGTACATCTAGGGAAGATATCTTCTCATGCCTAAACTTCATCTTGCTTCATCATGCTTGGCCACTTGGAATTATCATGGAAATCATAGAGAATAGTGGGGGTGAGAATCAAAATTCTCAGTAGTTTATTTAAAATTGTGTCATCACAATAATTTCAGCTATTTCAAGAAAAAACATCATTTTCATTCAGAATATTTATTTTTATTCTAGGAAGGTGGCAAAAGCCAAATCGAGTCCTTCCTCTTCCTAAAATAGAGGTTCATTTAATTATGAAAACCCTTGCCAATCATCAAATCACATCAAATCTAAGTCATTAAGACTTAATTCATTAAATTGGAATCCATGTTATTATAACATAATCACTTTTTCAATCTCAATATATCATGATAGAAATCTCATTATATCTTAAATCATCAGGACACATGTGTCGTCTCAAATTAAATGGTATGGAGGGAATTATCCATCCTCACAATATTGATCACTTGGTAGTAGTCTGCTTTTAGGTTAGTGCACATCAACCTCTTTATAGCCATACGTCGCCACACAGAATTATTTCGGGTAACTAGGCCCAGTCTTCCCATGTCTAACTTAGAGGAAGTACGTCTCCTCCATATCAAATGTTAAAACTAGGGTCAGACTTTAATCCATCATGATAAGGAGAAAGTATGTTATCTTACAATATCAATCATCGGGAATAGAATGAGAGGTCTTGAAATTGAGAAAATGGAGTCGCCACCAATTTTATTTTTAACTTAGGAAAAATTGGAAAAACATTTTATTTGGAAATAGTCTTTGGAACCATATTGATTCTAATAGTCGGTTATGCTTAGGGAATGGTGGAAACTTAATCCCATCAGAATCCTAAAATTACCTTGAGTTAATTGTGCAAATCATTAACAATCCTTGAAATATTTATTTTACCCCTTTTTACAAAAACATTGTAACTATTTACAAAACAAAACCACAAAATTATGAAAATTTAATTTGGGCTTGACATTATCCTACGTATCCTATTGCAATGGGAAATCAAAGTCACGTAGTTCTTTAGAAAATATTTTGATTGATTTTTAAAAATTAAAAATTTGAATTAACAAGCCTCGGTTAATCAATTTGAATAGGTGAAGCTCGGCGTCCTTCGCTACGTCGTAAGTTTGTTATAAAACTTTTATTTAAAATTATCAATTAGCGATTTAACTAAAAAATAAAAAAAAACATGATAATAATTTAAATGTAATAATAATAATAAATGTAAATTATCAAGTCTTGCAACTCATTTACAAAATATAAGGGTTAGCATCATCAGAAATTTTATTCAGAAACTTTTAATTATTTCTTTGTTTATCATTTTTAACCCTTTTTTACCCTTCTCCCTTCTTACCAAAATGCATCATTATTGCCTTAATGTGAAATGGACAGCAGTCCATGTGATTCAATCTCACACACCCAAAAGACAATCACAATTCAATTTTAATGATATAAAAGTTGGAAACTTTGACAACAATAACAGCACGCACCAGGGGACGTTTGTGGAGGGATCTAGTCTGAGGTTCGACGGTCGGTTGGAAAATGGATCTTGTTGGGTTCGACAGTCGATTCAGAGATGGATCATGTGGGGTTCGAAGGTCGGTGGAAAGATGGATTTAGTTGGGTTTGGAAGGTTGAAGGTCGATGAGGGGAGTGGAGCTCACGGTTATCATCTCTGGTTTTGCTTTTGGGGTCCGACGGTCGAATGGACGGAGTTTGGTTGATGGTGTGAAGGTTTGGATGGCTTTCGGTGAGAGGAGTGGAGCTCACGGTTCGACGGTCATCGGAGATGAATGTGGGTGGTAAAGTGAAGGATCACTTCTATGCGGTCCGACGGTCGGTGAGGAAGGTTGATGGATTCGACGGTGAGTGAGGGGATGGAGTTTGGTTGATGGTAATGGAGTTTTGGACGGGTTGTTGGTGAGGTTGCTTGGTGAGGGATGGTGATGTGGTTCGACCATCGGTTGGAAGGCGATTTCTTATGTGCGATCCGACGGTCGAGTTAGAGGTGAAGTTGAGTGATTACTCAGTTTGACGGTCGGTTAGGGGTAAGTATGAGATGGATTCGACGATCGGTTGGGTGTTGGTGGATGGTGATGGAGTTTAGATGGGTTGTCGGTGAGGTGAAGGTAGTAACTAGTGTGATTCGACGGTCGGTTCTTGGATTCGACGGTCGGTTGGGAAGGGTGATGGATTGGTTGATGGTGGAGGTGGATTCGACCAAAGGGGTGATGATTCGACGGTCGGTCGGAAAGAGGTGAGATCAAGTTCTGGCTTCTGTGCGGTCCGACGGTCGGTTGAGAGGCTGGTAGTTGTCCGACGGTCGGTTGAGAGGCTGGTAGTTGTCCGACGGTCGGTTGAGAGGCTGGTAGTTGTCCGACGGTTATGGGTGAGGAGTTGCTGAGAGTGTGGTTGATGATGAAAGTGATGAGAAGTTGAAGGTGCAAGGTAGTTTTGGAGGTGGCAGAGATGGGTGAGGGTGGAAGATGGTCACGGTTGCAAGTTTGGATGGAAGGTGTCGGGTGGGGATTGTTTTTAGGAGGGTCATTAGTGAGCTTGAGGGTGAGGGAAATGAAGGCTCAAATCCGCGTTATCTCCGAAGAGAGATGGTGGGCTTTTATAGTGAAATGGGTGGAGGTTTAATTGATGCCGTGGTCATGATTTTGAGAGTGGAGAGTTGATGATGGAGCAGGTGATTATGCATAATAGAGTGGGTGAATTAGTGAGGGAGTAGGTGCAATTAGTGAGGGAGCAGGTGCAATTAGTAAGGGAATCTATTTGTTCAGTAATGCAAGTGGGAAACTAAGTGGGGAGCAAAGTATCGAGGGGTGGTTAAGCAGAATTGGGACAACTAATAATTTATTTTTTTTAATTTTTTTTATTTTTTATTTTTTATTTTTATTTTTTTTATTTTTTTTTTAAGTCCTGGAAAAATTGGGTGTTCACAGGTACGTTACTCAAACTATTCAAGATTTAGGATTATCCTAATTAGTGAGGGAAACATTCATCCTCAACCACTTAATGACTAGGGAAGCTCAGGTAAAGAGGAAAGTTTTTCCTTAACCTCAATTACTCAGGTATAGAGAAAATCACATATTCTTTTACCATTAACCAAGATTTACCCTAATACAAGTACATCCAAAATCCATCTCGGCCTAATTCCACAAAGTGGATACCCATGAGAGAAAACCATTTCATCAAATCATCATGCAACATATTGCATAAATAAATCATTCTCATCATGGGTGTTCAATTACCATTAATCAATCTCACTTGATGCAGACATATCATGCAATCAAGCATCATTTAGTTCATCTCAAATCCATGATCAATATATATATATATATATATATATATATATATATATATATATATATATATATATATATATATATATATATATACATATCGATCTACCAAATCTTGGTATTCATCAATAAAACTCATGCATAAGCATCATGCCTTGATATCTCATCATGAAATTATTTCTCAAATCATTAATTATTCCAATAATATGCTCAATGCATAATCATATCTTACATAACATTATTTATGCTCTTTTTCATCTAATATATCTCAAATATAGCATTACATTGCATTTTGAAAACAAATTCTTGAGAAATAGCGCAGAAATCCCATTCTGCCAGCCTGGCGCCTAAGCGGTGAGCTTTGGGCGCCTAGGCTCTGGACGCGCGCTCAGGCGCTAAAACATGAGCGCTCAAGCGCTGCTCGCACATACAGAAAACTTGTTTCTGGGTCTTGGGCACTCAGGCGCTCCACTATGAGCGCTTAGGCTCTCCTTGCATGCCCAGAAACTTGAGTTTCTAGGTTCTAGGCGCTCAGGCGCTCCACTCGTGGCGCCTAGGCGCTCAAACCAGAACCCAGAGCCTCTGTTTTGGGTACCAGAACTAAAATTTTCACAAATCAAACTCAAAATCATCAACCACAACATCAAACTAGCTTATTCAAGTACCCAAAACAGCTTGTAAAGAAATAAATTCATCAAGGGTTTCATACTCCTTTTTAAATCTCAAATCCAACATGAAATTCAAAAGCAAAGCTTAAAACTTTGTTCATAATCAAAGCTTAAAACCATAAATCTTTCCTTATCAAGTCATAATCTCAACAAACTCATCCAAAAATCTCTTTGGAAGAAAATATCGGTTAGAAAGAAAAAGAGAGAAAACCTTCTACCTTGGTTTCCATAGCCCTTGATATTGCTTCTTTCTTGGTTGATCTTCCTTCTTTCTTATTTCTTTTTCTCCATTTCCAGCTCTCTCCCTCGTCTTCTCCTTCTCCCATTTCTATTTCTTCCTCTTCGTTCCAGCAGCACAGCTGCGTGAGAGAGAAAATGAGGAAGATGAGAAAATATCTCATCTTTTAAAAGATGAGACTTAAGGGCAAAATGGTCATTTTATCAGATTTCGTATCTATTATGAACACTTCGATTTTACTAAATCAAGTTTCTTAACTTTCAACAACTATGAAATAAATCTTAAGATTTATCTAAATTATTGTTTCGTCATTTTCATAAATTTTCATATCTGCTATTTCTTAATCCGGTATTAAAACACTCTCACAGTGTCTTTAAAAATACCAAACTAATTCCATTTGTCCTCAAATTTTAACTACATTCTCCTTCACACATTTGCAACCCATGAATAAAATTTTCCTTATTTATTTCCTTTGATTTAGCATTTATGCTATTTTTCTGAGTCAAAATAGTCATTTTTACAAATTTGTATTACTGCAAAATGCCTAAATTAACTCGAAATATCTAAAAAATTAACAGACATGTTAAATAAATATTATGGTACCTTATGACCATATACAAGTCTAACCTGCTAAAAAGAGAATGTTACAACAGGGGTACCTACAATGATACTTCGACAATCAAGTTAATGTTTATCAAAGGTGGACACAAAGGGTCTAGGTTAGAAAATGAGGTTTTTTTATCAAACTGTCATTAGTAGTAAAATTATTTATCAAAATGTCATTTTTTTTAAATTATTTACCAAACTGTCACTTTTTTAAACTATTTATCAAAATGTCACTTTTTTAAAACTATATACCAAACTGTCACCCTTTTAACTAACGTGACATTTTTAAATATTTTTTACCACGTAGGATGCGCCAAACAAGATGGGACATCCATGAAGATTACGCTAACGCACTTGGTATAATCTTCATGAATGCGCCATAATGTTTGATGCATCCTACGTGGATTTGCCATCTGTGATGGCATATTTACATAGAATATGTCAAGCTTGTTGGCGTAACTAAGGCAAATACGTCATTTAGCTTGGTGCAATCCACACACGGCCGTATCATTTTAAAAAAATTAGACAGAAATGTTTTTTAAGTTAGACACGGTCGTGTCTCTAAAAAAAATTAGACAGAAGCGTTTTACAAGTTAGACATGGCTGTGTCAAACTCCTCAATCATTCATAGGGCATTGTCTAAGTTAAAACTATCTTTTACTCTGAAAATGCGATATCTTCGCATGTTTTTACTCCAAATGTGATAAATCTCATTTAATTTACAAAAATGAAGATAATGATAAGGATTTATGAAAAATTCACTAATAAACATAAGCAAATCACCATAATTTATCTGGTTTAAGACTATAAAATATAAGTTTATAAACCATAATATAGGTTCACTATAACACCAAACTCATACACATTTTCTTGTCACAACGAGAGTCTTTAAAGTCAAAAAAGTTTCTTCTTTTTTTTCTTCCTTTTTTTGTGTTTGTTCCTACATGTTTATTTGAGAAAAAAATCATTTTTTTACGTTTATTTAGTGAATACTTTCCCAATAATGACCCTCCCAATTTTGAGGAGTGACATTTTTTTTATATTTTTGGTTAATGTAACACCTCAATTTTTTATTTTTCTTAATATAAATAAGTTTTCTAATAATTGTGAATTTATGAGAATTTTTAATTAATTTAATTATTTTAATATTATTTTGAGTTGTATGCTCAAAGTTCATTTTTTTAATATATATGAGTTTTATAATTTTTATAATTTTTTGTGAATTTTTATAAATTTCTTTGAAAATTTGATTATTTTAATATTATTTTGAGGTATGTGTGGGCCCAGGGTAGACCCAAGGCAGGTTTGGAAAAATAATTTTTGTTCCGGACTTGAAAAGTTTTGGATCACAAGGCGGGGACGGGGGATCTTACTAAACCCAAAATGAAAAATAGTTGACAAAAATTTTCTGTATCTGAGTTTTCTATTATCCATTGGATAATGTTATTATCCATTGGGTAATGCTTTTACTTACTGTGTAATGTTATTATCCATTGAACAATGACTAGAAGTAGCTATTATTCTTTGGGTAATAGTTTCTGAAAATATCTTTTGAAAAATATATTGAGTTTAGTTAACAATAGTGGCTTGAACTTTGATTTGCACCTTTGGATGACAAAACTTAGAGGAGAAGCTTTACATATCAATCATTGATCTAATCAACGTATATGAAAGCAAACTTAATGAAGAAGCCTTGGATGATCACCATTGATCTAATCAATGGTGTGAGCAAACTTAGTAAATAAGTTTTGGATGATCACCATTGATCTCATCAACGGTTGTAAACGTAAGCCTAATGTAGAAATCTTGGATATCCACCATTGATCAAATCAATGGTTTAGGAAGCAAGCTTGCTTGCTAAGTTATTGATTAGTCAACAAAAGTGTCTAACCAATAGAAATTGGTCAAGCTTAGTGGCTAGCCAATGGGAGGGGAGCTTGGAGAGCAAGTTTTGACCTTCACAAAGCTTCTTGGAGAAGCTTTGACCCCTCATTTGGATGACCACCCTCATGGCTGTAACACCCCAAAATTTACTATTTCTCAGTAATGTCTGAATTGTACTATTTTGTGATTTCTGTGTGCTGTAAATTTATTTTGACTGTTCTGTGACTATTTTTTATCTCTGTGTGTGATTTACTCTGAATTTGGAAAATAATAATTTTCGGGCCAGGGAAAATCTTTGACGATTTATTTGAAGCCGAGGGAGCTTATTAAACCCGAATATGAGAGATACGTTACCCGATCTTTTAATTTTTAGAATTTATTTTTGAAATAAAAATATTTTACGTTTTATTATCTATTGGACAATATCTACTGATTTGCAAGCAATAGCTTTTGCCTATTGGGTAATAGATCCTGTATCTTTTGTCCGTTGGACAATAGACTGGAAAAAGTCTTTGTGACTCATAGTTTGGTGAACCAATAAGAATTGGTTAATGTTAATGGCTTGATTTTTCTAAGCTAATAAGATGTGGTCAACAATAATGGCTAGACTAGTTAGCTAAGAAACTAAGTAATCTAACTAAGTTAACCTAAAGCCTAAGTAGTAACTAAATGGAACAAACTTAGTTTGCTACTCCTTAGAGCTCCATGGTTTCAAGGAGATTCTAGAGTCTTCTAGAATGCATGACCTAAGCTTTGTAACTAAATGGTTAGCCATGCAACTAAGTGAACTAACTAAGTTAGCTTAAGTGAAATTAGGATCTAAATGAATTAAAACCTAGTTACTTTCTCCATGTGCTCACACGGGTACCTAGTGGTTCTAGGAAGTTCTTGAACAATCTAATCATTTTATATGACCAAAGTGTGACCAACTAGTGACCTAAGCCATATGCTACTCAAACTTGGAAGCTAAGTCTTTGACTCCTCTTTGTGAAGCACTCCACGATAATCACGTGGAAGAATAGGATATTCTATTTCATTTCTATCATACTTTGTGACTAAAGCTTTCTCTCCATTCTTTCTCATCCAAGAACAACGAAAAACTCCATTCTCTCTTCTTCTTAAAGCTTACGGCCTCCACATCTAACACTAACCTCCACTCTCCTATAATTTCATCCAATACCATTTTCTAAACCTAGACAAAATTCTAAACACCTTTCATGTTATGAGTTTTACCTAGTTTAACCATTTGGTGCTTTGAAATCAAGTTAAGGTTTTCTATTGCTAAGGTAACATCTTGGTTTCTTATTCCTAAGTTTGATTCTTGAAGTTTTAAACCATGATTGATCCATGGTTTCTTATTTTCAAACTTTGTTTGTAACTTTAGTTAGTTTAAGTTTGTTAGGATTTTCTTTGGGAGCTCACGAAAATCCCTAGGAGAAGTAACTTGAAGGATTTTGTCTTCCTTGAGGTAAGAGGGAGATTAACCTCATCGGCCATATGTGGTGGTGAGGGAATGAATTTGCTTGTGTTTGTGGGTGAAAAATCCCTTAACGGTGTGTTTGGATAAAGTATTTTAAAGAAGGAATGTATTTTTATAAGAGATTTAAAATGATTTGTTATAAAATAACTTGTTTGGATACCTTATCAAATCATTTTAAAAATTTCAAGTATTTTAATAGGGTATTTTATTAGTTAAAAACAAAAGAATTTCAATTACCACCTGCGTAGGTGGAATTTCCAAAATCCCTCGCCCTATCTTTCATTCACGTGCATCCTCTACCCTAAGCGTTCTCTCCCTTCTCTCCCGTCTCAATCGCGAAGCTCAATCTTCCATAGACGAAGCTCACTCTTCTCAACCTCCATAGCACGATCTCACTCTTGTTCACTCTCAATCTATTCTTCTTAGCCCTCCACCGGTGCATCCACCTCGCCGGCAGCTCCACACCTCGATTTGCGGTTGTGTCCTAGCATCCACGTTGCCATCGTCCCCGCACTGGCTGTGGCATCCACGACGACAGAGAAACGAGAACGAATCTGAAGAGAGAAAGAGCACTAGGGTTTTAGACGATGAATAGTATATGATTCTAACAAATGGATCTTGTTTTGTATCATTTTTAGATTTTCATGAAACATGAAGCTAATTATACAGATTTCTTAATTGTGGTGTGGCAGTTCCCTTGTTGGAAACCGATTAACGGGGCCAATGCCAAAAGAACTAGGAAATATCACCACCCTAAAATGTTTGTAAGTTTCTGGTCATCCACATATAATTTTTCCCATTTAAATTTTAAGAAAATTTCTGGAGGAACTTAAATTTGAAATGGATATGGTCTTGGAGTTCAATCAATTATCTAGAGAACTTCCTCTAGAGCTTGGGAATCTTACTCAACTTGAAATACTGTAAGCCCTCTATGCATATGTTTGGTTTTGCTTATATTTGACATAAAAATAGCTTTTCAACTAAAAGCTCTCTCTGCAACATTTTGATTATAACCTTTTCTTACACAAAATGAACTAATATGAACACCTTTATGACCTAGCATTTTCAGTTGCTATATTCTGTTTTAAGTGGTTGATTGATTTTCAGTATTGAAAAATTAAATCTTTTGTGTCCATTGATAGATTTTTCATTTGCATTCTATGCCTTTGATTTGGCTACTTTAAAGTGCTTAGATAATCTAAAAAACCTCAGTGACTTGTAAGTATGACATTTTTTATTATAGTCAGGGTTTCAAAATTTAATTTGTTCTCTTGTTATGTTTCACCATGCTTAAAATATGTTATGCAAGAGAATTAGTGATTTGAAAGGATCAGATTCTTATTTTTCACAACTTAATAACTTGACAAATTTGGAAACAGTGTGAGTTAAATGCTTGGATTATTATTATTTTTTCTCATGTTCATTTTGTGAGTTAATGGCTCAATAATTTATCAAAAGAAAATAAAAAAAAGATGCTAATACCTTTTTGCTGTCACAAATTTATATATTGTCAAATTGTTTCGCAGAGTACTGAGGAGTTGCAATCTTATAGGAATGATTCCTGAATATCTTGGAAATGTGACTAGTTTAAGATCATTGTAAGTGATGCACTATTTCTTTTCAATTCTGTTTGGTTAGTGCTATGTTCGGAAGTTTCTTGCATTATTTATATGTATTTAGAACCATTTATAATTCTTGCATTTTATACTACTCTATTTGTTGAAGAGCATCAATTATGCTTCTTCTGTTCATTACATTATCAGGACTAAACATTTTCATGTTGCCTTTCTGAAGCCATTTTTTCTCTCTTAAGCAATACTTATTCTAGACATAATTTTTTCGCCTCCTCTTCCCTCGGGTGCCTCGTTGTTATCTGATACTTTGCCAGCTAGCCTGTTGGAACCAGTACAACCTCTTAATCTTAGTACGTCCATGGACTTTCCTCCATTTCTGCCTGATCCATTGGTGAGGATGTCACTGCCAACTTCTCATCAGATTCCCACCTTCACACCATTGATGTGTGATCCAATTTTTCATGTCCCAATAATTGATGTGTGTTCTTCAGGTCAGGGCTATCTTGTTAGCGCTAACCCTGCTTTGTCAACTATCATTCCACCATTGCATCCAAAGCTTGTGAAGCCCCTGATTCCTGAATCTGATGTTGTTGTGAAAGGCGCAAGAGAGACGCTGCGGCTGCTGATTAGTGGTTCTAGCTAGGGTAACCAACAGGTGATGATGGATACTTTGTCAACAATTTTAACTAATCCAGATGAAAAGCAAAACAATATATTTGTTGCTGGCAGTCATGGACTTTATTCTGGAACCAGAGACATTGATGTTATTGTAAACAGTATTGCTGCCATGGGATTAGTGTCACAACTGGCATAGTCTTTGCTCTTTACATAAAGCACTGAGTCTTGGCCAGATTGATAGTTGAACAATGCAACAAGCACATGTAAAATTTGAAATTTTAAGTCAACATTTTTCTTTATATACAATTGAAAGTTTTGCACTCTTTATGATCATATCACTTATTACAAAGTTTTGATATTGTAGTCTTAAAAACTTTATGCGTAATACAATGTTGTCATCCTTTGGAGAAGTATTATATCGTGCAAGAACATGTATCCACTAAGAAAAAAAGGAAGAAATATTTTTTTTAGTTTATAATAAATTAAAAAATATATATTTTTGTAAAAAATAATAATAATAATTCCAGTAATCCAAATAGAAATATGTCATTCAATTTAGATCTAATTAAAATGGTCACAAACTGCTTTCCCTTCCTCTTCTTAATCATTAAAAAAAGTCGTTATTCCAAGTCTCCACTTGACTAAAATATGAGTCCAACTATCCAAGTCCTTGTATGCAAGTTTTCATGCAGGTCTCTAGGTTCTTTTCTGAAGGACCACCTTCCTTTCTTTGTATACAAAGAGAAGCATACCTGCAGCACTATAAGAAAAATGACATTTGTTTTCAATTTATATTAGATGGTGTTATATTTAAGTTTATATCATCTCATTTTGTTTACATTACAATTAGATTGTGTGATTTGTTAATTTTTAGAATATTGTGACATCTGATCCAGTTAGGTAAATCAGAAGCGTGATCCGAACTTAACTTGAAAATATATCGAGTTTAATTTATAAAAATCGAATGGTCGAATCCATCTCAATTAGTTTCGAGTCGAGCCAAATTTTGAATATTCCTAATAACAATACTTGTTTTGATAAATAAAAAATAAAAAATTATAAATGAAGAAAATTTAATTACTTTATCCAAATAAAGAATTTAAAATGCTAGAGAATTTAATTACTTCATCTAAACAAAAAATTTAAAAAATGAAGGGAATTTAAATGAAGTAATTAAATTCCCTAACATTTTAAATTCTCTTGAATTTTAAAATACTCCATCCAAACATAACCTAAAGGATTTATTCACTTGATTGTGTATGTTTAAGTGTTATGTGTTGTTATATGTGATTTTATTACTTTGATAATTATGCATGATTTTTATTAAGTGATTACTATGTGAGATGATATGATTTTGATTGAATAGTGATGAGATGCTTAATATGATTTTATTACTTTAATAGTAAGCATGAATATGTAATAGTAGATATATCATGAGTGATATGTTGTATATGATAAGAATCATGTAGAAAGGAAAACTATTTTGGTTTCAAAGAACTAAGAGGCTCACGGTCTCCATGAGTATTTTGGAGCAAATCACTTAAAATATTTTACTAAGTATGAATTTTAGATGACTATGTAACAAATAATTGGATTAAATATTTTTACAAAGAAAAATGAAATAGAAAATGAATAAATATTTGGTTATTGAATATAACTTGATTTTCAGCCAACATGCCAAGAATTGGTATTTTAGACCAAAAATATTTTTTTCAAGTGTAGTAGTCTTGAGGATAAATTAACAAGAACTCAATTTAGTGAATTTTGAGATGTAAAAAAAAAGTAAACTAATTTTTGAAATTAATTAAATTAATGAATTGAGGTCATGATGAAAAATAAATTTATAAGTTAAAGTTTACTGATGTATAACTCACCCTTTGAGTTTTGAAGCGCGTTAGAAAACTTTGAGCTATAATACTTGATTAAATCACAGAAGTGTAAAATTTTGTGAAGAAAATATTAGAAAGTATTATTAAGAGGAAATAATTTTTGGGGATGGTTTGGAACTTAAAGTATTTTATTTAAAATTTTATTGAGAGTAATGAATAAATATTTTTAAGATATCTTGAGTTAATTAAAATAATATAAGTTTTGTAAAAAATGTTTGAAAATATTAATTAAAGGAGGTTTAGTGAGAAAATGTTAGAAATATTATTTAAAGGTGATTTATTAAGAAAATATTGGAATTAAAGTCTAATTTTGATATTAAATGAGAAAAGTTTTAAATTGAGCTTAGAATATGATTAAAATATTTTATGCGATTGAAAATACGCAAAAAAACTCTTACGCGGTTTAAAAATAGTGATTTTTAGTCACGCGATTAAAAAAATATTTTAAAATCTTTACACAATTGAGAAAATGTTAAAAAATCATTACGCGATTTGAAAACGTAATAGAAGTTTTCTGCGATTATGAAAATGCGATAATATCGCTACGCGATTAAGAGGAACAACGAGTTTTGTTGTAGGGCCGATGTACTGGACCCAAGTAGATTATGGACTTGGCATTGTGCTTTTGGGCCGAAGTACTGGACCCGAGTGGATCATTGGTATTATGTAATTGTATGAGCGATTATATAATATCATTGATACTAATGGTATTAAACAATTGTATGAGCGGTTGTTTTGATATCATTGGGAATAGTCCAACGGTGGTTTGATTTCACTGAGTATGCATTTGAGCATTATATAGTTGGTGGCTGTTGTGGCTTTTGTGCTTAAGAGTGAACGAGAACTAACAAGATAGTGGGATCTTTGATAGATCTTAGGAGACATCAGGGTGAGGTGATTCACTTGGTGACCTGTTGTCACATTGTATACCCCTGACCGTAAAAAATAGTTGCAATGCACTGACAGCCCGACAAACATTATTCTTTTCGTGGTCCGGCGTAGATTGTCTTTTGAGAAGGGACAAATCTTCTGGAACGTTCATCTCTAAAATTGAGTTTAGCTCCATGGAGTAGGAAATGAGTGCATTGTGCATAAGAATGGTTAGTATACACATTGTGTATATGCATAGTAAATGTACATATTGTGCATATGCATGGTCAACATTTATACTATTGTGATATAGTATTATTGTGATATAGTTTTAGTGTGATATAATATTATTGTGGTATTATCGTTATGCTAGATATTGTGTTGTAAGTTTATTGGATTATTTAATTATTAAATATCATCAATATATCTACTGATTTTATGTTATTTTATAGATTGTATGTTGAACTATGTTGGCATATTTATCGTTTTTTTGCTGCCATATTGGTATGCGATGTAGGGGATTTCACCTCTTTACTGTATTGTTTGTCTGTTGTGTTTTTATGATTATGTTTGGTAAAGACCATAAGAAGGACAAAGTTGGATCGCCTAGGTTTGAGTTGGATTGACTTTGTTTAACGTGCAACCGCAGCTCCATGGAGGCACTGATGCCTGGCGCTATGATACTGATGTTGAATGTGTTGTTTGTTTTGGGAATTTGTCTGTTAGGGATCCCGAGGAGGATCTGGAGGAAGATCGAGTGCAGGACCCTACTCTTCTAGTGTTTGAACTTGAGTTAGGTTCAATTTTTATATGGTAATTATACATTATTTTAGAGTACGTAAGGTTTATGTAATTAAGTTGTTACTAATCTATGTTATGTACAAGAGATGTATGTTATTCAGTTCTTGTGTTTTGTGTTTTCTCTAATTCGGTAAGTTTATGTTATCCGCATAAAAGAAATTTTGAAACTCGTATTAAGATAATATTAAATATTTTATAACTTGGGTAAAAAGTATATAAAGAAGTTAGTCTGAAATGTGATACCCTAAGAAGGGTGTTACATTAGTTGGTATTAGAGCTCAAGTTAGAGTCTTTTGAGTTTGTGGGTAGGTTTGTCTTGTTTGTGCTGTGTGTTTCTCTGACACTGAACACAGAGATGTGTTGTTTAGTTTCTGAAAGGAGACAACATTGTTTGAAATGGTTACTTCTTGTTCCCAATGTGTTTTGATTTGTCTGTTTTCGAAGAAAAGGCAATGGCTCGAGGTAGATGTACGCGTGTGAATGTAGAACACGACAACGATGGGATGACTGCGACTTCAGAAGCAATGCAAAGAATGGCTGGCACAACAGTATAATAGAATCAGAGGGCTTCTCAACAGTAGAAATTGATAGCCAAGACTCAGATTTTGTTAGAGTTGAATCAGTCTCAGGATACGAAACCCCATAACGTTGGACTATATTGGATCCGAAAAAAGAAAAATCGTAAATTCAAACGGTCCCAGTGGAAATTGTATTCACGACCACTAGGAAATCAATGATAACAGTGAACAAATGAAGGAAATACTAGTGGCAATAGTTTTAGGCAGATCGTGAAGTTTTCACCATATTGTAAGAAGTGTGGAAACAGTCATTTAACAAAGGAGAGTAGGAGTAAGGAAAGAATTTGTTTCAAATGTGGGAAGCCCCAGACATATTACTAGAGGCTGTACTGAATCAAAGATGGAACTTTCCATGAATAACGAACATGCAACAAGATCTCAAGCAAGAATAAGAATCTATATGTTAAGTGGAGCAGAAGCCTCCCAATCTGAAGATCTTATTGAGGGAGATTGTGCCATAGAGAGTAATCTTTTAATTGTGCTATGTAACTCGGGAGGCAACCCATTCTTTTATGGCCTGTGACTGTGTGAACCATTTGGGTTAGTTGTGTTTCATTTCCTTTTGACGTGAATATTATTACTTCAATTGCTAAACTTGTTATTACTACTCAAGTATGTTTAAAACTATCCTATTCTTATTCGAGATTGTAACTTTTCTATTGATCTGATTTGTCTACTTCTTTCACAAATAGACAAAATCTTAGGGATGGATTGATTACTTTCTAACCATATCTTGTTATATTGTTTCAATAAAAACTTTAGTTTTCCTTGAGACTAAGATTTTTAGATTTGAATCCAGAAAGTTCACTTTTAAATTTATTGGACCATGTCAAATTCTTCGTTGGATAGATTCGGTAATCTACCGAATAGTCTTATCACTTTTCTTTCTAACCATCATAGTGTCTTCCATATATTTCAATTGAGAAAATATATTCCGAATTCAACCAATGTCATAGCACCAGATACAGTACGATTAAAAAGAAAACTTGATCTATAAGACATTTTTTGTTAAGATTAAGGATAGGCGAGTGAAATAACTTACCTTGGTGAAGGTAATCTGGAACGATGTGATGGGAGATACAACATAGGAACTAGAAGACCAAATGAAGGGAGTCGCTGTTTTCTCCAAGATCGATTTGCGTTCTTGTTATCATTAGATTCACGTGAAAGTAGAAGATGTTTCCAAGACAGTTTTTCAGACGTATTATGGGCGCTATGAGTATTTAGAAATGTCATTCGGGGTAACGAATGCTCCTGCGATATTCACAAATTACATGAATAGGATCTTTCATCCCTATTTAGACAGATTTATCGTTGTCCTTATTGACGACATTCTGATTTATTCTTGAAATCCGGAGGAACATGCTAAACATCTCTGTGCGGTTCTTCAAAAGAAGAAGAAGAAGAAGAAGAAGAAAAAGAAGAAGAAGAAGAAGAAGAAAAAGAAGAAGAAGAAGAAGTTATATGCGAAGCTGTCCAAGTTCAAATTTTGGTTAAAGGAAGTTCAATTTTCGGGTTTAGGTTGTGTGCTGATGCAAAATAGAAAGGTTGTGATGTATGCTTCATGGCAGTTGAAAGTGCAAGAGAAGAATTATCCGACTCACATTTTGGAATTGACGGTAGTGGTGTTTGCGTTGAAGATTTGAAGACGTTTTCTTTATGGAGCAATTTTCAATGTCTACAGTGATCATAAGAGCTTGAAGTACCTGTTCGACCAGAAGGAGTTGAATATGAGGCAAAGACGATAGTTAAATTTTTTGAAAGACTACGATTTTTAACTTTAGTATCATCCCAAAAAGGTGAATATCGTGGCGGATGCCTTGAGTATAAAAGTACTTAGTATATCTGCTATGATTATTAAGGAGAGTGAATTGATAGAGTAATTCAAGAATATGCGGTTGTCTGTGGATTTGACACTGGAAAAAATTTGTTTGAATATGATTACTGTTTCAAATAGTCTGATGGAAGAAATTCGAGAGAAGCAGAAAAGTGATCTAAAACGACGTAATTAGGGATGCTACGTGAAAGCTTGAAGACAATATAAAGGAGCAATATCCTCATTTGTTTTAAATGTAAGAAAAATTTCGAGGACGAAATTCTTTTTAGAGGGAGAGAGTTGTAACACTCTGATTTTTCATTTTTCTTGATATAAATAAATTTTCTAATAATTATGAATTTTTGTGAATTTATGAAATTTTTTAATTAATTTAATTATTTTAATATTATTTTGAGTTGTATGCTCTAAGTTCATTTTTTTAATATATATGAGTTTTATAATTTTTATGATTTTTATGAATTTTTGTAGATTTCTTTAAAAATTTGATTATTTTAATATTATTTTGAGTTATATGTGGGCCCAGGGTGGACTGAGGCGGGCCCGAAAAAATAAAAAAATTTTCTAGACCAGAAAGTTTTGGACTGTCAAGGCGGAAACGAGTGATCTTACTAAACCCGAAACTGGAAATAGTTGACAAAAATTTTCTGTATCTGAGTTTTCTATTATCCATTGGATGATGTTATTATCTATTGGGTAATGTTTTTACTTATAGTGTAATGTTATTATCCATTGAACAATGACTAGTAGTAGCTATTATTCTCTAGGTAATAGTTTCTGAAAATATCTTTTGAAAAATATCTTGAGTTTAGTCAACAATAGTGGCTTGGACTTTGATTTGCACCCTTGGATGACAAGACTTAGAGGAGAAGTTTTACATATCAACCATTAATCTAATCAACGAATATGAAAGAGAATTTAATGAAAAAGCCTTGGATGATCACCATTGATCTAATCAATAGTGTTAGAGCAAACTTAATAAGGAAGCTTTGGATGATCACCATTGATCTCATCAACGGTTGTGAGCGTAAGCTTAATGTAGAAATCTTGGATATCCACCATTGATCAAATCAATGGTTTAGGTGATCAATGGTTTAGGAAGCAACCTTGCTTGCTAAGTTGTTGATTAGTCAACAAAAGTGTCTAACCAATAGAAATTGGTCAAGCTTAGTGGCTAGCCAATGGGAGGAGAGATTGGAGAGCAAGTTTTGACCTTCACAAAGCTTACTGGAGAAACTTTGACCCCTTCTTTGGATGACCACCCTCACGGCTGTAGCACCCCAAAATTTGCTATTTCTCAGTAACGTCTGAATTGTACTATTTCGTGATTTCTGTGTGCTGTAAATTTATTTTGACTATTCTATGATTATTTTTTATCTCTGTGTGTGATTTACTATGAGTTAGGAAAATAATAATTTTCAGGACAGAAAAAATCTTTGACGATTTATTCGGAGCAGGGGGAGCTTACTAAACCCGAATCCGAGAGATACGTTACCCTATCTTTTAATTTTTAAAATTTATTTGTGAAATAAAAATATTTCACATTTCATTATCTGTTGGACAGTATCTACTTATTTGCGAGCAGCAGCTTCTGTCCATTGGGTAATAGATCCTGTATCTTTTATCCGTTGGACAATAGACTGGAAAAAGTCTTTGTGACTCACAGTTTGGTGAACCAATAGGAATTGGTTAATGTTAATGGCTTAATTTTTCTAAGTCAATAAGATGTGGTCAACAATAATGGCTAGACTAGTTAGCCAAGCAACTAAGTAATCTAACTAAGTTAACCTAAAGCCTAAGCAGTAACTAAATGGAACAAACTTAGTTTGCTACTCCTTAGAGCTCCATGGTTTCAAGGAGATTCTAGAATCTTCTAGAATGCATGACCTAAGCTTTGTAACTAAATGGTTAGCCATGCAACTAAGTGAACTAACTAAGGTAGCATAAGTGAAACTAGGAACTAAATGAATTAAAACCTAGTTACTTTCTCCATGTGCTCACACGGCTGCCTAATGGTTCTAGGAAGTTCTTGAACAATCTAATCATCTTATGTGACCAAAGTGTGACCAACTAGTGACTTAAGCCATGTGCTACTCAAACTTGGAAGCTAAGTCTTTGACTCCTCTTTGTGAAGCACTCCACGACAATCACATGGAAGAATAGGATATTCTATTTCATTTCTATCATACTTTGTGACTAAAGCTTTCTCTCCATTCTCTCTCATCCAAGAACAACAAAAAACTCCATTCTCTCTTCCTCTTGAAGCTCACGGCCTCCACATCCAATACAAACCTCCAATCTCCTATAATTTCATCCAAAATACCATTTTCTAAACCTAGACAAAATTCTAAACACCTTTCATGTTGTGAATTTCACCTAGTTTAAGCATTTGGTGCTTTGAAATCAAGTTAAGGTTTTCTACTGCTAAGGTAACATCTTGGTTTCTTGTTCCTAAGTTTGATTCTTGAAGTTTTAAACCGTGATTGATCCATGGTTTCTTATTTTCAAGCTTTGTTTATAACTTTAATTGGTTTAAGTTTGTTAGGGTTTTCTTTGGGGGCTCACGAAAATCCCTATGAGAAGCAACTTGTAGGATTTTGTCTTCCTTGAGATAAGAGGGAGATTAACCTCATCGGCCATATGTGGTGGTGAGGGAATGGATTTGTTTGTGTTTGTGGGTGAAAAATTCCTTAAAGGATTTATTCACTTGATTGTGTATGTTTAAGTGCTATGTGTTGTTATATGTGATTTTATTGCTTTGATAATTATGCATGATTTTTATTAAGTGATTACTATGTGAGATGATATAATTTTGATTGAGTTGTGATTAAATGTTTAATATGATTTTATTGCTTTAATAGTAAGCATGAATATGTAATAGTAGATATATCATGAGTGATATGTTGTATATGATAATAATCATGTGGAAAGGAAAACTATATTGGTTTCAAAGAACCAAGAGGCTCACGATCTCCATGAACATTTTGGAGCAAATCACTTAAAATATTTTATTAAGTATGAATTTTAGATGATTATGTAACAAATAATTGGATTAAAGATTTTTACAAAGAAAAATAAGATAGGAAATGAATAAATATTTGGTTATTGAATATAACTTGATTTTCAGCCAACATGCCAAGAATTGGTATTTTAGACCAAAAATATTTTTTCAAGTTTAGTCTTGAAGGATAAATTAACAAGAACTCAATTTAGTGAATTTTGAGATGTAAAAAAAAAGTAAACTAAATTTTTAAATTAATTAAATTAATGAATTGAGGTCATGATGGGAAATAAATTTAAAAGTTAAAGTTTACTGATGTATAGCTCACCCTTTGAGTTTTGAAGCGCGTTCGAAAACTTTGAGCTATAATACTTGATTAAATCACATAAGTGTAAAATTTTGTGAAGAAAATATTAGAAAGTATTATTAAGAGGAAATAATTGTTGGGGATGGTTTGGAACTTAAAATATTTTATTTAAAATTTTATTGAGAGTAATGAACAAATATTTTTAAGATATCTTGAGTTAATTAAAATAATATAAGTTTTGTGAAAAATATTTGAAAATATTAATTAAAGGAGGTTTAGTGAGAAAATGTTAGAAATATTATTTAAAGGTGATTTATTAAGAAAATATTGGAATTAAAGTCCAATTTTGATATTAAATGAGAAAAGTTTTAAATTGAGCTTAGAATATGATTAAAATGTTTTATGCGATTGAAAATATGCAAAAAAATTCTTACGCGATTTAAAAACATTGATTTTTAGTCACGCAATTAAGAAAATATTTTAAAATCATTACGCAATTGAGAAAACGTAACATAAGTTTTTTGCGATTGTGAAAATGTAATAATATCGCTATGCGATTGAGTGGAACAATGAGTTTTGCTGTAGGGTCGACGTACTGGACCCAAGTGGATTATGAACTTAGCATTGTGCTTTTAGGCCAAAGTACTGGACTCGAGTGGATCATTGGTTTTATGTAATTGTATGGGCGGTTATATAATGTCATTGATACTAATGGTATTAGACAATTGTATGGGCGGTTGTTTTATTATCATTGGGAACAGTCCAACGGTGGTTTGATTTCATTGAGTATGCATTTGAGCATTATACAGTTGGTGGCTGTTGTGGCTTTTGTGCCTAGGAGTGAACAAGAACTTACAGGATAGTGAGATCTTTGATAGATCTTAGGAGACGTCAGGGCGAAGTGATTCACTTGGTAACCTGTTGTCACATTGTACACCCCTGACTGTGAAAAATCGTTGCAACGCACTAACAGTCAGACAAACACTAATCTTTTCGTGGTCTGACGTAGACTATTTTTTAAGGGGGGACAGATCTTCTGAAACGTTCATCTCTGAAATTGAGTTTAGCTCCATGAAGTAGGAAATGAGTGCATTGTGCATAAGGATAGTTAGTATACACATGGTGTATGTGCATAGTAAGTGTACATATTGTGCATATGCATGGTCAGCATTTATACTGTTGTGTTATAGTATTATTGTGATATAGTTTTAGTGTGATATAATATTATTGTGGTATTATTGTTATGCCAGATATTGTGTTGTAAGTTTATTGATTATTTAATTATTAAATATCATGAATATATATGTTGATTTTATGTTATTTTATGGATTGTATGTTGAATTGTGTTGGCATGTTTATCGTTTCTTTGCTGCCATATTGGTATATGATGTAAGGGATCTCACCTCTTTACTGTATTATTTTTCTGTTATGTTTTTATGATTATGTTTGGTAAATACAGTAAGAAGGACGAAGTTGGATCGCCTAGGTTTGAGTTGGATTGACTTTGTTTGATCGGTTTGCAGTGGCTGCAAGGAGGGATTCCTCTGTTTACGTGCAAGCGTAGTTCCACGGAGGCGCTGATGCTTGGCACTATGATACCAATGTTCAACGTGTTATTTGTTTTGGGAATTTGTCTGTTAGGGATCCCGAGGAGGATTTAGAGGAAGATCAGGTACAGGACCCTACTCTTATAGTGTTTGGACTTGGGTTAGGTTTAGTTTTTATATGGTAATTATACATTATTTTAGAGTACCTAATTTTTATGTAATTAAGTTATTACTAATCTATGTTATGTACGAGAGACGTATGTTATTCAGTTCTTGTGTTTTGTGTTTTCTCTAATTCGGTAAGTTTATGTTATCTGCGAAAAAGAAATTTGGAAACTCGTATTAAGATAATATTAAATATTTTATAACTTGGGTAAAAAGTATATAAAGAAGTTGGTCTGAAATATGATACCCTAAGGAGGGTGTTATAATTAACGCAGAAGAGCATAAACTTGTTTGACATAATTCAACCAAAGTTCAATCATTCAGATTGTATGAAAATTTTGACAGAGTTTCTCCTAAATTTTAGACATCCCCAAAAGCACATGAACCTGTTTAATTCAACCATAGTTACCAAGATCATTAATAAAAACTAAACGGCAAACATGTTTAATCCAATAAGGGTACCAAAATGACAATAAAAAATCATCAATAGTAATTTAACCAAAGTCACTAAATATAACATTTTCAGATACACTAATGACATATAATTGTAGAATGTGGTGGCCTATGAGAGAGATCGAAAGAAAGACCTAACTGTGATGGGTATGGTGGGTAACCTAGTGGCAGGTAATGATATAGTGGGTAACCCTGTGGTGGGTAAGGATATGATGGGTAACCCGGTGGTAGGTAAGGATACGGTGGGTAAGGGTATGGTGAGTATAGTGGGTGATATATAGGTGGTAGCTGTAACATTCTCTTTTTAGCAGGTTAGACTTGTATATGGTCGTAAGGTACCATAATACTTGTTTAATGTGTCTATTGATTGTTGAGACGTTTTGAGTTAATTTGGGCAATTTGCCGCAACACAGAACGTGCAAAATGATTATTTTAACTCAGAAAAATAGCATAAATGTTAAATCAAAGGAAATAAACAAGGAAAATTTTATTCATGGGTTGTAAATGTGTGAAAGAGGATGTGGTTAAATTTTGAGGACAAACAGAGTCAGTTTGGTATTTTTAAGGATATTGTAGAAGTGTTTTAATACCGAATTGAGAAATAACAGATATGAAAATTCATGAAAATGATGAAACAATAATTTAAATAAATCTTAAGATTTATTTTATAGTTGTTGAAAGTTAAGAAACTTGATTTAGAAAAATTAAAGTATTCTTAACAGATACGAAGTTTAGCGAAAAGATCAAAATGACCCTAATTCTTATCTTTTAAAAATGAGATTTTTTTCACTTCCTTCCATCTCTCTCTCCTGTGCGCTTCTATTCCAAAAATGAAGAAAAAAAAGAAGAAAGAAAAGGAGAAGGGAGAGACCGAATGGAGGAAGAGTAGAAACGAACATAAGAAAGGGGAGAAAATAGAAGGGAAAAAAGAATAGCAAAGCAAGGTTGGAGCTCATTAGCTTCTAGCTTAAGGTAGGGGGACTTTCTCACTATTTTCCTCCTCTTTTGCATTTCAAGATCTGATTTCTTGATGGCATTGAGTGAGATTTCTGGTTTAATAATAAAAGATTTAACCTTTTGTGTTTGATTCATGATGTGAAAATTTGATTTCCTCTCTTAGTTCTTGATGATTTTCAAGATTTAAAAGGGGTATTGGACCCACCTTTGATTTGTAATTTTAGATGAGGATTTTGATGCTTGAACATGATAACTTTGATGATTTATTGATGATTTTGAGTTTAATCTTTAGAAGGCTTGAGATTTAGTTCTAAAACAGATATTTTAGTTTCTGGTTTAAGCGCTTAGGCACTCTAAATAGAGTGTCTAAGCACACAGAACCTAGAAATCAAGCTTCTGGATGCGTGTTGAGTGCCCAAGCACTCATAGTTGAGCGTCTAGGCACCCAGTACCTGAAAGAAGTTACTGGGCGCTACAAATATTAGGCATGCTAGTAACATCTTTGACTACCATGTATTGGATAATGCTCTTTTTTTCCTCCTTATTTCACTTCATAGGGAAGATATAATAGGTGTTTTTTTGCCTTGTTGTATTCTTTAGACTTTGTTTAGTATCATGGAGAGAAAAAAAAGAGGGAAGAAAAGAAAGAAAGAAAAGTGAAGAAGTTATCACATACGTTATTTGTTATCATTCAATAAAAAAAATAGTTTTTTTTAATTTGTTTAATTTCATGACTTTTGTCAAAGAAAATAAGAAAAATATATATGTAAACAAATGTAGGACCACAAAAACATCTTTAATATTTTCCTTTCTCTTTGGATACAAAAATGTGGGGTTTACATAAAGTTAATCACTCCAAATCTTTTCTTTTTCATTGTTAAATTGATATGAAAGGAATTAGTTCAATCATTAGGCTTATTTCACTCCTTTCAACTCCAAAATTATAAACCAAACAAAGGCTTAATATTTTCTTTGGGCCTTTAGCCCTTTTAGTATTTAAAAAAATGTTTTATAAAGTTACCTTTTATAATATTTTTTTAATAATAAAAAGAAAAAAAAAGGGATATATCGGGCGAATTTTCAGTTGGAGGCACCAGACACCAGTGCATGGTTGGCCGTCAACAACGCTCCCCCTACCACACAGCATCTATGCAACTAGTTAACAGTTATCATCCTTAGCCACCTCCACCATCATCCTTCATCCAATTGCATTGCATTGTTGCTGCCTGCTATGCATATCCCTTTCGCTGCACCACATCCACATGACCACCTCTACGACGTCGTTCCGATCCCTTCACAGCTTCAACCATCGCTCCTCCACCCCCTCATCCCGTCTCGTCCAACGCACCGTTTCAGCCCCATTCTCTCGCCTGAATCACCAGGACCTGATGCTAAACGACATCGTCAGAAACAGAATCTCTGGCCTCCTGTACAAATGGGTCAACTACGGGAGAGGATGGCGCCCCCGCTGGTTCACCCTCCATGATGGCATCCTCTCTTATTACAAGATCCATGGCCCCGATAAGCTCGTTCTCAACCGCGACGTAGAAACCGCTTCCAAGGTCATTGGCCAAGAGTCCCTCCGCCGTATCGCCACCCATCAACATTGCACTTCCCGCCACCCCAAACCCCTCAGCCAAGTCCACCTCATGGTCTTTCTCCATTTCACACCCAAATTATCCAATTCTACGTGGAGTAAACTTCATTTTCATCTTAATTTCAAATATATACTCCACATTACATTAAGTATTCGTGGCATGTCCTTCAAAATGACAATGACTGCCTTCAAATTAAGGACGAGTTTGATGATTGAGAAATTCTTAAATGCTTTTAGAATAATAATAAAATGTTCTTACTCTGTATTATGTATGTAAATCGTCTTCTACTTTAACAATATTTATAACGTTATAGTTGAGGTGATATTGAATGATATTAAATAAGAACTTTTTCTTATTTTAAAAGATGGTAAGAATTTTCTTTGAAGAAACGTTGAAGGAATATAGAGCATATCGATCTTAATTAGAGAAGCATTTTAAGAAGAAAAAAAAATGTGCCATTTGAATTTTTGTTTGATGATACATTGAAGGAATATAGAGTATCTCTTAATTAGCGAAACATTTTGAGAAGAAAAAAAAATAGTGTCATTATTTCAGTGAATGAATATTGTTGGGCGTGAAATCATGCAGGTGTGCTCTGTAGAAGAGAGCAAATCGGACGAGAGGAGGTTTTGTGTGTATACCGGGACGAAGAAGAGGCTGTATTTGAGGGCAGAGTGCAAGGAGGACAAGGCAACGTGGGTGGAAGCCATGTTGGCTGTGAAGGAGATGTTTCCTCGTATGTCAAATGCGCAGGTTGTGGTTCCGGAGGAGTCGATAGTGATTTCGACCGACAAGTTGAGGCGGCTGTTGTTAGAGGAGGGTGTGAGGGAGGCTGCTATTCTGGAAAGTGAACACATCATGAGAAGCGAGCTATCCCAAGTGCTCAAGCGCAAGCACTTGCTTCTAATGGACACATTGCACCATTTAGAGGTAATTAATTAATCAAGCAAATTAACTCGTTTGCATTATTTTAGTTATGTTAATCTTTTGGTGTTAAACCTAGTCCAATCAAATCAGAAAGATAGATTAATCAAATTGTGTATAAACTGATATGAACATTACCTCATCGTAATATAAAAAAAAATTGTTTAGATTAACTTATTTTATTTTAAAATAATTTATAATCAAAATCTTATTGAAAACTTCTGATTCTTAAAAGTTTTGAATAATATTTTGATTATAATCTTTTATTTATTTATATGTATATTATATTTATTATATTTCGTCCACTAAATCGCTACATGACAGTTTTTTAAATTTTTATTTTTATTAATTTTTTAATTATAACTTCATTTATTTACATTTTGGAATTTTCATTTCCCTTTTTCATATATTTTTATGGTTATTTAATTTTTTTATATAGCAATTAATTTTTTGACTTTTCATTCTCATCCTTCATATCTTTCGTAACTTCTCATTTTTTTAACCTTTTAGTTTTTACTTTTATAGTTATTATTTTTTAAAAAAAATAACTATGAAACTGTATTAACTTTTAATAAATTAAATAAGTATAAAATTTATTACATATATTAATCTTAAATAGATAAAAATAAGATTACACATTAGTAAAATGCCTTCTAAGTACTATTTGTTACTTATTTATAAATTTTATTGTCTTTTAATTCTAATCGTGCATGTTTTAGTAAAAAAATATTAGAATAGTATTTATAATTTTTTTTTTTATTTCTTTTCTATTTTCTCATCATTCTATCTTTCTTGATTGTTCATCTTTTTAAGTTTTAAATACAACCTTTTATATTTTTATGGTGATTTTTATAAAAATCTTTTTAACCAAATAGGAATAATATAAATATTGAAGATACAAACAAAATAAAATGAGTCATACAATTATTAAGTTTTAAATACAAATCTCTTTTCATTATATTTTATAAGATTTTTTTCTAAAAAAACTATGGTTATTATTTTTATTTATTTTTTTTATTACATAAAATAACTTTTAAAAATAACACAAACATTTTTACTTGAAATATTGTCTTTAACTATATATATTTTTAATAAAAAAATAAAAATAAGATAATTCAAAGTTTCAAACATTGATTGTTCATCTTTTTCAACCTTTTATATTTTTTATTTTTATAAAAATAGCAATAATCTAAATATTTATCAATTAAATAAAAATTAAGTTTTAAATACTCAGTTGTTCTATATATTGATTTATTTTTTTGCATTTTTAATTAAGAAACCTATAATTTTTTTAAAATAAAATAAGATAATTCAAAGTTTTAAACATGAATTTTATCATGGGTTGCATAACTAGTTATAAATTATTTTGATAATCTAAATAGACACTACAGGCTGTAAATTAAAATGATATTATCCATCAACGTAGTCTGATTAATTTTAATTTAGTAACTGAATTCACTTCAAGCAACTGTTCTGTTTTCTAGACAGAGAAGGTTGACCTGGAGAACACACTAGTTGAAAACCACAGGCAAAATTCAAAGGATAATGGGGATTCCTATCTATCAACGCATGAAAATCATAGCGGTACGTGGAAAGGTTTGTGGAAATTATAGCTAGTGGGGGGACTCCACCCTGTTTCTCACTTTCTCTATAAGGCCTGATTCAATGAAGTCATATGTATATGTTTTAAAGTGTTTTGAGTACTTCGAAATTGAATGGATCTGACTGAAGCATTTTAGAACATTCTCTATCAACAATGCATCTGATGGTTAAGGGCTATTTTAGCACATGGATTCTCCCTCACTTTGTTTTTATTTTTAATGTATTTTACTGTCGTATTTGTTGGCTATCCACTCCCTACTCTTAATTTCAGATTGTGTTGTCTTATTGATTCCTCTCTTGGTTATGATTATCCATGCCATTGCCTAGTTTGAGGTGAACACTTACTGCTTTTCGTTTATGACGAGGGAAACGATAGTTACACAAAAACTTTAAAAACAGAAACTACACAAATAGCATATGGGCCATTGATAGGAACTGGAAAGAAAAGAAGAAGGGAAAGGAGAAAAAAAAATGAATGTTGTGATGTGATTGTATAAAATCTGAAAGAGACTTTTTCTATGCATATAGCATTACTCTTATGAAGATTTTTTTTTTCCTTTTCGGATCCTATATTCTTTTAGAAATATGGCAATTTAGTCAAGTTCAAATTAAATGTAGGTATTTTATTTTGGAGAGAATTATGTATTTTCAGAGTAAAAGAAATTTCTTATTTTATACTAATTAACCATTTGATATATGTGTCACATCAATTATAACATTAAAAATTTAATTAAAGTGAAAGATAGTAATATCTTACAAAACTCATGTGCAACACATTAAATCATACATAATAAGAAATTTCTCTAACTTAAAGAACACTTAAAAAATTCTCTTTAATTTTTATAGTCATATTTTTGTAAAAGATAGCTACATAAAAACTAAAGTGAAAGATATTATTTAAGTCAAACTAAATTGTCTTTATCGTTATTTTATTGTTGTCAAGCTAATTTTTTCTTTCTAGAATCCATTTAACACATCTTAAATAATTTTCACTATTTTTATATAACACAGAAGGAAGTGCTAGTGATTCTCATGAAGATGACCACGATGAATTCTTTGATACATGTGATATTCTTTCAACAAATTCTAATAGAAGCAATGGATCTGATCACCACCAGATATCCTGCCTTGATCCTGAATGTAAGGAGACTAGTACTAATGGTAAAAGTGAAGTAAAGTCGCCCATTGGATCTGTTGGGTCTAACTATCCACATGTCAGGCGACGAAAGAAGTTGCCTGATCCTGTTGAGAAAGAAACAGGAATCAGTCTCTGGTCAATAATAAAGGATAATATCGGGAAGGATCTTACAAAAGTTTGTCTTCCAGTTTATTTTAATGAGCCCATCTCCTCATTGCAGAAATGCTTTGAAGATCTGGAGTATTCTTACCTTCTAGACCAAGCATATGCATGGGGTAAAATGGTTAGTTTCTTTTTAGCAAAATATGGCTAGTTAATTCACTAGGCAATTGTTGTAGCCCAAAGTATCAGGATTTGCTTCTTATGTCCAACATACTTAATGCACAGGGTAACAGTCTTATGAGGATGCTACATGTGGCTGCATTTGCAGTTTCAGGGTATGCTTGCACTGATGGGAGGAGTTGCAAGCCATTCAATCCACTGTTGGGTGAGACATATGAGGCAGATTATCCAGACAAAGGCATTCGCTTTATATCCGAGAAGGTATGGTATATTCTGCAAGCTAACAACTTTGACATTAGCACTGCATTTTAACCATATATGTATAATGATATATCATGCTGTTGATGGCAAATGCCACGTAAATTCATTCATAAAGATGACATCTACTCGAAAAAAAAGGAAAAGATCTATCAATAACTCAGTTGGATACCACAAGAGTAAGTCAGTAAAATTCCAGTACGTCTATTTTTTCACTAAAAGAAAACTTAGCTTTCTTGCTATTCTTCATTTCTTCCCTTTTTAAAGAATTGTGGGAGGGAGGGGGGGGGGGGTGGTGCAATTTGCACTTATATGATTCCAATCATTTTGATGGCTAATAAGCCTATAGGCATATTTTTTCCTTGTGTAAATTTGGTGGTTGGAAAAAAAATCCTTACGCTGCTCATCTTGAGATAGGTCAGTCATCACCCAATGATTGTAGCATGCCATTGTGAGGGAAGAGGCTGGAAATTTTGGGGTGACAGCAATTTAAAAAGCAAATTTTGGGGTCGTTCAATTCATGTTGATCCTGTTGGTGTATTAACTTTGAAGTTCGATGATGGAGAAGTCTTTCAGTGGAATAAGGTATGGGTTTTGTTTGATATTAGTACTACTACTTATCAACCTCTTCCAAGATATTGCCTGCTTATTATTTAATATTCTGGCATCAGGTAACAACGGCAATTTACAACCTCATCTTAGGAAAACTCTACTGCGATCATTATGGTACAATGAGGATAGAGGGGAATCGTGAGTATTCTTGTAAGATTAAATTCAAGGAGCAGTCAATCATTGATAGAAACCCTCACCAGGTGCCCTTTCATATCACATATTCTTCCGTATCTTTTTGTTCCTTTTAGATCATAATGGATTGAATGTGTTGGATTTGTACATATTGTCGAGGTGTGCCACTTGTTGCTTTTTTATTAGATTGTCATCTTAAATTTGAGACTTTTAATGTTTTATTTTGTTGTTTACTTCGTTGAACCACGTAATCCAATTATATTTATTGATATTGCAGTTGATTGATGACATATGCTTACAATGGTCTCCATCCCTCCCCCCGCCCCCCCCTTTGTAGTCGCAATACTGTGCTTTTGCTTTCCCCCTAGTGGTTGTTTGACTTCAAAGAATCTGTAAAATTTGATGGAAAAGACTATCGTACTTGGATATTTTACCGGAATCCTTCATTCTTCCATTGTCTGCTGTCAATGATACAATTGCATCAGATATTTAAGGCTGCCAAGTGATTTGAAATTCAATTGATTTATATCAATGTCACTTATTGTTTTGATATCGTTTTATCTAGCCAGTCTCGTAGATCTCCATGTACTTGCTACATTAGGATAAGATTATTTTAAAATAAATTTTTTTTAAAATAAGTAAATAAAAATTTACTTTTTTATTTTTTTTATATATTTTTTAAAATTTTTATACAAAAATTAAGAATATTATTAAATAATTATTTTTAATTCTAAATTAAATAAAATATAAATTAATATAATTAAATTATTTTTATACTCTTTTAAAAATTATAAAAATTAATTAATATATATAATTATTAAATTTAATAAAAATAATAAAAGATGAGATAAAATTAAAAAATAATTAATATATTTTTAAAATTTCCAAACTATAAATAAATTAAAATAAAATGATTTTTTTAAAAATAGATAAAATAGAATAAAAAATATTTATTATTAAATTTTAATGAATTAAAATTTCAATATACTTTAAATTAAATTAAAAATATATATATTTTTATTTAATCAATTTAAAAACAAACTCACTTTAAAACTATTTAACCCGCTTACATCTAACATGTCTCGTAGATCTCCTGTACTTATTGCCTTAACAACAATTCCCCTATCTTCTAATCTTGTAATTGAATGAATTTACATTCTCGGTTTGAGATTGATACATGCAGATTTTATTGTTTATTATAGTTATAGATATATAATCTTATGCTCTGAGTTCCATATATATATTTTTTGTTTCATAGTCCATAAGCATATTATATAACTCATGCTGTGTAATTTAAGTTCTGTTGCAGGTGCAAGGGGTAGTGGAAGACAAGAAAGGTAGAACAATGGCAAATCTATATGGGAAATGGGATGAGAGCTTGCATTATGTAATTGCTGAAAATTCTGGGAAAGAAAAAGGGTCCAATGCATCAAAAGCACGTCAGCTATGGAAGCGGAGCAAGCCATCAGAGTACCAGACAAGATATAACCTTACACAGTTTGCTATTACAGTAAACGAAATCACACCTGGACTCAGGGTAACAATATGAATCTTGTCTTTTATTTTTCTTTATAATGTTTTTCTCTTTCAACCTTTCTTCCCGGGGCCCACCTTTCTGCTTTTGCAAAATCCTATACAGTAGGAACAAGTCCTCAGTGGTTAGTTCTTGCATTGTGTTGACAAACAGGAGAAGTTGCCACCAACAGATTCGAGGCTAAGACCAGATCAAAGGTATTTGGAGAATGGAGAGTATGAAAAGGCCAATGCTGACAAGTTGCGTTTGGAACAAAGACAGCGGCAGGTACAACGGGTGCAGCTTAATTTAAGATTGAAACTCATTCGGAACATGTAATGAAATGCATTTTGCTGGTTGGTTCTTGTTCATTAACGTAAGTGTCATTATAATTGCCAGGCAAGCAAGATGCAAGAGAAGGGTTGGAAGCCAAGGTGGTTTGCTATGGATAAAGGCAGCCAAACGTACTGTTATGTCGGCGGATATTGGGAGGCTAAGGAAAAGGGGAACTGGGAATCTTGCTATGACGTTTTTGGCCAACTCCCTATTCATGCTGATTTTAACACAACCACCTAAATTCTCAACTCATTTTCCTTGGATCCTTGCCTACTCTCCCTTGATTGTAGCCATATGTACTAATCATTACTTGAGCATTTATGAGACATGATAGTAGGAACAGAAATTCTTGATTTTACATAAACGAAACACATTATTTTAATATATACTTACAAAAAAGTTAAAAAGAATATGGATTTTTTTTGTGATAAATAGATTTAATAAAATTTATTTATTTTTTTTATTTTTTATGTATAAAAATAACATGTTATATTTATATATATATAAATATTTATATATATATAAATGAGTTAAATTATTTATGAATTATTTAAATTTGATTTATTAAATATTTAATTAAATTTATTTATTTAATTAAATAAATAAATTTAAGTTAAATTAAATTTAATTATATAAATAAGAATTTATTTGAATAATTTATATATGATATATATTACTTATTCCATTTGTATTGATAATAAAAGTTAAATAGCAAAATGTTATAATTTTAGATTAAAATTATAGATAATAATAATTTTTTGTTATTATTAGCTAAATTTTTTATATGAAATTTTAAATTTTTTATGTAATAAATTATGAATAATTTTTTTTTCTATTTTTAGTTTTTTTACTTTATCTTCTGTTTTTTTTACTAAATTTTGGAGATGTATATGCATATTTTTATGTTTATTCTGATGATCCATTGAATTGATCTGTTTTGGAGTTTTGTAGTGAGATATTCATCACGGTTGTGACTTGTGAAACTATTCCAATTCGGTGGAAGACTCTTCCTGTGGCTGACGATATGTTATGTAAAAATTAATTATTTTTTAAAAAGTTTTTATTTATTATTTTAATCTCTCAATTTACCAATTAAGCACATGTTTAGGTTTACTTAAATTCATTTTAGAAAACGTTTCACTCAAAAGCTCTCTCTCTAACTCGTACGAAGGTCCTATTTGTATAAATCACTTAAATAAGTATTTATTCAAATATAATTTATTAAATAAGCTCTACTCTTAAAAGTGAGGTTGAATAGTGCTTAGATAGACACTTCTAGAACCATTTATAGAGAAATGAAATTTTAATTTCAGAATTTTTTTTGTATTCAAATGTTTCCACATCCTTTTAAGTATAAAACTTATCCCGTTTAAAAAATTAACATGTTTCTCTTAACAATGCTTATAAGCTTTAATTTTTAATTTATAAAGATAAGCATGGAACAACTTTACATGGATTTCAAAATCTTCTTTTGATTAAACTTATTCAAATAGGACTAAAATACTTTATAAGCTCATTTAAACAAAGCCTTTCCAATGATGTTCTTATCGTGAATTTTCATACAAATTAATTTGTTAAATGATGAATTTACAAGGTACTATAGTAGTCTTTGAATGTATGATAAATTAAGCAACTAAAATTATTTTTTTAAAAGAAAATAGAGATTAAAATAAACACAAACAACATTAGGAGACAAAAAAAAATGATTTGTCTTTACACTTTAATAATGAGTCCACCATAAAAAAGAGTAAAACCTAGCACAAGAGTAAACTCGACTGACTGGAATCTTGTTTGCATTCGAGTTTTATTCAATGGAAATATGGGTTAGTGACCTCGTGGAAGAGCATTCTTGACCTGCATTAAGAAACTAGAGACAAGATTGGTCTCCATAGAGTAGCGGCCAAAAAATTGAGTGGCTGTGCCCGTGATCCTCTTGAGTTTTTTTAAGTCTAGTTGACAAACGCTTGGGTTATGCCCACAGCATGAACAAAGTATGGAACAAAACGTACCTAGTTTACTGATAATAATGAGTTTGAAGCTCAATTGAAATTGACCTTAAATTGTAAGACTCGGTGTGATGATAGACATCTCGTAATATACACATCGGCATGCATCTAATCTAATATATTTATTTTACTCTGATGATAATGAAATATAACCAAATTTAAAGTAAAATTTATTACTCACAAATTTTTTTTATAAGTTATATAACAAAATTACTTCCTAACACTAATCCAATAAAGACTTTTACTTCTTTTTTTTAATGAAATCCAACAAAGACGTTGAATAACATAAATCATTACAAATTTAATATGCTAACAAAAGAAACATTTCGAATTTATATTGTATTTTTAAATCTTTCATAATAATAATGTAAATTGGACAAAGATAATATATCAATATATGATAAAATATATTAAGCAACGAGCATGCTACTGGAAAAAAAGTAAAATTAAGTATTCTGCCAAGTGATATCGCTGGGCCACCAAATGGACCCAGTACTACCAATCTTAAAGTTCTCAAACCTAATTACAATCTGACCAAAAAACAAATGAAAAATCTAATTACAAAAAAAAAATAAAGTCCTCAAACCTACTACTAGTACCCATTTGACTGGTAGCCAGTAACAACAAAACTCCCAGGAAAGAAAAAAAACAAATCTCCTTGCTATTACCTTTGGTTTTTTTTTGGGGTCTATTGCTATTGTTTTTTTTTTCTTCGTAATAATAAAAATGATATGTGTGGATTTTAGTTCGTGGATGATTTTGATTCTTGTCTTTTGAGGCCACTGTATGGCCCAGAAATCATTGACCCAAAATATGGACCTATGATCTGATGTGTTTTTCTATTTATTTTATTTTATTTTATTTTTAGGTCGACAATTATCTTCAGATCAAAGTGACCAAATTTTAGATGCCCTTATGTGAATACGACCCACTGAACCAAAAATCACAATGCCGGAATTGCATTTTTTAAATAAATTAAAGTTTGTCGTCACAGATTAGTAAAGTCCCTCACATGAGTAAATTAAACTTAGACTCTTATGATAATTTGTTTATATATTATTCATGAGATTTCATTGGCCACAGGTTGAGGTTATTGACCACCACTATCTACTATGTTCATGCGCACAAATAACTACTGATATTTATGATTTTGCTCTCAAGGCTTGGATACTTGGAATTCACAGGCTTTTCATTCCTTTCGTTTTGAGGATGATTGAAAGCACTTCGGGTTAAACGTGTAGTAATAGAAAACGTTGCGAGCAGAGAGGCACCATCATCGGTTTGTGAATTGTGACGAAACAGGGTTTGCCATTTCTCTCTCTCGCTTTTGAGGAGACGAGGGCTTCGTTGCCTTTCGCTAACCCCAACATATATGTGCCCTTGTTCAATTTTCTTTTTCCCCTTTTTTGGGTTGAAAATTGAATTTTGATTTCAGTACCATCCCATCACGCCATCACCATCTTCATCCTATATAACAAACATGACATGGTACTGTTGGGGGGAAGTGGGATTATGCGTGATGTCCACTATCTCTTTCCTATATTTCATCATATAATTATTATGCATGATGCCCTATCCAAATGTGTAATTAGTATTTTTTTAATTATTAACAATAATTATAATAAAGTTTACGAACATTAACACTTTCATAGGTTGGGAAGGAGGAGTAGTTTCACAATGTAATGAAAAACAGTGTTGTTATTTGTACTTTTTTTTTTTTTACAAATTTATAAACTTTTTATCACAATTGTTCAAATTTTTTTTGGTTCTTTCTCCGACTTGTTTTTCATCATATATATATATATATTATATATATTCAGTAACCGATTATACAGGTTCAATTTCGGGGTTTTCGATTTTTACTTGTTATTGTAAGGTAGAAAATGTGTGCCTCCTGACTGCCGTAAAAGTAAAGACTTTTTGACAAATATGTCGTTAATGACAAAAATATTTATTAAATTATTATTATTTTTAAATTTATATATTAATTTATCATTATTTTTGTTATGTTAAAATTTTTTATTATTTTTTATTTTATGTTAGATGTGTCAAAATTGATGACGCTACTAATTAGGATGTGTTAACGCGCGTGGCGTATCCTACGTAGATATGTCAATACACGTGTCGTTTTTCATGTGAAGACGGCATACGAAATGACGTTTACATGTGAAAAATGTCACGCGTGTTGACGTATCTACGTGGGGTAGGTCACGCGTGTTGACGTTTTTCACGTGGAGAAAAAAATTAAAAAAAAATGTCAAGTTACAGCGTTTGACACTTAATTCATTCTACGTGGATCTTTTGAGAAATGACACCCAGAGACACATATAATTTACATGTCTACTAAAGAGTGTATCATAATATTGAGAGACATCAGTTTCAATTAATTTATTTATAGATTAAATATTTATTTTTGATCTGTAAAATATTCGATATGAGACTTTGATATTAGTAAGATAAAGTAATTAAGTAAGATAATATAATAATTTTATTCAATGTGAGACTTTTGTATTGATAAGGTAAAACAACAAAGCTTTCTTTTGCATAAATCTGACAGTTATGTTATTGAAATGCAACTATATTATGTTCTTAGTTATATACATTTCTGGCCGTACATTTGAAAATGAATGAGGCATAGACTGAGAGTCCCTCCTCCACTTTTTCATTTGAGGTGGAGTAGGGATCTGATACTGAGTTGAAAGATGAGTTGTAAACTTGTAATTCTACCCATGAGTTATCTTTCCAGTGCAATTTCTATTCATCTTACGCATGATATTTGTCAATAAGCACAATCAAGAGGTTTCCTTTGTTTATCATCTGCCAATCTCTCCCTGTTTGTGCAGAATAGTAACTGCACATGGAGATTGCTAACTGATAATCAAAGATGGGTGAAATGTCTTCAGTGATACATTAGATAAGTAAATGAAGCTCTTGTACAAGATCAAACCAGACCGAATTATAAATAATATTTGTTATCCCTCAAGGTCTAGGACATAGTCGTGGTTTCTTCTTTCATTGGATGTCTGTGTTACTTGCCCTAAATCCTCTTCCTTAAGGAGTGGGGGACAAGGCAGTCTCACATGGAGATGGAACCCTCTTTTACTTATATTTCTAGCATCCCAATCTATTTATATCTGATGTACATCTGGGCCATTTCCTTTGTCATTAAATTAGATATTAAGGTCTTTTTTGTTATACACAAGAGAATTAAAACAGTCAACTGTATCTCCAGGTCAAGGATTTGTGTGGTTTGCTTGAATTTCAATCATGTATTCGTAACACTAAGCATTAAAAATGTTGTTAAGTATAATTGGTTCTATTTGAGTTACTCTAATTTCTTGCTATTTTTGTCTCGACTTCAATGTAAAAACTCAGACAGGTATTTAGTGAACATTGTTCCTAGTTTTGGCAAAATAAGTATCCTTCACTTTTTTTACTCTAACCCAAAATCTTACTAAAAACGAGTAGACTGTAATATAGTTTTACTTTCTATAGGATAGGAGACAGAGAGCATAACTTACTATATAGTCTCTATAGTCAATAACTTGTTTTGCACCTCCTGTATGTTAGTACGGTGTGTCTGCCTAGAGGGATCAAAGTATGAATAATTGAATATATGACCAACAGACAGGTAATGTGCACGATGGTATCTAAGGTAGCTACCTAGAATCAAAGACATTGACAATGAGAACATGCTCCTCATGCAAGTACTATTTGTTACTTTAATTTGTTAATATCAAAGTTTCACATAGAATAAAAATATTTTGTTATTTTATTTAATTATTTTATTTTATTAATATTAAAATTTTACATCAATTACTTTATAAATAAAAAATAAATATTTAATTTATAAATAAATTAATTAAAATTAATATCTCTTAATATTATAATATATTTTTTAATAGATATATAAATTTTATGTGTATTTAAATACTATTTTTTAAGAGATCTATTTAGAATGAATTAAATACTTTACACATATAACATAACAATTTTTTTATTTTTTTATGTAGAAAACACTAATACACATGTCGTATCCCACGTGAATACGCTAACACGCGTGACATTTTTCACATATAAATGTCATCTCTTGTGGTGTCTTTACGTAAAAAATATCATTTATGTTATCGTATTCAAATGAGATACACCACGCGTATTAATGCATCTTAATTAATAATGTCATCTATTATGACATATCTAACGTAAAATAAAAAATAATAAAAAATTTTAATATATCAAAAATAATAATAATTTAATAAATAATTTAAAAATAATGATAATTTTATAAATACTTTTGTCAATAAAATCATAATAATGAAAAAGCTTAAAAGTAAAAGCTTAGGAATGGTACCGTATGGCATTGACATAGATCGGAATCGGATCCCCATGAAATGAATAGAACAGAGCAGACAAATTTTAAGTACGGTGAGGGATGACATTAAAATGAATAGAACAGAGTAGACAAATTTTAAGTACGGTGAGGGATGACATTAAACGTGTGAAAATCTGATTATTTTAATAATTAATTATATATATAATTAATTATTATTAAATTAATTATAATAAAATTAATTTTATATATATATATTTAATTAAAAAATGATTTTAAAATAATTTATTTTGTTTAAATAATATAAAAAATATTTTATATATTAAATTATTTAAAAAATATAAAATAGTTAAAAATATTATTTAATTATTTTTATATTTCAAAGTTTTTAGTATAATTTATAATTAAAAATAAAAAATTTTAAAATTTAAAATTATAAAAAAACTGTTATAATATATTAAATTTTATGTAAAAATAAAACTTAATTTATCAAACATGATTAGAAAAAAAAATTCTCAAAATTTAAGTTATTATTAGAATAGTGTTATAATTTGAAACAACACACTCTAATTAATGACATCATATAGACGTGTTGTAGGCATGGGAGAAATAGTACCATACCAAAATTCCCGTGGAAATGGTACACATGCCGGAAAAAACAAACAAACCAAACCATAAAGACAAAGGAAAGTAGTGCTGTAATGTTGGTCGAGAAATTGAAGTCAAGGTAGCAACAACACAGCTGCTCTGCTCTTTGGTCTAGGTAAACAGGGAGGCACGCACACCACAATGTGGAAGCGACCACCAACCTTCCCTATGCATTAAACATTTGTCAATCACACCACCCCTATTCTCTCTGTTTTCCAACCACTCTTCTTCCCTTCTCTCTTTGTAGCATTCTACAAAAGTAGCAGCAGCAACATTGAGACCACCAATTTCCGCCGGTAATGTCGCCGCCGTCCCTTCATTCTCCGGCGACTGTTTGCCGGCGGTGAAAATTGCTTACAAAAAGAAAACATGCAAGAGACGCTCCTCACTCTCTCCCACCAAGACATTCATACTCACCCCAACGCACCAAAGAAGAAAAAATCCCAACTGCACAAACCAACCGACCACCTACTGCTCCCGCCTCCCTGTCTGGCGACCGCCCGAACCCGAACGCAACCTGGTTCGCGGCGCGTGACTCCCACCGTCTCTCCCTCCGAAGAGAAAGCCCTCCCGAACGGCGACATCTACACCGGAACCCTGTCGGGGAACGCGCCGCACGGCACCGGAAAGTACCTGTGGTCCGATGGGTGCATGTACGAGGGTGAGTGGAAGAAAGGCAAGGCCTGCGGGAAGGGCAGGTTCTCGTGGCCCTCTGGAGCCACCTACGAGGGCCAATTCAAGTCGGGTCGGATCGACGGGTTCGGATCTTTCATCGGCATCGACGGCGATACCTACTGCGGGTCCTGGGTAGCTGACCGGAAACATGGGTTCGGCGAGAAGCGCTACGCAAATGGGGACGTGTATGAAGGGTGGTGGAGGTGCAACTTGCAAGACGGTGAAGGAAGGTACGTGTGGAAGAACGGGAACGAGTACGTTGGAGAATGGAAGAATGGTGCTATATGGGGAAAAGGGGTTTTGGTTTGGGCTAATGGAAACCGCTACGAAGGGTTTTGGGAGAATGGGGTGCCTAAGGGGAAGGGAGTGTTCACTTGGGGTGATGGAAGCACGTGTGCTGGTAATTGGGGGAAGGAGTTTTTGAATGAGGAGAAGAACAATGAGATGATGATGGCAAGGAAGAGGTCTTCGGTGGATGGGTGTAGGAGTGTGAGTTTTCCGAGGATTTGCATTTGGGAACTGGATGGTGAAGCTGGGGATATTACTTGTGAGATTGTTGACAATGTGGAGGCCTCTATGTTTTACAGGGATGGCAATGAGTCAGAGAATGGAGGAGAGAGTTGTGGGGCGTTGCACAACAGTCTCTGTTGGTCTGTTGATGGTGAGGTCAAGAAGCCTGGTCAAACTGTGTCTATGGGGCATAAGAACTATGATTTGATGCTTAATTTCCAACTGGGTATCAGGTATTGCTATTTCCTATTCCTACCTTCAATTTCAGCTTGCAGCCCTAGGCATAAGGAATGCTCATGGTTTCTATGATTTTCTGTATTGTTTTTGAGGAATTTTTTGTTGGGGAACTTGGGTTGTTTTTCTTTTAGGTACACAGTTGGGAAGTATGCTTCTGCTATGAGAGAGCTTAGGCCGGTGGATTTCGATCCGATGGAGAAGTTCTGGACAAGATTCCCACTGGAAGGGTCCAAGTTTACACCTCCCCATCAGTCAGTGGACTTCAGGTGGAAGGACTACTGTCCCATGGTGTTCAGGTGTTTAACAATTCTATCTATATCAATTTTCTTGCATTGATTGATGTCTTTCTTTTTCATTATATCCAAGTAAACAAAGATTTGTTTGTGTATGCTATACTAATTATGCCTATACCTTGGTGGTTACTTGTTTGTTGGTTGGGTTGGGTATTTAGACATCTAAGGGAATTATTTGCCATAGATCCTGCGGATTACATACTTGCTATTTGCGGAAGTGGCACACTTAGAGAGATGTCTTCTCCTGGCAAAAGCGGAAGCTTCTTTTACCTTACTCAAGATGATCGGTTTATTATCAAAACTGTGAAGAAGTCTGAAGTCAAGGTTAGTTGTTGCTACCTTCTAGATTTGGAAGTTGGAATGCATTAATTTTGAACAGAAAACTATACACATTATATTGAGTAAGGTAAAATTTCACTTTCAGCTTTGGTCATCATGCTTTTATCTGGGTATTCAATAATAATTAGTTAGTGGCCATGTCAGGTGCTCATCAAGATGCTTCCGAGTTACTACCAACATGTTTGTCAGTACAAGAACTCCCTGGTAACAGCATTCCTGGGCGTTCATTGTGTCAAACCTGTTGGAGGTCAAAAGGTATGATTTCAAATTTGAGTTTTGCAGTAAATTGATTCACTATCCAAATCCTTGTCACAATGTAATCGAACTTGTAATGCTATGAAAAAACAGACCCGGTTTATTGTAATGGGCAATGTATTCTGTTCGGATTATCGGATCCATAAGAGGTTTGACCTCAAAGGTTCTTCTCATGGTCGTACAACGGATAAACCCCGGGAGGAGATTGATGAGACTACCACTCTCAAAGACCTTGATCTTACTTTTGTCTTTCGCTTGGAACAGTCTTGGTTTCAAGAGCTTAAATGGTACAGAACCTGCCAAGTTGCATATTATATTGCTTTTACTTTCAACATTTTTAGTGCTGTACTCAGAGTTGGTCTTATGTAATGGCTTATGCTCAGGCAACTTGATAGAGACTGTGAATTCCTGGAAGCAGAGGGAATCATGGATTACAGTCTTCTGATTGGCCTTCATTTTCGTGATGATGATTCAGTTGATGAAATGAAAAGTTCACCATATGATTCACGTTCAGGTATGTCTCTTTTTACTTCCTAGTTCTGTGTTTCCTTTCATATGAATTGATTAAATCCTCGAGGGATATAAAATCTACTGGCTTATGGATTTAGCAGGTAAGAGAGACATGCGTAATGATGAGTTGCACATAGGCCGGTAAGCTCTTTTTTCTTTATACATATTTGATAGTCCTTGTTGTTTCAAGTGTAGAATAATTTGCAATGAAGTTACTAAAATTAACCGTTTTAATATGGTTCTCAATCTTTTTTAATTGTTCATTCTTTATTATCCAATAGAAGACGATGTTTGGAGATTTAGAAATATAGTTTCTGGCTTAAACAGTTAATGTAAATTCCAAAACAGCATATCTCCTAGAAATATAGTCAAATAGGAGAGTTACTAAATTTTACTACTAGATGATTTATTGGGGAATAGCATTTCTGTCTTTAACATCAATCTCTTGTTTGCACCCATTGGTGCCAATTGCTTTCACTTCTATGCATGTGCCGTGTCCTTGAGGTTCAGTGCGTATGGACCTGGGTATAAAACAAAGAAAGAGGTTAAATGTTTCCATCTTAAAATATGAATATGGCACATGCGCATGCAAATAGCCAAGAGGATATGGCCACAAGTCATGAACAAACAAAGCACTGAATGGTGAATGAGCATTATATTTGCCATTCTCGTCCTATCCCTCCATGACTTAGAGGCAAATCAGTGATCTCTTTTTAAGGATATGATCCCGCTGGTTGAGATGCACCGAAAATGACTTGAGTTTTCCTGGCGAAATTGGTGTCAGTTTTGTTGACAACAAATGCTGCTGGGGTCATTTTGATCTTTTAGGTAAGGGCAGAGCTTTCTTTTGTATATTGATGGAGCAGTGATGGTTTCTAGGACTTGAAACTTGGGAGATATATTTGTGTGCCAGTGCCAGTAACATATTATAAATATTTTCATTGTTTGTCAACATATACATGAGCTTTATTGTTTTTTTCTTCTTTTAAACCTTAGTACAAGACTACAAGGTTTACACTTCGAAAATCTAGTCAATAGATGAAATTAATAATTACCTCTAACAATAAAACTGACCTATAAACTTTAGTAATCTTGTTTCTTTTTGGCCCTCTTCATGATAGGTGGTTTGGATCCTAATTATGCAAACAGTTGATCCATAATTGTGATTCTTGATATTCCAGGGAACCTCTAATCCGGCTGGGAATGAACATGCCTGCCAGAGCTGAGAGAGTGTGCAAGTCTGGATTGGATCAGCAGACGGGTAGTGGAAGTTGCAATTCTACTCCTTCGGAGAGTACTTGTAGTGAGATCTCTGATGTAATCCTCTACTTTGGTATCATTGACATTCTCCAAGACTATGATATTAGCAAAAAGCTAGAACATGCATACAAGTCATTACAGGTGGATCCCACCTCCATCTCAGCCGTTGATCCCAAGCTATACTCCAAAAGGTTTAGGGATTTCATACACAGAATTTTTGTAGAGGAGGACAAATGATATGCTTGGAGAGGAAGACTACTTGGAATTTGGAAGTTAACCGGGACCAACTCTAGCATGCTGAGATGACCCCCCATGCTTCATGTTGGCGTTAAAATTAGAGTAAGTGGTGAAATTAGTCCTTGAAAAATATAACTTTGGTTATATTAGTTCTTGAATGATATAAATTACTCGAGATTTTTGAATGTGCATTTCGTCGTTTAAATTAGTCTTTAACATTAGTTAACGTCTAAACATTTAGAAATTAATTTGAACGACGGAATATACATTCATGGATTTTGATAGCAATTTCTATCATTCAAAGATTAATATAATCAACATTGTATTTTTCAGGAATTAATTTGATCATTTAGTCTTAAAATTTAATCCACAAGATTGGAATAGGAGGCCTTGCATGGTGATGGCTAAATTTTTCTCATAGCCATTGCAAATAGTGGTTGAAATGGGTGGGGGAGAAAGCTGGGACACGGATGCCATTTCTTTTTTGTTTTGTTGTTAGGGGCAGGGATTGTCACTATAACTTGTCCATGTAAGACATCACAAGGGCATGTGATGAGATATTATTTTTTCGATTGCTTTTGTTGTGGGTGTGGACCATTGTGGGGGTGTGGAGAATTGAACTGGGAGGGGGGTAATAAATGTACAGACAGTCAAAGATTGATGATAGAATTGAACATACATTTTTGGTTGGAGAACTCAAAAAGAGATGGTTTACCTGTTGAGCAAGAATGAAAAGTTTCCAGAGGGGGCCCCCACTCTGTCCCTCAGTCTCTCTCTGACTCTGTGATGTGCATTCAAACGTGTTTTTTTTCCTTTTTTTTTTTCACTTTTGTGGTGAGTAAGCCATAAAAAGAAGAGAAAGGCACAAGAAAGAAAGAGGTGGGTGTTTCGTTGGCTTATGTTCCTTCTTTATCATTCTATATAACGAAGTTTGAAAAAGCATAATAACAATAATAATACAGTGGCATGTCCCTTTTACTTCTTTTGAACAATACCGAGACCAAGAAGCAAACAATACGACAAAGAAATAAAACTTGGGCACGTCAATGTGGACCGGTTTGGCATCTAATAGCTATCTATGCATGTTTTGCCTCGGCATTTTAATAATCATAAAAATGATGAAACTTGACAGACAAGCATCCTCTTCAGTCATCAAGTCATCCCCACCCATACTCCAATACAAAAAGACGTAGGTGAGAAATGAAAACCAAAGAAGACAAAAATAGTAATTACTGATATCTCATATATATAGTTAAATCAGGAGGAGAAAGAGAGTAGCGGGGTTGTGTTGGCAAATGGAGCCTAATGCACTGTTGTGCCTGCTGTGATTTGGCAGTTTTTGAGCGTGACCGTGTCCTGTTTCCGACACAAGGACTGGGCCTGGGACTAGGAGTGACCGTCCAAATAGAAATAGTGATGATGCCGAATCTGGCACTGCCAGGTCCTGACTCCTGCCTGCCTAGTTGCTATCTATTGGTTTTCTATTTCTTCTCGAAAACACTGGATTTGATTATACACAGAAAAATTCTTACATCCTAATGAAGCAAGAAAAATTCCTTACTTCAATATCAACCATTCATTTTAACCACAGCCCCTTATATTTTAACACATTCACCTAATTTTGGATAATTTCTTTTAAGGCCACGAGGTTTTCCTGTATATTTGAACTATAAATAAGACTAATTCTAAGAACATACAAGTTATATGACTTTTTTATAAGAGTTGTTTTTTTAAAATTTGAACTTGTATTTTTATTTTAGGAAATCCAGTTATTTACTATCTAAACCTATACTTCATAGATAATATTGTATAATTTGAACTATATAATATTTACGCATCCTCACACAAATTCTATTGAAAACTTGTTGGTGGGAGCTAAAATCTTTTTTTTTTTTTTTTTCATTTCATGTGCTATGCCTATCAGTCAAAGAGAAGTTGGGCTGCGGTGTTGGGGCACCTATCCCAAACACTTTGTAGTGGCCTCTACCTGTAATGTGAATGTACTACAGTCCCACTACAGTTTCCTATGTTCACGTGCTAGGCTGGATGCTGGCCACATCTTCAATTTGAATCCCATTTCTAATACTTGAGAACATAACTTCTACGCTCAATTGACAATTTTTTTTATCTGACTCAATTGACAATTATTGGATTAATATGTATCTAAGATTTTAATGACTTATAGATTATTAATTACACATGGCTTGCACTGCTACATATATGACACCATAGCATTAAATTATGTCAGGAAGCCGATTTGCTTTGGTCACCAAATCAACCACCAAAGAGTAGCACCCCTAGTTGATTGCAGAACAACGCAATTGATGGGTGTTCCGTGTTAGCTCCTGGACCTAGGTTGGATAAAAAGAGGATGGTCGGCCGAAACCCTAGAAAAGTGGTAAGGACAACTACTTAAGACCTAGGCAAATGGAATGGGTGGAAGTGGAAAGTCTGAGGCTTTGGTAAGGTAGTGTTTTAGGATAGAAAACTGAACATACCTGGCTTGCGATGTAAGTCGGTTTAAATAGGGATTCTAAGATAGGTCAAATTATATAAAAGTAAGCCGAGTATAAATTTGAATCAGCATGGTTCACAGTCTCTTAATTTGAACATCTATTAAGATATGTCAAGTTATAAAAGTAGGTTGATTATATAATTAATCTAGTATGATCCACAGTGTCCTGACTTATGCATTTGTTAAGATAGGCTACGTTATAAAATTAGACCGACCATATAATTGATCCAGTATGGTCCAATGGGTTTTAAAAAAAAAATCAGTGATTTTTAAATGCCAATAGCAAAGTAGTGTTCATGCCAGTAAACGGTGTAAATAAATGGTTTTGCTTTATGAATCCTCGAAAAAAATTGGAAGAAAAAACCAAAATTGCTTTATGCATTACAGCACTATATGCATGCACCGGCACAAGTACCTCAAAGCAGGGAGGTCGGACAAGGAGAGACAGACGGTGATGGTGAGTGTCTTGGTGAAACACTGAAGCTTCTAGAGGACGCTACAAAGTAGAGAGTTATATTAAATGGGTGATTTGGTAAGCATGTATATGTGCTTGAATTTTTTGTGAGTAGATAGGCAACTTGGTCCTGAAGACATTTTGAATAAGGCTTCTTCAAGAGTTTATTATATAAGTAGATAAATTACATAAAATAATGATAAGATAAGATGAAAAAAAAAGATAAACATAACTTAACATAACATAGATAAATTCACATTAAATTCAAACTAAATCTTTGGATAATATAAGTTCTTATCTTTTGTTTCTGAACGTCGTTATGCAAATATAGAGTTTGGATTATAACACAATCGAATAATATCTTAAAAATTAGTGAGTGGAAGGAATATTGGAGTATCAACTGAACCTCGTGTGAGGTTTCCACATCTATAGTCAAATTGGACTAGATTAAGGGGATCTTGAAGAAGATGACTAGATATAAGCCTAGGATAAAAGTGATCGAACCTCTTACTAAGTGACATACACCATCCAAGGGGAGGGGATCAGAGGCACAGAAATTTCTTTGATAAAGCCACTAAAGATTCTAGTGGAAAGATTTTGGTGGTAGGCATGGGGTTAGCTATTGATGTAGCCTTCATGAGTTGAGTTGAACAATGTCTTGTCAACTAGAAGATTTAAATGCATGTCTAGGTTTCCTGTGTCATAGGAGCAACAATCCATTGTATTAGCACATGTTTTTCATCATTAATGGAGGTGGTGGAAGTGGAAGAAGTGTTTGTCATTTTTAAGTTAGAAGTATTAGCCATGATAAATGAGACGTTTTGAATAAAAGTCAGTTGAACTCAAGTATAAGTCAGGCCGAAAAGTTTACTATATAAGATAACGAAAATATAAGATAAAAACAAAAGAAAATAAACATATTTGATGATAATATAAATAAATTCAAACTAAATCCTAAGATAATATAAGATCTCATCATTTGCTCTATCAGTCCTTGATATTTTTAATCATTAGCAATTTAGTTATTTATGCATACAAGTGAATCTTTAAATTTACAAAACTCAAATTAATCCTATTTTATAAATTTAAGGACTATCTCATATACATAAATAAATTTAAAGACTAAATTGTTGTTTGAGAATAATTTAAAAGCCTAAATTGGTTGTTTATTTGATCATTATCCTATATATATGTCTACTTATATGTAGGCCTTAATGAGCTTGGGTTGGATTTTTTTTTTCGGTAGTTAACTTGGGTTGGATTTGTTGTTCAGAGAAAGCAAATGGTTTTTTGTCTTAATGGGCAGGCCTAGAAATTGGGCGCACAATTATGTGCTCTTTCCTATGCCCCCGCTCCATAGTCCAATAAATCGCCCAGCTAACCTAACTCTTTCTGGGCTAACCCAAAACAGAGCAGGACTGAAGAATCACTTTAATTAATTTATTATTATTATTTTTACTAAAATAATATTAATATATCATTTGTGTGAACAATCAATAATCATGTTTGATTTAACTATTGTAATGTTAAATTAAAATATATATCAGTATCTGGTAAAAAAAAATTTACAGGTGAATTTTTTTATTTATTTTCCTCTTTTTTTTTTTTAACAAATTAAGCAATATTTGGTGTCAGTTAAACAAAGATTTTTGTACATTATTTTCTTATCCTTTATAAGTTGGATTTGATGAAAAATTTATTTATATATTTTTAATATATTTTATATTATTTAATGCTATAATATCATTTATAATTTCATTTGTTGTGAATATTGTAAGACAAATTTTTATAACAAACTATTAGCCCTGTTTTAGATCAATAATAATATATCGAGTATTTTAAATTATGTAATCAAATGGATTAATTTTAAATTTTCCAACCGCTTTGGGAATTTGTATTGAGATGAATCAAATAATAAAATTGCATACATAATCTTATTGGCAGTTATACTCTAAAAATCACTTTCAATATCTTAGTATGATTTTTTTAAATGATCATAATATTCTTTAAAAAAATAACACAAAAGTATAAAACCCATATTTTGAAATATTTTGTTTTATAAAACCTTACAATATTTGCACAATTATTTATTAATATAATAGTTTATTACTTTTTTTTTGTTTTATATTGCATGTTACGTTTGTTTGATAGAAACATGTAATATACTCGTACATATATTCTAAATTCATTGTCCTGTATAATACCAACTATCTGTTAATAGGGTTAGTAATTCGTGGAGAATTATATGATCTTTTAGGTTCAACAAACTACCATGGCAACCGTGATGCAAATGTAATTAAATTTCCTTTTACACATGATAATATAATAAGTCGTTTTTTATTTTGTTTAAATAAAAATTAACTTAGATTTGTAGCTCACCAAGAATAATGTTATAAATAAGTTTCTTAAAATAAAAACTAAATGTATAAAAGCCGTAACTCAAGTGACATAATTTAAAAGATTGTTTAAAGTTTCACGTAAGTCTTTTTGAATTAAAGTTAAAATTGAATAGAAAACCGTGAAAAAGGTTGAATATAAATAAGGTTAACTTTGATGGTGGCAAACTGATGAATATTTGCTTTTATTATTATTATTATTATTATTATTATTATTATTATTATTATTATTATTATTATTATAGTGAGTGACTAAAAAGGTATTTGTTAGTATACATTAGATAATAAGTATCGATTCAATATTGGATCTCTAAAATTGATGTGTACGTACATCATACATGGTTAATGTAGGGTTTTTTTTATTTATTGAAGTGATATTCAAGTTAACTTGTATACATATCAATTAATGTACTTTTTTAATTTGTTAAAAGATAGATTATCTATGTAGATTATACCAAAATTAAGAAATATACAAAGATATTATTATTTTTTCTCTTACCTCAACTCCTCAAGTCAGGATTGAATGTAAACTTAAAATGAGTTACAACCTTATCCTATCTATGATTTAATACTTTGTTTGGTTGATGAATTTTCTGGTCAAATTTGCAAATATTTGGAGCCGAAAACAAAAACGATAATGCTAAATACTGCTAAATCCATTTCATGAAACGTCATAAGTGGCTTGTATTTATATGAAGATAGTTTTCCACTCTTGCCACTCTTGTATTTTGACTCGCCTGTGAATGGTTATTAAGCTTTTCGTACAGAAAAAATTCGCACCAAATTGTATTGTTCAAACAAAAAATGTTATCCAGTTCTGACTTGTGAAAGACAAAGCACGCATGGACAAAGCAAACACGATTTGAGGGGTGTGTTTATGGAACGGACACGTAACGCAGTCCTCGTATAACATGATAAGAAGATGGAGCCTGTGGGCCGTGTGGATCTGGATGCTGTACATGTCTGATGCCTGATTTCCACGTAACCACGTTGTTACCTTGAATGCCGCAAGCATGGCATGGAGCCATATTTAATATTTAAGGAAGCCTAAACAAAATAATGTTTTCGACCGCAACTGCCACGTATATAAATCGAAAAGTTATTACTTCATCCATTATTTTTTATATGTTGTTTTATTTTATTTTTATATTTTATAATTTTAACACAAAATTAATTATTTTATAAAAATTTTACTCTTTATTTTTTTATATTAATATATTAATTATTTAATTCTTAATTTTTTAATAGTTATTCATTTAACTTTTATCTCTTTTTTTAATCATTTTTTATTAACCAATCACTTTTTTTAAAGATAATATTATCTTGTATAATTATTTTTTCTTAAAATCAAAATTATTAAATTATTTTCTTAATATTAATGTTATTTTCTTAAACAAAAGATACAAATAAATAGAGAAAGTATATGTAAGAAGTATAAATAGATAAGTATTAATAACTTCACCCTAAAATTAATGATAAAAATTATCATAAAACATGCATTTATCGTTGTTTCATAAATATATAATAATTTCTCATAAAAACCTCATCCATCATAAACACTTATTTAAAGTGTGAAAACAGCCAAGAACACTGAACCGGCGTCATCCTTTCAAACTTTCAACTTGAACGTCAATGAACAAAGACGTTTCAAAAGGGTAGATACAATAATTAAGACTTTTTTCATCAATTCTAAAATTAAAAAAATTAAAAAAGGAATGTTGATTGGCCCTCCTGCAGGTTATACATCGTTTTATAAGGCCAATTTTCTGTTTTGTTTTGTTTTTTTGTTTTGAATTAAAAAGAATTTGTATTTAATTTTGGTATAAGTTCATGTAAACCTAATAATTGTCATAATAATATTTGAAAATGGAATCAAGTAGTAAAATAAAATTTGAAAGAAAGCCGTCTGAAATTCTTACAATACACAGGTCAATAGATCTTCCCATGTGGTAAGTTCCTCAAAATATGCCATATTTAATTAAAGAATATGATCATTCTTCCTTTTTTGTAATTTAAAAGTAACACCTGTGTGTTGATAAAGACAGATTAATCAATGGCTTATACACTTATCATATGGAAACATTTGTTATAGAGAAAAATAAATAAACAAATAAAACGTAAGGGTGGAGAAGACGCGTGGATAATTGTGATTGGCGATGGAGAGGAAGGAAACATGACAGGGAGATGTTGACCCATCCATCCACCGAAAAGGAAGAATGAAATGAAGAGTGGAGAGAGAGAGAGAGAGAGAGAGAGAGGTGTGTGTGAAGTTGGCGTGCTTGTGCAGTGCCTTAATTACTCCGACCTCATCAACTCATGGTCACTGTGTTTCTATTATTTTCTACTGACCCAAAAGAACATACAAAAAAAGGATACAGAATCCCCGGTGTGTCTTTTGTGACCTGCACTGCACTTTTTGTCCATCGCAGAAAACACGAACCGGATACTAAACTAAAATCGTAGTAGTGTATTAGGCGGTGCTCACTTAGTTCATTTCATTACAAACAACATTTGTATAGTTGAGGTTGTCGTGTTTTACTTTCTGCATTCGTATAGCGGATATCTATAATCTATCACTCTATCTGTTTTTGGCGGGAAAACGGAGTGATGGTTTGTGAGGAATCGCCATCGGAGATTGCTCCATCGCCGCAGCTGCTCAAAATTGCTTCTGCTGATTCCTCTGCCGAATCTAGCTTTCGCGAACTCGACGATGCATTCCTCCAGGTTTATCAATTATCACTCTCTCTTTCACTGTTCTTTTTTTTTAATTATTTTTTACTTTGACGGTTGCTTCTTGTTGCGATTGTGTAACCAATCCAATTGTTTTCGCTGTGAGAATCGTATTGTATTGTATTGAGTATTGATTGATTGGTGGATGCTCTGAACTGAATGGTGGAAGAAATTTTGTCTAGTTTTACTATAGATCGAGCGTTTAATTTACCTTATGACATTTTTCTTTTACTTGAAGGATTGGAATCGGGATTAAGTTCTTTTACGTTTAATCGGATTTGATTGTGTGATTATAAATTTTACGTTGCATCTTGATTTCGTTGTTATCATATGTAAAGGGTTGAGATAGCTCTACGATGCTTATGCATTAGAGACATGTATGCTGTTCTGGATTTACATCCTCCCATGTCATTTTTTTCCTCATGTGTATACATGTCATAGTTTGTGAAATTTCTTTTATAACTTTTATGTCTATCTCTCTTCCACCTAACCACATGCGAGAAAAGATAATATGAAAGGATCCAAATCTATGTTGTTCTATCAAAGTCCTTAAAACAGGACGGGAAAAATTCTCTTAATTTTTGTTAATACTTAATGGAGCTTGTTTTAAACCGAAAAGCTACATGACTAAAAATGCGTGCAAAGAGTTTGGTTTGTGAGAAAATGAAAAAGTTGAGCTGATATATGAATGCGCTTCTCTTCTTGTTGATGCTTGACAAACCATATATATGATCCTGGTAGGAAATTTGTCAACAATGAAAACTACTTAATTCTGCAATTGTCTATGCTCTCTGAAAAAGAAACATTTCTTGCTTATTTATATGGAGGAGGTTTCTAATTTTCATGTGGAAACGGGGTGATAATGTTGATGTTGATGGACTCGGTTGGCATGACTGCAAACTTCAGCTTCGATACCATTTAAAGTTAAAAGATTGAATTAACTAATTCATTATACGTCCAACGAATAAATACATGCAGATATAGGAGTTGCAAGAGAAACACATCAAGAAATTAATCACTACAAAAATATCTAAGTGTAATTACGCAAAGGACCACAACATTATCACTAAAGTTGAGTCTCGGAACTGTTTTTCATCCTTGGGCTGTAAGACATGATCCATGATTCTCTAGTTCACACTTCGTCTTTAACTTTTTTTTTTTTGGTTATTCTTACTCTTTATATTGAAAACATAGTGTTTTTTTTTCCTATTACTTGTCACTAATTTCTATCTGATATCATTTGCTTTCAATATTGCTATTTTGTTTTCCAATTTACAGACTCAAACGAGAATTTGGCTAGGAGAAGTATTGCAGATAAGATTAGATGAGCAACTCATTATATCCGAACTGCTTGCTGATGGAGAATTGCTGTACGTATCTGTTTTATATATATTTTCTTACTCTTATTGTGTTGGTAGATAATTAAATTTCCCTTTTTAACTTTTCCCAATAAAAAATCACTTCGTTACTATAAAGAAAAATATGTTTTGAAATTGATCTGGTTTGAGAGATTGCTGTTAACAACTTAAAATGCATCAGCGAGTGAAAATCATTGTGCAATAGTCCTATTCTATATAGCAAAAATGAGAGTTTCTGAAGATATTTGGCAATCCTAAATGTTCATATGTTTTATTCCAAGCAAATATACAACAAGATTGAAATCAATTCCTCATGAAAGACTTTGACTTCACCAGAATAGGAATTAATGGGGGTATATTTACTCATTGTGTCTTTTATATGGAAATTAAAGGATGGGACTACTTTCTTGTTCCGATTAGAATAAAACTCCAAGAGAAGTTGAACAAGAGGCTCTTGCATTGACATTTTACATTGTTTGGAATCTAAATACAATTTAATTGGATTTTAGGTTTCAAGTATCAAAAGTGGTGTGGAAATTGCTGTTGGCAAAGCATATGGAGCTAAGGCATATAAAAGCATACAAAGGTCAGCCATTTGCTTCTAAGAAGAACAGTGGGAGATATAGGCCTTATTCTAATGTTGATTCATTTTTGAAGGTAAATATTTTGATTATATATGTTTTTTCCTCCTGACGAATTCAGCAAAGAGTAGTTATATATTTCTTACTTGTAACCTCTAAGACAATGTATTATCACTTTGTTAAAATACATTTTGAAGTGATCACACAGAATCAATGGCACTTTATACCAGGCAATTGATAGTAATGGCCAAACCAACAAAGAAGTAAAAAAAAACATTATTATTATTATTATTATTATTCTCAAACCAGCAATTTTCCTTGATATTTCATTTGAATTGTGAAATGTGATCATATGGAGAATGGTACTGGCTTTTGAAATATGGAGCTTGTGCCCTGAAAAACTTATTTGCATCTCATGGATGACAAATTTTTGACAGAATTGAAGCACTGTTCCGTGGATGTTTATTCAGTTTTGTTCAACCATGTTTTAGCTTTTGTTTCTTCATTTCCCTTTCAGATGTATTGGAATCTCTGAATTTTAGGATGTTGTGGTTGGTTTTTCTTTGTGTTGTTGTAATGTTTTGTATTCTTGTGTACTTGAGTTGCACCTCCTTGATGATTTCTAATGATACGCATTACCAAGAGTTCTCTTGATTGAGCATCCATGACATGTAGATGTAAAATAATTATTGACCATTACATCGCATCAATTTTAGTTGGAAATCTCTATATGTTATGCTGATACTGACTTATTTGAAATAGTAGGAATGGCTCTTGATGTAAGCATATGAATACAAGAAAGACAAACTCTGAAAGCTCATTTTATTTATTTATATTTTCAACTTTTGAATGGTGTAAACAGATATTAATAACTGGACATCTAAGTAATCTCATTATCTTATACGTAGATTTGCAAAATCGTGGGATTGACTGGCATTGACCTCTTCTCTCCATCAGATGTTGTTGAGAGAAGAAATACTCGGGGAGTTTGTATGTGTATACGCTCATTCTCCAAAAAATCAAGGTCTATGAATATAAATGTAAGGAAGAGTCATAATATTCCTTATAATCTTAATTTACTTGCCCTTGTATTTTATTCTCTAAATAATGGCCTTTGCTAACATAAAAAGGTGGTGACAGGTTCCAGATTTTGATATTGTGACTTGTATGGTAGCCATGCCCAAAGATTTGGTTGGATGCATCCGTAGAAACATAGAGCTGTCTCACAGCATCCTTGCAGATTCTTCCCGTTATTACTTACAGAAGCATGTGGGAGGAAAATCTAGACAGGTGTGTCCTTGATTTCACTAATCAGTTAAAATAAAATAAATTGCAAAGCCAATGAGCTTTGTAGCTCAATTGGCACCGGTCCAAGTCTTTAAGACTTGGGTGTGATGATGATGTCAGAGGTTAGATTCCCCACCAAGCCACCTATCCTCCTCTTCTACTCAGGTGCTTTCGCCTCCAATGTACCAAAAAAAAATAAATTAAATAGTCATCTATGTGAATGTCATGTGCTGTACCATGAGCTTTTACAAAATCATTTTGCTACTTGTATCTCTAAAGCATGATGCTTCTGTAGGGTTACTCAGTTACACGCTCCACCCAAGACTATGAGACATATTCAGACCAATCTGATGACACAGAAATCAAACATCCAGTACTTCAATTTGATGGCATACATACTGATGACTTGTATGATTATACAAAGGAAATAAACTACAATATGCCATTTCCAATGGTTGAAAGTGATTTTATATCCGAAGATTTAGATAAATTGGATATTCAAAACCAACAGAGAAATGAAATTTCTAATGATGAGTTTGAATTGTTATGCTCAATTGAATCGTTGCAGTATCATTGCTCTGAGAATATAGAGCATGATTGTAAGTTGACTTGGTCATCATCTCCATCTTGCGGGGATTTACATATTGAATCTCATTTAGATACTAGAGTCGAACAAGTCAAAGGAAGTAGGATTATGGACGTCAGTTACTTTGAGCATGACTTGTTAAGAAACAATGCTTCTGTCATTGGGACTCGTACGAATGACAAAACACCAGTTAAAAGAGATGCTAGCTTGCATGCAAAGTATAGAAAGTATCCTGATCTGTTTCATGAGGAAAATAGTACACCAAATGTACATCAAAGTGCTAGCTCTCATGGTTCAAAATCAACTCGTCAGTCGAGTGAAAATGGTAGATGTTTTGAAATTGGTGACAACATGGAGGTTCTGCATGTAGCTGGCATGAGCTTTTTGTCAAGGGAAGCATGGAACTTGGGAGATCAATTTGATGCAGAGAACAATTTCCAGAACATTGAGTCTTTTAAATTGCATAATTACAAGAATGATCAGTGGGACAAGATCAAAGAAGAATATGAATCTCAAGACATACTGAAATGTAAGGAAATGGCATATGGTATCACTTCTAATGCAAGATATTCATATTTTGTAAAGGAATTTGAGGAAACTGAGCATTCATTATATTCTCCTGATTGTTGCTTCTGCCAGACTAACTCTTCAGATAGAGCTGTATCTCATAGCACTACCTTTAGCTCGACTCAACTGAAAAAGTTTCTAGCATATGAAGACAGGAAGTCTCAAGTTGATTTGAAGTGCTTGGATAATGCTAGTTGCAACCAATCTGAGGAGTTGCTGTCTAGTCAATCATATTCTTTGCCTGAGTTTTGTAAATGGGATCAGAAAGGAAAATCTGCTATGGCATCAAGTAGAGCTAAAGAGAACAAAAGTTCCTCATATTTTTTGGAGGATGGCTCACATGAGGAAACTACACCTTGTAAACAAAAAGCTTCTGAAGTCTGGATGTCCAATGTTATGTTGTCCTGCATACCAAACAAAGAAGATGTAGTTAGTGCAGCTGTTGATAAGTTGGGCACTGATGGTAAAGAGCTAAAAAATGATTGTCAGGATCTTGCATCAAATGCTCTAGGTGTAGATAGTGAAAAATGTCCCACTAATGGTGATGATGCTAATGATTTCTGTGGCAGAGGTGTCACAACTCAAGACATTGGAAACAGAGGTCAAAGAGTACTAGATGTGATAACCAATGATGTTGTAGTTCCTGCCAACTGTAATGAAGATGTGTCTCACACTGGAAACTGCATAACAAATCAAAGCCCGAAACTTGAATGCAATGATGGTCATCAAGCATGTCAATGCGACATGGATCCCGTTTACCATTCAGAACATACTAGTGACGTGCATATACAAGTAAGTTGTTTTGATCCTTTCTCAGGCATGCTTATGTTAATTCATTTCTGTATGCAAATTGAGTCTGTCTTGCAATTTTGTTATGTAGGAAGAAATAAAATCAGAAGATGAGAATGTGCACTCTTTAGAAAATTTAGTTCAAACAGAAGAGGGAAGTATAGAAATGCCAAAAGGAAAACCCCAAAAGAAGCTATTGCTAAAATCAGTCTTGGGTGGTGCCGCTGCTGTTGGCTTGTTATTCATGTTCGTGCACCTCAGGTTTGTTTTGACCTGTTTTGTAGGCTGCATATCTGATTCTGGTAGTCCTTCGATTTGACTTTGTTTTTTTGTTTTTTAATGTGTTTGCATGATAGGAGGAATGTTGGAGAAAAAGATGCACAACCAAGTAGGGCATCTAGTCATAAAGGCAAAGAGAAGATTCAGAAGTATTCACCTCGGAAAGTAAAAAAGAGGAGAAGTACAACAGAAGGGGTTTATCCACCTGAAAAGCTCAAGTTAAAGTGATTAATTAGGATTTGGGTCTCTTATATACAGATAATGATAAAGTTTTTTTTTAAAAAGTATTAGTTTCAACCTTTGGACCTCGCTGGATAGTGGTTAAATCTCTCAGATGGTCAAGAACCTTCTTCTGTAATTACTATTTTTCTCACGAGAGGCTACATCTACACAGATAAACTTCGCAATTATGAGCTTGACTGCTAGTGATTGAGGATGTAATGGCAAGTTCTAGATAATCAATTTGGTACACTCGTAGAAATATGGATGAAAATTCATACAACTTTTCACGTAAAATCCCTCAAATTTTCATCCTATTTTAAAAGGTATATCAAATTGACCCGGGAGAATAACAATTTTGAAAGGCTCTTCCCGTCCTTATTTTTCACAAAATCTCAGTTTTCAAACAGGGTAACCTTACTTTTTATTCCTCCCAGAAATGCGTAGCTTTGGATTTAGTCCAGGATTGCATTTACCCTCATTTGTCATCCTTCTGAAGTTTGGATCTTTCATACCATGCATTTAACGCGTTAGAGTACCTGATTTTGTGCCCTCACTCCCCAAGTTACCTCCCTTTTCTTTCGAAGGTGGTCCATAAATTATTAAATTTTATGTATGAAGACTACCTTATTTATCAATCAATTTATTCTCGTGTCTCTTTAGTTGCAGATACTTACGTTTTTTTCTTTACTTTTTCCATGATAGTTTAATGTAGTTTTTTTTTTTGCCATTTATTGATAGAATTTAATTTTAATGTATTTTCTATATAAAAGTTTTATACTTGCATTCAATGATGTATTACAATATTATTTAATGAGTTTAAAATTTTATATAATTATTAATATAGACAAATTTATTAAATTAGGTGTCAATACAAAATTAAATGATAGTATAAAAAGGTTTTTACACTAATGATACATTAAAATTAAAATCTTATTGATATTGATATATATATATATATATATATATATATATATATATCACAAATATAATAAAAATATAATTTTCTTACCATTTGCTAATGCATGCTACAAAAATAATGAAATGAAATAAGAAAGTAATATGGAATCAATATCCTCTTCATAATTACATATTTAAAAATGATATTTATCAATATTATCTAAATAACATTTATTTTGTCTCATAAAAAAATATTTATTTTGTCAAAATCACTAAAAAAAAAAAACACTTTCCAATAGGCTTGGCAACATCACTTACTTTGTGGGTATCCAACCAGTCCTAACCCGCACGGGGATGGATTTTAAAACTTGTTCTGTTGTGTGGTGAGACGAGTGCGGGTTTTGGTTGATCTACTCTATCCCACCTTGTATCACATACCTAAATAAAAATTATATTTAATTTAATTATTAATTAAGTTAATTATATTAATTAATCTTCATTAGTTTAATACTTATGTTAAACATATATTTTTTATTATATGATATGAATGATTAATTTTAAGTTTATGATTAAATAATATATAAATTTAATGTAAAATATTCTTAAGCATAAGACAAGACCAGACAAATGAGAGTTTTACGAGAACGGATCGGGTTGAGCACAAACTCACCTCTACCTAATCCCCTCTTAATTAAGCAATTGGAAGAATAACAGATAAAAAGATGCACAACTAAGTAAGACATTAGTCATAATGATAAAGAGAAGATTCATAAATAATTTTGATATTCTTATCATTAATAGTGTATATATTTTTTTTATATTTTTTTAATATTATTTATCATATTTATTATTTTTATTATTTTTATTAAATTTGACATTTTTAAAAAAAATATTAATAATACATATATTCTTAAAAGAGATATATAATAATTTTTTTTCATTCATAAATATTCACTTGGAAAAGTAAAGAGGAGAAGTACAAGAGAAGGGGTTTGTCTAGCTAAAAAGCTCAAGTTAAAGTGATTAGGATTTAGGTCTCTTATATATAAATGGAAAAATATTATATGTGATTAGGATTGAATTAAATCTTGACCATTGATTTCTAAAAGTTAAAAGAGAGAAAAAAAAATATAAAATGGATGAGTGGCTGAGATGCTCTATGAAGAAAGAATTTTCTTCCTCCTAGAATACGGAAGAAAGTCTTATATATAGAGAATGATGAAGGTTAAAAAAACATATATATTAGTTTTTCAACCTTTGGACCTCGCTGGTTAGTGGTATGTAATGGCAAATTCTAAATAGTCAATCAATAATGTTATTTTTACATCGAAATTTTTATATTTCTCCTTACACTTACTATTTTTAGAGAAAAAAGAAAAAGAAAAAGAAGAGAAAATTGAGATTAGTTTAAGGTTTTTTTAAAAAAAAATATGTGGAAAAAATAAATATAGATATTTAAGTGTAGATATAACATGATTGATAATCAACTTGATATACTCAAAAATTATGAAAGAAAATTTTATACAACTTTGATTTAAATATGTTTTTAGTCCTTTTAAATATAATGAATTTTAGTTTTAATTTCTTTAAAATTTTTGTTATAATTTGGATTCCCTTTGTGAAATTAATCCCATGTCAGTCATGTTAAGTGCCCATGTAATTTGACTTCAAAAGGAGGTCAACTGAGCGTCAAAGGGCTGCTATGACTATGAAGCTTCAGTTTTCACATTGCATAACAAAGCTCAAGAGAGAATACTCAACAAGGAGATATATTTTCCCATTCTGGACAGAAAGCCTTGCTCCGGACACAACCCAATATATCCTGGAGTATCTTCTGGTCCTCTGATCATTTCCGTTGTGTCAACAAACCTTAGAAGCTTAGGTGTGTGCACTGGTGCAGGGCGTGCAGCAGAATATAGAGAAGAGCCAATAGTCACGTCACCTGGCTTTGGCTTTGGATCATTCTTACGTCCCTCTTTTTGTTTGGTCATAAATGGGAAGATGCACTTGCACCCAGACTCGCGTCTGAAGCTGCTGTTCAACTGATGAAGACCAGAAGATTGGTCCCACTCAGGTGACTCGTTCACACTAGCGCCAATAATTTTAGAGAAACGCAGCCGTAAAAGGCGACACTTATTTTCAACTAGTAGCTGAGTTCCAGAGACAATGGAAACACTATCATCCGATTCAACTGGTGCAGTGCAAACATGTGAAAAGCAGTTCCATTTGACTCTCTTATGGAAGTTGCAGCTATAGGAGTCACAAGACAAGTAAGCGTTTGCATTGTCTGAAAGTGGGAAGGACTTGGGTAGAGAAGCCAGATGCTGCACGTGAATGGCCAAGCGGTTGCTTCTTTTCCCTTCCAATTGTAATTTCAGGCCAGTCACTGGTCTATTGCCTACATCTACCTTCCATCAAGGAAAAGGGATCTTCCAGGATTATAAAATCTAATATTATTAACATGGAAGTTACAGTTCTCCAACGTTACTAGTGTTAAAAGCTATATCCTTACTAGTATATGTTAGTACTAGTTCTACTACATGTATGCAGTATGCAGTATGCCAGTATGAAAAGTTGTTGTTTGCTAATTTAATGATTATAGGAGATAATACTACTACTATCAGAGGCCATATACCCCTTTGGCAACAGATGGTCAGAACATTTTTGAAAATTAAATCACAATAGAGTTCTGCAAGTTTTTTTGTGCATTGACCATGAACAGGGGGATTACTGATACCCATATTTTTCCTTGAGTACTAGTATTTAAGGTGAGTTATTAAACATTTATTACATGCTGGTTATATTTAATGGACTTCCCAACATTTTTTGTGAAACTAGCAATCCAAAAAATGAGACTATAAAAAACATGGGAAACTTCGAATTACAAAATGCAGATTAAAAAGCAAGGATGAAAACTTGCTGGAATTGTGTTTATGTAAAGCATAGGACCCAAGATACCCAATCGTAGGTCGTAGCCCACTCTTGACTTGATTCGTCCAATGAGAACCAAGACGTATCTCATTATGTACAGGGGCCCAATGCTTTGGAAGCTGAAATTCAAAAAATTGATGGAGGTCTTCAATTGGAGGCTTGTCTGTTTCAGCAATCATCAGTTTACATGCAGGTTTAGTTCATTCAGTTTCGGAGGGAGATTATAATATATGCTTATGAGTTATGTATGCTTATCCAATCTGACTTGTTTAAATGTTACTCAAAACAGAAGCGCATACAAGTTACTGATTTGTGCCACGCCAGACCAAAAAAATGGTCAATTGTTCTTTATATGTTAGAAATGGACACAAAGAAGATAGAGACACTAGTGATACTGTATGATCTGTATATTTCTAAATGTATTTAAAGTATACAAGAATTTCTTATTTATACAAAAAAGAAGTTGTACAAGAAAGGAAATAAAATAAATAAAATAAAAATAATATCGCATTAATTTTATACAAATCAAATCAATTAGATATCTTAACAGATAATAACACGTTAACATCACGCTAACATCTTCCCTAAACTTAAGTAAGTGCAGAAGGAACCAACTTGAATTTGGAAACCAGAATATGAAAGTGACTAGGATCGTGAGTTTTAGTGAACAGATCGGCTAGTTGGTCAAGAGTTCCAATAGATATGAGATGAATAGTATCACAAATAAGGTGTTGACGAGTGAAGTGACAATCAATTTCAATGTGTTTGATGTGTTCTTAAAAAATTTCACTGTGAACAATTTGAATAGCATTCCAATTATCACAATAGAGAGTAGTAGCAGAAGACTGAGAGAAACCAAAATCATCAAGTAGCCAACGTAACAAGAGTATATCAGAAGTAGTGTCAGAAAAAGTCCAATATTCTACTTCAATACTGGAACGAGTAGTTAGAGTATGTTTCTTACTTCGCTATGAAATAAGAGCATCATCAAGAAAAATACAGTAATCAGTAGTGGATCAGCAATCAGTGGAGTCACCACCCCGATTAGCATCAGAATAGGCTCGGAGGATCAAGGAGGAGTCGGTAGAAAAATGAAGCTCGTGAAACAAGGTCCCCTTCACATAGCAGATGATATGAAGAATAGCAGCATAGTGAGTGGTGCGCGGAGTTGACATGAATTGACTAACTAAAAAAATAACATATGAAATATCTAGGCAAGTAATAGTAAGATAAATCAAGTTGCTAACTAACTGCCAATAAAGTATAGGGTTATCAAACACTGTACGATCCAAAGGTGTTAATCTCACATTAGGCTCTAAAGGAGTTAATTGCGACTATCGATGAGATCGGTTCGAGAGATAAGATTCGAGACATATTTAGCTTGAGACAGAAAAAAGGCCATCAGCAGAAGAAAGGACTTTAAGACCTAAAATGTAACTGAGAGGTTCAAAATCTTTCATCTCAAAATGCTGACTCAAGAATTGTTTAAGCTCAATAATACCAGTAGTATCATTACCAGTAATAATCATATCATCAATATAGAGAAACAACATAACAATACCTCTATCAATTTTACGAGTAAACAGAGTAGAATCATGAGCACTGGAGAAAAAACTAAACTGATTAGTAGTGTTGTGAAACTCGGCAAACCAGGCTCGAGATGCTTGTTTGAGGCTATATAAAGTCTTTCGAAGACGGCAAACCTATTTGGTGGACATGTGTACTTAGGAGGTGGATGCATATAAATTTATTCTTCCAAATCACCATTAAGAAAGACATTCTTCACATTTGCCTAACACTATGTTTGGATGATAGACATGGGGACTTAGGAGGTGGAAAATGCATAGGAACGCATATAAATTTCCCCCTCTTCCCTCATTCTTCCAAATCACACATTAAGAAAACTTCCAAACAAAGAGAATAGAAACTATGACATTCTTCACATTCCTATTTGATCCTAAGAGTTCTCCTTCTCCTTTCCTTGCTCCTTACTTTCTCTAATCCAATGTGGCAAACCATTTTTTTTTTAATTTTTAACTCATGTCACTAGCTCAACAGGTTGCGAGTTGATTACATCAGCCTTTGATCAAATTTTGACCACATCCAATGGCTAATATCGAAGGAACATCCCATGATAGACAAAGCCTATAATCAAGTATTTTTAATAACTTTCTTAATCAATCAATATAACATATAAAAGGAAAATCCTGATTTGTAGAATTCTGCTAAGTGACAGCTCTAAGTTGTGTCATCAATGTTATTTAAATTTGTATTTTTTATTATTATATTAAAAAGAATTAAAGAGAAATGTAAATTATTTCAAAATTATTTTTTACAAGTGTCATTTATAAATTGTGTCACCATTGACTTTATTACAAATTTAAATTTGAATTTCATTGTTATTATCTTATATATATATATGTGTGTGTGTGTGTGTGTGTAAACTTTTTTGAGATATTTCTTTATATAATAAAAATATTTTTATTATAGTGTCAAACCATATTATAATATACAGAGATGGAACTAAAGGAGTTAGTAGTGACTGCAATTCCTAAAACTCAAAACATCTTTTTCAATAATTATTAATTTTTTTAAAATATGGCTCAAAATATTATATATAATCTTGATATTTGATACTCTAAAAAAAAAAAAATAAATATTTGAACCTCAACGTAAAAGTTATATATAACCCATGATCACTTATGGAAAATTAAAAATACTTTTTTTATAATAATAAAATAATTTTATACGTTATTTTTAAATTTTAATTTTTTTTATAATCCTGTGCATAGTATGAATGCTATTCTAGCTCTTATATAATAACTTTAATGCACAAATAAACGTAAACTTAGAGAGTAACTATCATGACCATAAATGTTCGTTGAAACGCTAAATGTTTCCGAAGAGAAATAATCAGATAACATTTATTATAGAAAGAGTTTTGTTAACAAGTGTTGTAATTGTTAAGGATACTAAAATAAAAAAATTAAATGAAAAAGTAAGACTTCTTTAATTTTTAATGCATTAAATATCTTATTTTTATATAAAATATCTTATTTTAATATATTTAATAAGTGTCTTAAGCAAAATCCTTATAAAAAAAAACCATTTATTTACCCAAACATCAATGCTATTTGTTACTAATGTTTTTGTACATAAAATTATCATAAATGCCAAATAATTAATTATGGTTGAAAAAACTAAAAAAACAAAATTAAAAAGTAACTAACAAAACGCAGTAAAATTCTTTTACTCATACAACAAACTCTTATCATTTAGCATTTTTAGTTTACCCAAATACCCACCCTCCTGTGATACACCCCGGTGGCTAATATCCAACATAGGAGTTTGCTATTATGGACTTTCCTCACTTTTGGTCCATCAATGGACTCATTTTTTGACTCAAACTAATGTGTTAAATTTTGGCAATCGATTTCCATCAGACATTAAGTGACGATTTTGTTCTTTGTACACATCTTTGTTATTTTTTTGTTTGTAGCAAACCATCAGATGTTAATTGATGATTTTATCCTTTATAAACATCTCTGTTATTTTTTTTGTTTGCAGCAAATTGGTTGAAGTTAATTAGGTGCACATTGAATACGAGTTATTTTGTGACTACATAATTCTGATTAGAATCAAAGGTAATGAAGTCATCAACATGCTGTTGTTCGAATTGGGAATTACAAAAGTGGTAGTTCGAATCGAAATGGTACATAGCAAAACTAAAGTGTTAGTTTCGACTTCGTGCTCAAGATGATACTTTCAATTTCTTAAGTATCAGCAGTAGGGACCTTGAGTGAATTTTGCAGATTTAGGACTTCAGTGATTATTGGAGTTAAGGTATTGAGATTTCTATTTTGTGTCGAAATCAAGGAAAAGTGGAAGATCTCAACCAAAAAGCTACAAATGATAGAAGATTCAAGTTTTGAATTCAAAAAGAAAGATTTTGAATTTGAAATAGAAGTTAGCAGTAGTTACAGATCAAGATAATACAAGGATTGTTGTCAAGGATTTGGTGGTTACTAAACGAAGATTACCAATCATTAATAGTCATCTTTGTTTTAGACACATGTCAATATCTTGTAAAAAAAAGGTACTTAGTTACTTGGGAAGTCTATAAATACCAAGATGATGAAAACATTTAGGGGCTGAGAATTCAATACTTACAAACACTTGTTACTTAACGCTCTCACGTCCTTGACTCCTCGAGCAAAACAGTGCAAGCCTAATTCATTTCTGCACAATTTACAAATTCAGTGCAAGTTTGATTTCAATTCATTTACATTCAGTCACTTTAATTTATTACAAAAGTCTTTTTTACTCCTAATCAACTGATTTTCTCAAAAGATCATTTGACTTCTTTTTATTGCTTTCATTTACTCACTTTCATTACTTTATGCAAACCTATTTTCTTCCAATTTACATACTTGCACATTTATTTTTCATTGCATTTACTTTGAACTGCTTTACTGTATGCTCTTTATTTTCTGTAATTTACATTACCTGTCATGCATACTTCAAATGCACTTTAATTTCTGTCATTCACATTTAACTTATTCTCATTTACATCTGTTTTCCTTATTTCTCGAAAAAAAAAGCCTCTATCTTATATTCAAAACTTATTTTTCATTAAGTTAAATACCACGTAGAAACATTCAATTTTCGATTTGCATAAAATTGTCTTGTATTCAATATCATCATTTGTATTCCTTTAAGAAATTAGTCGTAGACAAAGAATCCCATGATGAAGCAATTCCCTTCTCCTAATTGAGGTCGAGAATCAAACTTTGTCCATATACAACAGGTATACCATGGCTTAATTAGTTATAATTGAAATATTTTGGTAAACAGAATGACATATCAAAGTAATTCAACTTGTTCAACATAAATAATGACAACAGCAAACTATCAATTAGATAAAATATAACTTGTAATTATTTATCATTGCTATAATATCTAGAGCTGGCAAAACGGGTTCAACCCGTCTGGTTAACCCGCCAACCCGCCATTTTTTTGCGGGTTGGGTTCAAGGATTGAACCCATATTTTTTTTCCAACCCGCATAACCCGCAAGTTAAGCGGGGCGGGGGCGGGTTGGCCCTACGGGTTAGCTCTCTTTTTAAAAAAAAATGATAAGTAATACTATAAATAAAAAACTCTTTGATGTTATATAATTTATGTTTGAATATTTAATTAGACTATTTTAAAAATTATATTTTAGATATGTGGTTTGTAATTTTTTACCATTATTATTTATTATTTTTTATAGTATTTATTGATTTTTTATATAATTTTTTTTTATTTTTTAGGTGGGTTAAGCCGGTTGACCCGTTAACTCATCTATTTTTTCTCATTTTATCTTTTATGCGGGCCAACCCGCCAACCCGCTAACCCGGCAACCCGCCTTAAAGAGGGATGTGTTAGCTCTTCCAACCCATTTTTTAAAACGGGCCAACCCACCCCGCCCCACATTTTAGCGGGTTGAAGCGGGTCGGGGCGGGTCGGGACGCATAAAAGATAAAGGATCATTAAAGTGTTCAAAATAAAAATGGCCTATTAAACATGTCAATTATACAACTTTAAATTACAACCCAAAAATAAAATATCCCAAAAACAACTCCACCTTTCTCCATTACATCATCCAAATTTTTTAAACAATGGCATAAAAAAAAGCTTCATCAACCAAATCCACACATAGCTCAACCATAGAACCATTCTTCAAGTTGTTAGCAGCACAGAATTGAACCCATGATTTTCTTACGAATACTTCTATATTGTTCCTTTTTCCAGTCCATCTTAAGCTGCAAATAAACTGCCTGCCCTACCCATCTTGAGTAATACATTTAGAAGGTTTGCTCTTCAGGGCTTCAGCTCTGAATTCCATTGGCAGATTCTAAGATAAATCGCAAGTATTCAGAAAATTCAACTGTTTTCACTAGTTTACTTCTTACGCATAAACACTTCCATTTCAAATTATATAACCTAGTGTTTTATTCAAAATTAATCTTTCAAGATCTTGCTTAAGGACTAGTACAGGAACTAGAGAATCCCAAGAGGCGGCGATTCTATTCCCAGAACTGAGAACCGAAATCAAATTCGTATTTCGACAAAAGTTTACCATAAACAATTACCTACTGAGAAAAATTCGAAGTCACTTAGTAAATGGTCCCCAAATTACGAAGGACCATATCGAATCGATAAAGTTTTTCCTGGTAATGCTTCTTCGATTATCAATCTTAGTTCTAACAAAAGAATAACTCTGATAAATGGTAAATATTTAAAAAACATATAGGCGAACTATTTAATTGAAAATAGCATTGTAAACTATTGTCATAATAATTTCAAATCAGAATGTATTTGAAATAATTGTCAAATACAATGGCAAAATTCGAAGTCACTTGGTAAATGGTCCCCAAATTAGGAAAGACCTTATCGAATCGACAAAGTCTTTACTGGTAATATTTATTCAATTATCCATCTTAGTTCTAACAAAGGAATTACTTTGATAAATGGTAAATACATAAAAAACATGTAGCCGAACTATTCTTGAATTGAGAATATCATTGTAAACTATTGTCATTATAATTTCAAATCAGAATGTATTCCAAATAATTGTCAATTATAATGGCTAAATGAACAAAAACTACATTCGAAATTAAAAAAAAAACTATTCAAGTTTTGATTAGAGAAGCCCCTAAGCTTCCATCGCCTCCTTCCTTTCTATTGAAGCTGCTTCGAATGTGGGGGATGATTTATCCAATGCCACCTTGATGTCCTGGCGTTCGATAGTTTGATTCTTGCATTCATTTTAAAGGTCTTGTTCTTGGACTGTGAAGTCATCCAAAGCAACTTGTTGTTGCTGCCTCTTCAGTTCTCCTAGTTGTTTTTCAAGGTCAGCAATCTTCCCTACATTATCGGTCATGTGTTTTCTACCAGTTGAAAGAGCGGTGGAGAGCCTCGAGTGCTTCTTCTTGGCCTCAATCTCTTCGTTCACCAGATTAGCCTCTTTCTCTAAAAGTTAGACATGATCAGCTATGGCCTTTTCGAATATGAGAAATCTGGTGCTTAAGTCGTCACACCAGAATTTTACCTTTCGAACAACTTGTTGTTCGTTTAGGTCCAGTTGGTTGTTTTGATGAAGCTGTTCGAGGAGGTTGGCCATCTTCTGCTTATGCGCTTCATTGGCCATAACTTCGTCCATTCCCAGGCCAAACAAAGTACCAAGTTCTTTGAGAAGCCACGACAGAGACACGTGCTGCACCTTGACTTCGGAGCGTGCAGTTGAAGGATGACATTTCAAAGATAATGAAGTCTTCCTAGAAATAAATCCTCAAGTCTTTTAATGGGATCATCCTCATCAACTGCTTCTTCTACGTTCACAGCTTCTGCCCCCTCATTAATGCTCATTCCAGTTGCTTCGACTGGTGGCTCAATTTGAGCAGGAACTTCATGTCGTGTTGATTGCTAGGGGATCTCCATCACATCTGTTGCTTGAACTTCAGCTTCGTTTGATTTTGGTATCTCAACTTCATGTCGTGTTGCCTTTTTCTGAAATTGAAAAAGACTTGAAGTTAGAAATGAAAGATAAATTTAATGGTAAAAATAAGTTCGAAAGAGTTAGGATCTCTCTATGTGGCTTTGATTTGTCATGTTTTACTCACCATGACTTTATTGGGTTTGCTTCACTTGCATTTTCTTGAAATTGAAAAGGACTTGAAGTCAGAAATGAAAGATAAATTTAATAGAAGAAATAAGTTCGAATGGTTCGATTAAGTCTTACCTTGGATTGTTAGGGAGGTGTTGGTACAAGGTCTTCGACCACCTTCTTTTTCATTTCCACTAGTTTGGGCTTAAGAGGAGCAGGAGCAGGTTTCTTCTTGGGTTGAGACGAACAAGTTGTCTCCACGGGGGCCTTCCATTCAATTTTTTGAATCTTCTTGGGCCTTGGATGTTCATCCTCCTCGTGCTTTCCTAAGTCGTCCATCACCCTAGTCCTTTTCAAGACTGCATTGGTGAAAGATTGGAGCAAGACCCTCATATTCTCAATCTCAAGGCTAGAGTCAGAAGATTGGGCAGAGGCAATTCTGGAGGAAGGTGAAGCCATTGATGTGTAAGAGCTTCAAGGAATATAAGGCAAAGACTGGGTTGTGATTAAAGAGCAAGCCTTAAAGGTTCAAGAAGGCAAAGATAGATAATAAGAGGTTGGACAGAAAATTTCACAGCTCAACAATGGCAGGGAATATGCAAAAAAATCACAAAAAAAATAAAAAATAGGAGGGTGCTGAAGAAGGAACATAAATAAGGTAAAAGCCTTTTCAAACCTTTAAATACGATTTTCCAAAATAGGAGAGAGTGTGAGAAAAGGAATGGGCACAATAATCTCATTAAGGCTGACGTTAATAGGTTCAGCCATTTTATTGTTAAAAACCATTATTGCCTTTGCAGTTCCCCAAATAGTGGAGTAGTTGGATAGTGGGAGAATGGCCACATAGTGGCTGAATGACTGAATGGAAGCTTGATTTCAAAATTCCATATTTTGTCCCTGACCTTCTATATGCTGGTTCTCAACAGGACTGATGTAGTGCGGATAAAGCTCCAAGACCAAATGCAATTGAAACGTTAATGATTGAAACTAATTATTTATGTCCCATACTTCGAAAATAAATATTGGAGGACATGTGTGGATATAAAAATAACACTTTTCTATCAGAAGTAATTTCGAGGGTGTATTGGAATATTTATATGAGTATCATTCATCAAGTTCAAAATATACATGTATCCTAACTCTATTAGGATCGAAATTGTGATAAACAAGTATTGGTTTCGATTAGAAGTCAGAGATGATATTGACTAGAAGCCACCCATGATTCAAAAACACTAAATCATAAGCCCTAAACCCTAAACTATAACTAAAAATGTAACCAATGTAACTAAATTAATAATGCTCTACATAGAGTAATTAAGTAATCAGCACTTAGTTAGAAAAAAAATTACTAAAATAATCATTAGACAATAGAAACTTACCACTTAGTTAGACATGACTTGGTTTGTAATTGGATGGTTTAGCCACTATTTAAAATCTAATTGGATATCTAGTAAATATAAAAGGAAGGGAATAGAAAAGAAACAAGAAGAACACAACCAAAGAAGCTAGAAAGTTCGGCCAAGCAAGGAGAAAGGAGTACAAAGGAGGAAAAATAGGAATCCTCAAGTCAACAAAGAAATAAGGAGATTTCAAGTAGATCAAGCTTCAAGTTCTCCTTTTTGTTCAAATTTTCTCAAGCCCAAGAGGTAGGGGAACTACTAACTTTTCTAACTAAGTAATCATGACTTACTTAGAAAAAAAACTACTAAAATAATTATTAGTCAATACAAAATGACCACTTAGTTAGACATGAGTTAATTTGTAATTGGATGGTTTAGCCACTAGTTAAAATCTAATTGGATAGTTAGAAAATATAAAGGGAAGATAATAGAAAAGAAACAAGAAGAACACTCTCAAAGAAGCTAAGCAAGGAGAAAGGAGGTACAAAAGAAGAAAAAAAAAGAGATAAAGGAATCTTCAAGTTAGCAAAGAAACAAGGAGATTTCAAGTAGATTAAGTTTCAAGTTCTCCTTTTTGCTCAAGTTTTCTCAAGACCAAGAGATAGGGGAATCATATTTTTTCCTATTTTCCTTGACTTGTTCTTCTTATAAAAGCGTTTTACTATGACTAAGAACCATGATTTAAATGCATAGAAATTTTGTTGAGGCTTGTTTTGATGCACTCAACATCTGGGTTAGTAAGACTACATTTTGTGTTCTTAATGGTTTGAGGAATTTCAATGGAAGTTTACTGAGGATAAATGTTGTTAATGATTAAAAAATAGTAGAAATGGTTTTAAATTGAGAAGAAAAATTCGAATTCATTCAATAAATAGGGTTCTTGATTCTATCAAATTGAGGAGTTTGTCTATCATAGTATTTAAAATGAAATTGATGGTGGAGTTGGAAGTTGGAGGCCTAAATAATAGTAGAAATTGATTAGTATTTAAGTAAATAGTTCACTTAGTCTTTTTGAAAGAGTCGAATACTTCATTAGAGTGTTATCTTTTCGAATATAATCGAAGACATCAATTTGGAGTATTTTATATTTTTCACTAGGTTCGAAACCTCCACACATTGTGGAATATGATATTTGAATAAGACCTCTAAGTTATACGACAAAAAATGGGTAAAACTTACTGTTTATGGTAATCTTTTGTCTAAGGACAAATGTGGTTCCAGATCTCAATTCGGAAAAAGGAATCGCTTTCTCTTGGAATTCTCTACTTCCCAGACTGATCTTAAGAAAGAACGTCAAAGATTAGTTTCGACTGTGTTTATGGTAAACTTTTGTCAAAGGACAAATTTGAATCACGATCTCAATTCGAGGAAGGGAATCGCTTCCTATTAACATTCTTCATGTTCCTACACTGATCGAGTAAGAACATCGAACGATAATTTCGAATGAAACAAATTTGTGTGAAATCATACTTTTCACTTATTTCTACAACCATTACATGGCCACTCCCCCATTGACCAACAGCTTCCACTATTTGGAGAACCACAAAGCCAATGATGGCTCTTCAATGCATAAAACGGCCTCAACAGTATTCTTATCAGATGACTAATTAGTTAAGATTCAGATAATATTAATAAGCTCAACCAACCCATTATATGTCTATCCATAATAATAAGCTCAGTGTATTGGCTCATCGGCCAAGTTAGTCTAGGCCCTATGTTTATGCATTCACCCAAAAAAATAATATAAAACTTTCCATCACTATTCATCCATTTCGATAATTTTACCAACCACTATTAACCTCTTCACCTTCTTTCTCTTACTTCATCTCTACCCTTCATTTATTTAACCATTAAATCAAAGGCTGAAAACCAGTTGGTCCATTCATAAACCACTTTGCAAGTGGTCCATATTAGAATTGTCCTCCAACATATCTATTGTTTGTTGTCAAGTGTTTATGTACAGTCCCAGGTCTTACCTTGCCAAGGCCTCAGAGTCCCATATTAATGGTATTGCTTCTTTGACATGGTCATTGCCATAGGGTTCTCCATCGCAACTTTCTAATTCAAAGGCATACCATCTGATGAACCATCCATCATAAGCAACAGACTTAATGGTAGCAAGATCTTTCTTACCGTGACCCAATAACCCAAATGAAGCATAGAAATGACCGGATGGCATTTTTCCTGCCAAGCGCTTTTCCACGTTGAAGTGCTCCGACATCTGTAAGTATTACAGGGTCATAAAATATTATTTTTCTAGCTGACTGTCTCAAGATGGGAAAAACTCTTGGTATATTTTTGGAGGAAGAGATTTTTCTTCTTTTAACCCTTAATGTAAAAATAAATAAATCGAATGAGAGCAAATAAGGAAATAAGTGATTGGGATGCTCTATGAATTTATCCTCTAGAAGTATGATAGAAATTATCAATAGATAAGTAATTTGTTAGAATCATGAAATCTCTAACATTATCATCACACTCTTAAATATTAAATATGTGTTTATTTTATATTCAAAACAGTTTATAATTAAAAATATTTTTAAAAAACTAAAAAAAAGCACATTTTTTTCTCAAAATTAATCAAAATCAAGCCCATACCAATTAAGCTACATGCTACTGACACATCACGGTTAAATTAACGGTGGTAACAAAGACATGACACACCTGATCAAAAGTGAGAACTTCGGACTGAATTCTAAATGATTCACCTCCGAGACATTGGATAGAGTTGGGGACATTTGGAATTGAAACCCCTCCCGGAATCTTGAGATCACGGCACTCTTCTTCATTGATTTGGATCAACCGCGGGCCGCTCTTTTAGTGGTCAAAACATATATCTTGAGTCATGTCAAAGGCCAAACCAGTTGAATCAATTGCTTGCTGAGCTTTCTGTAAACGCAAATCCCCTTGTTGCCATTAACTCAATTTGAAGGCCACGCAGGACTGAGTTTCAAGAAGAAGAGGAGACCATTGGCATTAGACACTCAATTAACTAAGAGCAGGCCAAGACGATTTTGAGGGGCATTGTTGAATATTTAACAGATGCGACACAAGCTGGACTGATTGGATTTATGTGTGTCATTTATTCGGGTTTTACTTTTGCTAAACAGGATAGGAAGGGTAATAAGTAAGCACATTTGGAGATTAACAATGTTATTTACATACCATTTTTTTTTACACTACATTTTTACATTACTTTTTGTTTGAATAAATAAAGGTTTGAATGGAAAGAATTCAAGTCTCTTAAATATATAATTATATGTTTAATCTCAAAATTTATATATATAAAAATAATACTATTATGGAAATCATTGTTTATGCAACTAATTAAAAATTAGTCTCTCACTTATTGAGTGAGACACCAAATGGTCATATGAGTTGGATGGATATGCTTTTCAATCCTTGAATCATGTGTTAAAAACAGTTTCCTTTAGCTATCAGTAATGAATGAGTTGGATAGATATGGTTTTCAATCATTGAATTATGTGTTAAAAACAGTTTCATGGTGCGATTAGTTGGATGGATATGGTTTTCAATCATTGAATGGCGAATGCTATTATTCAAGGGAATTTTTTGAGTGAAAATTTTTTATCTTAGATATACAAATTATTTTTTTTTATCATATATAAAATTGTGTTAATAGAAAGGAAAACTCTATAAAATCCGAACACAACTTTAAATTCTAAAACCCGTACTTACATAGAATTAGTGATGACATTTAAATATCCTTTCTTTAATAATTAATTTTACAAAAAATAATTCTTAAATAGATGAAATTTGCAAGGGATGAACCTTTTATTTTTTTTTTTTTAAATAAGAAGTGTTAGGTCCCTTTGTTATTCTTCCTTTTCTTGTTAGTTATTTTACATATCATCAATTGATCTGGGGTTTGCTTTCGATTGATTGAAGTCTGCTTGCTTTTCCGCGAAATGTTCCATACGAGGGCAAGAGAATAGGTGGTTTCCATAGGATGCATCCATATTAGGTATGAAACGTGAATGGATCAGGGTCCCTTTTATAACCCTTATTTTGCAAAAATAAAAGCCTGTATTTTGTTTATGATTGAACCAGAGTATTTCTCATCCAAATTCTACAACAAAACAAAAGGATTCCAGAGTAGAATAGCACACACTCACTCACTATACCCCTCTCATCGTTACGGAAAACCTTTCTATTGCTCACATGCAACATTGGAAAATGATCATCATATCCACTTTACACTTTATGATAAAAAGAAAGAGAAAGTACGTAGTAAGAAGTGTATTTTTTTTTGTTTTATTATTAAAAAAAATAATGTAATGAAACTGGTGTGTGAAAATTACGACTCTACAACATTTGCATTGACAAGGGGGTAATCCATACCTTACCATCCAACATATGGATCAAGGGGGTAATCCCCCCACCCACATTCACCCAGCTCTTTCCTTGCCTTTGTGCTGCTGAACCCTAAAGCATAAATAGCTCTAGCCGCTGCAATTCTCACCGCCCCTAAACCCCATAATTCTGAGACTATAGAGCATGATTGTAAGTTGACTTGGTCTCCTTCTTGCGGGTATCTACATATTGACGGTATGACATCTCATTTAGATACTAGAGTTGAACAAGTCCAAGAAAGTAGGATTATGGACTTCGATTACTTTGAGCATGACTTGTTAAGAAATAATGCTTCTGTTATTGGAACTCCTATGAATGACAAAACACCAGTAACCAGCGATGCTAGCTCGCATGCAAAGTATAGAAAGTACCCTCGTCTGTTTCATGAAGAAAATACTACATCAAAGTGCTAGCTCTCATGGTTCAAACTCAACACCACAGACTATTTGAAAATGGTAGATGTTTTGAAATTGGTGACAATATGGAGGTTCTGCATGTAGCTGGCATGAGCTATTTGTCAAGGGAAGCACAGAATTTGGGAGATCAATTTGATGCAAAGAACAATTTCCAGAACATTGAGTCTTTTAAATTGCATAACGACAAGAATGATCAGTGGGACAAGATAAATGAAGAATATGAATCTCAAGACATAATGAAATGGGATATGGTATCACTTCAAATGCAAGATATTCATATTTTGTGAAGGAATTTGAGGAAACCGAGCATTCATTATGTTCTCCTGATTGTTACTTCTGCAAGACTAATTCTTCAGATAGAGCCGTATCTCATAGCAGTGCCATTAGCTCAACTCAACTGAAAAAGTTTCTACCTTATGAATACAGGAGGTCTCAAGTTTATTTGAAGTGCTTGAATAATACTAGTTGCAACCAATTTGAGAAGTTGTTGTCCAGTCAATCTTATTCTTTGCCTGAGTTTTGTAAATGGGATCAGAAAGGAAAATGTGCTATGACATCAAGTAGAGCTGAAGATAACAAAAGTTCCCTCATGTTTCTTGGAGGATGGCTCACATGAGGAGACTACACCTTGTAAACAAAAAGCTTCTGAAGTCTTGATGTCCAAGGTTATGTTGTCGTGTGTACCAAACGAAGAAGATGTAGTTAGTGCAGCTATTGTTAAGTTAGGTACAGATGGTAAAGAGCTAAAAAATGATTGTGAGGCTCTTGCATCAAATGTTCTAGGTGTAGATGACTGTGAAAAATGTCCCACTAATGGTGATGAACTGATGATGCTGATGATTTCTGTGGCAGAGGTGTCACAACTCAAGACATTGGTGACAGAGGTCAAAGAGTACTATGAAAACCAATGATGTTGTAGTTCCTACCAGCTGTGATGAAGATGTATCCCTCACAGGATCCAGCATAACATATCAAAGCTCAAAATTTGAATGCAACGATGGTCATCAAGATCCTGCACAACCAAGTAAGGCATCTAGTCATAAAGGCAAAGAGAAGATTCAGAATATTCTTCTCTGAAAGTGAAGAGGAGAAGTACAGCAGAAGGTGTTCATCCAGCTGAAAAGCTCAAGTGATTAGGATTTGGGTCTCTTATACACAGATAATGATAAAGGTTAAAAAATAAGGTATTAGTTTCAGCCTTTGGACCTCGCTGGTTAGTGGTTAAATCTCTCAGATGCTCAAGAACCTCCTCCTCTAATTACAGTTTTTCCCAGACGGGGCTACGGAGATTAAGTTCACATTATGAGCTTGACTGCTTGAGGATATAATGGCAAATTCTAGACAGTCAATTTGGTGCACTCGTAAAATTATGGATGTCAATTTGGTGCACTCGTAAAATTATGGTGTACGTTCAATGCATAAGCGGAGATTCTTATAAATTTTTTTTATACGCATGAATTTTGAGATATAATTTAAAATTACATATTTAAAAAACTCAAATCTTTTTTATTCAGATCAACATAACAAAAATAATGAAATAAAATAAAAATATATATAAAGAAACTAATATGGAATCAATACCTTTTTGATAATTACATATTTGAAAATGAAATTTATTAATATTGTTTAAATAAAATTTATTTTGTCAAAATCACTCCAAATCCGGACACAATCTTTCTTCAAGCATCCAACAGGTTTGACTTCAAAACGAGGTCAATTGACTGATCGAGCGTTAACAAAGTTCAAGAGTGAATACTTGACACGGAGATTTATTTCTCCATTCTGGACAGAAAGCCCTGCACCGGACACAACCCAATATCCTGGAGTATCTTCTGGTCCTCTGATCATTTCCGTTGTGTCAACAAACCTTAGAAGCTTAGGTGTGTGCACTGGTGCAGGGAGGCCAACAGGTACTCTAGAAGAAGAGCCAATAGTCACGTCACCTGGCTTTGGCTTTGGATCATTCTTACGTCCCTCTTTTTGTTTGATAATAAATGGGAAGATGCACTTGCACCCTGACTTGCGTCTGAATCCGATTTTCAATTGGTGAAGACCATCAGATTGGTCCCACTCAGGTGACTTGTGCATAGTTGCGCCAATAACTTTAGAGAAACGCAGTCGTAAAAGGAGACAATTCCTTTCAACTAGTAACTGAGCTCCTGTGACAATGGAAACACTATCATCCGATTCAACAGGAGCGGTGCAGACATATGAAAAACAGTTCCATTTAACTTTCTGATGAAAGTTGCAGCTATGCGGGTCACAAGACAAATAAGCGTTTGCATTGTCTGAAAGTGGGAAGAACTTGGGTAGAGAAGCCAGGTGCAGCAAGTGAATGGCCAAGCGATTGCTACTTCTCCCTTCCAATTGTAATCTCAGGCCAGTTACTGGTCTATTGCCTACATCTACCTGCCATCAAGGGAAAAGGATCTGCCAAGATTATAAAATCTAATAGTGTTAAAACCTCACTAGTATCTCAATCCATTAAATGATACCCTTACTTGCTCACCTTAGAAACAAACTTATTTTAAAAGAACCTTATCCATTTATGTAATGTGAAAAATCCATTAAATGATTTAAAAGTAGATATATCATTACTTACTCACAAACTTACTTTAAAAGAATTTTATCCATTTATATAATATGAAAAATTGATGTTTGCTAATATAATGATTATAAGAGATAATACTACTTTCAGAGGCCATATACCCCTTTAGCACAAGTGCACAACAGAAGGTCCGAACATCTTTTGAAAATTAAATCACAATAGAGTTGTTCTAAGTTTTTACAAGTGCATGGATCATGAATGAACAAGGGGATTACTCTGATATCTATATTTTTCTTTCTTTCTTCTGTATTGGTACTTAATATTAAAAGTAAGTTGTTAAACATTTATTAAATACTACTTATATTTAATAGACTTCAAAACATTTACTGTGAAATCAGCAATTCAAAAAATGTTTGACCACTTATTTTGATACGTGTTGCACCCATAATAAAAACATGGATAGGGTAACAACTTCCTCAGTAGAATGATACTTTATCATAGGTTAAAATATATTTTTGATCGCTATATGTGACACTTCTTTTAATTTGGTCATTATATGGAAAAAGCTTTCAATTTAGTCTCTATACGAACAATTATTTTCAATTTAGTTTCTGCCGTCAATTGCCGTTAAAACAGTGTAAGTGTAAGAATCAAATTAATGTGAATTGTATTAACCAAATTAAAAATGAGTGTCACATATATGGATCAAAAATATACGTGACACTCATTTTTAATTTGGTCTCTACATTTTACTGAATTATAACTCTAATAGATGGTGTTACGAGGGGAATGAATTGAACATGAGTGTACACATAGGGACTAAAGTGAAATCCTTTTTTGTATAAAGATAAAATTAAAAATGAGTGTGAAGTATAATGATGAAAAAAAGAGTTTAACCCTTTACCATAACTCTACTTAGGAGTACAGGGAAAGCAGCATAACACCCCATACAGAGTCATCAAGTATGCAGAGAAACTACTGTTGCCTTCTTTACATTGATAAATGTAAAAAAGAAAGAAAAAGGAAATCAAGGTACAGAACTACAGATGCTCACCATCTTCTTAGGCTCACACCTCACAGTTAACTAGCACATAATAAACATGGGAAACTTCAACTCACAAAATGCAGTTTAAAAAGCAAGGATGAAAACTTACTGGAGTTGTGTTTATGTAAAGCATAGGACCCAAGATACCCAATCGTAGCCCACTCTTGACTTGATTCTTCCGATAAGAACCAAGATATATCTCAGGGGCCCATAATCTTGCAAGCTGAAACTCAAAAAATTGAAGGAGGTCTTCAATTGGAGGCTTGTCTGTTTCAGCAATCATCAGTTTACATGCAGAATCAGTTCATTCAGTTTCAGAGGGAGATTATAATATATCACATGCTTATGAAAGCTTATCCAATCTGACTTGTTTAAATGTTACTCACAACAGAAGCGCATGAGTTATTAAATTCTGCCAGTGTGCTAGACAAACAATTTCTATTTTTTTGGCTATTGATTATACCATTTTTCTTGACATAATTAATCTATAACTACCATCTTGCAAAACATTTTTTGAAATGTAGGTTAAATCAAAAGCACGCATATTTACTGTTCTGTCAAATATTTCTGCAACAAAAATCAAATAATAGCTTACAATGACAATAGAGATTTATGGCATGACTCAGAATTACACTTCCCGGTCTTCCTCGCAAGAGGGTTGGCATAGGGAGAAGAAACATCAATATGACATCAGGTTCCGAGTCTATAGTATTTAACCATTCGCTATGACGCATCATTTCACTGCTTCCACCCCTCCTGTTGTATATCACGACAATATTCTGCAAACACGAATGAGAGAATTTATAGATGATCAACGCAGTTGGGAAATTTATCAAGCTATTTTGCTCGGAAATCTGCTCAATTGCACAAGAAGGATATAGGCACAAATGCATTACTTACAGTTAACACAGCATAACGCACCAAGCATTTACATCAATAATATTCACACACCACTTTTATTACACCCTTCTTATACTATTTCTTTTTTTAATAATAAAATATGAAAAATAAACAATCATTATTTTTTTACATCATTTTTCTTTCACATTATTTTTTTCATTACTTTTCAGTATCATTAATCATATTTTTTTTATTTTTTCTCACTTAATCACAATTATTAAAATATAATATAAAAAATAATATAATAAAAAAATGATATAGGAACATCATTTTTCAAAAACAAACTTCCTAATACACTCTCTTTCTTTATTTTACCAAATCAAGTAAAGTGTAAAATAGAGCAGGGGAAAGATGGTGTTTGATAAACATTTTCCAACCATTAATGATACTAAAGGAAGTTCCAACCATTAAGCACAGATGGGCGTGCATAAAATGAAACATTGATTTTTGAAATACGGAAAGATGGAAATGGATACCTTTTTGTCGTTACATAAGACTTCATAAGCCAGGCAATGATTTTCTGCAGAATCCGTGAACCTCATGCTAGCTTTATCCTTCAAAAAATTTAAAAGACTAGTAGGTTGGAGGTATGATGGGTCCTCTTGTCTAACATATAAAACATCCTTCCCTCCCATGCTCACACCAACTACGACATGAGTTCCAAAACGCTCTATAAACCTGGCATGAATCAGTAGATATATTTTTATCATTATGAAGTCACATGAAAGCTACCAAAATTTCATAACAAATCATGTTCAATTTAAACACTACACATTGTTTCACTCAATCACAATGCAATTTGGAACTCATGTGACTTCACAATGGTTGATAATACATATTATTGATAAAGAATTCAAAGAAAAATACAAGAACATTTGTGAAGAAGAGACAAGGATTTCATTGATTGTTGAAATGCAAAAGTCAATTTAACCTAAATACAAAGAAACTATATATAGGCTAAACAGGGAAAGGAAAATACTATTCTACCCTTAATACAAAATAACTCAATATTCTTAACATCTCCCCTCAAACTCACGATGCAACAGCTACAAGCATCGAGAGTTTGCCAACCAGAAAACGAAAAGAGATGGAATGCGACTTGGTAAAGAAATCAATCTGCAAAGAAGAAACAAAGGGCAAGGTAATGGTTCCATGCTTGAGATGATGACAGTAAGGTGACAATCGATCTCAATGTGCTTAGTTCGTTCATGAAAAAGCGAGTTGTGAGCAATCTGAATAGAACTTCGATTGTCACAATACATAGGAGTGGGATCGAAAAGAGAAACTCCCATATCTCGCAAGTAACCAACGTAACCAAACAATCTCTTTAGTAGTAGATGCCATAGCACGATATTAAATTCAGTTGAAGATTGAGAAACAATAGATTGTTTCTTGCTCTTCCAAGAAATAAGAGAATCACCCAAAAATATACTGAAACCAAGAATGACTTGCGATCCAGTGGGATCACCGCCATGATCGGCATCGAGTATGCACGCAACTCTAAGGAAGAGGTTGATGGAAATAAAAGACTATGAAAGATCAGTACCTCGAAGGTATCGCAAAATACGAAGTACACTGCCCAATGAATCGTAGTAGGAGAAGCAACAAACTGACTAACAACATGAACAAAGATATGCAATATCTGGACGAGTAATAGTAAGGTATACCAAGCTCCCAACAATAGTACGATATAAAGTAGGATCTGACAAAGGTAAACCATCAGAAGAAGAAAACTTTGCATTAACTTCAATGGGAGTGTCTACAGTCTTATTATCAGTAAGTCTAGCTCGCTCAAGAATATCTGCAACATATTTCGATTGAGAAAGAAGATAACCTCTGGGTGAGTAGGCTACCTCAATACCCAAGAAATATCGTAAAGAACCCAAATCCTTCATTTCAAACTGTCTAGCTAACTCTGTCTTCAAAACTGAAATACCATGAATATCGTCACCAGTGATAATCATGTCATCAACATATAAAGACAAAATGATACGACCTGCATCAGTGCACTTAACAAAAAGAGCGAAATCATGACTACTTGAAGCAAATCCAAGGGAAGAGATCACAACAGAAAATTTTCAAACCAAGCACGGGGTGCTTGTTTGAGACCATATAATGCTTTCTTGAGCTTGCGGACATACCTTAATCATGTAAAACACCAGGGAGGGGTGCCATATAAACTTCTTCTTGAAGATCTCCATTCAAGAAGGCGTTTTTAACATCAAGTTGAAAGATATGCCACGACGAACCGAAACTCTACTGCAATAAGAGTACGAATAGTAGTCATTTTTGCAACAGAGCAAATGTCTCCTCATAATCCATACCATACTGTTGAGAATACCCTTTTGCAACCAACCTGGCTTTGTATCGCTCAATAGATCCATCAGAATTAGTCTTGATTTTATATACCCAACGACAACCAACAACAGTCTTACCAGGAGGTAGAGGAACCAAGTCCCAAGTACCTGTCTTTTGCAAAGCAGAAAGTTCCTCATCCATAGCTTGCTGCCAAAGAGGATCAAGAATAGCCTCTTTATAGGAAGAGGGCTCAGAGAGACAATGAATAGAAGCTAAAAAGGAAGAAAAAGATGAAGAATAACAAGAATAAGCAAAATCTGGTAACTTTGTGGACTTACGAATGCGTATGGATTGACGTACGGGTGGATCCACAATCTCAGACGGAGCTTGAGGGACCATAGGAGAAGAGGAAGCTTCAGATGTGCCGGAGAGTAAAGTGTCAGTACCTGCAGAAGGGGTATTTGAAGTACTAGGAACCTGAGATGACAAACTATCAGAATCCTCAGAAAAAGGATCTATACGAATAAGGTCAGATCTAGTCAAACTATGAGTAGTGGATGGAATAGAAAAGAAAGGTATATGCTCAAGAAAAACAACATGACGAGACACATAAAGTTTCTGAGTTATTGGATCAAAACAACGATACCCCTTTTTACCTTTACCATAACCAAGAAAGACACAAATAGCAGATTGAGAGGACAACTTGCTGCGTTCCACATGAGGACGAAGAACGAAACAAGTACAACCAAAAACTCTAAAGAAAGAATAATCAGGAGCATACCCATACAACTTTTCAAAAGGAGACAAACCTGAAATATGAGAAGATGGAATTGTATTAATCAAACTTACAAGAAGAAGAACAAAACCCCAAAACACACTAGGAACGAAGCATGACAAAGAAGAGAGAACGAGCGGTTTCAACAATGTGCCTATGTTTTCTTTCAACACCATTTTGCTCGTGAGTATATCTGTACATGAAGTTTGGTGAATAGTTCCATCTAAGGCAAGCACTCACAAAATTTATTAGAGGTGTATTCCCCACCCAAATCACACCTAAAACATTTAATAACAGCAGAATGTTGAGTTTTGACAAGAGCCCGAAAAGTCAGATATATCTCAAAGAATTCAGAACGGTGTTTCATTAAATAAACCCAACAATAACGAGTATGATCATCAATAAAAGAAACATAATATCGAGACCCTCCTTTTGTGGCAACAGAGAAGGTCCCCATACATCAGAATGAATCAAATCAAAAGGAGAAGAAGAAACAAAATACTTCGATTAAAAGGTAAAGTGAAAATTTTGCCAGTTTACATCCACTACAATCAGAAATATCACAAGTTTGTAAATTTCCTAAAGCCCCTGTGGATGCCAAAAATCTCAAACGAGAAGATGAAACATGACCTAGACGAGAATGCCATAAGTAAAAACTAGAAGAAGAATGACTCAAATGAAAAGAAGATAAATCAACACTATTAGCAGCAGCAGCAACTGGCACTTTTAACTCATCCAAAATATATAGTCCCCCTCCTACGGCCTGTCCCAATCACACGAGATGCAGATCCTGCACATAACAAGAAGAAGAGGAAAATGTGACTAAATTACCAGAATCACATAACTGACCAACAGAAGCAAGATTTAATTTGAGTTTAGGAATATGATAAACATTAGGGAGAGACAAGTTAGGTGTAACAACAGAACCAACACCTGCTAAAGGCATAGGAGTGCCATCAGCAGTCATAACAGGAATAGAAGACGAAGGAGACACAGAAGCAAAATGTGAAGAATCTGGAGACATATGATGTGAAGCACCATAATCCAAGACCCATACGAATGAGACATACCGAAGAACTATGAGGCAACCGACCCATGGAAGAAGAGGCACATAGCATGTGGTCAGTAAGGAGAGAAACTTCGAAATTGCTCGGCCAGTACTAGGATCGGTGAAAGACCCGATGAAGCAACTGCCGTATTAGGCCGTGGTGGTCATGTAACCCCGAGGTGGTCTATAAGCATTAGATTGTGATTGGTTACCGGCTTGAAGCTTGAGATTGCTTTGTTGCGATTGGTTATGTTGTCTCAACTTAGGACACCGAGCCTTCCAATGACCTTTCGCTACGTAAACGCACTCGTCAATGGCAACCCTCGTATAAGACTTATTCGATTATTGGAGGGTGGCTTAGAGGATACCGCTAACACGTAGGGATTAGAAGTAGAAAGAATTCCCTTTTCGAATAAGACTTAAGACGTATTTCTTCACCAATAACTCACCGACAACCGAGTCAACGAAGGAAGAGGAGAACGATGCAAAATTGAACCTCTAAGTCCTTCAAAATCACTGCAAGTGCCATTAAAAATCGTACTAATCGTGCGTTTTCTACGAGCAATATAAGCACCACATGCCTTTAATTGTCGATTCTAGTAAGAGCCAATTGATCCCAAAGATCTGTTATAGCAGAATAAAACTCCTGAATACTCATATTCTTCTGCTGAAGAGCTCGTATATCATTCTCCAATTGATACTGCTTTGCAAAATTTGATTGAGTGAATAACATTTGCAAATGATCCCAAACCTCCTTTGCGTCTCATACTTCGCCACCGTGTGTACCTATGGAATGCTCAATAGAATTGTTAATCCAAGTAATAATTTTTGCATTGTTTGCTTCCCAGGTATCTATCAAAGCAGCATACCCCTCAACCGTATTCTTAGGTTTTTCAAAAGTTCCACTAACATATCCCCACAGCTTTTTACCCTTAAGAAAGTTTCTCATCACATAACTCCAATACGAATAATTCTTTCCATCCAACCTCACACTCACAGACTGAAGCGAATCATCTCTTTCAGTAGCCATAATCAAAAAACCAAGAAAGTCAAAAGAAAACGAAATACCAGATTGCAGCCAAAAGAAAAACGAAATACCAGATTACAAGAACTGAGCGAATACCGAAATACCAAAATATAGAAGTTGAGCGAATACCCTCTCGAAATTGTACGGTCGCCTCACAAACTGAACGAATGTTGTCTCGAAAAATTTTTCTCAGGGCTCCGCCCCAAACCCCGGCAGGGGCGCGCTGCCCCCTGTAACCCCCAGCCAACTCACCGCGGAGTTGGATCCGCGAAAGCTGTGTTTGAGATTAAGCCTCGTCCCATGGCTTTCTCGATACCATGATAAAGAATTCAAAGAAAAATACAAGAACATTTGTGAAGAAGAACAAGGATTTCATTGATTGTTGAAATCAAAAGTCAATTTAACCTAAATACAAAGAAACTATATATAAATTTAACAGGAAAGGAAAATACTATTCTACCCTTAATACAAAATAACTCAATATTCTTAACAATTATATATTATCAAGAAAGCATGCACGTTTCAAAATGGTTGACAGAATAGAGTAAAATTCTGTTATTTTCTATTATTAATTTATTCTCTTACGTATTAATTTTAAGACAAAACTTAAGTAAAGTTTTTTAAGTATTTGTGATATTATTTTTTATCAAGTTTAGTCCATACATCATTCTCCTTCTTCATTGAAATGTGGGACTAAAATATTAGAAAATTCAACTTTGAGAAATCAAATTGATAAAATTAATAATCAGCAAGTAACTAAATTGATAATAAATTTATCTTTCATGGATTAAAATGGAATTTTAGTTTTGCATAATATAAACAGCATTAAATGTGGTCCATAAATAAATCAAAATTGACAAAAAAAAAAGGTTTGAACTTGCATTTGTATACAAACTTTGCTTATTGGTAGTTGAATTGTTATTATTTGACAGGAAGTGACTTTAGGAACCAAAAAGAACTAATTATCACGATCATAAAAGTTTGCTGAAATGATAAATGTACAAGTAAAACTCATATAATTTCGGGATTATTCTGGTATCTATTTTTTTTAGAGGATATCGGTATTTAATATAAGTTCTCAGTCATTTATTACTTGTAAATTATTTTTAATATATTTTTAAATATTAATAGTAAAACTAACAACCTACAATTATTTCACAAGTCATCTCGAATATAGTTCCATAGCAATTCTCCATAATTTCTCAAGTTAGCATACTTGGGCATATACTGGGAAAAAAAAAACGGCCTTTTACCCAAATACCCACCCGCCTGTGGTACACTCGGGTGGCTAATATCGAACATACATATTAATTGTTGTCGAGTTTTAAGATGTGCAGTCCCAGGTCTCACCTTGCCAAGGTCTCAGGGTCCCACATTTCTGGCATTGCTTCTTTGACATGGTCATGGGGTTCTCCATTATACCTATCTAATTCAAAGGCATAGCGTCTGATGAACCACCCATCATAAGCAAGAGACTTAGCGGTAGCAAGATCTTTCTTCCTGTGACCCGATAACCCAAATGAAGCACAGAAATGACCGGACTGCAATTTGTCTGTCAAGCGCATTTCAAGGTTGAAGCGCTCCGACATCTGAAAGAATTACGAAGTCACTAAAAATTGACATCTGTCTAGCTGGCTGTCTCACACTCACATCACAGTTCATTAATATTTTTAGGTGCAAACACCTTGGTAGGGGAAAGAGATAGATGATTTGATGGAGGATCTATCTCAAACATCATTATCATTCATACTCAAATATTGAAGACTTAGAGCTGATACCAATTAAGTTATATGCTCATGACACACTACAGGGTTAATTTAATCGTGGTAACTAATATATAAGGATAAAGTTTTCTATACATCAAATGTTTGCACATCTGCTCACACTTGTGGTATGTGGCAAAATTGAATTATAGGTGTGCAGAAAATAAAATAAGTCATCAGATAGTAAAAATTCTATATATGTGAAGATGTTGGAATAGGTGTATATATAGTATTATTCAGTACATACCTGCACAAAGGTGAGAACGTCGAACTGGATTCTAAATGATTCCCCTCCAAGACATTTGATAGAGTTAGGGACATTTGGAATTGAAACCCCTCCCGGAATGTTAAGATCACGGCACTCTTCTTCATCGATTTGGATCAACCGCGGACCCCTCTTACAGTTGTCAAAACATATATCTTGAGTTATGTCAAAGCCCAAACCATTTGAATCAATTGCTTGCTGAGCTTTTTGTAAACGCAAATCCATTGTTGCCATTAACTCAATTTGAAGGTTATGAAGAACAGAGGTTCAACAAGAAGAGTGTTAATTGGCTTGCATTTGAAAAGTAAAAAAGGAAGTCTTGCAAATTGGAGAAGGTACAATAAATTTTCGGTGGCTTTGTTTCATTTTGTCAAAAGTGCTTATGCACTTTCGGTGGAAATTTGTTCTTTTGTCAAACATTTGAAAAAATTTGGCAGAATTGTCTTCGGTGGGTTGTTGGTGGGTGGAGATTGAGAACATTGCAATATTTGGCAATCTCTATAGATAGAGATCAAGGCTCCATCCGAAAATCACCAAGCAGATAAACAAAAGGGCGCTTGCTAATATACACTTCATTAAGTTGGGGTGTATGATACATCATTGACTTTGGCTTGCAACAGTAGATTTTTTTTTTTTGAGCAGATTATTTTTTTTTTCAGAAATTATGTGCACTGTTCACGTTAGTAGAATATACTGTTCACACCTAAAATATTGTTCACACTGAAAAAATACTGTTCACGCTGAAAAAATACTGTTCAACCAAAAAAAATACTGTTCATATCGGGAAAGACACTGTTCATCCAGAAAAGAATACTGTTTACATATTTTAAAATTATACAACTCTGTAAATAATACCAGTTAAAATTATATCAGTCAGTCTTTATATTTTTTCATAAATAACTGTGTATACTAAATTTTTTTAAAACTATTACTATTGAAAAATCTTATAAATTTTAACTAATGATATTTATACAGTTATATAACTTAAAAAAATTAGAAGTGATTGAGTTTTCTAAAATCATAACTGTATTTTTTGAAAAATTTTATAAATTTTAATTGATAATATTTATAAAGTTATACAATTTAAAAAAATTAGAGGTGACAAGTGGTAGTCAAAAGCAGTAATAGAAGGTAATGATAATGGTGATAGTATGTAAAAAAAATATAATACTAAAAAAAATTGAAAAAAAATAAAAAAAGGAAACTTGCTAAGCAGGTTAGCAAGTTTCCTGTAATTGATCCAAGCCATTGATTTATTTTATGAATAAATCAATGACTTAAGTTATAAGGTGTATGATACACCCTCCTTTGGAGGGTGTGTCTTAGAAATGGCCAAACAAAAGAAGCAAAACAACTTCTTAGAGTAAGAAAAATAGAGAGTGTGAGAAAATTTTAAGAGTGTAATGTGTAAGTATATATTGAAAATTTTGGATTTATTTTTTAGTTTCTGTAATATTACAAATTGTAGTAAGAGAGAGTTTCACTAAAAATATTATATTTGTACTTTTTGTATGTGAAAGTATAGATAAAATATTGTAATTATCTTTGATATAATAAAATATTTTCAGAATTTTTCTCATAATTTTTTCTCTCAATGTACAATGAGGTTTTCTACGTTAAATTTAGTTTGTAGTTCTTGATCTATTTTTTTTATGCAAATAGTATTAACAATGGGTCTCACCATAAAAGTATTATTCATGTGAGCCCATCACAAAAATACTATTTACGTGCTCTATAAATTTATCAATTCTTCTTTATGGATCTGAATATACTTTTGCTTGCATCTATAAAATATTCAAAATATTTGAAGTGTATTCAACTCTAATGGCCTGACAAAGAGAAACACCATTGTCATTAGACACTCAACTCAATTAAGACCAGGGATCAATTTTGAGGGGCTTTATTGAAAACTTAACAGATGCAGCCAAATTTGGACTGATTCATATATGTGTGCCATGGCAACGTCTAATATACACCCTCCTTTAGAGGGTGTATCATACACCTTAAAACATAAGCCATTGATTTATTCATAAAATAAATCAATGGCTTGGATTAATTTTAGGAAACCTGCTTAGCAGGTTTTTTTTTTTTATTTTTTTCAATTTTTTTAGTATTATATTTTTTTTATATACTATTACTATCATTGTCATCATTCTGTACTGCTTTCTAACTATCACTTGTCACTTGTAATTTTTTTAAATTGTATAACTGCGTATAAATATTATCAGCTTAAATTATATAAAATTTTTCAAAAAACACGATTATGATTTTAGAAAACTCGATTACTTCTAATATTTTTAAATTGTATAATCGTATAAATATCATTAGTTAAAATTTATAAATTTTTTCAACAAGTAATAATTTAAAAAAAAATTTAGTATACACGCTTATTTATGAAAAATATAAAGACTGATTGATATAATTTTAACTCGTATTATTTATAGATTTGTGTAATTTTAAAATATATAAACAGTATTTTTTTCGGTATGAACAGTGTTTATCCGGCATAAACAATGTTTTTTCGGCATGAACAGTGTTTTTTCCAGTGTGAACAGTGATTTTTCGATATAAACAGTGATTTTTCCGGCGTGAACAATGTTTCCGTCATGAACAGTGCTTTCTGCTGCGTGAACAGTACATATGGTTTCTGAAAAAAAAAAAAGAACCTGTTCAAAAAAAAAAACCTGCTGTTGCAGGTCATAATCAATGGTGTATGATACACCCAACTTAATGGGGTGTATAGTAGCAACGGCCGTGTGCCATTTCTTTGGGCTTTACTTTTGCTGCATAGGAAAGAAAGGAAATATTAAAGAAGAGCAAAGTGACGTAACTTAGGAAGGTCTAATCATATTGTTTACAAAGAGATTAGTCTCATATTAATCTCATATTAGTCTCAAAATGATATGTCTGCAAACGTTCACCCAAAAGTCAACTTTTTTATTCAATGTTTTTTATTTTAAATGATTAAGAAGATGAAAATAATCTCTTAAAAGGATATAAAATTTCTCATAAACTGTATTTATTTATATATAGAAAGAAAACTTGTGCTGTGCTTCTTTATTTAATTTTTGTTTAAGCAATTTCAGTGAACGTTCTTGATCATGAACAGCCGGCCTTGGACCTTATTTTTTGCTAATCGCTAGATTCTTCATGTTTGCCAGGAACTCAGTGTCGCAACCGTCCCGAAGGACGCCGCGAAAATAAGAAAAGAAAGAGGAGGATAGGACCTCGGGGTGTTGGGAGTCGCCACCAATCGCTTTATCCATTAAATGGAATGGTGCAATTGGACACCTGAGAGATGGTCTACGTTTCAGAGTTCATGATTCGGGGGTTGATTACGGGTAGGGAAGGTATTAGCACCCTACACCGTCCGTTCTAAAAACGATTACCTATTTAATCTAATGTTATTTGCAAGTTAATTAAATTGGTCCTTTAAAAACTAAAAGAAGAGAATTTTTTTATTTTTATTTTAACATGTCCCATTTTGTCAAGCATAATATCAAGAATGATAAATAACTAAGACAAGCAATGGGTGGCTAAATAGCCATTATTTTGAAACAAATTCTAAGTCTATAACATATTGTATAAAAGTGGTGAATTAAAATTTTATTTTTTGAAAGAAGTAATTTTCAAAATAAATGGCCAAATAAAACATTATTTCAATGAATAAATTTTAATTCAAAGAAATTTATTTAAAGTAAGAGAATTTTCTTAAAAAATGGCCAAATAAAATCTCATTTATTATTAAGAAAAAATATTTTTAAGCATAAAGAGATTTTTGCAGTAATTTCTAAAAAAAAACTTTATAAAAATAGAATTTTAATTCACCACAATTATGATGTTGAACTGTATGAAATTGTTCACTTTTATTTGAGGATTTTTTATTTTACAAAATGATTTTTATTTTTGTATTTTTTTTAAAAAATAAATAAATAAATTTAAAAAAATTATTTAATTTAGTGTGAGAATTAGACCGTCACTACAAGCTTCTCCGACAAAATCCAATATAAAACCTCAAGATTATTGGGAAGAGTGTAATCGATCGGCGTCCGATCCCGATCCTCTCTTAATTTTTCCGTCATCGGTCGGTTTTTTATTTGATTAATACAACAATAATTAAATTAAAATCACATACTAATAAGTATAATAATCATAACAACAAACAAAATATTATGTATTTTTTATTTTATTTTATCTTTTATTTTTATTTTTCTTCTTTTTTATGTATTTTTTATTTTTATGTATTTTTATTTTTTATTTTAAAGAAAACAATTTTATCATTTTTTATTTTATACCTCAAATACTCATCTTAATTTTTTATCTATTTTTTAAGAAAAAAAGGTTCACGGGGGGAAAAGGCCAAAAGCAAAAGTAAAAACAACCAAAAAAAAAAAAAAAAAAGAAAGTGGTGGTCAACGTGACCACCCAAAACCAAAATGATAATAATAAAAGCAAATAGGTGGGGAAAAGGCCAAAAGCAAAAGTAAAAAGTAACCAAAAAAAAAAAAAATAAAGAAAGAAAGTGGGTGGTCACCGTGACCACCCAAAGACAAAACGATAATAATAAAAGCAAATAGGCATGAATAGTAATGAAAAAAAAACAAAAGAAACGAAGAGACTTTTGTCTCTGTAAATGGAAAACGAAAATAGAGCAACAAAAGGTGAGGGGAGCAAGGCTCACGGTGGACGATTGGATGGGAGGCTAGTTCGTATGAGGCCACGTGATGGAGGTGCGGCTCGCGTCGTCTGAGGTCAGCTGGTCTGCAACGACGGGTGCCGGCGACTAGAGGACGGTGGTGGAGTGCAGCGGAGCTCCGGCGAGGAGTGACGTGGTTGCGCGTGGAGGTCGGATCTGGGGTTCTCGATGACGGTGATTTTGGGTTTGTGGGTGATTGTTATGGAGGTTGAAGATGGAAATGGTGGTTGTGGGTGATTTTAAACAATGGTGGCAAAGGATTTTGAGTGATGCAGGGGCTATTTTATGGGTTAATGATGGACAAAAATGGTGATGGCAGAGTGAAGATTCTTTTGCTCAATCAGTCCGTGTGATTCTGTGATTGCACTTTATTTTTTTCTGAACGATTGAATTTTTTTTGTTTCTGAATGATTCCCCCTTTTTAGTTTCTTATTATGCCTTTTATTCCTGCTTCAAATTGATTACCACTTAATTTGCAATAATTTTTCATTCAATTTGCAACAGTTGGAAGACAAATGGAAAAAAAAATTTGACAGAAGTTTTTAATTCAATTTAGTGTAGCTGCTTGTGGAGGCTAGGGCTGCAGCAGTTGGAAGGGAGTTGGGTTGAGAAGAGAATTGGGTCATGGGTTGACCCGTACCAAGCTTTTTTTTATTTTTTTATTTTTTATTTTTTTATTTTTTTTATTTTAAAGAAATAAATTAAATTAAATAAATAAAATGAAAACGAAAATAAAAAAAAATATGGACAAAATTGGGTATCAATAATTTTCTTTGTTTTTTACATTTAGAATAAATGAAAAACAAAGGAATTGATTCAATTTTGTCCATGAAAAGGTAAAAAAACTTGCGGATTAAGGTGTCTGCTGAAGTTTAACAAAAACAAGGTAAGAAGCTTACGGAGTCGGGTATCCGTTGAAGCTTAACAGAAACAAGGTAAGAAGCTTACGGAGTCGGGTATCCGCTGAAGCTTAACAAAAACAAGGTAAGAAGCTTACGGAGTCGGGTATCCATTGAAGCTTAACAAAAATAAGGTAAGAAGCTTACGGAGTCGAGTATCCGTTGAAACTTAACAAAAACAAGGTAAGAAGCTTACGGAGTCGGGTATCCATTGAAGCTTAACAAAAACAAGGTAAGAAGCTTACGGAGTCGGGTATCCGTTGAAGCTTAACAGAAAACTTAAAGGCAATGGGTATGAGGACCCGATAACAACGGGTATGGGCACCCAGAAACGAGAACACAATAGGTGCAGGGACCCAAAAACTAAAAGACAATGGGCGCAGGGGCCCAGAAAGGAAAACACAATGGGCGCGGGGGCCCGAAAACTAGAAAACAAGGGTGTAGGAACTCAAAAACTAAAAGACAATGGGCGCGGGGGCCCAGAAAGGAAAACAAGGGTGTAGGAACCCGGAAAGGAAAATACAATGGGCGCAGGGGCCCGGAAAGGAAAACACAATGGGCGCGGCGGCCCGAAATCGAGAAAACAAGGGTGTAGGAACCCAAAAACTAAAAGACAATGGGCGCGGGGGCCTAGAAAGGAAAACAAGGGTGTAGGAACCCGGAAAGGAAAACACAATGGGCGCAGGGGCCCGGAAAGGAAAACACAATGGGCGCGGGGGCCCAAAAATGAGAATACAATAGGTGCAGGGACCCAAAAGGTAAACAAAGAACTTGGACCTTTGTAGGTCAAGGCTAGCAAAATGAGAACAAATGCACTTATGCAATGCATGCTTCAAATGTATGAGAGTATGAATTTTTTTTTTCTTTTTTGTTTGTTTGTTTGTTTGTTTTTTTTTTTTTTTTTTTTTTTGTTTTTTTGTTTTTGTCTCCACGACCCTTGAGGACATGATTGCAATCATTTTCAAAGATGAACTGGAATAGGATTTAATGACATCCTTTCATTTGTCTATTCAACTGATGGTTGAAATGTCCAACCAGAATGACCCTTGAAGTGTGCATTAGATGTGACACACAAGGGCAATAGGAAAACTCTTTAGATGACCCTTGAGGTGACCTGATTGTCCTTTTATCAACATTCTTATCAGGAATCATTGTGTTTCCCATACCTTTCAAGTCATTAGCAATTCTTAATGCTCGAACAGTAATGTCACATATTTCACATTCTAATATATGATTATTAGAAAAATGCATATTGAGTCAAAGAAGAGGCAAAGGTAAAAACATGATGATATTGTATTGAAATGGGAATGGTGAAAAGAAAGTATTATTGTGGTCATCAACATGAAATTTACAGAGGGATGATAAGGGCAAAGGTCTTCAGCTCTTCCAATGAAACCCTTTATCGTAATCAGCGGCAATCCTTTGCATACCCGATTTTGAACACCCGTTAACCAGCCTATGAAGACTTTGATTGCCCCAGTTGAGATTATTTGGCCTGCCCCAATATGGAAACTTAGTTTGCTCTAAAGCAGAGATTTGCTCCTCCCTGGCATGGAGATTCAACTGCTCAGGTCTCACTTCCTTTGTCATATCAAGCACTATTGTCATTTTATTTTGGACCTTAACTTTTGCCTAAGTCGCTCATTCGAGTTTTCAACCTACCAGGTCGTTCCAACTTTTGCCTAGGTAGCCTTTTCAGGTTTTCCACCTAGCGAGCCATGGTTATCCTTTTTTTCTTTTTTTTTTCTTTTTTTGACAAGTAGTGCTTTTACGCATAATATTTCTTGACTACATCTGAATTTACAGGAAGTGGTAGATCTTCACCATCCATTCTTGTGAGAATCAAGGACCCTCCAGAGAAAGCCTTCTTCACGACATAAGGTCCTTCATAATTTGGAGTCCATTTTCCACGGTGATCTTTTTGAATTGGCAGGATCTTTTTGAGCACTAAGTCTCCTTCTTGAAATTGTCGGGGCGCACTTTTTTCGCATAGGCTTTCATAAGTCTCCTTTGATATAACTGGCCATGACACGGTGCACTTAACCTTTTACTTCAATAAGATTCAACTGATCTAGTCGAGCTTGGACCCATTCGGTCTCTTCCAGTTTTGTCTCCATTAGTACTCTTAATGAAGGGATCTCTACCTCAATAGGGAGTACGGCTTCCATTCCGTAAACTAAAGAGAAAGGAGTTGCCCCAGTTGAGGTACGGACAGACGTGCGATAACCATGCAGAGCAAAGGGAAGCATCTTATGCCAATCTTTATATGTCACAACCATTTTTTGAATGATCTTCTTGATGTTTTTGTTTGCTGCCTCAACAGCCCCATTCATCTTTGGGCGGTATGGCGAGGAGTTATGATGTTGGATCTTGAAATTCTCACACATTTCCTTCATCATTTTGTTATTCAAGTTGGTTGCATTGTTAGTGATGATCTTATTCGGTAGACCATAACGACATATCAATTCTCTTTTGATGAACTTGACCACCACATTCCTGGTCACATTGGCATAAGAAGCAGCTTCAACCCATTTGGTGAAGTAGTCTATCGCGACAAGGATAAAGCGATGCCCATTTGAGGCCTTAGGTTCAATAGGTCCTATGACATCCATACCCCACATGGAAAATGGCCATGGTGCTGCTAGGACATTCAAAGGGACTGGCGGCGCATTGATCTTATCAACATATGTTTGGCACTTGTGGCATTTCCTCACATGATTGAAGCAGTCAGTTTCCATGGTTAACCAATAATAACCAGATCTTAGGATTTTTCTTGCCATTGCATGTCCATTGGAGTGAGTTCCAAAGGAGCCCTCATGTACTTCTTCAATAATCTTTTCTGCTTCCATTGCATCAACACATCTTAGAAGCACCATATCATGATTTCTTTTGTAAAGTATTTCCCCACTCAGAAAATAACCCATTACGAGCCTCCTCAGGGTCCTCTTGTCATGTTCTGAAGCACCTGCAGGGTACTCCCTATTCTTGATGAAACATTTGATGTCATGGTACCACGGCTTTCCATCAGGCTCATCTTCAACCACTTGACAATATACAGGACAATCACGACTTTCCATTTTTATAAGTGGTAGGTCCCTTTCATGACTTACTTGGAACATTGATGACAGTGTGGCCAAAGCATCAGCCAACTGATTTTCTTCTCGAGGAACATGATGAAAAGTGACTTCATCAAATTGCTCGATCAATTCTTTGATGTAAACATGGTATGGAATCAGTTTAGCATCCCGGGTCTCCCATTCTCCTTTTAGTTGATGAATGACCAAGGCAGAGTCCCCATATACTTTTAAGATCTTTGCTTTTGATTCTATTGCTTCCTGAATACCCAAAGCACATGCTTCGTATTCTGCTATATTGTTAGTACAGTCAAAACACAACCTTGCTGTGATTGGGATGAATTTATCTTCAGGGGAGATCAAAATGGCTCCAATGCCGGTGCCCAGGCATTAGAGGCTCCATCAAACCACATAGTCCATTTTCCTTTTTCAGAGGAATCCTCATTTTTAGACAGAGCCATTATATCTTCATCAGGGAACTCACATTGCATCGACCCATAATCTTCTATAGGTTGGTTAGCCGATAATCTGCAGGGCACTTCCCTTAACCGCTTTTGGGTGACATAAATAATTTCATACTCCGATAATAAAACTTGCCATCGCGCGATTCTCCCAAAGGAGAGCGGGTTTCTCAAAGATATACTTGATAGGATCCATTTTGGACACCAACCAAGTAATGTAACACAACATGTATTGCCTCAATCGATGGGCAGCCCATGCCAAGGCGCAACAAGTTCGCTCTAACAATGAGTACTTTGCCTCATAATCGGTGAACTTTTTACTTAAATAATAGATGACGCATTCTTTTCTACCGGATTCATCATGCTGCCCCAATATGCAACCCATAGACTCATTAAGAACCGTTAAATACATAATGAGAGGTCTCCCTGGCACTGGAGGCACCAAAACTGGGGGTTCTTGTAAATACTGCTTGACTTTTTCAAAGGCTCTTTGGCAATCATCATTCCACTTGACTGGCTGATTCTTGCGTAACAACTTGAAGAGCGGCTCACATGTTCTTTGTGAGTGGAATATGAATCGAGCGATGTAATTCAACCTTCCCAAAATCCCCGAACTTCCTTTTCGGTGCGAGGGGCCGGCATGTCCAAGATTGCTCGAACCTTGTCGGGATCAACTTTTATTCCTTTCGGCTCACCACAAACCCCAATAGTTTGCTCCGATCGACACCAAAAGTGCATTTTGCAGATTTAGTCGAAGTTTGAACTTCCTCAATCGCTCAAAAGCTTTTGTAGATTGATTATATGATCTTTTCTCGTTTTTGACTTTGCAATCATATCATCCACATAAACTTCTATTTCTTTGTGCATCATGTCATGGAACAATGTCACCATAGCTCTCTCGATACGTTGCCCCAAAGATTTTTAAACTAAAAGGCATCACTTTGTAGCGTAAGGTTCCCATAAAGTGATGAATGTGGTCTTCTCCATGTCTTCCGGTGCCATCTTGATCTGATTGTATCCCGAGAAACCATCCATAAAGGAAAAAAATGAATGTTGAGCAGTGTTGTCCACCAAAACATCAATGTGAGGTAACGGAAGTCGTCTTTAGGGCTAGCCCTATTTAAGTCTCGATAGTCTACACACATTCGGACTTTCCCGTCTTTCTTTGGGACAGGAACAATGTTGGCAACCCATTGTGGGTATTTTGCAACTGCAAGAAATCCAGCATCAAACTGTCTTTTTACTTCATCTCTGATTTTTAGGGACATCTCAGGTTTCATTCGTCTCAACTTTTGCTTAACCGGAGGGTACCCAGGTTTTAGTGGCAATTTGTGCTCAACTATGTCAGTGTCTAGTCCAGGCATATCTTGGTATGACCATGCAAAGACATCACTATATTCAAACAAGAGTTTAATCAACATGTTACGCTCATATTCTTTTATCGAGGTACCAATTTTGATTTCTTTCTTATCATTTTCAGTCCCCAAATTAATTACTTCAATTGGTTCCTCATGGGGTTGGATTTCTTTAGCTTCTTGTTCAAGTAATCTCATTAACTCAGGTGAAGTTTCCCAATCATCCTCATTATCCTCATCAGCATGATTAACAGGGTGTTCAAAATTATATGATGAGATATTGACACTGTCACTTTCAAGAGAGTCATTTTCAGATCTGCAATAAGTGATGTTGACACAAGAAAAATGAAATGAATAGAAGACCATGATAATGGAGGGATGAAAGCTAATGGAATGAAAAATGTGAGAACTCAAAAATGCATTTTATTAATAACAGTTATTGGAAAGGGAACATGTGAGCCCATTTACAAATGAAAATCCTAAAGCCTTGGGCAGAGCTAAAGGAAAAGCACTACAGAATTACTTTGAAAGAGACTCTAAGGTTATGGGAAGCTCGAAAATCTCCCAATTGTCGAGTCTTGTATCTGAAGAACATGCATACACCAAGTCCGTATGACTGATAAAATCATCTTCAACTGCGGTCACTTGGTCTACGAACACAACTCCCGCGCTTCGAAAGCTTTGTCGTATATCACAGATGGGGACTTCCTTCACTTTAGGTTCTCGATTTTCCAAGCGAGCCAACCTTTTCTCTTTTTTCTCTTCCATTATCCTCCTCTTATCGGCCTTGGTGAGTTTGTACCCCAGCCCGAATCTATCTTTGTTTTCAAAGGGTTGAAAAAGTTCTGTGGCACCTTGTCGTTTCTTGCCCAGCCCTTCTCCATGCTGATAACCCCCTTCTAGCATAACTTTAGCCATCATTACAGATGCAATAGAAGGCTGCGGTTTAGGAATTGGAGATCCTTCTTTTATATAAATGGTATTGACAACCTCGAGTGCTTGAAAGGCGTCTCAAAGCCTCTTCTGTAGCTTCAATATAAGGGGTGTCTAGCGGCTTGCTCACTAGTAGGTCCTCTTCACCAAAGACAGTAATCATCTTGTTATCAACTATGAATTTGACTTTTTGGTGCAAGGTGGAAGGCACGGCTCCAGCAGAATGAATCCATGGTCGTCCTAATAGACAACTGTAGGATGGTGCAATGTCCATTACTTGGAAGAGTATGTTGAAAGTGCAAGGACCAATTTGAACTGGTATTTCAATCTCCCCTATGACTTCTCTCCTCGTGCCATCAAATGCCCTTACTATTATCGCACTTGATTTCATGTGTGACCCATCAAAAGGTAATTTAGAGAGTGTCGACTTTGGCATCACATTCAAGGAAGAGCCATTATATGGAAATAGGTTTGCCCCAATGATTTAATATGTTAAGTTTTGATGATGACAAATACAAAACAAAAAGAATGATGCTTATGCTTTATACTTGTGCTTTATAGATAACAAATGCATCACAAAAGAATATTGATCATGTTACATAAATGTGTTTAATGAGAAATATTATATCATGCATGATTATGTACTTTATCTAATTATATTTCACTTAATAATCATGCAATAAGATATATGTAACATTCATCATATAATATATCCAATAATATGTTATATGAGTTATAAATGAATTAATATTGGATATGTCTATGAAAGTCTTGTATGCATGTTAGACTAACTAGAGTTATACATTTATGAATCATGCATACGAAGATATTGAGCTATGAATTTGGACTAACTATGTTTGGTTAAGTGAACAATATTTTGTAGGATAGTTCAAGTACCAAGAGTGAGCATTGCAACAAGAAAGCAAAAGATCACAACTATGCTCAACTCAAGGAGAATGAAAATGAAAAGATGTTCCAAGCATTTGCAAGTTTTGAAGAGAAGATTTTCTTTGGAAGCTTGGATTACATCAAGAAGTGATGGTGGTAAAAGATCTAGTCCAACATCTTCAAGCTTAGCTTATAGGACTTAGATCTTGTGTAAAGGTAAAAAGGAATCACACTAAGCTCAAAAAAGTTTTTAAACATATTTATAAGTGTTTCTAAAATGTTTATATGCCCAACAAACTATTTTGGAAAGCTAGTTATGGTAATATTTCAAATCTATAAAAAATAGTCAAGTTTGTGTTTTGCAAAATTGACATATAGTTACTCTTTTGATCATAACTTTTAAAATAATTTGAGTTTTACTTTGAAATGTATCTCATTTGAAAATAGACTCAAAGATCTTTCCAATGACTGGTCATTTGCTTTAAACGGATAAGAAACGAAAAAGTTATGACCAATTAAAGTTTGAGTTTTGAAAATCTGACCTTTGGTTACTATTTTGATCATATCTTTCAAAATACTTTGAGTTTTGTTCTGAAACTTCTTTCATATGAAAGTAGACTCAAAGAGCTTTCCAATGAATGGTCATTTGCTTTAATTAGATAAGAAATGAAGAAGTTATGACCTTTTAAAGTCGGTTTTGAAAACCAGAAATGGTGTAATCGATTACACAAGTCATGTAATCGATTACAACGTTGAACAGAAAGCCGTGTGATCGATTACACAGTATGTAATCGATTACAAAGTGCTTGAGAAAGCTTGTAATCGATTACATGAAGCTTGTAATCGATTACAAAGTGCCCAGGAACGTTTCTAACGGCTATAAACGGCTAGTTTTCATAGAAAATCATTTCTAAACACCTCCAACGGCTCTAAAACTCATTGGGCTATAAATAAAAGTGTTTGGGCATCAAAAACAAGTTGGAGAACATTCTGAAAATTATCCTTGAACATTGAAAACAAAATTCATCATCTTTTTCTCCAAATCTTTGTTTTGAGCTAAGTGTGTAAATCCTTTATACCCATTGAGCTTCAACTTGTATTATCCACTCTTGAGAGAGTTTTCTATCATCCATACTTTGTTCTTCAAGTTGTATATCTACTCTTCAAGAGAGTTTATATTCTTTCTATTCACCTTGAAATCATTGTAAGAGGGTGAGGTATCCCTCAAAAGAGAAAAGGGTGAGGTATCCCTTGTAGTGAGACTCAAACACAAAGGGTGAGGTATCCCAAAAGTGTTGTGAGTGCTCTTGATTGTAAAGGTCATCAAGCACCTGTGAAGCTTGAAGAATTGGAGGCTCTAGCACAAGGGTGAGGTATCCCAAGGTGTGAGGAGTGCTCTTGTATGTACAAAGGTTTTTCTAGCACCCGTAAAGTCTAGGAGATAGTGAAGAAAATCTCAAGTTAAGCTTGAGGATTTGGATGTAGGCCATGTTGGTTGGTGGCTGAACCAGGATAAATTCTTGAGTTTGATTCTTTCTTTCCTACACTCTTTAAATTCAGTATTTGGTAGAATATATTTATTTATTGCATATGTTGATGTTTTGATTGTTATAACTTGATATCTAGCTTATTCACTTAGTTCATCATATATCCCAAGTTGTATTTGAGTAATCCTCAATAGTTGTACATTTATTAGACTTATTCCGCTGCATTTATTAATTGAGTTATTCAAAATGCATAATTTGTCAAAGTTGCATTAAAACTAGTCATCACCCAATTCACCCCCCTCTTGGGTAATGGTTGCCATGGCTAACAAGTGGTGTCAGAGCTTCGTGTTCTGGTAAAAGCTTAACAGCTTGGAGTTAAAGATATTTGTTTGTTTGGTAACCATTAAAAGCTTTTCAAAATGGATGGTTTTGAAATTGATAAACCACCATTCTTTGATGGTGTGAATTTCGTTTATTGGAAAGTTAGAATGGAAATTTATATGCAATCTATTGATATTGATTTGTGGGATATTATGCTTGATGGATTTACTTGCAAATCAAAACAAACTTGGAATGACTATGATAAGAAATGCTTTTCATTGAATATTAGAGCAATGCAAATATTGAGAAGTAGTTTAAATGATGATGCTTATGCTAAAATTAAGGGTTGCTCTAGTGCTAAAGATATATGGGATACTCTTGATTCCATCTATCTTGCTAATAATAATTTTGTGCATAAAGTTGTATATAGAGAGCAAGAAGAGGAAAAGTCATTGAAGGAATATTGTTGTGCAAAATATTCTCAAAATGATGCTCAATTTGAAGAGGTGGCAAAGCAAGACAATAATGAGGAAGATGATGATTTCCTTAAAGAGCCAAGTATGCTAAGAATGGAGACTACTTCATATATGGCTGAAAAGGACTTTGAGGTAAATAATGCTAAACCATATTATAGTCCTTTTTATGATAAGCTACAATGTGCATATGATGAATTATATGATGGTTTGTTGAATTTAGAAAATAAAAATTTATCTTGTTTGGAAAACATTTCCTCCATTGAAAATGAAATTGAGATTTTGAAAAATGAATATGCTTTTCTTGATGAGGAAATGCTTTTGAAATGTGAAACCTCAACTTGTGAAAAATGCATTGATTTAAAAAATCAAGTTGAGGACTTATCTTTTGAATTTGTCAAAGCTAATGATTCTAATTGCTTACAATCCATGATTATTAATAAGAATGAAATTGATATTATTTCACATGGAAATTCAAGCAAGGCTTATGGCAAAAATAGTTTAGAATGTAATAACAACCAAAGGCTCAAGTTTTTCAAAAATGATCTTCAAAGGACCAAGCCATCATTGAATTCACTTGTTTGTAACTTTTGTGGTCATCTAGGACATATTTCTCATTTATGCAATTATAGAAGAAATTCTTATATGAGAAATAATATGAAATGGGTTCCTAAAGATCTTAAATGCTCTAGTACTAATATTCAAGGACCCAAGATGAAGTGGGTACCAAAAAGTCCTCCTAGTGTTTCAATTATGCAGAAAACTTCTCAAAAGGATGGACAAATTGGTCAAGTAAAGAAGGAATCATCAAGGGGAATGCTTCTAAAGCCCATTGAAAGAAGTTTTGATCAAAGAAGGAAGATGGCTTCAACCAAAGCTTCTCAAGCACAAAATATGGAACTTGCAAAGTTTAAAACACCAAAAGAGAAGCAATGGGTAAGGAAAAGAGTTTCCTTGATTAGCAAGGCCAAGGTATCAAATGTTTCTACCTCTTATGCACATTCACTTGTAAAGTCAATGAATTTGAGGTATATTCCTTATAGGCCTTAGGTAAAGGATAGAACCATGTGTGCTTAGTAAAATTTGAATATTATATATAGCACATGATTATATTATTGTTACACCCTTTACTCACTACCTTGCATATCTCGTGATAATATGCTAGATAAGTTCACTTCTTGTTTGAAGAAGCACATTTGATAAAAATATCTTAGAACTTGGCATATTGGATAAATCATAACTCTTACTGCATAAAGTTACAATTCTCTACATAATTTATAGTTTTTGCATAAACATGAGTTTTGGATCAAGAACTGGTCAGTTTTTAAGCTTATATGATGTTTGGAATTGTTTTGGAAAGTTTTGGAATTAATTTGAAAGCTTTGAGTTCGGACCATTACTTGTTTGAAGTGCAAAAAGCTGAATTGAGCAAGCTTGTAATTGATTACAAGACCTCTGTGCATGTCGATTACATGAGGCTCGCCAAGCGTTCCCAAGCAAAGTCGAGAGCGTGTAATCGATTACACATACTATGTAATCGATTACAACGTCTCTGAACTCGTGTAATCGATTACACCAAACATGTAATCGATTACATGGATTCCAGGAGGTATTGTAATTGATTACACACATATTGTAATCGATTACACAGGCTTTAAAAATGGTTTTCAATGCTAAAATGATCATTTTCACTTAAGATTGTCTATATATCATGAAAGCATGCATATTTTTGGCTATGTGCTTAATGATAATTGATTGTTTACATTTGTTGTGCTCAAATTACATACTATGCAAAATTTAATATTTATGAGAGCATAATGGATTAATGATCAATGACTAACCCCTATGGATCCAAAATTAGTGGATACCAAAGAAAATGCTTTGAATTATATTATAGGGTGACTATTAGCTCAAGCATGCAAGTGAAGTGAAAATATGCTACTTGAGTTTCGAAAACTTGAAATGGTCAAAGTTTTCTAAGAATCATGAAGACTTGAAACTTGGAAGTTGGAGTCACCTACAAAAACTCAAAGAGTACACTTTTGGTGATATCAATCTCTTATCCTTACTTATACTTTAAATTGTATATCATGTGATAGTTGGATAAGTAAAGATTTGTTTTTATGCCTTATCATGCCTTAAGTTGAGCTTTTCTAGCACTATATTTTAAAAATATTTTTATATATGCTAACATGTTAGATATGCACACATTTTACTTGGAATGACATGTTATGACAATATCTTTGTTCTTGAGCTTGTGACCAATTCTCTTCGCTCAAATATGTAAATTCACTTGCTCATTAGTAGTTCTAATCCTTTCTCTTTGATGCTTAATTGTCTTATATATTTATTTGGAGATTGGAAAGTAAAATGTCATATGTCTTTTGTAACACCCCAAATTTTTAGACTATGTTGCAAAGAGAAATTTACGAATTACACTACTTTGTGTTTTTCTCATGCATTATAAAAATAATTTGATTATTTCGATACTATTTGTGATTATTTTGTGTGATTTGCTCTGGTCAAGAAAATAATAATTTTCGGTAGGAGAAATTCTTGTCGATTATTTAGAGACGGAGATCTTACTTAACCCGAATCTGAGTAACACGAAAAAGAATCTATTAATTTTAGAATTTATCGTAAAATAATTCTATTTTACTTGATAAATATATGTTGCTTGATGCATAAATTGTTATTATTATGAATTATTTTGACCCTAGATAGTTTAATTTGCCATTATACTTGTGAACACCCAATTTTGACCGAACTAAAAAAAGAAAAGAAGTAAATAAAAAATAAAAAAATAAAAATAAAAAAATAAAAAAAATAAATATAAAATAAAAAAATAAAAAATAGTCACACAAAGACCACACTCATGTTCCCACTAACACACACTCACTCCATTTTTTTCTCTTTTCTTTTTCTACTTTGCTCTCCCACTCACTCACGTAACACACACTCGCTCCCTCACTAATTGCACCTACTCCTCACTAATTCACCCACTCCATTATACAAAGACACACCCACTCCATTATCACCGGGTCGCTAGCAACTAATAAGAGAGACTCATTTTATCCGGGAAAGAGCCAACCCGAGGATTTGGATTCACGTCTGGAGACACTTATCCTCACTATCAAAAACCACCTCTTCATCCTTGAACAAAAAGGACCATCTTCATCTCCATCAACATCCAAACAACCACTCAAAAATCGTGACTGCCCTTGTTCACCACCATAACCAAAACCTTTCCACCCACCATCTACCATCTTGATCATCCTCTAACCATCCCTCACTCCATTTCAACCAAAACACCACCATAACCGTGACTCCCCTCTCACCATGCCATGACCGTGACCTTTCCCTCATAATCATCTTCCAAACACATATTCATCATCTCTTCCCATCAACCACCAAAAACCCCTATACCGTGAAAATCACCATCAACCACCTATCTTCATCTCCTTCACCCACAACGCAACACACAACCACCTCCAAACCATAATCCACCATACAATCATCACCATAACCCCCTCTGTTTGCACCTTCACCGCCATCTCCTTCAAGCCATTAACCACTTGTCCTTGCACCCGTACCGACCGTCGAATCCATCCTCTCATCCGACCGTCGGACCGCACGTAAAGCCATCAGTCTTTCAACCGACCGTTGAACCCCAGATCCTCCAAACTTCACCTCATTCTCATCACCTTCTGCCACCATAAGACCACATCACAACCGACCGTCGGGCCGTAATCCTTTAAACCAAATCCATCCCCTCACTCGACCAACTTCACAAAGCCCACCTTCACCTCTAACTCGACCGTCGAACCACCCCAGTTACTAGCCCACCTTCACCTCTAACTCGATCATCGAACCATACCATTGTGACCCTCGACCAACTTCACAAAGCCCACATTCACCTCTAACCACCACTCCATCCCACAAACCGGACCATCTACCTCTTAAATCTCCAAACCACATTTCAAACACCATCACATACATCGACCGTCGAAATCCAAAGAGCCACATCCTTCCCTTTCCGACCGTCGAGCTCAAGCACAAAATCCATCACATCCGACCGTCGGACCCCAAAAGTAAGACCACCTACATTCTCCACCCGACCGTCGAACCGTGAGTTCCACTCCTCTCACCGACAAGCCATCCAAACCTCCATCACCATCAACCAAACTCCATCCCCTCACTCGACCGTCGAATCCATCCCTTCACTCGACCGTCGAACCACACCCGCCTACTACCCCTCACCGATAACCCATCCAAACTCCATCACCATCCACCAACCTCCAACTCGATCGTCGAACCCTAAATCTTTCCCCTCAACGACCGACCCAAGATCCTTTCCAACCGACCGTCGAACTCCAAATCCTTCCCAACCGACCGTCGGATCAGATACCAAATCCTTCAACCAACCGACTGTCGGGCTGCCAATACCAGATCCCTCTCCTACGAGTCACCTCTTGCATTACCGAGTGTTTATTGAGCGAGTCTTGTGCTCGACCGTCGGATCTCAGAAAGTAGCTCCCGACCGTCGGACTTCAGAAAGCAATTCGACCGTCGAACCGAAGAAGCCACCACCTCCCCTCGCTAATTTGACCGTAACGAAGTCCTTACTTGTTGTATCTCTCGCTTTGGTTTATCTGTTTCTTGGTTTTCTTTTTACATTTCCTTGTTCTTTTTTTATTGCATTTATTATCAGTTTGTTGGGCTAGAATTTGGGAGTTAAAAATGATAAATAAAAAATAATTAAATATTTTTAAAAAAGGAATAAAAATGGGTTACCTGAGTTGCGACAGCTTGCTAACCCTTATATTTTGTAAATATCTGAATTGCGACAGCTTGATGATTCAATGGGTGACGTCTCTAGCGTGACGCGAGCTTCACCTATTCAATTCTTAATTTGAATAACTGAGTCGCGACGGCTTGTTAATTCAAATTTTCAAATTTTTTATAAAATCAACCAACCCACATTATTTTATAAAGAATTACGTAACTTTGAGTTCCCCATTGCACCAGGGGATACGTAGGAGCAGAATTTCATTTCTGTCAAGCCAAAATTAAATTTTCATAATTTTGTGGTTTCGCTTTGTAAATAGTTACAATGTTTTTGTAAAAAGGGGTAAAATAAATATTCCAAGGATTGTTAATGATTTGCACAATTAACTCAAGGTACCGTCTTAGGGCCGAAGTGCGTTAGGTGCAGTGGGATTAAGTTTCCACCCTTCCCTAAGCATAACCGACTCCCGAATCCAATCTGGTTCCAAAGACCATTTCCGAATAAGAGGTTTTTCCAATTTTTCCTAAGTTAAAAATAAAATTGGTGGCGACTCCATTTTTCATAGTCATATTCTAAAATCCTATCGAGTTGTTATTTTTCGCCGCGGTCACCGGTCGCGACAATACTCAACCGACCAAAATTCTGGAATTCTAATTCGACCAAAATTCTGGAAATCCCAATCCGACAGAAGTTCCTCAACATTTTCCCAAATGGTTTTCATTTCAAAACCTGTTTCGACAAACCGAATTAAACAATTTCTTTTGAGAATAGATTCTTGTCGATCGACTTCATTTCAAGCCTATTCCGACAAACAAAGCTCGGCGCTTTATGAATATACTCCTATCGATAGACTCGGTCTTTCTCAAGCCTTACGAGGATCCAAAAGATCAATCTCACGTAACTCATTCGACAATCCAAGATTTTTGAAGGTCTTGACATCGATGCAATTTGGACAAGATCCAAACACTTGAAGAAATTTTTCTAACATTTTGATTCCGTCGGATTTAATTACTTGAATGCAAGCATAAGTTAAATGGTGAGTTGAATCCGACACCTTCAGAGCATTTTCCCGACAACATCAATCGGTAGTTCGACAAAACCCAAAATACCTCAAGACTGGATGAAATTGATTCTCAATTCTTAAATCAGAAATCAAAGATTTTGGTTATTATGGTACTCTTCCGACAAAGACCATCTATTCCGACCAAGACCATCTTTCCGACAGAAGACCATCTATTCAAAACATGGGAGAAGTCCTCAGGTTCGACAAAGCGATGAACATTCTGTTAGCAAAGAATCAGTCAAGAACAATATGGTTCTCCTTTTTCCTAAATCTTGTTGGACGATTTCACAAGTCAAAATGAAGATGTTTATATTCGTCGAAATATGATCTTTTAAGACAATGTCATATCCATCGAATTTGGACTTCTATCCAAATACGTCGAATTTAATCTTCTTACTATTTGGTACCAAGTTAAAATTTGTCGAGTGAGGATGCTAGTATCAGTTAAGTGAAAATGTCAATATTCGTCGAGTGAGGATGCTTTCATATGCATTGAGTTAGAATGTCAATTTTCGTCGAGTGGGGATACCAATGTCCGTCGAATTTGAATGATAATGTTCGTCGAGTTATGGTGCTAACGACCGTCGAGTAAGAATTCTCGATTTCGAGAAAAACTTCTCTAATGTCAAAATCCGTCGAATTTGATCTTCGACCATATAATATTTCGTCGATTCGACAATTGGAAGATTTTTCCAACATCAACATCTGTCCGACGAATTAGGATATTTGTTGATCTTTTCAAGTTCATCCGACAGCCTTTCATTTTCGTTTGACAGAATCACCATTCGACAGAGTTCTCATCCGACAACACTTGATTTTAACCATTCTTGGGGAAATGATGTTCTCCCATCTTACCGAATTTTGTTATGTCGTTTTTCGTCGAAAATTTCCTTGGAAACTCACGTTCATGTAGCAATTTGGAGGGTGTTACATCTTTTGTTTGAAATTGCTTGATATGTTCATACTTTAAAAACAAGAAGTAAATGATTCATTTTGTGTCTTGAACTTGTATTTGAACTTCAATGTTTTTTTTTATTGAAGTATATCTTGAAATGAGTTATAAATATTCAAAAATTATAGTTCCATGGTTTTTCAATTCCTTCACTACAATAAGAGATTTCTTGTTGTTGATTGGCATGTGTACATTCTAAAATGCTTTTGAAAATGTAATGTGTTATTATAAAATTCTTTTTGAAAGGGGGAGAAGTTTTTTTTTTAAATGATTTTGTTTGAGGGATTAAGAATATGTATCTATGCCTTGCTTTTCTTTATAGTAATGTGCTTATATGATCTTGGTATGCATATTTCCCTTTATCTATCTTGTGCTTCAATAAGGGGGAACTTATCTTACATATCATTCTTCCATATCCTTGTTGACTAAGAACATATGCATAATTATGTTAAACCATTATATTTGATATTTTGATAACATGCATATTGTGAGGGGGAGCCTAGCTATTAGATTATTGCTTATATCTCTTGGCTTACATCCTTACTTGACATGAAGTGTTTTATTGTTAATACTATCAACATGTCAACAAAGATCATCGTTCATTCTCTTTTCCTATATCAATGAAAGAAGGTAAACATTCTTAAACTTCATATCTTTTGATTATTTCATTGAGAAATGCTTGATATGTGACAAGTTGTATGATCTTTTATTTGAAAACCTTAATTCCATGATCTTACATGAATATTTTGTATCCCCTATCAAGTGATATCAAGTGGTACTTATTTATGATGTGGTATGCAAGATATTATATGTTAGACATAATTTCTTAAGCTTATTGCTATCATATGCTAAATGTTGAAGTTCCAAAATATGACAAGTATTGCATGAATAATCTTTTATATCTTGAAAGCATACTTATTTCATCTCTCCTTTCTTGAATTAGGTATATAATTAAATAAGGAGAGATAGTGATGAGTTGAATAACTTGAAGAAGTTTATGGTTTTGATGATCCTACCCTTTTTGACAGCATGAGTTTTATCTATAAGGGGAGAGAAAATTATTATCTTTCCTTCCTAAGCCTTTTTGTTGATGTCAAATAGGGGGAGAAAAAATTGGAAAGAAAAATATGTTCTTGTGCTTAATTATTTGATATGCTTACATGAATATCTATTCTTCTATATCGCTCAACATATTTTTCTTTAGTGATTTGTCATCATCAAAAAGGGAGAGATTGTGGAAATAGGTTTGCCCCAATGATTTAATATGTTAAGTTTTGATGATGACAAATACAAAACAAAAAGAATGATGCTTATGCTTTATACTTGTGCTTTATAGATAACAAATGCATCACAAAAGAATATTGATCATGTTACATAAATGTGTTTAATGAGAAATATTATATCATGCATGATTATGTACTTTATCTAATTATATTTCACTTAATAATCATGCAATAAGATATATGTAACATTCATCATATAATATATTCAATAATATGTTATATGAGTTATAAATGAATTAATATTGGATATGCCTATGAAAGTCTTGTATGCATGTTAGACTAACTAGAGTTATACATTTATGAATCATGCATACGAAGATATTGAGCTATGAATTTGGACTAACTATGTTTGGTTAAGTGAACAATATTTTGTAGGATAGTTCAAGTACCAAGAGTGAGCATTGCAACAAGAAAGCAAAAGATCACAACTATGCTCAACTCAAGGAGAATGAAAATGAAAAGATGTTCCAAGCATTTGCAAGTTTTGAATAGAAGATTTTCTTTGGAAGCTTGGATTACATCAAGAAGTGATGGTGGTAAAAGATCTAGTCCAACATCTTCAAGCTTAGCTTATAGGACTTAGATCTTGTGTAAAGGTAAAAAGGAATCACACTAAGCTCAAAAAAGTTTTTAAACATATTTATAAGTGTTTCTAAAATGTTTATATGCCCAACAAACTATTTTGGAAAGCTAGTTATGGTAATATTTCAAATCTATAAAAAATAGCCAAGTTTGTATTTTGCAAAACTGACATATAATTACTCTTTTGATCATAACTTTTAAAATACTTTGAGTTTTACTTTAAAACATATCTCATTTGAAAATAGACTCAAAGATCTTTCCAATGACTGGTCATTTGCTTTAAACGGATAAGAAACGAAAAAGTTATGACCAATTAAAGTTTGAGTTTTGAAAATCTGACCTTTAGTTACTATTTTGATCATATCTTTCAAAATACTTTGAGTTTTGTTCTGAAACTTCTTTCATATGAAAGTAGACTCAAAGAGCTTTCCAATGAATGGTCATTTGCTTTAATTGGATAAGAAATGAAGAAGTTATGACCTTTTAAAGTCGGTTTTGAAAACCAGAAATGGTGTAATCGATTACACAAGTCATGTAATCGATTACAACGCTTGAACCGCCGTGTAATCGATTACACAGAGTATGTAATCGATTACAAAGTGCCCAGAAAGCTTGTAATCGATTACATGAAGCTTGTAATCGATTACAAAGTGCCCAGGAACGTTTCTAACGGCTATAAACTGCTAGTTTTCATAGAAAATCATTTCTAAACACCTCCAACGGCTCTAAAACTCATTGGGCTATAAATAAAAGTGTTTGGGCATCAAAAACAAGTTGGAGAACATTCTGAAAATTATCCTTGAACATTGAAAACAAAATTCATCATCTTTTTCTCCAAATCTTTGTTTTGAGCTAAGTGTGTAAATCCTTTATACCAATTGAGCTTCAACTTGTATTATCCACTCTTGAGAGAGTTTTCTATCATCCATACTTTGTTCTTCAAGTTGTATATCTACTCTTCAAGAGAGTTTATATTCTTTCTATTCACCTTGAAATCATTGTAAGAGGGTGAGGTATCCCTCAAAAGAAAAAGGGTGAGGTATCCTTGTAGTGAGACTCAAACACAAAGGGTGAGGTATCCCAAAGGTGTTGTGAGTGCTCTTGATTGTAAAGGTCATCAAGCACCTGTGAAGCTTGAAGAATTGGAGGCTCTAGCACAAGGGTGAGGTATCCCAAGGTGTGAGGAGTGCTCTTGTATGTATAAAGGTTTTCTAGCACCAGTAAAGTCTAGGAGATAGTGAAGAAAATCTCAAGTTAAGCTTGAGGAATGGATGTAGGCCACAAGTGGTTGGTGGGCCGAACCAGGATAAATTCTTGAGTTTGATTCTCTCTTTCCTACACTCTTTAAATTCAGGTATTTGGTAGAATATATTTATTTATTGCATATGTTGATGTTTTGATTGTTACAACTTGATATCTAGCTTATTCACTTAGTTCATCATATATCCCAAGTTGTATTTGAGTAATCCTCAATAGTCGTACATTTATTAGACTTATTCCGCTGCATTTATTAATTGAGTTATTCAAAATGCATAATTTGTCAAAGTTGCATTAAAACTAGTCATCACCCAATTCACCCCCCCTCTTGGGTAATGGTTGCCATGGCTAACACATTATCCATCAGTACTCTTGCCATGATATAGTATTGACATTTTACTGAAATATGAAGTGCTTTATTATGTCCCCTTCCCTCATTGGGTATTTCATCATCGGTGAAAGTGATGTAATTATCTGCTGTGATGTTGCTGATAACGCCATTCAACTTGTCAACCGTTATGTCATGAGAAACATGGGCTTGATTAAGCACTTTCATCAACCTTCTGTGTGGCTCAGAGTTCATTAATAAAGATAAGAGTGATATTCTTGCGAGTGCGGTTCAGTTGATCCACCACCTTGTATTCACTTTACTTTATGAATTTTAAGAACTCACAAGCTTCTTCCTCGGTCACTTCTTTCTTATAGACCTCTTGCTGTGCTGCTTTTGGTTCCTCCTTTTCTTTCAAAGGTTTTTCAGTAGAAGTTTCCCCCATCTTGCCTTTCCCTTTCCGAATTCTTTCCACTTCCTCCACTTGGTCTTTACGCAGATCCTCAGGTGTATAAATACGACCACTCCGAGTCATTCCACCGATCCCAGATATGCTAGAGATAGCCGATGGGATTTTCATTTGATTATCCTGGAAATCATTTAAAATGACTTGCACATCATATTTCCATGGCACGACTCTAGTGTCCTTATAGGGAAAAGGAATCGGCACTTGAATAGTGATAGGATTCCGACCAAAAGAGACTTGCGGAGACACCTCTTTACTATAATGAATTGTCAATGGCCTTGGTATGCCTGGAGCTTGCCCTATGATTGGTTGCGTTGCATAGGTATTGGCAGCCTCTTGAACTGGTGGAGGTGTAACTTCCTTGACCATATAGACGTCACCATTATCGTCTGATTGCTTATTTGCACTAGGTGATTTGTCCATTAAACTTTGGAGGATCTGCTTGAATTCATCACATTCCTCAATAGAATGCACAACTTCCCCATGGATCTTGCACACGCTTCATCTTCATTGACCTTTTTATCCCACTTGGTTTTGTATCAACCCATATTTGCAAAACTCTTGAAAAATTACTCTACGTGGGAGTTTTTACCTCAGCTACGACTTATGAGGCATCGTCCAGAAAGACTTCTCTATGGCATTAACTATTGGACCTCCATGATCAGGCAAGGGATTGCGGCCTACATTAGGAGTTTTTTCCTTAAAGTTTAACCATTTGGCATTAATCAAGTCTTGCACTTTGAACTTCAAGGCTCTGCAATTTTCTGTTGAGTGACCTACAGCCCCAGCATGGTACTCACATTTAGCATTCTGGTCAAACCCTCTTGGGTAGGGGGTTCCAATGGCTTCATTGGGCAAGGAACCAATAAGGAGTTTCGGAAGAGTTGTGGTAGCAATTCAGTATAAGTCATGGGAATTGGGTCAAATTGGACAAATTTCTTTTCTTGGTTAGCTGGAGGCCTTCTTTGGTTGGTATTTGAGTTTTGGGCCTATGGTTGGATTGGTTGGTATGGCATGGTAGGGAGTGTTTGATTTGGGATAGGAGACGGTGCACGATAAGGGATCATTGGGTGATAAGGTTGAGGGTATGGAGCTTGAGAAGCATTAGCAATGTATGGATAGTAAGGCATGTAGGGAGGTTGGAAGGATGGTTGAGGGTTAACAGGTGTCTGGCAATGTCTCCCTTAGGCAAAACTCCTTTGATCGAAAGTCACACATGGGCTTCTCCTTCTCTTTCTTCCTGTTGGGGCTTCTTGGCACTAAATGTCCCCATTGAGCTTTCAGCAATCTTTCCACTTCTCATTTCTCCTTCAATTCTTTCCCCAATGATGACCATGTCTGAGAAATTCGACGACACACTCCCTATCATTTTGTCATAGAAGGGTGATTGGAGGGTGTCAATGAATGTCGCCACCATTTCTCTTTACACAATGGGGTTCAACCTGAGCAGCTATCTCTCTCCATCGCTGAGCATATTCTTTAAAGGTTTCAGCTTCTTTCTTAGTCATATTTTGCAACTGTAACCTATCTGGTGTCATATCGATGTTGTACTTATATTGCTTCAAGAAAGCATCAGCCAAGTCCTTGAAACATCGTATATGAGCACGTTCCAGGTGTGTATACCAATTAAAAGCTGCCCCAGCTAAGCTATCCTGGAAGAAATGAATTAACAGGTTATCATCATGAGCATGGGATGCCATCTTGCGGATGTACATGGTCAGATGATTCTTTGGGCAAGTGGTTCCCTTATATTTTTCAAAATCTGGGACCTTAAACTTTGGAGGAATTACCACATTCGGGACAAGACAGAGCTCTGCGACCTCCAGAAGACTATAGCTACTTGCTCCTTCTATAGCTCGCAATCTTTCTTCCAGAACTTCTAATTTTCCCTTGGATTGAATACCTTCAGTTGAAGGGTTCAGCAGAGAAGTTCCAGCGACTTTATGGGGAAAAAAATGTGGCATGTAGAAAGGAGGTTGGGCCTGAGTCGAGCCTTGTGGCCCTGAAGTAGGTATTGCTAATGATGAGCCGCTCTCAAGAGGGTTAGTAATTTGGGATGGCATAAAACCAGGAGAAATGCCATAAGGTGGAATAGAAACCGGGTACTGAGGAATCTCACTGGTATTTGGTTGAGATCCTTGGAGAGGGTTTGAACTCATTGGGACTGTCGGTGCACTGCCCTCAGGAATATTGGTGGATAATGGTGGAACATAACCAGGTGGAAGGCCATATGGTAGGAATGAAGATGCCTGTGTTTTAGGATTATTTGAGTAGATGGTGAGTGGCATCATGGTCCCTTGAGAGGTGACACTAGGATATTACCAAGGAACTGCGTAAAGCCAGCGGGTGGCAGTGTGGCGAAGGATCATCATTTGCCTTTGAAGGAGTCCCCTCTGTGTTCTTCGTTTTTTCCAGAATTTCCAAAATCTTAGCCATTTATTCCTTTAGCTGACTTACTTCACTTCTCAACTCCTCTTGTGACTGACCCAGTTCATCCATGACTCTTGATTGAGAGTGAGTCCTATATGGGTGTCGTAGAGACAATTTTCCTTTCTGTATTCATTTTTTTTTATTAGAAAATATGAAAAAGGAAAAGAAAATGCAAACAAAAATAAAACTATGCATGTAGAGACGTGATCCAAAGCAGCAAGTGATATCGATAAACCTCATTTATTCAAAAGGAAAAAGCTCTATGGTCATAGAGAGTTTTACACATGTTGATTCTTGCTACTCCTCAAGTCAAATGGAGGAGTTAGCTTTACAAAACAAGATGGAAAGAATCATTACATCAGCATTCCTAGAACAAGAAACTAATTTCAATTAAATTTTCCTAGGAAGTCAAGGTCCTTTCTAACACGAGTCAGAATATCTTGGTTTTCTCCTGGTGCTAGCTTGGCTTCCACTTTGATGATTTCTCTTGCCCTCTTTCTTGAATGGTTGGAGATTTCCCTCATATTATCAAGAACCATTTCGGCTTTCTGCTCCATTTCTTGGCTTGCATTACGATAGAAATTCTTTTCATTAGTTAAGAAAAGAACATCATCCTCTAACCGATTCTTCTTACTTTCCAAGAAAGTAGACCATTCAACATGCTTTTCTAAATATTGATTCAAGATTTTAACTTCATTCTTGAATTCTTGAAGTTGACCATCCTTCCCCTGAATGATTATTTCAAGGGCTTGACATGTGTTCCTTAACCTCTCTATTTCAATATCTTTAGAGGCCATTTGTTCTTGACTTTGGATTTTTCTTCTTGCAGTGCTAAGTTGTTCTTCCAATGACCTTCTCTCAGTAGTCCACTGCCGATAAATGATTTCGTACCGCCCTCCTTCGTCATAGTAGTCATTGGGTTCATTAAATTGGTGCATTGGTAACTCTGGACCTTGTACCTTAGGAGCAAGAAACCCCTTCCTCCTATTAGCCTGCCAGATTAAGTATTCCGGTGTCGTTTCAGACAATGGGAGACCGGGCTTCACACTTCTTGTGTCCTTCCAATCTTCAATGACTTCTTTTATTTTATGATTGGCTCCTTCATCGTCATACGAGAATTCAAATTTGGACAGTCCATGAGTCATTGGAATGAATTGCAGAGATGCCATTTGTCTTCGGACCATAGCTGGAGCATAGCCCACTACTCCCCATGGACCAATAAGTGGAACCCAAGGTTTGCTTCCACATCTATATATGGTATAAGTGTGAGGAAACCACTTGGCCCTCCAGACCACTTCTTCTATTTCCATGAAAAAACTGATCCATTGCCTCATCGTCGGAGTTCGGGGAGGCCAATTGTCACGACCATATAGAGAGAGCGGGTGCTTAGGTATGACATACTGTTTCAGATCAATTTCTGGATGGTTAAAACACTTCAACGTTGGCATATGACTAAGCATCCATACTGCAAGTAATGGTGCACATCTCCAAAACCTTCCTTTTTGATGGACTCGACAGTAATTCAGAGATCGAATTGTCTCGGCTAAAATTGGTGGGGCTGGGTGTACCCCATGCTCAATCTGCTCGAACAAATTGATCACATGTCCATCTATTTGATTTTTCCATCTTGGGAAAATTACTAACTGTGGAAATAGGTTTGCCCCAATGATTTAATATGTTAAGTTTTGATGATGACAAATACAAGACAAAAAGAATGATGCTTATGCTTTATAGTTGTGCTTAATAAATGACAAATGCATCACAAAAGAATGTTGACCATGTTACATAAATGTGTTTAATGAGATATATGTAACATTCATCATATAATATATCCAATAATATTTTATATGAGTTATAAATGAATTAATATTGGATATGTCTATGAAAGTCTTATATGCATGCTAGACTAACTAGAGTTATACATTTATGAATCATGCATATGAAGATATTGAATTCTGAATTTGGACTAACTATGTTTGATTAAGTGAACAATACTTTGTAGGATAGTCCAAGTACTAAGAGTGAGCATTGCAACAAGAAAGCAAAAGATCACAACTATGCTCAACTCAAGAAGGATGAAAATAATAAAGATGTTCCAAGCTTGTGCAAGACATGAAGAGAAGAAAACATCAAAAGCTTGGATTACATCAAGAATTGATGGAAGTGCAAAGATCAAGTCCCAAGACTCTTCAAGCTTAGCCTATAGGACTTAGATCTTGTGTAAAGGTAAAAAGGAATCACACTAAGCTCAAACAAGTTTTAAACATATTTATAAGTGTTTCTAAAATGTTTAAATGCCCAACAAACTATTTTTGGAAAGCTAGTCTTGGTGGTATTTCAAATCTATGAAAAATAGTCAAGTTTGTGTTTTGCAAAACTGATATATACTTACTCTTTTGATCATAACTTTTAAAATACTTTGAGTTTTACTTTGAATTATCTCATTTGAAAATAGACTCAAAGATCTTTCCAATGACTGGTCATTTGCTTTAAATGGATAAGAAACGAAAAAGTTATGACCAATTAAAGTTTGAGTTTTGAAAATATGACCTTTGGTTATTGTTTTGATCATATCTTTCAAAATACTTTGAGTTTTGTTCTGAAACTTCTTTCATATGAAAATAGACTCAAAGAGCTTTCCAATGAGTGGTCATTTGCTTTAATTGGATAAGAAATGAAGAAGTTATGACCTTTTAAAGTCGGTTTTGAAAACCAGAAATGGTGTAATCGATTACACAAGTCATGTAATCGATTACAACGATGACAGAAGCCGTGTAATCGATTACACAGAGTATGTAATCGATTACAAAGTGCCCAGAAAGCTTGTAATCGATTACATGAAGCTTGTAATCGATTACAAAGTGCCCAGAAAGCTTGTAATCGATTACATGAAGCTTGTAATCGATTACAAAGTGCCCAGAACGTTTCTAACGGCTATAAACGGCTAGTTTTCATGAGAAAATCATTTCTAAACACCTCCAACGGCTCTAAAACTCATTGGGCTATAAATAAAAGTGTTTGGGCATCAAAAACAAGTTGGAGAACATTCTGAAAATTATCCTTGAACATTGAAAACGAAATTCATCATCTTTTTCTCCAAATTCTTTGTTTTGAGCTAAGTGTGTAAATCCTTTATACCCATTGAGCTTCAACTTGTATTATCTACTCTTGAGAGAGTTTTCTATCATCTACTTTGTTCTTCAAGTTGTATATCCACTCTTGTGAGAGTTTCTATTCTTTCTCTTCATCTTGAAATCATTGTAAGAGGGTGAGGTATCCCTCAAGAGAGAAAAGGGTGAGGTATCCCTTATAGTGAGACTCAAACACAAAGGGTGAGGTATCCCAAAGGTGTTGTGAGTGCTCTTCATTGTAAAGGTCATCAAGCACCTGTGAAGCTTGAATAATTGGAGGCTCTAGCACAAGGGTGAGGTATCCCAAGGTGTGAGGAGTGCTCTTGTATGTACAAAGGTTTTTCTAGCACCCGTAAAGTCTAGGAGATAGTGAAGAAAATCTCAAGTTAAGCTTGGGGACTGGATGTAGGCCACAAGTGGTTAGTGGCTGAACCAGAATAAATTCTTGAGTTTGATTCTCTCTTCCCTATACTCTTTAAATTCAGTATTTGGTAGAATATATTTATTTATTGCATATCTTGATGTTTTGATTGTTACAACTTGATATCTAGCTTATTCACTTAGTTCATCATATATTCCAAGTTGTATTTGAGTAATCCTCAATAGTTGTACATTTATTAGACTTATTCCGCTGCATTTATTAATTGAGTTATTCAAAATGCATAATTTGTCAAAGTTGCATTAAAACTAGTCATCACCCAATTCACCCCCCCTCTTGGGTAATGGTTGCCATGGCTAACAAGTGGTATCGAGCTTAGTGTTTCGGTAAAAGCTTAACGACTTGGAGTTAAAGATCTTTGTTTGTTTGGCAACCATTAAAAGCTTTTCAAAATGAATGGTTTTGAAATTAATAAACCACCATTCTTTGATGGTGCGAATTTCGTTTATTGGAAAGCTAGAATGGAAATTTATATGCAATCTATTGATATTGATTTGTGGGATATTATGCTTGATGGATTTACATGCAAATCAAAACAAACTTGGAATGACTATGATAAGAAATGTTTTTCATTGAATATTAGAGCAATGCAAATATTGAGAAGTGGTTTAAATGATGATGCTTATGCTAAAATTAAGAGTTGCTCTAATGCTAAAGATATATGGGATGCTCTTGATAATTTTTATCTTGCTAACAATGATTTCTTGCAAAAAGTTGTATATAGAGAGCAAGAAGAGCAAAAGCCTCTAAAGGAAGACAATATTGAAAAATGTCCTCAAGAAGATGTTCTTGAATCTTGGATGGACAACAATGAAGAAGATGGTGATTCCCTTAAAAAGGACTTTGAGGTAAATAATGATAAACTATATTATAGTCCTTCCTATAATGAGCTAAAATGTGCATATGATGAATTGCATGATGGTTTGTTGCTTTTAGAAAAGAAAAACTCATCTTGTTTGGAAAACATTTCCTCCATTGAAAATGAAATTAATATCTTGAAAAATGAATATGCTTTTCTTGATGAGGAAATGCCTTTAAAATGTGAAACCTCAACTTCTTGTGAAAAATGCATTAATTTAGAAAATCAAGTTGAGAACTTATATTGTGAATTTGCCAAAGCTAATGATTCTATTTGCTTACAATCCATGTGTGTTAATAAGAATGCAATTGATACTATTTCACATGGAAATTCAAGTAAGGCTTGTGGCAAAAATGACATAGAATATAAAAACAACAAAAGGCTTATGTTTTCCAAAAATGATCTTCAAAGGACCAAGTCATCATTAAATTCAATTGTTTGCAATTTTTGTGGTCATTTAGGACATATTTCTCATTTATGCAATTATAGAAGAAATTCTTATATGAGAAATAATATGGTATGGGTTCCTAAAGGTCTTAAAGGTTCTAGTACTAACATTGAAGGACCCAAGATGAAGTGGGTACCAAAAAGTCCTCCTAGTGTTTCAATTATGCGAGAAAACTTCTCAAAAGGATGGATTAATTGGTCAAAAGAAAAATGAATCATCAAAGGGAATGCTTCTAAAACCCATTGGTAGAAGTTTTGATCAAAGAAGGAAGACGACTTCAAACGAAGCTTCTCAAGTACAAAATGTGGAACTTTCAAAGTTCAAAACACCAAAAGAGAAGCAATGGGAAAGGAAAAGAGCTTCCTTGATCATTAAGGCCAAGGTATCAAAAGTTTCTACCTCTTATGCACATTCACTTGTAAAGTCAATGAATTTGAGGTATATTTCTTGTAGGCCTTAAGTGATTAATTGAATCATGTGTACTTGGTAAAATTTGAATATTATATATAGCACATGATTATATTATTGTTACACCCTTTACTCACTACCTTGCATATCTCTTGATAATAAGGTATTCTATGACTATGGATGCTTTCTATATTTTAAATTTTCTATACATTTCTACTTGTGATAATATGCTAGATAAGTTCACTTCTTATTTGAAGTAGCACATTTGATAAAAATATCTTAGAACTTGGCATATTGGATAAATCATAACTCTTGCTGCATAAAGTTATAATTTTCTGAATCATTTGTAGTTTTTGCATAAATGTGAGCTTTGGATCAAGAACTGGTCAGTTTTTATACTTACATGATGTTTGGAATTGTTTTGGAAAGTTTTGGAATTAATTTGAAAGCTTTGAGTTCGGACCATTCTTGTTTGAAGTGCAAAACTGACCAAGAAGCTTGTAATCGATTACAAGACCTCTGTAATCGATTACAGAGGCTCTGCCAAGCGTTCCAAGCAAAGTCAGAGAGCGTGTAATCGATTACACATACTATGTAATCGATTACAATGTTTCCAGAACTCATGTAATCGATTACACCAACCCTGTAATCGATTACAAGGTTCCTGTGAAAGTTGGTAATCGATTACACCAAACATGTAATCGATTACATGGATTCCAGAGGAGGTAATCGATTACACACATATTGTAATCGATTACACGTGCTTTAAAAATGGTTTTAAGTCTTTGGAATGACCATTTTCACTCAAAATTGTCTATATATCATGAAAGCATGCATATTATTGGCTATGAGCTTAATGGTAATTGATTGTTTACATTTGCTATGCTCAAATTACATACTATAAAAAATTTGATATCTATAAAAGCATAATGGATTAATGATCAATGACTAACCCCTACGGATCCAAAATTAGTGGATACCAAAGAAATTGCTTTAAATTATGTTGTAGGGTGATCATTAGTTCAAGCATGCAAATGAAGTGAAAAACAACCATGCTACTTGAGGTTGGGAAAACTTAAAATGGTCCAAGTTCTCCAAAAATGATGAAAAACATAAAAAGAAAGACATGGAGAACCACAACATTCTCAAGGGGCCTTGAGGCATAGAAGTTGGAGTCACTTACAAAAACTCAAAGAGTACACTTTTGGTGATATCAATCTCTTATCCTTACTTATACTTTAAATTGTATATCATGTGATAGTTGGATAAGTAGATATTTGTTTTATGCCTTAACATGCCTTAAATTGTGCTTTTCTAGCATTATGTTTTAAAAGTGTCTTTACATATGTTAACATGTTAGATATGCACACATTTTGCTTGGAATGACATGTTATGGCAATATCTTTATTTTTGAGCTTGTGACCATTTCTCCTTATTCAAATATGAAAATTTCACATGCTCATAAGTAGTTCTAATCCTTTCTCTTTGATGCTCAATTTGCTTATATGCTTACTTGGGGATTGGATAGTTAAAAGGTATTTGTCTTCTTGTTTGAAATTGCTTGATATGTTCATTTTTTAAAAACAAGAAGTAAATGATTCTTTTTTTGTACCTTGAACTTGCCTTTGAACTTCAATATTCTTTTTAATGAAGTATATCTTAAAATGAATCATAAATGGTCTCAAAAGTTATAGTTCCATGATTTTTCAATTCTTTCATTACAATAAGAGACTTTTTGTTCTTGCTTGGCATGTGTGCGTACTAAAATTCCTTACTTGATATTACATGCCTAACATGATCTTTGTTTGCCCCAAAATGCTTACATAAGTTTTGATGTTGATCATGTATTTCTTGATAAACTTGAATCATGCCTTAAAATGCTTAAATCATATTTTTGGATTCAAGTGCATATGACTTTCTTTTGTTCTTGTTAGAGCAAATATTGCATGGTTGATAATGTAATACATGTTTTACATTATATATCAATCTAAATTATGCTTGTAAATGAGATTAAATGATATTTTATGCTAACCTATGTTTTAGAAAACTTTTAAAGTTAGCTTTGCAAGTGTCTCTATGTGCTTCAAGTATAGCCATCAAATATTAAAGTGTCAAGCATATGTGGATAAATGAGAAATGTTGAAGGAAGAGGAACATGAGGAGACTTTCTTCAAGTGCAATGGAATGAAATACTCAATGGAAGAAAGTACAAACTCAAAGGACCTATAAATGAAGATCATTCTAAAGAAGCATCACTCTCTCAATAAGTATCTCTATCCCTAAGCTATTGTGGTATTATATATGGTATAAATTGTATGATACTTATTGATAAATTGATCTTAAATGATTAGATGCTTTCTTTACATGAGAAGTATGCTTAACATTGACAAAGTGCTTAATTGGATATTAACTTGCTAATTTTGTCATTGCATATAGGGTGGATGATATTAGTTCTATACATGTTTTAATCCCTATAGCATATTTCATCAAGGTCAATGTTTGATATATATATGATTCTCTTGATCTATGGTTCTTAGTGGTATAAACTTATGAGAATCATGCTCTTGTTTTGAAAAAAAAAATTTCTAATTTGATTAATTTTTATTTTTATTTTTTTAAAAAAAAGAGATGCTTTTCAAAATCCATATCCTTGAGAATATTTTGAACTTGTCTTAAGATTTAAAAAGTATTATCATCTCCTAATTATCTTAAAAATTTGGAAATCATTCGATTTATGCTATAAATGTAGTACTCTCTTCATTACTTTGAAATATTTATTAAATCTTGAGAGGGTATTTAAGAAAGTTTCCAAATAGAAGAGATTTATGAAGTGTTTTATCTTTTCAAGACTCTTTTTTAATGAGAAAAAGAAGAGATGAACTTTCAAATGCTCTTTTGACTTGAGTTTGATCATTTTCAAGGAATATGTAGTTTTAATATAAAACCCTTCTACCATTCTAAAATACTTTTGAAAATGTAATGTGTTATTATAAAATTCTTTTTGAAAGGGGGAGAAGTTTTAAAATGATTTTTGATTGAGAGATTAAGAATATATATATCTTTGCCTTGCTTTTTGGTAATGCGCTTACATGGTCTTGGCATGCATATATTATGCTTTATATCTTGATAATATGCATATTTTGAGGGGGAGCCTAACTCTTAGATTATTGCTTATATCTCTTGACTTACATCTTTATTTGACATGAAATGTTTTATTGTTAATACTATCAATATGTCAACAAAGATCATCTCTTGTTCTTTTTTCCTCTATCAATGAAAGAAGGTAAACATTCTTAAATTTCATATCTTTTAATTCTTTCATTGAGAAATGCTTCATATGTGACAAGTTGTATGATCTTTCATTTGAAAATCTTAATTTCATTATGTTACATGGATTTTTTTTTGTAACTCCTAACAAGTGATATCAAGTAGTACTTATTTAGCATGTGGTATGCAAGATATTATATGCTAGACATAATTTCTTAAGCTTGTTATCATATGTTAAATATTGGTGTACCAAAATGTAACAAGCTTTACATGAATAATCTTTTCATATCTTAAAAGCATGCTTGTTTCATCTATCTATTCTTGAATCCTGTGTAGAATCAACTAAGGGGAGATAGTTTTGATTTGAATAACTTAAAGAAGTTTTTGGTTTTTCTACCCTTTTTGATAGCATGAGTTTTATCTATAAGGGGAGAGAAAAATAAGCCTTTTTGTTGATGTCAAATAGGGGAGAGAAAATTGGAAATAAAAATAAGTTCTTGTGCTTATTGCTTAATATGCTTACATGAATATCTATTCTTGTATATTGTTAAACATATTTTTCTTTGGTGATTTGTCATCATCAAAAAGGGGGAGATTGTGGAAATAGGTTTGCCCCAATGATTTAATATGTTAAGTTTTGATGATGACAAATACAAGACAAAAAGAATGATGCTTATGCTTTATAGTTGTGCTTAATAAATGACAAATGCATCACAAAAGAATGTTGACCATGTTACATAAATGTGTTTAATGAGATATATGTAACATTCATCATATAATATATCCAATAATATTTTATATGAGTTATAAATGAATTAATATTGGATATGTCTATGAAAGTCTTATATGCATGCTAGACTAACTAGAGTTATACATTTATGAATCATGCATATGAAGATATTGAATTCTGAATTTGGACTAACTATGTTTGATTAAGTGAACAATACTTTGTAGGATAGTCCAAGTACTAAGAGTGAGCATTGCAACAAGAAAGCAAAAGATCACAACTATGCTCAACTCAAGAAGGATGAAAATAATAAAGATGTTCCAAGCTTGTGCAAGACATGAAGAGAAGAAAACATCAAAAAGCTTGGATTACATCAAGAATTGATGGAAGTGCAAAGATCAAGTCCCAAGACTCTTCAAGCTTAGCCTATAGGACTTAGATCTTGTGTAAAGGTAAAAAGGAATCACACTAAGCTCAAACAAGTTTTAAACATATTTATAAGTGTTTCTAAAATGTTTAAATGCCCAACAAACTATTTTTGGAAAGCTAGTCTTGGTGGTATTTCAAATCTATGAAAAATAGTCAAGTTTGTGTTTTGCAAAACTGATATATACTTACTCTTTTGATCATAACTTTTAAAATACTTTGAGTTTTACTTTGAATTATCTCATTTGAAAATAGACTCAAAGATCTTTCCAATGACTGGTCATTTGCTTTAAATGGATAAGAAACGAAAAAGTTATGACCAATTAAAGTTTGAGTTTTGAAAATATGACCTTTGGTTATTGTTTTGATCATATCTTTCAAAATACTTTGAGTTTTGTTCTGAAACTTCTTTCATATGAAAATAGACTCAAAGAGCTTTCCAATGAGTGGTCATTTGCTTTAATTGGATAAGAAATGAAGAAGTTATGACCTTTTAAAGTCGGTTTTGAAAACCAGAAATGGTGTAATCGATTACACAAGTCATGTAATCGATTACAACGATGACAAGCCGTGTAATCGATTACACGAGTATGTAATCGATTACAAAGTGCTCTGAAAGCTTGTAATCGATTACATGAAGCTTGTAATCGATTACAAAGTGCCAGAAAGCTTGTAATCGATTACATGAAGCTTGTCGATTACAAAGTGCCCAGAGAACGTTTCTAACGGCTATAAACGGCTAGTTTTCATAGGAAAATCATTTCTAAACACCTCCAACGGCTCTAAAACTCATTGGGCTATAAATAAAAGTGTTTGGGCATCAAAAACAAGTTGGAGAACATTCTGAAAATTATCCTTGAACATTGAAAACGAAATTCATCATCTTTTTCTCCAAATTCTTTGTTTTGAGCTAAGTGTGTAAATCCTTTATACCCATTGAGCTTCAACTTGTATTATCTACTCTTGAGAGAGTTTTCTATCATCTACTTTGTTCTTCAAGTTGTATATCCACTCTTGTGAGAGTTTCTATTCTTTCTCTTCATCTTGAAATCATTGTAAGAGGGTGAGGTATCCCTCAAGAGAGAAAAGGGTGAGGTATCCCTTATAGTGAGACTCAAACACAAAGGGTGAGGTATCCCAAAGGTGTTGTGAGTGCTCTTCATTGTAAAGGTCATCAAGCACCCGTGAAGCTTGAATAATTGGAGGCTCTAGCACAAGGGTGAGGTATCCCAAGGTGTGAGGAGTGCTCTTGTATGTACAAAGGTTTTTCTAGCACCCGTAAAGTCTAGGAGATAGTGAAGAAAATCTCAAGTTAAGCTTGGGAATTTGGATGTAGGCCACAAGTGGTTAGTAGGCTGAACCAGAATAAATTCTTGAGTTTGATTCTCTCTTCCCTATACTCTTTAAATTCAAGATTTGGTAGAATATATTTATTTATTGCATATCTTGATGTTTTGATTGTTACAACTTGATATCTAGCTTATTCACTTAGTTCATCATATATTCCAAGTTGTATTTGAGTAATCCTCAATAGTTGTACATTTATTAGACTTATTCCGCTGCATTTATTAATTGAGTTATTCAAAATGCATAATTTGTCAAAGTTGCATTAAAACTAGTCATCACCCAATTCACCCCCCCTCTTGGGTAATGGTTGCCATGGCTAACACTAACCCATAAATAGCGAGGGCTAGTGCTACCAAACCAAACCTTTGATCAATTTGAGCTTCAACCAGCCTAAGCAAGAACTCCGAATCTAGACTTCGTCCTTCATCCACCATGTACTTGTCCAATTCATTGGCATGAATCCCTATCAATTTGGATAGCATCCTTCTTGGTGTCTTCTTAGGGTCATGTGAGTACACTTTGTCCTTTGGCATGTCGTCTCTATTAAGAAGCCTAGCATACTCCTCAATCGTTGGCACAAGTCAAATTGTCGAAAAGTAAAACACCGATATGAGGGGTCCCAAAAATGGAGCATAGCTTTCAACATTTGGAGGTCAGGGGTGATAAACATGAAAGCTGCAATATCTCCATACTTGTCATTGAATTCTTCTTGTCTTCTCATGCTACACCACACATTACGGAGCCTCCTTAGGTCATTTTGCTCAAAGTCATGGCTCCCCTTTAAGAGAGGTAAAGGAACATCCTCGCGATGCAAACTATTTCCTTCCTTGGCTTGAATTCTTGCAGACTCTTCACCAACAGCCTTGATACTCTCTGCCACCTCAGACATTAGAGTCATCTTTCCCTTATTCATGCTTGAGGTTTATCGATATCTTCACAGGATTGGACCACGTATGCAAATGCAAGATAAAAGAAAAGTTAACAACTACAAAATAAAAGACAAAATGTAAAATTCCTCATATGTTAGAGGAAAAGGGGTACCTAATCTTGGTACCGTTCAAGAGAGATGAGTTCTATGGACGATGGTAGCTCTAAGATTATATCTACAAGTGAGAGCTTTGGTTCTAGACCCTATCGGACAAAAGGTCCCCAAATTGTCCCTTCTTGTCACCAACACTTTGGCTAGCAAGGGTCCTCCATCCTCACCCATGATAGGTTACAAGCGGAAAGAGTTCAATTTGAGCGAGGGGTTTTCATGTGCCTAAACGGAGACCAATCTGGTCCCACAAAGCAACACTACTTCACCCTCTATCTAAGCCTACAAGGTACTGAGCTCGGGTAGAGAGCCTGTGTGTGTAGGTGTATATGAGAGAACTTATTTACAAAGTAGAAATATAATAAATATAATACAAACAAAATGTACATTAATATGAAATCAATAACAAATAAAACAAAAACGGACCAACATAATTAAAGAGCAAATCACATAAGATAAAAAAAAGTTTAACCCTCTAGCTGTCCCCAGTGGAGTCGCCAGCTGTCGCAACCGTCCCGAAGGGCGCCGCGAAAATAAGAAAAGAAAGAGGAGGATAGGACCTCGAGGTGTTGGGAGTCGCCACCAATCGCTTTATCCATTAAATGGAATGGTGCAATTGGACACCTGAGAGATGGTCTACATTTCAGAGTTCATGATTCGGGGGTTGATTACGGGTAGGGAAGGTATTAACACCCTACACCGTCCGTTCTAAAAACGATTACCTATTTAATTAAATGTTATTTGCAAGTTAATTAAATTGGTCCTTTAAAAACTAAAAGAAGAGAATTTTTTTATTTTTATTTTAGCATGTCCCATTTTGTCAAGCATAATATCAAGAATGATAAATAACTAAGACAAGCAATGGGTGGCTAAATAGCCATTATTTTGAAACAAATTCTAAGTCTATAACATATTGTATAAAAGTGGTGAATTAAAATTTTATTTTTTGAAAGAAGTAATTTTCAAAATAAATGGCCAAATAAAACATTATTTCAATGAATAAATTTTAATTCAAAGAAATTTATTTAAAGTAAGAGAATTTTTCTTAAAAAAATGGCCAAATAAAATCTCATTTATTATTAAGAAAAAATATTTTTAAGCATAAAGAGATTTTTGCAAAGTAATTTCTAAAAAAAAACTTTATAAAAATAGAATTTTAATTCACCACAATTATGATGTTGAATCGTATGAAATTGTTCACTTTTATTTGAAGATTTTTTTATTTTACAAAATGATTTTTATTTTTGTATTTTTTTTAAAAAATAAATAAATAAATTTAAAAAAATTATTTAATTTAGTGTGAGAATTAGACCATTGGTGTTCTGGAAAATCCAATATAAAACCTCAAGATTATTGGGAAGAGTGTAATCGATCGACGGCCTTCGATCCTCTCTCAATTTTTCCGTCATCGGTCAATTTTATTTGATTAATATAACAATAATTAAATTAAAATCACATACTAATGAGTATAATAATCATAACAAACAAAATATTATGTATTTTTTATTTTATTTTATCTTTTATTTTTTATTTTTCTTCTTTTTTATGTATTTTTTATTTTTATGTATTTTTATTTTTTATTTTAAAGAAAACAATTTTATCATTTTTTATTTTATACCTCAAATACTCATCTTAATTTTTTATCTATTTTTTAAGAAAAAAAGTCTTCACGTGAAAAAAAAAGGTGGGGAAAAGGCCAAAAGCAAAAGTAAAAAGAACCAAAAAAAAAAAAAAGGGTGGTCACCGTGACCACCCAAAACCAAAATGATAATAATAAAAGCAAATAGGTGGGGAAAAGGCCAAAAACAAAAGTAAAAACAACCAAAAAAAAAAAAAGAAAGTGGGTGGTCACCGTGACCACCCAAAACCAAAATGATAATAATAAAAGCAAATAGGTGGGGAAAAGGCCAAAAGCAAAAGTAAAAAGTAACAAAAAAAAAAAAAAAGAAAGAAAGTGGGTGGTCACCGTGACCACCCAAAGACAAAACGATAATAATAAAAACAAATAGGCATGAATAGTAACGAAAAAAACAAAAGAAACGAAGAGACTTTTGTCTCTGTAAATGGAAAACGAAAATAGAGCAACAAAAGGTGAGGGGAGCAAGGCTCACGGTGGACGATTGGATGGGAGGCTAGTTCGTATGAGGCCACGTGATGGAGGTGCGGCTCGGGTCGTCTGAGGCTGCTGGTCTGCAACGACGGGGTGCCGGCGACTAGAGGACGGTGGTGGAGTGCAGCGGAGCTCCGGCGAGGAGTGACGTGGTTGCGCGTGGAGGTCGGATCTGGGGTTCTCGATGACGGTGATTTTGGGTTTGTGGGTGATTGTTATGGAGGTTGAAGATGGAAATGGTGGTTGTGAGTGATTTTAAACAATGGTGGCAAAGGAGTTTGAGTGATGCAGGGGCTGTTTTATGGGTTAATGATGGACAAAAATGGTGATGGCAGAGTGAAGATTCTTTTGCTCAATCAGTCCGTGTGATTCTGTGATTGCACTCTATTTTTTCTGAACGATTGAATTTTTTTTGTTTCTGAATGATTCCCCCTTTTTAGTTTCTTATTATGCCTTTTATTCCTGCTTCAAATTGATTATCACTTAATTTATAATAATTTTTTATTCAATTTGCAACAGTTGGAAGACAAATGAAAAAAAAAACTGACAGAAATTTTTAATTCAATTTAGTGTAGCTGCTTGTGGAGGCTAGGGCTGCAGCAGCTAGAAGGGAGTTGGGTTGAGAAGAGAATTGGGTCATGGGTTGACCCGTACCAAGTTTTTTTCTTTATTTTTTTTTTTTTTATTTTTTTATTTTAAAAAAAGAAATTAAATTAAATAAATAAAATAAAAACGAAAATAAAAAAAATATGGTATCAACACCCCACAAAAGAAACTAAAATTTAATTGTATATTGTGTCCTTTTCATTCACTATATTTTGTTGGGGTCAAACAAAAAAGAAAGTATGGAAGGCTAATTCCTTTAAAAAAAATAATTAAAGAAAGAAACGTCCCTGAAATTTATAATAAGTTATATTTGTAAGAAATTTTGCAATTTATTACTTATTGATAATTATGCAGTCTCCTAGTTAATTTTATAATTATAATTGCAATCTCATACAATTTTAGTGATGATAAATTAAATAACCTTGCTAATACACTGAAAACTGAGTAAAATAAGCAACGAAGTCCGAGTTTGATTAGATTCCTCGTCTTGTGAATGACCCATCTATTATGAGCAATGGTGTATGTAACACTAAAAAGGGAAGAGAACATTAAACTCTTCGATGTTTTTTTATTTTTTTGGACATGAAACTCTTAAATGTTATTTGAACTGGAATGGTAAAGCTAGCTTATTTTCCTATTTTCTTTTTCAACTAGCAAAATTTATTGCAAGAATTTTAATTAGAATTGATAATGAATTTAACATTTTCATATCTATGCCTCCATATACTGTATTTATTTTTTAAAAAATTACTTTTTTTTGTGAGAATCACTTTTTATTTGTGCTTTATTAAAAAAAAAATTATGGCCACAATTAACTATGCTACGTCTCGTTTCTTTATTTTGTATCATTATATGTTATGTTAGTGTGATATTTTTTTAGTATTATGGTTAAGTGGTGTTGGGCAACTTTCATATTTTTTTTAGGTGGACAGAATGTTATAACTTTGTGAAACGAAACCTACGAATTTGATATACTTTAGATTTTTTAATATTAAGTTGGTTGGCTCTAACTCACATGGAGTGGGTTAGAACAAAGATTTAGAGGCCCATCATTTTTGGGCTCTAGCCCACAAAATCCAACCCGCGCGAACTATGATTGACTGTCAAGTTAACGTTGCATTGGGCTAGGTCATTTTGACTCTATTTACATCTAAACCCCGTTTTAACTGTTTAAAAAAATAAAAAAACTATATGCGACTTCGGTGATATGAACTCGGATAAGCCACCTAGAGAGAGAAGAGCTAATATATAGTCACTCAAATCCAGTTTAAACTTTAACTCTAATATTTTTATCATTAGTACTATATATATATATATTTTTTATATATTTTTTAATATCATTCATCATATTTATTTTTATTATTATTTTTCTTACTTAATCAACATATTTAAAAAATATATTAATAGTTTTACATCTCTAAAAAAAGTGTAAAATGATCTTTATTCTTTTAATTTGGTTGGCCAACTTACTAATGCAGATTTCTTTGTTGATGTAGTCATTCCCTACTTCCATCCAATTTCTTGGTTGGCACTAATTATATAATATTCACAGTTTTCTCTTAGAGTTTAATTTTAATATAATATTAGTGTAATTTTTTTAATATTATTATACAATCTTGTATTAATACATTATTTAATAAATTTGATTATGTTAAGAATTATATAATATGTCAAACTCATTAAATAATATTGTAATACATCATTAAATTTAAGTATAAAACTATTTTACATTAATAATGTATCAAAATTAAATTCTTTCTTTAATGCACATCACTTATTAATTCATAATGGGATTTTAGACCTTAAAAGGTCAAGCTCACTTACGTATGAAATAAGATTACCTATACCCTATAAAGGGAATGATCCCCTTAACAGAACCAATCATTGGCTAGCACAATGGTCAAGAAATGTGCTAGAAAGTTTCTCATAGATACTCAATATGAGTAATCTAACCCTACACTCTACTTGGTCCCCAAAACATTCTCACTCTTGTAAAATAACTACGGTAGCTTTAGGAAAAAGATATTTTCCTCATTTTCTACTAACTTGGACCATAACTTTACTTGAGTGTTGGAGTGTCATGCAGATGTTTGTCCCAAAATAGGTCGCAAGTGCACGGGTTATTTAAGTAATAAAGTGAAAAGTAGAGATCGTTCACTCGAGGATAAGTTTACTTTCAATACCAAATATTAATCAATAGCTTACCTAATTCTATTCAAGAACATAAGAACATGGGAAATCAATTAAACTAAAGACTAAAAAATGATAAATGAAAATAACATAATGAATAAATGATGTGTGAAATCCGCAAGTGTACGATTTTGTCTTCAAGTAATAAAAGATCGAATCCACAGAGACTGTGTCTATGAATACCAATTAATTAATTAATTCAATTCAATTAAACAAAGGAGATAAAATTATTGATTGATAAGAATGTAGTAACCAAGCAATTAAGTAAATAATTATTAAAGTGCAAAATTAAGAACAAAAATAACAAGTTATCAAAAAAAGTTTTTCAGATTCAAGAAAGCTCCAAAATTAGGATAACTACAATGATACAAGACAAATCCTAATTGACAATCCTTTTATTTAATCTAAAATCCAATTGAAGGTGAATTACCCTAAATTAGTTAATGTTCTTTCTCAAGATACAAGATCCATGCTCAATTAAACTAATTCCTACTCTCGTGGTAATTGAATTTAAATTGAACCCATTATGCTTTGTGGTAATTTATTGAATCATCGAAAAGCTAAAACTACCCTCGTGATTTAGACCTTAAGTTCAATTCTTATGGTTCTAACACCTAGGTTCACCTCTCAGTACGTCCCTAAATGTCTATGAGATACAAATAAGTGGCCAGCAAATTCACATGAATAAGAGCAATAAGGATTGAATCAAAGAACATTCAAGATTAATAAAAGGGGAAACAAAGTCAATTAATCATTATTAATGTATCAAAGGGTATTGTCCAATCCTAAAAATAAAGAGAACTACTCAGACATGGAGAAGAAAGAATTAGAAAATATATTCATGAACATCCAAACTCATAATCAAAGAGAGAAAGGGAAGAAAGATCAAGATCCAAAGCCTCTAAGTGTGCCTTCTTCTAACCAAATAGGAACCCCTCAATTGTATTCAGAACATCTATTTATACCCTAGGGTTTTAATTGGCTAAAAAGTCTCAAAAAAATAAAAATAAAAACTAAAATTTTGCCTCGTATTGCGATCCACGGCCATGGATCATTCTGCCAAAAAGCCAATTCTGAGTCTTTTGAGTTCCACGGCCTGGCCGTGGAACTCTCTGGAAAAATTCCTGTGCTTCTTCAAACTGCTGCTTGATCCATGGCCGTGGGGAATTCCACAGGCAAGCCGTGGATCCCTCTGGAATGGTCTTTTTGCCTCTTCTTGCTATCCGTAAAACTCCAACTTCAATCATGAAAGATTTCCATCCATTCCAAGGTCAATTCAGCATCAATCCTGCACAACAATAACAAAAACACTGCAGTTATCCAAACTAAGGGAAAAACAAACCAAAAGGGAAATTAAAATGCCTAAAATGCCAAAGAATGCAAAATAAGGACAAAACATGATGTTATTTCACACACATCAAATCCCCCCAAGCTTAAGACTTTGCTTGTCCTCAAGCAATAACTAAGGGCAAACCAAAAAGTGGGATCAAAAGACAATAATGAATAAGGAACCCGAGAAAACAATTATCCAAGCAATAGGCTAAGGCAAACCAAGAATCTGAGAGGTAATCAAAATCAAGTCCAATTGGAGGCTAAGTTCACAGAAATTATGCATCTTCACTGATTGAATTAAGTTCACTCCATTAACCACACTCAAAGTGTTTAAGGGTGAAAACAATACGCTCAAAATCCTTCAAAGAAAATGTACTTCCATATGCTTGAGAAGAAACCAAATTTTCACTAATAATCAACATGCATGCAAGAATCAAAAAGTCTTTCAAGGGTTGTAATGGGACCATAGGAATGATGTTAGGTAAGGTAGAGAAAGGAATGTATGCACAAAGGGCTCATCAAAATTTTCAATAAGCATAAGAAATTCAATAGAACATAAATGGAGCAAAGGTATTTTTTTTTTCAAACAGGATCATAACTCCACATTTCCAAGTATTTTCTTCCTTTCTTTTCTTTTCAAGCTTTCATCTCATGATTTTTTTCTTTTATTTTCTTTTCTTTTTTTATATCAATTTTTTTTTTCATTTGAGAAAGAGAAAGCTCAAATACATATGATTCTCAACACAACTTTCAAACCCAATTTGCTCCATTTAATATTCTAAATGATTTCCAACAATGTATCATCATAGGCATCAAGAAAAATAATTATGCAATAAGCTCAAAATGGGCAACTAGTGGATGAAAGTGTAACAATTTCAGAAGGCCAGAAAAATACCTAAGATGCCTTAATCACATTCAAGCATACAACCAAAAATTTCACCTCAAAATGGTTTGAAATCAAGTTCTGGAGCACAAAATCAATGAGGAATATCACTCAACACAAAGAATGGGAGCAGAAATCATATAGTGCATATATCTCATACAGGCTCAAAACTCACATTTAGAGGTTCAAAAATCAATGAGAAACACAATTTCAGAGAACATATGCTAATTATCAACCATCAAGAAATCACCTCTACTGTCAATTTAAAACAAGCCCGCTGCCTACCACAAGAATCAACAAATTGGGTTTCACATCAATACCATCTCAGAGTCCTCAAAGAGAGGGACATAAAGTTCAACCAAAAATTCGAGAAATATGATGGTGTGAAAATACAATAAGAAGATGCAATGCAATATGAGACATGAAAAAGCATGAAACTAATGATCTACAATAAGAATGAAAATACCCCCCCAAGCTTAGAACTTACATTGTCCCCAATGTAAAAATCTAAAACTAGAGAAGGCAGAAAAGAAAAGAACTCATTACGGTGGTGGAAAAGGGTGCTGACTCAAATGCCAACTATGAATGGCCTGGACCATGCTAGCCATACTCTGAACCGTTCCCTCCAAAGCTTGCAGGCGGCCATCAATAGCCTGACCCTGCTGACACAGTTCCTCTAGCATGTGGCGCTACTACACCTGCTCAGTATGAAGTCCCTTAAGAGAGGTATAAATCTGTGTGAAAGCATCCTCCGAAGGACCTGCAAAAGAAGAAGAAGAAGGACGAGAGGTGCCTGCCCTTGGTGGAGGCCGAAGGGGGCACTGAACATCAATTGGTTCATCTGCTACACTCTCAGGGGTACACCAATTTACACGGTTGCGTACAGTGATAGCAGAAGGGTTAGGAAGAGGTAGGGGTTGAGCTCTATTGTTCAAGCGGAGGCAGTAAATTCCGTCCTCTTTGACAATCATCTTAATAGCTAAACAAGACTCTATATCAATCCTAGAGTTACCTCTAAAATTCAAAGAAATTGGCTATCGCTGTGATAAGCCCACCAATAACAATAGTCCCTAATTGGGCCCTACCTACCTTAAGCAAATGCCTAGCAAGAAAAAATCCAGTGTCCATTTTGATATCATTAAGAATGACCCTAATAAAAGCAAGTTCATCAGCACGAACATTGCCATCATTATCCCTACGTCCAAATAAAGTATGAGCCATGATTTGGTGGAGATAGCAAAAGCAAGGATTTGGCAGAAAAGATGCCTTATAATTTGAGGAATCATATGTACCTGACCCATAAGAGATATCAGCCCAAAAAGAAATTACGAGAAAACCACGTGGGTGCTTCCTTTTCCCCCAGCAGGCAATCCAAAAATCTCATTAAATTCTTTCAAGTTTAAACAGTGCTCATTATTGAACAGTCGGAAAGTGATCCGGCCTTCAGTGTAACCTTCCCCCTGAAGAATATGAGCCTCAACAAAACTAAGAAACTCTAGTGTAAGCTCAGTGTAAATGGGATATTTTAAATTTAAAAAAATAAGTCCATCCTGCCCTATCAAGCATCCAATCAAAGTCATCTCGCAAGCTTAAGGTATCTAGAACAGCATCATTCATATATCTAGTGCTAACTATCCTTCTATTCACATGCACATTGTAACGATCCCTCTGCTCATTATTCCTAAAGTGAAAACCATGGGGATTAGGGGGATTACCTCTTGGAGCAGCAATGCCTCTTCCCCGTGTCCTTGAGCTTGAACCAGCTTCTCCCCTCTGACGCTTGTTCGTCATTCTGCTTAACCACACTAACACAGCAAGCACAAAGCAAAAATCTCCTTTTTTTCAGCACTATTCACGAATTAGGGCAAATTTGCCAAAGTTGGGGTTTTCCAAATTTGAAAGAGTGAGTGGTTGGGTAGAGGTTAGGAAGGTGAGAAATAGTAAAAAAAATGGAAGAAAATGGTGGTTTGTGGAGTAAAGTAGTGGTTTTGAATGTTTGGGTATGGTGGTTTATGGTGGCTATGGTGGAGAAGGAAGAAGGAGAAGGAGGGAGAATGGGGGTGAAGGGCTAGCTTTGAAAGTGAGGAAGAAGAGATTTGATGTGTGGTTGTGAGGGAAATGAAGAGTAATGGAGGTTTGGGATGATGGGTATGGAGGTTGAGGGAGAGAAGAAGGAGAAGAAGCAAAGATGAAATGGTGAAATGAAGGAGAGGAAGAGAGGCCGTGGAATTTAAATCTGGGCAGCAGCGATCCACGACCGTGGATAGTTCCACAGCCAGGTCGTGGAAGCTGCTGACTTCTGCCTTCCTTTTTTTTTGAGACAGAATTCCACGGCTGTGGTTTTATCCACGGCCAGGTCGTGGAATTCTTTGACTTTTCTCCTCTCTTTTTTGTTCTGAAGACTTGAAATCCACGGCCATGGTTGGATCCACGGTCAGGCCGTGGATCTCTCTAACTTTTAAATTTTCCTTTGGTTTGCATTCCATGGCCATGAAATTTTTCATGGGTTGGGTGTGGAACCTTCTGGCTTCACTCTTTTTCTAAATTTTGCTTCAATAAGGGTCAAACTTAGACAAAATCCATGAGACAAACATCAAACCAACAATCTAACACATAAAATCAAAAGAAAAAGAAGGAATAAAACAGAAAAACAAGAAAACTTGGGTTGCCTCCCAAGAAGCGCTTGTTTAAAGTCATAAGCTCGACTCTTGTACTTTCATCCTTCTGCAATTGGGTCACGGAGGGTAATGTTCATCCTCTTCTTAAGTTGATCCTCTGCTAGATAGTGCTTCAACCTCTGACCATTAACCTTGAAAGTTCATCGCTCTTCATTCCAAACCTCTACAGCACCATAGGGAAACATTTTCTTCACCAAAAATGACCCTGACCATCTTGACTTAACCTTTTCGGGAAAGAGTTTCAATCTAGAATTGAAAAGAAGCACTAGTTCTCCTTCACGAAACTCTCTACGAAGAATATGCTTGTCATGCCACCTCTTGGTTTTTTCTTTGCATGACTTGGCAGTCTCATAAGCATCCAATCTCAGCTCATCAAGCTCATGAAGTTGAAGCTTTCTCTTTTCTCTTGCCGCGTTTAAGTCAAAATTTAGAAGCTTAATAGCCCAAAAGGTTTTATGTTCAAGCTCAACGGGTAGATGGCAGGGCTTCCCATAAATCAGTCGAAAGGGTGTCATCCCAATAGTAGTCTTGTAAGTAGTACGGTAAGCCCAAAGAGCATCATCAAGCTTCAAAGACTAATCCTTTCTTGATCTGGACACAGTTTTCTCAAGAATACTCTTTATCTCTCGATTAGATACCTCCACTTGGCCAGAAGTCTGAGGGTGGTAAGGTGTAGCAACCTTATGAGTGAATTCATATTTCTTCAAAAGGTTCTCAAATTGTCTCTCTATGAAATATGAACTTCCATCACTTATCACAGCCCTAGGAACTCTAAACCTTGGAAAGATGATCTTCTTGAATAGCTTGATTATGGTCTTTACATCATTTGTTGGAGATGGAATGACCTCCACCCACTTAGATATGTAATCAACAGCTACAAGAATGAATTTGTTGTTGCAAGAAGATGGAAAAGAGTCTATGTAGTCAACTCCCCAAACATCAAAGATCTCAACCTCAAGAATAGTATTCATTGGCATCTCATGCCTCTTGGAGATACTTCCAGCTCTCTGACATGGATCACATGATAATACATAATTCTGAGCATTTCTGAAAATATAAGGCCAAAAGAAATCAGATTGAAGAACTTTGGCTGCCGTCTTGGAGGCACTAGCATGTCCTCCATAGGATGCAGAATGACAACAACTCAATATACTTGGAGCCTCTTCCTCAGAGACACACCTCTTATAAATACCATCAGCACACCTTCGGTATATATATGGGTCATCCCACACAAAATTTTTCAGATCTGAGAAGAATTTCTTCTTCTGCTGATAATTAAGCTCAGGAGGTAGAACCTTGCTAACCAAGTAGTTTGCATAGTCAGCATACCAAGGAGCATTCTCCACAAAAACTGCAAATAATTGCTCATCAGGGAAAGAATCATCAATAGGTAAATCGTTCTTCCCAATCACTGGTTGCTCAAGCCTGGATAAATGATTTGTCCCTTGATTCTCTGTCTCTTTTCTATCAAGAATCTCCAAATCAAACTCTTGTAGGAGAAGAATCCAACGGATAAGTAGAGGTTTTGCTTCCTTCTTGCTCATAAGATACCTAAGTGCTGAATGATCAGTGTACACAGTCACCTTTGAACCCACTAGATAGGACCTGAACTTCTCAAAAGCAAAGACTACCGCTAGCAACTCTTTCTTTGTGGTGGCATAATTTGCTTGAGCTCCATCAAGTGTCTTGCTAGCATAATAAATTGCATGCACTTTCTTGTCCACAACATAGCTCCTATGGCATAGTCACTGGCATCACACATGACCTCGAATGGTAGATTCCAATCTAGTGTTTGTAAAACGGGAGCAGTGATCAAAGCTTCTTTCAACCTACAAAAGGCATTCAAACAATCACTATCAAAATTAAATGGAACATCTTTTACCAAGAGATTAGACAAAGGATTAGCAATTTTAGAAAAATCTTTAATGAATCTCTAGTAAAAACCGGCATGTCCCAAGAAACTTCGCACTCCCTTCACATTCACCGGTGGAGACAATTTCTCAATCACTTCAATTTTGGCTTTATCCACCTCAATTCCTTTTCCAGAAACTAAATGTCCAAGTACTATCCCCTCTTGTACCATAAAATGGCACTTCTCCCAATTCAAGACAAGATTAACATCATCGTATCTCTGTAAAATCTTAGACAAATTGAACAAACAATCATCAAAGTTAGTACCATATACTGAAAAATCATCCATAAAAACTTTCATGATGTTTTCAATAAATTCAGAAAATATTGCAGTCATGCATATCTGGAAAGTAGCAGGGTCATTACATAAACCAAATGACATTCTCCTATAGGCAAAAGTGCCATAGGGGCAAGTAAATATGGTATTCTCTTGGTCACTAGGATGGATAGGGATTTGGTGGAATCCCGAATATCCATCTAGGTAACAAAAGTATGTATGCCTAACTAGCCTCTCAAGCATTTAATCAATGAAGGGTAGAGGGAAGTGATCTTTCCTAGTTGCATTATTCAACTTTCTATAATCAATGCATATCCTCCAACCTGTGACTGTCCTAGTGGGAATCAATTGATTTTTCTCATTTTCAATTATAGTCATCCCCTCTTTCTTAGGAACCATATGCACAGGACTAACACATTCACTGTCAGAAATTGGGTAAATTACCCCAGCATCAAGCAACTTAAGAACCTCTTTTTTAACAACCTCTTTCATATTAGGATTCAACCTACGTTGATGCTTAACAGAGGGTTTATGGTCAGGTTTCATCAAAATTCTATGCATGCAAAAGGAATGATTTATGCCTTTAATATCATCAAGAGTATATCCTATCACCTTTCTATGCATCCTAAGAGCCCTAAGCAATTTCTCAGTCTCTAACTCATTCAAGCTAGCACTAACAATGACAGGATAAGAAAAGTTGGGACCAAGAAACTCATACCTGGGAATGGAAGGAAGAGTTTTAAGTTCTACCTGAGGAGCCTTTTCCTCTTCCCAATCTTCAGACTTAGGCTTTGGCTCAAGCTTTTCCACTTTGGCTTTATAAGGAGGAATTTTTGAGGTTGCCTCCAACCAGCGGGCATACTCGGCTTCCTCACCTCCAGAATCAAAGGAGCCGCCACCAACCAAGTATCTCTCCAATAGATCTTCCAAATGAATTTTGGTGGATTCTTCTTCCACCACCTAGTGTAATAAATCAATCCTGTAACAAGAGTCCTTAAAAGAAGGTTGTTTAATAAATTTAGAAATATCAAACTCAATCTTATTATCACTAACAGTTAAAGACAATATGCTATTTTTAACATCAATTATAGCACCAGCAGTAACTAAGAAAGGCCTACCAAGAATAATGGGGATTTGGGAATCCTCATCCATTTCAAGTACAACAAAATCAGCAGGTATGAAAAAACTTACCAACACAGATAGGAATATCCTCCAAGATGCCTACGGGGTACTTGACGGACCGATCCGCCAATTGAAGTGAGATAGTTATGAGTTTTAGCTCACCCACCTCCAACTTCTTACACACCGAAATGGGCATAAGACTAACACTAACCTTCAAATCACACAAAGTTTTATCAAAATTCGTGTTGCCAATCAAACAGGGAATAGAGAAGCTACGTAGATCTTTTAACTTAGGAGGTAATTTATTTTGAATTAAAGCACTACACTCCTCAGTTAAAGCTACTGTCTCATATTCTTCAAGCTTCTTTTTATTAGACAAAATATCCTTAAGAAAATTAGCATAAGTAGGCATTTGTTTCAACGTATCAGTGAAAGGTACATTAATGTACAATTTCTTAAGGACCTCTAAGAACTTTCTAAACTGCCTATCTAACTTCGCCTTAGCTAATCTTTGAGGGAAAGGAACTGGGGATTGGTATGGTTCAGGGGGTATATACTTAGACACCTTCTCATTAGTTTTCGCCTCTTCTAAGAGTTGTGTCTTAGTCTCTTTTTCCTCTTTCCCATCATCTTTTTCACTCTCCCCCTTACCCGTGGGATCCTCTAATTTCTTTCCACTCCTCAAACTCACAGCTTTACAATGTTCATTGCCTGGGTTGACTTTAGGTTGACCCAAAAACTTTTCCTGTTGCCTATGTGAAGTTCTTGCTTATTGGGCAATCTGGGTTTTTAACATCTTATTATAAATGACCAAATTGTCAACCTTAGCTGATAACTCTTTAATTGCCTCAGTCACAACTTGCCTATGGTGCCTAAACTCCTCACTTTGCTTAGACTGACTCTCAACAAAATTCTCAAGAAGAGACTCAAGTCTAGATTTTTGTACCTGTGGGATTCCAGAAGTGGGTTTAGCATTACCTTACCCAGCTTGGTACTGACTATTCCGGTAAGGGAAGTTAGGATGTGACCTCCAACCGGGGTTGTAAGTTTGAGAATATGGATCATTCCTCCCCTTTTGGTTGAAGTCATGAAAATTGTGGCATGATTCCACTTGCTCTACCAGTGCACCTTGTGAGGATCCAATTTCAACTTGGCATTCGGCACTTATGTGTCCCTGTGCTCCATAAATCTCACAAAAATTGTTAGAAGCACCTATGACATTTACATGAGCTTTTTCAAGCATGTCAAAACATTTATTTAAAGAATCAAATTTTAGCATAATTAAATCAACACATCTACCTCAAACTTACCTCCCGAGAGTTTTCTCGGGTTATGCCCTCTTTCATTTGTCCATTGGTGATGATTTGAAGCAACACTCTCCATGATCTCATAGGCTTCTGTCAGCCTTCTGTTCATCAAAGCTCCACCAACTGCGGAGTCAAGAGATACCTTCGAAGAATATTCTAGCCCATTATAGAAGGTGTGGACGATCAACCATTTCTCTAACCCGTGGTGTGGGCAGGCTTCCAGTAAAGCCTTATATCTATCCTAAGCTTCTGACAATGACTCTCCATCTTTCTGAACAAAACTTGTGATTTGGGTCCTAAGATGAGCAGGCTTGGAAGATAGAAAGAATTTGTCCAAGAAAACTTGCTCCAATTGGTTCCAAGTAGTGATTGTTTCAGCGGGCACAGACTTCAACCAAGCTCTAGCTCTATCTCTCAGTGATAATAGAAATAGGTGGAGGCGAATAGCATCAACAGAGGCGCCTTTAATCTTAAGGGTCTCACAGAACTCCAAGAACATATCCACGTGATCATTCGGGTCCTCTGATGGCAATCCTCCAAACTGATTCTGCCTTATCATAGAAAGTAAGGCAGGAGGTATAGTGAAATGTCTAGCTTCAATGTCTGGTCGAGCAATTCCAGATCGCAAACCCCAAGCATTAGGGGCTGCATACTCTTTTAGTGGTCTATTGTCCTCAGCTTCAGCCACGACAAGCGTCGGTTCAGGTATTTCTCTCACTCCTTGCCCTTGTTGTCTTCTCTTTCTACATAAAGTTCTTTCAATTTCAGGATCTGCTTCAATAAGAGTCCTGGAACGTCTAGTACTTTGCATAAACAAGAGAAATTACCTGCAGAGAGTCAAAGAGAAAACAAGAACATAAGAATATGATAAAAAGAAAAAGGTTTAAAATAATTAAATTAAAAATTAAATTAATATTCAAGAAAAACGTAGTCCCCGGCAACGGCACAAAAAACTTGATGTGTGAAATCTGCAAGTGTATGGTTTCGTCGTCAAGTAATAAAAGATCGAATCCACAGAGACTGTGTCTATGAATACCAATTAATTAATTAATTCAATTAAATTAAACAAAGGGGATGAACTTATTGATTGATAAGAATGTAGTAACCAAGCAATTAAGTAAATAATTATTAAAGTACAAAATTAAGAACAAAAACAGCAATTTATCAAGAAAGGTTTTTCAGATTCAAGAAAGCTTCCAAGATTGGGGTAATCACAATGATACAAGATAAATCCTAATTGACAACCCTTTTATTAAATCTGAAATTTAATTGATGGTGAATTACCGTAAATTAGTTAATGTTCTTTCTCAAGATACAAGATCCGTGCCCAATTAAACCAATTCTTACTCTCGTGGTAATTGAATTTAAATTGAACTCATTACGCTTTGTGGTAATTCATTGAATTCTCGAAAGGCTAAAACTACTCTCGTGATTTAGACCTTAAGTTCAATTCTTATGATTCCAACACCTAGGTTCACCTCTCATTACGTCCCTAAATGTCTATGAGATACAAATAAGTGGCCAGCAAATTCACATGAATAAGAGTAATAAGGATTGAATCAAAGAACATTCAAGATTAATAAAAGGGGAAACAAAGTCAATTAATCATTATCAATGTATCAAAGAGCATTGCCCAATCCTAGAAACAAAGAGAACTACTCAGACATGGAGAAGAAAGAATCAGAAAATATGTTCATGAATATCCAAACCCGTAATCAAAGAGAGAGAGGGAAGAAAGATTAAGATCCAAAGCCTCTAAGTGTGCCTCCTTCTAACCAAATAAGAACCTCTCAGTTGTATTCAGAACATCTATTTATACCTTAAGATTTTAATTGGCTAAAAAATTCCAAAAAAAATAAAAATAAAAACTAAAATTCTGCCTCGTATTACGATCCACGGCTTGGCCATGGATCATTCAGCCAAAAAGCCAATTCTGAGTCTTTTGAGTTCCATGGTCGTGGAACTCTCTGGAAAAATTCCTTTGCTTCTTCAAGCTGCTGCTCGATCCATGGCCTTGGGAAATTCCACAGGCAGGCCGTGGATCCCTCTGGAATAGTCTTTTTGTCTCTTCTTGCTATCTGTAAAACTCTAACTTCAATCATGAAAGATTTCCATCCATTCCAAGGCCAATTCAGCATCAATTTGCACAACAACACCAAAAACATCGCAGTTATCCGAACTAAGAGAAAACCAAATTAAAAGGAAAATTAAAATGCTTAAAATGCCAAAGAATGCATGCAAAACAAGAACAAAACATGATATTGTTTCACACACATCAATAGAGTTTAGAAAAATCCCTCTTCACCCCTTACTTTAACCAACAATATGCAATCATTTTCATAAACATGAACGCAATGATTAGGTTAGCTTGAGAATCTTCATTAGCTAAAAGCTTATGTCTAGGCCATCTAACCATAGTTTCAATTGCTCAACTCACTATGTTTCCATGAGAACTAACACAAAATCTACTCTTGAATGATCTATTATCAATCACACGCTATGCCTGGCTAAAAGATATATTTCTATCCAGTTAACGAATCAACTCATCCCGTCATTAGAATAGAATCGAACATGCATCAACTATATATATGATCTCAAATCCAAATTCCTATGTCTAGGTTCATTAGACTTCAACAAATCAATCAAAAGCTGATCAAACCTTCAAAAGCATTAAGAACCATATGATTGAACAAAACCATACACCCATAAAAACTAAAAGGATAACAAAATCATTAATATCCATAAAAAGGATTCAAAGTATTCCCTAAAACAGCTGCTACATCATTGAACATGAAAATGCAACACAAAAATCATGCTCAAAAGATAAGGAAAACAAGAGAAAGAGAAAGGAGAAGGAGGAATCTCATTAGATGTGATCCTTTGAAGCTCCAATCAACTTCCCTAAGGAAGAAGACCTCCATCCTTGGCTCCTCTAGCCTCCTCAGCCTCCACACACAAAGTCCTGGCCACAGCTTTCTCTAACATAAAAAATCATCCTAAGAAAATCTAATAAAAATCTGTTTATAGGCTCAGTTATGCACATCGCGTCGCGATTCTCACTACTTTGTGCCGCAACGCGCAATGAGTCGGTCACAAAGGGCCACGGCGCACACTACTTTGTGCCGCGATGCTCTAGCCTCAGGTTTTTGTATGGTAGCTTAATGATGCACCTTTGTGCCGCTGCGCGCAATAACCTGCGCCGTGGCGTTCACTCCTGGAATGCCTCCTTGACTTTCTCTTGGGCATTTGAGCCTTGAATCGTTCCAATTCATCAATTTTGAGCCCATCATACATTAGAAAAATCACAAAGTTAAATACAAATTATAAATTCACTTAATCATTTAACGAATATACACTAATTACTCATTATCATATAAAGAGATATCCAAAGGGAATTTAACCAATATAAGCATAAAATCTCTTATATATGCATAAATAACAAGGACATATTATTCTATGAAGCACAATTATGGGACATAAATAACAACATTTTATGAAATTATCAACGGGTACCCTAACCACTACTCCAACACTTGAAGGGAGCTATTATAGTGAGGAAAATTTTTTCCAATGAGCTTATTACCATCCTTTGCCATTGGACAAAACAATTATATCAAACACAATTTTAAAATTAATTTCACAATTGTTTAATTGCATGTACTACATGCCAAAAAATTTCTCATACTTCATAATCTAGTATCCGCACAAATTGATCTTCTCATGTGTCTTTTTTCATATGATAGGGTCGTATGAAGAGAGGGATAGACACAAAATCTTTAAATAGAGTCCCATTAGTAGGGCCCTCTTAAAATTTGTAAAGTCTTATTTGTAGTGTTTGTGTGTATATTTTTCTTCACATAATCATATCATGTGAAAACTTCATATGAGATAATCGATTCCTAATATGTGCTATAGTGTGTACATAAAAAAAAAGACATTTGAAAAAGTTAAAATTAATTATAAAAACATAATAGTTTTGTAGAGAGAAAAAAAGGCGAAACATGATTATTTGAAATATTCATTATTTAAATATATATTTAATTATAATTTTTCCTTTGTCTTATGAGATTTCTTTATATTCTTTTAAGTGTAAGACTAATTATGGCTGGGATCACCATGTCTCTCCACAAGTAATTTAATTACAATTATAACCTATTTTTTTAGCTAATCTATTTTATCAACATTCAAATCAAATAAAAAAAAACTTGTTTTTGTAACTTCTCAAAAATAAAGTGCTCTCTCTAGAATAGTGTTTTTTACTTTTGTATTAACTTTCTTTTTTTACTCTCAAGTTTCATTAAATTTTAAGAAATACTAGTTGAAATATTTTGAGTATAAATAATTTACTATATGAATGTGTAAATTACAAGCCTATTGGTAAATCAGTGATGGTAAATCACCAAAACCAGCTAATTCTGGAGGCACCCAACACCTTTGACTTCAAAAAGAGGTCAACTGAGCGTCAAAGCACTGCTATGACTATGAAGCTTCAGTTTCACATTGCATAACAAAGCTCAAGAGAGAATACTTAACAAGGAGATATATTTTCCCATTCTGGACAGAAAGCCTTGCTCCGGACACAACCCAATATCCTGGAGTATCTTCTGGTCCTCTGATCTTTTCCGTTGTGTCAACAAACCTTAGAAGCTTAGGTGTGTGCACTGGTGCAGGGCGTGCAGCAGAATATGTAGTAGAGCCAATGGTCTTATCACCTGGCTTTGGATGACCCTTCTGTCCCTCTTTGGAAATAAACGCTAAGATGCCCCCAGGCTTGCGGCTGAACTGGCCAAGACTTGTGGATTGTTCCCATTCAGATGCCTTCTGAAGAGTGGCACCAAGAACTTTGGAGAAGCGCAGCCGTAAGAGGAGACACTTCTTTTCAACTTGTAACTGAGCTCCTGTGACAATGGAAAGACTATCATCTGATTCAACAGGAGCAGTACAAACATATGAACAGCAGTTCCATTTAACTTTCTTATGGAAGTTGCAGCTATATGAGTCACAAGACAAATAAGCATTTGCATTGTCTGAAAGTGGGAAGGACTTTGGTAGAGAAGCCAGATGCTGCAAGTGAATAGCCAAGCGGTTGCTTCTTCTCCCTTCCAATTGTAATCTCAGGCCAATTACTGGTCTGTTACCTACATCTACCTGCCATCAAGGAAAAAGGAGCCAAGATTATTAAACCTAATATTAAAACTACTAAACTAAATAACAGATGAAACTGCAGTTCTCCAAAGTTTGTACTTTGTAGTGATAAAACCTTACTTATGTTGGTACTTCTACTATTATCGATATGTATATAATATGCAAAATTGGTTTTTGCTAGCATAATGATAATAGGAGATAATGCTACCATCAGATGTCATATACCCTATTGGCAACAGAAGGCCAGAACATTCTAGAAAACTAAATCACAATAGACTGATAAAGTTCTGCAAGTATATACAAGTGCATGGATCATGACAATAATATTTCATCATAACTTTGTAAGAGTAAAGAGAAATCAACAGGCCATGTCATACAGATTCAAGTATTCAACAATAATGCAGAGAAACTACTGATGCCTTCTTTATATTTATAACAAAAAGAAAGAAAAAGAAAGTAAGGTACAGCTATTCACCATCTCCTTAGACTCACAGTTTACTAGCACATAAATATTGGAAACTTCAACTCACAAAATGCAGATTAAAAAGCAAGATGGAAAACTTACTGGAATTGTATTTATGTAAAGCTTAGGACCCAACATACTAAATCGTAGCCAGGTGTTCACTTGGTGCTTCCAGTGAGAACCAAGACGTATCTCATTAAGTACAGGGGCCCATTGTCTTGGTAGCTGAAACTCGAAAAATTGATGGAGATGTTCGATTGGAGGTTTGTCTGTTTAAGCAGTCACAGTTTACATGCAGATTCAGCTATTCAGTTTCAGAGAGAGATTATAATATATGCTTATAAGAGTTTATCACTTTATCCAATCCAACCTTTTTAAGTCATACTCACAAGAGAAGAACACAATTTAATAATTCCTGCCAATGTGCTAGATAAAAAAAGAGTGGTCAATTGTGTTCCCTTCAAAGAATAATTTATATTTTTTATGTGTAGATTATACATATTTTTTTTTGTTTTTGACATAATTAATCTACTAACTCTTTCAGATCATTTTCTGAAATTTAGGTAGAATCAAAAGCGCACATATTTACTGTTCTGTCAAATATTTGTGCAACAGAACAAATCAAATAATTACTTACAACGAAGATAGAGATTTATGGCGTGGCTCACAAATCCACTTCCACGGATACTTTTCAAGAGGGATGTCAGAGGGAGAAGAAACATTGATATGACGTCAGGTTCTGAGTCTATAGTATCCAACCATTCCCTATGATACATTTTTTGACTGCTTCCACCCCTCCTATTGTGTATCACAACAAGATTCTGCAAACCCGAATGAGAGAATATATGAATGATAAACGTATTTAGGAAATTTAAAAAAAGCTATTTTGTTTGTAAAATCTATTGCATTGCACAACAGGGATATAGGCACAAATGCAGTACATATAGTAGCTGAGCATAACAGAACAAGCATATTATCATTATATTCATATATTGGACATCAAATGTTAATATTATGATGCTAATAATTACATTACATAAATTTTTCATGGAGAGGACATTGACGCAATAACATACTAAAAAAACTGAAAAGTGTAAAGATGAATTGTTTTATTATAAGATAAGAAGATATAATTAATGGTACTAAAGGAAATTCCAACCATTATGCACAGTTGGACATGCATAAAATAAAACATTATTCTTTGACAGAAGAAAATTTCTATGCTGGATGAACAATTCCATATGTAATGTAAGATACATTATATGGCCAATTAATTCCATATGTAATGTAAGATACATTCTATATGCAAGTAAGAAATTTAAGTTGCACTTGTAACTTGTAAGGCGTTATAATGGTCCTCAGTCCCAGACATAAACTTGGAATGTATTTCATAATATATCACATGAAAAGCAAAACTACTGTATGCACAAGTTTTCCAATAAGCTAAGAAAAATTTCACATGGCACGATCTCAAAAGCATATGCAGATTCTTCTCATGAATTTAACATGTAAAGCTGCAATGATTTCAAATTTTATCAATAACTTCACTCTTGAAAAATGCATGAGTTACCAAGGTAAAGGTTATAACTAGCAAATTAACTCAAAAGGTTACATGTAAGCTAATAATCAACAAACAGAAATTGCTCTTACAAATTCAATTTTTAAATATATAACCAAAAACTATTTTTGTGGGAATAGTTTCTTTTTGTTACTTACACATATGCAGAGAACATCCATACTCAATTTTTTTATTTTTTTGTGGGGAACAGAAGGGGAAGGTTTTTCTACAACTTTTGCCTTAGAATCAAACCAATATATAAATTTTCATTCGAAACTCACTTTTTTTAAAAAAAATTTGAAACTTTTTTGTAAATTGTAATATTTATTATGTTTCCAACAAAACATGCAGAAAAGACATAGTAAGTCAATAAAGATGGGCATGGATACCTCTTTGTTATATAAGTCTTCAGAAGCCAGGTAATGATTTTCTGCAGAATCCATGAACTTCATACTAGCTGTATCGTTCAGAAGTTTTTGAATACAAGTTTGATGGAGGTATGATGAATCCTCTTGTCTAACATATAACACATCCTTCCCTCCCATGCTCACCCCAACTATAACATGAGTTCCAAAACGCTCTATAAACCTTGCATGAATCAGTAGAAATCATTTTATCATTGTGAAGTCATAAATATAGATTGTTTGACTCAATCACATCCCATCACAATGCAATTTGCATCATATAAAAGACCTTGACAGACGAATGACTACTGAACAGCAGTGCATAAGGAAATTTTTGGGAGTATATAGATTGAAATTTGGAGTGTGATTAATGAAGTTGTTTTTCATTCGTTATATCTGGTGAAAGAACAGCATTAAATGTAGTCAATAGACTATAAATAGATTGAAATTGACAAAAAAAAAAAAACAAAGGTTTGAACTTGCATATGTACACAAATTTAGTTTATTGGTCGGGATAAATTATTATTTGACAGAAGGAAGTAACTTGGGTCATTAGGAACCAAATAGTACCAATCATGATCATAAAAGTTTGTTGAAATGATAAGTGTGCTTGAGAAACTCATGATTTCTATCCAAGAACACATCTTTTTGATACATGGAGTTGTTACTACTTACTAACTTACACCCCGGTGGCTAATATTGAACACATCTATTGCATGTGATTATGCCGAGTGTTAAGATGTGCAGTCCCAGGGTCTTACCTTGCCAAGGCCTCAGGATCCCATGATGATGGCACTGCTTCTTTGACATGGTCATGGAGTTCACCATGATACCTTTCTAATTCAATGGCATAGCGTTTGATGAACCACCCATCATAAGCAAGAGACTTGATGGTATCCAATTTTTTTATACAGCAACCAGATAACCCAAATGAAGCACAGAAATGACCGGATGCAGTTTTGCCTCTCAGACACATTTCCTGGTTAAAGTGCTCCAACATCTGAAAGATATTACAAGGTCACAGAAACTAACATAACATAACATAACATAACATATACATAACCGTTGTAACATATACATAACATAACATACCTGTTGCAAGGTGAGAACTTCTGAATGGATTCTAATTGATTCCCCTCTGACACATCTGATAGAGTTGGGGACATTTGGTATTGAAACCCCTCCTGGAATCTCCAGCGGACGGCACTGTTCTTCATTGATCAGGATCAACCGTGAACCCCTCTTACAGTTGTCAAAATCTATATCTTGAGTTATGTCAAAACCCAACCCAATTGAATCTATTGCTTTCTGGGCTGCTTGCGAACGAGAATCTCTTTTTGCCATTACTCAACTTGAAGGTCTACCACATGCAGTCAAGACAGATGTTCAAGGAGAAGAGGAGACCATTAGACACTCAATTAAGATTAAGCCAAAGTCAAGACAAGCAGAGACGCAGTTTTAAAGAACATTCTTGGAAGTTTCATAGATCTTTTAACCAAAATTGGGGAACACATGTAGGTGTGATTGATTTATCAGTGTCATGGTCATGGGTTTTACTTTTGCTGAATAGGAAGTAGCTAGGAAGCAGGAACACATACAAGAAGGACATTTGGTGCGTTGACTTGGGAGGATCAGGCTTTCATAGTTTTAAGACATGTATATATTATACACATGTATGCTTCCCCGATTATATATATACGAGAGAAGTTTTTATCGTGAGACAGTAAGGTGATTAAATTTTGATTATATAATTATATGTGATTAAAATTAAAAGTTATTTAAATATTATATAATTATTTAAAAAAATTATATATATTTATGTTTTAATTTTGATTATTTATATAAGATCAAGATTTATTTTTTTACTTTTTTAATAAATACTTCTCATACTTATACATATTTTATATATATATATATATATATATATATAAATTATATAGTTTTATTATTTTAAATTTTGGCACCATATAACTATACATGAATAATTAAAAGTTATTCGAAAGTCGTGTAATAAAAAATCAAATTCGTTTTTAATCTTAATATTAAGCGAATTTAAGATTAAAAGTTATTTGAAGGTTATGTAACCACTTAAAAAAGTCACATGCATATATGTTCTAATCTTAATTATACATGAATAGTCAAGATTAAAAATTATTTAAAAATCATGTGACCACTTAAAAAAGTCACATATATTTATGTTCTATATATATATACTTTGTTTGATTTTGATTTACTTTTTACATTATTTTGTCTTTGTATCATCATATGGGAAGAGCATAAATCGGTTACTACATCATCCAACTCTTATTAATACTTTACTATTTATATTATTACTTAATTTTTATTGTTATATTATTAAAAGTTATAAAAAAATAACTATTTTATAAAATTTGTAAGTGTTTTTTTTTATCTGAAAATTTGTAAGTGTTTAGGAGAAAGAAAAAGTTATTACTATTTATCTTTAATTACATTAGTTGAGGTGATATATATTAAATGACATAAAGCAATAACTTTTTCATATTTTAAGAGTACTTATGAATTTTTTAATAATATAATAATACATAATTAAATGCAATGTAATTTATAACAACTATGCATCATAATTAAATGATAGATGGGTTACCCAAAATCCTAATTATTCATTTATTTAACTGAATTATTATATTTTATTTCACGTTATGATATACCAAAACCCACGGTAGCATAGAAATGTGATATTAATATATAACAAGAAATGTGACACGAAATATAAACGTTGGATAATTTGATGAGGATGTGGTAGAAAGTAAAGTGCAAATTAAAGGTTTAGGATTTTATAAAATATATACATGTGTATATCAAATTATATATATGTAATAATTTACTCTTTTAATTTTTTATCAATAATTAAGGCTATGTTTGGATATTTAGTAATTGATGGAATGGAATGGAATGGAATGAGATGAGATGGGATGGAATGGGATAAAAATACCATTCTATTGTTTGGATATTTTAAGATGGAATGGAGTAAAGTTACCATTCCATTGTTTGGGAAGTGGATGGAATGGTATGAGTTATAACTTTATTTTTCCTAAATTACCCTTATTACAAACACACTAATTTTAAGATATGAGGTTAAAGTAGTAAAATACTAATTATAATTATAATAAAAAAATTGATTCCATCCCATACCCCCCAAATTGGGGGGGAAGAAAATTGAGGGTTTTTAGTGGGATGGGATGGGATCCATCCCACCCACTTCCATCCCATTCCATCATTTTTTAACATAACCAAACAATGGAACCTATCTCTATCCCATCCCATTCCATTCCATCTCACTCAATCCCATCAATCCAAACATACCCTAAGAGTGTATTTGGATTAAAAGTGAAAAAATTTTATTTCAATAATTAATTAATTATATAATTAATTCTGGTGAAATTAATTTTATATTTAAAAATATTAGTTAAAAAATAATTTTAAGATCATTAATTCCATTTAAATGTTTAAAAATATATTTTTATATAATAAATTACTAAAAAATATAAAGTTTACTAAAAAATCAATTTTGATTAATCCTCAACATATAAGAGTGAGAGTGGACAAATCACTTTACTTTCAAAATAATCTAAAAGTTTTCTAAAATAATGTTCAACAACTTGATTATCATGAAAAAGCTTTTCCCCACTTTAATTAATTTTACTCAAATATTTCAAAACATCTCAAAAAGGCTTTTATAAAAAAAAAATTGCAGCAAAATTCAATCTTTACTAAACACATTCTAAAATTTTATATTTTACTTCATAAAGTACATGTGCTTACAATAACCAAATCCATTTGATGGAATGTTTCCACTAAAGCAGCCAAATGGTATCAGGTACCGTAAATTGTATCTACTATGTAGAAGAAGAAACTCACGATGAAAGGAGCCGGGGCTTCACCATTTTTATGTTTTTTTTTCAGCTGAACCAATTAATTAAATTTTAGAAGGAACTAACATTTTAATTTTTAAATTTGTTAGCATCGATTATATTAATTTTAATTTAAAAATATTAATATATTAATATTTAAATATGAAACAATTAATTATACTAATCAATTAATTATTTTTTAATCAAATTAATTTTTATTAAAAATTAATTTAATTGTACAAATTAAAATTTTAAGAATTAATAAAATTAATTTATTTAATTTAAGAACTAATATTATTGATATTTAGGAGTGTCCAATGAGTTAAGTCGACTCACGAATTCGCAGGTTTCGACCCAACTCAACTTATAAAATGTGGATTAGTTGGGTTCATGAGTTAGGTTAGGTTGAAAAATGCTTCAACCCGCAGTGTGTTCATAAATATATTCTCTGATATAGTTAGGAATAACATTAGACCAAATAAATATGCTAACAAATAAATGCCAAAGTGGAAGAGAAAAAGACATCAAAATCTTATTTATCTACTCCCTCTCTACTGGCCTTAACGCAGCTAGTAGTTCTCTCTTCTCTGCAACTAATTTTCCATAGTGCAGTCGTTCTCCCAGGCTCCTAATGTTTGCTCCTTGAGTCCATGACCATTACTCCATCTCCCACCCGATCTCCTAGTCGCAGTGATTGCGCCATTACTGTGTGTCTGTGACCATTACTTTTCCTCCCACCCGATCTTCTAGTCGTTATCTGTAACTAGTCACGCCACCACACAGCCACCTGTCCATCTTCCCTCTTGTGACTTCTTCAGTTTTCTGCACCACGCAGTCCCAACAGGTAAGCCTTCTTCCTCTACTCTTTTCATGTAAATTTGAAACATAAGAGGGAGTGCAGCTGGGTACAGTGCAGTTGCACCGCACGGGAAAGGAAGCTACGAGGGGCAGAGTGGGTAGTAGAGCTATGGGTACAAGCAGAGTGAGTAGGCAATGAATGTAGTATAGCTGTAGAAGAAAAAGAGCAAGCTTGGAGAGTTGAGGGCTGGATTGGCTATCGGCGCCATAGTAGGTGGGCTTGGTGCACTCACATTAGGTGAAGACGTTAACATTCTAGAGGACATGATTGCTAATCGTAAAAGTATTTTGCACTCTTTTCCCTTCTTGTTGCTAGTGTTCTACTTAGATTTCTTGAGTTTTATTTGAATGTGGAATATTTAAAAAAAAATTCAAATTTTTATGTCAGTACTGAAAAGGGAAATAGAACATTACTAATGAAATTTGCATTTGAATTTTTAAGTTGATTTCGTCTAATTTTTCTTTCATGATAAGTATATTTATAAATATTAACTAATGCTTTATTACATTCTTAGTTAATATTTATTTATTTATTGATGACAGAAAATGACTGATGAATGACAATTAAATCTGATCATTCATTAACTGGAAAAGAGCGATTTGTAACTACTCCTACATCCCTAAGTTGTATGCAACCTTCCCAACATGTTGAGCATTTAACTACTGAATAATGAGAAGGATCATCTACTGGTAAAGAGATATTCATACTTCCGAAAAGCCTTCAAGACCAAGTTCACATGTGTGAGAACATTTTACTAAAAAAGATATGGTGATAAAGCTTAATGTAATTATTGTAGAAAAATATATGTATGTGGTTCTAGAAATCATGACACAACTAATTTATCTAGGCACTTGTCAATGTGTAAGAAAACCCCTAATATACATGTTGACAAAAAGCAAAAAATTCTTGGATTTCTAAAAAAATGTGAAGAAGAAAATGATGGTAATGCAAAACTCAATGTGTTGTCTTTTAATCAAGAAGAGTACAGGATTACACTTGCTAAAATGATTATCATTGATGAGTTTCCATTTAAATTTGTTGAAAATGAAAGCTTTAAAAGTTTTGCTCAAATTATGTAACTTCAATTCCAAGTTCTTTTTAGACAAATTATTGGTATAGATGTTATGTAATTGTATGTGTTTAAGATTAATTTATTATTTGAATTATGACTAATTTTATTTAATTTATTCTAAACTTAATAAGACTTATTAGTTGTTAATTTATTATATATTTATTGACTTATAATATTTAATTTATTTGAGATTAAGACTTATAATATTAATTCATTAGATTTTGTATTTTAACATTTTTTTAAAAATATTTTAAAAAAAATATCAGACTTACAAGTTCGACTCAACCTAACTCATCGATTGAACAAAAAAATCTTTTTAACCCAACTCAATCTACTATTTTGATGAATAAATCAAGTCAAAAAATATTATTAAACTTACACAATCCAACTCATGTCCCTAAGTTTAGAGACTAAAATGAGAATTAATTCTAAATTTTAAAAATAACTATAATAAGTTATTTAATAAAAATGAAGGACCGTGCCATGTGCTTGTGAGTCGTACCAACCGCCATCGGACTTTGACTCTTTCCTCAGAAATAATATACCTTTCCTTACTTGTAAAAATAAAATAAAAAATACATTTTCTTACCACTTTTTTATTTATTTAATTAAAATATATTTAATTTATTTATAAAATTATTTTATATATTAAAAAAATATTATAATCACATATAAAATAACTTAATATTTTTTTATATTAACGTACAATATAAATAAAATATAAATATTTTACATTTTTCATTTCTTATATCTCTCAAATACGACTTATTTTGTAATCATTTTTTTCTCGTTAAATTTTATTTAATCTAAAATATTTTCTCTTTTAAAACTGTAATAATATTTTCTTGATCTAATTTCTTAATTCATTTTTGGATTTCACTTTTGTTTTTTGAAGTTATTTTTGGTATATTGAGGGCCGGAGCCTAATTTGATTTTTAAGTTTTATTTGATCTGAAATAATTATTTTGTCTTTAAAAATTGCATCAATATTTTTAATTCATAATTCTAATTAATTCATTAATGAATCTCTCGGACGTGATATGAGGCATTAAAAATGTCGTTGAATGAACATTTTTATTAGCTAAAATTCAAAATCTAATTGAGTGTTGTACTTGTTTCCATCCAGATCACTGATTGAAGCCACAATAAAAATAAAATAAAATTATAACACATATCCTAAATTCTTGATTATGGTAAAAATAAATGGATAATTAGAAAGTAAAATAAGATGCCTATTAAAATTAAAATCATTTACATTCCAAAACATTATGTTCACAAAATAATGTAAAATAATTTCAAGCTGTTAACTTTGTACTTTTTAAGTAGGGGTTTGGGTGTTTATATCATGTAAATGATTTCTCATTTCCAGGTGCTTTGTACGTAAAGGACATTTTTTTTAAAAAAGATAGAAAGAAATGCAGAATATATTCTTAGTCGACATGTAATTATGGTTACGTGAAATGTCAAGTAGGTCAAAACCATAAGAAATAATTTGAGGAGCAAAATATGAGCAGCAATATAAGTAAATCCTGATTATTTATTGATGGAGTTTTCAGCTTAAAAACATCGATCTTTTGGTTTTTATTAGGGTATTTCTATAATTATTACTATAATAAGGTCTTAACTAATGATTAACTAGTGACTAATTAGAAGACTCTTTCAACAAATGTTTATAATATTAATTAATTTTATTTATAAGTTATGAAATAAAAACATAACTTTGCTTATGATGTTAATTCAAATTCGTCTGACATATTCAATAAAAAATCTTCTGACATATATAAATTAAAAAAAAAGTTCTTGTGACAAATAAGAGATGTATTTAATAAATTAAAAAAAGAGTTTAAATTTAATGCGCTATATCATTTTATAAAGTGTTGATATATAATTAATTAAGTTAAACTTTTTTATAGTAGTTTTGATAGTTTAATTTTTTTAATAATTTAATAATATAAAACTTTTTGATCTGATTTAGTAATATAAAATTAAATGTTAGCATAAAAAAAATCTACATAGAAGTCTATCAAACTTATATCCAATTTGAAAACATTATTACAGTTTGAAATGATATAAACCTAATAAAAGTATCATGGCTGAAAAACGTGGAAAACCTGGACCGGTTTGACCAGTCTTGACTTGTAACAGAAGCCTGTTTTGGACACCGAAAAAGAAAGTGTAATAACAGAGTTTTGTTAATAAATGTTTTTAAATAATTGTTAAGGAAGTTACGATAAATTTTTGTTGATAAAATTAAGATAAATAATAATTTTTTTTAATTTTTAATACATTAAATTTCTTATTTTTATAAAAAAGTTATATTTTATATTCCTTAATAAATATCATCTTACTTGTTACCAAAACCAATAATAATATTACAATATATAATTTATAATATTTCTTTGACTTTAGACCCTTTCTTTTAATTTCAGCCAATCTTCTCTTCTCCCGTGAACTCCACTGCTTTTGCTGTCTCCCCATTCTTCAGAAATTCCTCACTCTTCCTTTCTGCGCCTTTGATTTTCTCGGAAAGTTTCCGAGAAAGAGAAACAATCTCATTTTGCTGAGTTTTGTGGTTAATGCTGGAAGAATTGGATTGGGGGTGATGAGCGGGTGAAAAGGGAACAACATGTTGTCAGGGAAGAAGAAGAAAGGGTTGGACGCAAAGGCTGCAGCGGAGGCTGCTATCAACTTCGTCGGCTTCGGTTACGATCTCTGCAACGATCTCAACCTCAAACCCTCCAAGGCTCACTCCAGATTGATCGCCATCGACGATGACCAGCTTCGTAGTGTTGAGCTTCCTGGTCGTATTTCGATCCCTAATGTCCCCAAATCCATCAAGTGCGATAAAGGGGACCGCATGAGATTGTGCTCCGATGTCCTCTCTTTTCAGCAGGTGTGCAACTACTTCAATTTCGGACACTACAAAGTTTTTAAATTTTGAAGTTAAAGGCTGCTTTCTGTGCTACAATTTCGCTGAAAAATTGGTTCCTTTTTGCAACGAAGTTTGTTCATTTTTTAAGTTTTAGTTCAAGTATATTAAAGCAGGAAACACTGAGCATTAAATAGTAAACTTTTTTCTTGCAACGGGAGCATCAAGAATTTCTCTTATTTTTCTCTGTTCTTGTTCTTGTTTTGGTGAAATACTTTGGCATGTGTATTATTATTGTTATTATAGAGTAGATTGTTTGTCTAACAAAGCATACATTGTTCCATTGACCCTTTACTTAGATGTCAGAGCAGTTCAATCAGGAGCTGTCACTATCTGGAAAGATTCCAACGGGCCATTTCAATGCTGCATTTGAATTTTCAGGAGTTTGGCAGAAAGATGCTGCACATACGAAAAGTCTTGCTTTTGATGGTGTTTCCATCACACTCTACAACATTGCATTTGAGAAAACCCAGGTAGTTCTTCGTGGTCATGTCAAACAAGCTGTGCCCTCGTCCTGGGATCCAGCTGCACTGGCAAGGTACTTTTTCGGTTCAGCAAAATAACCTTTCTCTATATTCCCACCCCACTCTGGCTTGCTGTTTTGGTTGCTTTGCTCGCGAGTGACTACAGTAAGAGGTTCTTGCATCATTTCCTTATATCTTATGCAAAATATGATAGGTTTTGTTTTGTATAATGCACAGTTGATGTTATCAACAAGTGTCCTAAAAGCTAAATATAGTAAGAACAGAGTCCAATGAGTTTATGCATGCTAATACACCCTAGTGGTGTCCATCAGAACTCTGCTACCATTTGCAGACCCCTTACCTATGGTCTCACTCCTGCTTTTAACCACATTTCCCTGTAATCAAGACAAGTTTAGTGTAAGCATTTAACTGCTTTGCCAGTTTTTGCATTCACTTGCAATATGTTGCAAAGTATAGGTCATCATTTCATCTTATCATTTCAGGTTCATTGAGAAGTATGGAACCCATGTTATAGTTGGCGTGAAAATAGGGGGAACTGATATAATCTATGCGAAGCAGCTGTACTCGTCTCCTCTCCAACCTGCTGATGTGCAGAAAAAATTGAAGGACATAGCAGACAAATTCTTCGTAAACCCAGCTGGACGGTTTAACACTAATGATGGGAGGTTTAATGGGAAGGAGAAGGTTTGATGCTTTCCAGTTCAGATTTATTTTTATTCTCATCAATTTTTGTAAATTCTTCAATACTTTGATAGCTCCCATAGTTCACTTGATGAAAATGGCCAGTCTATCATATTGTCTATCATAATATAGACAATATGATAGGCTGGCCATTTTCATCAAGTGAACTGTAAGATCTATCAAAATTTTGAAAACTATATAACAAGTCTATATTCGGATGATATTAATAAATCGAAGGTTGACTTATAGATTGTAGGGTATGTCAAATATCAGATAACAAGATAATCCTTGGCCTTTAATAAAATGGAATTCTGAATCCTTCACTAATGAACATGTATATTTCCAGTAAAACACTAGAATATTTTTGGTAATAAATTACCTTCCGACCTTATATATTATGTTATAAATTAAAGGAATCATGTATTTCAACTCCTTACATTGTAAATGGTGGTATAGAAATATTTTGGAATTTATGGAGTTTCATTTCATATCCTTCACTAAAATTTTTTAAAATCAGGAGCAACAATGTAAGTATCAAATGTTTTCTCTGAATAATTATGTGAAAAATGAGAAAAACAGATCAAATAAAAGGATTAGGAAATGAATCAAAAGGACATTCATGTGAGATATATGGGTAGATCCCATATGTGTGGTAGAAGCTATTCCACTTATTAACATTTACTTTTTCCTAAAGAAAAGATTAAATTATCCTATGCAGCCAACGAGCATAACTTTCATTTTCTTCTTCTTCTTCTTCCTTTTTTTTTTTGCCAGTTTATGAAGGACAATGGGCTAGGTTTCATGGACATTCAATCTCGTTCCTATTCTGAATTAGAGGTAAATGTATTTTATTATAAAAATTGAATTTATGCCAGGTTCAGAATCCTTCTTGTCACTTGTATTGGCTTTGGCTCCTAATTCCTTTTACCAGCTTTTATAATTTAAATTGCTGTGAAACATGAAGACAGCTGATAGGCTTGTTTGTTATGCTTTGTTTTTTGATAAGTTCCTATGTTTTCTGTTATGAATTTTTATATCATTACTAAAGATGCTTTTCCTGCTCAATCAGTTATTGATAGAACTTTATCAATCCTTAATTATTTTACTCTTTTATTCCATAGACATCATTTTGTGCTTGATATTTAAGCTTTGAAGTTTTGGTTGACACAATAATTTCATGTCCAATACCAAGATCTGCATTAAAGCAGCTGAAATTTGTGCAGAGGACCAGTGGTTATTTATTTTGCCTCATTGCACGATTGAATTAATCATTCCAACCTAGGATGTCATCACATTGATGTCTTTTGCAGTAGCATCCTCTTACTTCTTCAGCCCAAAAGCAAAATAAATAAATAAAACAAAGCGAAAACAAAACAAATACTCTTACTTACTTTCTTCTTTTTTGCCCTTTTCCTTAAACATTTTAGGTGCAGGATATCAAGTTCATGTGCAAGAGGAAAGGTGGAAGTGGGAAAAATTCTCTGTCCCATAATGAGTGGTGCCAAACTGTTTTGTCTCAACCTGATGTGATATCAATGTCATTCATACCAATTACATCTCTACTTAGTGGAATAAACGGGAGTGGATATTTAACTCACGCCATAAATCTATATCTACGGTGTAAGCAACTAAGCATGACTTCTTTAGTCATTTACTTATTGACATTTGGCTTCAAAGCCTGTGAAATCATCTAATACTATGGAAGTATAGATTTTTCAAAGTTAATTGTAAGATATGATGATATATTTTGATTTGTTAGAGAAACCCAAGGTTTCATGGTTGAGTGACATGATATAAGAATCAAAGCAACTTTAGTTAAGATGGAGGTCAGGTGATGAACATTAGTTACATTGGATGGTCTCTTGCGGCTGTGAAGGGGTTCTTGGTACTCTTTCAATGAAATTTATAATTTTGAGCCTATTATTGATGTCACTATTACACTGATGATAATAAATTAATAACTATGAAGACATTAACACCATAGATGTCACTTGTAACATCATTTCTGGCATCGCCACTACAAACAAGTTGCTGCCACTGAGATCACTATCTTCACATTTTGCTATTATGAAGGCAATGTTGATTTCGATCATGTTCTTCCCAGCACCATCCATCACCGCAAATGCAACCACCATCAATTTCACGGTTATATGACATCATTATTACCAGTATTTTACCATACTCAAGTTCAGATAAACTTGGTTCTTTTAGTTGGGAATTTTCAGGCTTTAGGGATTTTGGTTAGTAGGACTGTTAATTATGTTGAGCATTGCATAGAAATCAATTCATCTTCTGTTCTTTATGTAATATTTTGCTTTCTGTGTTTGTAATCCATATTTAAAAAGATGATGTGCACCATGTGTATATATTTATAATTATTTATCATAGATATATGTGTAATTTTTGTTATTATATAGTTGATATATTAAAATGAATATGCATCAATGAGTTTATTTTTCACCCCTCCAGTCCTTTGGGTAGTTTGACAGTTGGTGGGACAATGGAAATGGGATTTGCCAGTGATACTTGCATGATGTCTGTCATTATAGTTTTACGGAAAATTTTCTATGTTTTCTCATTTAATTTTCTGAAAATTTGTTGGGAATGATTATGAGAAAGTTGCTGTTTTAGCTGTAGTTTTTTATGCTACTGGAGATTATCTGTCTATTAAGTTAAATATATGCAATAATTGCAATTCTTAATCCTTGCTTAGGAGGTTCTAAAGAAAAACATGTCTTGTAGTAAAATATAACCATCTACTGTAACTTCTGACTGCAGATAAACCACCAATTGAAGAATTGCATCAATTTTTGGAGTTCCAGCTTCCAAGGCAATGGGCCCCAGTATTTGGTGAGCTTGCCCTTGGTCCTCAAAGGAAGCCAAAAAATACTGCATCTTTGCAGTTCAGTTTCATGGGTCCTAAGCTTTATGTAAACACAACACTGGTAATGCTGCTTGTTTATGTGGAACTTTTTTTATCCAAATGGTTGGTTGTTATCTTTGGTTCTTTGATTTGTATAATTGGTCTTAAATACCTGTGGACGGCCATGTTAATACCTGTGCTTGTTAGTTTCTTTTTTCCATTAAAAGGTAGTATCAGGGAAAAGATGATGTATCAAAGAGATGCTATGTAATTTTCTGTTTTCTATAATTTTAAATTTGAGATGGTTAGAATATTAGGGTTATTATTGTGTTAGGAGTGTTATTGAGCTTGTACTAGTTGTACTTGTACTTGACCTAGAACATTAGTATAAATAGGAGTATTAGGTTAGTTTTTTTATCAATACAACATCGCAATTAAGCAAAGTTTTATTAATAAAATATATTCTCTGTTTCCCCTTTCCATCTAATCCCTATTCAACAGAGTCTTGTGAAACTAAAGAAAATATAACCTAAAGTTAGGGATCATAATTTGCTTTTGTAGTATGCACTTGTGCTTCATATGTTTGGATGCTTAGGCATTTGTCATGGGTAAATTTGTCCAGTTCTACGCAACAAATGAGGAATTGGATTTGTCCTCTGGTGTGTGGAGCTTTGCCTTGTGGGTTTAACTAACGCATAAGCCCATACTTTGTCTATTTTAAATTTTTTACTGTTTACTTAATAGATTGGTTGGACCTTCTCTTCAAGCATCAGGTTTTATTCTCCCTAAGACCCAGAAATGATAAGGGAGGGATGAATGACAAATTGACAATTATTGCCACCTATTTTATTAATGAATTAACTATTTAGAACTGGAATAACTGGCCCATTTACTTAATTGTTTATCACATATTCAAGTTTTTAGCTGAAAGAAAAAGTGAAAAGTAGAAATATTAGTATCATATGATTTGGTTTTTTCTTTTTCCTATTCTTGTCTCATTATCACATATTTCCGTGCAAATGAATGAGTAGATGGACAAATTTATTTTCATATAAAATTTACATTTTAGCAACTGGATTTCATGTTTCTGGTGGCTGCAAGTCACTCTTGCATAACATTTACTCTTGTACCCAATATCCCCGGTTTTCGACCAAAAGGTTAGTTAGATTTACTCAATAATTTTGGCAGGAAATGAAAACCTGTTTATGACATTGAATTTTGTTGGTCAATAGTTGTATTGATTAAGAGTCTTCTATTTCTTTATTTAGTCCTTCAGAAAAAGTCAGTTTAATTTTTTCATGATCAGATTTATTGTTCGTTATGTCACAAATGTGGTGATTTGGTCAGACTTTTACTTACAGGTTGATGTGGGAAAGAAGCCGGTGACTGGCCTTCGATTGTATTTGGAAGGAAAGAAAAGCAACTGCTTGGCAATCCATTTGCAGCACCTCTCTTCTCTGCCCAAGATATTCCAACTTGAGGATGAGCCTAATGTGAATACATCCAATGCCTCTTCAGAAAGGAAGTACTATGAGAAGGTCCAGTGGAAGAGTTTCTCTCATGTTTGCACAGCCCCTGTTGAATCTGATGATGACAACTCTGTTGTGACTGGGGCTCATTTCGAAGTTGGAGATACTGGTCTGAAGAAAGTTCTATTCCTAAGACTTCATTTCTCTAAAGTTGCTGGTGCAACCTGTATGAAAGCAGACTGGGATGGTTCTCCTGGCTTGACCCAAAAATCCGGAATAATCTCAACTTTGATCAGCACCCGCTTCTCAGCTCCACAAAAACCACCACAACCACGGCCATCTGATGTAAACATCAACTCTGCTTTATACCCTGGGGGACCTCCTGTGCTCACTCAGACACCTAAACTTCTGAGGTTTGTTGACACAACAGAAATGACAAGAGGACCGCAAGACTTGCCTGGCTACTGGGTTGTGTCTGGGGCAAGGCTTTATGTGGAGAATGGTAAAATATCACTTAAAGTTAAGTTTTCTCTTTTAACCGTGATTTTTCCTGATGAAGAGGCGGCAAGTTATTAAAAATACCAAATGAGGCAGCGTTGGAAGATAATCTCGTCACATAAAGTCCAATGAGATGGGTGTGTGTATATAATAATGTCTGATTCTGTTCCATTGTACATTTGCTCTATTCATTATAGGCTACTAGTTGATGTTGCCATTGTTTGTGTATACTTACACTGCAGATATTATGGGGAATTCCTTGATGTAGTTTTTAAAAAAATGCTTGTGTAATCATGTCTGTTACATCTTTTTGTCTCTGTTTGAATGTGTAACTATTATGTTAATGGCTTCCTCCATGCAGTAGTTCTGTCTGTATTCTACTCTCAAGACAATGAGAGGAGAACATCCTTTTGAATGCAAAAACAAATCTCTGTTCAACAGATGAAAGCTATTGTAACTATAATTCATCCTCAAGCCTTCCCAGAAAAATCTGAAAACCAACATCTAATGAATCTAAATTAATACATAACTTGGTATTTTAAAAAACAAGCATCAAAATTTTCGAAAGACTAGGGCCTTGAGAAAATATCATCAAGGCTCAGGCATTGACCGATTTTGTAGGTATTGAAGATATGACTAAGGGTAGGGTTGCACTATAACTAGTTGTCAAGTTGAATTAAACTCAAGCTCGTCAATTATTTATCCAACTTATTTAACCGTTTACTGGAAATAATGTAATTAATTATTTATTTAATTAAATTAATTATACTTTATGTCACATTATTTGAAGGTGCCAAAACTTCTTTAAAGGTAAGTTAGAATCTATTAACTACGAGCATGTTTGACATAAATTTTATCATTGTGCTAACAACTTTTTTTTTTTAAAAAAAAAAGAACTTTTTTACTATTTATCACATATTTAACAATTGCTATTTTAACTTTGTACAAAATTCAATGAATTATAACTTTTTTTATAAGCTTGAAACTTATGATTTTAAATTATAAATTATTCTAAAAGTTTTGATATGTAAATGTTATTTTATCTTTAATTAAATAATTTTTTTAATCATTATATACATATTTTGATAATTTAATGCATAAAAATAATTCTTTTTACACTAACCAAACAAAATTAATTATTTTAAAATCACTTTTTAACTAATATATCTAAATATTAAATTAATTCTATTATATCAATTATATAATAATTTATATAATAATTAATTATTAAAATAATCAAACTTTTCACAGCCGAACCAAACACACACCACATAATATGTCCAGAGGTTTTGGATGCTGCTTCAAATCAAATATAGGAGCTATATTATTCACATAAACAATTTTTACAAGAGTGTCACAAATCATAACGTGAGAAGATGCCATGTGTAGAGTTAGGTAAACGGGTCGCAATAACAGGCTGACATGTTTAATTTGTGATTCGCACAAATTAGAATTATGCATTTTGTAAACTCATTTAAATATAGTCTGTAGATTTAATCTGTTTAACTTGCGAACTTGCTTAACACCTTTTTGTTTTTTTTAAAAACTAGGTTGGTTGAGAAAGTGACCCAATTACTGAATTAAGGCCCAAAAATATTTTATTTAATAAAAAAAGTAAAACAAAGAAAATCTAAAAACCCTAGAGTTCTTCGACCCTTCCCTCACTTGGGTCACTCACTCCTACCCACTCCTCTCAATCTCTAATATCTTAGCCTGTGAACTTGTGGACTAAGACAGTACGAACTCAGACTAACCTTCTGTGGTCTCATTTAACTTGCGGACCAATCTGGTTTAGTCCATTTATCTATAAGTCGTTGCAAACTGGGTTGGCCCATATGGTGGAGCTCCCATCTTAATATTTTGAAAAACTATACACGTTTTTTAGACATTGAAGGGGGAAGCGCAGAGAAGTAGAGGTGAGCTACTCATACTTGTTATGTCGCTTTCATCTCATTCTCAATTAATGCATTATATTTTTGTTTTTGTATTATATTTTTTTTTCTAATTTGTTGGAATCGTTGGTTGGATAATGGTTGGAGTTTGGGTTCGACTCTTGATACAGAAATCACTTGCCACAACCCTGACGGTTCGCTTGTGGGGACTCAACCCATACAACCTCACTAATTTCCACAACTGTTCTCTCTAGTTACAAGTTAACACCTTTGTGTGTAAAGTAGATCATATGTGGTTTTTGTGCTTCAAATTTGTGTGATAGATTTATAGTTCAAAGAGCATGAAGTAGAAATTTTTTGTATTTATTCACAATTTATGTAGTATGTAGCAAGTAGGAACCAGTGCATCTTTATTTGAGAAGTTGTGAACTAGAAAAGCTTACGGTTGTATTTGGAATGAATTAAAATAAGAAATGATTTGATTTGATTTGATTTGATTTAAAAATCAAATTTTATGTTTGGAACTTAAAAAAAAAAGGAATTGAATTGATTTAGAAATCAAATTTTATATTTGAAATTCATTAAAATGAGAATTGATTTGATTTAATTTTATTATTTTACATTTTAACCCTCATGAGAGGTGGTTAGAGGTAGTTACTAAGGATAAATTAGTCTATTCATTTTAAATCAAATCAAATCCTACCAAATCCTATCAAATTTGATGGAATTTCTAAAACAAAAAGATTGAAATCCATGAGATTTTAAAAATCAAATCATTTCCTATTTTTTAATATTCCAAACACAAGATTTAATGAAATTTGATTTACAAATCAAATCATTTCTTATTTTTTTACATTCCAAACACACTCTACATATATATCTGTATTTGAATGGTTTGTAACGTGATAACTCTATGATCTCCTAGCAAAATAGTGATCTCCTATGAACAAAATCAATTTTGATATTCATCACTTCAATTGTTAGCATCTACTGCAAATTTTTTAATTTAAAGAATATACTTGTACCTTTGAATTAGATGGGATTGGAAGTATATATACTGACATTCTAATATCCTTTTATGCTATGGCAGAAGCCAGGAAGATTTTCAAGGGTGAGATATTAGAGGTTGTGGTCCACAAGGTTCTCAAGCATGGGGTTTTCATGAGATGCGGTCCAATTGAGAATATCTATCTCTCAAATATGATGCCTGATTACTGTTATGTTCCTGGTGAAAACCTATACTTCAGGAATGAGAAAATGCCCAAGATTGGAAAAGATGTCGTGGTTCGCTTTGTTGTTATTGGTACAAAGTGGATGGAAGCAGAGGTAATTTCAGGCATTGGTCAGTTTGGAAGGCGATTATCTAGGGCCAATTTCATCTCCAGATATTTCGCTAGATATTCTTCTAGTTTGTTTTATTACATTATTATATTTTTGGTGAGAGCAAACACATTTTGCTGTGGGATTTAGTCTGTGAATAGCACATTTGTGCTCCGCATATTCCTACTGTCAAAGTCCCACTCTTCTGTCCACGTGTTGCTACTACCCTTTCATTTCAAAGGCACTCAAGCACAGTTGCACATTATCTGGCCACCTCTAGTCTGTCGATCACTACCAATGCTCTCTTTTTGTCAATACAAAAATCAAATCACAGGAAGCTTGGAAAAAACCTTGTTAAAAGATAATTCCTTGCTTCTACTTGTTGACGAATAACAGCTACTCTTGATCAGTCTGCTGTTATCTGTCAACCCAGTCTTCACACTGTCGAAGTCCAAGCCTTTACTGAACCCTCTGATACGAACTTTGTTACTTACATCAGTGCCAACGGGGGACTTGATGGTAGATCTCATATCGCCAGCCTCACTGCCACCTTTACTTTTAATGGCCAACCGGTGAAGCCATAAGAGAAGTTCAAGAATATAATTTTCTACTTTGTCTTTATCTGCATGGTGGAATGTTTCAATCCGCATTATATCAGTCTTCACGGTCTTCTTATTTAGCTCAGAGCTGCAACAACCAAACAAGTATTTAAAAACAGAAAATAGGAACCAAAAGAAAGAAAGAAAAGAAAACAAAAAGTGGAAAAACATACAAGTTTAGATTTCAAAATAGAAGCAGCAGATTATTACTTACCCTGTGCTTGCCCACTCCCCAACGCAACCAAAACCATGATGCGCTCTGATTTAATTTTAGAGCAACCAAATGAAAAAGAATAGACAGTTAGTTTCTATAGAAAGTAAATAAACTGATGCTTAAAGAAAGTTTCTCACATAGGTAGTAAGAAGCTATTTGAAATACATATATAGCCAGACATCTTACTTGGCTGTGCTTGTAGCAATTGGAACCAGCCAATGCAATGTTTTCTCCATCTCATTTTTAATATCTGCCACAGTGAGCTGCAGGAAACAGACAGCAACCACAGGGAAAAAGCACAAACACAACAAAAAACTAAATTAATATAGGACATTTACTACTTTGGTTGAAACTGGAAAGCTGAAAGCAAAAGAAAAATAATTTAAAATTTTTGTTGATCATTTTCCTCGACATTCAAATTATATATGATGTTGCGGTGTGTTAGAAATCTAGGAAGGTATTAAGGAAAGTCCTATGGATTAAGGAAGTATCGACTGTTAAATCCAGGGTATTAATTGAGGATTGGTTATGGGTGATTGGTTACTATACAATTGTTTACACTTCCCTCTAGTCAAGTGTGGGGCTAGAGGCAAAGTGCGCTTCACTTCAACCTAAAGGCTTTCTATATTGTCTCCATCTCTCTAACTTTTCCAGACCATTATTTTCTCTCTCTAATTTTTTGACAGCAGATAAGATCATACCTCTTCTACAACATGAAAGGATGGTAATTTGGAACGCAAAGCTGATTTTATATTAGGAGGCAAGCTCTGATATAATGCATCCCTTGTATTTGAAGGCATAGAACTGGATCTGGCAACCTGACAGCATCAACATGGGCTCAGTACAATGCTCTTCAATGCCCAAGCTTAATCAAACACACAGTTAGCAGACAATTTTGAACAGCTATGAACTAGTATAACTACACCTGATACAGACCAGGAACAACAAAGTGATTCAGCAGTAAACAAATCATATGCCGATACCAATTATCATATGATCAAGAAAAAATTTACAACCTAAACCAAATCTTAGGAGTCTTGAATCAAATAAACAGTGGCCTAGCTCCCTATTCCTTTAGTAGTATTTTTAATTAAGAGATCCTGATAAAGCATACTGTTCGCACCAAACCAAGTTATGAAATCATCATGTGGGCCTGCCAAGTGCAGTTCAATCATTTATTGATATGGCCAGTTCATGCATAGCATTATCAAGAGATTTAACATCTAGGACCACAGTTGGCGAATGAGATAAGTTCAAGTGTGAAACTGTGATTGCATCAAGTAGTTAGTTTTTCTGATGCATATATATTTCTATCACCAAAACTATTTTACAAGAATTTAGGTTCATTACATTCTGGATCAGGCTAACAATGGTATGTTGGGACTAGAGCATACTATAAGAACTTAATGCAGAACAAACTCAAACCAATCAAAATAAAATTTAAGGTATATGGTTCGATGTCTCTGACGAATTGATAAGGTTCAACTACAATCAAGAACAGGTTGAAAACCATACAAACTTTGATATTTTTCCATGCATAAGCTACCTTATGATTTAGATGTATGGATCTCAAGAAGCAAGGACAAAAAGGCACAGTACATGGCTTTTCCATTCTAGAAGTTCCCATAGGAGGCAGCAAGTCAAGTAATTAACCAAGAAAATGCCAAGTTTTTCTTTCCTTTAGTTGTACACTGCACCACACCTGTACTACCAGATTACATCACCAGTTTTAGAGAATGAATGCCTTTAAGAATCATTAGTCATAACTCATAACAACCTTCCCAAAGGCTTACAACAGCTATATACCTAGGTCATCAAGTTTAGAAAGAAAAATCAATAACTTATCCCCTAGTCTCAACATAAACACCTTGGTATTGGGTACAACCCACAGATTAGGGCAATATTCGAAAATGTCTTTCATTAGAAAATGTCAGATATCTCTAAGTTTTGAGGATCATCCAGTTTCAAGATCAGGTCATAGATGGTGTAGAAACAAGAGATACTAGTGCGAAAAACTCGAAGAATATGAGATTTTCTACAGAAATTGCAATTAAGGAAGCACGACCACTTCAAAATGGTTTTTGTATCAATGTCAGATACTCCTCAAACACCATTAGATACTTCCAGTCTGCATCCTATAAATTTTTACTTTTATTTTGAATGTTTGTGTCAATATGGGCAAGTTATCATAAGAATTGAATAAATTAGTCTTTTATTGTGTCTAATTTTGTCTTTATGATTTGTACTAGGAATGAATATTTAGTAATGCTTACATTTTAAATACAGGTGCTTGTGTAAGGATTTGTGTTTTTATGTTAATCTTATATTAACTTTGTTTTTTGTATCTAATAGAACTGGACCAGAAAAGACTGAAAAGATGAAGTTTATTGATAGAATCCTCTTCTCTGAATCTGATCAGAATGATACAGAACCTAGAGGAAGGGTGCAAGAATGACAAGAATGGAAATTACAGAGACTCTGCTGTAACTCCCTCTCTCAGGACATTCGAGAGTCCTGTGACTCTCCCTAACTTTCCTTACTTCCAAAAACTGAGCTGTCCTCTCAATAGACCCCCCTCCCTATTTATATTCAACTACTTTACTCATTTACAGTTAGCATTCTGTTAGCTGTCCTAGACAGTTATTAATAACAGAATTATTCCTTCATCCCTATACTTGGGTATCTATCAGTATCCTAACTGTGTCTACGGTTTTTAGAATTTGCCATATCCGTGTCGTATCATACCTGTATCCCCTGTCGTATCTGTGCTACCTATTTGCAATATGCAATATCAATGGCAATCAAATTTATAGAAGTAAAATGCTTGGCTGTACACAGAATTGATTGATGGTTGAGCTTTCCTTTTAGAAAAAATTATTAAATAATTAAATTTAGATGTCTAATCCAATTACATAACACCAGAAAGTAATAGAAAGCAAGTAACAGAGAAGTCGTACAGACAAAAATCAATATGAGAAGCAACTCTAGACACTCAATTATTTATATTTTCAACTGGTTGAAGGGAAGGCATAGAAAAGAGCAGACCTGTAATGAAACAAATACAATAAAGAAGATTCACTTACAAGAGTATCAATTTGGAGCACTACATTTGCATAATGCAAAGAAAGGCCAGCAGGGCCCAATCTTTGGCGATTGCTCATGGTTCTTATTAACGGTTTACGTCCATCTGCAGGTACCCATGGATAAAACCATTGCAATTATGAAGCAAAACACAGCTTTCATTATGAACTGATTTCAAGAGTAATTTGATGAGGAGAATAAAACCAAATAACTATCTCTCACCCTCCCAGCTTCCTCTCCTCCTCCCCTTCAAATTTAAATTTTTTTCCAATAACTACAAATTAAGGTTAACATGGCTGAAATTTGCACAGCGGCTATCAATAATGTCAACTAAGTCATTACATTGATAACTGACAATGTTTACACTAGGCGACACTAGAAGAGTATAATATAACAAGCGAAGCTACATACCTGCACTGCCAAAGGCATTGTTTATCTCCAAATGCAAAAAATGGGCAATGTCTACAAGCTTCTCCATAACCTGTAATAAATTATATTATGAATTATAACCCTAATTTTCTCAATTCTCCATTTATGTTATGCACAAAATGAACCCACCTCTACCAATAAGAAACATCTTAAAGTCTCTGTACTAGTTCTGGCATTATACATGGATGGAATACAATGACAAGATAATATAAATTGAGTGGAGGAGACTAAGAGATGAGATAATCACTTCATGCACAGCAGTAATCGGAATTTGGAAGTTACCTCTTGCAAACTACTGGACCAGAGTGACTTTTTCTTCAAATGTTTAACTTGCTTCTTTTGATTTTTGAGTTCTGCCCTCAACATTGAAATGCTATCACCTATATGATAAAGAGAGATATTGAAGATCATGTATATGTATAAGGTCAGAGTGACTTTTTCTTCAAAAGTTTGTTATATAATAACCAACCCTTTGGGCCTTATACACATGCTCAACAAGAATATGCAGTTCAGGCTTCACAAAATTCAAATAAAACATCAGTGAAAAAGTATGTGCATTGGCAACTGTGATCTGACCGTACACGGTTATTCTTCAATAGGGATGGCTTACCATGAGAGTACCCAAAGGTCATTGGCCCAAAGGCAGATCAAGAAGCCATTCAAAACAGAATAACAAAATAGAATACGGCATACGCAGATCATACCTAGTTTTTATATCCATTTCAGAGTCCATGGTGAATTAATTCTACTCCTTACAATTTGTGTTTAGTTTGATAATAACCATAGTCGTTTACATGGGAGAAATGATAAATCCAAATTATCCTTTAAGTGCCATCAGCCAGAAAACATTGTTGTGCATGACCATAGAATCAATTACACCTTTTCAGTATAAACAGAATGAAATAGTAGATAATGCTACCATACATCTTTCTCCACCTTTTTAGAATCAATTGTGCGTTCAATATGAGTCTTATCCAAGTTTCACACATATTCTCCACCCTCTAAATGATCATTCTATCAAAAATTTACAATACCAAAATTAATCTTCTATTTTCAATTAAAACTCTTGAGAGATTTGGATTTTAGGTCAAAAATTGCTTGTCACAAACAAGAGTTGCACATTATGTCATAGGTAGTACTCCTCAATTATCACTTTGAGTTGCACCTGAATTATCCTCCTCGTCACGCTTACGCTGATAATCTTGTTCAAATCTATCCATAGCATGTAACTCATGGTATAATTCCTGAGACCATAAAAAATTGGTTTTCCAATTTATTTTAGGCTTAAATCCCACATAAAAAATGACAAAGTTGAATAAAATGCAAATGCATGGAGCCAATGGTTGCACCCAAGAAAAGATAATAGAAAACCTAGAAGATAATTTTTTTCATAAAATCTTATGGTGCTGACAGACTGTAGCATGTTGAAATTGAGTCCTCTTTCCTTTGCCACAAAATATGAGCAAGTACATATGAGCAGATATCAGACAAGGAGCAATAAATACAATTTCTCCCACCTCAGATTATTTAATAAAACTATCAATTTATAAATAAGTACATACAATACTTTTGCAATTATCTAGGATAGTATATTCCTTCAATAAGAACCAATTTGTACAAACAAATGCATAATGATTAAATCTAAAACAGGAAGAAAGTACAGCCAACCATCACATTTGTTTCATTCCAAAACATTAATGTCATTACGAAGTACTGATACATATTCAATGTCAGGTTTATAAGATTAAAAAGCTTTACATCAAGGTGATGATAGAGATTACAATACCCACATATTACTACAACGCAAAAAATAGTTTGAATACAGCAATTCCATTTAACTTTGAGCATAAATCATGATACATATAAGAGATATCAAGTAGGACATAGAGAAAGTGGGGGAGAGAGAAAACCCTCTACGCAATTGATGTGTAACACAAGTATAAGGAAAATAGTTAAAAATCTTTCAATCATTTTCCTCAACAGTACATTTTTGGGAAAAAATTCAAAAATAGAATTTTTGGGAAAATAAAAATCCGCTTTAGGAACAATTAATTACTTAATATTCAAAGAGCGGTTAATGAGTAACCACTTATTGATGAAATTAACCACTTTAGCGTTGTTTCTAAATTGGAAATACTTTTATACCGGAAGTTCTTTTTTTTTTTTTTTCTCTAAATTTTCATTACATTTTTTCAGCTTCAAAATTAACTATCAGTTCTGGAGTAACAGTAAATATTTCTTTAGTAAAGGAATACACTCACAGCTGTAAATTGAACCAAAGTCATCAATTGCTGCATTATTAATTCTGCCTCATCCTTTGATTGTCTTTGTGAATTAAGTTCTCTGCTAATTCTAAAATTCACAATAAAAAGACCGTTCAAAATAAAACTATGAAAGGCTAAATTTTTTTTTTTCTGAAAGGCTAAAACTTAGACGAATTGAGTGAGTACAATTTATATTACTTCTTAAAGTATCGGTCCAAGTTGTGCCACTGAGGATCCTTTGAACGATTTCCCAAACGATTCACCTCATCAGAAAAAACTTTCAACTCCTCCCTGAAAACATAAACCAAAAATCACACAGAGTTGGCATTTCATAGAATCATGGGGAACTAAAACGATCAAAAGTTAGCTTGTTGATGAAACAGAAGCCCCTCTTTAGGAATTTGACTTAATCCAATACTTACCTCTTGCCTGCAGCAACAATACTTAGAAGTTCATCCATATCCCTCGATACTAAATCTTGCACAGCCTCTAATGGAAGCAACTCTTCTTTTAAATGCTTAATACTTTTTGTGGAAAGAGATTCCATAAGACTAGAAGCCTTGACAATTGTGTTTGCAACCTCAAATGCTAAGATAGCAATTTGATTCCCCTTTGTTGCAGCTCCAGAAACAAACCCACTGCCAGCATTTGAATTTGTCATGCTGCTCCCAAGAGTGTCCAAAAGATTGACTGCCTTCACAATACCAGCGCTGCCCAGACGTGAACTCACCTCTGAGACCTGAAATAGAAAGATCTTAATAAATATCTTCATTTTTCTCCTTTGTTATTCAATTTATCCCCGTTCTCTTTCATGAGAGTTTAGCCTGTTCTACTTAAACTAAAATAACACAATAATAAAGAGTAAGCAAGTTTGACAGTGGAAAATTAAAAAATGAGGAGGAAAAAACTAAATACAGCAAAACATCAAAGCAGATTTGACCAGTATAATGATGAAGATGAAGATGAAGAATTTGATGTTCAGACAGTAGAAGGAAGTCCTTCAACCAATTCAATAGACTTGTCCACAGGTTCATTATCTTTAGGGCATTAGTTACTCAAACTATTAGTTTCGCTCTTCTTATTCCCATGGGCTCCCCTCGTGTAATTTCTGTATAAAGTCATGCATTTCATAATCTGAGCTTTTCCTCTAAATTTTGGAAAAATAAAACAAAATAAAATTAAACACAAATGTATGTGTGATGCAGAACAAGAACTGAAACCAAGGAAGAATTTCAAACGATCATCAAATTCCCAAATCCCAATGTTTAAAATTCAATAATAAAGATGAAATCCCTAAGATGGATAATATCCCTTATACAGGCAATGCAAACAACCCTAATAATGCTAGGGCCAGCAATCCTAATCTAATACTTGAGTAAATATAATTTGGGACAATTAATCTATCCAGAAATAATATATTCCAAGACCCAAACAACTGAATTCAGAAATCCCAATTAATAAAATATAAACCCTAATCCCCCTAATTCCCAAATTATAAATACATCCACCAATCTTAAACATTACTTCCTCATACTGCATTTCTCTCCTCATGTTGGAGAAATCTCATTCTCAAATTGAAATAAGGATGAAACAGAAAAATACAACAGGTGGTAGTGGAATAACCAACATCAAAAATGGGGAAAAGCAACAGAAAAGTGCAACAAATGATTTCTATCCCCAAAAAACAAAGTGAAACAAATGATAGCAGCAACGAAAATGGTAAGTGGTAGTGGAAGAAGCAACAACAGAATCAATTTTGGATTCTCAAGCTTTTTGGAATTTACAAGATTAATGTTTCCTAATAATAATATTATCTTAAACAGCAAAAACACTACCAACCTACATAATGTGTTTCTGAACTTGATATATTTGTTCGCAACACGCTTTCCGAGGTGAGAAACTGTGCACAATTGGAATAAAGTTTGGCTCTAATGCTAAACTGATGAAAAGCAAGAATAGTTAAACGAGGAAGAATCTCAAAAGGCACTCAAATACTCAATATTTATATTCAATAAAGGTGAAATCCCAAAGCCAAATTATAGGCCTCGTATAGGCTGCTCAAACAACCCTAACACTTGCTAGGACAAGCAATCTAACCTTAAGACTGAAGTACACATAAACTAGGATAATTAATACAACTTGAAATAAGATAGCCAAGACGAAAGCAACCTAATTCTAAAATCCCTACTTACTAATAATTAAAAATTGAACGTATGGCTGAATGAATATTTCATTGATCTCAAAGCTGTATTTATACAGAATAAACAGCACCTATTCTAGGAAGGACAACTGTGCAATAAATCTGACAGCTAATATCCTATTAATTCCTATCTAAATAAGGAATGTAATTAGTACAGAATATTCTACAATAACTATATACACAGCTGTACATGCTAACTCTCCCCTTCAAGTTGGTGCATAGATATCACACATGCCCAACTTGGATAGTGTTGCATAGAGTCGATTACTATGAACAACATGGGTCATCATATCAGCTAACTGATCTGCACTTTTGATGTAGGGAACCTTTATCTTCCCTGAGTCTAGGTTATCCTTGATGTAGTTTCTGTCCAACTTGATATGCTTAGTCCAATCATTTGTATTGGATTATTTGCAATATTAATAGCTGTTGTGTTATCATAGAAGAGTGTCATAGGTTGTGTTGAACCAAACCCGAGTTCTCCTAGGAGAATGTTCAGCCAGGTAAGCTCTGTAGTTGCATGATAAAGGGCTCGATATTCAGCTTCTGCACTAGATAGTGACACCACATTCTATTTCTTGTTTCTCCATGACACTAGATTTCCCCCAACAAAAGATACATACCCTGATGTAGACTTTCTATCCAACCTTCATCCAACAAAATCTGAATCCGTGTAATCCACTATGTCCAGATGATTCTGTTTGGAGAACATTATACCTTTGCCTGGAGAAGACTTAAGATAAGCCAAAATACGATTCACTGCACCCATGTGTCGATCACTTAGATTGTGCATGAATTGACTCACGACACTGATTGCATATGATAAATCAGGTCTAGTGTGAGTTAGATAGATCAATTTTCCCACCAGCTTCTGGTATCTCTCTTTGTTTGTTGGAGTTTGATTAGGATAGATACTTAAGCCATGATTTACCTCAATAGGTGTATCAACAGGTTGACAAGCTGAGTTCCCTGTTTCAGTCAAGAGATCTAATACGTATTTTCGTTGGGAAAGGAAAAGTCCATGCTTAGACCGAGATACTTCAATGCCCAAGAAGTATTTTAAAACACCCAAGTCCTTCATCTCGAATTCCTTATACATATAGTTTTGAAGCTTCTCTATTTTATTTTGGTTGCTGCCTGTGACTATCATGTCATCAACGTAAACAATGAGCAAAGTAATATCATCCCCCTCTCTTTTATAAAATAGAGTGTGATCTGCCAGTTTTCTTGAAATAGAGTAGCTCAATCTGCCAAACCATGCCCTTGGTGACTGTTTCAAACCATAAAGAGCCTTCTTCAACTTGCATACTTTACTTCCTTTTGATGTAAATCCAGGAGGAGGATCCATATACATTTCTTCCAAAAGGTCAACATGTAGAAAGGCATTCTTCACATCAAGTTGCTTTAATGGCCAATCTAGATTAACTGCAAGAGATAGTATAACTCTCACAGTATTCATTTTTGCCACAGGAGCAAAGGTTTCTTGATAGTCAATCCCATAAGTCTGGGTGTATCCCTTAGCAACCAATCTAGCTTTGTACCTGTCAATTGTTCCATCTGCCTTGTACTTCACTGAAAACACCCATTTACATCCTATTGTCTTCTTATCCCTAGGAAGTTCGACCATCTCCCAGGTAGAATTTTTTTGGAGAGCCTTTATTTCCTCTATCATGGCTGATTTCCACTTAGGATCTTTAAGAGCTTCTTGAAAATGACTAGGAACAGATACAGAGGGTAACTGAAGAGCAAAGGTAAGATGGGGTTTGGACAGACGATGGTAAGACACAAAATCAGTGATAGGATAGATAATATTAGAGGATGAGTTCGAGAAACCCAACATATCAGGTGCTTTCCGTTCACGAAGGGGATATCTCCTACCCGGCTCTTCAACCTGTGGATTCAGTATAGGGATTTCAAGGATCAAGGAGAATGTACCTCAAAATCTGTCTCAGAAGAGTCATCCGATGGCATGGTAGTGTCACTGAGAGGGGCATTGGAGCTTGGAGGGGATATTACAGCAGCATCCTTGTTCCTCCTTATATAGCTGTGTTTGAAGAACAAGTTATTCGGTCTATCCACCCTTTCTTTAGTGGGTTCAGATTCAACCTCAATAGATTTAGGACTATCAAGAGACTCCCCCTGACTCTCTGTACTCCAGAACCTCTTTTCCTCCAGCCATAATCTTTCCTTTTCCTTACTATTAAGCTACCCCTGAAGAGGAACAAAGGATACATCCCCAGAAAAATAGGACTTATATTCACATAATTGAACATATGGAAACATGGTATTTTCCAATAGGAGGGTGGTAGCATCTATAGCCCTTTTGAGAGTTAGAAAAACCAAGAAAGACACATTTAAGGGCACGAGGATCAAGTTTGTCTCTTTGATGTGAGTGTATATGAACATAACAGACAAAACCAAAAATCTTAGGACAAAGGTTCAAAGCAGAAGGGATAGAATGAAACTGAGATAACTTACGCAAAGGAGTTTGATAGTTAATGATACGAGTAGGCATACGGTTGATAAGATAGACAGCAGTCATAACAGCATCAGCCCAGAAACGTTTTGGAACCTGCATAGTAAAGCATAAAGCTCTTGCCACTTCGAGAATGTGGTGATTTTTATGCTCTGCTATGCCGTTCTGTTGGGGGGTGTAGATACATGTTGTTTGGTGAAGAATTTCATTTTCTTTGAACCATTCAGTAAGGGATTAATTGACAAACTCACGACCATTTCCAGAATGAAAAACCTTAACCTGCATGTTGAACCGAGGACAATCATTTTTGAAAATTGAGGAATAATATGTATCACTTCATCCTTAGATTTCAGCAAGTATACCCAACTTACACAAGTGCAGTCATCAATAAAAAACACAAAATATCTATGACCCAAAGGGGATGGGGTAGGAAACGGGCCCCAAACGTTTGTAAAAACACGGGTAAAAGGAAAAGAACTTTTATTGAGACTTATTTTAAAACTAACACAATGATTCTTAGCATAAATACATTTCTCACATTGTAGACTAGAGACTGAAACATTTGTAAACAACTTAGGAAACAAACGCTCCAGATAAGGAAAAGATGGATGACCGAACCGACAATGCTATAGAAGAATTTTTTCTTTATCAGATGCCTCCCTTGTTATTTGGAAAGTGTTGCGACCGTGATCGCGGCGAAAAATAGCAACTCGTAGGATTTCAAAATATAGAAAATGGAATCGCCACCAATTTTATTTTAATTTAGGAAAAATTGGAAAACCTTTTTTTGAAAATGGTCTTTGAAAACTAGATTGGATTCGGAAGTTGGTTATACTTAGAGAAGAGTGGAAACTTAATTCCACGGCACCCCTAACGCACTCGTCCTAAGACGGTACCTTTAGTCAATTGTGCAAATTCTTGATAATCTCAAATATATTTATTTTACTCGTCATTTTTTTTTCTGAAAAAAAGGCAATGTAACTATTTTTTATTTTTTTTTATTTTTTATTTAAAAAAAAAGCAATAAAGAAAAGAAATAACCAAATTGCGAAAAAAAAAATTTTTTGACTTGACAGAATAAAGATTTTGTTCCTACGTATCCTTAGGTTCAATGAGGAACTCAAAGTCACGTAGTTTTCTAAAAAATACTTGTGGGTTGGTTGATTTTAAAAAAAAACTTAATTTTAAAAATTTTAATTAACAAGTCGTCACGACTCAGTTAATCAAATTAAGATTTGAATAGGTGAAACTCGGCGTCACGCTAGAGACGTTACCCACTAATCATTAAATTTATTACAATTAAATGAAATTTTTTTATTGATTTTATATATTTTTTAAAAATTAATTTTTATTTTATAAAAATTTGAATTAACAGGTCATCGCGACTCTGCTAATTAAATTAGTATTTGAATAGGTGAAGCTTGCGTCACGCTAGAGACGTCACTCATTAGACATCAAGTTTGTTGCAAATTTTTTTATTATTATTATATTTTTTTAAAAAAAATTGAATCTTTATCAATTAGCGATTTATTTTATTTTGAAAAACATTTGAATAATTAAGTTGTCACAATTTAGATGATTCTAAAAGGTATAGGATTAACAAATTTTGTCTCCTCAACTCACTAATCCCAATTTACTCTTAAATTAATTTTAAAATAAAGATTATACAAAAATAAATAAATAAATAAATAAACCAATCAAACTAACAAATGAATAAGCTAAAATGAACAACACTTATATAAAAAAAAAATAATAATACAAAAAAAATAAAATGAAATAAGCAAGCTTACCTCCAAGGCGTAAAAAATGTTATGCTCAAAGTTATTGCACAAAGGCCCACGCTCTTCTTCAAATCAAACTTTGAAAAGCAACCCACTTGCAAGAAAAAAGATTTACTAAAGTCTCGGGCTCTTATACTTAATATTAAGCCTAAGTAAAAAAATTTACTAAAATTTTCGGGCTCTTATACTTAGTATTAAGCTCAAGTGTGAAAATTTTTTTAGTATCCAAAATAAAAGAGAACCACCCCTATATATAGGAGGAAAGGAAGGAGAATGAACATAACTTCTCCAATGTAGGACTTAGACACTTTAGATTTTTTTCAACCTTTTTTTTTTTCATTTTTCATGTTTTTTTGTTTTTTGTTTTGCTTTTTTTTTGTTTTTTACTAAGGTGAGCCTATGTGTTTTGGCTAAAAAAAACCCAACAATGTGAACTTGAATTATTATTTTTTCTTTATTTCAAATTTTTTTATTTTTAATTTTTTTGAGTCCGGTCAAAATTGGGTGTTCACAATTGCCCCTCTTTACTTGTTTCTTACTAGATAAAAAGAAAAATTGTGATTTTTCATTTTATCATCGTAAGAAACAAGTAAAGACATGAACTCTAATTTTGTCTGGCAATGCATAAGAGGATAAATGCAAAACAAAGTAAGAACAATGATAGGAAGTTAAAAATGCAATTAGCCGATGCGCTCAAAAGAATTGACAAGAATTAAAAATGCATGGAATGCGTGGAGCTGATGTGCTCACAAGAAATTAAAATGCATGGAGCCGATGCGCTCAACAGAATTTAAAATGCATGGAGCCGATGCGCTCAACAGAAATTAAAATGCATCGAGTGCATGGAGCCAATGCGCTCAGAATTGACAAAAAAAAGAATGCGTAGAATGCATGGAGTCGATGCGCTCAAAAGAATTGACAAAAATTAAAATGCATGAAGCAGATGCGCTCAACAGGAATTAAAATACAAGGAGTCGATGTGCTCAAAGGTAAATGACAAGAGCCGATGCGCTCAAAACTAAAGACAGTAGCCAATGCGCTCAAAAGAATTGACGAAAATTTAAATGACAATGGGCAACTGAGTCCTTGAAATTTAAAATGACCATGGGCAACTGAGGCCCGAAATTTAAATGAAAATGGGTAATTTGCGGCCCGAAATTTAAAAGACAATGGGCAACTGTGCTACCAAAATTTAAAAGGTAGGCGGGCTACTGTGCTCCCGAAATTTAAAAGACAAAGTAGGAGACTCTTGTGCTCCCAAAATTTAAAAATAATGGGCGATCAGTACTCCGAAAATTTAAAAGACAAAGTGAACTCTTGTGCTCCCAAAAAAAAGACAACGGACAACTATACTCTCGAAAATTTAAAAGACAACAGGCAACTGTGCTCCCAAAAATTTAAAAGACAAAGGGCAACTGTGCTCCCGAAATTTAAAAGACAAGCGGGCTACTGTGCTCCCGAAAATTTAAAAGACAACGGGCGACTGTGCTCCCGAAAAAAAGACAACGGGCAACTGGGCTCTCGAAAATTTAAAAGACAACGGGCAACCGTGCTCCCAAAAATTAAAGGATAGGCGAACTCTTGTGCTCTAAAAAACGTAAATTTAAAAAGGTAATAGACATCTTGATCCAAAAAGATTTTTCTTCTTTTTTCTCGTTTTTCTCATTTTCTTTTTTTTTTCTTCTTTTTCTTTTTCTCTCTTTTTCCCTTTTTCTTCTTTTTTGTTTTTCTTTTTTTTCTTTTCTTCTTTTTTTTTCCTTGTTATTTTTTTCTTCTTTTTGCTTCTTTCTCTTTTTATTTATTTATTAAAAGTCCTTTGAGCCAACAACGACTTTTGAAAAACTTTGACCAATCAAAACCCTTGTTCATATGTTTTTGCTCGTTGGACCTGATAAACTCGATCCTGCTTACTCATCCTCTTTTTTTTTTCGCTCTCAGCTTTCCTTTTGAGAAATGAGATGAACTCTTATTTGGCTGATTCCTTGAGAGAAAATTTTGCCCCAGTATTTAACTTTGTCCTTCATCTAATTGATTACCTGTAACTACTTGATAACTCAATCACTGTCTCTGTTGCTACTTCCTTCAACACATCTCTCTTTAATCTTTCAAAAATTTTGCCCCAGTATGACCAGCTGAATGCAAACGAAATTGCCCCTGCGTAGTTTATCAAACGCAATTCAAAATTGTCTCAGTTTGGTGCACCCTTCAAAGCGTTTCAGGCCAACTTTCTTTGAGATTTTACCTATTTATTTGCCCTAACTTTTGCTTAGACTGCCCTTTCGAGTTTTCAGACTAACGGGCTCTTTTTTTTTTCTTTTGCTTAGGTCGCACTTTCGGATTTTCAACCTAATGAGTCCCTTTTTTTTTTGCTCGGGTACCTCCTCTTCCATTAATTGAGAATTTCAAGTTCTCTTCGATCTGAATTGTTCATAAGGAGATTACCATTAAATGGTCAAATCATAGTGTTGTACTCATGTTCACCTTACCTGAAGTATTACGTAACAGACACCTATGAATTAAAAAAAAACAGAGAAGAAGCGAACAAATTCCAGATTGTTCTTGGAAGTTTGACTACAGAAAGGGTATTATTTACAAAGGATAAAGACACAAGAAGTAGAATGATTTTTTTTTTTTGCTCCAGTGATTGATCTTTACTCGTCAACTGGACATCATGACCATTATTTTATTAGGTATTTACAAAAATCTGCTCTTGTGTAAGGTATCAAATGAATTCGACTCAAGATATGTTATTTATGAACAAAATCGCCCCAGTGTAGGCCAGTTAACAACAAAAATTTGCCCCAATGTGGGACAATTGTTTTTTTTTTTTTGCCCCAGTGTAGGTTAAATTAAACCAAGAGAACGACAAAAAAATACCCCAGTTTAGAGTCAAATCGAGTAGAGTAGAAACTTGCCTTAGTATAAGGTCAAATTGAACCAATGAGAAATTTGCCCCAGTTTAGGACTAAATAGGGCAGAAACTCGCCCTGGTGGCCAAAAGATTTGTCCCAATGTAAGTCAAATTAAACTAGGGGGAAGAATGCCCTAGTGTGGGACCAGCTCGAACAGGATAGAAACTTGCCCGGGTGTAAGTCTCTTTTTTTTTCTTTTTTCTTTTTTTTTTAAAATGAGCAATGAATTAGATACTTAGATAAGCATAACATTTATCTCAAAATTAAAGTTAATGAAAATGACAACAATCCTTCATTGATTAGAATGGATTTTTTGAGGCTTGTAACGTGGCCAAGGTTAGGGGTTATGAAAGGAAAGATATAAGGCTCAAACAAGCATTTAAGGGTTGAATGGGACCAAGGATCCTTGTTCAAAGTTAAACTTTGTCAATTGCCTTTACGCTTTCAAACACACTTTTCTCTTATTGTTCCTCATTTCTTCCCACTTCTTTTCACTTCAATCATTCACCTTTGTTATGACAATTTTTTTCATTCCATTTTCTTTTTCTTTTGTTGTTTTTTTTTTTTTTTAGTTTTTCATTCTGCCTCTTTCACCTTTTCTTCCTTTTCCCTTTTTTCATTATGCTTCAAAATAATCGTTATGACAATCAACCTTTTGTTTTGTGTTATCCCCCAGTATAGGGGTGATCTTTATCCATAATTTATTGAAGAAAACTTTCAAGCTCAAAAAAGGACAACGAAAGATAATGAAAAGATGAATTCTTATAAAGGATAGAGAAAAATGGTCAATCTTCATTTCAAATCTTGATTGCTCATTTTCAAAAATTTTAATTTAGAGACATAAGGATAATGCACACCAAGTGATTACTTCTTTGCTCCCTTTTATTTTTCTTTTTGATTTATCCTTCTTCTTTTTTTTTTTTTTGGGCAAGGCAATGGATACTTGCACACGTGGACTTCATGACCACCAAAAGTTTTCTAGAATGAGAGTCATATAGGATTCGAACCAAAGGAAAACAAGTAAAGGAATGAGAAGAATGACAAGAAAGACATGACAAGAATATGAATGCTAAGAACATAGGAAAAGGAAACAAGGTACGTTGAAATCCATACAAATCCATTACATTAATGCTTCAAGAAAGTTAACATGAGTTCAGAAACCAAAAAGTCTAACATGATAATCACATCAATTAACGCCTTAGATCACAAATTGTTCAGAAGTTTCGAGTTGTTGAAGGGCGAATGACTTCTTCAGATATGATTATCTCGACTGGTGCTAAGAATATTTCCTTCAGATGAGGAATATGTTGCACCATTTTTTTCTCTCAGAGATATACTCCTCACTATTTCCTCCAACTCTACATAGACCTCTTCAGAGGAATCTACATCTTGCCCAGCTTGTATTACCCTTGAAGTGAGTAATTCTTGAATTCACACCTTAAAGTCCTAACAATTCTCGACATCATGTCCTATCCCCCTATAGTGATAAACACAACTTGACTCTTCATCCTGCTTCTCTTCTTCTTCCATAGTTGCAGCTGGTGCAGTGCTACTACAACCTGCTTTCTTCAGCCCCTCGAATATTTCAGTCATTGACGTACGCAAGCTTATGACTTTTCTTATGGGTGATCCTTCCCTCTCTAAAGCATTTACCTCATCCCCTCCATCATGATTAGGAATTGGGTTGTTGACAATATTGGGTCCAACTACTTCTTCAATGTCAAGCTTCCCATAAGCAATTAGCTTCCTTACTACAATCTTGAAGGATTCACAATCTTCAATTGAGTGCCCTGGGATGTCCATGTGGTACTTGCAAGTTAAATTCGGGTTATACCATATTGGGAATAGTGGTTCCAGGGGACGTACAGGATTCCCAGAAATGAGGTGAACATCAAACAGTCTTTGGAATAAATCTGTGTTTGAAATGGATAGCTTTGGGAAAGAGGTAGGTTTTGGGGACGGAAACGACCTTGATTTTGGAAGTCAGGTCGAGGTTGTGGGTAGCTTGAGTGATTTTGCAAAAGTGAAGGTGGATATCGGGTATAGGATGGGCGAGTTGGTTCATATGGTTGTGGTATGGGAACATTGTTGATTTGGAATTGTGGAGTTGGTGTGTTATTTGTGGTTGGCACAGTTTGGTGGGAGGGGTAACAAGGAGGTGTAGGTGTGGGTGTTTGGTGTGGAAAGTGAAGGTTAGGGTTATACGGTTGTTGATGACTTAGGTATTGTGGTGGATATCGAGGTCCGAAGGTCTGTTGGTGTTGGACATGATTCACTTCAGATTCTTTCTTTTTCGGCTGGAATCTTTTCTTAGGAGCAGTATCCTTTGAAGCACTATTCAAGGCCCTTCCCACAACAGGCATCTCAGTAGTGATCCCAGGGTTTGTCCCCATGGAAGGGATATTTGGCAAGCGCGGATGTGCTCCAATCACTCCTGTGCTTCCAGCTGCCTCAATCAAAGTGAGGGTTTCTCTCATGGCTGACAACATTCCCTCAATTCTTCTCTGAGACTCTGCCATTTCATTCATCCTCTATTTCATCTCATCTATTTTTATACTCAGGTTTCTTCCTTCATTTTCAGCTGTCATCGTTGCGAGCCTTGCTCGAGCCCTTGTATTGTGAACTCGGGTTTGATTGGTGTCTTCTTTCCTTAGTCGCACAATGGTTGCTGAACACAATAACATCATACAAGGAATAAGATGAAATGAATGAAATTAATGTCAGACATAAGATGATATGAATGAAATGAAAATATTTTTTTCAAATGCATAGAATAAAAATGCATGATTTTTTTTATATCATTTTTTAGAATGCTAAAGATGCCATGAAAATGCATGATTTTTTTTATGAGAATGCATGATTTATTTTTTATTTATTTTTAATGCCAAGGATGCCATGAAAATGCATGATGATATTTTTTTTTTGAGAATGCTAGGAATGACATGAAAATGCGAGAAGATCTATTTTTTTTATGCAAAAATGAATGACATGATGAATAGATAGATAAAAAAGTTTTTTTTTATTTTTGCTAGGAATGAAAATATAAGATGATTTTTTTTAATTGCAAGAATGAATGGCATGAGGAAGAGACAAAGAAAAAGTACGCTCCCTTTGTGTCTTAATGAGATGACCTTAAACTTGAGGATATTTATCCAAAGGATTTATGGATCCTTCTAATTTGTGAGAACTTTCATTGGGTGACTCTTCTATTCTAAAGGCCTCTAGAGCTAAGTCCCATTTCAAAATGTTGACTACAAATAGTGGGTAAACCACTAGGTGCGGGACATTCATGAAAAAGGCACACTCTAGATGAGGTTTTCGCGATAACCAAACAGGATGTACATCCAAAATGGCTACCACTACGCAATCTCTACCTAACTTAGGCTTCACTCAGATCCAGGTATAGGGTCCCACTCGGATGTGTGTGATAAACGTATAGGTGCGGTGGGTGTAGGGAGCATACAAACATTATACGAAAATTTAAAAATACCAAAATTACCCCAAACCTGCAAAGACATATATACAACAATTAGCCAGTAATTCTCTATTCTAGGGTTTCCACAATTAAGCACAAAAATTATATATACAAGTCACAATATACATAGGATAATGCTATCAAATATTTACATAAAAGATACTAGATAAAATCTATAAACAAATAAGAAAACAAAAACGAAGACAAAAGAAGGAGTAAAATAAATAAATAAAGATTATTAATAATTTGCACAACTAACAACAACAGGTCTGACTCTCTAAGCTTCCCCAGCGGAGTCGCCATCTGTCGCGACCGTGATCGCAGCGAAAAATAGCAACTCGTAGGATTTCAAAATATGGAAAATGGAGTCGCTACCAATTTTATTTTAACTTAAGAAAAATTGAAAAACCTTTCTTTGAAAATGGTCTTTGAAAACCAGATTGAATTCGGAAGTCGATTATGCTTAGGGAAGGGTGGAAACTTAATTCCACGGCACCCCTAACGCACTCGTCCTAAGACGGTACCTTAAGTCAATTGTGCAAATTTTTGATAATCTCAAATATATTTATTTTACTCCTCTTTTTTTTTTGAAAAAAAAACAATGTAACTATTTTTTATTTTTTATTTAAAAAAAAGTAAGAAAGAAAAGAAATAACCAAATTGCGAAAAAAAAAATTTTTTGGCTTGACAGAATAAAGATTTAGTTCCTACGTATCCTCAGGTGCAATGAAGAACTCAAAGTCACGTAGTTTTCTAAAAAATACTTGTGGGTTGGTTGATTTTTAAAAAAAAACTTAATTTTAAAAATTTTAATCAACAAGTCGTCGCGACTCAGTTAATCAAATTAAGATTTGAATAGGTGAAGTCCGGCGTCACGCTAGAAACGTTACCCACTAATCATTAAATTTATTACAATTAAATGAAATTTTTTATTGATTTTATATATTTTTTAAAAATTAATTTTTATTTTATAAAAATTTGAATTAACAAGTCATCGCGACTCTGTTAATTAAATTAGTATTTGAATAGGTGAAACTCGCGTTACGCTAGAGACGTCACTCATTAGACATCAAGTTTGTTGCGGAAATTTTTATTATTTTTATATTTTTTTTTTTAAAATTGAATCTTTATCAATTAGCGATTTATTTTATTTTGAAAAACATTTGAATCATCAAGTTGTCACAACTTAGATGATTCTAAAAGGTATAGGATTAACAAGCTATCTCAACTCAAATAATCTCAATTTACTCTTGAATTAATTTTAAAATAAAAATTATACAAAAATAAATAAATAAATAAACCAATCAAACTAACAAATGAATAAGCTAAAAATGAACAACACTTATATAAAAAAATAATAATACAAAAAAAAAAAAATGAAATAAGTAAGCTTACCTCCAGGCGTAAAAAATGTTATGCTCAAAGTTATTACTTGAGAATTTGCACGCGTTCTCTTCAAATCAAACTTTGAAAAGCAACCCACTTGCAAGAAAAAAAATTACTAAAGTCTCAGACTCTTATACTTAGTATTAAGCCTAAGTAAAAAAATTTACTAAAGTTTTCGAGTTCTTATACTTAGTATTAAGTTCAAGTGTGAAAATTTTTTTAGTATCCAAAATATAAGAGAACCACCCCTATATATAGGAGGAAGGGAGGGAGAAGGAGTATGACTTTTCCAATGTGGGACTTAGACACTTTAGTTTTTTTTCAACTTTTTTTTTTCATTTTTCATTTTTTTTTTGTTTTGCTTTTTTTATTTATTTTTTTTACTAAGGTGAGCCTATGTGTTTTGGCTAAAAAAAAGTCAACAATGTGAACTTGAATTATTTTTTTTCCTTTTTTCTTTATTTCAAATTTTTTTATTTTTTATTTTTTTGAGTCCGATCAAAATTGGGTGTTCACATAATGCATGGTCAGATTCAGACCGTGGAGCATGTGTCCCCTCTAAGTAGTAAAGGCTGCCTCTCTCCTTACTAATGCCAATTGTCCTCTTCGTAGGATTGTCCTAAAACACACAGTGGGTAGAATGAAAGGTTACAGAACAATTGAGGTGTTTAGTGATCTTGCTAATTGAAAGAAGATTATTAGAGAGAGTAGGTGCAAGTAAAACAGAAGACATAGGAAGAGTAGGAGAAAACGAGATGTTTCCAGCCTCTGAGATAGGCATAGGAGCCTCGTTAGCAACCTGAACAGACTTAACAACTGAAGGTATTAGAGTGTCAAGTAGAGAAGGATTACTAGTCATATGATCAGTAGCCCCTAAATCAATAATCCAAGTGTTAAGAGATAGTGGAAATTAAGGCAGAGCCAAAATTACCTTCTTAAGGAGACACACAGGAGACCTGCGATGCAGAAGCAGTAGATAAAAGAGTGTCATTAAGAACAACCTAGGTAGATTTCTTGTTTTTCTTCTCAGCTTGTTTTAGTTTGAACCACTCCGGATAGCCATGCTTTTTCCAACAAACATCTACTGTGTGTTTGGTGCTATTGCAGTGAGTGCAAAAGAGAGGTGGCCGTGGGTTATGCTTCTGGACAGCCAGTGCAGAGGCCTCAGAATGTTCTTCCGATCCCACGGTGGCCTATCTTTGTGCCTCATGATGAACATGCAAGTATGCTTCCTCTAGACTTGGGATAAGGGAGGTTGCAAAGATTCGACCTCTAACCTGATCCAGATTGCGATCAAGACTTGCAAGGAATATATAAACCCGATCCTCACCAATATGTTTCTTTAAGTTCTCAATATCAGTTGGACACTTCATATCATTTAGTCTGCGGTAATCAAGTTCCAGAAAGATGGAGTTCAACTCATTGTAATATTCTGCAAGAGATCAACTGCCTTGGCGTGATTGAAATGATTTCTTCATCAGTTCGTATACTTGAGAGGAATCCGAGACATCAAGGTAGCTCCTCTTGACTGCATCCCACACCGCCTTAGCTGTTCCATACTGCACAAAATGTGCCATAAGCTTTTCGGTCATGGAATTGATGAGCCAGGATTTGACCAGCGAGCCTTCAGCCTCCCATTCATCATAGTTGGGATCATCTTCTGCAGGTGCCACCTTTCTTCCAGTGAGATATCCCTTCTTCCTTCTACCAACAATTTGCATCTCCATAATTTGTGCACAAACACGATAGTTAGTACCTTCCAACTTAACGGAAGTTGTTGGAGAGGAAGTTTCGTGAAAGGTCACCATGGATGGAGTCTTTTTGTTAGAAATAACGGCCTCTGTTTCCTCAGCCATGATATAGAAGAAGACAAAGGAAGGAGGTGGCTAGGGTTCAGCCGAGAGAAAAAATAGCAGCAGCGGAATAGTTTCCTCTTTGATACCAAATTGAATGTATGGCTGAATGAATATTTCATTTATCTAAAAGCTATATTTATACAGACTAAACAACACCTATTCTAGGAAGGACAACTGTGCAATAAATCTGACAGCTAATATCCTATTAAATCCTATCTAAATAAGGAATGTCATTAATACAAAATATTCTACAATAACTATATACACAGTTGTACATGCTAACTTTAAACCCTAAATCCCCATTTACAAACCCTATTCCCAAATTACACATACATCATAAGTTATTACAAGAGTAATAAATATTTTCTCCACATATCACATCAACATGTTGATAATTTTTTTCAGTTTCCACCAGCAAAGAGTCTTTCTAATTAATCACCCAACTTATAACTAGTTCAAAAAGGTGTTTGTTTATGGATTTCACTTGCCTATATGAACTCACAACCCTATGCACAATAAAGAATTGTATTGATTATTGTATATTCTGATTGTATATTCTCATCTGATTATGATTAGATTAGGATTCTATTTTGATTTGAATTTTATGTTTAATTAACTATATTCCTATAGTTTAGGAAACTCCTATTATTATGGGATATTAGTTGATCCCCTTTGTAATTCCTTGCTGTATATATTGAATGAGTGCTGAGAGGATTTCTCTCAAGCAATTCTAGCACATCAAGTTGGTATCAGAGTCAATATCTCATCTCCGTCGCTTACTTCGTTAGGCTTATTTCTGTCTACTTTGATAGGCTCGCCTGTTTTGTCCAGGCATCTGTGGAGGGGGGTATTAAGAGTCTCACATCGCATACCTAAATTTCAGGTGCGATTTATATATATATTGGGTCACTCTACTTAATGTCAATTAATTTTAGGTTAGAATCTAACAAATTGTTGAGCATTATCCTCTAGGAGTTACTTATGCTGCTACTTTCAGGGATATTTCTCCAAAAGAAATTGAATAATTTGCTTTAGATAATGTCAAGAAATAATTTGAAACTGTTTTAGATATATGATATATCGAGATTCATGCATTTTCAATAGAGAAACAGTTTTAATTTTTGGATCACTTGGGGGACAACCAGGTAGCATGAACACACAATATATATATATATCAAGCTTCCAAAAGTCACAGAGATAGTTAGATAGATATTCCCTCCCCCTACAGAATCTGTTAGTTACATCGACATTGTCTTGGAACTTAAGATTTTGTTTGGAAGAAGCATAAGCTTCAATTTAGTAGGTTGTTTCGAGTTTCGACAGGGATTCCCATGTACATATGTAAACATGACCTTGATAAAGATAGCATGTCTGCTCATTCTCTAACCACTTACTTAATCTCTTCACTCCACCTAGCAATAACTTAATTTCCATATCCTTTCTGCAAACTGTTTGAAAATTTTTCCTTTCTTCACAGAGCACATCCAGTCCTATAATATTTGAAATTCTTCATCACAAAAAATATAGTGTCTCCATTCCAAAACCTCAAAAAACGATCCTTTCCTTGCATAAATTCCATTCCCTAAAAGCCATCCTCTCAATTTGAATTAAATGTGTAACATAACTAACCAAATTTTCATTCCCAACAACATCTTTGCAATTACTTACAGATGAGAATAAAAAAAAAAAATCTCAAGATGTAATTTTAGGACAATCCTTCCCCTCCTCTATTTTCACCCTTGATCTATCTAACCCAATCCATCATTGATTGCAACATGTTTGATGGGTATATAGTATAGTAAATTTGTCTGACACTACTGATTGATCTATTGATAGATTGAGCACAGGAACAGAATGTTATAAAAAAAAAACTAATCATTAAACTGAACAAGAAAGAAGCAACAACCAACCTGTGACATAGCAGCCTGCCTTGACCTTACAGACCTAGACTTGTGAGGAAAAGAATCAGTAAAGCGTGGGATTCCATCATAGAAATCATCTGGACCAGTCCCTGCATTCGTTGCAGCAGGTTCTTGGTTTTTCTTGTCCATTCTCTCCCTTACCTGAGGTGCAGTTGTCAAATCAGTAGGCATGGTGGGCTCGTAGTTCTTACCAGCAGATTTGTCGTTATCAGAATATCCATCAGTCTTGGCAAACACCTTGTCACCTTTGGCAGAAGACTTGGTAAAATGACCCCCCATATCAAAATTTCACTTTTTGAACAACCGGGCATGCACAAACACAGTAAAAAACAATAACCAAACACAACTCCACTCCAGTGGCAGCTCATCCAAATCATGAATTGATATAGAACAATACACCCTTTTATTTGTTGTAGGCAACAAAATAATAATAATACTAAGGTGGTAACTGGAGGACAGAGAAGAATTTAGAAGTTTGAGACAGGGAAAAGCATAAAAGTTTGTAGAGAAAGAGTTCCAATTGGAGAAACAGAGGAAGGGGGTTTGTGGGGTTATGGGATTGGGACAAGGATTGAAACTTGGGGAAGAAGAAGTCCACACTTAACTTGCCATTGGTTGTCAAGGAGATATAATATAATAAGAATAATAATAATGGAATGGAACATAGAAAAATCATAGTTTTATGAGAAAACAAGAAGAATGGGGTTATGTTATGTTACACTTTCTTCTTATTGTTTGTTTTATTTATTTTCTACTTTTATTAGTATTTTTAAAAACGTTTTTATTTTATTTCTCATAATTTAGATTTTATTAAGGAAATATTAAAAACATGATTTTATTTTATTATTTTCTTTATAAAATCTTAAAAAACACCAAACAGTATAAAAATTTTATTTGTATCATTTTTAGTTCATAAAATTTTTAAAAAATTAAAATTAAAATAATGAGATATTTTTATAATTATTAATAAAATCATATCAATTGAAATGAAAATAAAAAAATAACCCAAACTCTTTTCTTATTTTCTTTCTCTTGTTTTGTTTGTTAGTGTTAGTTTTTTTATTCTTTTTATTTTTTGATCTTTTATAACCGTATCTTTATAAATATTTTTGTGAGGCTAAACAAGAGACTCTCTTCTCTTCTCCAAATGAGTACATACTGAATGGCGGAGTTAAACAATTTTCTTGAGAAAGCAAAAGAAAAATAAAATGCATTGAGCGGGGTGGAGGGCCAGGCTATATTTTTCAAAACACAATTATGAGTATGTTTGTTTGTGTTTTTTCACAAAATAAAATAATTTTTATTATTAAAAAATGTAATTTTAAAACATAAATACATGTTTGGATAAGATTTTTTTTTTTAAAAGATAATGTAAAAAAGAATTTCTTTTTTTTTATAAAGTATAAATAAGTTATTTTTAAAATAATCAATTATAAATAGATGCAATAAAAGAGAGAGAAAAAAAAAATAGTTTTATAATTATATCCAAAAATAAAATAATTTTTTCTTTTTATAAATTTTTTAAAAAATAAATAATTATTTATACTATCTTATAATATTTAAAAAAAAAAAAATTACCTAAACACACCATATATTCAGTATTAATATTTTTTTTCAAACTTGGGGCTCATGCAACCAAATGCGCGGCCGATGTGCTTATTTCAATGTTTAAATAAGAAGCTCTACCCTTCTCATTCAAAGTTCTTTTATTATTACTTCCAAGTTCCAACTCTTGTTAGTAATTATTTATTTTAATAATTTTAGATTTTTTTTTAACAAATCTTATTAATAGTTTTTAAATTATTAAACAAATAAAATATTAAATATTTTTATGTTTATAAAATATTAAATGTATTTAATTTTTATTTTATTTAATACATTTTATTATCAAAATTTCCCCAACAACCTTTCTTCCAATATTTTGTACCCAAAATACAACCTGGATTAGACTTGGGCCAAATTATTACTGCAACAGAGAAGTCACTATACAACCTGGATTAGACTTAGGGTCAAACCTCATTGGCATTTCAATTGCAATGGGCTTAATACTGGGCAACATCTGTGGTTGCTCCTCCACCACTCTAATGCTAGATGCAAACAACACCTGCTGCTCCTGGTTGACACGACCAATTTTACCTCTAATCCACCTAAGCCGAAATTCCTTCAGTTTAATGCTACAAGTAAAAACTTCATCAGCCTGTTGATCATAAAATAACCATACAACCCTTCCAACAAACACTTTGACTGCAAAGCACACAAGATTCCCGCTCTCATATGCACCCCATCCCGCAAGTTGTACCATGAATACCATCAAGCACAATTTTTTATATGAGGCAAACTTCATGACAGGGAAGTCAGGAGGTATTGGTTCTAGCCTACTCACCGCAGCTGCAACGACGAAAGCCGTGGTTGAAACAGGAAGGTTTGGTGGTTTTGCTTTGGTCCTTGATCTTGCAGAAACGAACACAATGGCCTGGAAGCTCATGCCCTTTTTCCTCAAACAACCCAGAAGAATCAATGGCTGAAACCACAACCACCCTTTGTTCCCTAAAGCTTCCTTTCTATTGGTGTACAACAATGGGATGAGTCGTGGTCGCTTTTTCTTCCGTTTCTTCTTGACGCAAGGTCTGCCCAGATGTGCTAAGAAATGTCGAAGTCCGCCTTCGCGTTCTAGTCTCTCTGATCTGGTTGCTTTTCACCATTTGATTTGGGCTATGGCTTGCTTCATTTCTTGGCTACTTGCCTTCCTCTATTTATGGGCTTGCTCTTTTTGAAATGTCAGCATATTTGTGCTCATCAATGGCAACAATTTCTTGCCCGGTTGAACAAAGAACAAGTGGTTCTTCGTCCTGCAGCCCCAAAGTCAGCCCCACCAACCTCGTCATTGTTGGCTCCAAATCTCTGTTGAACATCTTCCAAAAACTTTTCCCAACTGTAGCGCCCATTGTTGTCGATTTTCCATTTTAACCACCAATCATATAGAGATTCGTAGGGATAAAGTGGTAGAAATATAAAATGTTGCCTCTCTCTGATTCAAAATCATAAACTTCATAGATCTCTTACTCTGAAGATCCACTCTTCAACAACTTCACAAGTTAGGAATTCTTAGCTTTTTGTAACTTTTATCTAGAGATGTTGTTGCCATTGCAACCTCTCAACTAAAGCACCAAATGTTAGAATTTTCCTTCCTCTTCGAGTAGACTCCACACTTCTTTATTCAAATTAGACAAAAAATTTCACTTTATATTTACTTTTAATTATAGCATTATAATGCTATAATTCTCTCATTTATACAATGGATAAATAATTAAAGAGGAATGATAAGAATATATTTTTTGAATTCACCAAAACCAGTAATTCTGCAGGCACCCAACACCTTTGAATTCAAAAGGAGGTCAACTGAGCATCAAAGCACTGCTATGACTATGAAGCTTCAGTTTCACATTGCATAACAAAGCTCAAGAGAGAATACTTTCAAGGAGATATATTTTCCCATTCTGGACAGAAAGCCTTGCTCCGGACACAACCCAATATATCCTGGAGTATCTTCTGGTCCTCTGATCATTTCCGTTATGTCAACAAACCTTAGAAGCTTAGGTGTGTGCAATGGTGCAGGGCGTGCAGCAGAATATGTAGTAGAGCCAACGGTCTTATCACCTGGCTTTGGATGACCCTTCTGTCCCTCTTTGGAAATAAACGCTAAGATGCCCCCAGGCTGCAAGGCTGAACTGGCCAAGACTTGAGGATTGTTCCCATTCAGGTGCCTTCTGAAGAGTGGCGCCAAGAACTTTGGAGAAGCGCAGCCGTAAGAGGAGACACTTCTTTACAACTTGTAACCGAGCTCCTGTGACAATGGAAAGACTATCATCTGATTCAACAGGAGCAGTACAAACATATGAACAGCAGTTCCATTTAACTTTCTTATGGAAGTTGCAGCTATATGAGTCACAAGACAAATAAGCATTTGCATTGTCTGAAAGTGGGAAGGACTTTGGTAGAGAAGCCAGATGCTGCAAGTGAATAGCCAAGCGGTTGCTTCTTCTCCCTTCCAATTGTAATCTCAGGCCAATTACTGGTCTGTTACCTACATCTACCTACCATCAAGGAAAAAGGAGCCAAGATTATTAAACCTAATATTAAAACTATAAAACTAAATAACAGATGAAACTGCAGTTCCCCAACGTTTGTACTTTGTAGTGATTAAACCTTACTTATGTTGCTACTTCTACTATTATCGATATGTATATAATATGCAAAATTGGTTTTTGCTAGCATAATGATAATAGGAGATAATGGTACCATCAGACGTCATATACCCTATTGGCAACAGAAGACCAGAACATTCTAGAAAACTAAATCACAATAGACTGATAAAGTTCTGCAAGTATATACAAGTGCATGGATCATGACAATAATATTTCATCATAACTTTGTAAGAGTAAAGAGAAAGCAACACGCCATGTCATACAGATTCTAGTATTCAACAATAATGCAGAGAAACTACTGATGCCTTCTTTATATTTATAACAAAAAGAAAGAAAAAGAAAGTAAGGTACAGCTATTCACCATCTTCTTAGGCTCACAGTTTACTAGCACATAAAAAATATTGGAAACTTCAACTCACAAAATGCAGACTAAAAAGCAAGATGGAAAAATTACTGGAATTGTATTTATGTAAAGCGTAGGACCCAACATACTAAATCGTAGCCAGGTGTTCACTTGGTGCTTCCAGTGAGAACCAAGACGTATCTCATTAAGTACAGGGGCCCATTGTCTTGGTAGCTGAAACTCGAAAAACTGATGGAGATGTTCGATTGGAGGTTTGTCTGTTTAAGCAGTCACAGTTTACATGCAGATTCAGCTATTCAGTTTCATAGAGAGATTATAATATATGCTTATAAGAGTTTATCACTTTATCCAATCTAACCTTTTTAAGTAATACTCACAAGAGAAGGACACAATTTAATAATTTCTGCCAGTGTGCTAGATAAAAAAAGAGTGGTCAATTGTGTTCTCTTCAAAGAATAATTTATATTTTTTATCTGTAGATTACTTTTTTTTTTTGTCATAATTAATGTACTAACTCTTGCAGATCATTTTCTGAAATCTAGGTAGAATATAATATTATAATTTATAATATTTCTTTGACTTTAGACCCTTTCTTTTAATTTCACCCAATCTTCTCTTCTCCCGTGAACTCCACTGCTTTTGCTGTCTCCCCATTCTTCAGAAATTCCTCACTCTTCCTTTCTGCGCCTTTGATTTTCTCGGAAACTTTCCGAGAAAGAGAACAATCTCATTTTGCTGAGTTTTGTGGTTAATGCTGGAAGAATTGGATTGGGGGTGATGAGCGAGTCAAAAGGGAAGAACATGTTGTCAGCGAAGAAGGAAGGGTTGGACGCAAAGGCTGCAGCGGAGGCTGCTATTAACTTCATCGGCTTCGGTTACGATCTCTGCAACGATCTCAGACTCAAATACTCCAAGGCTCACTCCAGATTGATCGCCATCGACGATGACCAGCTTCGTAGTGTTGAGCTTCCTGGTCGTATTTCGATCCCTAATGTCCCCAAATCCATCAAGTGCGATAAAGGGGACCGCATGAGATTGTGCTCCGATGTCCTCTCTTTTCAGCAGGTGTGCAACTACTTCAATTTCGGAAACTACAAAGTTTTTAAATTTTGAAGTTAAAGGCTGCTTTCTGAGCTACAATTTCGCTCAAAAATTGTTTCCTTTTTGCAACGAAGTTTGTTCATTTTTTAAGTTTTAGCTCAAGTATATTATGTGTCGACCCAACCTAAAAAAATTAATTTGATTTATTTTCGAGAGATTCTTAGTTGCACTCGTATGAAGAAAAAGTTGTTACTATGTAAATTCAATTTATACCACCACCTCATATATGGCATTAAAAATGTAATTAAAGTAGGAAAAACTGAGCATTAAATAGTAAACTTTTTCTTGCTACGGGAGCATCAAGAATTTCTCTTATTTTTCTCTGTTCTTGTTCTTGTTCTTGTTCTGGTGAAATACTTTGGCATGTGTATTATTATTATTATTATAGAGTAGATTGTTTGTCTAACAAAGCATACCTTGTTCCATTTACCCTTTACTTAGATGTCAAAGCAGTTCAATCAGGAGCTGTCACTGTCTGGAAAGATTCCAACGGGCCATTTCAATGCTGCATTTGAATTTCCAGGAGTTTGGCAGAAAGATGCTGCATATACGAAAAGTCTTGCTTTTGATGGTGTCTCCATCACACTGTACAACATTGCATTTGAGTTTGAGAAAACCCAGGTAGTTCTTCGTGATCATGTCAAACAAGCTGTGCCCTCGTCCTGGGATCCAGCTGCACTGGCAAGGTACTTCTTTGGTTCAGCAAAATAACCTTTCTCTATATTCCCATCCCACTCTGGCTTGCTGTTTTGGTTGCTTTGCTCACTAGTGACCACAGTAAGAGGTTCCTGCATCATTTCCTTATATCTTATGCAAAACATGACAGGTATCCTAAAAGCTAAATATAGTAAGAGCAGTCCAATGAGTTTATGCTAATACACCATAGTGGTGTACATCAGAACTCTGCTACCATTTGCAGACCCCTTACCTATGGTCTCACTCCTGCTTTTAACCACATTTCCCCTGTAATCAAGACAAGTTAGTGTATGCATTTAACTACTTTGCCAGTTATTGCATTCACTTGCAATGTGTTGCAAAGTATAGGTCATCATTTCATCTTATCATTTCAGGTTCATTGAGAAGTATGGAACCCATGTTATAGTTGGCGTGAAAATAGGGGGAACTGATATAATCTATGCGAAGCAGCTGTACTCGTCTCCTCTCCAACCTGCTGATGTGCAGAAAAAATTGAAGGACATAGCAGACAAATTCTTCGTAAACCCAGCTGGACGGTTTAACACTAATGATGGGAGGTTTAATGGGATGGAGAAGGTTTGATGCTTTCCAGTTCAGATTTATTTTTATTCTCATCAATTTTTGTAAATTCTTCAATACTTTGATAGCTCCCATAGTTCACTTGATGAAAATGGCCAGTCTATGATATTGTCTATCATAATATAGACAATATGATAGGCTGGCCATTTTCATTAAGTGAACTGTGAGAGCTATCAAAATATTGAAAACTATATAACAAGTCTATATTCAGATGATATTGATAAATCGAAGGTTGACTTATAGATTGTAGGGTATGTCAAATATCAGATAACAAGATAATCCTTGGCCTTTAATAAAATGGAATTCTGAATCCTTCACTAATGGACATGTATATTTCCAGTAAAACACTAGAATATTTTTGGTAATAAATTACCTTCTGACCTTATATATTATGTTATAAATTAAAGGAATCATGTATTTCAACTCCTTACATTGTAAATGGTGGTATAGAAATATTTTGGAATTTATGGAGTTTTATTTCATATCCTTCACTAAAATTTTTTAAAATGAGGAGCAACAATGTAAGTATCAAATGTTTTCTCTGAATAATTATGTGAAAAATGAGAAAAACAGATCAAATAAAAGGATTAGGAAATGAATCAAAAGGACATTCATGTGAGATATATGGGTAGATCCCATATGTGTGGTAGAAGCTCTTCCACTTATTAACATTTACTTTTTCCTAAAGATGCTATTAACTTCATCGGCTTCGGTTAATATTAAATTATCCTATGCAGCCAACGAGCATAACTTTTATTTTCTTCTTCTTCTTCTTCCTTTTTTTTTTGCCAGTTTATGAAGGACAATGGGCTAGGTTTCATGGACATTCAATCTCGTTTCTATTCTGAATTAGAGGTAAATATATTTTATTTTAAAAATTGAATTTATACCAGGTTTAGATTCCTTCTTGTCACTTGTATTGGCTTTGGCTCCGAGAACCACTACCTAATTCCTTTTACCAGCTTTTATAATTTAAATTGCTGTGAAACATGAAGACAGCTGATAGGCTTGTTTGTTATGCTTTGTTTTTTGATAAGTTCCTATGTTTTCTGTTATGAATTTTTATATCATTACTAAAGATGCTTTTCCTGCTCAATCAGTTATTGCTAGAACTTTATCAATCCTTAATTATTTTACTCTTTTATTCCATAGACATCATTTTGTGCTTGTGTGAATACCCAATTTTGCTATGTACATTCAATTTATACCACCACCTCATCTATGGCATTAAAGGCTAAAAAAAAAAAAAAGTCAAACTAAAAAATTAAAAAAAAAATAAAAACAAAAAAAGGGGAAAAGGGGCAATGCATTTAATGTTTGGTGTCTTGTTCTGGTGACGTAAAGAAAAATGATGAAATAACATTATTATTAAATGCATTAAGAGTAGATTGTTTGCACAAACAAATGGAAGTTCCATTTACCCTTGAAGGGATGGAAGAAGAAAAAGGTTCGATAGATGAAACAATGAGGGCTCAATGTAAGGAATGGTTGACGTAAAGGAAAAAAAAACGAAAAGAAGGAAATGTCTCCATGAAAAAAAAAAAAAAAGGGGGGAACTTGGACATGGGGAATGATACAAAAGGAGGAAGCTAAGTATTTGGCAAGGGGGATTTTTTTGAGTTGGCTAGAGAGTAAAGGGGAGAATTGGAAGAAGCCACTGGAGAGCTGGGAGTTTTGGGGAGAAAAGATCTTCTCAGAAGCTCAACACAACACCTTCATCATAAAGCCATAACCTCACCACAACTACGTGGGAGGAGCAGACCAACCCAAACCGTGAAACCACCATTTTTACCCCACAAATCACCAACTGTGAAGGACTCTAACCATCTTCATCACTATCCCCCCACTTCACTACCACCACTGATCACCAACTCCATCATCAAGTTCATCCCCCGCCATCCCACATTTGGAACATGTTATAGTTGGCCATCTTCCAGGCCCCCTACGTAAACCCATACCAACCTTTACCACTCTTCTAACAACTCATCCATCCCTGCAGCAACCAAAAAGGACATAGCAGAACCCACCAAGGAAGCGGACCAACAACCAACGTTCGGCCTCCACTTATCCTTCATCCTCACCTCCAAGCCTCCAAATGCTTTCCACCATCATGGTTGCACCTCCATTCTCATCAATTTTCACCCATCTTCAACTTCCACAACCAACATCACCACAACCCATCACCCAAGCAACCAGGATCCCTCCCCTCACCGAATCTATGATATTGTCGGATCTCACGACAATAGATCTCCATTTTCATCAAGTGAACTTGGATTTCACAAAATATTGATCCTTCCCCTCATAACAAGTCGAACCTCACAAAATATTGATCCCTCCTCGCACTTATAGATCGGACATCTCGAAATCAGATCCCCCGCGCGGCCGATCCTTGGATCTCGAAAATGGATCCCCCTCCTTCACTAATGGACATGTATATCGGACCTCGGAAGCACTAGAATATTTTTGGACCTCGAAAAATTACCTCCCCAAACGTCCCCCTTGTGTACTATGTTATTGTTGCCAAAGTCTCCAAACTTTTATTTCTTTAAATTGAATTGTTGATTGTCTTTTTGAGTTTGAGGTTGAATCACGTGGGTTCTGCCCATTTCACATTAAGGTAATAATGATACATTTTGGTAAAAAAAAAAAAAGGAGAAGGGTAAAAAGTATAAAAATGGCAAATAAAAAATATATAAAAAAAAAAAAAATCTTTTAATCAATGCAATGATCAATGATGATGATTGAATAGCGAGATGCTATCTTCAATATCATTTGAATCATATGAGTTTATTGAGTAGATCCCATATGTGTGGTAACTCTTCCACTTGCAAGAATGATTTTGTTTTCAAATAAAAACCCCTTTCAAAAAAAGATCTTCTTCTTAATTAAAATCAGCCAATCCACACTCATTTTTTTCTTCTTCTACGTGACTTTGAATTCCTCATTGTAATGGGATACGTAGGTTAGAATTTCATTTCGTCAATCAAAATTAAATTTTCATAATTTTGAGGTTTCCTTTTTTATAAATAGTTACAATGTTTTGCAAAAGGGGTAAAATAAATATTTTCAAATATTATTAAGAATTTGCACAATTAACTTAAGGTACCGTTTTAGAACGGGTGTGTTAGGGGTGCTGTGGGATTAAGTTTCCACCTTTCCCTATCCATAACCGACTCCCGAATCCAATCTGGTTCCAAAGACCATTTTCAAAGAAAAGTTTTTCCAATTTTTCCTAAGTTAAAATAAAATTGGTGACGACTTCATTTTTCATTTTCTAAAATCCTTTGAGTTGCTATTTTCAATCCTTCATTATTTTACTCTTTTATTCCATAGACATCATTTTGTGCTTGATATTTAAGCTTTTGAATTTTTGTGGTTGACACAATAATTTCATGTCCAATACCAAGATCTGCATTAAAGCAGCTGAAATTTGTGCAGAGGACCAGTGGTTATTTATTTTGCCTCATTGCATGATTGAATTAATCATTCCTACCTTGAATGTCATCACATTGATGTCTTTTGCAGTAGCATCCTCTTACTTCTTCAGCCCAAAAGCAAAATAAATAAATAAAACAAAGGGAAAACAAAACAAATACTCTTACTTACTTTCTTCTTTTTTGCCCTTTTCCTTAAACATTTTAGGTGCAGGATATCAAGTTCATGTGCAAGAGGAAAGGTGGAAGTGGGAAAAATTCTCTGTCCCATAATGAGTGGTGCCAAACTGTTTTGTCTCAACCTGATGTGATATCAATGTCATTCATACCAATTACATCTCTACTTAGTGGAATAAATGGGAGAGGATATTTAACTCACGCCATAAATCTGTATCTACGGTGTAAGCAACTAAGCATGACTTCTTTAGTCATTTACTTATTGACATTTGGCTTCAAAGCCTGTGAAATCATCTAATACTATGGAAGTATAGATTTTTCAAAGTTAATTGTAAGATATGATGATATATTTTGATTTGTTAGAGAAACCCAAGGTTTCATGGTTGAGTGACATGATATAAGAATCAAGGCAACTTTAGTTAAGATGGAGGTCAGGTGATGAACATTAGTTACATTGGATGGTCTCTTATGGCAGTGAAGGGGTTCTTGGTACTCTTTCAAAGAAATTTATAACTTTGAGCCTATTATTGATGTCACTATTACACTGATGATAATAAATAAATAACTATGAAGACATTAACACCATAGATGTCACTTATATCATCATTTCTGGCATCGCCACTACAAACAACTTGCTGCCACTGAGATCACTATCTTCACATTTTGCTATTATGAAGGCAACGTTGATTTCGATCATGTTCTTCCCAGCACCATCCATCACCACAAATGCAACCACCATCAATTTCATGGTTATATGACATCACTATTACCAGTATTTTACCATACTCAAGTTCAGATAAACGTGTTCTTTTAGTTGGGAATTTTCAGGCTTTAGGCATTTTGGTTAGTAGGACGGTTAATTATGTTGAGCATTGCATAGAAATCAATTAATCTTCTGTTCTTTATGTAATATTTTGCTTTCTGTGTTTGTAATCCATATTTAAAAAGGTGATGTGCACCATGTGTATATATTTATAATTATTTATCATAGATGTATGTGTAATTTTTGTTATTATATAGTTGATATATTAAAATGAATATGCATCAATGAGTTTATTTTTTACCCCTGCAGGCCTTTGGGTAGTTTGACAGTTGGTGGGGAAATGGAAATGAGATTTGCCAGTGATACTTGCATTACATCTGTCATTTTAGTTTTACAGAAAATTTCTATATTTTCTCATTTAATTTTCTGAAAATTTGTTTGGAATGATTATGAGAAAGTTACCGTTTTAGCTGTAGTTTTTTATGCTACTGGAGATTATCTGTCTATAAAGTTAATTAAATATATGCAATAATTGCAATTCTTAATCCTTGCTTAGGAGGTTCTAAAGAAAAGCATGTCTTGTAGTAAAATATAACCATCCACTGTAACTTCTGACTGCAGATAAACCAGCAATGGAAGAATTGCATCAATTTTTGGATTTCCAGCTTCCAAGGCAATGGGCCCCTGTATTTGGTGTGCTTGCCCTTGATCCTCAAAGGAAGCCAAAAAATACTGCATCTTTGCTGTTCAGTTTCATGGGCCCTAAGCTCTATATAAACACAACACCGGTAATGCTGCTTGTTTTATGTGGAACTTTTTTTATCCAAATGGTTGGTCGTTATCTTTGGTTCTTTGATTTGTATAATTGGTCTTAAATACCTGTGGACGGTCATGTTAATACCTGTGCTTCTTAGTTTCTTTTTTCCATTAAAAGATAGTGTCAAGGAACAGATGATCTATCAAAGAGATGCTATGTAGTTTTCTGTTTTCTATAATTTTAAATTTGAGACTGTTAGAATATTAGGATTATTATTGTGTTAGGAGTGTTATTGAGCTTGTACTAGTTGTACTTGTACTTGACCTAGAACATTAGTATAAAGAGGAGTATTAGGTTAGTTTTTTTATCAATACAACATCGCAATTAAGCAAAGTTTTATTAATAAAATATATTCTCTGTTTCCCCTTTCCATCTAATCCCTATTCAACAGAGACTTGTGAAACTAAAGAAAATATAACCTAAAGTTAGGGATCATAATTTGCTTTTGTAGTATGCACTTGTGCTTCATATGTTTGGAAGATTAGGCATTTGTCATGGGTAAATTTGTCCAGTTCTACATAACAAATGAGGAATTGGATTTGTCCTCTGGTGTGTGAAGCTTTGCCTTGTGGGTTTAACTAATCCATAGGCCCATACTGTGTCTATTTTAAATTTTTTACTGTTTACTTGGTAGATTGGTTAGACCTTCTCTTCATGCATCAGGTTTTATTCTCCCTAAGTCCCAGAAATGATGAGGAAGGGATGAATGACAAATTGACAATTATTGCCACCTATTTTATTAATGAATTAACTATTTAGAACTGGAATAACTGGCCCATTTACTTAATTGTTTACCACATATTCAAGTTTTTAGCTGAAAGAAAAAGTGAAAAATAGAAATATTAGTATCGTATGATTTGGTTTTTCTTTTTCCTATTCCTGTCTCATTATCACAAATTTCCGTGCAATTGAATGAGTAGATGGACAAATTTATTTTCATATAAAATTTACATTTTAGCAACTGGATTTCATGTTTCTGGTGGCTCAAAGTCACTCTTGCATCACATTTACTCCTGTACCCAATATCCCCGGTTTTTGACCAAAAGTTTAGTTAGATTTACTCAATAATTTTGGCAGGAAATGAAAACCTGATTATGACATTGAATTTTGTTGGTCAATAGTTGTATTGATTAAGAGTCTTCTATTTCTTTATTTAGTCACTCAGAAAAAGTCAGTTTAATTTTTGCATGATCAGATTTCTTGTACGATATGTCACAAATGTGGTGATTTAGTCAGACTTTGAATTACTTACAGTTTGATGTGGGAAAGAAGCCAGTGACAGGCCTTCGATTGTATTTGGAAGGAAAGAAAAGCAACCGCTTGGCAATCCATTTGCAGCACCTCTTCTCTCTTCCCAAGACATTCCAACTTGAGGATGAGCCCTATGTGAATACATCTAATGCCTCTTCAGAAAGGAGGTACTATGAGAAGGTCCGGTGGAAGAGATTCTCTCATGTTTGCACAGCCCCTGTTGAATCTGATGATGACAACTCTGTTGTGACTGGAGCTCATTTCGAAGTTGGAGATACTGGTCCGAAGAAAGTTCTATTCCTAAGACTTCATTTCTCTAAAGTTGCTGGTGCAACCAGTGTGACGGCACCTGAGTGGGATGGTTCTCCTGGCTTGACCCAAAAATCCGGAATAATCTCAACTTTGATCAGCACCCGCTTCTCAGCTCCACAAAAACCACCACAACCACGGCCATCTGATGTAAACATCAACTCTGCTTTATGCCCTGGGGGACCTCCTGTGCTCACTCAGACACCTAAACTTCTGAGGTTTGTTGACACAACAGAAATGACAAGAGGACCGCAAGACTTGCCTGGCTACTGGGTTGTGTCTGGGGCAAGGCTTTATGTGGAGAATGGTAAAATATCACTTAAAGTCCAGTTTTCTCTTTTAACCGTGATTTTTCCTGATGAAGAGGCGGCAAGTTATTAAAAATATCAAATTAGGCAGCGTTGGAAGATAATCTCGTCACATAAAGTCCAATGAGATGGGTGTGTGTATATAATAGTGTCTGATTCTGTTCCATTGTACATTTGCTCTATTCATTATAGGCTACTAGTTGATGTTGCCATTATTTGTGTATACTTACACTGCAGATATTATGGGGAATTCCTTGATGTAGTTTTGAAAAAAAAGCTTGTGTAATAATGTCTGTTGCATCTTTTTGTCTCTGTTTGAATGTGTAACTATTATGTTAATGGCTTCCCCCATGCAGTAGTTCTGTCTGTATTCTACTCTCAAGACAATGAGAGGAGAACATCCATTTGAATGCAAAAATAAATCTCTCTTCAACAGATGAAAGCGTTTGTAACAATAATTCATCCTCAAGCCTTCCCAGAAAAATCTGAAAACCAACATCTAATGAATCTAAATTAATACAAAACTTGGTATTTTAAAAAACAAGCATAAAATTTTTCGAAAGTCTAGGGCCTTCAGAAAATATCAACAAGGCTCAGGCATTGACCAATTTTGTAGGTATTGAAGATATGACTAAGGGTAGGGTTGCACTATAACTAATTGTCAAGTTGAATTAAACTCAAGCTCGGCAATTATTTATCCAACTTATTTAACCGTTTACTGGAAATAATGTAATTAATTATTTATTTAATTAAATTAATCATACTTTATGTCACATTATTTGAAGGTACAAAAACCTCTTTAAAGATAAGTTAGAATCCATTAACTACAAGCATGTTTGACATAGATTTTATCATTGTGCTAATAACTTTTTTTAAAAAAAGAAAAGAACTTTTTCATTATTTATCACATGTTTGACAATTTCTATTTCAACTTTTGTACGAAATTCAGTGAATTATAACAACTTTTTTTTATAAGTTTGAAGCTTATACTTTTAAATTATAGATTATTCTAAAAGTTTTGATATTTAAATATTATTTTGTCTTTAATCAAATATTTTTTTTAATCATTATATACTTCTTTTGATAATTTAATACATAAAAATAATTTTTTTATATCAACTAAACGAAACATATTATTTTAAAATCATTTTTTTTAATATATCCAAATATAAAACTAATTATTATATTATATTATTATATAATAATCAATTATACAATAATTAATTATTAAAATAATTAAATTTTTCACAACTGAACCAAACACACATTACATAATATGTCCAGAGGTTTTGGATGATGCATCAAATCAAATGTAGAAGCTATATTATTCACATAAACAATTTTTACAAGAGTTTCACGGACTATATTGTGAGAAGATGTCATGTGTAGAATTAGGTAAACGAGTCACAATCCACAGGCTGACATGTTTAATTTGTGATTAGCACAAGTTAGAATTATGTATTTTGTAGACTCATTTAAATATAAATATGTAGATTCAATCCGTTTAACTTGCGAACTTGCTTAACCTTTTTTGTTTTTTTTTTTAAATTGGTTGGTTGAGAAAGTGACCCAATTACTGAATTAAGGCCCCAAAATAGTCTATTTAATAAAAAAAAAAGGTAAAACAATGGAAATCTAAAAACATTACGACTATGTTTGAATTAGTGAGATTGAGTGAAATAGAATTGAATGAGATAGGATGAAGATAAGTTTCATTATTTGATTATATTAAAAAATGATAGAATGATATGGAAGTCTCATCCCACCAAAAATTATCAATTTTCTTTCCCCTCAATTTGGAGGGTATGAGATTAAATCATATTTTTTATTATAATTATAATTAAAATTTTATTACATTAACTTCATACCTTAAAATTAGTGTTTCTAATAAGGATAATTTAGAAAAAATAAAATTATAACTTTACCATTCCATCTACTTTCAAATAATAAAATAATAATTTTACTTTATTCTACCCTAAAATATCCAAACAATAAAATAATATTTTTATCTTATTCTATCTCATTTCATTCAATCTCATCTCATTCTATTTTATCAATTACTAAATATTCAAACATAACCTAGAATTCTTCGACCCTTCTCTCACTTGAGTCTCACTCACTCTCGCCCACTCCTCTCAACCTCTAATATCTCAGCCCGTGAACTTGTAGGCTAAGACAGTACGAACACAGACTAACCTTCTGTCGACTTATTTAACTTGCTGACCAATCCGGTTTAGCCCATTTATCTTTAAGCCGTTGCAAACTGGGTTGGCCCGAATGGTGGAGCTCCCATCGTAATATTTTAAAAACCTATACAGGTTTTTCAGACATTGAAGGGGGAAGCGCAGAGAAGTAGAGGTGAGCTACTCACACTTGTTATGCTGCTGTCATCTCATTCTCAATTAATGCATTATATTTTTGTTTTTTGTACTATATTTTTTTTTTCTAATTTGTTGGAATCGTTGGTTGGCTAATGGTTGAAGTTTGGGTTCGACTCTTGATACAGAAATCACTTGCCACAGCCCTGACGGTTCGCTTGGTGGGACTCAACCCATACAACCTCACTAATTTCCACAACTGTACTCTCTAGTTACAAGTTAACACCTTTGTGTGTAAAGTAGATCATATGTGGTTTTTGTGCTTCAAATTTGTATGATAGATTTATAGTTCAAAGAGCATGAAGTAGAAAAGTTTTGTATTTATTCACAATTTATGTAGTAAGTAGCGGGTAGAAACCTGTGCATCTTTATTTGAAAAGTAGTGAACTAGAAAAGCTTACATGTATCTGTATTTGAATGGTTTGTAATGTCATAACTCTATGATCTCCTAGGAACAAAATCAATTTTGATATTCATCACTTTAATTGTTAGCATCTACTGCAAACTTTTTTTAAAGAATATACTTGTACCTTTGAATTAGATGGGATTGGAAGTATATATACTGACATTTTAATATCCTTTTAGCTATGGCAGAAGCCAGGAAGATTTTCATGGGTGAGATATTAGCGGGTGTGGTCCACAAGGTTCTCAAGCATGGGATTTTCATGAGATGCGGTCCAATTGAGAATGTCTATCTCTCAAATATGAAGATGCCTGATTACTGTTATGTTCCTGGTGAAAACCCATACTTCATGAATGAGAAAATGCCCAAGATTGGGAAAGATGTAGTGGTTCGCTTTGTTGTTATTGGTACAAAGTGGATGGAAGCAGAGAGGGAATTTCAGGCATTGGTCAGTTTGGAAGGCGATTATCTAGGGCCAATTTCATCTCCAGATATTTAGCTAGATTTTCTTCTAGTTTGTTTTATTACATTATTATATTCTTGGTGAGAGCAAACTCATTTTGCTGTGGGATTTAGTTTGTGAATGGCACATTTGTGCTCTGCATATTCCTACTGTTCCTTCTCTTTGTTGGTCTTTCTTAACCAAATGACCTCTTCTCTGGAGGGTCTTACAGGTGCTTTGTTTTGGTATATAATATCATCTTTATAAAGCCTGCAATTCATATACTTTTCATCTGCAGTGGTACACAAACAGCTTTAATACCTTGCCTTCTGCAGTAGATGACAACTTTTGCTACCATGAACAAGGAGACTAGTGGTGGCTAACTGACCGTTGTTTATTTGCATAGCATATAGGTCAATCTGTAGAAAGAGCAATAAATGGAATCAGTTTCATCATCAAATGATAACTTTGTTTACTCTTCCTGTTAGAACTGTGATTATCTGGTTGTGTACGGGATGCACTAGTTGAATGGGCTGCATTGAAGAGAGTCTTGTTATCTGCTAGGAAAATATTATATCGATTACAAAAGTTCTCTCCATACTTCAGCAGTCAAGTAATAGAGAGACAATCTGCAAATGTAACTGAGGCCTACAAAACTACCATGACTTAAGCTTGTAAAGCATGAGCTTTCACGACAGGACATGGTTGAGAACTCAACAAATAAGGTTGCTCCAACCATCTTCCAATCTTTCTTCCTTGCTCCACTTTCTATTGCTAGAAGGCTGGATTTCAAACTGGCTTCTTCATGCATCAAGCAGAAGTGCAGAACCCAGAGTAAGAAACTAGAGAGAGTGATATGAGTACGTAGGCCCTAATTCCACTGGATAGAATCATCAAAGGAGGAGAGCACGAATCACCAGCTTGGTATTATAAGTCCTGGAAAAAAGCATAGTAGGGGAAAGAGTATAAGGGTCTGTTAGGCCTCCAAAGGTCATCTAAGAAAGATGTATAATTAGTTACCATCAGAACTGGATTAGGGCCATTTTTCACAGAACTAAAATGGTCCAAAATACAGCAGCAGTCACCATGATATGTTCCTTTCTCCATGAACTCTTTTGGGGTCATTAATGAAAGCCTTGAATGGCTCAAAAAATCTGTTTGTGAAACTGAGATACATTGTATGTGAATGTATCGTTTTAGCAAATATAATTCAACCTATCCTCAAACATTTTATGTAGACTTATTTATACAATTTATGTGGATTAAGTCAATAAAAAAAAGTGTGACTTTTTTAAATTTTAAAACTGCTTTAACACAAGAATTTGTTCAAAATTCTATAATGTAAAATAATAATGTGTCGAATTTTCTTTTAATTTAATCTACACAACTATGCACAAGAGTTTCTTATGATGATACTCACATTCGTTAGCCAAACATAAAAGATGGTGATTAGCCAATCAAATTAGTTGCGATTTTTCAATGGGTCCCGCATCTAATCTGACACCCATTTTTCTTTTAGAAAACACAAACCCGCGTTGCGTGCAGTGGTACTGGTGCATGCATCTACATCCTGTACGACGGTTGTCGTTAGAAACGAGAACAAAAACGTGTTACACGATGACATTATTCATTGCATTTTAACTATAATCATATCCCAAGATTATTTAATTGGATCCGGACGGTTGCTAAACTGCTGAGAGAAGAAGAAACTACAGTGCTTACTAACCCTATGTTTGGATATTTTTTCATTAATGGAACAGAACAAAATAAGTAAGAATAGAATGAAAAAGAAAGGAATAGAATGGAATATAGTGAAGTTTCATTAACGGAACGGAATAAAATTACCTATATATTCCTCCCATTTCCCCTCAATTTTGAGAGAAACAAAAGTTGAGCATTTGATGAAAAGAGGAGAAAAATAATTTCCCATGTGTTCCGTTCCGTTCCTATGCATTTTAAAACTCCCAAACAAAATAAGTTATTTCCGTTCCCTCTATTCCCCTCATTACCTATCATCCAAACATAGTGTAAGTTTCAAAAATGAAAAAGAAATTCTTTTTAGCAATTACCTTACATCTTTGTTTTTTCCCATAAAAAAATTACTCATCAATGTTTTAGAAAATTCAATCTCAAAAGTTTCATCCTTTCATTTATAAGCAAATTTTCATAGCACAATACCAACTGAAACTCACATGCTATCCAGTTCTTATCATTATCCAACAATGATTCTATTCTCCCATTGACATGGTCCACGATCCATCACAACAGATCTACATTTCAAAAAAACAGTTACTAGACTCTGCAGTGTTCATAGGTAACCAAACCAACAATAATAAATGCAATGCAGAACCACCACAGATACCATATCCTCATATATTTATCTATACACTCTCAAGAACAAAAAAATAAAAATAAAAATGAATCCACCCCGCTCCAACACCAAGTGGACACTGCAGTCACATTGATACAAGCAAGAATGGCTATCGTCTCATCGATTCCCTACATATAAAGACGATATCTACATCATGATGCAGAACAGCACTTCATCAAAACAAGGCACCCTAATGAAGCTAAGGAAATCCAGGGAACCAACCAAAAGTGCTGCCAAAATTTGGCATCCAACACTTGCAAGCATGAATATGGTAGTATATTTACACAAACAAGTCCCACTCTTCTGTCCACGTGTTGCTACTACCCTTTCATTTCAAAGGCACTCAAGCATAGTTGCACACTATCTGGCCACCTCTAGTCTGTCGATCATGTCCAATGCTCTCTTTTTGTCAATACAAAAATCAATCACAGGAAGCTTGGACAAAACCCTGTTAAAAGATAATTCCTTGCTTCTACTTGTTGATGAATAACTGCTACTCTTGATCAGTCTGCTGTTATCTGTCAACCCAGTCTTCAAACTGTCAAAGTCTAAGCTTTTACTGATCCCTCTGATACGAACTCTGTTACTTACATCCTGCAGCATGTTCTGCTCATCAGTTGTTAGCAATGGTGGTAGGTCATTTGTAGATTGCAGGTCAGTGCCAACGGGGGACTTGATGGTAGACCTCATATCGCCAGCCTCACTGCCACCTTTACTTTTAATGGCCAACCGGTGAAGCCATAAGAGAAGTTCAAGAATATAATTTTCTACTTTGTCTTTATCTGCATGGTGGAATGTTTCAATCCGCATTATATCAGTCTTCACGGTCTTCTTATTTAGCTCAGAGCTGCAACAACCAAACAAGTATTTAAAAACAGAAAGTAGGAACCAAGAAAAAGAAAGAAAAGAAAAGAAAAAGTGGAAAACATACAAGTTTAGATTTCAAAATAGAAGTAGCAGATTATTACTTACCCTGTGCTTGCCCACTCCCCAACCCAACCAAAACCATGATGCGCTCTGATTTAATTTTAAAGCAACCAAATGAAAAAGAATAAACAGTTAGTTTATATAGAAAGTAAATAAACCGATGCTTAAAGAAAGTTTTTCATATAGGTACTAAGAAGCTATTTGAAATATATATATATTTATATATATATATATATATAGCCAGACATCTTACTTGGCTGTGTTTGTAGCAATTGGAACCAGCCAATGCAATGTTTTCTCCATCTCATTTTTAATATCTGCCACAGTGAGCTGCAGGAAACAGACAGCAACCACAGGGAAAAAGCACAAACATAATAAAAAAACTAAATTAATATAGGACATTTTCTACTTTAGTTAAACTGGAAAGCTGAAAGCAGAAGAAAAATAATTTAAAATTTTTTATAATCATTTTCTTCGACATTCAAATTATAATATGATGTTGCGGTGTATTAAAAATCTAGGAAGGTATAAGGAAAGTCCTATGGATCAAGGAAGTATCGACTGCTAAATCCAGGGTATTAATTGAGGGTTGATTATGGGTGATTGGTTCTGTTAATTAGGAGGTTGATTGAGGGGTGTTTATCGGCAACTATACAATTGTTTATGCTTCCCTCTAGTCAAGTGTGGGCTAGAGGCAAAGTGCGCTTCACTTCAACCTAAAGGCTTTCTATATTGTCTCCATATCTCTAACTTTTCCAGACCATTATTTTCTCTCTCTATTTTTTTGACAGATAAGATCATACCTCTTCTACAACATGAAAGGATGGTAATTTGGAACGCAAAGCTGATTTTATATTAGGAGGCAAGCTCTGATATAATGCATCCCTTGTATTTGAAGGCATAGAACTGGATCTGGCAACCTGACAGCATCAACAAATGGTCAGTACAATGCTCTTAAATGCATAAGCTTAATCAAACACACAGTTAGCAGACAATTTTGAACAGTTATGAACTAGTATAACTACACCTGATACAGACCAGGAACAACAAAGTGATTCAGCAGTAAACAAATCATATACCGATACCAATTATCATATGATCAAGAAAAAATTTACAACCCGACCAAATTTTAAGAGTCTTGAATCAAATAAACAGTGGCCTAGCTCCCTATTCCTTTAGTAGTATTTTTAATTAAAAGATACTGATAAAGCATACTGTTCGCACCAAACCAAGTTATGAAATCATCATGGGGGCCTGCCAAGTGCAGTTCAATCATTTATTGATATGGCCAGTTCATGCATAGCATTATCGAGAGATTTAACATCTAGGACCACACTTGGCGAATGAGATAAGTTCAAGTGTGAAACTGTGATTGCATCAAGTAGTTAGTTTTTCTGATGCATATATATTTCTATCACCAAAACTATTTTACAAGAATTTAGGTTCATTACATTCTGGATCAGGCTAACAATGGTATGTTGGGACTAGAGCATACTATAAGAACTTAATGCAGAACAAACTCAAACCAATCAAAATAAAATTTAAGGTATATGGTTCGATGTCCCTGACAAATTGATAAGGTTCAACTACAATCAAGAACAGGTTGAAAACCATACAAACTTTGATATTTTTCCATGCATAAGGTACCTTATGATTTAGATGTATGGATCTCAAGAAGCAAGGACAAAAAGGCACAGTACATGGCTTTTCCATTCTAGAAGTTCCCATAGGAGGCAGCAAGTCAAGCAATTAACCAAGAAAATGCCAGGTTTTCTTTCCTTTAGTTGTACACTGCACCACACCTATACTACCAGATTACATCACCACTTTTAGAGAGTGAATGCCTTTAAGAATCATTAGTCATAACTCATAACAACCTTCCCAAAGGCTTACAACAGTTATATACCTTGGTCATCAATTTTAGAAAGAAAAATCAGTAACTTATCCCCTAGTCTTAACATAAACACCTTGGTATTGGGTACAACCCACAGATTAGGGCAATACTCGAAAATGTCTTTCATTAGAAAATGTCATATATCTTTAAGTTTTGAGGATCATCCACTTTCAAGATCAGGTCATAGATGGTGTAGTAACAAGAGATATTAGTGCGAAACACTCGAAGAATATGGGATTTTCTACAGAAATTGCAATTAAGGAAGCACGGACAACTTCAAAATGGTTTTTGTATCAATGTCAGATACTCCTCAAACACTATCAGATACTTCTAGTCTGCATCCAATAAATTTACTTTTATTTTGAATTTGTGTGTCAATATGGGCAAGTTATCATAAGAATTGAATAAACTAGTCTTTTATTGTCTGTACTTTTGAAACACTGATATCCCAGTTTTAATTTTGTCTTTATGATTTGTACTAGGAATGAATATTTAGTAATGCTTACATTTTAAATACAGGTGCTTGTGTAAGGATTTGTGTTTTTATGTTAATCTTATATTCACTTTGTAGTTTGTATCTAATAGAACTGGACCAGAAAAGACTGAAAAGATGAAGTTTATTGATAGAATCCTCTTCTCTGAATCTGATCAGAATGATACAAAACCTAGAGGAAGAGTGCAAGAATGACAAGAATGGAAATTACAGAGACTCTGCTGTAACTCCCTCTCTCAGGACATTCGATAGTCCTGTGGCTCTCCCTAACTTTCCTTACTTCCAAAAACTGACCTGTCCTCTCAATAGACCCCCTCCCTATTTATATTCAACTACTTTACTCATTTACAGTCTGTTAGCTGTCCTAGACAGTTATTAATAACAGAATTATTCCTTCATCCCTATACTTGGGTATCTATCAGTATCCTAACTGTGTCCACGATTTTTAGAATTTGCCATATCCGTGTCGTACCATACCTGTATCCCTTGTCGTATATGTGCTACCTATTTGCAATATCAATGGCAATCAAATGTATAGAAGTAAAATGCTTGGCTTTACACAGAATTGATTGATGGTTGAGCTTTCTTCTTAGAAAAAATTATTAAATAATTAAATTTAGATGTCTAATCCAATTACATAACACCACAAAGTAATAGAAAGCAAGTAACAGAGAAGTCGTACAGACAAAAATCAATACTTAAAAAGCAATATGAGAAGCAACTCTAGAAACTCAATTATTTATATTTTCAACTGGTTGAAGGGAAGGCATAGAAAAGAGCAGACCTGTAATGAAATAAATACAATAAAGAAGATTCACTTACAAGAGTATCAATTTGGAGCACTATATTTGCATAATGCAAAGAAAGGCCTGCAGGGCCCAATCTTTGGCGATTGCTCATGGTTCTAATTAATGGTTTACGTCCATCTGCAGGCACCCATGCATAAAACCATTGCAATTATGAAGCAAAACACAGCTTTCATTATGAACTGATTACAAGAGTAATTTGATGAGGAGAATAAAACCAGATAACTAATCTCTCTCCCTCCCTGCTTCCTCTCCTACGCCCCCTCCCCCGGTCTCTTTCCCTCCCCTTCAAATTTAAATTTTTTTCCAATAACTACAAATTAAGGTTAACATGGCTGAAATTTGCACAGCGGCTATCAATAATGTCAACTAAGTCATTACATTGATAACTGACAATGTTTACACTAGGCGACACTAGAAGAGTATAATACAACAAGTGAAGCTACATACCTGCACTGCCAAAGGCGTTGTTTATCTCCAAATGCAAAAAATGGACAATGTCTACAAGCTTCTCCATAACCTGTAATCAATTATATTATGAATTACAACCCTAATTTTCTCAATTCTCCATTTATGTTATGCACAAAATGAACCCACCTCCACCAATAAAAAACATCTTAAAGTCTCTGTACTAGTTCTGGCATTATACATGGATAGAATACAATGACAAGATAAAACAAATTGAGCGGAGGAGACTAAGAGATGAGATAATCACATTCATGCACAGCAGTAATCGGAATTTGGAAGTTACCTCTTCCAAACTTCTGGACCAGAGTGACTTTTTCTTCAAATGTTTAACTTGCTTCTTTTGATTTTTGAGTTCTGCCCTCGAGATTGAAATGCTATCACCTATATGATAAAGAGAGATATTGAAGATCATGTATATGTATAACTTCTAGGTCAGAGTGACTTTTTCTTCAAAAGCTTGTTATATAATAACCAACCCTTTGGGCCTTCATACACATGCTCAACAAGAGTATGCAGTTCAGGCTTCACAAAATTCAAATAAAACATCAGTGAAAAAAGTATGTGCTTTGGCAACTGTGATCTGACCGTACACAGTTATTCTTCAATAGGGATGGCTTACCATGAGAGTACCCAAAGGTCATTGGCCCAAAGGCAGATCAAGAAGCCATTCAAAACAGAATAACAAAATAGAATACGGTATACGCAGATCATACCTAGTTTTTATATCCATTTCAGAGTCCATAGTGAATTAATTCTACTCTTTTCAATTTGTGTCTAGTTTGATAATAACCATAGTAGTTTACATTGGAGTAATGATAAATCCAAATTATCCTTCAAGTGCCATCAGCCAGAAAACATTGTTGTGCATGACCATAGAATCAATTACACTTTTTCAGTATAAACAGAATGAAATAGTAGATAATGCTACCATACATCTTTCTCCACCTAGAATCAATTGTGCGTTCAATATGAATCTTGTCCAAGTTTCACACATATTCTCCACCCTCTAAATGATCATTTTATAAAAAATTTACAATAGCAAAGTTAATCTTCTATTTTCAATTAAAACTCTTAAAGAGAGCTTAGGATTTTAGGTCAAAAATTGCTTGTCACAAACAAGAGTTGCACATTATGTCATAGGTAGTACTCCTCAATTACCGCTTTGAGTTGCACCTGAATTATCCTCCTCTTCACGCTTACGCTGATAATCTTGTTCAAATCTATCCAAAGCATGTAACTCATGGTATAATTCCTGAGGCCATAAAAAATTGGTTTTCCAATTTCTCTTAGGCTTAAATCCCACATAAAAAATGACAAAGTTGAATAAAATGCAAATGCATGAAGCCAATGGTTGCACCCAAGAAAAGATAATAGAAAACCTAGAAGATAAATTTTTTCATAAAATCTTATGGTGCTGACAGACTGTAGCATGTTGAAATTGAGTCCTCTTTCCTTTGCCACAAAATATGAGCAAGTACATATGAGCAGATATCACATAAGGAGCAATAAATACAATTCCTCCCACCTCATATTATTTAATAAAACTATCAATTTATAAATAAGTACATACAATACTTTTGCAATTATCTAGGATAGTATATTCCTTCAAGAAGAATCAATTTGTACAAACAAATGCATAATGATTAAATCTAAACCAGGAAGAAGGTACAGCCAACCATCACATTTGTTTCATTCCAAAACATTAATGTCATTACGAAGTACTGATACATATTCAAATGTCAGGTTTATAAGATTAAAAAGCTTTACATCAAGGTGATGATAGAAATTACAATACCCACATATTACTACAGAGCTAAAAATAGTTTGAATACAGCAATTCCATTTAACTTTGAGCATAAATCATGATACATTAAGTGATATCAAGTAGGTCAGAGAAAGTGGGGGAGAGAAAGAAAACCCTCTACACAATTTATATGTAACAAAAGTATAAGGAAAATAGTTAAAAATCTTTCAATCAATTTCCTCAACAGTACATTTTTGGGAAAAAGTACAAAAAAGGAATTTTTGGAAAAAAAGAAATCCACTTTAGGAAATATTAATTACTTAATATTCAAAAAGCGGTTAATGAGTAACCACTAATTGACTAAATTAACCACTTGAGAGTTGTTCCTAAATTGGAACTACTTTTATACCGAAAGTTCTTTTTTTTTTCCTTTCTAAATTTTCACTACATATTTTCAGCTTCAAAAGTAACTATCAGTCCTGGAGCAACAGTAAATATTTCTTTAGTAAAGGAATACACTCACAGCTGTAAATTGAACCAAAGTCATCAATTGCTGCATCATTAATTCTGCCTCATCCTTTGATTGTCTTTGTGAATTAAGGTCTCTGCTAATTCTAAAATTCACAATAAAAAGACCGTTCAGAATAAAACTATAAAAGGCTAAAAAAATTGTTTTTTGAAAGGCTTTAGACGAATTGAGTGAGTACAATTTATATTACTTCTCAAAGTAACGGTCCAAGTTGTGCCACTGAGGATCCTTTGAACGATTTCCAAAACGAATCACCTCATCAGAAAAAACTTTCAACTCCTCCCTGAAAACATAAACCAAAAATCACATAGAGTTGGCATTTCATAGAATCATGGTGAACTAATACGATCAAAAGTTAGCTTGTTGATGGAACAGAAGCCCCTCTTTAGGAATTTGACTTAATCCAATACTTACCTCTTGTCTGCAGCAACAATACTTAGAAGTTCATCCATATCCTTTGATACTAAATCTTGCACAGCCTCTAATGGAAGCAGCTCTTCTTTTAAATGCTTAATACTTCTTGTGGAAAGAGATTCCATAAGACTAGAACCCTTGACAATTGTGTTTGCAACCTCGAATGCTAAGATAGCAATTTCATTCCCCTTTGTTGCAGCTCCAGAAACAAACCCACTGCCAGCATTTAAATTTGTCATGCTGCTGCCAAGAGTGTCCAAAACATCGACTGCCTTCCCAATACCAGCTCTGCCAAGACGTGAACTCACCTCTGAGACCTGAAATAGAAAGATCTTAATAGATATCTTCATTTTTCTCCTATGTTAGTCTATTTATCCCCGTTCTCTTTTGTAAACTCAGAGGAAAGAGAAAGGAGAGAATAGAGAAAACCATTAAGAGGAAAGTTGTGACCTATTTGGTCATCCTTCTGATTTTATTATATATGTGTAAAAGAATAGCTACTACAAAGGAATAATAAAGTAAAAAGGCATAAGGTAAAAACCTATTTATCTAACACTCCCCCTCAAGCTGGAGCATATATATCATATGATCCAAGTTTGTTATATATAACTAATTCAGGGTCCTCTAAGAGATTTTGTGAGAAGGTCTGCAAGCTGGTCATTTGAGTTGACAAAGGTTGTGACAATATCACTCAAAAGAACCTTCTCTCTTATAAAATGACAATCAATCTCAATATGTTTAGTTCTTTTATAAAAGACTAGGTTAGAGGCAATATGTAAAGCGGTCTGGTTATCACAGACAAGGGTCATCTGTCCAACATCTCCAAACTGAAGTTCTTTGAGTAACTGTTTTAACTAGACAAGCTCACATGTTGCCGTAGCCATAACTCTATACTCAGCTTTAGCACTAGATCTAGCAACTACACTCTACTTCTTACTTTTCTAAAAAATCAGGTTACCTCCAATAAGTACATAATAGCCTGAAGTGGAATGTCTATCAGAAGGTGAACCTACCTAGTCAGTATCAGAATAACCAACCACTTGAGTGTGTCCCTTATCCTCACAGAGGAGTCCTCTTCCTGGTGCTCCTTTAATATATCTTAAAATCCGAACCACAGCATCCCAATGGCTGTCACATGGAGAGTTCAAAAACTAATTAACAACACTCATAGGAAAAGAGATATCAGGTCGAGTCATTGTGAGATAATTCAGTTTCCCAACAAGTCTCCGATATCTGCCTGGATCGGCTAAGGGCTCCCCTTGATTTGGTAGAAGTTTGACATTAGGATCCATCAGGGTATCAATAGGCTTAGCATTTATCATGCCAGTTTCCTCAAGTATGTACAAAGTATACTTTCGTTGTGAGATAGAAATATCATCCTTAGACTGAGCAACTTCAATTCCCAGGAAATACTGAAGTTTGCCTAAGTCTTTTGTCTGAAAATGATTAAAGAGGAATTGTTTAAGCCGCTGAATGCCATGATGATCACTGCCTGTGATAACAATGTCATCAACATATACAACTAGATAAATACATCCTTGATAAGAATGGTGGTAGAACACTGAATGATCTGCTTCACTGCGAGCCATACCAAATTGTTGCGCGACATTACTGAAGCGACCAAACTAGGCTCAAGGAGATTGTTTGAGGCCATAGAGAGATCTTCGTAAACGACACACATGTCCAAAACACTCCCCCTAAGCAACAAAGCCTGGCAGTTACTCCATATAGACTTCTTCTTATAGCTCAGCATGAAGAAAAACATTTTTAATATCTAGTTGGTGAAGGGGCCAATGACGGATGGCAGTCATGGATAAAAAGAGACGAACAGATGCTACTTTGGCAACAGGAGAGAATGTATCACCGTAGTTAAGACAAAAATTCTGAGTATAGCCTTTAGCAACCAATCGTGCTTTAAGGCGATCAATGTGACCATCTGGACCTACTTTAACAGTGTAAATCCACCTACATCCAACAACGGATTTGCCTTCTAGAAGGGGGACCAAATCCCAAGTTCCATTGGTATGAAGGGCTGACATCTCCTCAATCATAGCTTGTCCCTAGCCTGGATGAGAAAAAGATTCACCTGTATTCTTAGGGACAAGCATAGAATCCAAGGAGAATACAAAGGCATAATGGGGTGAAGATAAAAGATGGTAGCTCAAGCCAGCATAAATAGGGAAAGGGTTATGGGAAGAACGAATACCTTTATGCATAGCAATAGGAAGATCAGACTCACTTGGAAGGTCCGGAGCAGTGGGAGATAATGTTGGAGTAGGATGTGAGTCATCAGTTATGGCTTCAACCATCTCAGGAGCATCAATAGTGGTTTGTCCAGAAGGTTGGATCTGTCATGGACGGCGATGGTAAGTCAATAATGGTGATGGTGAAAGAGGTGTCGGGTCTATATGGTAATTTGGATCAACTTCAAACTCAAGAGGGGTAATGAGAGTAGGAATAGGAAGTACCTCAGAAATAGGTGGTTCTTCGGAGGAGATTGAGTGGAAAAAGAGAGTTGACTCAAAGAAAGTAACATCAGCAGAAATTACATATCTCTTGAGGTTAGGAGAAAAACATCTATACCCCTTTTGTGATCGAGGATATCCAAGGAAGACACACTTGAGTGATCGAGGAGAGAGTTTATCTTTGCCTGGTGTGAGGTCATGCACAAAACATGTAGACCCGAAGACTCGAAGAGGTAATGGATAAAGAGGTTGTGTAGGAAAAACAATGGAGTGAGGACGGAAGATTTGTTTCAATGACGAGTGAATGGTTTGCTTCATCAAGCTACATAATTGAGCATCAATCTTCTCCCATTTAGGCCTTTCAATTGCTAGGATATCCTCAGCTCTCTTTGTCAAATGGTCAGTATATCCCTGACCTAAGAGTCATAGCTTAATGTCTGAAGCCCATGTATCATAGTTGGTTTCATCTAGTTTGTCAGTGGTGATTCCAGAAGAGACATAGCTAGTGAAAATAGGAGTCTCACTCTTAGAAGTGTCATTTTTGGCATCCAAATCAGTTTGAGGTTCAGCCATGATTGTGAGAAAGAGAGACAAACAAGAGAGCAATTTAGGGAGAAACTCTTAGAAGTGTCATTTTTGGCATCCAAATCAGTTTGAGGTTCAGCCATGATTGTGAGAAAGAGAGACAAACAAGAGAGCAATTTAGGAAGAAATGAAGGTGCTTCGATCTGGCCGGAGGTGGCTGGAACAGGCCGGAAAACCACCAAGAAGGGCTTCGGAAAGGCCAAAACTCGAACAGAGCAGCACGTTTTGCTCACGCGCTCAAGCTGGGACGGCATGTGATGGCCACGCGAAGAGAAAGAGGCGACACGTGGAGGCGCGTCCGTCGGCGAATGGCAATGGGCTCTTGGATTCTGGCCGATTGGAGCCTTCTAAGTGTCTCCCTGAGGTCGAACCCACTCGAAACGATGAGGAACTTGGGTAGTTGGAGAAGTCAGCCATGGAAGTCACCCGAGAAGTTAGAAAACACACCCAAACAGGAATGTTGGGTCACGACAGTCACCACGACTTCGTGAGAATGGTGGGTATGGGTTTAATGTTCACCACTTGCAGTGGGCAAGTGGGTAAACGCAATGGCTTTCTCCTTCCTAACTCTAGATACCATGTAAACTCATCAGAGGAAAGAGAAAGGAGAGAATAGAGAAAACTATTGAGAGGAAAGTTGTGACCTATTTGGTCATCCTTCTGATTCTATTATATATGTATAAAAGAATAGCTACTACAAAAGAATAATAAAGTAAAAAGATACAAGGTAAATACCTATTTATCTAACATCTTTCACGAGAGTTTCGCCTATTCTACTTAAACTAAAAGGACACAATAATAAAGAGTAAGCAAGTTTGACAGTGGTAAATTCAAAAATGAGGAGGAAAAAACTAAATACAGCAAAACATCAAAGCAGATTTGACCAGTATAATGATGAAGATGAAGATGAAGAATTTGATGTTCAGACAGTAGAAGGAAGTCCTTCAACCAATTCAGACTTGTCCACAGATTCATTATCTTTCGGGCATTAGTTACTCAAACTATTAGTTTCTCTCTTCTTATTCCCATGGGCTCCCGTCGTGTGATTTCTGTATAATGTCATGCATTTCATAATCTGAGCTTTTCCTCTAAATTTTGGAAAAATAAAACAAAATAAAATTAAACACAAATGTATGTGTGATGCAGAACAAGAACTGAAACCAAGGAAGAATTTCAAACAATCATCAAATTCCCAAATCCCAATGTTTAAAATTCAATAATAAAGATGAAATCCCTAAGATGGATGAAATCCCTTATACAGGCAATGCAAACAACCCTGATAATGCTAGGGCCAGCAATCCTAATCTAATACTTGAGTAAATATAAACTGGGACAATTAATCTATCCAGAAATAATATATTCCAAGACCCAAACAACTAAATTCAGAAATCCCAATTAATAATATATAAACCCTAATCCCCCTAATTCCCAAATTATAAATACATCCACCAATCTTAAACATTACTTCCTCATACTGCATTTCTCTCCTCATGTTGGAGAAATCCCAAAGCCAAATTATAGGCCTCGTATAGGCTGCTCGAACAACCGTAACACTTGCTAGGACAAGCTACCTAACCTTAAGACTCAAGTATACATAAACTAGTGTTGAAAGAGACAAAAGAGAGAGACATATGAAGAAACTGTGTCTGAATTACACAACGTTGGCTGAATTATATAGAGTTATTGTAAAAAATACAAAGATTACAAAAGATCCTAAATACCGTAATTACATTATTTGGTTATGATTTAGTTAGCTTATACAATGAATCTAGACCTAGTTTTCAGCACTCCCCCTCAAGCTGGAGCATATAGGTCATATGCACCAAGCTTGTTACAAATATAACTTTTCCGAGGACCTTTCCAAGACTTGGTGAAAACATTCGCCAGTTGATCATTCGAATTGACGAAGTTAGTGGTGATGTCTCCAGATAAGATCTTCTCTCTAATAAAATGACAATCTATCTCTATGTGTTTGATCTTCTCATTAAACACTGGATTAGAGGAAATATGCAATGCAACTTGGTTATCACAAATGAGCGTCATTTGCATGATATCCCCAAATTGGATCTCCTTAAGCAGTTGTTTTAATCAAATGAGTTCACAAGTGGCTAAAGTCATTGCTCGATATTCTGTTTCGGCACTTGATCTTGCGACCACATTTTGTTTCTTACTCTTCCACGATATCATATTACCTCCGATGAATACACAATACCCCGAAGTGGATCTTCTATCTAAAAAAGAGCCTGCCTAGTCAACATCTGAATATCCAACAATCTGAGTATGACCTTTATCTTCATAGATGAGGCCTTTTCCTGGAGCTCTTTTAATATACTTTAAGATACGAATGACTGCATCCCAATGTCCTTCACAAGGTGAGTTTAGAAACTAACTTACCACACTCACAGCAAAAGAGATATCTGGACGAGTAACAGTGAGGTAGTTTAATTTTCCGACCAATCTTCTATATTTTTCTGGATCTAAAAGTGGCTCCCCTTGATCAGGTAGAAGCCTGACATTAGGATCCATAGGAGTGTCAATAAGTTTTGCATTCAATAAACTTGTTTCCTCAAGGATGTCCATAGCGTACTTCCTTTGTGAGATAACTATACCATCCTTGGATTGTGCCACTTCGATTCCCAAGAAATAACGAAGTTTGCCAAGATCTTTGGTCTGAAAATGATGATAGAGGTGTTGTTTTATCTAAGTTATGCCCTGGTGATCGTTGCCAGTGATAACAATGTCATCCACATATACAATCAAATAGACGTAACCTCGGGCTGTATGGCGATAGAAGACAGAGTGGTCACCCTCACTCCGAATCATACCAAATTGTTGAACTACAGTATTGAATCGACCAAACCAAGCCTGAGGAGATTGTTTGAGACCATACAAGGACTTGTGAAGTCGGCAAACAAGGCCAAAAGACTCCCCCTGAGCAACAAACCTTGGTGGTTGCTCCATATAAACCTCTTCTTCTAGAACACCATGGAGAAAAGCATCCTTGATATCTAACTGATGAAGGGGCCAATGACGAATAGCAGCCATAGATAGAAAGGGCCGAACAGAAGCCATCTTCGCCACCGACAAGAAAGTGTCTCCATAATCTAAGCCAAAAATCTGTGTATATGCTTTTGCCACCAGACACGCCTTGAGGCGATCAAGCTTGCCATCTGGGTCAACCTTGACCATATAGATCCACCGAAAGCCTACAACAGACTTCCCTGAAGGAAGAGGAACAAGTTCCCAAGTACCACTATTCTGAAGAGCACACATTTCCTCAATCATAGCTTGTCTCCACCTAGGATGGGATAAGGCGTCACCTGTAAATTTAGGAATAAACACAGAAGACAAGGAAGAAAGACATGCAAAATGCGAAGAAGATAGACGATGATAACTCAAAGTAATATAATGAGGAGAAGGGTTACGAGTAGGTCATATACCATTTCAGAGAGCAATGGGAAGTTCAGGCTTAGGAGGCAGTGCAGGAGCTGGTAAAGGAGTTGGTGCCAGAGGAGAGTCCGTAGTGACCTTTGCAACTTTTGGTGGAGGTAGTGGCAGTGGAGGTGGCTGGGGCCAGCGATGATATACTTGCAAAGGTCGTATGATCGGTGTGGCTGAGGGGTATTATATGCAGTTGGTACAAGAAGAGGAGGAACAGGGAAGACCTCAGTAATGAGTTTAGGAGTCAAAGAAAGGAACCAACTCGAAGAATGTGACATCGGCAGAGACCAGGTAATGGTGGAGAGTAGGTGAAAAATAACAATAACCTTTTTGAGACTGATTGTAACTAAGAAAAACACATTTGATGGAGCGGGCAGAAAGTTTGTCAAGACTAATAGTGAGATTATGGACAAAACATGTTGACCCGAAAACACGAGGCAGAAAAGAATGGAGGGGTTGATGAGAAAACAACATAGAGTGGGGTACCTGGTTATCAAGCACAGAAGAGGGCATGCAGTTAATCAAGTAATAGGTAGTAAGAACTGCATCGCCCCAAAAACGGAAAGGGACACGACTATGAAGCAAGATGATTCGAGTTGTTTCAATAAGGTGTCTATTTTTGTGCTTACAACCCTATTTTATTGAGGGATATAGACACAAGATGTTTGGTGAAAAATGTCATTACATGCCATAAACTATTGAAAAGGCTGAGATAAAAATTCACAGGTATTGTCACTACGCAAGGTACAAATTGGAACACCAAATTGAGTTTTTATTTCATTATAAAATTTATAAAAAATAGAAAACAACTCAGACCTGTTGTGCATTAAAAATAACCAATACACCAAGAGTAGTCATCAAAAGTAACAAAGTATTTGGAACCCAAAGTAGATTCGATACGACTAGGACCCCAAACATCAAAATGAACTAAAGTAAAGGAAGACGCAACTCGACGACAAACTCTGTCGGAAAACAGATTACGGGTGTGTTTCCCAAATTGACACGACTCACAAGGTAAACTAGATAACTTAGATAAGCTTGGGACCATTCTCTAAAGTTTGGCAAGGCTCAAATAACCCAACTGAGCATGGATGTTGAGAGGAGAATCCGTGACAGAGCAAACACGAGAGGTGACAGAGAGCTGGTAGAGGCCATTGGACTCACATTCGGGGCCAATCATCTGTCCCGAACTCCAGTCCTGCAAAATGATAGAGTCTTTAGTGAATGTAATGTTACAATCTAAAGAACGGGTCAAACGACTGATGGACAATAAATTAAAAGGATTCCTAGGAACATAAAGCACGGAGTCAACAGACAGGGAAGGGAGAGGATGGACAGTGCCAATCCCTTGCGACCGTGTTTGGGAACCATTTGCTAAAGTGATGATAGGTAAATAACTAGAAGTAGAAATTTTGGAGAAAATGTGCTTATTACCAGAGATGTGATTAGAGGCACCAAAATCAAAGACCTAAGGACCTAAGGATGGTGACTGAGACAGAGAAGCAAATGCATTACCAGTGTGCTCAATAGATGTAGTGGAACTAGAGGCCTAATGTTGTTCAACCCACTTTAGAAAATCTACATAGGCAATGGGAGATGCGGTTGGTTGGGCAGAGGGCTCAGGTGGACTCAGGGCAGCAGTATGGGCAACATTGACAGCCCAGGGAGAACCCAAAATCAAAGTAAAGTGGACTGCTTGGCCAGGACCTAGAATAAAGTGGACCAAGTCGTGCTCAAAGTAGGGATAGTGGGAGAACCCAAAATCTGATCACGGATGACAGAATATTCCGGAGGCAAACCATACAAGGCCACAAGCATGAAGAAGGTATTGTGTTGCTCGAGTTCCTTTGCCGGGGTATCAGCAGGGTGTAGCAACTCAATGAAATCATGGAGAGCACCATGGACCTTCCCAAATAGGCCGACATAGGACCATCAAACTTCCGAGGAGTAACAACACTCATGAGGTTATGACACACCCCATATAGTCGTTGAGTGTCATTGGTGTAAAGAACCTTGGCCTACTCCCAAACAGATTCATAAGTAATATGAGCGCGAAAGATTTGCTTGAGGGAGGGATGAATAGTGGATTTGATGACACTACATAACTGGGCATCAATTTTCTTCCACCTTGATTTGTCAACATCGGACACAAACTCAAGCTTCGTGATGAGGTGCTCTTCATAGCTTTGGCCATTGAGCCACAGTTTGATGTCTGAAGCCCAAGTATCATAGTTACTATCATCCAATTCGTCAACGGAGAGAAGGGCACTAACGTAACTGGTTAAAACAAGATGCTCAGCCTTCGAGAGGCCTTTAGAGCCAACTGAGGAAGGAGAACTAGTCATGGATCAGTAAACAACAAGCCAAAAAACACAACCAAACAGTACCTGAATGCACTAATTCAAAAGGAGTCTCAACAAAAGGTCACGAACGCAAAGGTGAAAGCAGATCCAAAAAGAGGAGAGAAAGGCGATCACTAGGCAACAAACGGCGGCCGGAGGGGGTGGGCCACGCGCCGGTGAAAGAGTGGCTAGTGGAGCTGTGAACATAGTCGTTGGATGGTGCGTGTGGGCGCGTCAGAGGGAATTTCCGGTTGGGCCTTCGGGTTCTGGCCGAGCAGGGAGAGGCGATTCCAGTGGTGGGGTCTCTGGCCAAAAAAGTTGGACAGTAGAGGTGGACGGCGGTGGACGGCAGTGGACAACAACAAGCAGCGGTGGGTCTGCTGGAAAGAGGACACAACAGAAGAAGAAAGGCCGAAAAACTAGAATGGAAAAATGATTAGCCGGAAAAAAATTTCACCAGAGAGCAAGGGGCTCACTTGGCGTGCACGATTCTAGGATTACCTCTCTTTAGACTCTAAATACCATGTTGAAAGAGAGAAAAGAGAGAGACATATGAAGAAACCATGTATCTGAATTACATAACAGAGGCTGAATTATATAGAGTTATTGTAATAAATACAAAGATTACAAAAGATCTTAATTACTGTAATTATATGATTTAGTTATGATTTAGTTAGCCTATACAATGAATCTAGACATAGTTTTCAACAACTAGGATAATTAACACAGCTTGAAATAAGATAGCCAAGACAAACAACCTAATTCTAAAATCCCTAGTTACTAATAATTAAACCCTAAATCCCCATTTACAAACCCTATTCCCAAATTATGTATACATCATAAGTTATTACAAGAGTTATAAATGTTATCTCCTCAATTCACATCAACATGCATCTTTGGCAATTTTTTTCAGTTTCCACCAGCAAAAAGTCTTTCTAATTAATCACCCAACTTATAACTAGTTCAGAAAGCTTCCGCAAGTCACAGAGATAGTCAGATAGATATTCCCTCCCCCTACAGAATCTGTTAGTTACATTGACATTGTCTTGGAACTCAAGATTTTGTTTGGAAGAAGCATAAGCTTCAATTTAGTAGGTTGTTTTGAGTTTCGACAGGGATTCCCATGTATGTATGTAAACATGACCTTTATAAAGATAGCATGTCTGCCCATTCTCTAACCACTTACTTAATCTCTTCACTCCACCTTGCAATAACTTAATTTCCATATCCTTTCTGCAACCTGTTTGAAACTTTTTCCTTTCTTCACAGAGCACATCCAGTCCTATAATATTTGAAATTCTTTATCACAAAAAATACATAATGTCTCCATTCCAAAAACTCAAAAAACCATCCTTTCCTTGCATAAATTCCATTCCCTAAAAGCCATCCTCTCAATTTGAATTAAATGTGTAACATAACTAACCAAATTTTTATTCCCAACAACATCTTTGCAATTACTTACAGATGAGAATTTAAAAATAAAATAAAATCTAAAGATGTAATTTTAGGACAATCCTTACCCTCCTCTATTTTCACCCTTGATCTATCTAACCCAATCCAACATGGATTGCAACATGTTTGATGGGTATATAGTTACTAAGTTTGTCTGACACTACTGATTGATCAGTTGATAGATTGAGCACAGGAACAGAATGTAATAAAACAAAAACGAATCATGAAACTGAACAAGGAACAAGCAGGAACCAACCTTTGCCACAGCAGCCTGCCCTGACCTTACAGACCTAGACTTGTGAGGAAAAGAATCAGTAAAGCGTGGGATTCCATCATAGAAACCATCTGGACCAGTCCCTGCATTCGTTGCAGCAGGTTCTTGGTTTTTCTGGTCCATTCTCTCCCTTACCTGAGGTGCAGTTGTCAAATCACTAGGCACGGTGGGCTTGTAGTTCTTACCAGCAGATTTGTTGTTATCAGAATATCCATCCGTCTTGGCAAACACCTTGTCACCTTTGGCAGAAGACTTGGTACAAAGACCCCCCATATCAAAATTTCACTCTTTGAACAACCGGGCACGCACAAACACAGTCAAAAACAATAACCAAACACAACTCCACTCCAGTGGCAGCTCATCCAAATCAGGAATTAATATAGAACAATACACCCTTTTATTTGTTGTAGGCAACAAAATAATAATAATAATAAGGTGGTAACTGGAGGAGACAGAAGAGTTTAGAAGTTTGAGACAGGGAAGAGCATAAAAGTTTGTAGAGAAAGAGTTCCAATTGGAGAAACAGAGGAAGGGGGTTTGCGGGGTTATGGGATTGGGACAAAGATTGAAACTTGGGGAAGAAAAAGTCCACACTCAACTCGCCATTGGCTGTCAAGGAGATATAATATAATAAGAATAATAATAATGGAATGCAACATAGAAAAATCATAGTTTTATGAGAAAACAAGAAGAATGGGATTATGTTATGTTACGTTATTAGTTATGACAATCAATGAGACATGAGGCGGCGCTTCTGATAGGTTAAGTTAAGCAGTGAGCAGTAAGCAAACGCTACTCTCTCTCTCTCTCTCATTAACGCCTTGGACTGCCAACATGAGATTGAGAACTGGTCATGTTCAACCTTCTCCACCGCTGACCAACCAACTTCTCCTTTTCACTTTCTTCTTATTGTTTGTTTTATTTTCTACTTTTATTAGTATTTTTAAAAATGTTTTTTATTTTATTTCTCATAATTTAGATTTTATTAAGGAAATATTGAAAACATGATTTTATTTTATTATTTTCTTTATAAAATCTTAAAAAACACCAAACAGTATACAAATGTAATTTGTATCATTTTGTTCATAATTTTTTAAAAAAATTTAAAATAATGAGATATTTTTATAATTATTAATAAAATCATATCAATTGAAATGAAAATAAAAAAATAATCCAAACTCTTTTTTTATTTTCTTTCTCTTGTTTTGTTTGTTAGTTTCTTTTTTTTCTTTTTTTTTAATCTTTTATCAACGTATCTTTATAAATATTTTTGTGAGACTAAACAAGAGGCTTTCCAAATAAGTACATACTTAATGGAGAAATTAGACAATTTTCTTGAAAAGCAGAAAAATAAAATGCATAGAGTGGGGTGGAGGGCCAGACTATATTTTTCCAAACACAATTATGAGTATGTTTGTTTGTATTTTTTCACAAGAAAATTATTTTTATTATTAAAAAAATAATTCTAAAATATGAATATATGTTTGGATAAAATTTTGAAAAAAAAATTAAAAATTAGTTTTTTGCTTTTTAAAACAAAATAAATAAATTATTTTTTAAAATAATTAATTTTTTATAAATGTAATAAAAGAGAAAAAATAAAAAAATTATAATTATTTCTAAAAATAACTTTTACTTTTCATAAAATATTTTAAAAAATAATCAATTATTTATACTATTTTATAATAACTTTTTTAAAAAAACTTACCCTAATGCATCCTATATTTGTTATTAATAATTTTTTTCTTTACAAACTTGGGGCTCATGCAACAAGATGCTCGGATGTGCTTATTACAAGGTTTAAATAAGAAGTTCCACCATTCTCATTCAAAGTTCTTTTATTATTACGTCCAACTCATGTTAGTAATTATTTATTTTAATAATTTTAGATTTTTAGCAAATATTATTAATAATTTTTTAAATTATTAAACAGATAAAATATCAAATATTTTGATGTTTACAAAATATTAAATATATTTACTTTTTATTTTATTTAATATCTTTTATTATTAAAAGAGTTATAAGAAAAATGTTTTAAGAAAATATAAAAAAAAATTTAATGAATGAAAAACTATTTTTATCATGCAAGAAAAAAAATTAAAATGAACTTATTTTTAAAGTAAACAAATAATAATATATTTATTTTTTATTAAATTTAAAATATATCATAATAATAATTTATTAAAATTTAATACTAAATACATTTTTATTTATTTATTTTAAAGATAAGTTAATTTTAGAATATCTTTATCAGAAAAGATCATTGTACACTATTTTTAAAAGTGTATATATTATTAAATTTATTTTTAAAAATTTTAAATTTAATAAAAAAATAATAAAAATAAATAAATATAATAAATAATATTAATAAAAATATAAAATATATATATATATAATATTGTTGATAAGAATATCAGAAGTTATCTTTGTCTAATGATGTATAAATCACTTCAATTAAAACTCTATGTCTAGAGCCTGTGACCTCCCTATGCATTCCTTGGCTTTGTGAATCTGACAAATGGCGAAGCACTGCATTGGAAAGGAACTCATCCATTGCACGTTTCAACGCATGGAAGCGCTGGTGGGAACGATTGACCCATGCCGTGTGTAAGGAATCTTATGCTCTGATTTCTCTATTTTTAATTTTCTTTTCTTTTTCCACTCTTGAAAATTCTTAAATTGACGCAATGTTGGTCAATATTACATTATTAGCCATCATAACAATTTTGAAAAAAAATGTATATGTAAGAAAAGTTCTTTCCGGTTTTATATTAATTTTATTTATTATTATTTTTATATGTGTAGGATTACTTACTTCCATCATGCATAATATTTTTCGAGAACAAATTAGTCTCTAATTTACAGCTACTGATATTTTTCTATTATTTTTTATTTATTCATTTTGAAAATTCAGCCAGAACGATGATAATTTAAATTGCTATAAAGAATGGAAAATCTAGAAGGTTGTCCTCTAAGGCCAGTCCACCATTGACTGCTGATCGGAGGAGCAACTAGACAAGTTGTTTACCGAATAAGGGAAGAATCATATACGTGCATATAACATACTAAAAATAATAATACAATAATATATGAAATATCTCATTAACTTAATAAGGTTTTCTTGTGCCCCTGTAAATCTTCTTTGGGGTGCACATCAAAAAAAGAAAAAACAAATTGCAGAGCACAGTTTACATATACTTTTATAAATCTTTACCACATTCCCCAACACGGTGTAATATTTGTTTTTTTTTTTTAAAGTTACGTTTGATATATATGATGTAATATAATATAAAATAAAAAAATAAGATAATATAAAATATAATAATATAATTAATAAAATAAAATATAATTTTATTTTTTATTTATAATAAAAAGATAAATTAATTAATTGTATAATATTTTTTTAAGATCAACATATTATTTAATATAAAAATTAAAATAATTAAAAGTAATAATAAAAAAGTCTTATGCAACTCTGTAATTGAAACACACAATACTTGGTGGTGGTGGTGGTGGTGATGTGGCGGCGGTACGCGATGGTGGCGGCGATAAAGAATCGATGGCGATGGTGGTAATGGTGGTGGTGGTAGTGGTGGCGGCATCAGCGATTGTAGTCGTAGTGGTGGTGGTGGTGGCGACAACGGTGGTGGTAAGCCGGTGGTGGTGGTGGTGGCGGCAAAGTGGTGGTGGCGACAACGGTGGTGGTGGTGGTAGGGGTGATGGTAGTAGGGGTGATGGTAGTGATGGTAGATCAAGAGAGATGAGTGATAAAAATGAAGTTGATAATAAGATTATAATAGAAATCCTATTAGATCTTATTATGTATTAGGGGAGGGAATAGAGTTATCAGCTTAGAATAGGATAAAATGACTTCACTTAATTTCATTATACTATCAGTTGAATGTACCAAACATTGAATAAGACCTAATAGTATTAACTTATATTATCATGTCTTCTCTATACGATACACCAAACTTAACCTAAGTTGTAATAAGAGACATTAAAATCTTATGATAGTTTAAAAAATATTTTATATTAATAATATATTAAAATTAAATTTTAAGTATAAATTTTAATTTTAAAATATTACTAATATAAAATTTTTATTTTTAAACTCTTTAATATTTAAAAATCACATTAAATTTGGCTAAATTAGTGTCAAGTTTAATATAAAAAATTTTATATTTATATTTTAAACATAAAATTTAATTTTAATACACTTCTAATATAAAAAATTTTAACAAAGCTTCTCTTTCTTATTTTCTTTTTTCCCGTAAACATCCTCATATCTTTATAATTTATTTATTTTGACTAGAAGTCTATCTTCTTGTTTCCTCCTTCATTATGAGGATTCATTTGGATAGTGAATTTAGAATTGGAATATAAGATTTTAATTTTAATCTTAATTTTTTTAAAATTAAAATTAATTTATAATCTTAAATTTTATGTTTAAAATTATTAAAAAATTAGAATAAAAATTTATAATTCTAAATTTAATTATAATTTTATTATTTAAAAATATGATTAAAATATTAAAAAATATTTTTAAAATTAAAATTAATAAAAATGTTCATACAATAATATTTTTATAATATAATAGTCATATTTTTTATAAATAAATTTTTTATGATTTTTTTTAAAAAATAAATAATTATTATAAAAAATTATATATAAATATAAAAAAATTATATATAAATATAAAATCTCAATAAATATGATTGTTCATAAATAAATGTGGAGAAACATAAAAAGAGAGAGAAAGAGTTTAATTTTTAAAGTATAAAAAATAATTCTTAATGTATATGTTAAGAATTGAGAAAGACTTAACTTAGTTATTTTTTAATTTTATAGAATTAATTTATGAAATTTTAATTTTAAATTTAAATGATATTTTAAATATAAAAATTAAAATTAAGAGATTTAATTTTAATTTTAAATTCTAATTTTATACTAAGAGTGAAATGGATAGTAAAAATTATCTTTGAATTTTATTGTTCAATGTTGCGTTTAACACATGGAACAGCTCAATTTGTTGCCCCCGAAAAGTATGAGTGAAGTTTCGCCACTACACACATGATAAGGCAACTTGTGGGTTTAATGTATGTGTTATTATTATAACATAAATTAACATAGTTCACAATTTGAGATGGTGTCAATTGGTTGTCTGAAGTCATTAAAATAGTTTTATAAGACATTTATTAATAAAATAAAAAAAATTATATAAAACATTAAACTTCACTTAATTTGTGTTTGGATAACCATTGGATAAAGAATAAAAATAAGAAATTTTAAATAAAAAGTAAAATATTTAATATGTTAAAAATTAAAAATCATTTATTACTTTTTTTATCTATATAATTATAAGTATTTAATGAGTAATATTATATTTTCTTAAAAATATTCTCATCATAATATTTTTTTTAAGGTAAAGGCTTAAGACCCATTTCGTAAACTTAATGAGTGGCCCTTAATGAAATTTACGAGTGGAGTTGAAAAAACTGTCGAGACGGAAAGAAAGAGAAAAAGTAGGTGCTGAGATTATTTACGAAAATTATATCCTACAATTCTTTTGATATATCTCAAACTTTTACTAACTCAATTACCGACACAAGACATACATTTTATTTTTTATTCCTTAATAATTGCCTAACAAAACCCTTAATTAAATGTTATTTTCCACCTTCTCATCCTTGTCGTTAGTTAGTGCAAGCAATCTGGAGCTTTCTTCAGAGGAACTAGACCATTAAATACAGCATGTGCTTGGGGAGAACTACCGTGTCGCAGATTATCTTGCCACTTGCCAATTATACAGTTTTTGTTTTTTTATTTGTTTTTTTATTTGTTTTTTACAATTCATATATACCGTCTTTATCTTTGGGTTTGCATGTTTTCAACGACCCCACAAAGACGATGTCGCAATTTTCTTCATCATGATGTAATGGACGTGCCTTTGCGGAAAAAGATATTTTAAAATGAAATTATCTTTAAAATAAATAAATAAAAATATAATGGATGTATCTTTGTAAAAAAAGATATTTTAAATAAATTTATTTTTAAAATAAATAAATAAAAATATATTTATTTTTAAATTATTTAAAAAATTAAATTTTTATATATTTTATCAAATTAAGAGTAAATATATATTTATTTATTTCAAAGATAAATTTACTTTAAAAAATATTTTTCACTTGCTTCATAATATTTTTGCTTAAGGCTCTGCCTTCATGTACGGAAAAAAATAATAATGTTAAGAATTTAGGGGAGTACCATTGCCCCATAATATATTTTTTTTCAATAAGAAACAATTTAGAAAAATTTAATTATTCGTATAATATCTCTTTTAGTTATTAATTTTTTAAAATGTGCTTTAAAGATATTTATTAAAGATTAAAAAAAGAAATCTTTTATAAAAAATAAAATATTTAATGTATTAAGAAATGATTTTTTTTTTACTTTTTATGCAAAAAATTTATTTTTAATTTCTTAATAAGTATCTTTAAAAAATCCTTAATTTTTTATATTGAGTGTTCCACATTTAATTACTGAGATAAAAAAGAAAAAATACAAGTAAAAGAAACAAAAACTTTGAATCCAAGAAAAACTGTGTAATGAATGTTAACAAAAAAGTGTGAAAGAAACATATTTTTTTAGATAAATTATATAGATATCTTCTTTTAAAAATTGAACCTGGGTGGAGTGGGATAAGGGTAGAGATCATAGATTTGAAACTTGATCCTTGCAATTGTCAAAAAAAAAAGGTAATAAGATGCATTTACGAAGTAAAAAACAAAAATAAAAGAGAATATTATTATTATCATTATTTAATGCTTAAAAATTACCAATATAATATTATTAAATTTTAAGATAATTTAACATGATTTATTTTTGTTTTAAGAGGAAATAATCACTTTAGTCTTTGAATATTTTAAACAATAACACTTTAATTCTTAAAAAAAACACACACATTAGTCATTAAAAATTTTAAAATTTTATCACATTCATACTTATTAAAGATTAAAGTGTAATTTTTTTAACTGCGAAAGATTAAAATGTGTCCTTTTCTTTTTATAAAAACTAAAGTGTTATTATTCAAAATATTTAAAAATTAAAATAATTATTTACACTTATTTTAACTTCTGACTTAGGTTTCCCTATGGAACGCAAACACAATTAAATACCCAATATATTTCTGCATTTCAGCAATGCTGTATTTGTTTATTTCTCTACGACTTCTAATTGTTTATCTCCAATTTATGCAATTAATCCAACAAATAACTCGTATTGTTGCTCAAAAGGAGAAGTTGTTACTTTGATAATATTTATTTAATAAAATATAAATAAAAATATTAAAATAACTTTTTTATGAGTTCGGTACATATATCACTTAATACATAATATGTATGCAAGAATCATTTGAGGAGGAATGAATTTGTTTGAGAAAATTTCTTAGATAAACACAATATCAAATAGCTGTATACTCAACGGATAAAAGACTATAATTATTATGGTATTTTAGATTTATAGTTATTGATTAAAGTTTATTGAATTAATTTAGTTTTTTATCTTTTTTTTTTTTGGCTTGTTCCCAACTTCCCAAGGGAAAATAATAATGAATGAAACAAGACTGGCAGGTGAGACTGGCCTGTCCTCTATGATATTGTATCATTGGATTCCATCATGTAACTACAATTCCCTCGCTCTTCACTTTCAAACTCTCTCCTTGTTATAATGGATTGTCTTAGTTGGGTTGAGCTGTGTTGAATTACAATTTTGGGCTTAATTTTTGTTAAAAAATTTTGTTATATTTTTATTTTTAATAATTTTTAATAATTTTTTTAATATTAAATAAAAATATTTAATAAAAAATATATTTAATATTTTAAAATATAAAAATATTTAATATTTTTTATTTAATAATTAAAAAATTATTTAAAAAGATTTAAAATTATTCATCTATTTATCTACGTGGTTGTGTACTGTTGAGTTCACTCGATGATTTAGGATTGATGGGTGTCAGCTTTTGGCCTATCTCCAAAGAGAGAACTTCTTAAACATCCAACATTATATATATAAATAATAATAATAATATCAATTAAAACACCTCATATTATAATCGGTGAATGTGTTATTGGTAAGAATAATTTTAAATTTTTTTATATAATTTTTTTATTAATTTTTTTAATTATTAAATAAAAAAATATTAAATATTTTTCATATTTTTAAGATATTAAATTTATTTATTTTATTATTAAATATTTTTTATTTAATATTAAAATAATGATTAAATTTTTTTTTAAAAAAATATAACAAAACTCTAAATAGATAGAGAGAGAAACAAACGAGTTTAATTGCAGAGTATGAAAACCAAGAAAAAAAAAAAAACAGAAGCTTGTTAGTTGTTACGTGTGTGCGTGTCTTCCTCTGAGTTTGAACAGCGAATCTAGGAGTAGGAATAGGAGGACGGATTTCATCATCTTCATCCCTTCCCTTTGTAAAATTGTAATCTTAGGGTTCATACCAACTCCAATCACTTGCTCGCTCATCATGAGTTCAATCCTATCAAGGACAAGAAGCTTCTGCTAACAGTTATCCTCGTTTTCCTCGTCCAATGTAAAAACAAAAAAAACAACAACAACAGCCGTAGATTGATGTACTCGAGCAATTTGACGGGGTTTGTGCTGGCTGTGGTTTCAAGTGGCTTCATCGGGTCCAGCTTCATCATCAAGAAAAAGGGTCTCCAACTCGCCAGTGTCAATGGCCCTCGTGCCAGTCAGTCACTCTCCCAATACCTCTTTTTACATTTCTTTAAAATATATATATTATTTATGACCATCCAAATATTAATTCTTGCATTATAATTAAATTTCTAGGTGTTGGAGGGTATGGTTATTTGCTTCAGCCTCTCTGGTGGGTCGGAATGATTACCAGTATGTACTTCATCTTTCAATGTTTCAACATGGTTTTTTTGGGTTTTTTTTTTTGTTTACTGGTTTTGAGATTTTACTCCTTTTGAATTTTGTTCTAGTGATTTTTGGAGAGATAGCGAATTTTGTAGCGTACGTTTATGCCCCTGCTGTGCTTGTCACGCCACTGGGTGCTTTGAGTATTATTGTTAGGTAAACCATTCTTTCATTTCTATTCCATTTCAGGATTCATTCTTTGGTTTTGTTTCTTTTTTTTTAAACTCAATCAACTATTTTTATTACTTTCCGACTAAATTGTGAACTGTTATGGAAATGGCTAGTGCTGTCTTAGCACATTTCCTCTTGAAGGAGAAGCTGCAGAAAATGGGCATGCTCGGTTGTCTTCTATGCATTGTGGGATCCACTGTTATTGTACTCCATGCACCTGAGGAGATGTCTCTTACTTCTGTACAAGAAATATGGGAATTGGCCATTCAGCCTGGTAGTATACTGTCAAGCTTTGATTGATTATTTCACTGTGAAATGCCTGTGGCTGTATGATTACTGGATCTTTCCTGATTATTGCTTTCTATTTTGGCATTCAGCATTCCTCTTGTACACGGCCTCAGCAATTGCTGTAGCATTGGTCTTGGTTTTGTATTTTGCTCCCCGCTATGGCCAGACTAATATTTTTGTTTATATTGGAATATGCTCTATAATTGGGTCCTTGACTGTAAGTGACTCTACCCAATTAACTTTGTCAGTTGTCACTATTTAATATGTGATACTTTTATCATTTTGGATATCCCTGTACGTTCTAACAGTTGACTAAATTGTATACCAAAGGCCACCATTTGTTTTACATTTCTGATAAAAATCTTAATTTTCAGGTCATGAGTGTAAAAGCGATTGGCATTGCTATAAAACTTACATTAGAAGGTGCAAACCAGTTTTTCTACTTTCAAACATGGATTTTTACAATGGTCGCTATCACCTGCATCATTGTCCAATTGAATTACCTTAATATGGTGAGTATCACTCATTTTTATGTAAGCATAATTTTTGCGTTATAAAGTTAGGTGTTAAAAATATGCTTGTTTCTTTCAGATACTTTCATATCATTAATCATTCTGTTGCTTTGTTCTCTGTGCTTTAGGTGTATAATATGTCCCATTAAGGAAAAAAATTAGTTGAAACATGTTAGGCTGTTTGTGTTTCTGAGGACATAATACAGGTTAATGCTTGACCTTTTTCTTATTTTTATTCTGGCTGTGGTGAAACTCTTGGGATTTCTGAAAACTATGTGAACCTCATATTATTGGTTAATATTCTTTTAATTGGCTTCATTAAGGGGAGATATACACATTCATCTATGCAGACTGCTTATAAAATCTTGGTCTTAAAAATTTTCATTCTAACTGTTTTATTTGCTATAATGCATTGGCTACATATTTTATGCTGCCTAATCCTCTAACCAATAATTTGATGAAGGCTAGGATAAGTATCACAACTGTTTTAAGAGCGAGCTTTAGTTATCAGCTCCTTCGCTATTATTTTCACTCTTACCTTATATTCTTATATTCATTTCTCTTTATTAAGTAAGCTGACTGATTGAAAGTGACAGATGCATTTTCAATAATGCAACGAACCTGTCCATCCCACCACTAAGTCGATCTGTCTAGACTGACAACTTTAATTGTTATAATACTAAATGTAGAAAATCCTGAATCAAATTTGCCCTCTTCCTTCTTATTCTTCTTCCCCCTATTCCAGCCTCAGCAGTGTAATTACCTTATTTCATGGCGCAAATAAATAGTTTGTTTTAAATCAATTATTGCAACTATGTTAATTGTAGTCTAGGCAATCTTCAATTGGGAGCTGATTTGTTTTTCAAGTAGCAAAGGTTGTGATTAACTTTAATAATCAATACTGTGCTTAAAGACTCTGCATAACCTCAAAGAAGTATTTATTTTTCAACTTGGCTGTTGAATATGAATAAAATCTTTCTATTTGTTGTTCACGAGCATTTGAAATAAGACGTTAGAGCCTTAATTTATCTTTCCTTTAGAAGAAATTATCTAGCTTTTGTGCTGGCTTTCTATTATGTGTGTCATCTGATTATAGAGTATGGGGAGTCATTTTACTTTTGTGGGTTTCATGTCCACTTTCTTTTTCTTTGGTCACTAACTATTATCATGCTTGTATTCTGTTTTCCTTGCAATTCTTTTCACTCCATGCGTCCATTGAAGTTTTGTTTCTAAATTATATTGCATATCGAATTATCAATTCAAGAAACTTTTGGAGGCTATGAACTAATCTAGATGTTCAAGATGTAAACACACCTATAGTCCAAATAACATCCATGTAATGCTTGAGCTGAAGCCCACGAGAAACTGATAATCTGGAAATCCTGATACCTGAATTTTGATTTACAAGAGTGTTGTTTCATTACCTTTCAATTGCCATCATTTTCTTGTTATTTGATCTTCAATCTGGGCTTCTATGGGGACCAACTCTTGCATGGTTGCAGGCATTGGATAATTTTAACACAGCAGTCGTTTCTCCGATCTATTATGCCTTGTTCACAGCTTTTACAATATTAGCTAGTGCAATTATGTTTAAGGTTGGTATTTTTCAGAAACGTAATGAGAAAATTTGTGCATGGAAGGAGACATTTTATGGTTTAACTATATTTTTATAATCCTGCCTCTGCTGCTTTTCTTATTTAGGACTATTATGGTCAAAGTATAAGCAGTATTGTATCAGAGCTATGTGGTTTCATCACTGTTTTATCTGGAACAACTGTATTGCACAGTACAAGAGAGCCAGATCCTCCAGTCAGTACAGGTAATGCCTCATGCACCTTAGTGTGGAGGACGTGGATGATATAAGCTCCTCATAATTAATTATATTTGTCCATAAAGGGTATCCGGCTGTTGCTTGACCTGTAATATAGTATTATGTCTACACCAAAGACTAAAACTTCATACAACTTTTAGATAACATGAAAGAATTGCTCTTGTTGCTGAGTACTTACTCCATTTTTATCATGGTTTTAAATTGCGGTTGTGGTTGCGGTTGCATTGCAATTACAAAAATTGTAGGAAAATGAGGCCGATGTGGGCGCAATAGCAGTTGAAGACAGCAATTTAAAACCATGATTCTGATATATGAGTAGTCATGCCATTAAATAATTGATTATTTCTTTTTCATAAAAAGTATCAGAGAAAAAATGGCAAATATAACAGGGAAGAATGATGAAAATATACTAGTTATATATATCATGTACAAATATTTGTTAGATAGCCATCATTTGGACCTAAACATTAATATGGATTACCTAGATGTTGACAATTTGTCAAAAATTGTGAAGCTGTTCTGACCCATTTGAATGCAGAGGCCATTCTGTATGCTATTTCCTTGAGGTTCAGCTTTTGGTGATAGGAGGCAAATTCTAGGAAGATTCAGGGCTTAGCATAAACAAAGACAGGGATTAGTAAGTTTTGGGGTTCAGTTCACTCCTAAGAAGTTTGGAGATAGATGCCGCTCCTTCATTAACCAGTTATTAGTTGCTTTGAAAAAGTCAACATTTAAAGACATCAATTCTTGCTTCTTTAAAATCTTTGGTCCTGCAGTCTTACAATTCTAAGAATGTTTGCCTTTTTTGTTTTTTTTTTTTGGTAAACTACCCAGATATCCTGTGAGGTTTCAGAAACTTGGAAACTGCCCCTCTAGCTTTAAATATTACACTGACCTCGCTCAATACTGTTATTTCACTTATATGGCCTTGTACGGAAATTTGCATGGAGAGGGTGTCTGTGTTTGGAAAAATTTTAAACGAGAGGTATGAAATTCAAAATAAGCCGACCCCACCTAGTGGGAAAAAACTTGGTTGTTGTTGTAGGTATAAAATTCAAAATAAGGGAGGTCGGTATAATATCTGAAACTAGAGGGAGTGTTTTTGTAAGTTTGCAAACCTTAGGGCAAGTCAATGTAATTATTTTTTCTGATTGAAGAAGAATATATTATTAGAAGGAAAGACGGTAAAGTACATCCAGGGAGAGGGTAGAAAATCCTCCTAAATAGAAACACAAACAGAGAACACCGAGCTAAAGTGGCTCAAAACTACAATAAAGCAGGAGTCTCATTGCATATCCATAGTAGAAATTCCCTTGAAACTACCATGAGCTGAATAACAAAGAGAAGCCAAAAACACAATCATATCTTGTAACAAATGTAAGGGCAAAGAAACACCCTTGAAAATATAGACATTCCTTTCCAATCAAATTCACCAAAGAATTTCACAAACTGCACACTGGCGGAATATCATAACCTCCTTATTCCTGCTAAGTGCCAAAATCTTTAAAACATATCATGAGGAACTTCTCCAAGGTGAAAGCCACACCAGTGTTTGCAAATTATATGTTTGCGTAATATATTAAAATGGGAAATTTCCCTGTATAGGCTGGGTAGGAGAAATGAGAAAATATCCTATGCCATTTGAGCAACAACTACCATGATACAGAAAGGGGATCTTGTATCAAGCAGAGAGGAAAAAAAAATGTACTTTGTGAGTTATGAGGAGTTGACTGTTACATGGTAATAGGCTAATACCTATATCATTATGTGCAGAATAATTGAAATTTGAAAATGGGGAAATAGGATAATTGGTTTTATGCCTTGTGCACATATCTTGTCATTCAGTTAGATATTTTGAAAATTTCATAAACAACAGACATATCTTAGACAAGAGTAGAATATAGAAGGCGGCCTTACTCTCGTGGATGAGGCTTTCACCTTTGCAGGGGTTTGGGGAGGGTTAGAACTTAGATGTACTAAGCCTTACTCTCGTGAATGGATAGGCTGTTCCTGCGACTAGAACTCAGGTCATAAAGCAGCAGTGATATGTAAACAGTGTTAATACTCAGTGAATAGTGTCTTCAGTTTTCTATACAGCTGTTTTGCTTTGTGTTATACATATATAAAACTAAGGCTTGTATAGGCCTTTACTTAATACTGTATGTTTATTATTGTACCAAAAAATCCTTTCTTTTTCTCTACTGCCAAATGAATATCCCTTGAATATTTTTATGTGGATAATGGCTCTTCTTACTTTGTTATTCAGCTTTCAGAACTTGGCATCATATAAAGAGATTCATGAGTTTTGTCTAATCAGTGTATTGTACATCTTGTCCTAATAACAGAAGTCAATATTTGGGTAGAGGTTACATGGTCAACATTCAGGAGAGACTAGGATTTCTTAGCACAACTAGATGTTTTGAGACTTGACAGCAAGATTGGAAACTATTTACTCCTTTCTAGATTCTAGTGATGTTTTAGTTGAGAGAACTAATGCTGTTTCCAAAAGTGCATAAATTGCCTGATTATTCTCCACATGCAGATTTATATACACCATTGTCTCCAAGAGTATATTGGTATGTTCAAGGCAACAGCGAACCTTGGAAACAGAAGGAGGAAGATGGGTCACCATTTAATTTAATCACAGTATTACGGCCAGACCACTTCAAGTAACACAGGAAGCTTATCCGGCAATTAGATCCATCCTGTGCTATCCTGCTATTGAGCTTGACATAGCATTTGTACTTTTCAAATTCCTTCAGCTTGTTTATATTAAGCAACAGAAATGTGTCAGTATTATGGGGTTTGGCTCTGTAACCCCATATATTTGATTTAGCACGGGATTCTATCACATTGTACAGGCAGAGAGGAGACAATGCTTCCTTTTTTTGGAATCTAGGTTTTTGTTCACTGGTAGCATGTGAAATGAAGGCTTGAGTGCTATTACCTGAAAATTTAAAATGGTTCTACCCTATAGCCATGGTTATAGGGGGTGATTTATCATCCAGTTTGTATTCCTTTCCCTAATGTATTTCTTATCGGTTATTCCCACGCCACCCTGGCTTTTTATTTATTTATTTATTATTATTATTATTATTTTGTACAATGAAGAATGCTTCCTGGTTCTGTTGTTTGGAAGATGGTAGAAGCTAATCCATGTATATTGATCAGTGTAATTTTAATTGTTTAATTAGAACTTGGAAATAATTGGTAGGATATATCATATATGTAATATGTTATAGTTGAAAATTCACCTGTGATACTGCCTAGTGACCGCTACGTTTATGAACCAAAACAAAGTTATTCAGGCTTAAATAGTTTGATGACGGTTCAGTTAGAAAGGAAAAGGGACACTATGCTGTTGAACTTGCAAATAAACCAACAAATCACATCGATATATTTTGAAGTTTGATTTAATTATGTTACTGATAAACTGGAAATTTAATAAATTGTACAAGTTTAATCGGGTTATACGTCTCATAAGTCAAGCGTGTTCATTTAGACTACGCAACAAAGAGTTTCACCATGCAATTTATATTTTTATTTTTGGGTAAAACACCATGCCAAATTTTATTTGCACTAAGCTAGTAGGACATCTCTAATTCCGAGCTCGAAAGAAGGAGGTCCAAATTCAGAGGCAATCGGAAAAACATGGAAGTTGCATACGAGGGTAGCATGAATTGAAAGAAAGAAATTAATAAATTGGAAGACCCATAACAAAACCCGTGGCTGTAGTTTAGTGGTAAGAATTCCACGTTGTGGCCGTGGAGACCTGGGCTCGAATCCCAGCAGCCACACATTTTCGTTGTATCCTTAAAGTTTTTGTTCCCCTCCTTCTCATGCTTAGTTTTGAAAGAATTCGATCTAATTACATGAATGAAGTCATGATTAAATTTACCATTATGGTGGTGGATTCTAGAAAAAAAAAAAACCAATGAATTCATGACCATTAAAAAAAAATACTGTTAGTGGTTACGTGGGAACGATTATTTTGAATAAACGTACATAATGATTGTTTAATGTTTATGTGTAATTATCTTGACAAGTTATGGTCCTTAAGTTTATTTTTTTTACAAAATTAAGGTGGTGTAAGATGTGATGAAGGAAAAATAATAGGTATCTAAAATGGACTGGGAGTCACCTTAGCAAAGGCTCATGAGTTATCAGTTTTTCTTTTTAAAAAAACTTGTTATATAATCCTTGTTTTGGATGGTTAAAATATAAAATTGATGATTTGATTTGAATTGTATTAGTTTGATTTAGAAATCAAACTCATTAAATCCATTTCATTTGCTCTTATTTGATTTGATATAGAAAAAAAATATTCATATGATTTTATACTCATTTTACATTGATTTGCATTACTCATTTTCATTTTTTAATGAAGCCATAATGAAATGTTAGACTAAATTAGATAAATTATTACATATTTCTAGAGCAGTAATACATGTTTTAAGAAGATATTTATCATTAATTTTAAATATATTCACATAAAATTTTAAAAAGATAATTTAAATTAATAATAAAAATATATTGTTATTTAAGGAGTATGGTATAAATTTTCAACTAAATTATGTATATATAATTTTAGTGGACAGTAGAAAAATTATAGAATATACCATTTTTTTTTGACAAAACAGAATATACCTTTCTGAAAAATCCGACTTATTATATGGTAATATTGTTGTTTGTTTGACTTTGATAAATAGATCCAAAATAATAATTAATGATTTTTTGACAAAATAGAATGTACCTTTCTGAAAAATCCGACTTAATATATGATAATATCGTTGTTTGTTTGACTTTGATAAATAAATCCAAAATAATAATTAATGATGATTCAGAGTTAGGGATGGAAATAAGTCAGGTCAGGTCAGGTTTCACCCTAAACAGGTCAGGTCTGTATTATAAATATTTGACCTAAATTTAACCTGTTGCTTATCAAATATTTTTTTTTGGGCCTGACCTAGTCTGCTTAAGTCTGATCTGACTTGAAATTTGTTTAGAAACTTGTTACGGCATCTAAATAGACCAGCAGGTCAAGGCTTTCATATAGGTCTCAAATAAGGCTAGGCCTTCAAACAAGCCTTAAAAAGTCATTGAAAAAAATATATTTATAAATAAGTATAAACAGGCCAGTCTAATAGGCTTAACAGGATTTGTTGAGAGGTCAGACTTGACCTACTAAATGAAACAGACTTTTAAAAAGGTCAGGCTGGTCATTTTCTAAACAATGCCAAGTCAATCGACTTAAAATACTATAAGATCACAGACCCTAACAAGATTAACTAGCTTATTTTCATCCCTATTTAGAGTTTCAGATTAGCTGATAGCTTTGTTTTTTGTTTTTTGTTTTTTGTTTTTGTGGTACAGACTAACTTACAGTTTAACGCTTGTAATTGTTATTGAAAGTTGTTAATTAAAACACCAAATTACACAGTTAACTATATAATCGATAAATAATTATACTATTATACATGCTAATCGCGCAATTACAGATCAAAACACAGCCTCCAATCTTCCGTTGCAATCAATATTAGTAGTTTGCAACTTGAAATCTGAAAACACATCTTCAGTTATATTATTATTATAGTTATTATTTTAAATCTCTTTTCGTGCTTTGGGGCCTGAGCCTGAAGCACACGTAACCAACAGTCGTAGCTAAGGGTTTAGGAATCTTTAGAATATTCATGTTTGATAAGGCACAAATACGATCGAACCTACGTGACGAGATTCCAATTATAGTTTTAAGAAAAAGGTAAATTCACTAGCACACCCACATTCTTTCACAAGCCATACGCAGTTTATCCTCTTCTATATTTTTAGCTACCTTCCTTAAAACCTAATATTAGTAATGCTGTAATGGTAATACTCGTACTTCACATCATGCCAAGCTGGCTAATACGACAACCAGCCGTCCCCTGATTCCTTCCGATAAATCATGATCCTCAACCCTCGTATCTCTCCAATTATCAGCCTTTATCGCTTACCATTTTCTTAGGGAGCCAATACGGTATCTATGGTTGTATAATATTTCATAAAAAGTTTAAGTGTATCATCCTAAATATAGAACGAAAATATTTTTATACCATTATTATATCTGATTAATAACATATAAATTTCCAATTAATAATGTATATTATGTAATTAATGATGCAAGTTTGATAATGAATTACTAATACCGTGTTATTAACTAAAAAATTTTAAATTGTTAACTAAGTATAAAAATAAAAAGATGAGAAATAGCAAAATTGAAATAAGAATTTTTGGTGGTCAACGGTGAGGCACAACATTGCTTCCTTTTCACACCACAAGCATTTCATATTATACACGGAATCTCATTCCCTCACCTCCACTCCTATTTATCAATCAAAGTAAGTCATCATTATATATTAGTTACCACTTTCCAGGTAGGTAGCTAATATAAGTAGGAGGCATGGCTGCACCTCCTGTGAACCCGTTGCCGGCAGCATACCAGGCATGGACGAGTCTAGCGGTACCGGACTGGTTGAACAAGGGAGACAACTCATGGCAAATGGTAGCAGCAACCCTGGTTGGGATTCAAAGCATGCCAGGCCTCGTGATCCTCTACGGCAGCATAGTCAAGAAGAAATGGGCTGTGAACTCTGCTTTCATGGCTCTATACGCATTTGCAGCGGTTATCATTTGTTGGGTTACGTGGGCTTACAAGATGAGCTTTGGGGAGAAGCTCTTGCCCTTTTGGGGAAAAGCTGGACCCGCCTTGGGCCAGAAGTTTCTCATCAAACAGGCGGGGCTACCTGCTACCCCTCATTACTATAAAAACGGTATGTTGGAGACCGCTGAGATTGAGCCCTATTATCCTATGGCCACTATGGTGTGGTTTCAGTGTGTGTTTGCTGCCATTGCACTTGTTATCTTGGCTGGATCTGTGTTGGCTAGGATGAATTTCAAGGCGTGGATGATGTTTGTGCCTCTTTGGCTCACTTTTTCTTACACCATTGGTGCCTTTAGCTTGTGGGGTGGTGGCTTCTTGTTCCAATGGGGTGTTATGGACTACTCTGGTGGTTATGTCATTCATCTCTCTTCTGGGATTGCTGGCTTCACTGCTGCTTATTGGGTTAGTGGTCTTCTTGCTCTTAATTTTACTCTATAATAATTACATATTTATCTACACACATTTTAATTTCTACAGATAAGCAAATTACCTTTAACACAATCAAAATTAACAAACGTGTACATATATAGGTTCCAATGACCGATCCCCCAATATTTCAGGTAGAGAATTCTAGTTGCACTTTGCCTATGGTTAAAAAAACACAGAAAATTAATAAGCTTAGTGCATAATGAATTTTAGTTTTTATTAACATTGTTAGCTTGAGTTTGCTATACCTTGTTCTATAAGACCTTAACCGGAGGAAACTTTTAAGTGTACCTCTACTTTGTACAGTTGGAAAATTTATTATGGAAGAGACATCAACAAAAATATTGTATGTCTACTTGGTCGATACTAGAGATTCTGTTCTGCAGTAAAAGTCAAAAGATGAATCTGCATGTGAATGTCCTTGAGACAATTGCAGCGGTACTACACATGTATTTTATTGATTAATTAAATATATACTTTTTACTTTTAAACTTTGACTAATTCCGTAATTTTAGAAAAGTCAAAAAAGGTAATGGTGTAAGCAACTTAGGCAAGTACAATGTAGAAGATGAGAGCATTAATATTATTTGTACTGGCATGCAGAAAATCTTCGGGTCAAATTCCCTTGTACCCAATTGTATTGATTTGCTTGCTTGAAATCCAAAAATATTATTGTTCATAATATTTGACTTAACTTTTCAGTAATGGAAGAGAGTCGTTTGATAGTGTTTGATTTTTTTTGTTTATGTTTGGTATAAAAGATATAATAAAATTTGATTTAATATATAAATTTAATAATATAAAATTTGATAATATAAAATTTAATACGTAAGAGATAAAAATATAAGATATTTAAAATTATAATAAAATTTCTTTTAAAAAAGTTTATACATAAAATCTAATTAAATTTAATTTTATTTTTTAAAATTTGATTAAATTATTAATTATTTTAATATATAAAAAATTTAATAAATAAATTTATATAATATAATATTTATATTATATAATTAATAAAATTATAATATATTATATTAATTTATCTTATCAAATTTAATATAACACAGAATATTAATCTCCCACTACCTAAAAATTTTGGTTGTTTAACAAAAGGTGCATTATATATGGGGGCGGGCGTCGTATATTTTGGTCAATCATCATATATTACTTTTATAGGGTCATCTATGCATACACGTCTCATACAAATGTCATTCTTTCTTTTTTAGTGGGATGTCATCATGACATCAGGAAAGAAAAGGACATAAATCAACTAGAAATAATTAATTAGATCTTCACATGTTATTTGAATGGTAATTAAATTGTCAACATTCGAGAGAGCGACCAATTAATCTAAAGAGGAAAAGTCACAAGATGAGACGGTGATGGACTGATGGTGATTTTAATGGTTTTGGTTTACAATTTGCAACAGGTGGGGCCAAGATCAAAGAAGGACAGGGAGAGATTTCCACCAAACAATGTGTTACTAACGTTGACAGGGGCAGGGCTACTATGGCTGGGATGGGCAGGTTTCAACGGAGGAGATCCCTACGCCGCCAATATTGACTCCTCCATGGCGGTGCTCAACACCAACATCTGCGCTGCCACCAGCCTCCTTGTGTGGACGTGGCTGGACGTCCTATTCTTCAAGAAACCCTCGGTTATTGGAGCCGTTCAAGGCATGATCACTGGCCTTGTTTGCATCACTCCCGGTGCTGGTACGTAAGCCTTGCAATTTGTATGTATATACCATTCATTTATCACATTGACCCTTCTTTCACGGCGTCATAGGTTCCTTTATAATACCAATCAATCTAATAGAAATCAGTAATCTAGTCACCCTGTTTAGGTATGCACACGAGAGATTCCATTCTTGACTTTGGGTTCCCTAGAGTCCTAATATATACTCCATCTATTTTTATTGGTTAAATTTCTTTAAAATGCTTTAATGTGTCTTGGTCTTCCCTTCCTTTTATGTTGTCGGGTTATAAGCATTCAAGGTGCATGCAAAGACCATTCAAAGATTAGAGGAACCAAACTAAATATATGTGGTTTCAAGGACCAGATGACTACTTAATTTTTTTTTGTCTATTTTTTTATTTATTTAAGAATCTTGGTTTATTCAAAATTATTTATTTATTTAAAAAATAAGGAGTATCTATTTTTTTTTTCAACTTTACTCTCAATTTTTATGGAATGAAAGGGGAAGAGAGAATGTAAGATTAATTAAGATAGAAGAAAATAGAAAAAGATATTTTAGTCATATTAAATAAATTATATTTTATTATTTAATATATTTAATAACTTTTTTAATTTGTACACATTAACCTAAACAAACAAATAAAAATGAACTAAAGAAGTATATAACATATTAATTTGTCAGAATTTGCATTCGATTTTGATGCATTATTTCTTATACTATATGATAACATATTCATAATTTCAACATAAAATTTGTCAGATATATGTGTGTGGCTCTTTTGACCCCGTTTTGCGAACAAGAAAAAGAAAGAGTATATCTGTGATTCATTTTATACCAAGTTTTGAAGATTACGTATCCATGTGATATGATAATATATTTAATTTTAATTTCTTGTCATTAATTACAAATTTTTATCATTCAATCATGTGTTGTATTTTTAAGGAATTTTAATTTTTGGATAGTTATTATCATAATAAAAGTCTTTAAATTGATGTTGATCAAAATTAAATTCATATTAGATATTAATGTAAATTTTTTCTTAATAATAGTTAATCAAAATTAAACTGGTAATATAGCAAAAAAAAAGGGGATGTTATTTGCATATTAAAACTAAAATTTATTATAATTTAATTGTGTAAAAAAATTTATATCCAATGATGTATTGTCACATCTAATAATATTTTAATATTGTCAAACTTATTAGCAATGCATCATCATTGAGTGTAAATTTTTTTTTTTACATACGTCAAAATTAAACTCTATTTATTACACGATTTTTTACATAATTTTTCTTTTAAGTACATTACACAATTTCTATATTAGGTAGTGTTTCCTATAGGACCAAATCCAATAGATATATCCCCTTGTACGTACGTATAAGAAAATGTCCCAAATCCCAATACAAGAAGTGAAATGGTGTGAACATTACATTAAAATTTTGGTGTGCAAGCTAGAATAATTAGTGATTGCATAACATTAACACATCAATCAGTATTGGTGCCAAATTTTATCCTTCTGGCTAGCTAACGCTGGCTATGAACTAATTGAATCATAACCATGTTGGTATTCTTTATCAATAGGTCTGGTTCAAGGATGGGCTGCCATAGTGATGGGAGTTCTGTCAGGCAGTGTGCCATGGTACACCATGATGGTATTAGGGAAGAAGTTGACATTGTTTCAAATTGTTGATGACACCCTTGCTGTGTTCCACACTCATGCCGTGGCTGGCCTTCTAGGTGGCATACTCACTGGCCTATTCGCCGAGCCCACTCTAAGTACACTCTTTCTGCCCGTTACCAACTCCAAAGGAGGAATCTATGGAGGCTCTGGTGGAGTCCAAATCCTTAAACAAATCGTCGGAGGCTTATTCATTATTGGCTGGAACCTCGTGGCCACTTCAATTATTTGTGTAGTTATAAATTTCATCGTTCCACTGAGAATGACAGAGGAAGAGTTGTTGATTGGGGATGACGCAGTTCATGGGGAAGAAGCTTATGCGTTGTGGGGTGATGGAGAGAAACTTAGCATCTACAAAGATGACACCACCCGCCATGGAATGGCATCAATTGGTGCCACCCAAGTGGTCTAGATGCATCATGGTTTAGTTGAATTGATTCTTTATTATTGTTCCACTCAAGTGGTCTTTATTATTGTTTTGTGCTTGTGATTTATACCTGTGATGTTGGTTTTATTTATAGTTGTCCACTTGTCGTTCTGTCTTCGTTTAACGATTTCTTTCATGTTTACTACTTCATGGGTATCCCCAGCTATAAATGTATAAAGTTCCGCATTTATGCGTGTCATACTCTTTCTATCCGAAGACTTCATAATAGGAATATGACTGAATGAGTATCTGAGTTGATGAGCTTGGAAGTTAAACTTACGCAATTTCAGAAAATGAGTCGGTATGTAATTTTAATGTTATGTTAGTTGCAATTCACATTAAGTGAGGTAGTCATTGATTTTGATGAACAAAAAGGAAAGAGGGAAAAGAAGAAGAAGAAGAAGAAAAAGGTATTGATTGATGCTATGTTAGTTATATCAAGAAAAATATTGTATATAAATATCATTTCTCAAATTTATTTTGGGATATTTGGGGCTCTATTGTTTTTTGTTTTATTACAAATTTATCACTAAAATTTGACCTCATAATGTTCAAATTTAAGGTGAATAAATAATTGTCTTATGTTAGGTTAAACAAGTTTGCAGGATCATTGAACATTATCGAAGACTTATAAATAACTCACAAATAAAATACTTAGATTGGGTCCAAGTCATATTTTATTAAGGTACTTGTTAAAGATATTAAAATAAAAAAATTTAGATGAAAATAAGATATCTAATGCATTAAAAATTAAAAATATAGTTTTTATTTAAAATTTTCTATTTTAATATCATTAACCAATGTCTTTAGGACAATTGTTAAAAAAAAACCCTTTCTTTTTTTGGAACTTCAATATTAGATGATGGTTTTGAGGTTTGGCATTAAATGCATGTGATGCCATCTCTGTAGGTGCTCATCGCTGAAATTTTTGCTGATTCTTGAATTAATTTATTTTCATCGAGCCATTAACACAAGATTAATTTGATACGAACTCAAATGAAAAAAAAAAAGAAATTGATAAACTAACTCGTTTAGCTTATTGCTCATAATGAGTTGAGTTAGGTTGACAATTTATTAACTTGCCAAGTAAACGGGCCTCACTCATTCAAACAGACTGTTTGGGATAAGTTATGGCAGGCTAGCCCATATCCATTTAATTCTATTTAGTCTCCCCTAATTTATGCTCATCTCGTGCTTTGCCGGATATATTGGCTGCCATTCCACCCTAACAAATTTAATAAAATGTGGATGACTGGATCTGATGTGAAGAACTTCACTGCCGTCAATGGATGCTTGGTAATCCCCCCATTATCTATCTCATTCTTACCCTAAACGGTAACTTAATTTAATTTAATTTAGGGGTAAAAACAGTTTTTTGTTTAGTGGAGAGGTGACTCCTGTAGTTGATGTGTTAACTTGTTAAATTTCTCATACTTCACGATTATTGAGTTTTTTATTCATTAATTATCTATTTTATGTTATCATTGACATAAATTTTTTTACTAATCATATAGTTTAAAAGTTAGATTCAGACTTTATATATAGATATATGTTAAGTAATAAATAAGGCTTACCTATTAAAGGAAAAACCGAACCATGCCTATTATTCTTATTTATTTATTAGTTCAATTATCAGTTTTGAAAACATTAGAGCCATACTGGATCTTCTTTTTTCTTGCAGTTTATTCTTCAAAAATACTAGCTATTATTAGAAGAAGAAAAAAAGTAAGCTAACACGTGAGCATTTTGGTTACTTGGGATTTTGTAATCCAAACAAAGTACAAAAAATAATACGTAGCCTTCTCCTTCGCTCCTGTGTCTCTGTCGGTTGTCCCCGAAATATCCAACAACAGCACACCACTAGCACACGCTTAAGGTTTGGTTCATTCATGCTACCGCCAACAGTAACACCAGGCATTGTGCCACCAAACATTGATTGCCACGTGAACCATGCCTCAAAGGCACCACCTCTTACATTACAAGTGTCACAATCCCACTCCACCACAGGTGTTTAACTATACATCAGAAGTGATGCCATAATTTCTTATCCACAATTCCTTATCCTCAAAACTTTAGTGAGTCTTCCCGTTGTCACTACAGTCCAAGAATTTTCCTTAATTTATTATTAATGGTGCCTCTTTTAAAATCTAAAGTGGTTCTTTATCTTTCTTTTGCTTTTGGAAAAAAAAAATTGAAGAGGCGCTGTCATGAAACAGGAGAATATATAATCAAATCATTTTTAGTGGAAGCTTCATTTGTGCCACAGCTTAGTACAAAGATAAGAATGAGATATATGCCTTTCCCTCACGTGGAGTTGGAGCATTCTCTCATCAAATTGTTTGTTTTTTTGAGAAAAGAAAGATAAAAGGGTGATGAGCACGACGATTAAAACCAACAAAGTGAAATCCGAGTTTAGTGGGATTCTCATTCTCTTCCCACCACTGACACGACCAACACACTACAATCTCATATTCTTTGCCATTGCCCATTGGCCTCTCCGTATATATTTTTTAATTTAATTTTTATTTTGGTTCATATATTTAAAAAAATATATATGTCCTCGTTGTTTCCCTATTAAGCCCTGTTGGTCACTTGGTCATTGGCATGTGGGTCCCTTGCACTAGTACACATCACCCAATTCACTTGATCTTGACACACATCATTTTGACAACAATAAAGTTCTCTTCCTTCAACTGCTTCTCTCCTATCAGTGTTATCAGTGTTCATGGTGGTCTGCAGCGCGCTCAACAGGTATGTTTTTGTCCTTTTCACCTTTGCTTGTCCCTTATAAACATGAACATCCATGTGAAATTATGTATAGCCATGTTTGCTTGTGAAAACTCATGAACCAGGCTTTGTTTCCCTTCTTTCGGGTGTTGGAATTCTTTAATCTGGATGCAGGGTTGTTTTGGTCTGTAACTTGTCTCCTCTTTTGTTTTTTTATTCACTCCTGGCTAATTTAATGTTTTATTTGTCACTCTACTAAATTCCATATTCAGAGTTCTTGCAACTGTGTCACTCTTTGTAACTGCTACACTTGGGAATAAATGTTCTGTTTTGGTTTTTTAAGCTGTTATGTATGACTATGATTTTCTTATAACCCTGGTTTTCTCTCTCGCTTTCATCTTTGGAAACAAGGAGTTGCTGTTGTAAACTCGTATATCCAGCTATAATATTACTATTTGGAACAAAACGTCTATATATTTCTTGGCATAATATTTGTGAATAATTTTATTATTATTATTATTTGTTAAAATGTTATTAAACTGTTTCTCTTGGTGCATTTTTCTTCCCCTTGAAAATTATGAAAAAGGACTTGACCAGGTGAATTTTCCTTGGAGATCAAAGAGGCTTATATGTCTCGCCCAAATTTTAGCTGGGGTCATCTCAAAATATTGATGAGGTGGCTGATATTCCTTAGTTTCTTGAAACTCAGTTATGCAATCAAAGATCCTGATGTAGAAGGTGTGGTAAAATTAGCTGTTATTTCTTTCTCACCAGAAGCATATATTGTTTGAATATAATTTTGATTCCTTGTGTTACCGTGTAATGAATTTTAAGCTAACAATGAATCATATGATCATGCTTGTTTGAAAAAACTGTTTAAAGCCTTCACTACAAGTGAAAAACCTTAGTTATTATAATTTATAATGATGTGACACAGTTTTGTTTATTGTTAGTGTGAAAACTTATCTGTATTCAAATTTTATACTGATAGAGGATCAAATTTAAAATATTGTTTTGCACTTGAGTGCTATTACCTAACTTCGATATATTTGACATTCAGGATCACTCTTGTGTTGCTCTAATCTCATCAGTGATCTTGGGGTTTTCAGTTTTCACATGTTAGATTAGTACTACTTTTGTTTCCATAAACCTTTTTTCGACCATGTTATTCTCTGGTTCGTGCATAACTTCAATCCCTATGTGACAATTTTCTGTTATCTCTTGACACTCTTAATTGAATCATTCTGAACTATTTTGGCTAACATCCAGGTGAAGCTCTGCTTGATTTTTTGAAGTACCTCAATGATTCCAATAATCAAATTACAGACTGGGATAGTCATTTAGTGAGCCCATGCTTCAGTTGGTCTCATGTCACTTGTAGAAATGGACATGTCATATCTTTGTAAGTTCACCCCCACATAGAAACTACAAAATGCTTTTAACAATTATTTTCTTTTGTAGAAATGGACATGTCATATTTTTGTAAGTTCATCCCCACAAAGAAAGTACAAAATGCTTTTGACAATTATTTTCTTCTAATCTAGTTTTTTCATCCTTTTCTCTATCATTTTATTTCGCACTGGAACATTTTAAGATTTGCAGTAATTTAGCTTGACATGTATTAATCAATCTGCAGGGCCCTGGCTTCAAACGGATTTTCTGGAACACTTTCTCCCTCAATTGCCAAATTGAAATATTTGGTTAGCTTGTAAGTTGTCATATTGATAAGTTGACATTTATAAGATTTGCAACTTCTGCTACTGTACTAATCCAGCTAATCAGATTATCATCATTTATCTTAAGTAAATCTTCCTAGGATAGCAGTATGATGCCATAAAAATTAATGTAGTGTTTGGATTTTACTTTTGTGAATCTACAATGAATACGGCAAATGCTTAATTGCATGTTGGGATCCTCATTCTCTGTTATAAACTTGAAAAGTCATGTTGAATATTCATTAATTCCTGGTTTATCCTAAATCATCATTTTACAAAGAATAATTTATGTCTTTAAAGATTCATAATCAAATTGTAAGGCAAACCAACTCCTACGTTTGCAGATTATATGAAATCATTGTAAAATATATCCCAGGTCTTTGGTTTAGTGAACAGATTGACTAATGATGTGGTTTTTTCCTTCCATGATAGTGACCTGCCTGCCAGCTTGTCTTAACTATAGTCTTCATGCAGGGAATTGCAGAACAACAATCTTTCAGGCTCCTTACCTGATTACATTGCCAAATTGACATATCTACAAAATCTAAATCTTGCTGACAATAATTTTAAGGGTTCTATACCAGCTACATGGGGTCAACTTTCTAGTCTAAAGCATCTGTAAGGCTGCACTTTCCATTTCTTACCTGGTCCTTCCCTCCTTGTATGTATAAAAAATGATAAAAAGTTTCTTGGAGGATCAAACAGTATATAATTGAAAGTGATGATTTAAGTGTGATTCAGTGTACTGAGAGGGAACAACATGTCTGGTCATGTTCCCGATGCAGTTGCAAATTTTAGAGGGTCGGCAGAACTGTAAAAATTTGTAATCTGAAGACTATTTTTGTTTTCAAGACTTTGGTTGCTGCCATACTTCATTTCTTGAAAGTTTCTCGTGCTTGCCCTATGCTCCTACCTTTATCTCGAATGCTATAGGGTACTTCTATATTTTGATTAGTGTTTTCTTTTGACAGGGATCTTTCATCCAATGGTCTTACTGGAAGTATCCCAATGCAACTCTTTTCAGTTCCAATGTTTAAGTAAATTTTATTAGCACTTCATATTCTCTTGAGTAATTTCATTTAGTAACAAATATTTCTGTATACTCTTAATTTATGGATTATTTTTTGCATTATTACTTTTAGCTTTTCAGATACGCACCTTCATTGTGGCTCTAGCTTTGAGCAACCTTGTGTTTCTAAATCTGAAAATCCAGGTTTGTTTGCATAACCAAAATAATAATAAATAGTATGTAATTTTTTTTGTACATAAGAAAGAAAATGTAATTTAGCTTGAAGAATATGAACCACAATTTTTATTTTTATTTTTATGTTTAAAAAGGTTAGCTAGTAGCTACCTGAAGTTTACCTCTTCCTGCAGCTTCAACCAACAAATCAAAACTTGCAAAGGTTGTACCTTTTGCAAGTTGTGGTGCATTTGCTCTTATGTGTCTTGGGGCTATCTTTACATATAGGTACCATCAAATGCACAGACACAAAAGTGATGTCTTTGTTGATGTTTCAGGTAATCTTCCTCTATTTTATGAAAATATAGAAAATGTTTCCTTATGGGTTTAGTAAATATATAAGCATGGGTTTGGAGAATGGTATTTTATTTGCCTCCTCCTTATATAGATGATTTTAAGAGCTTCAAAGTAATACATATTCCATTCTTCTGTAAAACTCCTTTGAAAAGTATTATATGATAAATTTTACAGGTGAAAATGAAAGCGAAATTCCTTTTGGGCAATTGAGAAGATTTTCTTGGCGTGAACTCCAACTTGCTACTAAAAATTTCAGTGAAAGCAATGTAATTGGCCAGGGAGGCTTTGGAAAAGTTTACAAAGGAATACTCTCAGATAATACAAAAGTTGCTGTGAAACGCCTCTCTGATTATCATAATCCTGGTGGAGAGGCTGCATTTGAAAGAGAAGTTCAACTTATAAGTGTTGCAGTTCATAGAAACCTCCTAAGACTAATCGGGTTCTGTACTACTTCAACTGAAAGAATCCTTGTATATCCTTTCATGGAAAATCTAAGCGTAGCATATCGATTGAGAGGTAAAAATGATAACTTCTTCCACCCTTTGTTCTTCCTTCAATGCTTAGACTAGATTGCAGTTTTTTACATTTTGACCAAGCTTCAACTTCTGTTTCAGTATTAAACAATTCAAAATATTTGAGAACATTATATGTATATGCTATTTATTTTTGAAAAATTCTAAGAGCCAGATTTTTTCGCCAAAATGACGTGGCATGCTTGTTGACCCTTGGATGGGTGAGTGGTCCTTACCACTTTATTCCATCCAACAACCACCTTTGTATTCTGTCAAAATTTTGGCTTCTATTTTTACTTGGCTGTGTAGCATTACTCTTTATTTTTTTTAATACAATTCAAAGGGGCATACAAAGATGAAGAGATGTCAGTAGTCCATAGTGAAACTAAGAGAAATAAAGGAATTGGTTATTTGATCCATCCCTTTCCAAGATTGTGCTAATTGCTTTACATTATTTCTCAATGCTGCCTTAGATTTAAAACCCGATGAGAAAGGTTTGGACTGGCCAACAAGGAAACGCGTGGCTTTTGGTACAGCCCATGGTTTGGAGTATCTACATGAGCAATGCAATCCTAAGATAATACATCGTGATCTAAAGGCTGCAAATATCCTACTAGATGATGACTTCGAAGCTGTTCTAGGTGATTTTGGGCTAGCCAAGCTGGTTGATACAAGGATGACTCATGTTACCACTCAAGTGCGGGGCACAATGGGTCACATTGCCCCAGAATATTTGTCCACTGGAAAATCATCAGAAAAGACAGATGTTTTTGGATATGGTATAACACTTCTTGAACTAGTCACCGGTCAGCGTGCAATAGACCTCTCTCGGCTTGAAGAGGAGGAGGATGTTCTTCTGGTCGATCATGTAACATTTTCTGTCTGCTTAACCCGTTACTTGATCTTATAACAAAAATGCTGCTTAATGGTAATACATGGATGTTATTACGTTCATGTGGATGCTCTTAGCTTGTTCTAATACTTTATTATTTTCCAAATCTCTTTCCATGTACTGTCTTTGTCCTTTCTTGTTCTAACCCCTGGAAATATTATGAGTAATGATTGGTACACATTTCACATCTACATGGATGTTATTACGTTCATGTGGATGCTCTTATTAGCTTGTTCTAATGCTTTATTATTTTCCAAATCTCTTTCCATGTACTGTCTTTGTCCTTTCTTGTTCTAACCCCTGGAAATATTGAGTGATTGGTACACATTTCACATCTGCTGAGGTGATAAATTCATAGTGTAAGTGTGTAAAAATCAAATGGTAAAAAACGTGCATATGTGAGAAAACCGTGCAGATGTGTGTAAGTAGCATTACTCATTTTTTTTACCTTGTACTGTTTATTTGGTATTTGCAATTGGTTGTTTGTCTTTGTCCTTTCAGTTTTTGTAATAATTTATTTTTAAGATGTGATGTTTATATTGATGAATGTCCTATAAACAGGTCAAAAAGCTACTGAGAGAAAATAGGCTGGAGGACATCATGGATAAAAATTTGGAAACTTATGATCCCAAAGAAGTTGAGACCATTCTTCAGGTTGCATTGCTTTGCACCCAAGGCTTTCCTGAGGATCGTCCAACCATGTCAGAGGTAGTAAAAATGCTGCAGGGAGTGGGTTTGGCAGATAGGTGGGCTGACTGGCAGCAACTTGAAGAGGCTAGGAATCAAGAATTCTCACTCATGACTCACCAATTTGTTTGGAGTGATGAATCTACTGTTGATCAAGAGGCTATACAGCTTTCCAGAGCAAGATAGGCAGAGCTGGAATCAATTTTGAAATGTAATTGCTTGTTATCATAGAATATATATATATACATACTTTACTGTACTCTAAAGAAAAAGGCATACGTACGTTAAATGCTGTGTAATAGGCATAGTGTTGGATATACACCGGAAAAGAAACAAAGGAATTGGGGGGTTGGCACAGACAATTTGTTGTACTTGAATAGAGGCGAAGTTTCAGGTTGCAATATGTGTATCAAAACTACATGTGCCTTTTGTAACCTTGGATAAGTCTAGTGCTTGTAATATGCTATAATCTTCTCTCTTTCCTACTTTCTTTATTTTTGGTTTAGAGGGCAAACTGTCAAACTGCCAAAGAGTTAGGATTTAGCTGCTTTAAAGTAATGGATACACTTTAAAGAATAAAGTATGAAATCATAATTGTTGATGAGAAAATCAAGGATTTAAAATTTTATAAAATATATACATATGTATAACATATCATACATGTTGACACTACAAACAAAAGATGTTTCTATAATCTTTTGGATGTTATAAAAGGTTACAACAACTATCATGTGATTATTTGGAAAAGAAAATCAATTTTACTTTGAAAATAATTTTATTTTATAATGTTCAAATAATGATAAAATTTTAAAATCTTTTTCAATCCATTTTTTTATGGTCTAATCCAAACAAAGCCAACTGAAAATATCTAATGCTTTGGGTCTTTTTCAACCCTTATAATAATGATATCTTCTTTTTTTTAGTGAAAAAGGTGATAATAAGGAGAGGTACTCCTAATATTACTAATGATATCTTTTTCTTTTTTCTGTTCAAGAATGTGATAGTAAAGAGAGCTACCCCCAATATTATCGGGCATGGAGCCATTGTATGCTTAGAATCCTGAAGAATGTCATTAATTGATATGCTTGGGATATTGAAGGACATGCAAAGGCTCAACACAAAAGATTATCTCAAGGTACTTGAGGCAAGCTACTTTCCCACTCAAACTACTCAACTAATCCCTATGGGTCAAAGTATCTCCTTAGAGAGGATTGTCCACCAAAATAAGATGATAACTACAAAATACAAAATACAAAATACAAAATATATCACTCCCAAAGCCAAGCACCCCCTCCATCCCAACATTGTGTTTGAATATTTTTTTATTAACGGAATGAAATAGAACGAAATAAGTAGAGATGAGTTAGAAAGAAAATAGAAGAAATGGAATAAAGCTATTTTTCTTCTTATTTAGAAGATTAACAAGGGAACGGAACAAAATATAACATTTATTTTTAACTATAAATTTATTCCTCCTCATTCCACTCCATTTTTGGAAGAAACAAAAATTTATTATTTGAGAAGAAAAGAGGAGGAATAGTTCATGTTCTGAATAAGTTTTAGAGGATCATCTTATTGAGGTTGATGATGGTGGTTTGTTTTGTAGTACAATGACAATAAAAGTGGTGTGAGAGGTGAATACTTACAAAAAAATACTCTGACGCTTAAGTTAGACCATGCATAAAATAGATAATATTTAAAAGTTTAGATTCATATCTTGTGACTCTATCTAGTATTAATATACAGAAGTGTAGTGAAATGAAATCGTATTTGAAATATGTATTAAAGGATTATAAATGTCATTCTTAAAGATCTCTACAAAATAGGAATTAGTTTAAGTAATTATCTCCTTTTAACCATAATTTTTATAAATGAGAGATTTATGAAAGATTTTCTATAATCTATGAAATTTGTCCTAGACTTACCGAATTACTTATTCTTTAAGCTATTTCGGAGTCTGGTCCATAACAACTCTCATGATTTCTTATTCATTCCTATTTTTAAATAAACTCCAAAATAAAGAAACTCTTTCTAAGGCTTATTCCAAAATAAGGAAACTCTTTCTAAGGCTTACCAACAAAACTTGGCTCTCGTCCAATCTAAAATTAAGAAGTGCTAAGAGACTTGAGTCTTGAGTACGTCTTGGCTTTTGTCACTACTTCACTACTTTTGAAATCAAATTTTTACCAATCACCATGGAAGGCCAGGCACTGGCTGCCACACTGCGCCGATGTCTCAAACTCCACGCACCTATTCGTCCCCTCTTGGTCTTACTTAAAACTCAAAAGTGAATTTCCTTTGTTTTCTCCTCAACAGTCTAAGGAAGCGTGACTAGATCTATCCGTCATCTGTCTCTCATGTAACTAAGACCAATTCTCTTTGCAATAACCTTACATAATTCCCTCAATTCCCATCACCCTTGTCCTTCGCGCAAATCACTTTATATTTCATCACTGCTCCATTAAGCCCTATAGCACACCCTCATGGTCATGGCTATATTGCAACATACTTCATCACTTCCTAGTCATATCGGTGGCATTGTCAGTAGCGGTTCTTTATCTTTTTTGTTGATCCAATATCTTCAACGAGCTCTCGAGCATCAAAGAGCTAATCACCCAGCTGGGTTTTGAGTCAACCTTCACCACGTTGATTAAGAGAAAAAGTTAACCATACTTGAGAGCGTGTCCAAAATGGAATCAAACGTGGGATGCATAGGTTTCAGAGGTTAAATGCAATGGTATTGGAAGCCTCAACACCAGAATCCCATCCGGAACTAGAGGTGTACATGTGATGTGTTAGGACGGGTTTGGTTCGACCTGAAACTAGTCCGATACTTTGATTAAATCATTTTCCTGAACTTGACCTCGACCCAATCATATGGGCGGATAATTATCTGATACAAACTATGTCAACTGGATATATATAATATATATATATATATATATATATATAATCTTACTGTGAGAGGAGTGAAAGATTTGTTATAAAAGGTAGTAAAGAATCTAACCATACAACTATATATCATAAATGGTTAAGATTAAAAATTACTGAAGATCATGCGACCACTTAAAAAAGTCACGTATTTATCTTCTAATCTTAACTATTCATAAAAATTCAATTGGCCAAGATTCACTCATCTTACGCCTTATAACCAACACTCATCTTACTTGAATAAGATTTTATATATATATATATATAAATTTGAACATTATACATAATTAAATTATAAAATTATAAAAAAAATTAAAATTAAGATATATTTTATAATATATATTTTAAAATAAATAATATTAATATTAATATATTATTATGTTATACAAAAATTATTAATTTAAGTCAAGAAATGTTATTAATTTTATTAATTATTAAAAATATATAAATTTTAAACTAATTTGATATATTAAATTAGATTTAGACAAAATATACTGAATCTAACACGAAAGTACGTTAGATCTAATTTGTAAAATCAAAACCAATCCGGCAATCCCAATTAGCTTTTAAGTCAAATTAAAAAGACAGGTTGGATCTTTTAACACTTCTGGGTGGAACACAAGCGCCCATATGCATGCAGGGAAGGGAATGGTGAGTATTTGATGGGGTTATTGTTGGTACTCCACCTGATAAGGCCTACCCTGCCATTCTTGGACATAATGCAAGCCTTGCTCCCAATGTTACAAGCAGCCCACACCCATTTTTTATCCCAACAAGTCCATTACTTTTCTACTCCTCTACTTGCAGTGATTGCTGCCAATACGTGTACCTGATGTCATGCAATGTCAAAATAATAATAATAATATAATAATAATAATAATAATAATAATATAGAGCAAATTAAGAATTTATTCTATAAGTATTATAAACTAATGAAATTAGAAATGAAAAAAATCCTGTGTGCACATTTTATTAGTATAAAAATTTATATATATATATATATATAGAGGATCTTATTTAAGTAAGAAGAATGTTTATTATGAGAGGTGAGATGAGTGAATCTTGATCATTGGATCTTTCATGAATGGTTAATATTAGAATATAAATGTATGTGACTTTTTTAAATGATCACATAATCTTCAAGTAACTTTTAATTTTGATCATTTATATAACTCAGACATGGTCAATATTTTTTCTCCTCTTACCACTCACAATAAAAACTCATCTTATTATATATGTCTTTTATATATATAACTTTTTTTATTTTTTTGTTATGAGATTTTCTCACATTTAAAATGTGAAATTAATTTTCGTTTGGGTATTGAGATTGAATCCACTAATAACACAGATGTCTTCAATTATTGTTGAGTACAAGCTTGCTTATCATTTAAGTCGGTTCTTATAGATATTTTAAAAATTTACTTAATAATATTATTTAATTTTAAAATTTTGTGTCTTTGATTGTCATACAAAGTTTTGCAATTTTGAACCATAGTTTAACAAGGCTGTGATTTGTTATGTTAGAATCTTTTTTTTTTCTTTTTCTTTTGTGATTTTTGAAATTTTTACTCAATTTAATTAGATAGATACATGGTTTTCCATGGGAGATTGGAGATGGGATTTGGAACTTGTGAAGAGGATAAATAGAAATTCTTAAATATTTTGATAGTCGTACTCTCTACCGTCGAGAACTAAATTTATTCTAGTGACATGTATTAATGTTATGTGCTTTGTATGTGTTATTTTTGTTCTGCCAATCCTAGTATCTTCCAACTTAATTAATCTTAAATTGCATCCTCACTCTAAGCTTCTTGTTTTAATTAGTATATTTCTAGTCAAACCGCTCTTTGCATCTATAACTCCACATGCAACTCCATCGGAATTCGCAAGATAAAATTGAATCAGTTGTGGTTCATCCATTTCCTTCTGATCCCACAAATTAACTTGGCTTCATTCTCTGGTACTTTATGTTGTCCTAACTCCCAAGCCAAGCACTCTTTTTTTTTTTTTTTCTTTCAAAGTACGCCCAAGCCAAGCACTCAACTCCAGAGTCCAGAGAAAGGTAAGCTTAGGGCTGTGTCTAAATGGCCAAATCTAAGCTCAGAGGGCCTGATCCAGAGACCGAACCTTAATCCAGATCTTGTGACTTACTATGTATCTCCCAAGTGCTGGATGAGACAAAATATTTTGACCCATATCTTTTTTTGTTAAGACCAAAATTTTCTTTTGTATGGTGTTGCATCGATATTTTCTAATTTTAATTCTCAGAAAATAGGAAAAAGAAAGTTATACCAAAGAAAAAGGAGAAGAAAGTTTTTACGAAAAGTGATTATTTTAAAATATTTAAAATAAAACAAAACATTATAAATAAAATACAATGTTTAATATCAGGCCTATCAACATCAAGTATCACTAACTTTTCTTAAAAAAATAAAAATAAAAAAACATATTAATTTGTACAGTGCGATGGAGACTGGATGGTTCGTGTTCGGTCACCTCACCTCACATCCATTGGCTCCAATGGCTTTGTGCAATTCCTTCACAAATATCCGCTTCAGAAAGATAGATAACGAAGGAACTATCATATTCATTCATTGTGCTATCATAAACAGAACTGTACTGAATTTAAATTGAATTTGTTAGCGTGATTGATTAGCTTGATACATAATTGTATTATTATTATTAGTTTTTATATAACAATCATCTTGTATGAATAGATGCTAATATTTTTATATATAGTTCGTTTAGAAATATACATATATTCATAAATATTGTTCTCTCTGTTTTTGTTTCTAACTTAGTATTAGAGAACCTAAGTTCTCGGTCTAATCTTTCTGTTTATCGTCATCTTGTCCTTCGCTAATAAGTATTACCATTTTCCAACACTGTCAAAATCTCTCACCATTGACATTTCTGGTTCATCACTTCTCAGACCTCTGTTTTCGACATCATTGGAACCTCCATCTGCCAATCTACCGGCCATCAAAATTTCACCATCGCCAGCTACTGCACGCGTCATCATTGCACCGTCACACACCACCATCCCTCTCTGCATGTGTCTCACGCACCGGACTTAGACTTGCTCCGCGTGCTAGCTCGATGAACCAAACACGCTCCGCGATCTGGACTCGTTTGATGTGGATGTGATGCCACCTAGTTGCCTACGTGTCCACCTGTGCTGATGTGGCACAGACGTGTCTTGCTAACGTGGCAACAGACCTCCTTCCTAAGGTTTTTTTGTGTGATCTTTCTATTTTTGAGGTCTTTTTTTGTTAATTCAGCCACGAAAGTGGTTTTTTTGCTATTGTTCTTCTCTACTACTACGAAAAAATCTGATGTTACTCAGCCCATTTTAGTTTTACTCAATGGTTCAAATTACTGGATTGAGATCATGCGTGACATTCTGAAAGGCCAAAGACTTTGGCGATATGTCACAGGTGATATCACTTGCTCTGTCAAAGCTAAAGATGACACTGATGAGAAGTTTGTTGACAAATTAGAAGATTGAGATAACAAAAATAATCAGATCATCACCTGGGTTCAAAATACCTCTACTTATAATGTTCTTTTGCAGTTTAGATGCTTTGACATTGTCAAAGAGGTATGAGATCATTTGAAGAATTGATATACAATTTCTAATTTGTCTCATCAATATCAACTGCTAAAAGAACTTAACAGTCTGAAACAAGAGTCCGAACAAGTTATGTATGAGGTTCTGACTCGGATGGAATCTATTTAGGATAAACTAATTTTGTGTGAGTCAACCTTGAAGCACAAAAGTGATGCTAAGTTGTTTTAGGAGTACTGTGATCGCACCAGACTCATCCAGTTTTTAATAACTCTCATTAATGACTATGAGTCTATTCGAGCATCTCTACTACATCAGGATCCTCTGCCCACACTTGAGGATGCCCTTCCTCGTCTAAAGTCAGAAGAAACTAGATTGAGTTTTTTTAGACCTAAAGTAGATTTGGCCTTTGCAGTTACTTATCAGAAGGGCAAATTTTGTTGTCACTGCCGTAAAGCTGGCCATGCTCTTCCTGAATGTCCCACCATAGAGTGTCGAACTTGTAAAATGAATGGTCATATTGCTCCCAGCTGCCCCTCTCTGATATGCAGATACTGCAAACTTCCTGGACATTTGATTGAGCAGTTCCCTACTCGTCCACCAAGACTTGATCAGAATAAGTTTCAACCTGGTCCCAGTTCCTCCTTCAAGCTTGTGTTTGCAGCTTCAGTTGCTAACAATGCCTCTTCCTCTATTTCTTAGATGCCTCTTCCTCTGCTTCCCAGATCTCTCTTTCTACTACTGATCTTGAGTCTCTTCTTAAGCAAATCCTTTCTTAATCTAGTAACACTCTTATTGCCTTAACAACTACACTAGATAATCACCATTGGTATTTTTATTATGCTTACTGTAATCATATAACTTCCTCATCACATGTCTTTTTTCCCCTTTCCTCTAGAGATGCTAATCATTCTATTCATACTATTGATGGGTCTCTATGAAAGTAAGTCATAATGGTCTTATTTCCCTACCTACCCTTATCTTATCAGACACTTACCTTATTCCCAAATTAAACTTTAATCTCATCTTTGTTGGCTAATTATATTACATTATTTATACTCTTACCTTTTTCTTCTGTTGGTTGTTCTGTGCAAAATCCATGGACATGACAGATTATTGAGAATGATCATAAAGTTAGATGATTGTTTGAGCTCATTAGCCTCCATGTTCCTCCGTCTCATGTGTCAATCTTCACTCTTTTTATGAAACAAAAAAGTTCATGTTATCTTTTGTTAATCAAATTAAATGATTATGTCTATTTAAATAACTTAAGACACTTATTAAAAAAATCAAAATAGTATCATTCTAATGCATTGGATGTTTTGTTTTCATTTAAAACTTATTATTTTGGTTTACTTAATAAGTGCAAAACCCTTTAAGTAATTAAGACTTTTTATAATTAAATCAAAAAATCTTTATCTTTCATAATAAACGCTTAATAAATCTTTCACCAAACATTTCTCTATCTTATTAAGTATTAACATCATGAATTTTCTCTCATCATAATTCATAACTAATAACCTTAATTTTGTTTCTCACGCCTAATACCACTAACTTAATTTTGCTTCTCACTCCTAATACCACTAACTTCATAAATATTTATATTTTATTACTCTCGTAATTCATTTTTATTTATTTGTTAAGGTTGTTGTATAAGAATTGAGAAAATTATTAAAAATTATCAATTATAAACAAAATTAATTTAGTTGACTGAATTACTCTTTATTGAAATATTCAAAATATTAAGACTTATTTAGTTTATTTTCTGTTTTTATTTTTAATTGATATATTTTTACTAATAATTATAAAAATATCACATTATTTTTATTTTATTTTTTATTTTAATTTTTTATGAAGGAAATGATAAAAACTAAAAACAATAAAAAAATTGTTTAAAGAAAGGTTGACTTGAGTGTCACAATTCTACCTACGTTAATGACAATAAAGGCTATATGCTAGATATGGGTGTAGATAGTGATTACAAAAAAAAAAAGTGTTTTTTTATAAAAACATGACATCTGCCTAAAATAGTATATTATATGTAAGTGTGATTTATTATTTTTATATATTATATATTAAATTAAAATAAATATATTGTATATAAATATAAATAAAATATCGTATTTTAAATGTTCTAAGTTATGGTACTGTAGTCATTAGTGATTAGAGAGAGAAAATGAAAGGAAGAAGAGGCAAGTTCCTTAAGGAGACAGACAACGTAAGGAGATAAACCAACAGAATTCACAAATATTGCTGGGTAGAGTGCCCACCGCCTGGCACCGGCCGATGATAGATAATCACTCATCCCTCTTCATTCAGGCATTACCACGAACAATGAGGACAACATCTCAAAATCACTGTTAAAGCAACAGGAGGGTATGGTCCCCATATTACGTGCCTTATTCCTTCTTCATATTCATATATATGCTTTCGGTATCTACTCAAATCAAAATGTTTAATTGGTTGACACAGACACGCCCACTTGTCCTTTTCCACGATATAAGAGTTACATTAGAAAGAGAAGTTCTCTATTTTGTCCGTGTTTAAAACAGGAGAAAATTACGCCAAAAAAAAAAAGGAGATAAATTATCTAAACACGCATTTTAATTATGCTTTGATAGTAATTAAACTAAAAGTTTTATGTTTAAAATTAGATTAAAATACAACAAAAAAGAACATAGTATGACAATATAATTGGAAAATAAAAGTGAGATTATTAATTTATTTATATATTAAAAATTATTAAAATATATATCCAATATATTATTTTATTTTATTTTATTTTATTTTAACTAATAATGATTAGGTACAATGATAAGCGGATGCATTTCAGATTAAAGTTCAAACTCTTGAGAAAATAATTATTGAGAAAACTTTTTAATCAGTACAGTATCTAAAAATTAGTCTTACAGTAATGTTTTTGGAAAACTTATAAAAAAAATCTATTTTTTTAAAACCCAGATAAAATATAGCTCACCTATTTTTTTTTATATTGGGGAGTCAAATGAAAGTATTGTGGGTAGTGTGGACTCTGAGATTTCAAGACTGTTTGCTTTCCTGTGGCCTTTGTGATTTGGGTTTTGGTGGGCAAAATTATAATTGGCAAAGAGACTCTATCAGGAAAAGACTTGACAGAGTTATTGGTAATCTTGCTTGGAGTAATAAATTTGAGCATGCGCTTATAAGGCATATTCCAATATTGAAATCTGATCACGTGCCTCTTCTTCTTTGCTTTGAGGATTTGATTGGCTCTAGCTCTTATCCTAGGCCCTTCAGATTTTTGGCTCCTTGGTTGTTGCATGATAATTTCCCAACTCTTGTTCGTGATGCTTGGAGTCATAATATGTCTCTTGCTAGCTAATATTGATGAATTCATTTCCAAGGTAAAAATTTGGAATAAGGAGGTTTTAGGAGATATTTTTAGAAGGAAGAACCGACTTTTGTTAAGATTGGAAGGAATCTCTAATAAGCTTTTGTACTTATGGAAATCCTTTCCTTAAAAACCTTCAGAAGGTTTGATGGGCTGATTACGAAGATATTCTGGGGCAAGAGGAGTTGCTTTGGAAGCAAATATCTAGGTGCAAATGGATTCAACATGGTGATAAGAATACGACTTATTTTCATGGCCTTGCAATAGCCCGTAAGAGGAGAAATCAGATTATGAGCCTTAAATCAGATGATGGTACTCTTATTATAGACAAAGATGAGCTAGAATCCATGGGGGTTGATTTTTATAAAAGTTTTGTATTTGGATTATAGTGATATTGTGGCTCTTCCTTTGAGAGGTTGTTTTCCTAACTTCACTTCTTCGGAGCTTCAAATGTTGTAGGGTGAGGTCTCTATGGCTGAGGTGAAGCAAACTTTGTTTTCTATTAGTGGCCTTAAAGCTCCTGACCCTGATGGGTTACATGCTATTTTTTTTCTCGTCTTAATAGGAAGTGGTGAAGTTTTCTTCACTTAAATGGGTTAGAGATTGTCTTTAAGAAGCCTAATTTGATTAGAGATGCCAATCAGACCTTTATCTCCCTTATTCCAAAAGTCGAAGTTCCTGATCATATGAAATCTTTCCAGCCTATTAGTCTTTGCAATGTGTATTATAAGTTGGTTACTAAACTTATTGCCTTTAGATTAAAGAGTATTATGGGGAAGCTTGTCAAGCCCATGCAGTGTAGCTTTGTCTCGGGCAGGCAAATTCAAGGTAACATTTTGATTGTTTAGGAGGTGGTTCACTATATGCGAATGAAAAAAGGTAATTCAGGTTTTATTACTATTAAGATTGACCTTGAGAAGGCTTATGATCATTTGAAATGGGATTTTGTTAAAGATACTCTCTTTGATATCGACATTCCCAATAACTTGGTGTCTCTTATTTGGGCTTGTATTTCCTCTCCCTCTATGCAGCTTCTTTGGAATGGTAATAGAACTTCTTTTTTCCTTCTGACTAAAGGTGTGAGGCAGGGTGACCTACTTTCCCCTTATCTCTTTGTTCTCTGTGTAAAAAGATTGTCTCATCTTATTAACAAGGCTATGGAAGATAATTTATGGGAGCTGATATTTTTGTCCAAAAGAGGTCCCAGACTTTCTCATCTTTGCTTTGCGAATGACATTGTGCTTTTTTCTAAGGCAAATGGAAATCAGATTCAGGATATTCTTGATATTTTCTGTACTAGCTTTGGCCAAAAGGTTAACTTTGAGAAATCCTACATCTTTTTCTCTAGAAATATCCACTTTTTTAGGAAACAGGAAATGAGTTAAGCTCTTGGTGTCTGGTTTATGAGTGACCTTGGTAAATATCTTGGTGTTCCTTTGTTGCATAGAAAGTCTTTTAAGAATACCTATAAATACATTAGATAGGGTTTCTTTTACAATTAATGGTTGGAGGGCTAACACTCTTTCTATAGCAGGGAGAACCACTCTTGCCCAGAGTGTTGTTGCTGCCATTCCTTCTTATTCCATGCAGACTGCTTTGTTACCTGTGGGTGTATGTAATCAGGTTGATAATGTTGTTAGGAATTTTGTTTGGGGATTCTCAGAGAATGATCGTAAATTATATTTACTTAGTTGGAATGACCTCTGCAGATCTAAGCATAATGGTGGCTTGGGGTTTTTTCAAGCTCGTAGATTGAATCAAGCTTATATGATGAGGTTGAATTAGGACATGATTCATAAACATGATGCTCTTTGGGTTAGGGTTATTCATGCCAAGTATGGTGGTGGCAATGACCTTATCCCGGTTGTTCAACGAAAAACTAATTCCTCGCAGGTTTGGAAATGTTTGGTTTTAACTTGGGATTTATTTAACTAGAATCTTGTGTGGAGGATTGGTAACGGGTCTCGAGCGAGCTTTTGGTTTGATCATTAAATCCCTGGAGTTAACAAACTTGCTGAATTTTCTATTTATAATATTGAAGATCCTTATGCTAATGATAGGGTGGTTGATTTTATCACTGATGGCCGTTGGAACATTGCCAAATTACATTAAGTTCTTCCTCAAGATTTTTGTGAGTTGATTCTTTCTCATATGGCGCCTTCTTTAGATGCTCTTGTTGATTCTATTGCTTGGCTTCTGACCCAAAATGGTAGCTTTTCTCTTAAATTGGCTGATGATGTTTGCTCTAATAGATTGGATTATTGTGCTGGTTCTCTTTTCAAATATATATGGAGATTGAATACTCCCCAAAGGTTAAGATCTTTTATGTGGCTTACTGGAAATAATGTTTTGCATACTAATGACCTTAGGAGGCGTAGGCATATTATTGAGTCGGCGATTTGCTCTACTTGTGGTTTGTATCATGAAACCATTTTGTATGCTCTTAGGGATTGTAAGGCTATTAGAATGAGTTAGTCTAGTTTAGTGAAGTATGAATTCCATTGTGTCTTTTTTGGTTTGGATTTGTGTGATTGGATGAATGCCAATTTGAAGGGAGATTTTGATAGATCTTCCAATCTTCATTAGGATTTGTTATTTTATACCACTTGTAGATTTTTTTGGCAGCAGAGGAATAAATTTCTTTTTGTTGGTCCTAGAGATGTTGTTTCTTCTTAGCTTCATAGAATTTGTAATCTTGTTTTGGAGTATCAATTGGCTTTGGATTCTAGAGACTTATGTCATAATAGAGTTCCTATGTCTATGCATTTCTCTGTTACTTAGGGTCTGCCTCCTTCTGGTTGGGTGAAATGGAATATGGATGACTCTTTTATTAGAGATACCGGCATTGCTACCTGTGGGTGTATTGCTAGAAAAGAGTTTGGTGGGTTCCTGTATGGTTTTGCTACTAATCTTGGAACCATGTCCATAACTATGGCGGAGTTGTATAGGTTTCTGAATGGTTTGTATCTAGCTCGTGCTATAGGGATTTTGAGATTGATGATTGAGATGAATTCTAGAAGTGCCCTTACTATTATTCATTCTGATTTGAATTCTTGGCACCCGTGTACTCATATTGTTGCTCATATCAAAAGACTCCTGTTGAAAGATTGACATGTTGATATTCTCAATAGTTATAGAGAATGGAACTCTTGTGCTGATCTCATGGCTAAACATGGGCATTTGCTTCATGCTGGTTTGCATTGTTTTGCTTCTGCTCCTTCCTTTTTATCTTTTGCCTTGCTTGGTGATGCTAGTAACGTTTCTTTTGTTCGTAGTGTAGTTGTGTAGTTCTATTTCTTTGGTTTTTGCCCCGTTGTTCATAAATATATATATATATATATATATATATATATATATATATATATATATATATATATATATATATATATATATATATATATATATATATATATCACATTCAAATAACTTTTACTTTTAACTATTTATATGAGAATGAGTCGGATTTTGCCAAGGCTCAACACGGGTTAGTCTGTAATGGTCCGAGTTGACTTGTAAATTTGATGTTTAATTTTTAATTAGGACATTGTTATAATATTTATATGATATATAAATATTTTATTTTTTAATATAAATTAATATTTTTATCACAAAAATATTTTTATTTAATGTTTGATGATATTTAAACTATGCAAAATAAAAAAATATTAAAATATAAGAATAAATTTTTTAAAGTATTGAAAACTAAATTTTATATATATATATATATATATATATATATATATATATATATATATATATATATATATATATATAGAGGAGGATCACTTTCACCAAGGTGTAAATTTTTTTTCTTACACTCATTTTCAACCATTAGTTCTACTTTCATCTAATGGTTAAGATTATTTCATTAAAGGTAACTTTTAGATGAAAGTAGATCTAATGGTTGAAAATGAGTGTAAGAGAAAAAAGACTTATACTGGTGTAAGTTGATCCTCCCTCATATATATATACAAACACATATCTTGCATATGGCTAGGCTAGACCAGTAATTTATCAACTCACAATATTTTGAAGTTAGTCTGAAATGTAGTTTATTCGATGTAAACCGGTCCGACCTTTAGAGAATAAATGTTAATATTGTTTATGTTAGAAATATTATATTAAAAATTAATTATGTACATATAATTGATTTTTAAGAAACAACTCAAATACAAGAAAATTAATTTATATTTAGATATATTAATTTATAAACAATTTTAAAATAAAGAGTATTGTTTTGATTGTATAAAACTATGAACAAAACTTGATTCCAACTCTTGTCTCCAATCCCATTTAATCTCCCTCCATTTGTTATACTTCCAACTTCATTTAATTGAGTTAATGGATACATAGAGGAATATTAAATGGGGTTAGAGGCAAGGGTTTGAGGCAAATGTTGGAATCATGTTTGTTCTAAAAATATTGCTTATTGTATGAAATTATCAAAATAAAAATAAAAATAATGGTAGAGACAACTGGATAGATGTTGAAGGAAGATAACATGATAAAAGTGAAAAGAGTCTTTTACAGCTAAAATAGAAAAATAATATATTAAGAATTATTGTAAATAGAATAAAATATAAGATAAGTAGAGATCAGGACAAAATATGAGCACTAAAAGTTTAGCTTTTCAAGAACTAGCTATGTCATCAAATCTTTTTTTTTCTTCTCATTTCTTTATGGGAAAGCAAGTCCTTATATAGGACTCTAAATATAAATAAAGAGAAAAGGTTACATTTCTTCACAATGCGTAGGGATTATTATACCATTATTAATAATAGTAAAGGTCATAACTACAAAATCATACTAATGCCATTTTATCACCACATGCAAAATATGCATGTTTTACAATACTTCGCATTAGATGACTATACCCTATGAATATGCTTTGTTAAAATATTGCTAAGAAAAAGTCAGTAGGATAAAAACTTATCGAAAGAAAAGAAGTACAGTATTCATAGATAACTTACTTTCCCTAAAAAATATGCAACCAATCATAAAATGTCTTTTAGTCGGCACATTGTAACTCTTGTGACTCTTGAACATCTATCCTCAATATTATTCATAACATTTTTCCTTGGTTGTTCATTAGGAATATGTCTCATTAAAATCTTCTTAGGAAAAAATGCAGTGGGAAAAAAATCTTAATGAAGAAAAAATAGTACAATGTACTTTGCATGAGAATTGCCTCACTAAAAATCTTATCAAAGAAAATCATATAGGATAATGTTAAGAGTCTCATATCATTTGCCTCAATATTTTGAGTGTAGTTTATATATCTGTTGAGTCACTCTACTTAATGTCAATTAGTTTTAAGTTGGAATCACACAAGATATCAGAGCCAAGATCCCATCTCCGCCTACTTCGCTAGGCTCATTTGTTTCTTTGCCTACTTTGATAGGCTCGCCTGTGTTATCTAGGCATCTGTGGAGGGGGGTGTTAAGAGTCCCGCATTGTCTGCCTCAATATTTCGAGTGCGGTTTATATATCTTTAGGTCACTCCACTTAATGCCAATTAGTTTTAAGTTGAAATCTTATAGATAAAACCTTGATTAAGGAAAAAAAGTGTATAATTTTCCTCTCCCTGTCAGAAGCATCACTTAAGATATATGAATTGCAGCATTCCAATTTTCTCTCCTCTTAAGAATTTTGGAGAAATATACTTTGTTTTGTTACTTTTGATATATCCTCATTTCAGTTGAGTTTTGCAAGTAATATTATCTTTAGTTGAAATTTTCTTTACATAAAATGATCTGCAAGATTCTTGAATATGATGAATCATAGCTTTTAACTAGAAAAATTAATGACTTCCTTCATGAATTGCTATAATTTTTGCATGATATAAAGAAATGACAATTATAGATTACTTTGTAAATCGCCATAAGATGTAATGACAAGATGTAGTAACATCCATTAGAAGTACTTGACTTGTGTGCAAATAACCTTATCAAATATTAAAATGTAATTGCATCCATTTGCATCTATAGATTTTGCACCTTCTGGGGTTTAGACATCAAGTCTATTAAAACATCTTTTAGAGTTTGAACTACAAATTCAATAACTTCACATTTTATAAGTGAGTTCAATTCTGCCTGTAGGACATTATTCTATTTTTGGTCAATCATTTTTTCGTTGATATTCTTTGACGATTCTAATTTCAAGATCCTTGTTATTATTCTTAATATTGCGCATTATGCAAATATTTTGTTGATAACTATTTTTTTTATTCCATCATTTTGTCATAGATAAATAATTTGCTAATATCTCCTTATTTTCACCATTTTCAAGTATTTTAACTTCTTTTGGAGTTAGAACTACTTCTGGAGTTCAGACTACTTTAGGAGCCCTACTTATGTCTCTAATCTCATTTTCAAGAGTATCATCTTTAAGATTATTTGTCTTGTTAGTAATATTATTTGCTCCTTCTTATTTCTGAACTTTGTCTTTAGAATCGATTAGTTTACCATGTTTTTGACACGTTTTCTTACTCATTTGATATTAATTCGAAATGGAGCATTTATAATTGGTATAAGATTTATTTATCCTTTTACAATAAAAAATACACTGGACAATTCATTTGCTCTTATTTTGTAAATGTATTATTATTCGAACTTCCAGTTCAATTCATTTGCTCTTATTTTGCAAATGTATTATAAACAAAATTAATTTAATTAACTGAATTACCCTTTATTGAAATATTCAAAATATTAGGACCTATTTGGTTTGTTTTCTTTTTCATTTCAATTGATCTATTTTCACAAATAATTACAAAAATGTCACATTATTTTCATTTTTTATTTTCTATTTTAAATTTTTTATGAAGGAAATGATAAAAACTAAAAACAAGAAAAAAATTGTTTTCACCATTTCGTAAACAAAATTCTTAAAACAGGAAACTAAATAAAAACAAGATGATATTTTTATAATTATTAGTGAAAACATATCACTTGAAAATAAAATTAGAAAACAAACCAAATGGCCCCTTATTATTACTCTACTAATCTTCTTTCTCACTTATTAATACCAAGGATAATGTTAGAAAAAAGTAACTAATGACTCATTAATTTTTTAAATGGACAAATAATTTTATATAAAATAAGATTCCTAAATAGACAAATAAAAGTGAATGAAATCACTATTATTTTTAAAAAAATAATAATATATTTAAAAAAACTTAAACAATAAATAAACACTGATTTACTTTAACCTAATGGAGTTGACTTAGTGTTAAAATACACATATGATATGTGGGTAGATACACAATTTTATATTCAAATCTCACTTATATTAATTTTTTAAGGTTAGGATATAAGAAAAATAAATCTCTTAATCTTAGCGTAGATATAAAAACCACCTAGTCACAATATATATATATATATATATATATATATATATATATATATATATATATATATATATATATATATATATATAAAGAGAGAGAGAGAGAGAGAGAGAGAGAATCTTACTCAGATAAGAGGAATATTTATTGTAAGAGGTGAAAGGAGTGAATCTTGACCATTGAATTTTTTATAAATGATCAAGATTAGAATATAAATGCATGTGACTTTTTTAAGTGGTTACATGACCTTCAAATAACTTTTAATTTTGATCATTTATGTATGATTGTATGATTAACATTTACTCTTATTACCCTCTCATAATAAATATTCTTCTCACTAGATATGTCCCCTGTATATATATAGGATCTTACTCAAGTGAGAGTAGTGTTTATTGTGAGAGGTGAGAGGAGTGAATCTTAATTATTATTGGATCTTTTATGAATGATCAAGATTAGAACATAAATGTATGTGACTTTTTTAAGCAGTCACATGAGTTTCAAATAACTTTTAATCTTGACCATTCTTGTATACTTGTATGATCAAAATTTACTCTTCTCACCTTTTCATAATAAAAACTTCTCTCACTAAATATGTCGTAATATATATATTATATATATATATATATATATATATATATATATATAATATATTTAAAAGATTGGTGCTCTTGTCCGCTCATGCATATATCCGTTCCAGTTATCTAACTTTTGGATTAAAAGAAAATTATGGAGATACGAAAATTATTATAGAAAAAATGAAAAAAAAATTTGAATTGTGACTCGAGGATATAGCAAGGGATTCGGATTGTCTCCAAAGAATTGGATGTCCAGCAGCACATTTTCACCCTTTATTTTTCATCCAATGGTTATTATTAAAAAATATTAATTTAATATTAAAAAATAGAAAAAAATGCTGGCTGTTAGATGAAAAATAGAAGATGGAAATGTGCTGCTGGACATCCAGCTACTGGAGACAATCCGAATCCATATAGCAAGTATGAAAAAAAATTTGTTTACAGAATGGTTGACTTGAGTGTGGCAATTCTACCTACGTTAATGACAATAAAGGCTATATGCTAGACATCGGTGTAGATAGTGATTACAAAAAACTTTTCTTTTTTTATAAAATATGACATCTGCCTAAAATTGTGTATTATATGTGAGTGAGATTTATTATTTTTATATATTATATATTAAATTAAAATAAATATGTTGTTTATAAATATAAATAAAATATCGTATTTTAAATGTTCTAAGTTATGGTACTGTAGTCATTAGTGATTATAGATAGAACAAGGAAGGAAGAAGAGGCAAGTTCCTTAAGGCCGTTTGTGTTTGGGAGTTTGGAGGAAAGGAAGGAGAAGGATTTAAAGGAAAAGGAATGGAAAGAAAATGAGAGGTCTACATTTCCCTTGTTTGGAAGTGTGAAATATACGAGGGGAATGAAATAGAAGGTTTAAGATATACTTTTTACCATTTTACCCTTTATTCAAAAAAATTAACATAATTAATGTTTTATAAAAAATATTAATGTGAAAAACTAAAAAAAAATTATCTAAAATTTCTCTCACTACAATTTTTTTCTCTCTAAAAAACTTATCTCTGAATATTTTTTCTCTATAAAAAAAATTCTCTAGAATGTTAGTGCTATGAAGTTAAAGAATGAAGCTTCAATTATGCATTTCCAGAGACTTGAGTTACTTTCAACAATGCTTGAACTTGTAAATGTTACGGTGACTCTGGTTGATTACATGCATTTATAGAAACAAAAGTGGTTGCTCTATTGACCTATTTGATTCAGACTTATTTAACCACAACCATCTCAAAATATTGTTTGCTCACCTAACTCTTGACCAGTCATCCCCTCCCTGAGCACCCTTGCTAAAAACTCTTATAATGTATCGTTCCCATAGCTAGGTGTCTTCTCAGCACTATACTCCCCAGTCTTAGGATCCAAAAGCAACATGCTTTCAGCTGCATAATACCTTCCAATTTTTCCAAACTCAGCATCATCTTCTAATGAAGGAAAGATCTTAACCAAAAAGTCAAGAACCCCAATGGCAAAATTCATTATCCCTATTGGAACTTTCAAGAACTTAGGCTCCTTCCCCAAAAGTAAAAAACAACATATCCCCTTATTCAAATGGAGTCAACGCCTTCGCCGGCCCTCCAATTGGTAATATCCTGTTAATCTTGTCCTCACTTAACACACAATCCACAATAAAAGAAGCCAAATCTGACTCACTTATTGGTTTACAAGCACGCAACTTTCCATCTCCAAACATTACATATGGCTTCCCATCCTTCACCAACTCAACCCGACCACCCAAACTATTAAAAAATGCAGTTGGCCTCACTATGCTATAAGTGAAGCCATCATCTTCTTCAGCTTCCTTCATCAACTCAGCCTCAAATTTCAGCTTGGCACGCTGAAACTCAAGGAGGGGCTTCTGCACACATATTGCTGGAAGCAACGCAAAATGAGAAGCCCCAAGCTTCCTACCAGCAAGAAGGCTATAGAGAGAGGAGTGCAGACAGGAGAGATGCGACGGTGGAGACTAGAGAGCGCAGAGACAAGCAGACGGACCCAAACGGACGAGCACAGAGCTGAGGCAGGGAGACGAGGCAGGGATGAGTGGGTAATTTTGGAACAAAACCCCCCAATTTGGGGGAACTGAAATGGGAGGCTTTGGAAGGCATCTCAAATTCCCCTATTTCCTTCTCTCTTATTTTCAAAACTCCCAAACAAGGCTGATCTCAACTCCAAACCCCTCATTTCCTTTCCTTTCCCTTCTAACTCTCACTTCCAAACACACCCTAAGGAGACAACGTAAGGAGATAAACCAACAGAATTCACAAATATTGCTGGGTAGAATGCCCACCGCCTGGCACCGACCGATGATAGATGATCACTCATCCCTCTTCATTCAGGCATTACCACGAACAATGAGGACAGCATCTCAAAATCACAGTTAAAGCAACAGGAGGGTATGGTCCCCATATCACGTGCCTTATTTCTTCTTCATATTCATCTATATGTTTTTGAAAAAATTGTGAAAATTTGATTATTTTAATAATTAATTATTGTATAATTTTTTATTATTATAATCGATTATAATTGATTCATTTTTTATATTTGGATACATTAGTTAAAAAATAATTTTAAGTTAATCGATTTTTTAGATGATATAAAAAATTATTTTTATATATTAAATTACTAAAATAAGTATAGAATGATTAAAAAATTATTTAATTGAGGACAAAATGATATTTATATCTCAAAGTGTAATGAATAATCTCTAAGTTGAAGTGTGTGTTTGGAAAAATTATGAAAATTTGATTATTTAAATAATCAATTATTATATAAATTTTTTTTATAATCGATTCATTTTTTATGTTTGGATACATTAGTTGAAAAATAATTTTAAACTAATCTGATTCGTTTTGATAATATAAAAAGAGAATCGATTTTATGTATTAAATTATTAAAATAGGTATAAAATAATTAAAAAATTTATTTGATTGAGGATAAAATGATATTTACATATCAAAGTATAATGAATAATCTATAAATTAGAATGATAAGTTTTAATATTCAAAGATTATGAAAATTAGCTTTAAAAAACTTTTATTTTACATTAAATTTCGTGTAAAAGTTGAAGGTGATTTTGTCAAACATGATTAAATCTTTATTACAATAATTTTTTCCTAAAAAAAGGCTAATTTAATTTTTACTAAACACACTTAGAATCATAAGTTTCAATATTCAGTATTATAAAAATTAGCTTAATTTTTTTATAATACATTGAATTTAGTATAAAAACTAAAATTAATTTTATCAAATATATTATAATATTATATAAAAAAACTATTTACACAATAAAAAAATCATTACCAAACTGTAAATTCCAACCTACCGTCTATGTACTTTTGGCCATCAACCTGCTTGCTTCCATGCTTTCGATCCTCTTTATTATCTCACTGCCCTGCATTGCCCTGCAGTTTGTTGCATACAATTCACTAATATTTGAGCCATTAAACTTTAATGTTACTATTTTTCTTGTTGATTAGTTCAATTCACTTTTTTTTTTTGCAAGTAAGAAAGTTACTAACTTGCTGTGTAATTTGGCATGTTGGAGTAATAAAAAAACCATGAAAGTTTTTTATTTAAAAAAAAAGAATCTTGTCCAAAAGGAAAAAAATGGGAAAAATAGAGTATGACACAAAAGTTTAATTTTTACTCATTTTTGTTTGATAGAAAATGAAAAATTACTATAAACTCACCTTCATACAATAAAATTGGTTAATATTTATTCCAGTAATAAATTGCACCGTAAACAAGTATATTTCTCAAATTTCAGCTAAAGAAAAGGTATATTTCTCAAATTTGCGTATACACTACTTCATAAAAACTATAGATATCACAATTCACAAGTGAGAGGAATACTAGCCGCATACTATGTATGTACGCATAGCGCAAATTCCTACAACTAAACCGGAAGTAGTCCCACATTCAAAATGGCGTGAAGGAAGGAAGAAGAATAAAGGGATGTGACTTATTTTATAGTGATAACGTCTAACCTAACATTTAAATAATTTTTACTCTTAATTATTTATATAAAAATGAGTTGGATTTTGCCTTAGCTTAACGTGGGTCAACTTATAATGGGCCGAGCTGACTTATAAATTTGATGTTTAATTTTTAATTAAAACATTGATATATAAATATTTTAATTATTTTTTAATATAAATTAATAATTTTATAACAAAAATAATTTTATTTAATAGTTGATAAGATTTAAATTATGCAAAAAAGTTAAAATATAAGAATAATTTTTTTAAATATTGAAAACTAAACAATAATATATATATATATATATATATATATATATATATATATATATATATATATATATATATATATATATATCAACCCGTATCTCTTGCATATGGTTGTGCTAGACCAATAATTTATCAACTCATAATATTTTTAAGTTGGTCTGAAATGTAGTTTATTCGATGTAAGCCGATCCGTTTTAACACATTTGGAGAATAAATGTTAATATTAATTATATTAGAAAGATTGCATTAAAAATTAATTATGTACATATTGATTTTTAAGAAAATCAAATACAAGAAAAATAATTTATATTTAGATATATTAATTTATGAACAATTTTAAAATAAAGAGTCTTGTTTTGATTGTATAAAAATATGAACAAAACTTGACTTCAACCCTTGTCTTTAACCTTATTTAATCTCTCTCTACTTATTACTTTCAACCTCATTTAATTGACTTAATGAACTCATGAAGGGAGATTAAATGAGGTTAGAGGCAAGGATTGAAGCCAAAAGTTAGAGTCAAGTTTTATTCTAAAAATATTGCTTAATGTATGAAATTATCAAAAAATAAAAATAAAAACAAAAATAATAGTAGGGACAAGTGGACAGATGTTGAAGGAAGATAATGGAAGGGAAAAGAGTATTTTACAGTTAAAATAGAAAAATAATATATTAAGAAATGTTGTAAATAGAATAAAAGAGAAGATAAGGAGACATTAAGACAAAATATGAAGTCTAGTTTTTCAACAACTAGCTATGTCATCAAGTCTTTATTTTTTCTCATTTCTTTATGAGAAAGCATGTCATTATATAGAACTCCAAATATAAATAGGGAGAAGATGTTACATTTTTTCATAATATATAGGGATTATTACACCATTATTAATAATAGTAAAGATTATAATTACAAATCATACTCATGGCTTTTTATCACCACATACAAAATATGCATATTTTACAATATTTTCCATTAGATGACTATACTCCTATGAATATGTCTCGTTAAAACTTTGCTAAAAAAAATTCAGTAGGATAAAAACTTAGCGAAAGAAAAGAAGTATTGTATTCATAAGTAACTTATTTTCTCTCAAAAATACAACTAATCATAAAATATCTTTAAGGCGACATATTGTAACTCTTGTAATTGTTGGATATCCATCTTCAATATTATTCATAACACTCCCCCTTAGATGTCCATTAGGGATATGCTTCATCAAAACCTTATTAGAAAAAAACATAATGGGAAAATAATTCTTAGTAAAGGAAAAATAGTACAATATACTTTGCATGAAAACTGTCTCATTAGAAATCTTATCAAAGAAAATTATGTAGGATAAAACATTGATTAAGGAAAAAATTAAAGAGTATAATTTTTTTCCTCTGTTAAAAGCATCACTTAAGATATATATGAATTGCAGCATTCTAATTTTCTCTCCCTTTAAGAATTTTGGAGAAATATTCTTTGTTCTATCACCTTTTGATATATCCTCATTTCAATTGAGCTTTGCAAGTAATATTATCTTCAATTGAAATTTTCTTTACATAAGATGATCCACAAGATTCTTGAATATAATGAATTATAGCTCTTTACTAGAAAAATTCATGACTTCCTTCATGAATTGCTATAATTTTTGCATGATATAAAGAAATTATAATTATAGATTACTTTGTACATCGTTATAAGATGTAATGACAATATGTAGTAACATCCATTAGAAGTACTTGACTTCTTGTGTACAAATAACCTTATCAGATATCAAAACGTAATTGCATCCATTTGTATCCATAGATTTTGTACCTTTTATAGATGAAACATAAAAATATTTCATACTAAGACTAACATGAAGGAAGCTATAAGAAAGAATAAAACAAAAAATTAGATTAATCCAAAGAAAGCGATAAAAAGACAAATTCTTTTAGTAAAATCTTTAAGTTGTTCAAGTTATTACTCATATAGTAGAGTCTCGTATTAATAATGTGTTGTAAATAGAATAAAAGAGAAGATAAGAATAAATCAAGACAAAGGAAATATGAACTCTAAAAGTCTAGTTCTTTCAAGAACTAGCTATGCCTCCAAATCTTCTTCTTATTATTTTTTTTTTATAGGAAAACATGTCATTATATAAGACTCTAAACATAAATAAGGAGAGAAAGGTTATACTCCTTCATAATGTGTAGAAATTATTAAATTAATATTAAAAATAATAAATGTTATAATTATAAATCATACTAATGGCAATCATGTTAGGAAAAAAAAAACGTTGTATTTATTAAAAAAATTAAAAATAATCCAAAAAAAAAATGCACTTACGGATTTGACAAACATGCTAGGGGGAAAAGTCTGAAGGTTGGTGTTTGGACCAGAATTTTCAGCAAATCATGTCACTAGATAATTTCTCACTCCCACGTAACTCAAAGACCCATATTAAGGAGAAGGTCCTGCTATAAGTCACGCCACATCCACATACTATGGGGATGGTTTAAAGCTTCCGGGGGATCTCTGAAAACTCATTGTCCTTCAATTCAAGCTTTGAGATGCGACTAATCCCTTTTCTGTTGCCATCAGTACCAACAACTTTAACTTTTTTATTTTCTTTGGGAAATAGAGATGTGGAGTTGGAGTCTTGGAGAGGAACTTAAAAAGTACGTTGACAGTGCTTATTAGAAGGTGATTTCAAATTAGACACTAATTTTGCTCTAATTTGGTTGTTTCCCCATCAACTTTCATTGTCACTACGTACAGTAGACTTGTTCCTTTTGTTTAGTTCTCTTCGAGTGAATGAATAGAAGCTAACGAATCCAATAACAAGAACACGTGTAACTTAGTTCCCACCTGCAATTAAATTAGACATTTCGATCGAGTATATAAGCTGCCAAAGTGCCAATGGCAGCATGCTATGAAGAAATTTGAGATAAAATTATAAAGATGAAGATGAATGACAAAGTTTATTGAGGTGATTTAATTTGAGGGAGTTCAAATCGAATTCTTCCATTGAGTTTAAGAAAGGTATAAAAGGAAAAACAAGGCACAAAAGTATCTCACGAAAAATGTACTTGTATAAATATTTTACAGACTCCCATACACGCTAAGTTACTGAATAATATTTTGGCACTAGAAGCTTTTGAATAGTCAATATGAGTTTAATTACCTTAAAGTGTATGAGAAGTTTGTGAGGATAAAATTACTTATCTCATATTAATATGTCATGCATCAATAATATTTTTTTTTTTAGAAAATAGTGTGCACATAACGAAAACAACAATATATAACAATAGGTAAAATAAACCTTTCTCACTTAAAAGAAATTGTGAAGAGTGACATATATAACAAACCAAAAAATTCAATAGATCTATCTAAGAATATATACAAAAAGGCAAAAGAGAAGACACAATTTTAATTGGAAAAAGCCTTTTAAAAACACACACCAACTTTATTTTTATTTTTTTTCGTTTCTTTTGCTTTTAGAAAGTAGGATCCACTTTGAGGAGACTCACACAACAATTTTTATATCTTATTATCTACACTCTCATTTTACACCTCTTTTTTCATGTAATATATATATATATATATATATATCAACAAACTTAAAAATATATTTGACATGTTAAGTCCATTGCATTTGTTATACTTACAATTATAAATGTGAAAGAACATGATTATACTATTTGATATTTCATATTATTATAACTCTGGATGCTAAACAGATTCCATTATTATTATTATTATAACATTAATACTTATTATTGTCTCATAAAAAAATGTTTCCATTATAAAAATGTTTATTGCCCTTAAATTTTTATCCCTTTTTTTCTGACTGGAAAAAATATTTAAGGGAGTCAATTTTTGCCCCTTTTTATTTTTATTCTATACTCAACTATAAAAAAAATGGATTAAATTATTTAAAAAGCATTCTAATATCAATCTAATTTTATTTTCTCAAATAAACTAGACCCACTCAATTGCAATCTTTGCTCAATCGATTTTAAATATGATTCTAATGTCAATCTAATTGTTCATACTATTTTGTATTAATCAATTTTTCTTCACACCCCTACTACCCAAAAAATATGGCTACAAATTAACTATTATTTTATATTCTTATGTTTTATCTTTCATTGGATAACAAATTACCCGTGCATTAGACGGGTACTTTAACTAGTTCAACACATTCCTATACTTTAAACAAATTAAGTAGAGAGTTGGTTGATATATATCCTTCAAAAATGATCCGTCCTACTTTTATTTTTTATTTTAACCATATTTGAAAACAGCATTCAAGATTGGAATACTCGAACATTGCTATAGAATACTTTACAATTAAAGTCCTAATCATTTTTTTAATATAATAATGTTAATGATGTTTAAATTTATGGTTACATGTAAATTACTTAGATCCCTTACGATTAGCTCAATTTTAGTGAATTTTGTATAGGAAAAATTAATGAGAACTTTTGAGGGACAATATTTAACTTAAAGAGATAAATCAAGTTAAAATTTTTAAGAATAATCATTCTAATTTTAATTAAAGAGAAAGACTATTTAATGTCACCTAAAAGATAATAATACCCTTAATGAGTGGCTATTAGTTACTTTTTTCTTGAATGATTATTAATTATCATTGAATGACTAATATTTTTAAATTAATTTTTATACGAAAAAATTTTGTAAATAACTACTGTTTTTTACTAAGTAATCATTTGTTGTCAATGAATAACTAATTATTTAAATGAAGTTCAATAGATAAAATACATGAAATTAGAAATAGATTTGTGAATGGTTATTGTCTTTGATTGAGTGGTCATTAGTTGTTACTGAGTGACTAACTGTTTCAAATTAAGTTGTATATGAAATAAATTTGTGAATAATTAATGCTTCTTATTAAGTAGTCATTTGTTGTCATTGAGTGACTAACATTTCAAATAAAATTCAATATATAAAATACATGAAATTATGAAGAAATTTGTGAATGATTATTGTCTTTTACTAAGTGGTTATTAATTATCACCAAGTGACTAATCGTTTCAAATTAAGTTATATATAAAAGAAGTTTGTAAAAGATTATTGCTTCTTATTGAATGGTTATTTATTATCATTAAGTGACTAATATTTCAAATAAAATTTAATATATAAAATACATAAAATTATAAAGAAATTTGAAAATAACTATTGTTTTTTAATAAGTGATCATTAGTTATCATTGAGTGACTAATAATTTTAAATTAAGTTCTATATGAAAAAATTTATGAATGATTCTTGTTTTATTTGAATAGTCATTTGTTACTTTTGAGTGACTAACTTTTCAAATAAAATTTCATTAAAGGTAATTTTAACTATTAAGTAAAATTAAATGATCATTCTCCTTAAATAAAAATTGACTGGTACTTCTTAATAATTTTAACTTTTTGATCTCTTTAAATTAAATATTATTTTTTAATGATCCTTATTATTAATTTTTCTTTTTTATACGAATATTTGAACCATATATTTCTTCTTGTAATTAATTAAAATTAAAATACATAAAATTCTTCAATTATGTTAAAATAACTTGAGCCATGGTTGATGCTCAGCAAAAACACAAATCCATAGTTTTCCTTTCTTATTTTTGAGGCGAAATTAATCCATAATTTTAAGCCATATTTTAAATAGAATTTTGATATTTACAACTCAACATAATAATTATATAAAGAATCTATTTATTTTAATTAAAAAAATAGTTTAATTATAATTAACTGTCAACATATAATTTTTTTACACATTATCAAATCATGTGTTAACATATCATTAAAAAAATTAAACTAATTATTATCATAATCAAACTCATTTATAGTAATATAAAAAATTACGACAATTTAAAATTAAATCCTTATATAAATAGGTTTTATCTTGATTTCACACTTAAATTTTCTTTCATTGAATTTATATCAGATGGAGTGACGTGTACGTACAGAAAATTATAAATATAAGAGCTAATCGTCTCGTTTGTACTATTCAAACACCGTTTTAATCTTATTTGGGAGTTGAGATTTTGAAAAATTTTAAACCAAAAAAAAGAGAAAGATTATTTTTTATTTTGAGTAAACAATTATATTTAAAAATTTTAAAATAAAAAAAAAAAAAAGATAATTATATAACATTTTAATCCTCTTTTATTTATTTTTATAAATATTTTCTAATATTTTTAATTTAAAAATTAAAAAAATTACCCTCATTCTCCTCAAAATCCTCTTCTAAACATACCCTTATTAACATCCTTAACCCTCACATATTATTTCGAAAACTCCGGGCTATAACACAACAACAAATTAAAATTATCACTCTCAATTAAGTCATGGATAGAGAAATGGCCAGACATCCGTACATATAGATTATGACTGAGAAAACAAATTTTGACAAATGTTTTTTTAATTATGGTCAGGTGTGTCCCACCTAACTCGTATATCTCGAGTAATCTATCTCATCAATCCAAAAAAATAAATTTTCTTGTATGAAATTTTTATAAGATAATTATATATAAAGAAAGAGACAGATATAAAAATCCTAAATGGTGGGGTTTTGTTAAAATTTGTGAGATTTTGTGATTGAGTCTTTGTATTTATTTTTCTTATCATAATAAAAAATTCACATAAAGAATTTATTTTCTTGATCTAGTGAAAGACAGACCAAGAAATTGGTATAATTAGGATTTTAATATGTGACTATATGTTTACTTACATATCACATTTTTGTCTATCACTATATTAACTCCTTAGGGTTATTTTGACTAATATTTTGTGAATGTGAGTAAAATTGCTCATAGTTTGGATTTAACTTGGCTCGAGTTTGACTCGAAATTATGTTTGAGCCAATTTTTAAGATGTGAATCCAATCTGGTCATGAACCAATAAATGATCGATTTAAAATCAAACTGGCTTGATATTTAAGCAAAATACATAAATTTAGATATTATGTATAACTAAGTTATAGAATTTTAAAAATAAAAATTAAAATTAAGAGATGTTTTATTAATATATATGTCAAAATAAATTATATTAATAAAAATATTATCATAAAATGTATTAATTTAAGTTAAGAAATTTTATAATTTATTATTAATTTTTAAAAATATTATATACTTTAAAATATTATGTGACATCAAATTCGATTAAGCCAACACAAACATAAATCGAAATGGACTTAAAAATTACATCAAATCTCATATTTAGACCTAAACCTGACTGAATTAATTTGGACAAGGGCGAGCCGGGTTTCCGGACCCTGGTTGTATTGTAAGTGGTATAATGTCAAGGTATGTACTGACGCTGCTTGATCCGACGGTTAGGATTCGGAGACTTAAAGAAAATTGGAAGTTTAAAGCACATCCATATGATGCTTGGTAATACTAATCTGTCTATGACACTGCTCTGTCATCATTAGCTTGTCCTCTTATGACGATTTTGATTTGTTTAAGCACATTAAACAGTCAGAGTCCAACAAGCAAAATTAAAAAGAAAAATCCAAAAGAAAAGATAATGTCTTTTTCAATTTAAAAAGAGAAAATAAAAGGTGAAAGTTGAAGATAAAGAGCATAACCAGTAGGTATTTTTTGTTTGTTTGTTGGGTGTGAGCATAACCATTAAAAGCGAAGGTCTATCCAAAATCCAAACACACTGATATGTGTCTCAAGGGTTACGCAAAGGTAACTGACTAACTAGAATTGGGTTTTGGAGTTCCATTTAATGTCGCCATCTGACTCCACTGCAAGAGGAGTCCCTCCAACTCCAAAAAGGGACCCCATTTTAAAGTGTCCACTACTCCCCTCCCCACTAGCCCATCACCACCATATGATTCCGTTACCGTATTAGCTACTACAAAATCGGACTTGTCTATATTACCGTTCCTTCCCTCTGCTTCAGTGTCACTTGGCCATTTTATTTTAAGCTAAAAGAAGATGAAGGTCAAGAAGGGATGGCTAGCGGTTCAAGTGGGTTTAGAAGAAGACCCATTCCAATTCCAAGACGGTGGGTGTAGTAGCTCTCAAAGTCAAAGATTTGTGATCCCCATTTCGTATCTTTATCATCCTCTTTTTAAGCACCTTCTGGACAAAGCTTATGAGGTTTATGGCTACCACACCGACGGTCTCCTCAAGCTGCCTTGTTCCGTCGATGACTTTCTTCATCTCCGCTGGCGAATTGAGAAAGAATCCACTCCCTACCACCACCATCATCAACCACTTCCTTACGCCTTGTATTTCCACTCTTGTTAATTCCCACTTTACAGTCACAGGCGCTGCCTTTTTTCTTTTCTTGGTCGTTTTAGGTGTTTATATGCCTTTGCAAAAATAGAAAAAAGAGTTTGACGCTGCTGTGTATTTTATTGTCCACCTGAAAAACAGAAAACTTTGTCTAGTGCTGTGCGATTCTGAGATTTTATTGCAGAATTGTGTGGAATATATATGTTAATTTTTCTCTTTAATTTTCTCTCCCTTTTTTTGTCCGGGTAAGGTAATCATTATATCCCACTTGAATTTGAAGAGCCAATAATTAACGTAGTTCATCAACTGTACATCAAATCAAATACTCAACATTTTTTTTTTAACTTTATTTTCTGCAACATCAAGATGCAACTACTTACTAATTACTTTACTTTTTTCGAAGATTCACAACTCCTCACCGCTATACAACGGATTGCCAACCTTATCTGGTTCCTCCTTTCAATTTTCAACTGTTCCTGTCTAGCTGTACAACACTACACGAGTCTATACGGATGTCAATTTTGGAGATTTTGGTTAATTTAAGTTTATTGGATATTGACTGTAAGTATGTAACTCATAATTTGGATCACAGATTTGAGATCAAAACTTTATCCTTCTTGCTCATTTCGAACTAATCAAATATAATTTCTGTGAGTGGTTAGGTTTCTCTTCAATTCTAAGATGAGACAAGTGAATGAATATACTTAAATACTTATTATCTAGGGTATGTGTATGAAACTCACCAACTAGCAGCAGCCCCACAATAAGCAAATAAGCATTGCTATATGGTACGACGAAGGATGGATATAAAAATCAACTAATGAGAGATTAAAATTATAAAAGTTAAAAATTAAAATATTTAAAAAAATGTAAGTTTTAAAATTAAATATTTTATATATTTATTAAAATTAAATATGACATTCTTTCATATCATAAAAATTATTAATGATTGAATTTGTGTCAAATATAAATAAAAGATCATTTTTTTTAACTTAGCATACCTTTTAATTTTGTTTGGTCTGAGCATATTTTTTATTAAAAATGACTTATATGATAATTGAGTCAATTTACAAATAGTCAAATAACTCAATAATTCTTTTAAATAATTTCTGCACTTATTATATGAACTAATATAAAATAATAAAAAATTATTTTTCTTGAAATATTAAAATTATTACATATATATTAAAAAATTATATAAAAGCTGGATGAGTATAGCAACTAAGGGTGTAAGTGGGTGGTTTGATTTGGTTTTAGAAAAATAAATCCGAACCAATTAAAATCAATTAGTTTGGTTTGGTTCGGTTTTAGTATTTTTGATAAAAAAATCAAACCAAACAAACATCTATGGATTGGTTTGGTTCAGGTGATCAGGTTAGCCATTTTTTTTTAATACAAAAATTAACTAAATAATTAATTTTTCATAAAAAATACAAAATAAACTAATGAAAAAATTTCTAGAAATAGAATCAATCTTATTAATTTGAACACTAATAATTATTTCATATTTTAGAATGTGTATTAAAAGGTTCGTAAAGAAAATAAAAATATATTGATATTTATATTAAGAAATTATATTTAAATAAGTTAAAAAAAAATTTCAAGAGAGATTTAACTCTCTTGGCAAGTTGTATACTACTACTATTCAATTAAGAGAAAGTTGTGAAATACTAACCTGGAGGTATATATGTAACCAATTGAATCCCTAATGACATGAGTGAAGCTAATGAAAACTTGATTAGTTGAACTTTGAATCAATAATTTAATAATCCAAAGTCTCCAACCGTTGCAATCATATTTTCATCCAAGAGAATGTTATTTCAAATCACAATCATGATAGGAACTTTACTATCTTTGTGCGGGTAATTCAATCTTGGCTTGCGAATCAATATCTATATTCATTTTTCCATAAGGTTAACTCATTTTCATTTGCATATCTCTCCCCTTTCCAATCTTCCAAGTTCCCATTACTTAAGTACTCAAAAACTAGAAATAGAAATTCATTTTTTTAAAGTCAATACTTTTAAAGTTATTCATTTCCAAAATTCCATTTAGATGATATTGTTCTTTGTTATTTCTTTTTTGTTCTTTATGTATAGTAACAAGTATTGTTAGATAATATCGTTTACCACCGTCTTTGTAATGTCTGATATACGCCTTCTTCCAAATTTAGAGTTATGCAAAATACAAGCAAAGTTTTTATTACCTTCTAAATGGAATGCTGAGAAAGCTTTTGGAAAACTCCACCATTAGGAATGGTTTTTCTAAATCATTATAAGAGAGGTTAAAAGTTGAATACATGTAAATTTTGAAGTTGTAGGAATGGATCCAGAGAGTTGGTTGAAGGAAAGATTGAAAGTTTTCAAGTCTCTCACCTCTCCAAGAGTTTTTAGAATAGATCGATAATAGATATAAAGAACTAAATTTTAGCGAAGTTTTTATTTTGTTGAAAAAAAACGACGTTTTAGGTTGAAAACCAAAAGTATTACAAAAAATAAAGAAAAATAAGTAGTAGCTAAAAAATGTTGTAGTATAATTTTTTTTAAAAATAAAATATAAAATATATGTTTGGTTTGGTTCCGGTTTGAAATTTCAAATTCAAAAACCAATAATTAAACTTTAATTGATTTGGATTTTATCCGAACCAATCAATATATCCAAACCAAATCGAATCAATTTAATTAATTTAGTTTAAATTAATCGAATTAATTGATTATCCGAACCAATTTACACCCCTAATATCAACTCGTCCACTCGTGTATTCGTCCCTTGGTAAGAAGGCTTTCCGTACGAAAGCTTAACGAATTGACGTGGCAAAAAATGGTTGCATCTTATCAGATACACACTAATTAAAAGAATATCTGACCACAAAAAATATATTTGGCGAAAATCAACCCCGTGAATCGTATGGTTTTGTAAAGGATAAAATTTAAGTTTATTTTTTTAAGGTTATTATATTTATTTTATTAATTAAATTATAATATGTGTATATTTTAAAAAATAAAATAAAATTTGATAAATATATGGTACAATTTAATTAATAAAATAGATATAATAAATATAAAGAACTAAATTTAAGTTTTATTTTGAAAAAACTGGTTCGCAAGCAGCATTTCTCAAAGCCAATATTCCAACGTTCTCCTACATAGAGCAATATAAATTATAATACATAATATTCAAAAATCAATTTATTAATTAAACATGGGTAGTATATACCATAAGGTATTCAGGTTGTCAATATATTGGTAACTGTATAAAACTAGATTTACACCCGGGAAAATATAATTAATGAAAATAATGAAATAAATGATAAAATGTTATAAAATAAATAGTCATTAGAAAAGGAAACATTCAAAAAAAATAATAATTAACAAAAATTGTCTTTGTTTTGACAATAATTGATTTGATAATATAGCAAATATTGAAAATAAGATAATAAAAGAATCCATTACACATAAATAATTATTTTTTACATTTTATTGTATATTTGAGTTGTGAAACAATATAATAAAATAAATTGTTTGTGAAATTATTATTATATAATTCATTGAGAGTAATAAAAACATGCAGGGTGGATTTGGAGCAAAAAAGTTGTGTGTTAGCATATTGAGAAAAAATAATAATATGTTGTTAGTTTGATGATAAATAAGGATTTTTTTTAAGGAAACATTTTTTCAAAAAACTTCATTACTAAGTTGAAATCAAAATACTTCGATTCTTTGCATATGCATTAGAACCCTAAAAAAAGGTTTAGTTTACAACACTTTTTATACTCTCTTTTTAGCATTTGAGTAGAAGAATGATGTAATTCAAACAACATTCCTAGTGTGATAATTAAATTGTTAATAAAATTTTAAGTGACCAATTGCTTAAATTCTTTGAGCTTTTCTATAAAATCTTGAAACACAAGACCTCATTTTCTGGTATCTTGCATGACCATGGCAATTCACTCAAAAACATTGTCAATGGAGTTGTCAAAGAATAATGAAAAGAACCCAACAAATAATAAAAATCAAAATATAATGCATCACTACTCTAACAGATTATATTATCGGTTAGAAATGATTGCTCAAAGAGAAAATTATATTATGAATTTTTTTTTGGACAAATACTAGCAATTTTCTAAACTAATGATAAATTAAACTTAGCATCAAGTAAGAGAAATAGCATTGGAATAAGAATGTGTGACAGTACAAAACTTCAAACCACAGTAAAATTTACAACAATGATAAAAAAAAGTGAATGAATTAATAGAAAGAATTATTGAAATACTATAATGACTATTTCAAATCATTTTTTTCGCAATTGTCAACTTTTCGAAATGCTACCTCCTTAAGAAAGTTTATAAGATTCTTCTTCATATCATTAATCTTAACAACACCATTAAGATAATGGTGCTCTCCTATGTTCCCAGAGAATATCAAACAATGACACAATCGAGTTATATTATGTAAATATTCTTAACAAAAAGATCATTTTGAGGCAAGAAATGACAATTCAAGTGTTAAACATAGGTTAAACCATCGAACTCTTATGGCTTTCCAAACCATATTCTAAATGAATTTTTATCCACTAAATGACTTCCTATCAATAGAAATCTTGTCAAACTCAAAGTATACATTTTTCCTTCTTTTGCAATTAATACTCTAAATCAACTCTTTCTCACATATATAATGTAGTTCTAAAAAGATAGATTAAATTTCATATACCCACGACTATTACACAATTTAAGAATAATATCCTTCATTTTCTATCGAACACAATAATTTTAGCAATAATATCATTTATAATTACTCAACGAATTCATCTAATATAAGCTACTGATTTGTGTGTCCACACTCTATAGTAAATATCAAGTCAATTCTAAGCTTTGTGTGTGTTGTCATGAAAATGTTCTTCAAAACTCAAAAGTACGCAATATGCAACTGCAAAATAATTATATGTTTCTGGTAATCAAACTATTCAATTAAAAAAAACACAAACAATGAAAAATTAGTTAGGTCAACAACAAAATTAATTGACCTCTCTCCTTCTTTGGTGTGAAATGGCAACCACATTGCTACATTAGCATTGTCAGAATACTCTTCTAATTATCTTTGGAGACTTTGATCTAAAAGTAACTTGCAATCCTGTAGAGCATCTTCATACAATTATAAAATGTGTAAGTAATATTATTACACTCTAATATGAAGCTTGAAACAAATAAATAATTGGTGCCCAAAAAATAAAAATAAAAAATAAAAGTAAAAAGAGTTTTATCCATGTAGCATGCAACAATGATGTATTAGGTGCCAAAAAGTGTCAAGTCATCACAATTCCAATAATCAAACTCTTTGCCATGCTGTTCTCCTTTCCATTCATATCCTTAATAGCAATTATTGAACCTGCTACGATAACAAGCAATAACCATCAAATATTGGACAACAACAAAAAACCATGAAATAATAAACAATTAAAAGTTCACACAAACATTAGGCGAAGATGACAAACGTGCAATAGAAAATGGAAATGTTATGGCCAAATGAATAGAGACGCAAGAGGAGGAGAGAATAGTGGTTATCTCAAACATTTATTTTTTGAGTTATTTACTAAGATACCTCCACTTTGTCTTTTTAAATTTACCTATAACAAAATGGTTTGAATAGTAATATTGGCATATTATAATAAGGAGAATCTTGAAGCGGTCTTTTATGTAATTACAAAGTTACACTCATTTAAAAGTTTTACGTATTTTTTATCTCATTATTAATTATATTATTATTATTTAAATTACTTGGATGATAATATTATACATAAAAGATAATGAATAATTAATAAATTAATCGGTTGAGGCAATTAATTAAATGACATAAATGACATTCAATTAAGAGAGAATTTTGAATTTGAATTTTTTAATTCTTTTATTATTTGTGTAATTTATTTGAATGCAAATCTTATTAGTGGAATATAGTAGAGAATTAACAAATTAATTATTTTAGGCAGCTAATTAATTATAAATAAATTGTTTAATAGTAAATAAATGTAATTCATTAATGGTAAGTTTCCAAAATTAAAAGTTTTAATTATATTATTATTTAAATTATTTGAATTTGAATAGTAATACTATTAAGAGAAGATAATATTGGTAGAAATTTATAGAAGATAATGAATAATAATTAATATATTAATTTATTGAAGCAATTAATTAGTTAACTATATATAAATGTCATGCAATTAAGTGAAAAATTTGAATTTGAATTATGCTCATTTATATTCTTCTTCTTCTTCTTTTTGACATACATCCATGGTGGAATCTCCCTCGATTACAAGAATTTGACAATGACCATGGCAGAACCTCAATGACAGCTTCACGTCTTCTTCTGTCTAAGTCGCTAGATTTTGAGCTTGTCATCATCGTCTTTTACGTTAGCCCAAAAAGTCACTTGCAACTTCAACGACCATTGTTATTAAGCATCGATTCTCAACATATAGATGATGTGTAGACAAAAATAATGTAATTACATCGATTCTCTAGACAATAAAAATGTAATTAAATTTTTTTCTTTTTCATTTATGTTTTTGGTGTATTATATTTCTTTAATTTATTTATTAAATAATTTTTGTACATGTGATATTTTTTTCATATATCTTATGATGTCACATCAAATCATATATGACATAAAATTACATGTGATAGAGTATTAGATACTCTAAATGTCACATATCAAGCAAGTAATGTATTTACTTAATGATAAAGAAGACATATGACATATTATTATATATTATATTATATATATTAATTGATTGATTTTGTTTCCACGAATTATTTTATTTTTTTAATTAGACTGATGCTTCTTCTTTTTCCTCACCTCTTCCAGCCCAAACCTAATTGACATCGGTTGGGTTGGAAATGATCCACTCCAGACCCATTTATTAAACGGGCCAGCCTATAATACAGTATGTTTAAAGCAAAACCATAATCGGCCAAGTTGGCCCGTATACTCAAGGTATGCCCATACTGTCAAATGTTACATTTTTTAAATAATAATAATAATAATGTTGATTGTTAGACAAGAGGGTCCAACTTCGAAAAGATGAAAATATAAGTAGACTTGTATCGTATACCAACCGTCATTGCCAGAAGACGTTTCAATAGTGCGGGGCATCAGATGTTTAGCTTGCACTCTCTTTCGATTCGTTCGGCATATTGAATTTCATTTGATCAAATTCTTCTTGAAATTCTGTCTTTGAATACTTTTGCACCAGCTGTTGTGCAGGGAACATCATTCTCCAACGATATTCATGCATAATCACCTCCTTTCTTCATGTTTCTGATGCTAGTGGGATCAGGAAATCCTCTTTCGAGTAGAGGTAGACTCCAGAAAGAAAGGAAAACAATAACACAGTAAAATTTGTCTAAGCTTTTCCTGATTTCTTTTTTTCATTCATTGTATTATTTATATTGTTTTTCATTTCCTACAAATGAGGTTCCACTGACAAGTGTACAGTGTTCCATGAAACTAGGAATAACAGAATTGTAGAGTTAATGCATAAAATTAACAAAGGAATATCCCCGTAACATAACAGAATTGCTGAGAAGGAATTAACAAAATTGCCAAAAGGTGAGTCACTGATAGTCACCATCCAACTTGGTTGTTTCCTCATTCGAATAGGCCTTATGGGTCTTGGTGGGGTTTCTTTACTCTTGTCAGGTTCCCTAATTCCTTGGCCTTTTTCTTTCAAGCCCACTAGCGTATCATTACCCCACTCTTCCAAGACAACCTTGTCCTCAAGGTTGAAGTTGGGATAGGTTGTCTTAATGGAGTCGAAGTCCTCCCAAGTTGCATCCACATCGTTCCACCGAACTAAAACTTGTTGGCAAGGTCCGGCAGTGTTAATAGAGTGCGGCTACCCAAAATTCCTTGGGGTGAAGCAATACTCTAGTACCAATGAGATATGGGGACCGGAATGGTTGCGGGTGGGTCACCATGAAATGGCTTGAGTTTGGAGATATGAAATACTGGGTGAATGCGAGAGTCTGGGGGCAAGGCCAATTCATAAGCAACTTTCCCAATAGTCTTGACAATTTGGTAGGGACCCATGTAGCGACGAGCCAGCTTTGGAGGAGGGCGCCCCCTCACCGAAACTTGCCTGTAAGATTGTAATTTTAACCAGACCCAATCGCCAACTTTAAATGACCGATCCATCCTATGCATATTAGCCTGATTGCGCATGCGAAGTTGCGCCAAAGTGAGGTTTTCACCCACCACAGTCATCATATGACGCCTCTGTGTTAAGGACTCTTCCAAGGAAGCCACTGTGGTGGATCCTGTGACAAATGCTCGGAGATTTTGGGGGTGGTATTCCATAGAGTACCTCAAAAGGAGTGAAGCGGAGAGCGGACTGAAACGTAGAGTTGTACCAATACTCTGCCATTGGAAGGAAACGAACCCAGAGTTGGGGTGAATCACCGACAGAACAACGAAGATAAGTCTCAAGAATGCGGTTAGTGACCTCGGTTTGCCCGTCTGTTTGAGGGTGATAAGCACTACTGAAGGCAAGCTTGGAACCCTGTAACCGAAACAGCTCCCTCCAGAATTTACTCACAAATACTCGGTCCCTGTCACTAACAATCGACTTGGGCATGCCATGGAGACGGTAAATTTCAGCAATGAATACAGGGGCTAGAGTGACAGCGGAATAAGTATTCGGTAAGGCAATAAAATGAGCATATTTGGATAGTCGATCCACAATGACCCAAATCACCGACTTGCCATTCACTAGTGGAAGGTGAGTAATGAAATCCATGGAAATATCCTCCCAAACTTGACATGGAATGGGAAGGGGCTGCAATAAACCAAGGGGTTTTTGGGTGGAATACTTGCTTTGCTGACAGGTTGGGCAAGATTGAACCATTAACCTCACATCTTTGGCCATATTAGGCCAAGAAAATGAACCTTGACAGTCGAGTGAGAGTTCCCTTAACTCCAGAATGTCCTCCAGTGGGTGTGGCATGAAACTCATCAAGTAGAGAGGGTCGAAGCCCTGTTTCCAAAGGGACAAAGAGGCGTTGGCGGAAGTAGATTAAGCCTTGTTGGATACTGAAATTCTTGGAATGCTCCCCTGATTGTTGGAATTTGATAAACAAAGCACGACCCGTTGCATTATCAGTGTAGAAAACCCGAAGTTGGTCCAGTAGCAATGGTTGACAAGTGGTAACAGAAACAAATAGAGCTTCGGTGCTGTCGGGCCGACGAGATAACGCATCGGCAACAACGTTACTGCGACCGGGAGTGTAGAAGATTTCATAATCATACCCCAATAATTTAGTAAGCCACTTCTCTTGCGCCGGAGTCTGAATGGTTTGGGCTAGGAGACCACGTAGGCTTTTCTGATCGGTATAGATACGGAAGTGTCGACCCAGTAAATAATGCCGCCACTTCTTGACGGCAGAAGTGATGGCAGCCATTTCCCTATCATAGGCAGAAGCTCGTTGCATTCTTGGACATAACTTCTGACTGAAATAAGCAATTGGATGAGTCTCTTGTGATAATACAGCACCTATAGCAGTCCCCGAAGCATCAGTAGTTACATCAAAAGTTAAGGCAAAGTTGGGAAGAGCAAGTACCGGAAGTGAGGTCATGGCCGTTTTCAAAGCTTGGAAAGCCTCGTGGGCTTGAGCAGTCCATGTGAAGTGGTTCTTTTTAAGTAGGTCTGTTAATGGGCTGGCCATCGCTGCATAATTGAGGACAAATCGGCGATAATAGCCAGAGAGGCCCAGAAATCCACGCAAGGCCGAAATGGAAAGAGGTTCGGGCCACTCCTGTATAGCCTTCAATTTAGATGGATCCGCAGCGACCCCTTCTTGTGTTATGACATGGCCCAAATAATCAACCTGGTTAAGCCCAAACTGACATTTAGAGAACTTGGCAAAAAGTTTGTGATCGCATAGAAGCTGCAAAACTTGGGTAAGGTGCTGCCTGGGGGAGTGCCAATCTCGGCTATAAATGAGTATATCATCGAAGAATACTAGGACAAATTTTCAGAGAGAATCCCGAAATATGTCGTTCATCGTTGCTTGGAACGTTGAAGGTGCGTTAGTGAGCCCAAACGGCATCACAAGAAATTCGAAGTGACCATCAATTGTGCGAAAAGCAGTTTTAAAAGTATCAGATGGAGAAAGCAATATTTGATGGTAACCTGGGCAGAGATCTAGTTTAGAGAATACCGTGGAGCCGTGAAGCTCATCAAAAAGCTCATCGACGGTTGGGATCGAAAATCTATCCTTTACTGTGATCGCATTAAGGGCTCTGTAGTCGACGCAAAATCGCCAAGTTCCATCCTTTTTGCGTACTAACAATACAGGGGAGGAGAAAGGGCTGGTGCTAGGTTTTATAATGCCGTCCTGAAGCATTTCTTTGATCATAGTGGTCATCACCTCCTTCTGACACTGTGGATAGCGATATGGTTTAACATTCACCGGGGCAGAGTCTGGGAGGAGGTGGATGTGGTGATTTTGGTTGCGGTTGGGGGGTAAGCCCTGAGGGTTGCTGAAGATGGACGAAAATTGGAGGAGTAAAGTTGCAATATCAGGATGGAGGTTGGAGGGGTCGAATGGGTTATCTGTGTGATTGGGTTCGGTGGAGGAGTCTTCTAGTTGGGTTACAGTAATGGTGTGAAGGGAGTCAATGGAATGGGTGAATGCAAATCTACAAAATTGGGCGAAGGTAGCTGAGGTGGGCTTGGGGAGGGTGGTGCCAACTAAGGTGATGGGTTTATTATTATGGGAAAATTGTATTGAGGGGACGGTGTAGTCGAGAGAGAAATGGGCCAAGGGTTGAATACTAGGTCCGCCCCATGTATGGGCAAAATGTAAAATGGTATGTGGAACAAGGTATCAGAGAGGGTGACAGGTACATCGGCGCAGGACCCAGAGCACTGAATGGAGTCGCCGTTGCTAACCACTACGGCGAATGGCGTCAGGGCTAAGATGGGTAGATTCAAGAACTCCGCAATACGGGGTTGCATGATGTTATGCGAGCTCCCAGAGTCAATAAGGATGGTCACTTGTAATCTCGCGGATGCGGCCATGGATACTGAGGGTACGGGCGAGGGTGGCCCGAGAAGAGCGGCATCGGTTGGGAAAGTTGGAAGTGAGAGCAATCGAGGATGGGATCGGGGTCCGAAGGGTTTGGGTCCGTGGGTGGTCCTCAATGGGTCCGATGGCCAGGAGGGGGTGTCGGGTGGGTTTAGCTCATCGGTTAAGAGGAGCAAAAATTATCGGTAACGATGCCCCGGAGAAAACTTGTCGTCACAGTAAAAATAGAGGCCTTTAGCACGTCATTGATCTCGGAGGGCGACACCCGGTACGGGATTGGAGGGTGGCGGTGTCCCTAGCAGGGAGGGTGGGGATGGGTTCGGTGGGTTTGGGGGGGTGAAACGGCCACGGTTAAAGGGAGGCTTGGAATCCAGGAATTTTGCCTCAAGTAGTTTAGCCATTCCAATGGCGTGGGGTAGAGTGGGTGGTCGCAACACAGCCATTTCTCGTTGGATATCGGCACGAAGGCTCGAGATGAAGCAATTTAATAGCAAGTCAGAGAGCCCAGTCACACGATTGGACAGGGTTTCAAATTGAAGCTGGTACTCCATTACGGTCCCGGATTGGCGGAGTTGAACAAGGTCACTTGGTGGTTCTCGAAGGTAGAAGGGCCGAAACGGAGCTCAAGTGCTCTGTGAAGGCCTCCCAGGTGGTGAGTTAGTGGTTGGTATGCGTTTGAACCATCCTAAGGCGGGGCCTTGCATAAAGAAAGAAGGAACAAACGTCATGGTGAGGTGTTTGGTTCGATTCAAAATATTGCTCACTGGAATATCCATCCAGAGGATCGGTGCCATCAAACGGGTTCGAGTGATTTTGGGTGTTCGGGGCATGGGGCTTTTGGTGAAAGGAAGAGGCCAAAGCGAAATTCACGAAGGGTTGTCATTTGGGAAGTAATTTGGTTCTTTGATGAATGCCTCAAATTCTGTTCCATGGAAAGTTGCATCTCCGGAATTGGGACATCTCATCACGGGTGTTTCGAGTTGTCATTTTTATCTGTTTTTTTAGGAGGCATTGAGAAGTCAATGAAAGCACCAAATTGATGCTAGTGGGATCAGGAAATCCTCTTTCGAGTAGAGGTAGACTCCAGAGAGAAAGGAAAACAATAACACAAGTAAATTTGTCCAAGCTTTTCCTGATTTCTTTTTTTCATTCATTGTATTATTTATATTGTTTTTCATTTCCTACAAATGAGGTTCACCAAGTATACAGTGTTCCATGAAACTAGGAATAACAGAGTTAATGCATAAAATTAACAAAAAAATATCCCCGTAACAGCATAACAAAATTGCTGAGAAGGAATTAACAAAATTGCCAAAAGGTGAGTCACTGATAGTCAGCCATCCAACTTGGTTGTTTCCTCATTCGAATAGGCCTTATGGGTCTTGGTGGGGTTTCTTTACTCTTGTCAAGTTCCCTAATTCCTTGGCCTTTTTCTTTCAAGCCCACTAGCGTATCAGTTTCTCCATGAACCTCTTCTATATTACAAACGAAAACGAAATGCGGTGTCGAAATTCCCTGCATTTCTAGGAATCCGAACTCCGAAGTAAATCGATTTCAGGTAGGGCTTTGCAGAAGATCGTTTAGAGAGTAAACATTACTCAGTGGTATTATCTCTTCTCTTTTTTTACCCGTATTTTCTTAACAGAGCTTTTCACAATTGCAATAGATTGTTCTATGGTCCAATTGTTGATGAGTCTTGAGTGCCTTCCCTTTGTTTTGTAGATTAATTAGTTGGTCGAGAACACTGCAATCAATGCAAATAAGCTTGTAATGGAAGGGTAACTAAGAAAATATTATTCAAAACCCTTTATCATTTTTTTATTTAAAAAATATTGGTGTCTACTTTATGTATTTTGATGTTTTGTATTTAGTAACTAGTAGTTTGGGTCATAGATGAATGATTTATGAAGTGAATCATTTTAATTTGTAATAGACTATTCAAATTTGCTTTGCAAGGAGATTCTAAAAAAGAATTTTACACACAAGTTTGTCGTATTATCTATCGAGTTAAAAACAGGATATGCATTTGATGCCTACTATTATGGTGTATAAATTAGATACCAGAGCAAGCTTAAAAAGAAAGTATTAGTATTACAAAACTTTAATTTAAAGGAAAATGAAATTTATGCGCTGAAAATAGAACACCTGCAGCGATACCATATCCCGATGTAAGTGTGCTAAGTTGGAATCAGTGTACCATTTACAAATGTGAGTGTGGTGTCATCTTTATATCGTATTATGAGTATTCAAATAATAAAACTCTAATTTAAATAGACCGCTTATAACTTACAAGAATTAGGAATAAATCCTAATTCCTTACCAATTGAGTTTTTCTTTCGTTCTTTGACCCATAATGAAAATTTGGACACAAAATCCAACAGCACCTAAATAACATTGACCCAAGCCCAAATAAAACCCAGTCAATAAAAAGCAAAATACTAAAATACCCCCTAGCACTGACTGAAGATATAAAATTAATAAAGGTAACAGCATGCTAAAATCTATAAAATATTTCAATGAGCCCCCATAACTATAAAAGTAAACCTGAATATTAAGATAATCTTATCTTTAAATTTAGATTTAGTTGATGCTATGACATCCTATTTCACATGGCTTAGACATTGTAAGATACATGCCTAATGATTATCTGATTGCAACCTAGAATTAAGTAATTAACCATATTCTTGTTAGATATATGTTTAGCAGCTGGTTTGGTAGTTAGATAGAATGACAGAGAGATGGATGGATTGATTGATGGTGAGAGACAGAGAGACAAATCAATACAGATGCCCCTCTACAATACATAGTTGGACTCAGTTTTGTAAGATACAAGTCCAATGCATATCTGATTGCAATTTAGAATTGTAAAAATTCCTGTCTGATAGATGATTAGTAATTTGGTCATTAGGTAGAATGTTAGAAACCTGGATAGATAGATTGATGGAGACAGGAGAGAGACCGAGAGGTAGAATTTTAAACTCGGTAGGGATCAATTTTTTAAGATAAAAGTCCAATGTATATCTGATTTCAAATAAGATTGTACATATTCCTGTCAGATGGATGATTAGTAGTTAGATAGAATGATAGAAAGATGGAGTGAGACACAGAGAGGTAGAATTATGCAAACAAGACAAAATACGCCCATACAAATACTATACAAATCTTCTTCTTCTGCGTTTTCCAAGTAACCAAGAGTTCAGTACTTCAATCTCAATTAAAATTCAGCTGAAGGCAAATTAGGCATGTGATTTGTCCACACTTCAAGCCCAAAGGGCTTTCATTTGAGGGGGTTCTGTTCGAGATATAAAGTATAAACCATTCCTAGACCTGGACCTAATATCTTAAGCTTTTAGGATGAGTCATTGCTTTGACAATTTGTATTCTCTTCATGATATTACTCTGTTATTTCAAGTTCTGTTTGCCCGGTTTGTAGTGCTGTTTATCCTTACTGTTGAATAGTTGGAGATGTGACTGTTTAGTAAATGAGTTTGCAGAAAAATGCTTTTCTATGTTTATCAAGCTAATGTCGGGACATGCATTGACGTAAAACTTGCTGCCTGTGTGGAGCCTTGCATGTATAGAAAGCTAAAAAGTTGTTCTATCAAAAAACAAAAAGAAAGCTATAAAGATAGGGTTTTGCATATTTGAGTAGGACAACTCCTGGGCACTAGGCTTTAATATTAGTATGACTTTTCATTTTTTGTAGCTTAAGTTGAAGCAAGTGAGCCAGCCTGATGAACTAACTATTAAGCTAACAGCCTAACAAACACTGGCTGATAGAATCTGTTACCCATAATAATGTACTAGATTTGAGGGAAACTTTTATCTGAGTAAAGCTTGGGATACTTTGGTTCTACGTCCTGACTATTTACCTATTTTGAATTATTGATTATGTAGCGTAGCTTAGTGCACTTGCCATGAAAATTTGCTCTGCTTTTCGTAGCCTGTATCTATTATCCACTTTGGTGTTATGCCTTCAATTTTGTTTGTGATCCAGATGTGAATTTGAAAAATGCATGATGCTAATGGCAGAGGTGATTTTTTATTTTTTATTTTGCTGAGTTATTGAGTATACCAAAAAAAATAAAAAAACTAATGTCATTTGCTTTGTTCCTCGAGAAATGTTAACCAGGTGGTTCTAGTAAATCATAGTTGGTGCAATTATATGAGCCTATATCTTGTTAATTGTCACCCTACGTGCTGATGCTATCCTCTTATTTGTTTGTTGTGTATGGATATTCTTGTTGATTTCTGGTTTTGCAATTTGCAACAAAAGAGCCTATCCATCAAGGATAAAGCATATAGGAATACCAGTAACTTCGTACAGCGGTGGGCTCATTTCAATATGAAATTCCAGTTCATTTTTATGGTTTGACTAACAACAAGATGGAGAGAACAATTAATATGGCATGACTGGTCAGAAATTTTCATTCCTGGCCCCTGTATTTCTACCAAGACCTACTCTACATCTTTTTTTTTTAAATAATCTGATTTCTTCAACATGAAAATGGCATTGTAGTGGTCCTGTAATTCAGCTTTCTTTGCACCCATTTACTTCCTTCGTATGCAATCACCAATTAATTGTCCTTTTAAAACATAAAGCTTCTGATATGATTTTTATGTGGAAAATGCAAGCTCAGCTGCTTTTGAAGTTGTCGAAGCGCAAAACATCTTTGGATTCCGTTGTTTGACATGCACACATCTTCATATATAAAGTCGAGGGTAATAAATGTCTGCGCTGATAAGTCAAAACATTGGGACATAGCTTTCCTGTTGAGCTTATGGCTCGAGAATTGAGAGTTGAGACCCGACCACCTCATTCAACCACTCCCTCCCACCGTTTCAAAACCAGCACGACCATTCCCCCTTGGTTATCTTATCAATAACTATCCATGTTAATATACATTTCTCTCTTCTCCTTTTTTTTTTTCTTGAGATTTAGTATAAATGTTTCTATAGGTATATTATTCATTCGTGTGTTCCATTTTCTGAAAATGGCCCCCTTATTTTTTTTTCATAAACTTATTTTAGCAAAAAGAATTGGGGTGATCACGGACTCATTCTGAAATCTTAATTCTTTTTGGGTAAAGAGTGAAATGATATGACCATTTCTTCACAAGATTTACTCGAGAGTCAAACACAAATTCTTTTTTGAGAAATATAATTCGCTTTTTCATGTATATATGATCCCCTTATATGAGTTTAATTTTATTAGTTTTTTGTACTATTATTTAATCTTGCATTGATAAGTAGTTATTATTGGATATAACTTTTGTTATGAGTTTTATATTGAATAAATAAAGAAGTTAAGTGTAATATTTAAGTTATGAGACTTTTCTACTTAATGGATTAGTCTCTTAGATTGAGTTCTTCTCATAAACTTAAGTCATAATAATTAATATTTTTATTGAGACTTTGACTATAGAAAGTGCTACTTATAAGTTGGATGAGAGTTTTGTATCGAATATTGATAAATGAGTGAAGCCGTCAAAGAAAAAAAGAATACTACTAAGTTTGTAGTTGTCGTGAACATCGATTTTTTAAAATGATGACAATGTTATAAGTCACATATTAAATAAATAAGAAAGTTTAATATAATATATAAGTTATGAGACTATTCTATTTAATAAACTAATCTTTTTGAGTTATATTCTTCTCTTATCTTTAAGTGGTAATTATTTTCTTAATAATGTGGTAATATATAATAAAATAATAAAATAATTGTTTTTATACTAATTAGAAGTGAAATGAATATGTGCAGGGGACATGCAGGCGATATATGTATTAGAGGAGGGCCCGAGAAATGCGCAGTATAGGGTGTTGAACATACTAACTGATGAGCATTATGATGATCCTATAATTGAAATGGTGGTCCCCACCTGAACACGAACCAAACATCTGGTCACCAATGGTGGTCCCCCACGTGACCCACCTCTTCAATTCACACCGCGTGCTGTTGTCCCCTCGGGAAGGGACCCACAATCCGCCGTACCATCAAGCATTTAATGGAATCACGTGGCGATGCCTGCAGTGTGCCATGCTCGGAGAATCCCGGCCGTCGATTCCACGCACAGGGGTTTGACTCTTCATCTAATAAAAAGTTATATTATTCTCTTCGTTTTTTTAAAAGAATTAGTGATATTATTAAATAATTTTAAATTAAGTAAAATATATGTTAATATGATTAAATTATTTTTTATTTTATTAAATATGAATAAAAAATTATAAAAATTAATTAATATATATAATTATTAAATTTAATAAAAATAATAAAACGATACAATAAAATTAAAAAAATTAATTAATATATATTTAAATTTTTTAAATGATAAATGAATTAAAATAAAATAATTTTAAAAAATAAAAAAATAGAGGAAATATATTTTTACTTTTTTTTTTGGATTGGTTTTATTTTACTTACATAAAAAAGTGAAAAATTGGAACTTAAAAGGGGAAGAAAGGAACAGATGAGAGTGTAAACTAGAGAGGGATAGAAGGAGAGAGAATAAGAGTGTGTGTTTGGAGTTTCTTTTTGTGTTATGTTGGTTCGAGTGGTCCACGTCAAGAGGAGTAAATGCCGGTGCTGCTGTGTCTGTATCATATCATATGATATATACATATGATGATAGAGTGTTGGTGTTCGTGTTGGTAGTAATTTGATGTGCTCCTCGTTAGTCGGGTTCTTTGCTCGGTTCTCCCGTTCCTACGCTCCCGCTGACACCGACATGTCCGGTCTACCGTTTCCTTTGTCCTGGCTGTTGGATTGTGGAAGTGAACGGCTATGATTCACGCATTCCCTATTCGCCGTCTTTCCGATGACGTGTTTCACGAAAGACACAGTTGACGGTCACAGCCATACCCCATTTATTTATCAACAACAAACAACATATATATATATATATATATATATATATATATATATATATATATATATATTGAAAATGAATTTAATGAGATAAATTTTTATCAGTAAAAGAATGAAAAATCCAATCTGATCCCGGAAATAAATATTTAAATTATATCTTTTAATCCGGATCGTTGGATTTTCATATCAACTGGCCTGAAATGTGCAGGTCTGTAGATGATCAAGATGAAAAATTCTTAAATTATATATAGATGATCAAGATTAAAAGCTTAATAAATGTTAAAAATGTCACATACATTTATCTTTTAATTTTGATCATTCATGAAAGATCCAATAATCAAAATTCACTCTTCTCACATATCACAATAAACACTTTCTTCTCACCTGGATCACTTTATATATATATATATAATAAGATTTTTTAATGAATGTGTTAAGAATACTTATTAAAAAATATAAAATAAGAAGTTTTTGTATAAAAAATAATTTTTTAATTATCAATATATTAAATACTTTATTTTTTATGTAAAATTTTTTATTTTAAATCTTTAACAAATGCCATTAAAATATATTTTAAAAAAATCCTATATAACATATAGGCTAATATATAGAGGATCACCAACTGCATGCATAACATAAACATTATCATTTCCATTCCATTCTTCAAATTATTGATATGCAGTGAGAACACCACGGATGATCAAGTCATCTTAATTTTAGGGTAGCTCTCATACGTAGTTTCATTTATTCTTTTAATCATACTGATGGTGAGACTACAGTTCTATACTATACGGTTGACCAACTTGGGCTCTTTTTTCTGTTGTTTTTTGTTTTGTTCTCAACAAGTAAAAAACTGACCCTTTTGCTGAGGATTATCTCTTCTATATAACGAAGTCATTATATAGATATACATAGTTGTTGTAAGGCGTAAAGGGGAGCTCAAGCTCCTAGCTTCTTGTGCTTAAGATACTATGAATTCTCAAACGGCCATTGCCAATCAGATATCAATTAAGAAGAAGATAAAATCCAGTAGACGTACCACTGTAAGAACTGAATGAATTACCTAAAATTGGTGTACGTAGTTAAGCTACCTAGCTATAGGAGTAATATGGTACCAACAAAAGTAATAGTTAAAAAGAATAAATAAACTATGCGGTTATTGGCAGATTTTGAACAAAAATTTTAATTTTAATGGAGCTGAAGTGAATGCTTAATATATGTAAATTAATCTACAATGATGTGTAATTTCTAATAAATCCATACTTTAAGAAAAAGTTATATATTTAAACTTTAAAATAAGCTATTAAAATAATACAGCTGTAAATTAAAAAAAGAAAAAGAAACACAAGTATATTTAATGAAAGGAGATTTTTTTTCATACTACTTAAAAAAATTTAAGCAAGTCCAATTATAATTTAGGTGAATACAGTTTTAGGTGAAAATTCTTGAAGGCAGTCTCGCAGCTCTAATGGTTTGTCTTAGCTTCATTCCATTAACTTGCTGCATGTTCATGACGGTACTCTATCAAAACCAAAGTTGAAAAATTCTTGAATAGACTTTATGAACGTGAATTATGTAGACTGAGCCAATAAAACGATGTCACTACATGTAACTAAATCTTGAAAACTGTTTACCTATTGAATATATAATCAAGTCACATGAATAGACATTCTCTTATTGGCTCAATACACATAAATTGTGTAGTCTAAGTTCATATAATTTATAATCCATGAATATATGATTGAAAATGTTGTCCCTTGGGTAGTAAATAGTAAAAGAATATATTTATTTTCCAATAACATACATACTAGCCAATACGGAATAATGAAGAGTTCAAGCACAAATAATAACGTAAATGCGAGAAATTACATAAAAAACATTAAGAAAAAAAGATCACATATTATCACATATTTGCTGCTAGCTTGACTGATCCTTAGTTTCTTGAAACTATACGATAAGATGAGATTACAAGAAGTTAGGCATTAATCATGGCAATAGGCTGAAGCATATGTGTATACATATATCTCTCTCTTTAGAATAGTTAATTTATATCTGCCCCACATGAATTTCAATGATATTTAGGTACAGTAGATTATATACACGTTACCTATGACACAACAGCTCAATAATTATGCTGTTTATTTCCCTATTTCTTTACAGATTGAAAGATACAACTATCTTCCACCCAATTTTCTTTACAGACTCATATAGTAAAACTACTAAACTTTTATCAACTTACCTCGCGTATGGTATCCATGCCTTTTATGGTACCATAACAACTCTCTATTATAATAATATATAAATAAAGGTATGTGTAATTTTTTAAAGTATTTTTATGAAATTTTCAAAACTTTTAGAATGGCCATGACTTCCCCCAGTCCCTCAGATTTCGCCACTGTAATAGGGGTTGCAGTTGATACCTCCACACCTTATTTCGCCTATTTCCTATCTAGATCCCAAGATGAGTCTCCTACCTATAGCTTTCAAAACCGAGTCAGCCCAGTTCAATTCGAGCCATTTTTTGGCCGAGCTAAATTGACTTATGTAAGTTTTCAAGTTGACATTTTGTTGGTCTAGTCTGCCTTTTTTTAATGTAAACGGGTAGAGTTGATTCTTTTGAATTGGACTAATTCTGATTATTTTAATTTCAACTGATATTTAATTAGCCTAACTTGTTTATTTGTCTGGTTATTCGGGTTGACCCATCAAGTTTGATTCATTTTGACAGCTCTATCTTACCTTATCCTCATAAAAAAAATAAGAGGCTATTATCCCTAGCTAAACTAGGTCATCCAACTGTTCAGGTAGAGAGATAAGGATGCTCTTTTATTTAAAAAAAGAGAGCGATAGGGTGCTTAAGACTTAATTTGACTTGACCAAAAACTAATTGGGCTAGGATCAAATTTTGAAATTAGACTCATGTTTTAATTTTTTGGTCGAGATTAAGTCACACTTTGGATTGGCTTGCCCAATTAATGTTATAAATAATATTTTGAGATTTATAATCCTTTTGAAAATTAAGTATAAATTATAAGATTTAACTTAAATTAATACTTTATACATAATATATAAATATTTTTATATTAATATAATTTGTTTGAAAATATATATTACAAAACATTCCTTTAAATTTAAATTTTTACTTCTAAAATTTTATGATTCAATTATACATATTGTGAAATTATATACATTTTATCTAAATTTTAAATTGAATTGATGCCAACTTGATCATTAATCACGCTACGACCTGACTGACCATGACTAAGTTATAGTACTAGACTCGAAAAATTAGGTCGATTAAAATATTAAACCAAATCGGACAAATTAAACTCGACCTAACCTAGTTAATCACATATGGTCAAAGATAAGTTTCAACAAGAAGAAAAAAAGAGTGTGTAATTGCAATGTTTTAAATATTGCACTGAAGATCGATTTGGCAAGGTTTTTCATATCATGATTTGATTGATTTAGTAAATTAAATTTGTTATTAAACTATTCCCTTTATTTCTTTTTATTTGTCTTTTTAAAAAATTTATTTTATTTTAATTTATCTATCATTTGAGAATTTTAAGAATATATTAATTAGTTTTTTTAATTTTATATCACCACTTATTATATACTTTAAACCTAATAATTATACATATTAATTAATTTATATAATTTTTTATACAAATTTAATAGAATAAAAATAATTTAATTATATCAATTTATATTTTAATTAATTTAAAATTATTTAATAATCTATTTAATTCTTATAAAAAAATTTAAAAAATAGATAAAAAGAATAAAAAGAAATATAATTAAATCGAATAATATTATAACTGATTTACAATTTAACTGATTCAATCAGTTAATTCAATCCGATTTTGAAATGATTGTGTGATGTGTTTTGTGACCGTGCGGGTAGAGTATCGTACAGGGGAATTTGAAAGTAGGGATAACAAAAGGCTAAAAATAATAAGGCAATGATGAAGAATCGCATTAAAGGCACACTTGTCTCGTGTCAAGTGTATTTTAAATACCCATTTTGTCTTGTTCGGTGTGTTTGACTGGGAGGCAACTGCTGGAAGCAGGTAACAGGTCGGTTGGTTGACCGGCAGCAGCAGGTCTTTCCCATAGGAAATGGAGTAAAAAAAGAAGCTCTCTTCTTTGTATAATAAAAAAGGTGAGTTAGGAGAGAAATGATAAGTTTTTTTTTTTAATTTTTTTTACAGAGAAATGATAAGTTAAAATACATGCAAAGCCGCTGTCATTCAATTCGAATCAAGTAGCGGGATCACTTAAGCTAATATTTCTTTAGTAAAAAATGCAGCTTTTCAAGTGAACATATATTGCATTTTGTCTATATAATTTTTTTATAGTATTATTATAGCGGTGTGGAGGTGTGTCTCAATCTCAGTCTTGGTCAGGTCATTAGGTGAAATTGTCGAGTGGACACTTCAAGATATGGATGAATTTAACGGTGTGCATTTATTTTATGCATCCTAATTTAGTAAAATTTAAGTAAATCTCATTACATAAAATAAATCTAAATCACTTAAGTGTTCATTGTTCAAAGAATTTCTCCGTACGTCTTTTGTGGTTTTACCTAACATATGATGCTTTGCTTTTTTGTTTATTTTATCTTACACCTCAGTAGTAATTAGTTTAAATGCCGTTTTGCATAAGCTAATTTTGGAACATCTGAATAGGTAAACTAAAAAGCACCATTAGTGTAGTGTGAGTCAGTGCTTGCTTTTGCTCTCTCTTTCTCTCTCACACACACACATACACATGGCCTCTCTATATATAAGAAGCTATATGTGGGTTAGGGTTTTCAGGATGAGGGGGGCAAACAGCAAAACGTTCAGATGGGTTGGTGTTGAGGGGAATGTTGGCTGGCTCGAGGCTTTTCACAAAGGAGGTTCGCAGTGGGAAGAACTATAAGGCTTCGGACCAGGCTTCATTCCCCTCAAAACTTGTTTGCTTTGGTGCCTATGAAATCTTACTATCTATATATATATATATCCTCCTTCATTTGGATTTCTAATCAAGTTCAAACTTCAAACAAAAGGAGCTCTCTCTTCTTTGTATTGGAGGCTAAGCTATACATATATGTATGTATGGTTAAATCTGGCCAAGCTAGCCCTGCAAAGGTTAGGTTGAGAGGAATGTTGTCTGGCTCGAGGGTCATGTTAGAGTGTACTAATCAATTCTTTCAGTGAAAGGAACCTGGGTTAGTACCTCTAACCCAAAATGATTCTCGGACCAGGCTTCATTCCCCCCAGCCAACGTTTGCCATTTGCTACTGCTACTTAATTTCAATTTGTTTCTGAAGATCTCATTACATCTCTTCAACCGGCTTCCATGCCTGTTGGTAAGGCTTTCTGTTCCTTCAACTTAATTTCTATCAGATATACCACAAAAAATGGCTCTTTTACAGTTAATTTGCAAGATCAGAAATTTCAACTCTAATGATCACTGGCATGCTAGCTAGTTGTAACTTCTTATAAATATATATATATATATATATATATATATATATATATATATATATATATATATATATATATATATATATATATATTTGGTACTTTTCCAGCCTGGTTTTCATTACACATGTGACTAACCTTAATGTAGTTTTTCTAGCTTCTTTCAAGTTCCAAACCAGCTTGAAGAGTTACCACTTAAAATGAGTTTGTGTACTTTTGTGCATGATGGTTGAATCCATTTGTTTAAATATGGCAAAAACAAAAAGTTTCAGTTTGCATCTATTTAGATTTTAGATTATGTAACTGTGTGCTCAAGTCTCCCATATATAAGTGTAGTTTTTTTTCTCATCTGAAGCACTCGTATGAGGAATTAACCTCTCCTTCTCCACCCCGCCTGATCTCTCCCCTTTCTGTTTCTTTATCTCTTTCAGTCACAGAGAGAGAGAGAAAGAGATAGAGACACGCATTATGCACCTGCAACTTGAAATCTCTCTAGTTTTCTGCTATATAAATTTACGCGTAATTATAGTTACACAGAAAAAATGAACACAGAAGCTTCACAAATGCACAAATTCCACATGGAAAACATTAACGAGGGGAAAAAAAACTTGTGTGATGTGATTTTTAGCATTTGTTGATAAACGCCTGTTCTTTTTGAGGTTTCTGTGTTTAATTTCTGTGTAACTAACACTTTCTTTAATTTATGATTAACATTTCACAGATGAGATAATGTGGATATATTATTAGCAAATAAATTGGCTAATCAACCCGCTTATATTTTTATTTCACGTGGACAAGAACGCTGAAAGCATGAGCCATGAACAGTGAAAACCTATCAGATATGTGAAATTCTTTCTTTATTATCTGCAACTCTGTCTCTAGGTCTTTCTAGCGTTTCAAGGTATAACATCCCTCTTCTGAAGCCCTTTCAGCTTTTTTGAATTAACCCGTTTTCAGACTGGTGAAAACTATAGGGAAGGGAACCTCACAATTTACTGGGAAAAAAGGCATCATTTTCATGAATCTGAATGAATGTACTTCAGGTAAATTAACAGTTACCCAGTAAAGGAAGCAATAAACTTATTGGGTAAGTTTATTTTCTTATATTTATAAATTATATATATATATATATATATATATATGATATGATGTGAGCATTTGAAACTTATTGTACTGTTGAATTTATTGTAGTTTTTGTTGTGTAGTGAAATGGCAGTCATGAGTATTGAAGGCATGCACTAGTTGCTGAAGTTGCTGAGGAATCTGTTAAAGTGTGAATGAAAGAAGGGATGAAATGCAATAGATAGAGTCATAGAGATAAGAGATGTGCTGGAACAGTTAACGAGAAGAAGTAAGAATCAGGAGAGGCTAGTTAGGGATTCTATCTGTGTCACTCTTCCTAGAGAGCAGATATATCTATGACCAGCTTCTATTATCATGAGATTCATGACGACCCAGATATATATATATATATATCTTGCATGCATAAGCTGATGCAAACTAAACCATGGAAAAAAGAGAGAGAGAAAATAGTGCTTCTCTTTTCTACTATATATGTATATGAGTGTGTGTGTGAGCGTCTGTGTCTAATATGTGTGTTTTAGTGTAATGTATTTATGGAGCTTTTAAAGTTGTTGAAAATTCAGAAACCATCTTTGGAAAAGCTCGGATCAGCAATACTATCAGCTTCCTCTACCTTTTCGTGGAGTCATAGTAATAGTACACATCTTTTAGCATTTGAAATTGAAAAGCAAACAACAAAATTGGAAAGAGAGAAACAGAAAGAGAGAGAGTAAATGTAGACTATCTGACGTTTCTTGGGAAATGAAACTGAGAGAAAGACACAGCTACTCGGGGATCGTTTCATGACAAACTTGGTCTCTTTAAAGAAGGGAAACAATTGCACTCCTTTATTGTTGACAGCTTCATCATGAATTTATTATCATTTGAGCTGTTCTTTCACTGCCAGCCAGTCGGGAAGAAGTCTTAAAAAAGAAAATTAAAAATTTCAGGATCATCCACACCCATTTTTCAATAGTATATTTTAAAGATAAAATAAATTTTAACTATTTGATAACATAAAAGTAAACATGTATGTGCCTACCAACGCATGTCACGGTAAAAACGAATTGCGGTTAATTAAGTTGATCAAAATTCGATTCATTGTTAATAAGTTATTTATAAATATTCATTGAACTTAAAAGTCTATATTAATCTTAGGATGAATAGCTATTCTCGACTCTAATTTCTTTTAAACCCAACAGTCAACATGCATGTCACTTCCCATCTTTCTTTTTCATATTAACCATACCAAATTGAACTTACAATCCTTTAAACTATTTAAGCTCCTATCACTAACCAATAGCATCTCTTCTTCTTCTTTTTTCTACTAATATGCTTATATTATAAAAATATAGTGCGCCTCAATTGATAAATCCTTATATATATATATAAAATCACGGCATTATGATCATGGGTAGTGAAACAAATATTACAAATGTGGAGTATCCATATATTGAACTGTTTTGCTGCTGTATAATCATTTTATTTGAAATGTGTTTGTAATTGAGTGACTAAGGGATGCATATCAGCATATATACCCTCTTATATATAGATGCATATAAATATCATGAGATAGATAGCTTTATGGGAAAAGGGCAGTGAGATTACTTGAGATGCATGCACATGTGTTGTATCTATCTTCTCAGCTCTGCTCATGCGTATGCATTATAGAGTTGATGGGGAAGTGATGGGTCGCGTTTGTATGTATATATCCAATCCTATCAACCCCATCTGCATTTTTCTATGTACTGTTAGTTACACACTTCTTGTCTAACGTTTAACACCGAGCCTCATGTGTATGCATTATCGAGAAGGAAGTGATGGGTCCCGTTTGTATGCATCTTTTCCTATCAATCCCATCTGTATTTTTCTATATACTGTTAGTTCCATTTCTTGTCTAACCTTCAACACCGTGCCTCATACGACATGTAAGACACTGTGCGTTCCCTCTCTCTCTCCCATACAAACGCACTTCACCACTCACAATAATATCATGATCCTATGGTGTTGGAGGCCATGGTATTATTTGACAGCACTATGTGCTATAATCTATAATGGCCTAAACATGGAGCCATACACATACATACGATAATTACATAGGTTGTTACATGGGTGAATTGGTAGGTACAAAGGTCCAGAAAACATGGAAGAACTTCGTCCTTTTCCTCACTAGGATTAGTTGACCACCTACGGCCTGCAAGACATGATACTTGAAGCTTTAATTTCCAATTTTCCATGCTTGAAATTAAACTTAAGAACAATTCTTTTTTTTTGTTAAGGTAAAAACAAAGAACTAGTAAGTGTGATATTTAAATTTTAGCATACATTTTCATGGGTATCGAATTATAGATGGGTATAAATTGAAAAAAGATATGTTTATAAAGATTCTTTGTCAAAGCTATGTCAAAATATTAGACATGTTAAATGATGTTTGGTTAATGAAGTTATACATACAACTGATTATTTATTCAAAATCCAAACTCTAAAATGGGGGGCAAAAATAGGGGTAGGGGATTAAATCAGTCATATTGAAATCTGGAATTAGGGTTTGGTGTTCCGCACTTTTGCCATGGTTGACTTGTCTGTTATAGTCTGGTTTTTCTGCATTTATAAAAATATAAATTCTCCCAAAAGAATAAATGAGATTAATGTTTTATTTGTATATTGAAAAATCATATTCTTGTATTAAATCTACAATAGTTCTATTTGATTGCTGTACAGATATTAGAATTGCGTCGTCCTTTTTATTCTCTTAATTTCTAGCCGGGAAGACTTCGAATACATGCCCCAATTATGATGAAGCTCCCACTGGGGCCTTTTTTTTGGCATTAAGATCATATTTCTCTCACAATATAACATTGTATATTAGTCTTAAGGAATATTAGATAAAAATCCATTTTTTTGAACTCTTAAATATTCTAGTACTGATTGGATTATTTTCGAAATCCTCCTGAAAATATTAACAGAATTACTTTAGGAGAATGTTCTGATATTGGCTAGTTACTTGTTATTTATGATTAATTTGTTATAAATTTGATTCATTTCACTTGGTTTGTATTGAACATAATGATTTATGTTTGATTTGTTCGATGGATTGTTTGTATGTTGTCATTTTTAATTTTAAGGTTGTTTGTTCATGATTTTTATTTTCTGCCTTTTGCTTGGTAATTTTCGAATTTGCCATAAAAATATGGAGATCGAAGATGAATTTATATATTTTAATCCCCTTTTTATGGGCTACCACCAACGATTTGCTAGTAGGTTTGCACACGGGTTAAGTTGTTCTGAGATCATTTTATGGAACTAACATAAATTATGATGTAATAGAAGATTCATAATATAAAAATATATTTTAAAAAACACATTAAATAGAGACGAAAAAACATGCATAAATAATTAATAATAAAAATGAATTTTATATCATATAATCTAATTTTTTTTTTTTTTGTCATATAGATAGTTGACCCGAAAAATTTTGAGATTTCAACGGTAAGTGATTTTTTACACACATTGGCCGGGGAAGAGAAAGGATAAGAGTGAGATTTGATTTCAGGTCCTTATATTTACTTACAAAGAACTTTACTTGTTGAACTATATGATAGTTTCATAATCTAAACGTCAATTATAAAGTATAGTAAACATTATACGAATTGTTAATTAGTTACACTTTTTTTTTGTTAGCCTTAATTAGTTACACTTCGTTATTGCTTAATTAGAAGTTAAACAATTATATAAAATAGCACTTTGAGGAGCTAAATGAATAACTAGTTGATTATAATAGTTTTAATGGCATTGTTCATACGACTTTTCTCTCCTTAATTTGAATGAAGGAGAATTATATTCCTATCAAATCAGGACAAAATAGCAACTTGGTACACATGGCCTGAACTATTCACATATATGGAAAAACAAACAGATTGTGTTTCAGAAATAATTTCCAACACAGCTGTCTTTCCTACACAAAAGACAAAGGTTGTGACGAGGGAGCAAGGAAACAGTTTCTTATGCTCTTTCAATGATATTGATTTTGATAGAACATATAGAAAGCAAGGGCCAATAACTCCAAGATTAATAAACGCGTTAAGCCGTTAGGTCGGGAAAAATGGCAGGAGAAGCAATTGTCATTTGAAATCCCCCCTCAAAAAAAAAAAAAAAAAGAGTTGGACGCTTTTTTGGTATGACTTCGTTGCCATAGTTGCCTCAAACTTAGAAAATCTTAGTGGATGAAATGAAAGGGCATTGATATTTACGGTTTATTCACAGAGCGGCCAGTCCAATAATTAATTCAAGATCAAGATTCGTGACTGATAACTAGAGTTTCTCCAACGTAGAAACAAAAACCTCCAATTTCAACATGCATTTGCCCCTTACCAGCTCGACAGCTAGGCGTGATGAACAGCTATGTATAATTAATGCTACTTGATGAACGTGATAGTAGTAGAAAAACCACAAGAAGGATTTTAGATATCATTGGGCATCATAAGTGCGTAAATATATGTACATTCTTTAAAAAAAATTAAAAAACAAAGATAAATCTCATTAGAGTAGTTGTAGTATAAGGAAACGCTTGGATATTACTTCAAAAGAAATTATATATTCATTTCTTCGAATATGTAATGGGAAGCTATTGTACTTAACAAAACAACGTTAAACGCCGAAAGATTAGGAGAGGGCCTTTCTTATTTTCAAGAAAATATGTTACACTGGGTTACAATACACACATCGTAGGGGTGTTAGACGCAACACAACAGTAAATGAAAAAAAAAACTTGACCATGCCGCCGCACATTTTTCACTCTCGTATATTAGCTGTTTCGTGGAACAATATCTTTTTCTCTATATCTCTGAAAATTACCGAAAATGCTCCTATAAAAAAGGATTAGAGGGCAAAAACCCATGTATGGGCAACTATATAGGTGGGCTGGGCAACTATATAAGTGGGCTGAAGGAGAGATGGATCTTAAGAAAGATGGATGGCCATCTCCTGGAGAAGAACTTTCTTCTGATATGCATTAATAATGCCCTTGCACTCGGCATCTAGAAATACCTCTGTCATAATTGCAGCTGCATGCCCTCTAGGCTCATCTTCTGAAGTCCTCCTCAACATGAATACCTGAATATAGCAAATAAAACCTCATGATATCAACCACCATACAAAAGTGAAATTTGTTGTGTTCCGAATTCTTGAGAACTAAACCAATTTAATAAAAGATTTTCTATTTCCTCATTATTTAATTCAATAGGCAACACCCATTCAAGGCTCCCATATGCTAAAGTAACTCTACAATAATATTTATTCTTAGAGGAAGACCAGTTGGACGGCAAAGATATTGGAGAATACATGATGCAGACAGTAATATCTCTTTACTCTTTAGCACATCACACATTTAAACCCATCATGCATAATCCTGTGATAATCCGCATGTTTTCCTTTTTTTTTGGCATCGAATGGAGATATAAACCAGTAACCCCCCCCCCCCCCCTCCCTTCCTTTCTTTATTTCACGTATGAATATAATACGAACCATGATTCCAAATTTGATTTATTTTATAAAAGGCTGGATAAGATAACAGTGTTTTAAACCCGCAAGGTGCACATCCACGATTTATGAGAAAAAAGGAGCAATTCTAGGATTATCAGTGGAAGTACATTTCAGACCCAGAAGCACAAGAACATGTTTCACTTAAACCACATAACGAAGAGATCTACCATTACGTAGAAAAAAGTGAGAATAAATTTACTACAAAAACATGAAAGCATAAGATTACCTGCCCACGATGAGTTATCTCTAAGTAGCCTGGTTGTAGGATAAATGGCTCCCCATCAATTTGAACTGGGAAAGGACTGGAAGAGTGTATCTTGATGACTTTACCTTGAGCTAGCCTTCTTGCTTGTGAAAGTCCAACCTATACAGTAAATCGAGCATTACATGAATTTCCAAAGTTATGTTTTATCTGTTTTATAAGCACTGAACTGAAGAAAATGTATGTGTGAAATAAGTGTACAAACACATTAACCTCTTAAAATAGTTATTCTAAAATATCTAAAATATCTATAATATCTAAAATAATCATTTCAACAGACAAGGCTTTATATATTTTTCAAAAAAACAAAAAAAACTTGATTTGCTACAATAATGTCATAATGTGGAGCCACATTACTTTTTTATATAAGGATACTAATAGTGAAAATGATTTTATATTGACAATGGATCAAATTTAACATCTCATAAATATTCAATATGGACAAGTGAGACTTTCAAATGAAAAAAGAAGCAAGAGCAAGACTACAATCAACATGAATCCAAAACTTCAATTACTTTATTGGTTTATCCAATATAGAGTGAGCATATCAAAATTTTTTACCTTTTTTCCATGTTAAAATTTAGATCAGTTTGGTATTTTCAGTATTTGAATTACTTTTTTCAATGACTAATCTATATACATAATTATAAAGAATATATAATACCTCAAGAACTTACCTAAATGTATTCACGCCATATATTTTATAAATATAAGAAAATATATTTTTGTGAATTTAATTTTTAACAAGTAGAATAATTTAAATAAACAGTATCACTATAAAGACTTGATTTGATATTTCAGAAGTGCATAAGATTAAAGAATCTCAGACCTGAAGTTTTCCTAGGTGCCATGCTCCACAAACACATACCACCTCTAGCATTTTATCATGCATGGATTGAAGACTAAAATCATCATCACGCTCATAGTCATTTTGCCAAAGATCTACTCCACCCATATAGCTCCCAATATTGAGCACAATTAAGCCCTCTGAATCCTGCATAAAAGAAGAATTAATAAATGATGCTTTACATATTAATTTAGAGGAGACATTCCTAACATAAATTACTGACTTGAATGTGAAAATAATTATTAGTATCAATAATTTACCTTAGGAATCTCAATATCTCTCCCGTCAACCTCAAGCCATACTTGCCATGGCAAGTCAGCACAAGTTCTGTCCATTATATCTTTTGCTCCTTCTTTGGCGTATCGTAATTTATTCAAAAACTGTTGACAGAATTATCATTATCATCAGAAATAAATTAACCCACAAAGTAGGTATCAAGAAGCAAGAAGGCTTTGCCTGGATTGCATAAGTTAAATACCCTACATAAGGAGAAATTCTAAGGTACTCTGAGAGTAATACTCTCAATGATTGAGATTTAATATAAATTTTATTAAATAAATAACATAATAAATTTAGTCCAGCAGCATGCATGGTTATGTTGTCGACGTGTTACGTTTTTAGTGGACTGAGTTTAATATTCTCAGAGTACATAAGAATTTCTCCTAGATAAGAGAACCAGAAAAATAACTGAGGTCTTTAATAAAGAAGGGCCAGAATGAGGAAGTAAACATGTATAATTTGTTAAAATGTCCAAAACCATATTGCTGGCCATCCACTCATCTCTCCTGGTTGTCGTTAAGAGGTATGATAAACAACATTAAAAGAATCAGTCTCAATAAGCACCTTTCTCAGTCAACTGCTCCCTAATGCCAATAAGGGCTATTTAGAATAAGCTTAGCCTTTTAGTATGTACCAGCAGTATAAATTTGATCAAATATTGCCAGCCTTTAATATGTTAGTTTAAAGAATATGCATTGAAAGCAAACTAGACAATTGACATGGTCTAACATGAATAAATGTTTTACAATGATGAAACATCAAGGAAGGGAGAATATCTACCTGACTAGAAAACTTTTCAGGATAAATCTCTCGAGTAACATGAAATTCATATGCAACCTTTGCATCACATCCAATGCCTATAAAAGCAGTTTGCAGATGTCAGTAATTATTAAGAAACAATCCAAGATAGTAGTTGTTTCAGAGATGTACCTAGATAGTTCATCATGGATTTGGTTTTCACTTTATTTGGTTTTCCTTCAGAGTTTTCTTCTGCAATTTTAACATCCCAGCGATCCAGCATAGTAACTGCTGCATTGCTAATGTCATGCAAAAGCATAGTCAACCCGCCTTGTCCATCAAGCGCAGAGAAGCCTCTTCCCCAATTCAGTACTCTGGATAAATCATTTCCAGTGCCTAGGGGAAGAATTGCAACGGGTGGAGGTGACTCAAAATTGTATCTTTCTATGGCGTCAAGGACCCATGCAACAGTGCCATCCCCGCCACATACCAATACTCTAAAATATTGTACACTTTTGAACAATTCCAGCCCCACCTCAGGACCTTGAGAAGCACTCAATTCAAATATCTGCAGTAAAATAGCCAAACCAGAAAATGTCCGTTGAGACAATGCCCAAGCACTGCTAGTTTACGAAAGAAAGGAGAAAAATAGTTTTCATCGATAATTTGCTCGAAGAGTTATTTAGTAGGATTTAATTAAACATTAATCCATAGAGTAAATTACACTCCCCTCCCTTGAGAAATGCTTAAATTACACTGCCCTCCCCTTTATTTTGAAAAATTACACTCTCCTCCCCTAAGAGATGAAAATGTGGTACACTTTAGTCTATTTTAATGTTTTCCATTAAAAACTCCCACACGGTTGAAGACTCAAAGTCGCAGAAGCCACCAACCAGCAGGTCAAAGTCACAGTTGGCCATTGGGCACAATGGAGGCACTGCCTGTGCAAGTTAGAGGCGATTAAGAATGTATTTAAAAATCTTTTAAGAAATATTTCTAACCGTGTTTAATTAACTAGACTAAATTGCATCGGTAGCTTTGTGCCCAACAGTCAACACTTGCGACTTTGAACCTGCTGATTGGTGGCTGGCTGGCTGGCTGCTGTGACTTCGGGTCTTCAACCTAGCGGGAGTTTTAATAGAAAATATAAAAAAAGACTAAAGTGTAGCACATTTTAATCTCTCAAAGGAGGGGAGTGTAATTTAGTCTAATATGTAATATCATACAGAAGATTCACTATAATAACCCAAGATTTGAGAAGGAAAAAAAAACTTGACAGAAAGCCCCTTATTTAATGAGAAAATCGTAAGATAACAATAACAGAAAACATAATATGTTGAGTTTATCAGGCTGCATGGTAGTGAGAATAATGCAAGCCTATGCTTAATTTTTTTAACTACAAAAGAACATTGTATCTCTTTCTTTTATTAACTTGTTAGCAGTTTTAAAGAAGATTAAATACTTAATACAATACCAAAATATATGCTCTACTTTAACCTTCATGAATAATGAACAGGCTGTTAACATAGCGTACCCAACAACTCTATGCAATCAGGAATTAATGAATTATATGGATTTAACACATAGCCACAAGGTAATTAAACAGGAGAAAATTTTCATGATTAGCTTATTTGCATTTGACATCAATGCTTAATAATGAAATTACAGCAATAGTGTTTTTTTTTTCTTCTTTCTCCAACAAAAAAGAAAAGGAAGTTTCAACAATATTGAGTTACACTTGCAAAAAATCCTTTACATTTTGATGATCATGAATCCAAATCACATAATGTTAGAAACTTAGAATTAAAATCTTTATTACAAGAAAATACTTGAAAAAATGATTCCTCTTTTAAAAATTTGAAGTGGGTAAACTAATATTAGTATGCTGTTCAACAACTATTCTCCTCTACAGAATATTAGTTAAAAAAAAAAAGATTGTGTTAGCCACCTATTACAAAGGTGTAGAGTAGAAAGAAAAGGAAGGGCAACAGTGGATTTATGTCTCAGGTGAGCAAGGAAGGGAACATGTATGACAATCATTTTGGGGATCTAGACTGTAACCACCTGGACATATCGCAGCTGGATAGGAAGGCAAAAGGGGAGGAATCAGGTAGAATACAAGGGAGGGCAGGGAGAGACCGAGAGAGGAGAGACAAGCAAGAATTTGATGAGGTTTGGGCCCCTTTAAGTGCTGCTCTATCTTTAAATTTTCCTTTTCTGTTTTGAGTGTTTTCTTTGAGTTTCTGTACAAATCTCCTGCTGATACTGATATAATCTTCATATCAGTAAGAAGGAAGGGTTCCATTGATATATATCAATAAAAAAAAATGGGAAAAGTGCACAAAGCCACCCTAAACTTTAGGCCAGTTGCAAATAGCCACCTCAACTCTAAATTTGTCCCAATTGACCCTTAACTTTTACGAATGTTTCAATAGGTCCTTCTATTAAAGGGGTGTTAACTCCTTAACGACAAATTAATCCTAGCCATCCATCTTTATTGAATCTTATCCCTTCGTTAATTTATTTTATAAAAACTCATTTTATTGATGTTGGCATTTGGGTTATTGTCGCTGCTAAGAGATTGGATGGTGTCCTTCAGGAACTTCCTTCCCTCTGCCGAAATAGGGTAATGGTTCACTTAAAAATTCATATAATTAGATAAAATGAGTTTTTATAAAATAAATTAATGAAGAGATAAGATTTAATGAAGATGGACGGCTAGGATTAGTTTGCCGTTAGAGAGTTAACACCTCAAAGGACCTATTGAAACATTAGTGAAAGTTTAGGGGTCAATTGGGACAAATTTAAAGTTGAGGGTGGCTATTTACAACTGGCCTAAAGTTTAGGGTTTCTTTGTGCTCTTTTCCCTTACTATGTTCAGATTATCAGGGTTCCTACCAAATCGCAATTAGGTCTTCCAACAAAGTCATCACTCTGCAGTCCTATGTGAAACAGACTACAACTTAAAATACAGATACTTCACTTTTTTTTTCCTGTCTACAATATACATGGCAGTATGAAGGATAGAGCAAGGGTAGAATCAAGCGATTCTTGATCCAAGATCACAATTAAAATTTTAACTAATCAAACAAACTCCTAAATCAATAAATCATATCATCCGATCTTAACTCTGAAAATGATCTAAAAGGTATATCTGCAACGTGCTTAATGACAGATGTCAATACTTAAAGCAAAAGCATGTTCGTTTATCAAAGACTAAAGTAATCACCTGAACAGGATTTAGTAGCATATTCAATCTCCTATGAAGAGAAGGCCCAAGCTGCCCACCACTTCTGGCATTGATGAAGACCAAAAGTGGCCTTGCATCATGTGGCAAATCAACCAATGTGTGTTTCTTGATTTGGCTAGGGGTAGCAGTTTCACCGTTTCCTAGTACTCTACCACTGTTTATGTGGTCAAAGAGCTCATCACTGGAATTCTTCCAATCTGCTAGGCCATTCAACACATATTCAAATAATGCTGCATCATTAAGCGAGGAATCATGTGACTTACCATTAATACGGAAACCACCTCCATGATTAATGCGATTGCGTCGCTTTCTAATCTGACCACGAACAGAAGAGGTTATAATAGAACTTAGTCGCCCTCCATTTTGATCTTCATCAACTTCTTTGACACAGAGAGGAGAGAGTATAACTCGCCTCAAAGGACCCAAATCACAAACATCACCAGAATCTCTAGCCAATTTGTTATGACATTTCACATGAATGAGGCGCTGACACCACTGGCAATGCCATGTAGGAGAAGATTTGACAAATGGAACACCACATGGTTCGTCGCAGTAAAAACAGAAGGCAGACATCTCATGATTTTCATCCACATTAACCCATCTTTCTGACCAGTGGTGTTGAATGTGGCCAAAACCAGCCTGAGCCACACATTTGCAATCCTTTGCTGCAAACTGAGAACAATAGAAATGAGCCGCAACACCACAAACAGAGCAACGATGGAGAGGAGTACGCGGTGAGGCTGTTGTACCTAAGTTTTGAGAGGGCCAAAGGGAAGTCAAGCAGAAACAGCAAGTGGATGGCTGTTCCCTATAAGTATAATCTTCAACCCACAAATGATGCGATAGAGGTACTTTAAAATTTTTCCAAACTTTCTTCTTTGCTCTGGCTGCGGCTTTAATCCAATTCAGTGATGATCTTCTCTGCCACTTGAGAATGGCATATACGATAGCCATAAGTCCAAATGATCCAGTGATCAGCCATCCGAAAATAGATGCACTGGAAGCATCAGGGCTCGTGAGCAACCTCAGAAATGGAATTCCCAAATGTATCATGGCGAAACTCATCAACTATTATTGGCTATTTTATTGAACTCAGCTGTCAAAGGATTTTATGTACATAAAACCTGATCATATAAGACGAAACTTCAGTCATTGTTAGAGAAATTATGTGCAATAAAGTTATCTAACTGACAACATTAACTAGACAGAAAATATATATTAAAAGTATGGCCAGCAAAGCATGATGGGCTAATTGTAGGGCAGGAAAAAATGAAACAGAAAATTACAGTTGCTTCTTCCAGAAACTCATTGGTGAAACCGACATGGAGTTCACTAGATTGATGCAGTGCCAAACAACACCCAAACAAAAAAAAGGTATTCATAAAATTTACCCCCCCAAAAAAAAGGACGAGATATGAACATGATTCACCCGGCTAACTAAATGAAAATCAAGGTGCATTTACTTACATCATTCCCTAATCCCTACTCCTAAATCATTCATATATATAAGCAAAAGACAGAAGCGATTAATTCCAAAATATATTTATTTATTAACTGCTTATTAAGAACGAGAAAAACAAATAAATAAATAAAAGGAATTTTAGGGTAGGGTGTGTCGAATATGACGTTAAAATTCTCAACTCAATTGAGAATTGTATTACTACATATGCAAAATTGAGAAAAACAAAACACCATTTTTATACTGATTACAAATGCACCTTAGGATCGAATCTAGAGATACTGAATTTTGGAGAAATTGTTAGAATTCGATCTATGCAACACGATCAATCAGAGGAAAACAAAATACAGAAGAATTCGCGTGAGATTATTAAAATTAAAAGAAGAAAAATACCTGAATGGATGTTGCAGAGAAGAGAGAGAGAGAGAAGGAGGGCGCAGAAGAATTGAGGAGAGTGGGAGTTAATATGGAATTAGAAGGAAGCGAAAGAGGGAATAGCTTAACAGAATTGAATAATCCTGTTGTCTGTTACAAACACGGAATTCCTCCCTCTCTTCTCTTCTCTTCTCTTCTATTCACTTCAGACGCCATAGATCAAATCGACATGCGAATTACAATTCCTATATTATTATTCTTATTTTCATTTTCATATTTTCTCATTTCAACGTTCCATTTCGATTTTTATTTTGAGCCCTGCTTTTTCACCTTACTTATTTAAAAAGTAAGAATATTATATTTATTTTTATATAAAAAAAATCAAAAAGGAAAAAGCATATAGAGAGAGAGAGAGAGAGAGAGAGTTGGAAAAACGGCGGGATTTCAATTGCGCAATTAACACGGCTTCCCTACTTGGAATCACCGTACGGATGGGCTTCCATATCCAACGCGTTCATCTCCCTATTTACCACGCGTTCATCTCCCTATTTATCATTATATCCTATCTTTTTTTTTTTTGTCTCTTCTTACTAAATAAAACTCTGATTCTCTCATGTCTTAACCCTTTTCCATTGAATTATTATTATTATGATGAAATGAAATACATTGTTCTAGGTTTTTTCTTTCTGAAGAATAATTTAATTTACTTAGTAAAATCTGTTTAAATAGATTATTTGTGTTTCAAGGGCTAAAGTTTCATTAAAAAGTATTTTGTATTTAATATATTCAATGATTTAGATAGAAATAAATTGGGAAAATTACAATTTATTTCCTAAAATTTCATTACTTCTCACTCATCCCTCCTTTAACTTTTTTTATATCACTAAAACCCCTAAACTTTTGGCTCAAATTGAAACCGTTAACTTCCATCAACTCTAATAGTAGTTGAACATGTGACATGCACATGAGCTCTTTTAACTTCTTCTCCAATCCTCTATTGATGAAGAAACTTAAAAAATTATATGCCCCCATATCCAAATCTCCATTTCATCCATGTGCCCATGAGACACAACACCCCAAACCTTTAAGCTATTCATCCAAATACCAGTAACACAAGTCTCACATTCAATACTTCATGAACATGTCTTCTCTAGCACCAAAATTGAACTCCACATAAAACTTCCATGAAGCAACCATTAGTTGCAAACAGGAGGATCCTATGAGAGTTGAAGCAAAGAGAGCGTAAGAGGAAGAATAAAGCCAAAGCGCAACACATATATCTCACCTTTTTTTGACACCATAACAGACTTAAGTCTCTATTCCACTAGCTTAGTAACATCACTTATGGAACTACCATTATTTTCACCACCAACATTCACCTCATTCTTATCATCTTCTATACAACTATTACTATTCACTAGTTTTTCTGTTTTCATTGCTACAATCCTCAACCCATCCTTAGTTATTCTTTTATCACCAATATCTAAATAAATAACTACTATTACAAAAATTGGAATTGGGGGGCTTTTGTTTCATCATGGAATACAGGATTAGGGAAGGCTTGGGAAAGTGACGGTGAACATTAGTTCACGATGGAACAGTGGTTGTCAAGGATGTGAAACAGAGACAAAGGTGGAGGCACAGTGGTGCATGGCGACTCAGGGATACAGTAGTGGTGGTTGGCGTGGAGGAGTGCTGCTTGGGGTTGGATGGTGTGGTGGCGGTGTGAGGTGTTTATGTGATGGGGTTTTTGAGTCTTGCTTTTGGGATTTGATGGAGATTTGTTTGGGTTAAGATGAAGGTTTTTGGTGGCGTGAGACTTTATTATGATGTTGGTTTAGGGTTGAAGGTTCTTTGTTATCTGTTTGTTGTGTTTTGGTGAAACAGGTTGTTGTTGGGATGTGAAGATTTGTGTTATAATTCTATTAAAGGGGATGGCTTGTTGATGGTGGAAAGATGATGAAGTTTCGAGTTGCCATTATGATGGGATGGTGTGATTTTGTTGGTGAGATTTTAGAATTGTAGGTTGTATGTGAAAGAAGCTTTTGTGAGGAGTTAGATTTTGGGTTTATATTTTTAAAGATTTGATATTCAAGTTGTTTAGAAGTTGTTCAATAGTAAAAATATACAAGGAAACATTATATATTCAAGGCAACAATGGCATGAAACTATGTTCAAACATAGCTCCCTGCCCTCCTCGACTTGATCACTGCCATATGAGGCGACAGAATGGATCTAGAAGCGGTGGTAGCAATCGCTAACAACAACACCGAGTTTCTCATTTGACCTTAATTTACTGGTATTTTGATGAAGAGCTTAAAGGCTTAGGGTGTTGGATCTTAGGACACACAACTTTTCAAGTTTCTCCATCAATGGAGGATTGGAAAAGAAGTTGAAAGCATGTTTGGAGCTCACATGTGTGTCATGTCTTCCAACTATCATTATAGTTTACAGAATTTAACAGTTTCACTTTAAACCAAAAGTTATGGGGGGTTTAATGACAAAAAAATAGTTAAGGGGAGTTAAGTAATAAGTTGTAAAATTTAACGAGGCTAAAGGATAATATGCCCAAACAAATTTGTTGTAGTGATATTTTGTAAAAGTATTTGACCCGTGAGCTTCAACTCATTTGGCAGGGCATTGTTGCTTTGTGCTTGGAGGGAAGGATTCAATTCCTTTCTGATGCACTTCCCTTCCCCTTTCCCCATCCCCCTTGATCTCTCTTAGGCTCTCTTGTGAGGAGTCTTTGGGTCTCATCCCAATAGTAAGACCTTCCCCATGCTCATGTGGCCTAATATATATAAAAAAAAGTATCTGAATATGCAAATAAATATTACTAAATTAGTTTTAATATAAAAAATCAATTGAATGTTGACAAAAAATGCATTGATAATTTTACATGATAGTTAATTTTTGTGAAGGATTTAAACGAAATGATTATGAAAGGATATGCCATGATAGTTTAAAAAAAATGTGGATGCTAATTATTTAATGACTTTGTAATTTTAAAAATCCAAAGAAAAATTATTTGAATTAAATTTTTTGTGATTGAATGAAAAGTTTACATTTTTAAGACCAAAAACGGCAACACCAATATGGATGGAATCAATAAGTTATTAGTTAACGGATAACATTCTGATCGTCGTGTCCAACAAACGCCGACAGGGATTACTAGTATCATTGTTCTTTTTTCTAATAAAAGTTGATATAATCGGTAAAAGTAGATCGCATTAATTAAATTAGTTGAAATTTGAATTTTATTAGGATTTATTATTGATGAATTATTTTTAAATATTTTTATAAATATTTTTGTAAACGCTCCATCGTAGGATTAAATTCCCCAATCTCAATCTGAACTCTTGGTTTTAATCCCAAAACATTACTTTGCTTGATTAGAAGGACAGGGTTAGTAATACTGTAGCCTTCCTACATGTCCAATCGTGTTTTTGATAATATTTCTGTTATTTGTTTAATTTTTTAATTTATTCATAAATTTATTTTATATTTTATAAAAATATTATAATTAGATATAAAATAATTTACTATTTTATTATTAATATATAATATAAATATAATATACGTATAAAAATTAAATACAAATCATTTCCCTCTAAATGGAGACTCTAATAAAGACTGAACGACTGAGAATTGAAGTCTTTCTAAATCAGTTTGTTAGGCCTCTAAATCCGTACTGAACACTGTTCATAACTACACATGAGATTAATTTCTTCTTGGAATTATTATGTTACTCTGTTTTCTTTTGTAAAGCCATGCTATATAGGCCAGCCGACAGTTATAGAGCTAGGATGCTTCCTGGCTTTAAATGTAAGCAGAACCATTTAAAAAAAAAAATTAGAGTGACTGTGATTGGAGCCCACGTCACTTTGTCTAAGCCATATCTTTCGGCTACTGGTGTCCTAGGCTCCAATCAATTTTTTTCTTTTTATAGGTTCTCATAAATAGAGTGAGTTATTAAATATTTATTAATTATTATATTTAAAAAATTTAATTATTGTATAATATAATTAATATCTAATAAATATTTAATAATTTATTCTGAATATGACATCATGGTACTAGAACCACAAAAGGAAAGTTCTCCAAGATTCATTGTTCTCCTATTTGTTGAAGATTGAGACAATGAAATTCTCCATCCCTCTCAAACATCTACCAGTCATCAACTAGGCGACACATGCATATATCGATCATCATGAGGTGGAATTCTCCATCCCTCTTAAACAACTACCAACCATCTACCATCAACTAGGCGACACTGCCGACACATGCATATATCAATCATCATGTGGTGGAATTCGTAGTTGTTTAAGAGGACCACTACTAAATTTAAAAAATTATAATGACACGATTCGAACATATAAGATATAACATGGATATAGATATAACAATATGTTAAATTTAAAAAATTATAAGACACAAATATAATATATATATATATAATTATATAATTTAAAAAATATATAATTTATTAATATTATTTTTATAAATTTAAAAATTTATAATATCTTAATATATATTAATATTATTTTTATATATTATTTTTAATTTAAAAAATAATAATAAATTATGTTCAAGTCGTATCTTATACGTGTTTAAATGTGTTCGAGACATATTCAAACTTATTTGAGAGATGTCAAAGCGTGTTCAAACGTATTTAAGATGTATTTGAAACGTGGTAAATTAAAAATAATAATATTTTTAATCAGATATATTTAGATACATAAAATACATATATCATATATTGTCTCTATATGTCAAATATGAATACATATTCAATACTCCAATACACTTAAAAAATAATATATTCGAACTTCATAGCACTAGTCAGAAGCCACACATGCATCCTACATGCATGTGTACATTTAAATGATTGACAGAATGGTCCATAGTTAAAGGAATACCAAGAAGGATTTAAAAGCATCATTTAACCGTTAACGACTAATTACCGGACGTCGATGAACATGAGATGTGGGTGGATACAGCAAAGAACAGTCAATAATGGTATGGTGTTAGTATGTTATAGGGTGTGTTTATATGTGGGGCTACCCCATATTTATATGGGTCTAAGGTATTTATTAATAAAATAAAATAAAAATATTTAATACATAAAAAATTAAAAAGATTACTTTTTTAGTTAAAACTTTTTATTTTGGTTAAAGACATTTGTTTACAAAATTTATTTATATTAGAGGTATTTGAGTCCAATTAAGTAACATTTGTATTAGTGGAGCATTTTGGAAACCTTTAAAATTAGTTTAGAATTATTTAAGATAAACTAATTATATAAATACAGGTTATGTAATAGTTAATTTTAATTTATTTTTATTTTAGTTAAAATTTATCTTAAGTCAGTTCAAAATTTTTAAATCATAATCAAATTTAAAATTAAAATCATATAATCATATAATAATATATAAAGAGAAGGTACACATGCTTTCATGTTTTGACATATGTCATTCTAATATGGAATAACATGTTTAAAATTTTGGTATGTGACAAATGTATGATCCTAATAACTGTCATGTGACATCCTATATTGTAATTTAAAATGAATGTGTACACGTGCCGTCAATTCTAAATTAAATTTATTACTTACACATACAAATATAAAAATTTATAATTACATATTAATTATCTTGACATATATACATTTACATATTAATTCATATTTAAAAAAATTCAAAAAATTCTTACCTATCTTTAGTTAACCACGTTATTAATTGTTTTCATTAGTAATAAATTTCAAAATCTCAAACTTTTCGTAGGTGTCTGATATTATCTTTATTATATATGTACTGTTACCCTAAACCTAAGATCTAATATGCTCATAGACCACATGAAGGTTAACTCAATTATCTCCCTTTATACTCTTTCATACTTTTTTCTTCATGTTTTCTTCTCTTTCTTTCTTTTCGACACCATTTTTTCCCCATTCATTTAGTGTTTGTAAGGATGGTGGATCTTCTTTTCACCATTTTTTCTGCTTCAAGGTTTTTCCTAATAATCTGCACCAACTATAATGTGTGCTTGATTTAGATTTTTGGATAAAGTTATAGATTTTTGAACCTAGGTGTCTCGTTTTGATTCTAACTTCCTGACCTTTTCTATTTAAGCCATTGATTTAGATTTATTTTAGTCTGAAATAATGGTCATGGACTTTGATGATTATATTTATCCAAAGGCATTTTTCTATCTTACACTGTGGCAATATTGTAAGAGTTTGATTTCTAATATCTCCATTTTTCATTTCTTAAGTTCAATAAGATCTCTTTAAGCAACTGTTTGCCTCCCCCCGTTTTTTGGGTTGTTAATTTTAAATGATTATGTTTGTTAATTATTTTCACTTTGCATTGAAGTTTTTCATAGAATTTTAAATTGGTCCATGTCTAACCTGACATGATATATAGCAATTGAATATGCAATTTTAAATGCTCTAACTCTATCAATTTCTTTCAACATATTTCCACAACCCCTATAGAAAACTCTACATTTTTATCTATTTAATTCCTTGGTTATTGCTATTTTACCGTGTTGTTGGTCCTTTTTTTGGGGTTTTAAATCTTCCTTTAACTTGTATATGATGAATGAAGCTCTGTTTGCTGATACCTCTCAATGACTTATTGTAACGTCCCAATTTACTAACACCAATGACATATCCGATTTACGCATCAGTAATTAGAATTTGGTACATTACTTATGAATATCCACAAAGTTTCAAAACAAACAGTTTAATAATATACAAAATATGAGCCTTTAGCGGAAGCTTACAATACATAAAAATATGAAATGAATTTGTATACAAAGTTCTCATCACTATATTTAATATACATATATCGTCCTATTTACAAAATCTAGGACAGCTAACGAAGATACCTTCTTATGCATAAACTCCGTCCTGCTTCATCTTACTTGGCCACCTGGAATTATCATGGTAATCAAAGATGTAGGGGGTGAGAATCAAAATTCTCAATAGTTTATTTAAAATCATGTCATCACAATAATTTCAGCTATTTCGGGGAAAAACATCATTTTTATTCAAAATATTTATCATTACTCTAGGAAGGTGGCTAGAGGCCAAATCAAGTCCTTCCTCTTCCCGAAATAGATAGTCCATTTATCATTATGAAAATCAGTCGTACTCATCAAAAAAATACATCATGTTCAAAGTCATTAAGACTCAAATCATTAAATTGGAATCAATGTCATCAAAACATAATCACTTTTCCAATCTCAATAAAATCTCATTTCTCAATATGCATATCTCAAATCATCAGGACACATGTGTCATCTCAAATCAAATGGTGTGAAGGGAATTATCCGTCCTCACAATACCGATCACTTGGTAGTAGTCTGCTTTTAGGTTGGTGCACATCAATCTCTTCATGGCTGTACATCGCCACACAGAACTACTCCGGATAACTAGGCCCAGTCTGCCATATCTAGCTTAGAGGAAGTACGTCTCCTCCATATCAAATGTCAAAGCTAGGGTCAGGATTCAATCCATCATGATAAGGAGAAAGTACATTATCTCACAATATCAATCATCGGGAATAGAATGAGAGGTACGTTACTCAAACTATCCAAGATTTAGGATTACCCCAATTAGTGAGGGAAATACTCGTCCTCAACCACTTAATGACTAGGGAAGCTCAGGTAAAGAGGAAGATTTTTCCTTAATCTCAATTACTCAAGTATAGAGAAAATCACATATTCTCTTACCATTAACCAAGACTTACCCTAGTACAAGTACATCCAAAATCTAACTCGGCCTAGTTCCACAAAGTGGATACCCATGAGAGAAAATCATTTCATCAAATCATCATGCAACATATTGCATAAATAAATCATTCTCATCATGGGTGTTCAATTACCATCAATCAATCACATTTGATATAAACATATCATGCAATCAAGCATCATTTTATCACACATTTCATCAAACACCTATATAAGTATTTTAACACTTAAGGAAACTCATGTCCTCAATTCAACATATTACCCCTTGATACTCTACCTCAATAGGGTTATCTAAGGTCTCTCTAAGGCTCCTAGCCTTATAGAATGCCAAAACATGCATTTCCTAACCAAAAATACATCCTGCTCAATCTCAACATTTGACCTTTGCTCAGTAAAATGAGCATAACTTGAGCTATGGATGTCGAAACGAGGTGATTTAGGTGGCGTTGGAAAGCTAAGAGAAAAAGCTACAACTTTCATGAAGACCACAAAAGCTAATTCTAATCACAGAGAGATTGCACGGCCGTGTAAAATTACACGGCCCAGGCCGTGTAATCTTCTGTGAGGAAAATTTTCTGGCAGAGAGGTACACGGCCTAGGCCGTGTAATATCACACGGGCCATGTAACTGAACCAGAAACTCTACAACTCGTTTTGAAGGGTTGTGACACTGTTTCAATGGTCAAATTCTTGAATTTTGGTCACTCTAAAATAATTTCTAGGTGATTTTAAGTTCCAAACAAGTTTATATACATCAAGGAAACTTAAAACACCAATTTATTTTGTAAAAAATGGATCAAACACCAAATCTCTCATTCAAATCACAAATCAAAAGTGGGTTCAATAACCCTTTTCAACCTTGAAGATCATTAAGAAACAAGAGAGGGAAAATAAGTTTTCACATCATAATCAAACATAAAAGCTTAAATCTTCATTATCAACTCAGAAATCTCACTCAAAGCCATCAAGAAATCAGATCCTGAAATACAAAAGAGGAAGAAAAGAGTAAGAAAAATCCCCCTACCTCAAGCTTCCATGGATCCTTGCTCTTACTTGGTCTTCATCCTTCTTTCTTCTCCATTTTCTGCTCCCTCTCACGGTCCCCCTTCTTCTCTCTTCTTTCCTCCCTTCTTTCTTTTCTTCTCTGTTTTCTCTTCTCTCATTTTTTTGTTTCCGTCTTCTCTTCTTTCTTTTCTTTGTTTCAGGAACAGAAACGCACGGGAGAGAGATGAGAGAAAGTGAGAAATATCTCACTTTTAACAAATAAGGATTAGGGGCATGTTGGTCTTTTTGCTAAATTTTGTATCTGTTAAGAACACTTTGGTCTTACTAAATCAAGTTTCTTAACTTCCAACAACTATAAAATAAATCTTAAGATTTATCTAAATTATTATTTCATCATTTTCATAAATTTCCATATCTGTCATTCCTCAAAGCGGTATTAAAACACTTCCACAGTGTCCTTAAAAATATCAATCTGATTTCGTTTGTCCTCAAAATTTAACTACATCCTCCTTCACACATTTGCAACCCATGAATTAAATTTTCCTTATTTATTTCCTTTGATTTAGCATTTATGCTATTTTTCTGAGTCAGAATAGCCATTTTTACAAATTCTGTGTTGCGACAAAATGCCTAAATTAACTCAAAATATTTCAAAAATTAACAGACATGTTAAATAAGTATTATGGTACCTTATGACCATATACAAGTTTAACCTGCTAAAAAGAGAATGTTATAATTCTCCCCTCCTTTTAGAAATTTTGTCCCCAAAATTTAGCTTCTCATGCTAAAATTTGGAAACCTTCCATAACTATTCTTGATTGTATTCGTTTGTCCACTCTAACTTTTATTCAGACTTAGATGCTCATATTCTTTTATTTTAACAAGAGTTACATTGTAAAGATTCGGAAGATTGAGCTTCTTCTTGCCTTCTTAAAGTATATACCCTCCCTGGTGCTGGTAATCAAGGATTGGGTATAACTTTCTACTTCTGCTGACACCTACTGACATAGTATCCTTATTAATCATTTACATAGCATACCAAATAAAGTCTTTCACCATGTTGTCTCCTTCCACACTTAGAGCATTTAAGCTCCTTAGCTTTCTTTTGATTACGGATCATTTCTAATTCGTGAATCACTGGTTGTAAAATCACATCTTTCATTCCTATCTTCTATTCTTTTCTGCTTTTCAAGATTCGTAATGATTTACTTAATGTGAAATTTCAATTGAGTAGTCTCCACGATTTTACACTTTTTTAACTAAAGTGGGAAAAACCCCCAATCTCCATAGATCCAACAAATCTTTTGGTTTCTGTCTTTTACTTCACTTCATATTATATAATAGACATGCTTTCTCGTTTTAGTTCCAGATATACTCCATTTCTTTTATCATCTTGTACATTTCTTAGAAAGCACTTATATGCAAAAGTCTCCTTGAACTCCTCCTATGTTATATAAGTATGTACAACTTCTAATAATATTTTTGAATTTCTTCACCACTTCTCTGTTTTACCCCTCATCTTAAAAGTTCAACCAAATTAGGAATCTCCTTACTTCGTTTATTTATTCTTTGAATCTCTTCCTCCCGACACATCGCAAAAGTAAAACATTGCCAAATCCTTTAATACAGACCCAATTCTATCAGTGTAAAAACGTGGTTTCTCATTATCGTGTACAATGTTGCAATTTCATTCTAGTGGTATACATCTCCAACATGATAAATTTTTATCATTACCAAATCTCTGAGTCTTGAGATCCTGACAGAAAGGGAAGGAAAACCTAGTCATATACTTATCCACAATAGCTAATGTGTAAACATGTATGATCAAAGTTCTAACTTCAAACATTGTCTCATTTGTTAAAATGTAAGATGCCCTCTTATCTGCAAAAGAACATGATTTCATTCTAATAAACCATTTCACAAAATCCAAACTTTCTATAGGGAATATCAGCTTCTTGAACACTGGTTCTAGAATTTCTTACATTCCTTTCCTCAGCAAATCTGACAATTAAAACATTGTCATCACTTAAAGATTGATGCATATGTATCTAAATATTATGTAAAATAGGGTCATTGGATCTTAAGCTCCCATCTGAAGAGACATAATAGTGATATACATGTGGCCCACGAGAACCCTATTCATGATTCAATAGTCGTTCCCTTTCACAAATTAAGAGCCATAGAGGGATGTGTCCTTACCTTGCCACATTTGAAACCTTTCCCACGTCTATAGCATTCCTTTAGGAAGCACCTCTAAAGGTCTAACATTAGGATGCTTTTCAAGAAAACTTTGTATGACACTAACAATCATAAATATCTTCTCAACTCTCGAAACATGAACCAAAATGCAACCATAAGGATACTAACCATGAAATCCCTAATAAAGAGAGATTGAATCATTCGACTTGATGAGGTTTCACCTGCTTCGTACGCTATAAGTGCGCAGAGGTTTTGGTTACCATAAGATCATCTTCAGCAATCTCAATTCTATATACATCTATTTTCCCTTGACATTCCATGAATCCTCCACAGGAGTTCTTGTACTCTTTGTTTAACCATACATCAAAATTCAAATATGATTTTCAATCCTTTATATCCCATAGAGTAGAGGATTGCAAAAACTTCTTCTGCTTGGCGCAACCATTACTTTGTTGGCCTTACTCAGAAGTTACTCTAATTTAGAATCATATTCTTTTAAGAACTTGATCTATCGTCTCTATCTCGTACTTAACCATGTCTAGTCAATCAGTGTTTTAAACCTTTATGGCTACTAAGGACCTCAAACTTAACTCCATACACTTAGTGTCTCCAATCCTCCAAGGCAAACATCACAGTTCTCAATCTTAGGCTATAGGTTATATAGTTGTCCTCATGTGGTCTCAATCGCCTAGAGGTGTAAGCAACTACTTGTCCATCCAGCATCACATGCATCCTATCTTTTTTCTTGAGGCATCCGAGTATATCTCAAAGTTTCCTCGAGGATTTGGGAACCACTAAAATTAGTATAGAAGTCAATCTCTTTTTTGTACTTGGAAATTGTTTTCGTACTCTTGAGTTTATTCAGAAACACTACTCCTTTCAGTTCTCGTGTTTATTCTTACTTGGGTTGACGAAAACCCTTTTTTTTCTAGAAATTACATCTACTAACAATTGTTCCATTCTATCATACAGTTGCTTATTTTTCAAAATTTCTAGTATCTCCTTGAGGCGATCTTTGTACTCTTTGGGTGTCTTTAAACAGATGAAAATATCATCTACAAAGAATACAACCATTCTAACTAGATATAGTTCAAAAAATTTGTTCATCTAGTCCATAAGAATTACAAGTGCTCTATGCTCACAACGGTCTTCAAAATATTTTCTCTCAAACTCCATTCTGATAGTACTCTAACCCCCTTAAGTCATTCTTGGAGAACACTACCGTTCTCTCTTATCTAGTTTATCAAATCATCTTTCCTAGGTTGTGACCCATAAAATCAACCTTAATCATTTTTCAAGTAATTTAAGCTTCTACTACTTCTAGCAATCTCTTGGTATCATCCGACCACTTCTCGGTCTTTCTAATTACACATCTAAAGCCACAATTTAGAGTTAACCACGTTGCAATTGAATGAGTATCAAACTATTCTGGTGAACCATGTGAAGCATTCATGCCTAGAATAAGGGTGAAAACTTTGGGAACAACAGGAAGAGAAAGAAAATATTCAGGTCTAACAACAAACTTAACCCACTAAGCTTAGCATTGATCTTCAACAAACATTAGTCAAATGTTGGTCGTATTATTTATTTTATTCCTCTTACTTTCCTTCCTCAGACTTAACCAAGTATTGACTTATCGTCAAACTTCCTTACTCACGTTCTATAAGTTCCAACTCCTTTGCCTTCTTACACACTTGGGAAAAATATATGTATACACATATATATCTAGGAAGGTAATTCTAAATACCCTACCATATACTGTAAGTTCCAGTAAACCCCAGAAGTCTTTTAACTTCAATATACCAAGATTCTATCTCCTCTTCAATAAATAAAAAGTGAGGAATACTCATTGATCATTTGTGCACACTAACTCAATAAAATCTTTTCCATATATGAGGCAAATAAATTCTTCTGGACCCTAAAAGGTTAGAAAAGTCCTGGCTTCCATTCACGACAGTTCACATATTCACACTGTGAATATAGATTAATTTCCATTCTTTCCAACTTTTTTTTTATTGTAGTCACATTCTCTTTCCTTCGTAATCGCAGACATTTCTCCTTACCCTCGCTTAAAAGCTACTAACTTTCTAAACATCTCTCGGGATTCCATCGACAATTGTCCTACCTTTTCGCGTATGCTTAGTCGATGTCATAGTCTTCTGTACACACCGCACATTATATATTGAGTTGGCCAAACTCAACATTATGAGACAGGGTGACAGTTAACCATAACATACAGACTTAAGACTGTTATGCAATTCTATCTATACATCTTATCATCTAGATTAGACAAATGCACAACAAAGCATAGTTAGTCCATACCCCGGCTCAACAGGATGAACTGCTCTGATACCATAATGTAACGTCCCAATTTACTAACACTAATGACATATCCGGTTTACGCATCAGTAATTAGAATTTGGTACATTACTTATGAATATCCACAAAGTTTCAAAACAAACAGTTTAATAATATACAAAATATGAGCCTTTAGCGAAAGCTTACAATACATAAAAATATGAAATAAATTTGTATACAAAGTTCTCATCACTATATTTAATATACATATATCGTCCTATTTACAAAATCTAGGACAACTATCGAAGATACCTTCTTATGCATAAACTCTGTCTTGCTTCATCTTACTTGGCCACTTGGAATTATCATGGTAATCAAAGATGTAGGGGGTGAGAATCAAAATTCTCAGTAGTTTATTTAAAATCATGTCATCACAATAATTCCAACTATTTCGGGGAAAAACATCATTTTTATTCAAAATATTTATCATTACTCTAGGAAGGTGGCTAGAGGCCAAATCAAGTCCTTCCTCTTCCCAAAGTAGATAGTCCATTTATCATTATGAAAATCAGTCGTACTCGTCAAAAAAATACATCATGTTCAAAGTCATTAAGACTCAAATCATTAAATTGGAATCAATGTCATCAAAACATAATCCCTTTTCCAATCTCAATAAAATCTCATTTCTCAAGATGCATATCTCAAATCATCAGGACACATGTGTCATCTCAAATCAAATGGTGTGAAGGGAATTATCCGTCCTCGCAATACCGATCACTTGGTAGTAGTCTGCTTTTAGGTTGGTGCACATCAACCTCTTCATGGTCGTACGTCGCCACACAGAACTACTCCGGGTAACTAGGCTCAGTCTGCCATATCTAGCTTAGAGGAAGTACGTCTCCTCCATATCAAATGTCAAAGCTAGGGTCAGACTTTAATCCATCATGATAAGGAGAAAGTACATTATCTCACAATATCAATCATCAGGAATAGAATGAGAGGTACGTTACTCAAACTATCCAAGATTTAGGATTACCCCAAGTAGTGAGGGAAATACTCATCCTCAACCACTTAATGACTAGGGAAGCTCAGGTAAAGAGGAAGGTTCTTCCTTAACCTCAATTACTCAGGTATAGAGAAAATCACATATTCTCTTACCATTAACCAAGACTTACCCTAATACAGGTACATCCAAAATCCAACTCGGCCTAGTTCCACAAAGTGGATACCCATGAGAGAAAATCATTTCATCAAATCATCATGCAACATATTGCATAAATAAATCATTCTCATCATGGGTGTTCAATTACCATCAATCAATCATATTTGATATAAACATATCATGCAATCAAGCATCATTTTATCACACATTTCATCAAACACCTATATAAGTATTTTAACACTTAGGGAAACTCATGTCCTCAATTCAACATATTACCCCTTGATACTCTACCTCAATAGGGTTATCTAAGGTCTCTCTAAGGCTTCTAGCCTTGTAGAATGCCAAAACATGCATTTCCTAACCAAAAATACATCCTGCTCAATCTTAACATTTGACCTTTGCTAAGTAAAATGAGCATAACTTGAGCTATGGATTTCGAAATGAGGTGATTTAGGTGGCGTTGGAAAGCTAAGAGAAAAAGCTACAACTTTCATGAAGACCACAAAAGCTAATTCTCATCACAGAGAGATTACACGGCCGTGTAAAATTACACACCCAGTAGTGTAATCGTCTGTGAGAAAATTTTACGCGAGAGGTACACGGCCTAGGCCGTGTAATCTCACACGGGCCGTGTAACTGAACCAGAAACTCTACAACTCATTTTGAAGGGTTGTGACACTGTTTCAATGGTCAAATTCTTGAATTTTGGCCACTCTAAAATAATTTCTAGGTGATTTTAAGTCCCAAACAAGTTTATATACATCAAGGAAACTTAAAACACCAATTTATTTTGTCAAAAATGGATCAAACACCAAATCTCTCATTCAAATCACAAATCAAAAGTGGGTTCAATAACCCTTTTCAACCTTGAAGATCATTAAGAAACAAGAGAGAGAAAACAAGTTTTCACATCATAATCAAACATAAAAGCTTAAATCTTTCATTATCAACTCAGAAATTTCACTCAAAGCCATCAAGAAATCAGATCCTGAAATACAAAAGAGGAAGAAAAGAGTAAGAAAAATCCCCCTACCTCAAGCTTCCATGGATCCTTGCTCTTACTTGGTCTTCATCCTTCTTTCTTCTCCATTTTCTGCTCCCTCTCACGGTCCCCCTTCTTCTCTCTTCTTTCCTCCCTTCTTTCTTTTATTCTCTGTTTTCTCTTCTCTCATTTTTTTGTTTCCGTCTTCTCTTCTTTCTTTTCTTTGTTTCAGGAACAAAAACGCATACGGAGAGAGATGAGAGAAAGTGAGAAATATCTCACTTTTAACAAATAAGGATTAGGGGCATGTTGGTCTTTTTGCTAAATTTTGTATCTGTTAAGAACACTTTGGTCTTACTAAATCAAGTTTCTTAACTTCCAACAACTATAAAATAAATCTTAAGATTTATCTAAATTATTATTTCATCATTTTCATAAATTTCCATATCTGTCATTCCTCAAAGCGGTATTAAAACACTTCCACAGTGTCCTTAAAAATATCAAACTGATTTCGTTTGTCCTCAAAATTTAACTACATCCTCCTTCACACATTTGCAACCCATGAATTAAATTTTCCTTATTTATTTCCTTTGATTTAGCATTTATGCTATTTTTCTGAGTCAGAATAGCCATTTTTACAAATTCTGTGTTGCGGCAAAATGCCTAAATTAACTCAAAATATTTCAAAAATTAACAGACATGTTAAACAAGTATTATAGTACCTTATGACCATATACAAGTTTAACCTACTAAAAAGAGAATGTTACACTTATAGGTGTGAATTTAAAGTACTGATACTTCCTAATTGTTAAAAATATACAAACAGATAATGAAATTTGTGTCTATTTCTGAATTAGTTTATACAGGAGGATTAATCTCTATTTATTGAAGAAGATTGTTGTATAGTAAAGAAAAATAATCAAATATAATTATGTAATAAATCAATCTAATTTCGTACTAAATCAATTACAATCATTCTTAAAATCAATCGTAATCTCAATTATAATTAATCACGTTAACATTAATATTAGAATAACTCAAGAAGCATTCAAGGGATGATGTTGTACCAAAAAAGAAAAAACATGAGATGGTGTTTGGAATTTATAGAATGAACAGACAAAAGAAAGTACAATTATTGCCTTCTTAATAGATGATGACAAACACATGAAAGTGTTTAAGAATCATGTGAGACGATTCTTATGTCGTCGGGTTCTACTACATTCACAAAAATTGTTAATAAGTGGAATACAATTTTAATAGGTAAGTGAAGTTGAATTGTAGTATCTCTTTGTAGAAGTTATCATCAATTTTATTAGAACTCATGACTTACTTTCGAGAGACAACTGTGCATGCTTAGGTATGTTATAATTATAGTTCTCCAGTATTTTAAACAATTATTGTTAATTAATTAACATAATGTGGTAATAGCAACTAAGGTTCTCAATTACACTAAAAATATAAAACTTTTTTTATAAGTATCTAACCAATATGTAAATGAAGTTAATGAAATCATACTCGATAAGATAACTTAATTTTTATTCAATCATGTGTATCTAATAATAAAAATTGTTGTAAAAAAATGTAATACGAAAGTAATTAGTAGAACAATTGAGCATTGAAGTTTTATTATTAGATGATTTTGTCGATATATTTCATTTATTAAAACTATTTTATTTATAAGTATATTTATCTTTAATTAATCCCATGCATTGCACATAGACATAAATAATATTATTGTTTGTTATACTTATATAAGAGCAATGTTACAAATTGCTAATATTAAAGAATATATTTTCATATTTTCCTTATGATTTTTTTCAAATTATATGATTTTTCAAATTTTGTTTATTATATTGCAGGTGAATATTATTTTCTAAAATTATTAAATATTTTTATTAGTTGTTTAATTTATTAAATCATATTTTACGTTATCTTGTGCATCATATGATTACAAATAAAATTATTGCAAGTTATTGTCTAGAATTTTTTTAATTTTTTAATTTCAAATTAATATAAAAATTATAGATAGAAATTAGTAAAAATATTAAAGAATTAGTACATATGTAACGTCTTTACTAAAATAATAGCTTTAATCATGGATATAATAATAATATATGTGAATTTACTCCATAAATATTTATAAATCAAAATTTAAATTGAAATCCAAAAATATCAAGGAAAATAGGCTTCAATACATGACAACCCAAAGTTACAATACATTTTTATAACTTTTCAAATTAACATCACACACCAGTCATAATGTTTACTCAGAAATAGTTATACATGTATTTCTAATAATTATATCCTCCTCATTTGAAACAAGAATTTATACTTAGTTGATCTGAATGATGATGACTATGATGCATTTTGTACTAGTATGAAAACACCATGAATAAAGTGAGAATTTGAAATTCTCAGAAAGAAATGAACAGTTATAAAAAAATTTGAAAACACATGATAAATTTCAGCTGTGTAAAATACACAAAAAATCACATGATAATCAAAGTATGACAAAAAATAACACAATTCTAGCATAACAGAACGAATGCTAAATAAATTACGCAATACAACTTTATATATTAACATAAGTAAGTTCCTCAAATATTAGCAAACAAGTACTAATTATTAACAAGTATATGCAAATATCAGCAAGTAAGTTTCTCATTATAGGGATTCCACCCTTTACTTTTCTTTTTCTTTTCATGTTTGCTTGTCTCACATTTTACTCAAAGGCCTTCACTTCTATAAGAAATCCGCTCTATCTTTGGTGTTACTTTAACATCACGACGACAAAGGTAGATATACCCACACTAACCAGGTAGGTAACATAAAAGGAAATATACCCCTCTGTCTCTTAACGGTTAGGTGTAAACTTATTCATGAATTATGTCATCACATACAAACATAAGTAATACAAACCACCAATATATCACAAATAAATTCATCATATAAATTATGTCAATTAAATAAAATTTATAAAACTTAGAATCATTAAATTTAAATGTCAATTCTTTAAGGGACCAACTATGATTTAAAATTAATTTAATAATTATCTTAATAGTCCACATCACAGTTCATAATTTGTCAGGTCCTCATCATAATTCATATTTTGTCAAGTTCTCATCATGGTCTATAGTTTGTCCGTATCCTGATAGTGCATTCATTGCACAAAAGCTCTTTTGTTGCAAACGTAAAATAAAAGATCATAAAATTGCTCCCAATACAAGGTAAATATAAATCAGAATATAGATCATAAAATTACTTCCAAGTTGTAAATATAAGAAAGTCCATATAAATCAAGTACATATATTAATTACCCAATATAATTAAAATATTTATTTAACTTAAGCCTTGAGTAATATTTTAATTTATTATATTGATCTCATGAAAAAATCAACATTCAAATTATAATAATTCTAAAATTTGTCAAATATCATAAAATTTTAAAGCTAAATAAATATCAAATTTTCATAATATTACGTATGTATAATAAATTTAATAAGAATAATAATATACATAAAATATTAAAATAATAAATTAATTAATAAAACATACTGAAAGTCATAATTTTATTTTTTTTTTAAAAGTATTTAATTTCTACCTCTTACAAAATCTCTTTTTTTTTTCCTACTCTTTCTCTTCCTTTCTCCCTCCCTCCCTCTCTCTCTCTCTCTCTCTCTCTCTCTCTGTTTTCGCTTGCTATTACTGTAGTAGCACCTCACATTCACACATTCACACATTCACTCTTTTACTCTTTCACTTCCTCTCTCTTGCTTCTTGTTTCCAACTTACAGCCCCCTCCCCAATTTATAACCATTAAGCATTGATTACAAGGTGCACGCTGCACCATATTTTCATGCAACGTTGCACCCTTTTTTATATATATAGATATTTATTTTACGTAAATGATTACATTTAGATATTTAAGATAGATTTTTATATTAAAATAATAATTTATTCATAAATATATTTTTATAAATATCTTTTTATAAATATCTTTTTAAATATATATCTAATACAGCACTTCTAATCGTTATTGCTAAGATTAAATGCAAAATTTTATTTCAATAAATTTCTATTTCTAATTTCATAAATTGTTATTAATTAAATTCTTACAAAATTTATTTAATCTCCTTTTATTAATAACAATTAGTATAAAACTAAATAGAATATTCAAGTTAAAGAAATTAAAAAATTTCTTCTTCACAAAAATATTTAAAAAAAAATAAGATGTTACATTTTGCTCCTCTTTTTAGGAATTTTGTCCCCAAAATTCACTAATTTGATTGAAATAACTCTGGATATGACTTTTGGATGTCATCTTCTAATTTTCATGTTGCCTCTTTTGGTGATTAACACTTTTGAAATTTTTATATCTTAAACATAATTTTGACGGAGCTTAACAAATTTCTTGTTTAGTAATTTTGAATCTTGTAAAATTATTTTGTTTATTCCGTCAACAGTATTTGATCGTTTTGAGTGATTTACTCCATGTCGAAAAAATAAAAAAATTTTGGTAGAGAAAATTTTACGTAATTTAATTTTTATCGTTAGGTAATTATTTTACGTAATCTCGATTTGATATTTGTGTGTTTTATTTTTGTGATTTTATGGATGATTATGAAATTTTTGACTGTATGTGAGTCCCGGGTGGTCTTAGGTGGGCCCAGGTGACCTTACGTGGGTCAGGTGGGTCCCATAAAAGTAAAAATTTTTCTACGCGTAGAAAAATTTGTCTTGTTTAGGCAGAGACAGGGGATCTTACTAAACCCGAATCCGATATGCAGTTTTAGAAAATTTCCTTTATCGTATTTTTACTATATTTATTTATCTTGTGATGAAAAATACGATAAATGTATGTTTTATTGGGGTTACAGTGAATCAAAATAATATTCTATATTATTAAGTTAATATTGGTGGATTGGATATCCACCATTAATTTAATTAACATTGGAGATTTAATCTTGATTTAATCAACGGTGGAGATTTAATCTTGAAAATAAATAAGATTAATTATAACCGTTGGATGGAAAATTAAATCAAGGGCTAGGATGGCTTAGGAAAGATGACCATGCAAATTAATCACATGTTACATGCAAGGAGAAGGGGGGACGGTTTTGCATGCATTTTGGAGGAGACAAAGTAAGCGTAGCTTTTTAGTAGAGAAAAAGATGAAGTCAATAATAATAGCCATTTGAATTTGATTAGTAATATTTAAGCCTAATTTGATTAATCTAATGGCCTAATTAACAAGTTAAGTAAACTAAATTAAATGTTAAATTGTTATAATCTAATTCTTAATTAAATATCCTAATTTTATTTAGAGGTTATAATATATGTAATTATATATCTAATTAATTAGTTATTTAATTAGATAATTAATTAAGATTGGTTAGGAAACTAAACCTAATTAATTAGCAAGTAATTGGACTTGAATTAAAAACAAATTAAGTCCCTAATTCATGCGAGGCCACACGGCCATGCAGCCCAAGGAGGCTTCTCAAGTCTTCTTGAATGGACTTTTATGATTATTGGAGGACATATAGGGACATAGGCCATGTGCTACTCCATATGCATCCAATTGGTGATATTGTGAGTCAAGCATATCACTTAATCTCTCCAAGACTTCCACGGCAGCTGCTCACTTTCATTCACCCTCCTAATTTCATTTTCTCTCACATCAAAAAGCTTACAACACTTTCTCTCAAAAACTCCAAGAACCCAAGCACACATTTCTTTCCATTTTCTCTCTCAAATTCGGTCAAGCACCTTAGAATCATCATCCAAATTTCTATAATTTCATCCAACTTGATTTTCTAAACCTAAACACCATTCTAAGAACATCTCTAGTTATGAGTTTTTCTAAAATCATTCATCTTGAGCTTCAAATCCAAGCTTCAAGTTTCTATCAAAAATCAAAAATTTCATCTTTGTGCTTCAAGAGAAACCATTCGGTCAAGACACTCAAAACCACCATCCAATCTCTTTTAATTTCATCCAACCATAGATCTTAAATCTACATGATATTCTAAGCAACTTTCATGTTGAAAATTTCTTTTAAATCATTCATCTTCATGGACTTTCTTCAAGAGCCAAGTTATTGAGTTTTTAAGGTGAAGTGTAAGAAGACTTCAATTCTTATCTCTTTTTCATGATCTAAACCATGTTTGATCCATGGTTCCTCTTAATCAAGCTTAGTATACTAATTTCTATGTATTTTGTTTTGAATTTGAGAAGCCCTTGGTGTTGAAGGACTCGGAAAGAGAAGCAAAATCAAGAAGCTTTGAGGATCTTCAAGAGGTAAGAGGGAGATCCATCTCACCAACCAATTATGGTGGTGGGAGATGGTCTTATATTTGATGGATTGTGAATTCATGTGAGAATTCCAATCCATGGTCATGTAATAATTAATTGTGTGTTTATGAGCTTTACTTTATTTTCTTATGCTTTGATTATGCTTTGATTATTTTGTCTATGCTTAATATGTTTTGCATGATTTTATGGCTTTGATAGTATACATATAATATGCATGATGAGTATATGGCATGTTTGTGATATTTATGATGAAATATATATATGTATGCCATGATGTGTGGATGGAAAGAAAATTAATCTTGGTTCCAATGGCCAAAGAAGAGTTACGATTTTGATGCCCTTGATTTGGGTCAATGTTGAAATTTTTCAAGAATAAGAAAATTAAATTTTGATCCCTAGAACAATGAGAATTTCGGCCAAGACACCTCAAAATAGGTGTTTACAAATTAATATGTTTATGAAAGAATAAAATTGGATTGATTTGAGGAGTATGGAAAATGAACTAAAGGTTTGTTTTTTTTTTAAGAAAACATGAACACAAATTTTAGAATGAAATTTTATTGATTTATTTTGTGTAGAAACAAGAATGGAATTTATTTAAGTTAGAAGAAAAATATTTCATGGTTCCAATGGCCATCTATAAGGTTTTGATAATTTAGAAAAATGTTTTGATGCTATGAAATACAAGAATTTTCAAATAAGAATTTTTGAAAAGGGAATTAAGTGTTATAAATTAAGTGAAGTGGAATTTTCATAAATAAAAGAAAAAGAAGATTGAAAGTATTGAACTTCAAATTAATCAATTTTTAGAAGTGATTTGGAAATATAAAGCAAAACGTTTGTAACTTAAAATTTCTAACAGAGAATTTATTTATGGGGTTTTGGAAAACATTAGGAAATTTAAAGTTAAGAAACAATAATTAAAACAACTCAATATGATTTTGTAGGACTAGATCAATAAAAAGTGATTTTGAGAAAATACATATTAAGGAAAGGATTTTTGACTAAGAACGAAAAAGGATTTGCAAAGAAAGTGAAAATGAATTTGAACAAATGGATTTGGTTTTTATAACCATCGGTACTTTGGTTTTGAAAATAAAATTTTAACGATTTTGTTTGTGTAAAATCATATCAATTTAAAAGGAAAAATATTTGATGATTTCAATAGTCATGTCTACATTTTTGAAGGCTTGTAATGCTTTGATTTTTATGAACAAAATGATTTTCAAAGTGGAAACGTAACTTGAGTTAATACTAGAATGAAATTAGAGCATTTATCACTTGAGAATTAAATTTTTGTAAACAAGAATGTTTTCGAACTTCAATTTATTTTGAAGAAGGTTGTGTTTGGAGATGCTTTGAGAAAAATGGAGAATATAATGGTGATTTAAGAATTTACTAAAGTATAATTTATTTTCAAGTTTTGAAATATGTGTGAAAATTTTAAGATTTGAAACATTAATTTATATCAATGAAAAAGTAATTTTATGGATTATATTTGAAAAAGAATTTCTTGAGTAAAAGCGAATGGAAAAGATTTTCTTGAGTAAGAAAATGTGAAAAATGAAATACAAAGTCATAATATTTTGAGAAAAGATGAAATGGAATTTTTGAAGGTTGAGAAATATTTTTTCATAATAAATTATGGTGAAAAATTATTTACGTATCTTAAAAACGTGTTGAAAATGATATTGACTTATTTGAAAGTCCAAAATAATGTTTGGAATATTGAGGAATATTTTACATGATTGTAAAATGGTGAAAAATGATTTAAGTATCTTAAAAATAATTTAAAATATAGTAAAATATTTCTACGTAATTTAAAATATGTTAAAATATTTCTACGTGATTTGAATTACGTTTAAATATTTTATGTAAGCTTAAATATTTTATATGATTTGAAATATTGTTGAAAAATCACTACGTGATTGAACAAACGATAAAACATTTTTACGCGATTATGAAAAATGGTAGAAAATTGGTGGAAAATTGTTATGAGATTTGGAAAGCGTTTAAATATTTTATACTATTGAAAATATTATTGAAACATATACACAATTTTGAAACAGTGGAAAAATAATATGCGATTTGAGAAACGTATATTTTTACGCGATTGAGAAAGACATTGAAAAATTAATACGTGATTTAAAAGTGCAATAGAAGAGCTCGGCATTTTGAAAACGTAACAAAAGTGTTACAGTATTGTAAAAATATAACAGAAACGTTTCAGAATTTTGAAAATGTAACAGAAACATTTTGAAATTGTGAAAACATAATGGAAATGTTACGCAATTTTGTGAAAATACGGCGAAAGTGTTTTATAACTATAAAAACATGATAACATGATTTCGTGTTGAAAATATAGTATAATTCTTTTTGAACCAGACGTGTTTTGTCTATGACTGGTATTTGGTGCATTTTGTATGCATTGGAAAGAGATGTCTGTGAATAGATTTGGTGCATTATACATGCATTGGAAAAGTATGAATTGAAGCATATGATATAAATTGAACAAATGAAATTGAAAAGATTTGGCCCTTTGGGGTTGGACTTGCACCGATATATTCGTGCATTGTATAAAATATAGCTAATAGCTATTATGGCCCTTGTGGTTGAAGAGGGAATGAGAATTGATAGTGAGGTCTATGATGGATCTTGGGGCGTCGAGGCGGCGGTCGGCCGACCGGTGGACAGTACCGGCGAGTACCCTATGCCACTTGGCGATGCAGTCCGTTGCAACGCATTGACGATACCCGACAAGAACACGATTCTTTTCAACGACTGGGAGACTATCTTTGGGCTAAGGCTGACAATTAACCAGAGTATTCTTCTCGAAATTGTGAAAACCTCCATGGAGTCGTTTTTGATAAAATGAGTCTTTGTGCATATGCAAAAATCTGAGCATTTATATCTGTGTGATATATTAATTGAAGAATATTGGTTATTGGCTATGACAATTGTTTTGAGTACTTGGATGATGATTGAACTGATAAATGATTAGATGATGATAATTGATTAATGCTGATAGCATGATTATGGTATGATCTATCTGTATGATATTGCTATTGTGTTATCTCTCGTGCTGCCATGTTGATATTGGTGTAGGTGATCTCACCTCTTTTGTTATCTCAAGTTTTCTTCGTGTTGCAGATCTTGTTAAAATCAAATAATAGAAAGATCGAGTTGTCTTAGACATAACGGGCGATGGATACTCTGAGATTGGTGACAACAATAAGGAGTGGACATTCAGGACTTGAAGGTGTGCAGTGTTGACAAAGGAATAGATGTCTGATGCATCAAGATGAACAGAAAAAAGAATAAGTATGTTAAAGTTTTTCATTAGTGTTGTACCGTGCTATTAAGTAGGACCCGTCATGGGGTTTGCTACTGTCAAAAAAAAAAATAAGTCTATTAATTTTATATTTCTCTTTAAATTATGATATTAATTGGTGTCAATATTATATGATGAATAGTTGAAATATGATTTACAATATTATCTAATATTTTCATTACGTTTCAGTAAAAGAAGGAATTTTGAAACCCATATTTTATAACTCAAACTTTGTGCGAACTTATTTTCAGATTATGAGTCGGAAGTCAGAAATGTGATGCCCTAGCTAGGGTGTTACATTAGTTAGTGTCAGAGTTAGGGTGTTACAGTGACAGTCATTCTCATATCACTTTAACTAAAGGAATTTCTTTTCCTCTCAAGTGTTTGACAAATCTATCCATGATTCGTATAAGTTTTATTCCGTAAGTCAAATAATCTCTTACTTGCATTGTTTCATGTTCTATGATGTGTGAAAGGTCAAAACAGTATTTTCTAAGTTGAAATACATGAAAGACATCATGAAAGTTTGAAAGATTTAGGGGAGGTGTAATTTAATAGGCAACAGGTCGTATTTTTTAAGGATTTGGAATGGACAAATGAATCTGGAATTCAACTTTTTGGTTTTAAGGGTTTTGCCAATCCCAGTAGTAGGAGTGACTTTAAGGAAAACATGTGCTCCTTCTTCAAATTCCAGAGGTCTTCTTCTTTGATCAACATAATTTTTCTGTATAATTTAAGCAACAAGTAATTTTTCTTTGATAAATTTGATCTTTTCTGTAGTTTGCTGCACTATATCAGGTCCTAATAAACTTTTTCCTCCCATTTTAAACTAATACAAAGGTGATCTACACTTTATACCATACAGAGCTTCAAATAGTATTTTTCTTACACTAGAATAGTAATTATTGTTATAGGCAAACTCTGTTAATGGTAGATAGGTATTCTAACTTCCTTAAAATTCTCACACACGGGCTCTAAGCATATTTTCCAGGGTTTGAATGGTCCTTTTAGTTTAACCATCTGTCTGAGGGTGGTAAAACGTACTAAAACGGAGCTTAGTTCCTAAAGCTTCTTGTAAGGCTATCATGAACTTTGAGGTAAATATTGGGTCTCTGTTTGAAACTATACCAGTTGGTATACTATGTAACCTTACAATTTCCTGAATATAATATTGGGCCAACTTGTACAATGGGCAACTGATCCTAATAGGCAAAATGTGAGCAGACTTAGTTAACCTGTCAACAATTACCCATGCTGCATCATAACCTGATGGAGTCCTAGGTAATAACACAAAATCCATTGATATGTTATCTTATTTCCATTCAGGGATATTCAAAGGTTGCAATAATCCAGCAAGCTTCTGGTGTTCTATTTTAACCTTTTGGCAAACTAGGCATTTAGTTACAAAACTAGCTATGTCTCTTTTCATATTATTCCACCGAAATAATTTCCTAAGATCCTGATACATTTTGGTTGCACCAGGATGCATAGTATACTTACTGCAATGTGCCTTAGATAAAATCTTCTTTCTCAATTCTTCATCATTGGGTACACATAATCTTCCTTCATACATCATAGCCCTTTCATCAACATGAAAATGTTCAAGTTGTTCTACTAGAATTCTTCTTTTGAGAGTTTGCAAAAACTCATCATTTTCTTGGGCTTGTCTTTCTTGATCTCTTAAATCACACTCTATTCTTAGTTCACTGGCATACAAGCAGTGAGGTTGCAAGGACACCAAAATCCTCAAATCCCTGAAAATTTATAACAACTTTTGTTCCCTTATCATCATCGAGGACATGTGTAAGAACTTCCTATTCAAGGCATTGGCCACTACATTAGCTTTACCAGCATGGTATTTCAATTCAAAATTATAGATTTTAAGAACGCCATCCATCTACGTTGTCTCATATTTAACTCATTTTGGTTAAAAACATACTTTAAACTCTTATGATCACTATATATCTCAAACTTGATTCCATATAGGTAATGTCTCCAAATTTTCAAAGTAAAAACTACTGTTGCTAAATCTAAGTCATGGTTTGGGTAATTTTCTTCATACAGTTTAAGTTGTATGAATGCATAAGCTACAACTCTACTATGTTGCATCAAAACACATCCCAAACTCGTCTTAGATGCATCATAATTAGAGCTGTCAAAAAGGCCCAACCCAGTTCATCAAGTGGGCTAGGGCTAATAAGCCCATAGGGCCAAAAAGCTCATAAGACAAAAAAGCCCACAGGGCCAAGTGGGCTAGGGCTGACCCATAATAATAATAATTTGTTTTTAAATTTTGGCCCACTTATTTAATGGGCTGGCCTTGGCCTACTAAAAACAAAACTTGACCCACCTCTTTTATAGGCTGACCCTAGCCCACTCTATGGGTCAGAATTCAAAAGATGTGAAAATCCTATTATCTAAAATAATTAGACAACTAGCACAAGAATTAGCAGATTATATCATAAAGTGGGAGATTGATCCAACTTCTTTAGTGAATACAGAATCAAGGGTAATCCAGTCTAATTATAAATTAAAAACTCAAGCTTATATCATTTAGAATGTCTTATTAAACCAACTGCTTAATCTGGGTGACATGGTTCAACTAAAATCATCCTGTTCTCTTCAAAGATTTACTATGATTTCTGAGACTGAGTACTAGTCAGCTTGTACTAGATGGACACTGCTTAAATCACAAATCTAAACTAAAGAAACAGATACTACAGGATTGATCTATCATCTAAATCCTCACAGGCACACCTAACTGACATTGAAGTACTATAAGAGAAGAAAATTAAGGAAAGTTAGCAAACCTTGTTTTCAGAAGCCTCCAAATGGTCATCTATATTACTAACAAAAAAATGACATCACAGAACTGCAACTAGAGTTCATAATCCAAATGTCGAAATATTATACAAGAAATATTCATGGATGAAACTAAACTTGAATATTGAGTAAAAGGAAGTGGAAACTAAACTTCTGATACCATAACAGAATGTTGAAATGTGGAACAGAGGAGCAGAGTGAATCTTGAATGCAGAAACGAAAAGAAAGATAGATGAAACTGGAGTTATCTAAACTTACTGATATCAATGTACAGTTATGGTTTATATACAAGTAGTTGTGCCTTACATACAAGTAACAATCGTAACAGCCATCTAACTAACATAATCACCTAACTAACTTTCTTAACTAACTAACTAACTTGTTAAATGAGTGTGCCAACTGGATTTGTTCCAGCTGGACTGGTGTTAGCTTGATACAAAGCATAGAATACTAAAAAATAAAAGTTTGGTTAATTTTTTATTTATACAAATATTATGAATTAACAGACAAATATGATGAGAACCTAAAATCTTTTTAACAAACAAATATAGCATGCACCCAGCCACCCACCTTTGCTACTCTAGTACATCAAGGACTTAAGTATAGAAGGCTATTCGAACCCAACTCAGAGTTACATATATAATGTCCAAAGCAAAGGATGTAAAAACACACCTGTGAGCCTTTAATTGTGAAATCAATGAACGAGCAAAAAAGAAATGAACATGCTTAACTGTGCCTCCTAACTACTGAGCTCTTGTTATAGCAGCTTCTGATATGCTGGTTATTATTCTTAGTTTTTTTTATTAATAATATAGATTGATCAATGTGCAGAACAATGTAGAGCATTTGGATTACGAATATGAATAAAAAACAAATCACAAATCTTCAAAATTAACTACAGCGTTAGAGTAGCTAAACAGGGGAAAATCAAATCACAAATCAGAAACCTAATGGGTCATTGCAAAAACAAATCACAAATCTTCAACTATGTAATAGATAATCGAAAACGAAATTCCCCTGAGCCCTTTCATGAACCAAACTCAGATACCAAAAATGAAATTTCCTGAGCCCTTTCATGAACCAAACTCAAATTCTGTGATGGTTTTCTCACTTGTAAAACTTAAACAACATTAATTAGAGAAAAAGAAAATTACTTATCGACACTGCTCTTCCATTCCTCAAATTTTGCAAACGTTAAACAGAAAACTCAACGAACAAACAAGCTGGAAAAAAGAGGAAGAAGAAGAAGAATGAAAGTGATTTGCTAAGAATGAAAGGACCAATTCCAAACAATATAATTGGTCCTTTCCAAAGTCTTGAATAGAAATGGAAGAAGAGAAAAGCAAACAGAAACTGGAATAAAAAACCATAACAATAGCTAAACAAATTGAAATAATTGAAGAACAATTGAAGAACCTGAGTTGTGAGATCGAGAGCTGAGATTATGCGAGCTCCAAGATCGAGCAGATTAAGTGAGCTCCGAGAGTTGAGAGGGAGCCAAAGAAGAGCGAGAATGAGCAAGAAGAGAGTAATTGTCGAAATGAGTTTCTGATTTTGTTTCAATTTGGGATTAGGGTTTTCTGATTTGTGGGTGATGTGGGTTACGGGGGTTTTGTGGGTTAGCCCTATTTTAACCCACTAAATTAGTGGATTTAATGGGTTAGGATTAAAAAAGCCCTATCATATAGTGGGCTTAAAAAAATGGGTTAAAATGAGGGAGTCAGTGGGCTGTACCATGGGCTATAGCCCATATTGACAGCTCTAATCACAATACACTACAAAAGCTTTGTCTAGGATAAAAAATTATTAAAACTAAAGTGGAGGTAAGTTTATTCTTTAACTCCTAAAAAATTTCTTCACAAGCTGAATCCCACTCAAAAAGGTGATTCTTTCTAGTTAACCTAGTTAAAGGTAAAACTAGCTGGGAGAGTCCCTAAATGAATCTTTAATAATATCCAGTCAATCCCAGAAAACTCCTAATATTAGTAATTGTCTTTGACCTTTCCTAGTGAACTACTGCTTCAACTTTACTTAGATCCACAGCTACTCCTCCTTGAGTAATCACATGACCTAAGAATCTTACTTCACTCAACCAGAATTCACACTTTTCTAATTTGACATACAAATATATAATTGCTTCTCCTTTAAGATTTGTAGTACTGTTCTAAGATGTTGTTCATGCTTATTCATTATCTTAGAATATATGAGTATGTCATCTATAAAGACTACTACAAACTGGTCAAGGAAAGGTCTAAAAATCTTATTCATATAATCTATGAATATTGCAGGAGCATTAGTAAGTTCAAAGGACATCACAAGGTATTCATAATGCCTATATTTGGTCCTAAAGGCTGTCTTAGGTACATCTTTTAGATTTACCCTTATCTGATGATATCTTGATTTCAAGTCTATCTTTGAGAAGACTGTGACTCCTAACAATTAATCTAACAGGTCATTTATCCTAAGGAGTGAATATGTGTTCTTAATTGTGGTTCAATTGCCTATAATATACACATAATCTCATGCTTCCGTCTTTCTTCTTCACTAATAGAATAGGTGCACCCCACGGTGATACACTGGGCCTGATAAATCCTTTGGCTAACAGTTCCTTTATTTGTTTCTTGACTTTGCTTAGCTCCAAAGAAGACATTCTATAAGGTACAAAAGATAAAAGGCCTATTCCCAGAACTAGATCAATGAAAAATTCAACTTCTCTTTCATGTGATAGGTTCACTGTCTCTTCGTGAAACACTTATGGAAATTCTCTTACTATAGGTATATTGTTTATTTCTTGCTCAACCTCTGAATTTGAAGAAAACAGAAAAAGAAACACTTGATCTCCTTCTAAGAGACACTTCTTTGCTTGAGTGGCATTGAAAAATAGGGTATTGGTATATTTTTGTTTATTGGGTGGATCATTGGGAAAGTAGGCAAGTTTTCTTGAACAGTCTAAGATAATATCATTAGTAGACAACCAGTCCATTCCAATTATAATATCAATACCAATCAAAGGCAAACAAATAAGGTTCAAAGTGGAAGCTTTTCCTTCAATTAAAATAGGACATTTTAAACAAGCTTGAGAAGTAGAAATTTTTTATCTTGTGGGAGTTGAAATTAACAGATCATAAGATAAGGAAGTTATAGGCAAATTCAACTTCTTCACATAATCAATAAATATAAAAGAGTGTGTAGCTCTTGAATCAAACAATGCAATTAAGAGAATATTTTTAAGAAAACATTTACCTTGAATCACGTTAGGGGATTGATTTGCCTCTTCTCCACTTAGAGCGAATACTCTTCCTTTAGTTTATGGTCTGGGTATAGGGTTGTTTACCATCTTCTTGATGGTACAGTCCTTGGCAAAATGTCCTAATTTTTCGCATTGAAAACACACATAGCAAGGTCTAGAGCCATGGGATTTCCCACACTTATTACACACAGGTGGAAGTCCGCCAATCTTCACTTGTTTATTCTTTCCATGGTTTACTCTATTCTTAAAATTATTTTTCTTTTGAGCTTCTGCCACCCTTTTTCTTTTGAGAAAGTTCTGACGTTCTCTTTCAAATTCTATCTCTAGATAGCTTTTCTCTACTATCCTACATTTGCTCACTAGAATGATATAATCTATTATTTCTAAGGTTGACACTTTTCCCTTATCCCAGGCCTCAAACCCACTTAAATTTTGTGACTTTCCAGTGACCATCAGAAAAAAATTTGGAAAGCTCTTCAAATTTGACCACATATTGTCCTATATTCATGTTTCCTTATCTAAGTTGTATGGATTTTGTCTCTTTTTCATTTTTTACATTATCAGGAAAGTACTTATCAAAGAATGTGGCTAAAAACACCTCCCAAGTGATTTTAGTTCCTCTAGGCTCTAATAAGTGCTTAGCACTTTTCCACTAATAGGTGGCAAAGACTACCTTTTGTGCATTTCTATATCCCATGAATGTAAAAATATTTTCTAGTTGCATGACCCATTTTTTAGTCAGTGTTGGGTCATAATCTCCATGAAAAGATGACGATTTGACTTTCTTAAATTCTGAAAGACCTTGATAATTTAGGTTGGCTACGAGAGTTTCCCCGATAAAATTTCCACTACCTTCACCTAGATGATTATGGCTGTGATTATTGTTTCTATCTTGAATTTCCTACATGCGTTGAAAAATTAGGTTGGTTGACTTTATTTGGGCCCTGATAGCATCAGTCAATCCTTTCATAGCTCCCAATATTCCAGTTAGAGTATCATTTTGTGAACTCTATACTTCTAGGTGTTCTGATGCCATTCTACACAGCTATGAACAATTCAATATTTAGGTGATCAGTCTCAATATTGCAAAGTTAATGTAGTTATGATCCTATATGATATGTACAAAATAATAGAAACAATCATCATATAGAAACTTAACATAAGCAAAAATTCAAGGCATATGTATAGATATCTAGTACCAAAAATCGATGCTCTGATACAAAAAATGTAACCTCCTTACTAAAATAATAGCTCTAATCATGGATATAATAATAATATCAGTGAATTTATTCCATAAATATTTATAAATAGAAATTTAAATTGAAATCCAAAAATATCAAGGGAAATAGGCTTCAATACATGACAACCCAAAGTTGTAATACACTTTTATAACTTTTCAAATTAAAATCACACACTAGTCATAATGTTTACTCAGAAATAGTTATACATATATTTCTAATAATTATGTCATCCTCCTTTGAAATAAGAATCTATGCTTAGTTGATCTGAATGATGATGACCATAATGCATCTTGTGTTAGTATAAAAACATCATGAATAGAGTGAGAATTTCTGTAGAAAATGAACAGTTATAAAAAAATATTTGAAAATACATGGTGAATTTCAGTTGTGTAAAATACATAGAAAATCACATGACAACTAAAGTATGACAAGAACAACACAATTCTAGCATAACAGAACGAATGCTAAATAAATCTCACAATACAACCTTATATATTAACATCAGCAAGTTCCTCAAATATCAGCAAACAAGTACCAATTATATTAGCAAGTATTTGCAAACATCAGCAAACAAGTTCCTTATTACAGGAAATTCACCCCTTTACTTTTCTTTTTCTTTCTATGTCTACTTGTCTCACATTTTACTCGAAGATTTTCACTTTCATAGGGAATCCACCCTATCTCTTTGGTGTTACTTTAACATCGCGATAACAAAGCCAGACATACCCATACTAACCAGACAAGTAACATAAAAGGAATCCACCTATTTGCCTCTCAACGGTTAGGTGCAAACTTATCTATGAACCACTTGCTTGCCATCGCACACAATCATAGGTAATACAATCCACCAATATATCACAAATAAATTCATCATATAAATTATGTCAATTAAATAAAATTCATAAAACTTAGAATCATTAAATTTAAATGTCATTTATTCAAGAGACCAGCTATGATTTAAAATTAATTTAATAATTCTCTTAATAGTCCACATCATAATCCATAGTTTGTCAGGTCCTCATTATAGTTCATATTTTATTAGGTTTTTATCATGATCCATAGTTTGTCCTGATCCTGATAGTACATTCATTGTACAAAAATTCTTTTATTGCAAAAGTCAAAATAAAGGTTATAAAATTGTTCCCAAGACAAGGGAAATATAAGTTAGAATACATGTTATAAAATTGCTTTCAACCCAAGGTAAATATAAGAAGGTTCATATAAATCAAGTACATATATTAATTGCCCAATATAATTAAAAATTTATTTAACTTAAGCATTGAGTGATATATTAATTTATTATATTGGTTCCATGAAAAAGTCAACATTTAAATTATAATAATTTTAAATTTTGTCAAATATCATAAATATTTCAAAATTAAGCAAATATCAAATTTTCATAATATTACATATGCATAATAAATTTAACAAATATAACAATATTGACAAAATATTAAAATAAAAAATTAAACTAATAAAGCATATAAATATACTGAAAGTTATAGTTTTATTTTTTGAAAAGGGAGTTCAGTTTCTACCTCTTGCAAAATCTATTTTCTTCTTTCCTACTTTTTATCTTCCTTTCTTTCTTTCTCTTTCTCTCCTCTCGGTTTTTACTTACTGCTACTGTAGCAGCACCTAGGGATGGCAAAAATTCTTAGGGCTCGGGGATCCCCATGGGGACCGCCCCAAATGCGGGATTTTTTTCCTCGCGAGGATAGCGGTGGGGGAAAAAATTCCCCTGTGGTATGTTCGGGGACGGGAACGGGGACCATACTCCCCGCCCCGCGGGTTCCCCGTCCCTGTTAAAATTACTATAATAGCCTTCCTTTTATATATATATATATATATACACACACACACACACACATATATTATATAAATAAATATATACATTTTAGTAATTTCATTTTTATTAATTTTTATATTTTTTAAAATTAAAAAATTAAAAAAATATAAATTATATTATTTTACCAAATTAACCTTCCTTACTTAATTACCCTACGGTTCTAGACTAAAACTCCTAGTCCCATACTCTCCCATTACCCAATTACCCAGCGGTCCAAAACTAAAACTCCCAGTCCCACGCCCTTACCCATCCCTGTGTCATTGTCAACACTCAGCTCAGCTAATCAGCCTCAGCAACAACACCCTTCCCCTTTTTTCCAAATATTTCTCAATCAACCTTTATTTTTCATTCATGTTCTCTCACACACAGAGTCATAGTCTCATACTCCTTCTCGATCTCCCCCTTATTCGGCCATTCCCCTTACCAGGCTACCACGTGGTCCACCGTTAATGGCTCCAGTCCACCGTTCTGCAATGCAGCACGTAGCCACGTTGTTTAGCTGTAGTCCACCGAGCCACGCGGTCCACCATCCATCGAGCCACGCGGCCCACCGTCCAGTCATCCACGGAGCTAGGTCGTTCTGTCGCAGGCCTGCAGTGCCACTACTATGCAGTGTCATTCCATCTTGTCGTGTCGTCGCTCCATCCCAAAACCCAAATTTGAAATCTTAACCGTCATCGTGGCACCGATTCGTCACTGTACAACTGCCACTTGCACGTAGGATTGCTCCGGTTGTACTCTGTCACCACTTGCACCACCACTAGTGTCAACCACAGCAGCGTCCACCCAATCCCAAATGTGATTTAGCTTTCTTTTTCCTATTTGTTTAAAATTTATTATTATTTTTCTAATTTTTTGACATTGTGGGGAATCCTTGCGGGTATTTGTGGGGATTTGGAGAATAGGGATAGGGGAAATTTTCTCCCATGGCGAGGATCGAGGATAGGGACGGGGCGTTAATCAGTTGGCGGGGAAGGAGAGCGGAGAGGTACTCCCTGGCCCCGCCCCGCGCCGGTGCCATCCCTAACAGCACCTCACTTTCACATATTCACACTTTCACTCTTTCACTTCCTCTCTCTTGCTTCTTGTTTCCAACGTACAACCCTTTCCCCAATTTATAGTCATCAAGCAATGATTATAAGGTGCACGTTGCACCACATTTTCATGTAACGTTGCACCTTTTTTTTATATAAATATTTATATTACGTAATGATTAGATTTAGATATTTAAGATAGATTTTATATTAAAATAATAATTAATTCATAAATATATTCTTATAAATATCTTTTCATAAATATTTTTTAAATATATCTATTACAATACTTCTAATCATTATTGCTAAGATTAAATACAAAATTTTATTCCAATAAATTCTTATTTCTAATTTCATAAACTATTACTAATTAAATTCTTACAAAATTTATTTAATCTCCTTTTATTAGTAACAATTATTATAAAACTAAATAGAATATGCAAGTTAAAGAAATTAAAAATTTTCTTCTTCACAAAAATATTTTATGAAAAAATAGGATATTACAACATATATATAATATAATCAATATAGATAATTTAGTTTTTAGAGATGTGGACCTCGCGAGGCGGGGGATACGATCTCTGTCCCCGACCCCGTCCCCGCATCTGTCTCAAGAAAATTTTTATTTATGTTCCCATTCCCGCAAGGGAAAATTCCCAGAATTCAAATCTCAATGAGAATCTCTAAAGGCACGGAGATTTTGTCATCCATGTACTGCTTATCACTTGACTTACTCATTTTGAGTTACATGAACATAAATTAAAATAATTTATACGTAATTTTCAATAAAGATAATTTATTTAGATATTTTTTTATAAAATTATTGGATTAAATTGTATATTTAAAATAGAAAGATTTTTGTTTATATTATAAATATCTTTTTCAGGCATATATGTTGTTTTATAACACTTTATATTTAAATTATTTAGTATTTATATTGAAGTGAAATCCTTTCATGAAAATATAATAAAAAATATATATTTTATGTATTTTTAAACTAAACTTATAAATATGATTTTTCTTGATGAATTATTATATATATTTTATTTAATAAAATTATTTATTATAATTATATTTATTTTTATTAATTAATTCTTAATTTATCATGTGCAATGCACGAGTACAAAATATAATTTAAATAAAGAGAGAAAATAAAAATAGATAAAAAACTTTTATTTAAAATCTTAAGAGAAAGCGAATAGATAATGTAAAAAACAAAAACAAAAATCTAGGAGAAAAAATAGGAGGCACCCATAAAAATGGGATACAATAAAGCTAACTATATATTTGTTTTTTCTTTTTCTCAACTAATTTTAGCTTAAAAATGGATTAGAAAAGAATTAGTTATTTAAGTTCTAAACACTTGACATTTTTAAACTGATTCCATTGTATCTAATCATTCAGTTTTTAGAGTTTGACAAACACCTCCTTAGTTTCTTGGACTAAATAGCTCATTGATTAGGTCAATTCGAGATTTAAGCTTCATGGCTTATTTTTATCTAGTATATTTGTGATGATATTCTAAAGAGGGAGTGTCTATTACCATTTCTTTTTGTTTATTATCATTTCTATTTCATTAACTTTTTATTAAATGATTTAATTTGAACCATTAAATCAAAATAAATTAAAATCTATTTAATAAAAAAATTATAAAATAAGAGTGACAATAAACTAGTTTTTCTATAGATCGTGGCTTCTTGGATTGAGATGAATATCTTTTGGATTTGGGCCTCAAGCTCAACTCAAGTGAGAGTTAACATAGTACCCAATACCAACCAATAGGGGTAAAATCAAGTGTGTTGTTATGGTTGGAATTCTTCTAATAGAAACTTGTATCCTTTCAATAATTGACTTATTTGGAAACTTCAAAAAAATAGATATATAAGTACAGTGGGACTAATTTTTAAATGTAAGGTGTTTGATAATTATCTAAAATTCTAAAAAAATAATTCTTATCTAAACCATTTTTTAAATAACATTGGTTCTTAAAAAAACCATTTCAAACTTTTGTTTTTTTCTTACCCAACTTTTTTCTCGAGTCTTCTTTTCATTCTTATCTTCTCTCTTATATAACTGATTCTGTTATAGGAAATTAACATAAATTTATAAAGATATAATTTTTAAAAATTAATTTACACTTTTTAAAAAAAATATTTCATATTAGGACCAATTTTGAACGAAAGTTTAATTTTGAATAGATTTATTTTTAGAGCTATGTTATTTGGTACGAGACGAATTGTACCAATAATATGTGTAAGGAGAGAAAAAAACAAAAATCATAGAGAGAAAAAAAGTAGAAGAGAGAGAAATCAAAGAAAAATCCTCCAATTAAAATGTTTGTGCAAAAATAAAGAATTGATTTTTGTACCACTTAGCATTTTCCTTATTTTTATACGGATTTATATAACTTATTTTACCTTGTACCATTTTAATCTGGTTTTGAAAGTTGGCAAACACTCCATTTATCATTCAATCATGTGTTACATTAAAAAAAACATGACTATGATATCAAATATCTAATAAGTCAAACTCTATCAGTAATATGAAAATGCATAATTAAATAAAAGTTAAATAATTTTACCATTCAAGTATTCATAATGGGTGACTCAAATAGCAAGTAAATTTTTTTTTTATATAAAAATAGTAAGTTAAACTCATTTGAGAGGCCTGTGCAATATTATGAGTTCAAGTAAGGCTAAGACCCAAAGAGTGAGAGAAAACTCGAAAGATTTAAAAAACAAAAAAAAAATAGTGTATTAAATTAAGTCTTGGATGCAAGTGAAGCATGTTCAAGTACCTGTTTTAGCAGCCCACAGTTGCATTGGGAATTCAAAATTCAAAATTGGGGCAGGGTCCATTCCATTCAGCAAGTCATTCAATCAGTTAGAAAATCATGACAAAAAAAAACAGTTAGAAAATAAAATAAGAAAAATCCACGATATCCGAATGTGGCGGGAGAAAGCTTATCATGATATCATCAAACCGAAAAAGAAAAAAGAAAAATAAAAAAACTAATAAAGGTTGTATTGTAAGTTGCAACTAATTAATAAGAAAGAAGTTTTAAGGAAGGAACATAGGGTATTGGTGAAACTGAAAGAAGACTTAAGAGAGAGCATGGTTAACAAACATAGTCTAGGTGGGCAGGGCATGATAGAGGAAGAGATAGGAAAAGTGGCGATGGCGCAGTCATGCGCTCAAGCGCAGGCACGGCGCAAGGGTATCGGAGTGAAGGTGTGGATGGTGGTTTCTGAGACAGGTCAGTCACGCCTCGAGGAAGTTGGGAAGCACTACATCATGCGTCGTACGGGGTTGCCAGCGCGTGACCTTAGGGTCCTCGATCCAATGTTGTCTCACCCATCTTCCATCCTAGGACGAGAAAGAGCCATTGTTATCAACTTGGAGCATATCAAAGCCATTATCACTGCCACCGAGGTCCTCATGATCAACTCCTCAAACCCTTTGTTCCTTCAGTTCGTTCATGATCTTCAGGCCCGTCTTCCTTCTTCCAATGAAACGTCCCACCGGCACCGGGTAATTATTCATTTCTTTAATGGTTTGAACCAATTACGGAAAAACGCTTTGACGACACCCCAAAACTTGTTTTCTTGTTTACTATACTGACACTTCTCATTAAGTGAATATTAATGTTTGTCATGAATGCTTTTGGAAAAAAAATATTATCTTTAAGGTCCGTGCATGGCTTCATGAATAATCTCACGAAACTGTAAGCCAATTGCTTGGATTTGGCTTTTGACCTAATGTTTAAGTAATTAAAGTGCAAGTAGATAGTATTCTTTAATGAAAAAATTTTGAGAGTTGGTTTTTGTATATTAAACCTTAGAAACCATATTAACTATTAACTCTTGACATATCTACTTGCACTTTACTTGCAGTCCTAATAATTTTGGACGAGAGTTCTTATATCAATAATGCATGAAATGCAGGAAATCAAATACACCTGAATGACGATTTGTATAGAACTGCTAACTAGTAAGCTGTTCAGTGGGGTCCACAAAGCCTAAAAGTTTAATTAAAATAATATGACTCTTTATGAAGTTATTGTTATAATTTTAACTCTTTTAATGATATGATAATGAATGAATGAATGGTAGTATAAAAAATCTTCATCAAGATTAGATCCAATCTCCAAGTGGAATTGAAGACACCATCTCTGGCATGCTTTTACCGATCACTGTAGCCGACTATCTTTCTGATACTACTAGCAAATATTCACTTTACTCTAAACTTCATTCCACAGATGAGCAATGACATGGATACTGATTATGAAGCAAACCCTCAAATGGAGGGGTCATCTTCATTGCGCAGTCGCAATAATTCCCGAAACAATTCAGCAGTGAGAATATTTGAGCACTCTGATGCCTTTCCAGACACATCAAACATTGAAATCAAATGGGGTAACACTAGGAGTACCAAGGATGTACCAGTAGCACTAACTCCTAAGCAGTTACCTTTTGAGTTCAGAGCACTTGAGGCATGTCTTGAATCTGCTTGCAGGTGCCTTGAATCTGAGGTCTGTATGTAATTATGTTGTTTATTTATAGAACTGCATTCATTGCATTTACTCTATCTTTGATCAGGTTGTTGGTGCAGCTTAAGGTTCGAATGGGTAAAATATCTTCAATGAATAAACACTTTAAAATTATTGTATGGATATTTCTGAATAGGGGATTCTGAGGCTTCATCAGTAAACCGAAACAGTATAATTATATATATTCATAATCATTCCTAAGGTTTTACCAGGATATTATCATTAATTCATTATTATTATTTTTTGGTACATTGATATGCTTTTTATAAGGTTTGGCTCCAAGGATAGGATTAACAGCATATATAAATGTTTTGGATTCAATTCAATTTTTGTTGATGGACTTTTATTGATAGATTATCTATAAATAATTAAATATCATTGTAAGCATTCACTGAGGTTTATGGCGCCTAAACCTTTAGAATGGGGCAACATATCCAATTCCCTAAACTTTTAATCATTAAAAAAAAAAGCTTATATCGGTTGACTACTTAGAAATTCAGAAAAATGTGATAATAACACATTTACGAAGAACTTACTACCTAGAACCAGCTGGAAGAGAAGAGTTGTTATAAGGCTGAAGCTTTGGTTAGGTGCCCCTTTGTGTTAGAGTGTAAAAGAACTAATTATAAAAAAATAGAAAAAGATATTGAATAAGTTAATTACAATTAAAAGAATTTAAAACAAAAAAAATTATAATTAAAAGAAGGGTGAGACTATTGACACTTCAATATATCTATCTACACTCCCTACTTTTAACTTTAATTGTATTTTTTAAATACACCCTTATTTAAGGTTTTTTTTAAACAAAAGTCAAAATCATTTTTATTATTATTATTTTATGTTGTAGTTGCCTATCTACACACTCCAAATTAATTATCTAAACTTAACTTAAAAATTGTAGTATTAATTACAGCAATATTTGAGTTCTAATCAGTTTCAGAAATAATGTTGTGAGATCAAGTTTAAAATTATTCACCTTTTTTTTAACATTTTCTTTCGTTGTTTATTATCTTATTTTATTAAAAAAAATTCTTACTTATCTAGTAACTCTTCACAAAAGCATATGAGTTAAATGATTGTCCCTGTAGTAGTATTATATTGAAGTAGTAAAGTAAAAACATTATTTGTACCCACCAAAAAAGAGTAAAAGCATTGTTTGGTGAATAAGTAAAAAGCAATTAAAGAAAACGAATTATTGTTCACAGATTTTAAATATGTCCTTTTTACTTGAACAAGAATATAAGTTTAAAATCTAATACTGTTAATTTCTTTTCTATTGATGATTTTTGGAGAGAATTACAATTTAAAAAAGTAATAATAAATTTTAGACCAAAATGAGAATTTACTTTAAATTGTAATGATTATTCATTTTAGAGCTTGTTGTTCATCATTTTGTTTATGTTATTTGTATGATTATTTATCTATATTTGTAAGACTAATTTTTCTATCATTTGATATCATTTATTAGTATCTGTTGAATAATAATGAACACGGAGAAGGTTTAAAACATGTTTGAAAGCAATTTTGATGTTTAAAACATGTTTACACTTTTAATATATCCAAGATGAAAACATTCAAACACTTAGAAAGGAAAAGTTGATCAGCTACAATTGCCTTTGGTAGTCAATTTTTTTTTTTTGAAAAAAAATCTAATAGAAGGTTATATATATATTATTATTGAAAAAAGCCTGTGGTAAAGTACTGATGCCCCGCTTAGTATAATTGATGTTAAGGATGGTTTTATAAAATTACTAGGACCCTGCAGCTGCTAGACTTGATTTTCTGTTGGAAAAAGCAACTAAACGTTTGCAGTTGGGACAATTGATACTACAGTCTCGAAACTCTTGAGAATCAATTGTGTAATTTGAGGCAAATAGATATTGAGTCATACTATATATTTCACGGCCATTACAAAGTATCCAGGTGGTTTAGGTATTAATGTGTGCTAAATCTCTTGCTTCGCACAATAATTACATTCTTTAATTTGAATTTGAATTGCATCTCTGGTAGTCGGGGCAGTCTTCCAAAATTTCCATTATATTAACTTAAAATTTTTGTTCTCTCAGGATTTTTTTGAAGTTGTTCCTTTCTTTAACCAGATGTTTTCTTCTATATTAATTTAATAAGCCCAGATCCTAGTGAAATCTACATGCTTATAAGCTCTATGACTTCTATCTATCTATATCAGACTCAAACATTGGAGGATGAGGCTTACCCAGCTTTAGATGAATTGACCTCTCAAATTAGCACACTCAATCTTGAACGTGTAAGACAGATCAAGAGTCGCTTGGTTGCACTTTCTGGTCGTGTGCAGAAGGTAATTGATAAATATTCACGGTCAAACACCTGTCACCATATATGTATGAAAGTTTATGAATTTTACAATAAAAATCTCGGGAAACGAATTCCCTCTATCATCAGCTGTCTTGCTATTTTAAAGTCTAATCGTCATTGCCTAAACAAAATAAAGCTTACTTCTGATGCTCATGAAGAAATTTTGTGCTATATGCCATGCCAACGCAGAATTAGATGATTCAAGGCTAATATATAATTTATGCATGAGACTTTGCCATGTTTTTCAAAGGTTCCATTTTGTGTTTATTAATCTAGCACACTTCTGGGATTATCATCTTTCCATACCATTTTCAAGAAGCTGTGAGCTATGGGATTTGGAGTGGTATGGTGGTCATTAAAGGCCCACTCATGTAGCTGCCAAACTTCGGTAGCCTCTACTGAAAGATTCTTAGGTGCTTTCAGAGTGATTAAAATTTCTTAATCTATATCATTTAATATATATAACCTCAACTATGTGGGCCATCTCTCTTCTATTTTAACTACATTTTAATGCTGTGGTTGATGTGATACATATTCAATCAATCATACAGTGTAAAGCATCCAAGAATTTCTCTGGCCTTTCCTATTAGTTGCTCATGCGTTTTTCTCTGGCCTTTCCTACTAGTTGTTCAAGCATTTATGGGGATTGGTGAGGGTGTTGCTATGCCAGCCATGAATAATAGGTCTACAGTGGCATGTACCTTGAATCAGTTCGCTGGACTGGCCTTTCAAACCTTTCGAATTCATCAGTTTGGTTAGCCATCAGTTTTAATTCCTTGGTTATCTAGCGACAGTCTGGTTTCTGTGTGGCTTAGTAAGAAACAAAGTTGGCCTCTTGAAGATCCTGAACCACGCGCGGCCTGAAGAAAAGAATTTGATTACTAACAACAATATTTCCAAGAAACCTGTAAAAACAATACCTTGGAGATTAATGTTGTCAAAAACACCAGTTTTGGGACCTATTTGTGTTTCATCTCTACCCTGGGGTACTTTCATTCTTCTTACATGGATTCCAACATTCTAGCTATAACCAAGTCTTGAATTTCAATCTTACATAGTCTGGGCTTTTTGTGTTTCACCGTGGCTTACAATGGCAAATGCTGGTGGTTGGTTGGATTGTAGAATGTAGACCCTCTTGTGAGCAAGTGTTTGGGTTTCTTGGCCCTGCTTTCTTCTTAATCCTTCTGCAATGGCTGTTTTGTGTATGACTTGCAGTCAGGGAACTGATGCATTCTCTCGGTCTGGTCTGTATTCTAACCATAAAGATATGTGAAGCTCTTTGTGCAGAGCACAATGTTAGCCTGTTGAAAATCCCAAGTAAAAAGAACCTTGGAGAGTGGGTTGATTCAGAAGGAAAACTAGCTAGGAAGCTAGCTGGTTGCTTCTGTGTGGTTGTCAAGGATTTCGGGTAGGAACATGAAGTCTATATATATCGTCATTCTGCAGAATGTGAAATTTCAAGGAGTTGCAAGATGCCTAGATTTTTGGATTATTGTACGTATGAGAATATTTTTGCTCCTAGCTGGAGCATGTGCCTATTGATTGTTTAATACAACTATGGTGTTCTCAAAAAAATAATAACAATAATAATAATAAATTGGACTAAAGTTAATCTTGGATTTTATAGGTAAGAGATCAACTCGAACATTTGTTGGACGATGACAATGACATGGCTGAAATGTACTTGACACAAAAGCTTGATGCTCGCTTAATGGATGAGGCATCATTAAAAGAAGGGTACAATGCAGAATTTGATGACGACGACCAAAGGTGCCAAACTATTAACGAGAGATATATCCATTCTATGAAATAATAGCTCTATTTTGCCAAATAAGACTAAGTGCTAGCTATACCTATAGTGCATTAAAACGTAATAAACATTATTTAATCAAATATATGCACCGTGTCTCTGCTTAGCAATTACATGTGTTACGCTCAGAATTATTGCTTTGCCTGTAGAGATGAATCATATTTGGAGAAGCCACACAGTTCGTCTGGTCCTAATCTTGATGTTGAGGATTTGGAGATGCTTCTAGAAGCTTATTTTGCACAGATAAATGGAATCTTGCAAAAATTGTCCAGTGTACGTTTCTTTTGAACTCTTGTATATATGCTTTGAACTCAAACATATTCACTGATGTATGTACTTGGCACTTGGTTAAGATGAGTGAGTACGTGGATGACACGGAGGACTACATCAACATAATGTTGGATGATAAGCGAAATCAGCTTCTACAGGCAGCAGTAATATTCGACACACTAAACATGATAATTAATGCTGGTATTGTGGTTGTAGGATTGTTTGGCATGAACATTCATATCGAACTGTTTGATGGTCAACCTCGTGAATTTTGGGGTACAGCTTTGGGTACATTCGGAGGCTGTATATTTTTGTTCCTTGTTTCTGTTTGGTGGGGTAAGAAAAGATACTTGCTTTCGTCATAGAGGGAAATCACTTGTAACAAGCACGCCACTTGTTATTAATTACGCTAGCTTTCCAAATAAATTTCATTGACATATCCGAACATGATGTAAATATCATTATATCAAATAGGATATATGAATGACTATTAACTTTCTAACTAGTATTTCTAGCTTTGCAATCGTTGCACGGTTTTAATTGTAAGTTTCAAATTTTACATTGTTTAAAAGTAAATAAAGTGAAAATTTTATAAATAGTTATGTTTATAAATTTAATGTAGATTTTAAATTAAAACGTAGTATTTAACTCATTTTTTATGTTTCTCTTTAAATCTATAATTTCATATTTTTTTTGATTTTTTGTGCTTTTTTCTTTCTATCAGGTTCGTGGATTCTCTTAATGTACCTACATCATCTATCTAGAAGAAGTTGTTCCACTAAAATTGCCACATGGCTTTAATCTACAATCTATAACTATTATAATAGGGATGGGGGGATTGGATGTCCACTTTTGACTTTACAAAATTGCTATCAAAATTTATTTAAATTTTAATGAAAAAAGGGAAAAATTATAATGTTCTCTTATCTACCTCTACACTTAGCAGTTGCAACTGGTACAATTCTGTTGATAATTTACAAAAGAATATTCTTAAATAGTTCTTAAATAGAGAAAAATAAAAGTACATTTGTAAAATGTCCTTTAAATATTATTCTTTTTCATATTTATAAAATCTATTGTTTTTAAATTTTATTCTTACAAGTTTTAATAATAAGAACATTTAAATAATATTTATAATTTTATTTAATTTCTGTATATTTTATTGATAATATAGTATTTTTATTTATATACTAATAATATTTGTATAAGATGTGTCTAAAATTTTATAAATATATTTATATAATATATATATATATATATATATCTAAATTTTGTTTTAGACAAAAAGACAAAAATTTCTTCATAAAATAACTTATTCTTAAGGGTCTTTTAATAATTTAAAATTTTCAAATGTAATGAAAAAAAAGTTTATAAGGTTATTTTTTTGGTAAATAAATTTACAGTATATAATCAAATTCATTCTCCATGTATACCAATTTCACCTTACGTGTGAGACCCTTTTTTTAATTATTTTATATTTTGTATATTTTTTTTTTTTTTTATTTAATGAATAAATTCATACATATTAAATATTTTAACACATTTTAATTTATAATTTAATAATTTAAAATTAATGAATAGATTTAATAATAAAGTCAAATTATCTCTCTTCATTAAAACTGACTTTAAGTATTCTTTTTTTATTATTAAAGTTAGTTTTCATTATTTTCTTTCTTTAATAAATGAGTCAAATTGAGCTATTAAATCAAAACAAAATTAAGGGTCAGATTTTGGCGTAAGAGTTTAAATGACTAAAATACCAATAAATTTAAATTAGTTCTAATACAAGCATGTGGGTTCTTTTGTCCATACCAAAATGTGAAGGTAACTAACCTCTACATGAAGAAGGTGTGGAGGTATATATATATATATATATATATAAGAGAGAGAGAGAATAGATAGATAGATAGATTTTTTTGATCAAGATAGATAGATAGATAACATAGTACATATCTTACTTAGTATATGATGCTTAAATTTTTATCCAATTTTTAAGCTTTTGCTTAGCAAATTATCAATAATTTTTAATATTATTTTATTCATTTTATTTATTTATTACTATACCAACACATTGTTGGTTAACTTATGCGTATGGAAAAAACGTAGTTGAAAGCAGTCACTTTCTTCGAGCTAAAAAATTACTACAATTAATATATATTTTATATAATTAAATTGCCTCGAGAGGAATTTAATAATATCATAACTATATATGAATCTTGAAAAAAATGAATAATAGACTTTAAAAGATAAAGTGTGAATATGCATAAAATAAAAATTAATCATGTAATAATGGTAACATATTGTAAAATTGTTTGAAGAATTAAAAAATTATTTTTAATATAAATAATAAATATTAAATACAAAATAAAGACTAAGTTAACTTTTAGAAGAAAATAATAGAATAATGAAATAAAAAAGACAACAATATTATTATGAGCGTGTTAGTGAAAAAATTAATCAAGTAACAATAATGATAGTATATAAAAAAATTAAATTAAGAAAGTGAATTTTTTTAATAAAAATACTAAATATTAAATATTAAATAAAAATTATGTTAAATTTTAAAAGAAAGCAATGAGATAATTAAATAAAAAGAAAACAATATCAGGTGTATGTGTTGGTAAAAAAAATCAAATAGTAATTATGACATATATTAAATTTATTATTTTAAAGAATGACAACAATTTTAGAGAGCAATATTGGTAAGAAAAAAAATAATCATGTAGTCATAATAGAATATAATAAAATTACTTCGAGAAGTTTTTGAAAAAAAAATTGAGAAATAAATTTTTAATAAAATTAATAATATAAAATATAAAATAACTCGTACAACACATGGCTAAGATAATTAACTCTTCTTTTTAAGGTTGGATTTAGACAATTAATAATAGCTTAATTTTCAGATTTTCTTTTAAAAAATATTGCATATTTTGTTAAGAGAAAAGAAGTAGCTTTAGTGATGTTAACTATTTTTTATTGCATTAAATAACGAGAAAATGAATAATTAACGATGAAAAACAAAATCACTATAAATGTGAGATTGTTTTCGATGCCATGTGGGATTTAGATTCTATGTAACATTTATGTTATTAAAAATAATATTATTTACACATTTCATTAACTTTTATTTTTTTGCCATGCACGTATTTTTACATTTTAATAATAAATCTCAGAATATAATCTTAAACTCATTATATATATATATATATATAGAGGAGGATCAGCTTACACTAGTGTAAGTTTTTTTTCTCTTACACCTATTTTCAACCGTTAGTTCTACTTTCATCTAATGGTTGAAATTATTTCATTAAAGGTAACCATTAGATGAAAGTAGATCTAATGGTTAAAAATGAGTGTAAGAGAAAAAAAAATTTACACCATAAGTTGATCTCTCCTCATATATATATATATATATATATATATTTGTATTTTGGTTTGAGTCTTTTCGAATAAACTTATGTGTAATTTGACTAATTTATTTTTTTAATTTGGTCAAAAATAGGTCATTTACATCAAAACTAGGAGATTTATAAAAATATTTCTTATTGTCTAACTCTAAGAAATTGACATAACTGTGATTCAAACTCGTGACCGTACAATTCTATAAGAGGTTGAGCGCAATGGTAAACAAACTATCTTAGATGACAAAGGTTCAAGGCTTGGTGATGTCACTTGTTGGATGAGCCTAATCATACTGCTTCATGTATGAAGAGATTAATTTCATACCCAAAATATGTAAGAGTATTATAAGAAACTAAAAAAACAAGTATTATAACTTTTAAAATTTCTAAATCTTTCTTGTATCTTAATTAGAAATAATACAAACATTTTTTCCTGCAATGATGAACCTATACTCAAAAGAAAAATAGAAAAGGAGGGAAAAAAAACATATTATTATAGTATTTGATTCCACCACTTATGACATTTGCATGAGCATTGGATATGGTACTGACACTCAAATAAGAAACCCTACTAGAACAATATCCTTTGTTTTTTTTTTTTATGGCATTTGTTTAGAATTGAAGAAAACAAAACTACAATTAAAAATGGATTAAGGGGCAAAATGCTTAAGTTTAATCAGGAAACATTATTAATACATAATTTATAATTATACACCATATCTTACTTTTGTCTCCTTTTTAATTAATAATTTATAATTATAATTATAGATAAAATTCTTTTAAAGTTGTTGATACCCAATTTTGTCCATAAAAATTTTTATACTTAATTATAATATTTTAAAATGAATTTAAAAAAAAAAAGGGGGGGCATTGCATTTAATACCTTATGCCTGCACACGTAAAGAAGAAAGCATTAAATGCGTTGAGGCGAAAAAAGGAAAAAAAGAAGGAAATGTCAGGGGTTAAAAGGATGGAAAGGAAAGAAAAGGTTCTGATAAAAGGAGGAGATGGGGGGCTCAACGGAAAAAGGCTCACGCAAAGAAAAAAAAGAAGAAGGAAATGTCAGGGGAGAAATGATGAAAACGTGGAGGTATTTAAAAGGGAAGAGCATCAGAAAATGGGGATCTTTTTCACACATTTTTTCACCTTCAAGAACCAGAAGAACACATTCCATTTTTCACCACCCTCATCACCAAAAACAGCACCTTCACCCATTCTCCACTGAGACCATCGTCTTTGTCATCCTTCATCTCATCTTCGCCTCCAAGAAGAAGAAAACGTGAACCATCTCCATCTTCACGACCACCATCTTTTATCTTCCCAAATCATCCCATCTTCAGCCAAGGAAAGAAGATTGATGATGTTGAGTTGATCTCTGGTGGTAGGCCGAAAAAAGAAAAGCAAGAATATTGGGGAGGCTGCTGGGAACGAAAGGGATTTCTGATTCTTTTTGAGTTGAGTGTTCTTGGTAGCACAAAAGAGGTATGCCTTTCTCATCACTATCCTTACCTTGTTGTGAGTAAAAATGTAATGTTCAAATGCATGCTTGGATACTGGCTGGTTAGTTATGTTGTCCATCTTCTTTTCCTTTTCTTTTTTAGCCACGAGCACCATACGCACACTGGCACTCCTCCCTTCTGCATCACATTTCTCAAACCACCAAAGAATCCATCTTCACCTCCAGAAAACCGTAACCACCACCTTCAATAACTTCACAAAACACCATCATTCCCCATTCGACCGTCGAACTACCCCTGAATCCCTTTTTCGACCGTCGAACCCAAGCACGGGATCCATCCTACCTTTAACCGACCGTCGAACTACCCCTGAATCCCTCTGCACCGACCGTCGAACCACTTCACAAAATACCATCATTCCCTCTACCGACCGTCGAACTACATCACTGACCTTCACCCCATTCGACCGTCGAACCACACCATTGTGACCCTCAACCCCTTCACAAAGCCCACCTTCACTTCATTCGACCGTCGAACCAACAACCATCATACCCTCAACCAACCGACCGTCGGACCCCCAAACTCCATCATATCCGACGATCGAACCATCCAATCCCCCTAAACCGACCGTCGAACTTCACCAACACCGGTTACCATCATCTCACCGACCAACACCGGTTACCATCCTCTCACCGACACCCTCACCGACCGTCGAAACCCAAGAAGCCGAGCTTTCCCTTCAACCAACCGACCGTCGGACCCCGAATCCTCTGCACCGACCATCGAACCAACAACCATCATACCTCACCGACCGTCGAATCCCCATATACCAACCTTCACCATCCCTCTCACTATTACTGCGTGAACCCACACCACCATCCTTCAACCATCCATTACGCGAAATCACCTCAAAAACCCAACTTATACCCGACCGTCGAACCCCAAAATCCGACCACTTCCTTTCACCTCCAAAATACTCACTACCTTCAAAGCCTCCATAATCCCCATCACCCAAGCAGGTTCCCATAACCTCTCCAAACACTACCGAACCCCAACCGGAACCGACCGTCGAACTGTGAGCTCCACTCCCTTTACCGACAACCCATCCAAATCTTCACACCATCAACCAATCTCCATCACATTCGACTGTCGGACCCCACTTTCCAAACCGTGATCCCATCATCCCCAGACAGCCAATTAACAACCTTGCCTCGTCTCCATCACACCTTCGACCGACCGTCGAACCACACCAGCTACTACCCCCAACCGACCGTCGAACTCCCAAACAGAATCACCCCTTTTCAACCGACCGTCGAATCCATCCCATCCTTATCCCCACCGACTGTCGAACTGGAAAACAGAATCACTCAATCTCCTAAACCGACCGTCGAACCAATTTCCAAATCCTTCCCCAAATGTCCTCTCGTATGTGCTCTGTTATTGGTGCTCAAGGTTTCAAACTCTTTTTAAATTTGAATTATTGACTGTCTTTTGGGATTTGGGTTTGAATCTCGTAATTCTTGCCCATTTCGTAGTAAGGCAATAATGATACTTTTTTTGGCAAAAAAAAAAGGGTAAAAGAATAAAAAAAAAAATCTTTTAATCCATGCAATGACCAATGATGATGATTGAATAGCGGATGCTATCTTCATTATCTTTTGGATCATAAGGGTTTATTGAGTAGCCTAGTGCTAACTTGAATCCTGTGCAAAAATGGATTCGCTTTCAAATAAAATCTTTTTTTTTAATAAAATAAACCAACCCATACTTATTTTATAAAGAACTACGTGACTTTGAGTTCTCCATTGCACCAGGAGATACGTAGGAGCAGAAATTCATTTCTGTCAAGCCAAAAAAATAAATTTTTATGATTTGTTTGTTTCTTTTATTTCTTTCCAAAAATGAGAAAAAAATAAAAATAATTACAAAGTCTTTTGTTTAAAGGGGTAAAAATAAATATATTTGAGATTATTAAATTTTGCACAACTAACACAAGGTACCGTTCTTGGAACGGGCAGTATAGGGTGCTAACACCTTCCCTATCTGTAATCGACTCCCGGACTCAAACTCATTTTCAAAAGACCGCTTTTCCGATTAAAGGGTTTTTCTAATGTTTTCCTAATTTAAATAAACATTGGTGGCGACTCCATTGATTTTATATTTTTCGGTCGTCCCGTCGCGATCCCGGTTGCGGCAGATTGGCGACTCCACTGGGGACTTGCAGAGAGTCAGGCCTGTTGTTGTTAGTTGTGCAAATTTTTAATAATCTTTTATTTATTTATTTTACCCTCTTTGTCTTTGTTCTTGTTTTCTTATTTGTTTGTAAATGTATTTTATTTAGTACTTTTACGTAAATATCTGATAGCATTTTATGTATATTGTGACTTGTATATATATTTTTGTGCTTAATTGTTAAAACCTTAGGGTAGGCGATTGCTGGTTGGTTGTTGTATATATGTTTTGCAGGTTGGGGTTAGTTTTATCTTTAAGTTTTTGTACAGGTTTGTATGCTCCTTCACACACGTCACTGATCACTTACCTCACACACTTTTGGGCTCTATACCCGAGTCTGTGCGAACCCGAGGAGTAGGAGGGGTCTCGACTTTTGTTATTGAGGAGCCTTGTGCTCACTTGACATTTGTTGAGACACCACTCAGATTGTTACCAGTATCATGGACTAGTCACATTGAGAGGGTTTATCCCTACTTGTGATTAATTCATGAACTGGGTCCTTATCTTTCGAGATGGGGGCAATCTGGGGACCATGACTTTTTAGAAGATAGATCCGTCCTGAAAAACCTTGCACTGATAGAATGAACATAATGACATAGAAGCTTTAGAATCATCCATCTCCTTAGGTTGCACCTCATTAGGACACAAATGGAGCATACTTTTTCTTTATTTTTCCTCATGTCATTCATCCATGCATTCTTGTGGTTAAAAAAAAAAAAGAAGAAAAAGATACATGATATTGCATTTGCATTCCTAGTTTTTTTTCTTTGTTCATTATCCATCTTTTTCTCATGTCATTCATCTATGCATTCCTTTGGTTAAAAAAAAAGAAAAAAGAAAAAACATATGATATTGCATTGTCATTCTTAGCTTTTTATTTTTTTCATCATCCATCTATCTCATGTCATTCATTCTTGTCTAAAAAAAAAATCATCTTGCATTTTCATGGCTGGCATTTTCATTCATTCTTGCGTCTTCATAAGAAAAAATTCAGCAGAACAAAACACACATCATCTTGCATTTTCATAACAGTCTCAGCATTTTAGAAGAAAAAAGAAAAAAAGACAAGGCACCCTTTGGGTTTACGACCCTGTGAGGGCTTCTCCACTTAGACTGTTAATACATTTTCTTTAGAGTTACCTCGATGAGAGGTATCTTTAGGGTGCATTCTTCTTTTTGTTTTGCTTACATGTTCCCTTCATTACTTCCTTTTTAGGGTGAGTTCTCTTGGCAAAGTGGAAATGTTAGCACTCGTCAATAGTAAGGGATGGAAGAAACATATCAAGGACAGAACTCCAGCAGTGCAGTCAACCTCAAGAGGAGTATAAGGGTTACAGTAAACGGCAGTGATCTAAGCTATGTGAGGGACATTACCCAACAAATGACCCCTGAGGCTCGATCTGAGTTCTCAGCGATTACGGGCAGATTCTGGATTTGTTGCGCATTACAATTGAGGAGCCCGTCTTGAGTGGCCTTACCCAATTTTGGAACCATTCTCTCAAATGTTTTGAGTGCCTAACTTGGACATTACACCAACCATAGAGGAGTATGCGATCATGTTGAGACTTCCAATGAATAAGCACCCAAATGTTTATCTTTATGGAGGGTATTACGTATCGGTAGGCAAGATAATGCGGAGGCGATAGGGGCTCCAACAAGTCAATTGGGCATGGAAAAGAGGGGAGGAACGAAGGCTTGAAGAAAAGTTACTTAGAAGCACATCTTCAATATCTAGTACAACAAGGAAAGTGGGATTTCTTCAACAAAACACGGCCTTAACAATCTTTGGGTTAGTATTATTCCCATTTACCTCGGATGTAGTAGATCAAGCGGAATGATGTATTCTTCAAGTTTGAGAAGTATAAATCAAATCGATCCTCTGCTATCCTTCTTTGATACTTTCTGACGATGGAAATCATCATCAAAAGGGTGGTGGAAAAATTCGATGTTGTACACATATGTTGTACGTTTGGATCATGACGCATATGGATGTACAGAATCGCCTGGGACTCCTACCTGACCCGTTGAGGAACTTTGGTCGCATACCAGTGAAGCCACAAAAAGCTTATGAATGGAAGAATGAGTTCATGAGGACGGGGTCAGATTCTTTTAAATGGGTATGCCCGTGGTATCATGGAGAAGAGATAGTTTTTAGTTGTGGTGACTTTCCTAATGTTCCTTTGATGAGCCCTAGAGGTGGTGTATCATACGCGCCAATCCTCGTGCTTAGGCAACTCCGATGGACTCAATACGTGCCCAACGAAGAGCAACTTGAAGGGTTCAGCTTCTTATACCAGCAAGATGGAAGCACAACTAAGCGAGAAAAAGAGATTAGAGATGCTTGGAAGAGTGTTCATATGGCGGGAACAAAGGAATTGGGGAAGCATGTGGTGGTTTGTACCCGGAATACATGCAATGGAGAGAGGCAAGAAGGGTGCAAAATAGTATCCCTCGGACGGTTTCAAATGATAAAGGTCATCCTCAAACCATACCTCAAATGGCCACCGAGATTGAAAGATTGAAAGCACAAATGAAAGCCTTGGAACAAGGAAAGGAAGCACGAGTTAAAAATAGTCATCCACCAGAGTCGATGCCAGAAGCTAGCTGATGAAGTTGAATATCTAAAGGATACGTGTGCAGATATGGCTGGGACCCCAAGCCTAGGGAAAAGGGCAAGGAAAGGAAGGGAGATAAAATTTGAAAAGACCACAACAGAAGTTTATGAACTACGAGCCAAGATAAGTGCTCAGGAAGAGACAATGACGTTGGTTTTGCAAGAAAAAGAAAAGGTGGAGGCGAATGCTAGGGTACAAGATCGTAGAATGCAAGTCTTACAAGAAACTCTGACTGAGGCGAAGCGCCACTCAGACCAAGGGCGAGCATTAGCTACCAAATATCACGATGCACTCTCGGAAGCAAACCAAAAGAATGGGTATTTGAAGCTCGAAATTCAAGAGTTGGGGCGAAACCATGAGCAGTGGAGACTTGAAGCCCAAAGACTATTGAGGCAAAAAGAAGAACGGGCAGAAGTGTGGCAATCAGTAGCACAAGACCAAAGGGCTGAAAAAGAAGAATGGAAGAAGAAATTTGAAGACATATCTGATAGCTTACGATATCACGCCACGCAACTGATTACTCATTTCGAAGAAGCAGACATTCAGGCTCACACAAACCCCTGGTTACGACTACCATCAAAAATTGCTGATTTTATGAAGTATTGTCGAAGTCTCGCTAAGGGTTTTAGGAAAAAACAAATGAAATTGTTGATGTAATTGTGTTACATTTTGTGGGAACTAAATCTTGTACTTCTGAAGTTTGAAATGAAAATGAATGCTCATTGCTGTGTTTTGTTATCCTTTTATCAAGATATTGTTCATTGAGGTGTGAATTCTTCCGTCATTAAATTGTCAACCATCTTTCCGCCTCGGGACGATTTGTCTTTGAGTGAAAGTACGGAGAGTTTGGTTCTACGTCTGCATTGCCAGTGGATGGTGTCCATTGAGGAATGAATATTCCCTTGGATTTACCATCAACTACATTTTTGCCTAAGGAGCGATATGCCCTAGTGCTAAATGTAAGGATTTTGCCTTGCTATCGAATGTTTGTGCGAACCTTTCCACGGTCACCAAGTATCCTCACGGGGCACAAACTTGTTCGTTTCGCTAACAAGGAATTGCATGCAGAGTCATTTTTATCTGCCAAAATAAACAAAAAAAAATCATCGGCATAAATAGTCATTGCTTTGCATACATGCATTTTGTCATTTTTGTTTAGTCCATACTAATAATCGCATCATGTTTCCTCAAGCAGAAAAATAGACACTATAGCAGGAAAACAACTTCTACGACACCCTTACAGACTCGTTCCCGGCAAAGATCATGGATGAGATAGAGCAGACGCAAGATTTGAGGGATGAAGTGAACCACTCAGGGAGCAAATGTCCAAAATGATGGAAATGTTACGGTCTATGTAGAGTAGAAAGAGCACGGATGGGAATCCTTCGGTGGCAAATGAAGGACATCCACCACACCTCCTTGCCCGCCTGGTTTTGCCGCGTTCCCCTTATAATACCAAGGCTTTAATCCTCGAGGATTACGATGCCGCTCACCATTTGCCCAAACGGCACCACTCAACCTTCGGTCGCCGGTTCACGGGGAAACCGGGACGTCTTTTCCCCGTATGGCCTCCCTCCAGGTTATCTACCACCATTAGCCACTAATTCCCCAATAATGACATGCCAACAGTGTCCCCAACTCCAAATCCTTCAAACTCTACCCAAAATCAAGCCACTCAGTCAAATGTCAACGAACCCCCGCCAACACAACACCCATACCCTTTCTTCGTCCCGCCATATGGTCTCCATCCTAGTTCTGTACCACCACAAACTGCCAATCCTCTGGACAGTAGCATGCCCTTTCAAACTCCTTAAGTGCAGCTCTCAACCACATGCCAGTGAAACCCCACTGGGGCAACATTCTGTTCCCGCCATCATGCCACAATACCCGTTGAATTCCTCTGTGGAAAACCCCCAGTCCAAGGAGAGGTGGGAAGTTCTTGAAGAAAGACTACGAGCCGTTGAAGGGGCAAGCGGTTATGGTCTTTTGGATGCTTCAGAGCTCTGTCTTGTCCCGAATGTGGTGATTCCTCCCAAGTTCAAAGTCCCAGATTTCGACAAGTACGGGAAACTACTTGTCCAAAGAACCACTTAACCATGTACATCGCAAGATGGCTTCGCATGCTTACAATGACAAGTTATTAATCCACTTCTTTCAAGACAGCCTAACTGGGGCAGCTTCGAATTGGTACACGCATCTTGAGCGTGCCCATATACGATGTTTCAAAGACTTGACTGATGCTTTCCTGAAGCAGTATAAGTATAACATCGATATGGCACCGGATAGACTACAATTGCAGAATATGGCTAAGAAGGATCTTTGAGACCTTCAAGGAATATGCTCAGAGGTGGAGGAAATGGTACTCAGTAGAGCCCCCATTGACGGAAAGAGAGATGGTGGCTACGTTCATCGACACTCTGCAATCACCCTTTTATGACAAAATGATAGGGAGCGTGTCATCAAATTTCTCATACATGGTTATCATTGGAGAAAGAGTTGAGGGAGGAATGAGAAGCGGGAAGATCGTTGAAAGTTCAACAGAACATTCAATGCCAAGAGGCCCCCAATGGGGAAGAAAAGAGAGGGAGAAACTCATGCTTTGTTACCTTTGACCAGAGAAACTTCACCCGAGAGAGATATAGCCAAGCACCTGTGAGCCATCAACCATCCTTCCAAACTCCTTTCGCACCTTACCACCCGTACTTTCCCACTACTCCACCAATTCCATATTCCCAGCCGTATCACCCCATGTCGCCAACGCTTCACATCTTCCTCATCCTCAGCCTCATCACCCAATGAGGTCTCACCAAACGCCATATCCTAATCAATACCGTACACCCCTACCTTACCGCCTCAACAAGCTCGACCATGGGCCCAAAGCCCAAACACAAACCAAAGAAGACCACCATATAGCCAAGAAAGGAAGCATCTTGACCCAATCCCTATGACTTATACCGAGTCATTTACCCACTCATTCGTAACTCTCTCTTGGCCCCTTGCCCGATGAAGCCGGTGGAGCCCCCATACCCTAAAGGATTTGACCCAAATGCCAAGTGCGACTACCATGCGGGGGCTGCAGGCCATTCCACGAAAATTGCAGGACGTTGAAGTTTAGGGTGCAAGACCTAATAGATGCTAAGTGGTTGAATTTCAAGACAAATACTCCTAGTGTGGGTCACAATCCTTTACCAAACCACGGGAATCCCACAGTTAATGCTATAGGGGAGTGTTCTACCCAAAAACTCATAAGACAAGCGACAGATGTCAAGACCCCATGAGGGTTATCTTCAAAGAACTGTGTAAATTTGGGATGATGGAAGCTCATATTGAGAAGAAAGGGGGCGACGAAGGTGAAATAATGTGCAATCTCCATGGGAATGTGGGGCATTCTATTGAGGAATGTGGTGAGTTTAGACAAACCCTTCAAGATCTAATGGATATGCATTTAGTGCAAATAGGTCATCTATGGGACAATGGTGGCGTAAACATGATGGATAAGTGTGCTATTCCACAATTACAAGAAGGTCAGGAAGCCGTAAACTCTTTGGTCCCTTCCATTGCAAATCCGGTTATCAAACCGTTGGTTATCTATTATACTAAAGCTGCATATGTGCCATCCCCTTGTGGCCCGAAACCTATCACCATTCAAGTTCCCAGTCCTTTTCCCTTCAAGGACACTCGAGCCGTGCCATGGAATTATGATGTGCAAGTCCTTAGAAGCAATCTCACGAATGATCAGTCGGAAGTTGCATCTGGTTCGACTTCTTTTGTTACCAATATATCGTGGATTGGGGAGTGACCGGAGTGGCCGCGTCTACATTCCCGAGGAGTCAGAAAGACCCAAGAAGAAGAAGAAAAGGGGCAACCGTAAAGGCAAAGTCGAGAAAGGGAGACTTCCATTGGGAACGAAGCAAAAGAAAAAGAAAGGCCGAAAAGTCGAAAGAGTACAAAAAAGAGGTATCGATGAAGAAGCTTGTGAGTTCTTGAAGTTTATAAAGTAAAGCGAATATAGAGTGGTGGATCACCGAATCGCACCCCGCGAGGATATCGCTTTTGTCCTTATTGATGAATTCGAATCGCACGAAAAAATATTGATGAAAATATTGAATCGGGCTCATGTTTCCAGTGACATTACGGTGACAAGTTAGGTGGTATTATTGGCAACATTATCGGCGATAATTATGTCACTTTCACCGATGATGAGATACCACCAAGGAATGGGGCACAACAAGGCACTGCACATTTCATCAAATGTCAAAAGCATATAATGGCTAGAGTGCTCATTGACAATGGTTCCTCTTTGAACGTGTTACCAAAATCAACCCTTTCCAAGTGCCTTTTGATGGGACTTGCATGAAACCAAGCACGATGATAGTAAGGGCATTCGATGGCACCGAAGAGAAGTCATGGGGGAGATTGAAATACCGGTTCGATTGGTCCATGCGCTTTCAATATACTCTTCCAAGTGATGGACATTACGCCATCCTACATTGTCTTTTAGGACGACCATGGATTCATTCTGCTGGAGCTGTTCCTTCTACCTTGCACCAAAAAGTAAAATTCATAGTTGATAATAAGATGATTACTGTCTTTGGCGAAGAGGACCTACTGGTGAGCAAGCCATTGGACACTCCTTATATTGAAGGCTGAAGAAGCTCTTGAAACCGTTGCGTTCCAAGCACTAGAGATTGTCAATGCCACCTATGTGGAAGAAGGAGTTCGAGGTCTGAAGCCTCACCATCTAATGCATCCATGATGATGGCTAAGGTAATGCTTGGAAAAGGATATCGATATGGAAGAGGACTAGGAATGAATGGACAAGGCATTGTGAATTTCTCGGGCACCTGCGAAAACAAAAAGACAGATTTGGGTTAGGATATAAACCCACCAAAGCGCAGACAAAAGAAGGGTCCTAGAAGAGAAAAGGAGAGGAGGTTGGCTAGGTTGGAAAATCGGGAGCCTAAAGCTGAGAGGATCCCCATCTGTGACATCCGACGAAACTTCCGAAGTGCGGGATTAGTGTTTCTGAACCAAGTGACCGCCATCGAAGACGATCTACCCATCAATCATTGTGTCAACTTGGTGTACCCTTGCTCCCCAGATGCAGAACTCAACAATTGGGAGAGCGTTGATTTTCCCATGACTTATGAAATTGATTCAAAGTAATTTTGTAATGCTAATCCTTTAGCTCTGCCCAAGGCTTTAGGATAATATTTTGTGAAAGCGGGCTCACATGTTTCCATTTCAATATTTACTATCAATAAATGCATTTTCAGACTATCTTGCTATTTCCTTTTTCTTTTTTTTTAACTTTTGGCTCGACCATTTCATTAACCTTTATTCATTACCCTTTTTTTACTACTGTGTTAACACCAATAAATGCAGATCTGAAAGTGACTCCTTGAAAATAACAGTGCTATGACCCCATTATACGATTTTGACCATCCCGTTAATCGTGTTGATGAGGATAATGATGACAATTGGGAACCCTCTCCCGAGCTAATGAGATTAATGGAACAAGAGGCCAAGGAAATTCAACCCCACGAAGAGCCAACTGAACTGATTAATTTGGGGACCGAGGATGATAAAAAAGAAGTTAAAATTGGCACTACCATGAAAGAAAATGAGCGAAGCAAGTTGGTTAAGCTCTTATCGATTATTGTGATGTTTTCGCCTGGTCGTACCAAGATATGCAGCCTGGCCTAGATACTAGCATAGTTGAGCACAAATTGCCTTTAAAACCGAATGTCCTCCTCGGTCAAGCAAAAGTTGAGACGAATGAAGCCGAGATGTCACTAAAAATTAGAGAAGAGGTTAAAAAGCGCTTGATGCGGTTTCCTCGCGGTTGCAAAATACCCTCAATGGGTTGCTAACATCGTCCCTGTCCCAAAGAAAGATGGGAAGGTGCGAATGTGCGTTGACTATAGAGATTTGAATAGGGCCGCCCCTAAAGACAACTTCCTCTACCTCACATTGACGTTTTGGTGGACAACACCGCTCAACATGCATTTTTCTCCTTCATGGATGGTTTCTCGGGATATAACCAAATCAAGATGGCGCTGAAGATATGGAGAAGACCACATTCATCACTCATGGGGAACCTTTTGCTATAAGGTGATGCCATTTGGATTGAAGAACGCCGAGCAACTTATCAAAGGGCGATGGTGGCATTGTTCCACGACATGATGCACAAAGAAATAGAAGTTTACGTGGATGACATGATTGCAAAGTCAAAAACGGAAGAAGATCACTTAACCGATTTGCAAAAGCTCTTTGGACGATTGAGAAAGTTCGGGCTCGGTGAATCCCACTAAGTGCACTTTCGGGGTAAAATCGGCAAGCTCTTGGGGTTTGTGGTTAGCGAGAAAGGGATAGAAGTTGATCCGGACAAAGTTCGAGCAATCATAGAGATGCCGACTCTCTCGCACCGAAAAAGAAGTTCGTGGGTTTTGGGAAGGTGAACTATATCGCTAGGTTTATATCCCAGGTTGACAAAGAACATGTGAGCCAATCTTCAAGTTGTTACGTAAAAACCAGACAAGAGAGTGGAATGAGGATTGTCGGTGGCATTTGAGAAGATCAAGCGGATTTGCAAGAACCCCGCTTTGGTACCTCCAAGTGCCGGGAAGGCCACTCATCATGTACTTGACCGTGTTGGATGAATCCATGGGTTGTACCGGGACAACACGATGAAACCGCGCGAAAAAGAGCGTGCCATCTATTACTTGAGTAAGAAGTTTACTAACTATGAGGCAAAATACTCATTGTTGGAACGAACATCTTTACGCCTTGGCATGGGCGACCCACCGGTTAAGGCGCAAGATATGTTGTGTTGCACTTTACTTGGTTAGTGTCCAAAATGGACCCGATCAAGTACATCTTTGAAAAACACCGCCTCACCGGGGAGGATTGCACGCCGCAAGTTTTGCTATCGAATATGACATTGTCTATGTCACGCAAAAAGCAGATCAAAGCGGTGCTCGCGCATTTCTTGGCTAGTCAACCAAGTGGAAGATTATGGGTCTATGCGGTGAGTTCCCGATGAAGATGTAATGGCTTTGTTCGAAGCGTAAAAAACCCTCGGAAAAAGAAAAATGGACTTTGTTGTTCGATGGAGCTTCCATTCACCGGGGCATGGAGTTGGGGCCATACGATTTCCCTTGAAAATAATTTCATCCCAATCACTTGCTCGGTTGTGCTTTCTCGACCGTACAAACAACATAGTGAGTATGAAGCGTGTGCCATGGGAATCCAAGCAAGCGGTGAGACTCAAAGGCAAAAGTTCTTGAGGTATATGGGGACTCGCCTTGGTCATCCATCAGCTAAAGGGAGAATGGGAAACTCGAGATGCCAAATTAATCCCCTATCATGCCCACATCAAGGAGTTGATTGAACAACTTGACGAAGTTACATTCCGGCATATCCCTCGAGAAGATAATCAGTTGGCTGATGCCCTAGCCACATTGTCGTCAATGTTCAAAGTAAGTCGGGATAGGGACTTGCCGCTTATAAAAATGGAAAGTCGAGACCAACCTAAGCATATTGTCGGATGATAGAAGTGGAACCGGATGGGAAACCGTGGTATCATGACATCAAATGCTTCATCAAGAGCGAGAGTACCCTCCACATGCTTCAAAAAATGACAAAAGGACCCCGAGAAGACTCGCAATGGGTTTCTTTCTAAATGAGGAAGTGCTTTACAAAAGGAACCATGATATGGTCTTTGCTAAGATGCGTTGATGCGACGGAGGCGAGAAGATCATCAAAGATGTTCATGAAGGTTCTTTTGGAACTCATGCAAATGGGCATGCGATGGCAAGGAAAATACTAAGGGCGGGATACTATTGGTTGACAATGGAGACCGATCGCTTCAACTATGTGAAAAATGTCATAAATGCCGACATATGCGATAGGATTCATATGCCACCAAAGACCTTTGAATGTTTTAACGGCACCACTGGCCATTCTCGATGTGGGGAATGGATGTCATAGGACCCATTGAACCAAAGGCCTCAAATGGACATCGCTTCATTCTCGTTGCAATTGATTACTTCACTAAATGGGTCGAAGCTGCTTCTTATACCAATGTCACTAGGAATGTAGTGGCCAGGTTTGTCAAAAGGGAGTTGATTTGTCGTTATGGCTTGCCAGGCAAGATTATTACAGATAATGCCACTAATCTGAATAATAAGATGATGAAAGGGATGTGTGAAAATTTTAAAATTGAGCACCACAATTCCTTACCTTACCGCCCTAAGATGAATGGGGCAGTTGAGGCAGCAAACAAGAATATCAAGAAGATCGTCCAGAAGATGGTTGTAACATACAAAGACTGGCACGAAATGCTACCATTTGCACTGCATGGTTATCGCACGTCCGTTCGTACTTCAACTGGGGCAACCCCTTTCTCTTTGGTTTATGGAATGGAAGCGGTACTCCTTATAGAAGTGGAAATCCCATCATTAAGGGTGCTTGATGGAGGCAGGACTAGAAGAAGCGAGAATGGGTCCGGACTCGACTTGATCGGTTGAACCTCATTGAAGGAAAAAGATTAACCGCACTATGTCATGGTTCGGCTTTACCGAAGAGAATGATGAGGGCCTATGCGAAAAAGGTGCGTCCTCGGCAGTTTCAAGAAGGAGACTTAGTACTCAAAAAGATCCTTCCCATTCAAAAGGATTTTCGAGGAAAATGGACTCCAAACTATGATGGACCTTATGTCGTAAAAAGGCCTTCTCGGGAGGAGCTTTGATTCTCACAAACATGGATGGCGAAGATCTACCACTTCCCGTAAATTCGATGCAAATAAAATGTACTATGCTTAAAAAAAAAAATGGCTCGCTAGGTGAAAACACGAAAAGGCGACACAGGCAAAAGTTAGAGCGACCCGTGGGTTGAAAACTCGGAAGAAGCGACCTAGGCAAAAGTTAGGGTTAAAAATGGTACTTGACACATCCGAAGAAATGAACATACCTCAAGTCACAAACTGGGGCAGTTTGAGAGTATCTGGGCCGAACCGGGGCAGTTTGAATATATGAAGTCTTATCGGGAGACACTCCCAATATGTAAAAGCCGGGTCAAATCATATTCCTAGAAACAGACAAGGGGATGTTCAAGGTCGCGTACATGGGAAATTAGCACTGATCATCCAAGAGAGCATCACTGGAAGAGTTGGAAAATTCCACTCCAACATTTCTTGTGTAAACCTTTTCAATTCGAGTCCCATTTGTACTACCTTTCTTGTACTTTTCTTGTCCATAATGATAATCCCTTTTTGTTGCAACCCAATGTTGATTTAATATGCATTTTTATGATAGTTTTATATTGAGATGTGAAACATGTGACAATATGACAAAAGCATTTAGATTTGCTTTAACGACCTCGAAGGTCATGGGAAACGCAATGAAATCCTAACAAGAGTTGATGAGAAAAATAAGATTTGTCAAGCAAATCATAAGGCCAATCAGCGAATATTACTGTTCAATCTCGATTCTGCTGTGGATAGAGTCCTTAAGGGTTGCGGAACCAAAGCTCCGATGTGCAAAAACAAAAAAAACAAAAAACAAAAAAAACAAAAAAAAACAAAACAAAAAAAAGCAAAAAAAATTGCCTATTAAATTTGTTCATGACATCCGTTAAGGTCATGCATCATCTTAGGCATTACATGCACTTGTCCTCAAGCATCACATCCATTGTATCATCATGCATCCATCGCATCATGCCCATCTCTCGCCATCACATGCATTTACAAAGTCAACACTTTGCGCTTTTAGTTTCAGGTCCCCGCACCTATTGTCTTTTAGTTTCCAGGTCCCCGCACCCATTTGCCTTTTAGTTTCGGTCCCCGCACCCATTGTCTTTTAATTTCTGGGTCCCCGTACCCATTGTCTTTTAATTTCTGGGTCCCCGTACCCATTGTCTTTTAATTTCTGGGTCCCCGTACCCATTGTCTTTTAATTCCCGGGTCCCCGCACCCATTGTCTTTTAGTTTCTGGGTCCCCGTACCCATTGTCTTTTAGTTTCTGGGTCCCCGTACCCATTGTCTTTTAGTTTCTGGGTCCCCGTACCCATTGTCTTTTAATTTCCTGGGTCCCCGTACCCATTGCCTTTTAATTTCCGGGTCCCCGCACCCATTGTCTTTTAGTTTCCGGGTCCCCGTACCCATTGCCTTTTATTTTCTGGGTCCCCGCACCCGTTGTCTTTCTTTTTGGGTCCCCGTACCCATTGCTTTTTAGTTTTTGGGTCCTCATACCCATCGCTTCCAAAGCAAGCAGAGGCCTTGGGCCCGTCACCTTTTTCTTTTCTGTCAAGCTTCAGTGGATACCCGACTCTGCAAGTTTTGTGCCTTTTCTGACAAGTTTCACGGTACTTTCATGAAACTTTTCTACCTCATTTAATGTCCATTCTTTTTGCGTCAATACGCTTTCCAATTTAAAAAAAAAAAAGAAAGAAAAGAAAAAAGAAGTGAAAATTTTCATGGACAAAATTAAATCAATTCCTTTGCTTCCCATTTATGTTAAATGTAAAGCAAAGGGGGGCAGCTGTTGATACCCAATTTTGTCCATAAAAATTTTTATACTTAATTACAATATTTTAAAATGAATTTTAAAAAAAAAAAAAGGGGGGGGGGCATTGCATTTAATACCTTATGCCTGCACACGTAAAGAAGAAAACATTAAATGCGTTGAGGCAAAGAAAGGAAAAAAAAGAAGGAAATGTCGGGGGTTAAAAGGATGGAAAGGAAAGAAAAGGTTCTGATAAAAGGAGGAGATGGGGACTCAACGGAAAAAGGCTCACGCAAAGAAAAAAAAAGAAGGAAATGTCAGGGGAGAAATGATGAAAACGTGGAGGTATTTAAAAGGGAAGAGCATCAGAAAATGGGGATCTTTTTCACACATTTTTTCACCTTCAAGAACCAGAAGAACACATTCCATTTTTCACCACCCTCATCACCAAAAACAGCACCTTCACCCATTCTCCACTGAGACCATCGTCTTTGTCATCCTTCATCTCATCTTCGCCTCCAAGAAGAAGAAAACGTGAACCATCTCCATCTTCACGACCACCATCTTTTATCTTCCCAAATCATCCCATCTTCAGCCAAGGAAAGAAGATTGATGATGTTGAGTTGATCTCTGGTGGTAGCTGAAAAAAAGAAAAGCAAGAATACTGGGGAGGCTGCTGGGAACGAAAGGGATTTCTGATTCTTTTTGAGTTGAGTGTTACTGGTAGCACAAAAGAGGTATGCCCTTTCTCATCACTATCCTTGCACTGTTGTGAGTAAAAATGTAATGTTCAAATGCATGCTTGGATACTGGCTGGTTAGTTATGTTGTCCATCTTCTTTTCCTTTTCTTTTTTAGCCACGAGCACCATACGCACACTGGCACTCCTCCCCTTCTGCATCACATTTCTCAAACCACCAAAGAATCCATCTTCACCTCCAGAAAACCGTAACCACCACCTTCAATAACTTCACAAAACACCATCATTCCCCATTCGACCGCCGAACTACCCCCGAATCCCTTTTTCGACCGTCGAACCCAAGCACGGATCCATCCTACCTTTAACCGACCGTCGAACTACCCCCGAATCCTCCGCACCGACCGTCGAACCACTTCACAAAATACCATCATTCCTCTACCGACCGTCGAACTACATCACCGACCTTCACCCCATTCGACCGTCGAACCACACCATTGTGACCCTCAACCCCTTCACAAAGCCCACCTTCACTTCATTCGACCGTCGAACCAACAACCATCATACCCTCAACCAACCGACCGTCGGACCCCCAAACTCCATCATATCCGACGGTCGAACCATCCAATCCCCTAAACCGACCGTCGAACTTCACCAACACCAGGTTACCATCATCTCACCGACCAACACCAAGCACCATCCTCTCACCGACACCCTCACCGACCGTCGAAACCCAAGAAGCCGAACTTTCCTTCAACCAACCGACCGTCGGACCCCTGAATCCTCTCGCACCGACCATCGAACCAACAACCATCATACCCTCACCGACCGTCGAATCCCCATATACCAACCTTCACCATCCCCTCTCACTATTACGTGAACCCACACCACCATCCTTCAACCATCCATTACGCGAAATCACCTCAAAAACCCAACTTATACCCGACCGTCGAATCCCAAAATCCGACCACTTCCCTTTCACCTCCAAAATACTCACTACCTTTAAAGCCTCCATAATCCCCATCACCCAAGCAGGTTCCCATAACCTCTCCAAACACTACCGAACCCCAACCGAATCGACCGTCGAACCGTGAGCTCCACTCCCTTTACCGACAACCCATCCAAATCTTCACACCATCAACCAATCTCCATCACATTCGACTGTCGGACCCCACTTTCCAAACCGTGATCCCATCATCCCCAGACAGCCAATTAACAACCTTGCCTCGTCTCCATCACACCTTCGACTGACCGTCGAACCACACCAGCTACTACCCCCAACCGACCGTCGAACTCCCAAACAGAATCACCCCTTTTCAACCGACCGTCGAATCCATCCCATCCTTATCCCCACCGACTGTCGAACTGAAAAACAGAATCACTCAATCTCCCTAAACCGACCGTCGAACCAATTTCCAAATCCTTCCCCAAATGTCCTCTGTATGTGCTCTGTTATTGGTGCTCAAGGTTTCAAACTCTTTTTAAATTTGAATTATTGACTGTCTTTTGGGATTTGGGTTTGAATCTCTTGGACTGCTGCCCATTTCGTAGTAAGGCAGTAATGATACTTTTTTTTGGCAAAAAAAAAAAGTAAAAGAATAAAAAAAAATCTTTTAATCCATGCAATGACCAATGATGATGATTGAATAGCGGATGCTATCTTCATTATCTTTTGGATCATAAGGGTTTATTGAGTAGAAAGTCTTAACTTGAATCCTGTGCAAAAATGGATTCGCTTTCAAATAAAATCTTTTTTTTAATAAAATAAACCAACCCATACTTATTTTATAAAGAACTACGTGACTTTGAGTTTCCATTCACCAGCGAGAGATACGTAGGAGCAGAAATTCATTTCTGTCAAGCCAAAAATATAAATTTTTATGATTTGTTTGTTTCTTTTATTTCTTTCCAAAAATGAGAAAAATAAAAATAATTACAAAGTCTTTTGTTTAAAGGGGTAAAAATAAATATATTTGAGATTATTAAATTTTGCACAACTAACATAAGGTCTGTTCTTGGACGCAAGATATAAGTCTAACACCTTCCCTATCCGTAATCGACTCCTGACTCAAACTCATTTTCAAAAGACCAGCTTTTCCGATTAAAGGGTTTTTCTAATGTTTTCCTAATTTAAATAAACATTGGTGGCGATCTATTGATTTTATATTTTTCGTCGTCCGTCAAATTCCCTATTACAAAAAGTGAATTTATTTATAAAGTAAATAAGTAAGGGTATATTCATTTTTAAATTTTAGTTGGTTAAAATCACAATATACTTTAAATTAAATTAAGAATAAATATGTCCTTACTTACTTACTTAAAAAAATTCCTATAATTATTAGACACTTTTAATACATAAAATGTTGATTCTCTCATTGCTATGACATAATAATAAAAATAAGAATAGAATATAACGTATATGATTCAATTATAATTATAATATAAAGAAATTTTAAATTAATAATGAATTAAAATTGAATCTATTGTTAAAAATGGTTAACTATTAAAAAGTTAACATAAAAAAGTAAGCTTTTTAATGATATATTAAAATATTATTAAATGATAGTGTGATAAATTTTATATTGAAAATATATCAAATCAGATTTAAACTCTAAATAAATGGCAATATTTTGTTGCCCCACAAATTTTCAAACATTTTTATGCCTAAAATATTATCGATGAGGTAGTAACCGTCAAACTTGTGTATTTTGATTATTTTATTTCATTGATATAGTTAAAAGCAAATTATCTACATTAAAATTAAATAATTTATAATTTTTTTTATAATCTTACTCTAAAAAATTATCATAATTAAAATTTGAATTTATACTTCTATATTTACTTACACTTCTATACGGCTATACAATCTCTAATGCTTATGCCTAAAGAATAATTATCATTTCACACAAAAAATTTACATTCCTTTTTATGTTATTTTTTATATTAGTTAATAAAATATAAATTCACGGCTAATTATATATATTGATTGATTAATAAAAATTATGTGTATTAATTAGTTAATAGAATATTTATTAATCAATTTACATATATAATCAATTACAAATTTATACTTTATTAATTAATATAAAAAATAATATAAAAATTTAAAATTAAAATTCTATAAATTTTAACTAATAATATTTATATACAATTAAATTTACACATACCTAGCTAAAAAAAAAAACTAATAAAGTTGCTATGATGTGGCATAAGTGTAAAAATCGGTATAAAAGAAAAATGCGATGAGAATCTTGAGGTAGTTGCTTAAAATATTAGAAAAATAATAATCTTATACTTTTGTTTAGGAGTATATTATTATTTATATATTTTTTTAAAAATTATAATTAAATAAAAAAATAATAAGAAAATATAAATATAATAAATAATATAAAAAATATAAAAAATACATATGTACCATTGATAGTAATAATATGAGTGAAAATATTATGTAGAAGAGAAGCTACTTTCTAGTTTCCAGTTTCACGACATATGTGGATAAAATGAAATGATCAAGTAAACCAAAAAAATAAAAAAGAAAAAGAAAAATAATTGACCAAAAAAACAACCATAGCAACGTGTATGCAGTTGGAACCACCAATTCATCAGCAAACTGCTAAGTGCAAGCAGCAGCAACAAAAACTGGTGGCTACCATACAATAGCCAATGCCAAACACGAAACAATAACAACAACAACAACCCCTTCTCCTCACCAATCACTGAATCACTGTGCTCTCTTTCTCTCTCTCTTTCATGAGCTCATGATCACCACATGCAGAACTTCAAGCACCAATCTTGGACCTCACCCTCTTTCTCTTCACTTCCTATCCAAACCAGCATTTGTATCTCTGAGCCTCTTCTTTCGAAGCCACTCTTGTCACCTTCTTCACAAGGGCATTGCGGTTTCGTCAACACAATGCAAGCCCAGAAGCCACTTGGGCAAAGAAGGCAATAATGTGAATGGGGTAGAAGAAGAGGAGGGTGAACGCGAGGTGCACTGTGAGCTCCAAGTGGTTTCCTGGAGGGAACGCAGAGTTAAAGCCGCCATTTCTATCAATGCTGACATTGAATCCGTTTGGAACGCTCTCACTGACTATGAGCATCTCGCTGATTTTATACCAAATCTTGTGTGGAGGTAATGTAATGCTGTAAAACTTTATTTGATATTCAAGTTATTAAAAAAATAAAAAGTGGGTGTTTTTTTCAAACTTAAGTTGTTACTTGTTAGGACTACTTGATTTCAGTGGCACTGATACTATATCATGAATTAACTCTCTTACAAGCTTAAACTGTTGGGTGAATGGTTTTATATACTAACAATTTTTTATATATACACGGATTGTATTATATATGATCATTGTTTTGTTGTTAGTGGGAGAATTCCTTGCCCATATCCCGGACGGATATGGTTAGAGCAAAGGGGATTCCAAAGGGCAATGTATTGGCACATAGAAGCTCGTGTTGTGTTGGATCTTCAAGAAGTCCTCAATTCTGTAAGCATCTGTAAACACTTGTTATTTTTTTTGCTTCTGTGATTCAGTTACTGCATATTAGTAATGATTAATGAATTATATTGTAACTGCAAAATTAATGGGCACCCGAGCCACTGGCCTTGCTTGATTGGAAGGAAATTTTGAAACTTTCTCACTGGAAAGCACATTCTCAAGAATAGTTTCCATTCACAGTGGGCATGCATTGCATATTTGATAGATTTGTCAGAGAGAGAGAGAGAGAGAACTTTCTATTTTCTAATACTTCATATTACTGTTAATGCTTCAGGCATGGGATCGAGAACTTCACTTTTCCATGGTTGATGGGGACTTTAAGAAGTTTGAGGGCAAATGGTCCGTAAAATCTGGAACAAGGTAGAATCTATGCCTCTGAAGGTCAATACTTACTAAACAGCCTTGCATAATATAAAGAAACTATATTTTAATTTTACTTCTGAACTGAACTCATTGGACACTCTAAGGCTGCCTCAATCCAAACGGGCATGTGTGTGTTTATATGTTTAGTATGTCACACCAATGTAAAGCCAGCACACTCAAAGTTTGGACTCTTGGATGAAGTATTCTGATGACTGAAGAGGCTTCATTTTTGGCCTTTATCTGGAGATCTTTATATATGTTTGATACCATAAATTAGAATCTGTGGGACTTACTTTGATAGCATCTGTGTTTTGAACTTTTGAGTATGTTCTGCTTTTGTATTGGCCAAAATGTAATTATATAAGAGAGAATGAAAAAGAACTCTAACTTAGCATATTTAATAATACCCCATCATGTCTTAATGCACCTGGTAAGAGAATGAAGCTTTGCTATCCTTATTTGTTTACTGTCTTATAGTTCAATTAGGGCTTTTACAGGTTCATTTGCCATTAACATGGAACTTTTGTTGACATTACTGTTTTACTTTTATAGTTTATCTTTCAATTCTGTTTCTTGCAGGTCATCAACAACTAATTTATCTTATGAAGTTAATGTGATACCAACATTCAATTTCCCAGCTATTTTCTTGGAAAGGATTATCAGGTCAGATCTTCCTGTGAACCTCCGAGCCTTGGCGTATAGAGTTGAAAGGAATATTGAGGGAAATGAGAAACCTTCACTGCCAGAAAATCACTTGCATAAAACTTCTGTGGCTATTAATGGCTCATCTGTCAACAAGATAAATGGTGCTTTGTGTGAAAGTGATAAATTGCCACCTGTAGAGAACAAAGAAGGTTTGGCCAGCTCAATTTCTGGTCCCTTGCCCACATCTTCCGGTGAGGTGAACAGCAATTGGGGTGTATTTGGAAAAGTTTGTAGACTTGGCAGGCCTTGTGTGGTGGATGAAGTTCATCTCCGCAGATTTGATGGACTTTTGGTAACTTATTTGTACTAAATTTTTATGAGGTGGCCTTAATTCTGAGAATAAGCCATCTTTGTAGTCAAATTTACTAATAAAATGACTTTCATGTGAAGGAAAATGGAGGCGTTCATCGCTGTGTTGTTGCAAGCATAACAGTTAAAGCTCCTGTTCGTGAAGTATGGAATGTTCTGTCTTCCTATGAGACTCTTCCTGAGTAAGTAATGCATGTTTCTTCTTTATACTAGATATGTTGAAAAGCATGCTGTGAAAAATTTCTAAATCTGATGTTTCATTTTCCTGACTTGACTTCACTAAAAAAATTTGTTGCAGGATAGTTCCAAATTTAGCAATCAGTAAGATTTTATCACGAGATAACAATAAAGTCCGCATTCTTCAGGTATGGTGCAACGTTAATGAAACGGAGCCTAAAACGAAAGAATCATAGCTGTTTATGTCCTAGTTTGTTTGCTGGTCACTGTATCATGCTTACCAACCATTGTTTTACCATCACCATCCACTGTCAGTAAAATACAGAAGTATCTCCTTAGCACAAACACTAATACAAGCATGGACTTGTAATACCGTTTTATCTATAAATTATGTGATTGATGTAATTTCCTGGTTAAATCAATATGCAGGAAGGGTGTAAAGGCCTGCTTTATATGGTGCTTCATGCTCGTGTTGTGTTAGACTTGTGTGAATATCTTGAACAGGAGATCAGTTTTGAACAGGTTGAAGGGGACTTTGACTCGTTCCAGGGAAAATGGATTTTTGAGCAACTAGGAAATCATCACACACTGCTAAAGTACTCTGTGGAGTCAAAAATGCGCAAAGATACTTTCCTTTCTGAAGCTATCATGGAAGAGGTTTGTCTATTAGTTAGTTCATCTTTATCAATTTCATATTGCTTTTAATATTTTCCTTGATTGTTTCCAAGAGTATAACACCCTTATTTTAACTCAGCTCCTGCTCAATGTTACATTGTAGTGCACATATGATAACCTTTTGATAGAAACTGGAAAGGAGCTCAGTTATCTAAAATCGACAATTGCTCAGTATGTTTGGCCTATATAAGTGGAAGAAAGATGCATTCTTTTATCCATGTCTCTTTTTTTAAAAAAAAAAAAAATCTTGTTGACCTTTGTTGGTCTGGTCTTAGATACAATCTTTCGAAGGTAAATCGATCCACATGTTTGTCACACCAAAAAAAAAAAATCAATACATTGACTATTTGAATTCCTGAAATGTTATTTCTTTGAATAATACTTTTTCAGGTCATTTATGAAGATCTCCCATCAAACTTGTGTGCAATAAGAGACTATGTTGAGAACAAGAAAACATCACATTCTTTGGAAGTTTGTGAGCAGAATACAAATTCAGGGCAGCAAATTGTTTCATCTGGCTTTGGAGATGATGACGGCTGTAGTTCACCTGACGACTTTTCTAATTGCAATGATCAAAGTTCATCTCAACAAAGGCCAAGAGTTCCAGGATTACAGAGGGATATTGAAGTCCTAAAATCTGAACTCCTTAAATTCATTGCAGAACATGGACAGGAAGGATTTATGCCAATGAGGAAGCAACTTCGTTTGCATGGAAGAGTGGATATTGAGAAGGCTATAACTCGAATGGGTGGATTCAGAAAGATTGCAACAATAATGAACCTTTCTCTGGCTTACAAACACCGTAAACCAAAGGGTTACTGGGACAATCTTGAAAATTTGCAGGACGAGGTGAGCTGCAAAAGTTCCAATCTAGTTACCAGAATGACAATCTAAAGTTAAATGACAATGGCATGATGAAGGATAAATGTTTTACATATATGAAATATTATTTCACGATAAAGAATATACATAATATTGTTTACATCTTCACTCTGAATATAATTCATTTCTTCATGCAGATAAGTCGATTTCAAAGGAGCTGGGGAATGGACCCTTCATTGATGCCCAGTAGAAAGTCATTTGAGCGTGCAGGTATGTTGAGTTGAGATATTCCCCTTCTCATAGCTCAACTTTGATTATATTGCTTCCAAAAAACCATAGCTTTGCTCACTTTCAAGTCTAAGGAAGAAAGATGGATGAAACATGTAACATCACAGTTATAAAACTAATGTCACTGGATCTGTAACTTATCCTTATTACATATGGAATTTCCCACAGGGCGCTTTGATATTGCACGAGCACTGGAAAAGTGGGGTGGACTTCATGAGGTTTCTCGCCTTCTGTCTCTCAAGGTGAGGAGACAACGAAGCAGACAGAGCAACCTTGCCAAGGATAAGAAAATTGATCGTATAGTGTCACCTGAAGTTGATAGTGAGATCAAGACACCATCTAGACACTATATTTCTCAAGATACAGAAAAGTGGCTTACAGAACTAAAACAGTTGGACATAAATTGGGTTGAGTGAAACAGTATGGATATATACATTGGTTTTAAGTATAACCATGTGTTCATATCTCATAGTTCCATATGATTCTCCAACGCTCAATTTACCTTGTGTTTTCTTGGTTTCTTTTTCGTGTCCTTCTGTCCAAATTGGCTTGAGGGAAGTAATTGTAAATGGTAGCATTCCATTTCGCAGCTTAGGTTTGAGCTGCTCAAGGCTGCTGAAATTGCACTTGGTTTCTAGTGATGAAATATTTGTATGGACTGATTCTCCACTGTAATTGACCTTTGCATTCTAGTTTAAAATTGAAAGTTTGAAAGGAAAAAAAAAAAAAGAGAGACTGATAATTTGGTGCGGGTTAAATGATGCTCATAACTTTATAGTAGAAATATCACTATAACTTTACCCCAAAAAAAGGGAAATATCACAATAAAAATTGAAGTTACTCACTGTCCTTTTGATTTGGTGAAGATTAATATGCAGATATTCATTTAGGTCTTGTTTGTGAACTTACTTAGTTTGTCATTTTGTGAATTATGAAGAATGGAACCAGTAAGAGACTAGTGAATTTATGATGTTTAGGAAATTGCAAACTATGGTTAATTCAGTTAGATAAATGGTTGATCGTATCATTTTTGGTAAGTGGTGAAATCAGATAAATAGTTAATGAATTTGAGGTTAATCTGACTCTAGTTTGATAATTAGTTCATTGATTTTGTATACCCTACGCTACGGGGTACGGTAGTGCGAGTTCATATAGCTTTGAAGCTGGATTTGGATCCTTTGCAGTTTAGAGAAAAACTGCAGTGGATCCTCAACCGTTAAAAACAAGTTTTGTATAATAAAATATTAAAGATAAGTGTAAGTTATTTATTGGGAGCCGTTAGATCAGAACTGCATCTCTTGCAGTTCCAAAATCAACTACACTGGATCTGGTTCCCAGCAAGATTCTTACCCTGTTGATTCTTGCTTAGCTTGGGAAAGCTTGTTTACCTTTTTCTTTTTAAATCATGATTTGGTAGTAAGGGTAAATTTGGTGTTGTCTATAATGTTGTACACCATTCATTAGCAAAAGATGGCAGGCTTGTACTTAATGATAAAAATTTTCAAAGGGGGAATAAATTTTCAGTGGCAGAGAATGAAACCTTTCTTCTTTTGTGCCTTAATTATAGGCGAAGATTATGCAAAGGAACTTTGAAAGTATACATTCAGATTTCAGACATTCTGATGCACTGGTATGTATCATGTTTTGTTATATGTTACTAAAACATTTGAATTATTTTCTTACTATTTAATAAAAAAATAATTAAATAAAAAATAAATGCATTCAAACATCTTGGATTAGTGCGTGGGAATGAGTACCAGGGTCTTGGTGGGTGGTTTTTCCAAGTTCAAAATTGAATATAACTAGGAGATTACGACAATAAAACTAGAAAGAGTACACCAAGAGTTATATGGTCAATTAAGCACAAAATAGACTGAGAAATTATTGAGAAAACATCCTCGTATAAAAAATATTAGAACACGTGATGCAAAAAAAAAAAAAAGAAGATTAGAATACAGTACTTCACATTCATACAATTCATTTTAGAATTAGAACACTACAGAAGAAGATGCATCCTCGTACATAGCCATGTCCTGTGACCTCTGACTTGGATCCTCATAGAAGGAAGGTTGCAGAGTGGTTAGTTTGATATCAAAGATTCTGGAATCAGAGATGCCATCCCAGGAGTGAGAGGGCAAAATGTAAGCATAACCGAGGTGGTTCCCACACCTGCGGCAGAGGAGCTTGGTTCTCCTTCGTTGGAACAAAGACAAACCCCATTGACGCTTAGAGTTGAAAAAGGGTATCCATGACAGTGACCAAGGAAGTTGTTGGACCTGAGTGAACCTGCTCTCGTCCACGGAGAAGAAGGAGATGACACCTCTCTTTATGGACTTTTCGTATTTGGAATCAATGAAGGAGGTGTTGCGGTTGCTGGAGTTCAAGTTCAGCTCATAACCACACGAACCACAGCTGCGTGACATGGAACGGAATAGAAGCAGATAACATTACAATCTGCTCTGCTGGTTATAGTTTAGTTTGCACTTGAAATGAAATGAAAGCTCAAAATGAACACATACATATACATGATGATACATACAGAGAAAGAGTGACAGAGAGATAGAGGACCTGTAATTTACATCTCTAATAAAGGAGGACAAGTGAAGTTGTTGACATTCGTATGATGATGATCCCTCAAGCATGTCACCATAGGCGATCATCGTTTGTGTGTGTTAAGGCTTAGGCCAGTTCCGTCTAGAGAGAGAGTGTGTGAGTGAGTTTATAATGGAACAAGCTTGAGATGGCTCTATTATCAGCTAGTAACGGTAACAATACAAGGCAACAAAATACAATCATTTAAGTACATATATATTCATGTGCCCCATCTTTTGCTGTTAGTCGCTTCTGCCTTTTGGTATGATATCCAAGCTTCTATATATGGACAACCTTGGAGGTGGCCCCTTCTTGGCCCAAACTCATCTATTATAATATTGTAATATATTGTCTGATTTTTCTTTGGCTGAAGTATAGTTTTTGTTCTTTATACTTGGGCCAAGTTTTAATTTGGTCCCATGATTATCTTTAGTTCTAATTGTTTCTTTTACCTTACGAAATGAAAATGTCATCAATTTAAAAATGTATGTTATTATAAATATTTAATTTTTAAAATAACCCCCAAACTAACTAAAAAATCTGAACATAATTTTTAGCATTCAATAAATCTCCCGTAGAACATGACACTATAACAGTAACAAGAATTCAGCTACAAAATGTTAGCTCATTAGTGTTACATTAATAGGGTAAAAATGAATTTAACCCAGGAAACAAGCCCTCTGCGTGAACAGACCGTTTATAAACATCACAGTAGAACCAGGAAAGGTGGCAGGAAAATTGCATAGATTCCACGATGATGGAAGTTCATATATTATGGGACATCATTGTGGATTTGCAGGTACCCTTTAGCTCAAGCAAAAATGCAGAACGGCGTAACATTTCTGAATATTGTATGCCAATACATTATCTACACATAATTCTCCCTTGTAAGGAGAAGGGATTACTGATTGCAATTACATCATCACCCCTGGCATGACCCATTGGGGATGAAAATTACCAACCACCCCCCCCCCCACCAAAAAAAACAAAGACTCAAGATTAGAGAACCTTCACATCATTCGCCTATTTCAGTATCCAACATTTCCTTTCTTGCAGCGCGCATTTAAATGCAAATAGATCTGGAATTTATACAGACAGCGTGATTATAGTGGCAACACATCACTGTTTGGAGCGCTTTAAGAAGACCAACACTCCAATGCTAGTTATGACAATAGCACCTGCAAAAATGCCAGAACGGAAAGACAAAGCACTAGTTTTCTGTCTGGTGGCTGTACCAGATTGTGGTGGTGCTGGTTTGGTTGAATTGCCAAACTCCAGATGCAACTTTAAAGCCTGAAACACGGATGCTTTATATTAGAATGTATGGATAAAATCCAAATGAATAATAATCCCATAGAAGCCAACATCATCAAAGGAAAAGCTAGTAGAAGCAGATATCTTTACCTTCACTCCTGTAGATCTAGCATAACTGACAGCAGTGACAAGATCATTATCAGTTGCAAGAACAATTTTATCACCTTCATCATCCTCATACTAAAAGGGAGGAAAAAGTCAGCATGATAATAAATACATATAGTACTACCAAAATGCAGAAAAATTTGAACTACCATAGAACACACCAAAATCACAGGGCGCTCTACGTCATTAACATCAATTCTCTGCATGACCACGGATGCAAGCTCATCTAGATGTTCAGTACCTACAAAAAAGGGCAAGGTAAATACTTGTAAGAATCAAAGGGGTCAGTGACGATGATAAATATTACATGACCCAGGTTCAGATATCAATGTACATGATGTCTGTGGCTAACAAGGTTCAGATATCAATGTACATGATGTTTGTGGCTAACATCCAGGAAGAAAGAAAAAATATTTAGATTCTAAGCCCTCACAATGCTTTCCCCAATATAGTCACTCACCACAGTTGAATCGATGCACACGACCATTGAGATCCTCAAATTTAAAGGCAAATGAATTTCCAAAGCCTACAGATTGATATGTAGACTTTGCTGTGTCTGCCCCATCTGAAGTCATTAGTCCAGAAACTTCACTGCAATCAAACATCGCATAGGCTGATTCACAGAACAGAACAAAACAAATCTTATGTTTAAATGTCTGTACAACCAGAATACCTATGAGTATCAGAATCTTCTGGTGGCTCTAGAGTAAGAGCTGAATCCCAAAACCTTTGCATAATTGTATTTGCCACATCATTAACAGCTCCAGAGCTACTCTCAACCTACAAAGCACATCATAGTAATCACTCATAAAAAATTGGCATCTGTATAATGGTATCAAATGTTAATACAAAGATGTGCATGATTCTTACTACACAAGATAGTAATAGACTTCAATATTATTAAAGGTGGACACCACAACAGTTATAAAAGCATTGTGATTAAGAAGTGAGAAGGGGGAATGTAAGGTGGACAGTTAAGCTGTAACATTAAATCTACAAGACTACCCAAGGTACAATGTTCTGATAATTTAGGGAAATAAGATAAAAATCAAATCGTGATCAAATGCGTGGAAATTCTCTGAATAAAGATGGAAATTATCAACACTACTGTACCCAAAAGGAAAAAAAAGACTATCAAAACTACTATCACTATATCTAAAAGGCAACAATACAACACATTCCTTTGACCTGAATGGGCACCAAGACAGTGTAGTTGGGTGTAGACATAGACATTTACCATTTTACATAAAGAAAAGAAATAAAAACAGAGTCAGAATCTAAGATATTTCAGAAATTCAAAGATATCCCCTGCGGGAAGTGAAGGATTGTGTGAGTGCCATTGAAAGAGAGTACAGAAAAAAGTTTTAAAAAGTAAATTCCAGGGAGCTTAAACTGATATTTGATCCTTTCGTAATATACAGCTGTGACCTGAAACATAGACATACAAACCCATATATACACACCTCACAGCAGATAACCTGATCCCTCCACATTTCCATCTTCAAGAATCAAGACTATATAATAAAATTGCTTCCTCTACTCTATATTTATATGTATCTCAAAGACAAACATGAAATTTACCAAGGAAATTGCAGCATGAGTTATCTGCAAAACATCCACACAAGCAGCAACATATCCATCTGCAGAAACTAATAGTCAGCACAATGTGGTAAGAATTAAGAAACTGTCTATGAAATTGAGAAAGCAAAGCTCACCTCTGTCTACCACAGGAAGATGTAAGAACTTCCCATCATGCATCAGATGCAGTGCGTCAAGAATTGTTGTATCAAGTGATGCGCATTCTGGGTTTGGAGTCATTACCTAAAGAAAAATAAGTGAGAAAGGGAAGAATCAAGAAGAAAACCAAATCAGTTCTCAATACCGAGCAAAAATAAGAACCAGCCAGAAGAAATGGCATCTCACAGTAAACCTCTTTCCACTGAAGTTACTTCCAAAAAAATAAAATAACAACCTTTTCCACTAGAGTCAACTCAGGAGAAAGATTTTGAGCCACAACACGCATAAGGATGTCCTTTGAACTGCATGAAAGATATAGAGAACAATATATTATACAACAAAAAAAAGTCCAAAGTCCAATTCCAATATCATTCAAGGAGAGTTCTTATCTAAGAAAACATGCAATTGTGTATGTTATTCCATATCATGGACTTCTAAGAGAAGAGAATAGAGCCTCTGAAAAAGATCTTACGTGAGTATCCCCTGAATTTTGCTTCCCGACAGTGACACAATAACAGCTGAATTAACACGCAACTCCCGCATCTTTTTTGCAGCTACATAGACAGGATCTGCTGCTGATGCAATAGCAACCCTAGAAACATAAAGCTACAGAACTTTGTAAAACAATTAAATCTAATTATATATGCATCTCGTGGCAATACATACAAACACAAGAAAATAGGATGTGGAAATTACTTTGTATTTTCACCAATCAGAGTTGACAGTGAAGGCTTGAACATGCGCTCCCTCAATGTTTCTATCAAAGCATTAGGAGCTGATAAAGATTGTGACAATTGAAACAGAAAATTAGTATCATTACAATATGAAGGAGAAATATGGTAACTTCCAACACTAAATATTGATAAAGCAAGGGCTATGAGAAGCTAACAATTTACAGAAGCACAACAGACAAAAGGGAAGTCAAAATACATGGCAACCACTCAAATCAATTTTAAAGATAAGAAACATAAAGTGTAGCTGTATAAATTAAAAGGTACACATTTAATGCCTAAACTTGCAGAGTTTTTATGCACTTCTCTTAACAGCATCTGTTTCTCCATTCATATCTACTTAGCTTAATATTCACAGAGAAAACCTTACAAGTTAATCTCTGAATTATGTCATTCAAGTATAATATAGTAAGAACATATTGCCCAGTCCATTAAATAAAAATCCTGTCCTCAAAGCAAGATAAATCAAAAGTTTTTTGGGAGAACTACAAATTACAATTGAGGAATGTCTAGCAAAAATATTTCCAGTTTAGGAATAATTAAGCAGACAAGTGCTTAATTAAGCAAATAGAGGGTTTACACACGCACTCTTTGAACTTTTTTATAAAAAAAAAATTATTATATTATTACTAGATGGAAAAAAAAAAAAGAGAAAGTACAAGGGGGGATGGACAGAGAATAAGATATCCTCCTAAAATAAAAATGAAAAGATAACAACAAACTAAAGCACTCATTTGGTAATTCTCCCTATCTTTTTTTATTACTACCAATTCCTTTGTTTCTAATTTTCAGCTTCAAACATAAATAAAGCTTGTTTGTAGAAATGGTCAAATCAGCTTATGAGTAAGCCAACTGATATATTTCATATTAAAAAACATACAACTTCTGAATTCAACAGTGGCAGCTATAGTATAAACATTAAAGAGACATGCATGCAAATAGATGCAGTTCACAAATTCATATACAATCAGTACTATAAGAAGTGTATATAAAGATAATTGTTAACCAACCAGATAAGTTGCTGCCCCGCTGGCGTTCCACCCCTTCAACTGCAGCAGCAATGGCACTCCCCTGCTCAGCAGCCTTCTCCATCCTAGATATGGCATCATAAAGACATTTGGTGATATCTAGTATGGCAATGACTTCACCATTTTCCACAACAGGGAGGTGCCTGAATTTACCTATCATTTGAAAAAAAATTAAATTATATCTCACTTAATGGATTACTTTATAGACTATAACTTGATTAATACAAAGAGAATCTAATAAAAACATTTAGCCAATTCTTCCACCATCAGGCATCAACTAGTTAAAGAAACAGAAATAGTAAAGGGAAATTTTTTTTTTAAAAAAATGAACCCTATAACAAAGAAGAAACATAATAAGGCCCTATTGCAAAAGAAACAAAATTTACCTATAAATACTACATCAGGTAAAGGCTTTGATACAAATCAGACACCATTTTTTTTTTTTGGTTTGGGGGAAGATAACATAGTATAAAACATCGGAAAAAGCAATTTAAAGAGTTGAAAATGAAAGAAAATTTCATTTTTTTTTTAAAGACAGCACATCTAGTAAAGCCTGATGCAAACAAAAAATGAAGACAGCCAAAAACCGCAACGTGCACCAAGAAAATCACTAACAAAGTTGAAACCATGGATTTAGAACCAAGAAAATTGAGGAATAAAAAAGTGAATGGGGGAAGAATAGATAATCAGAAAATAAACAATTAATTGCCTTTTAATCCATGTAATTGAATAGTGTAAATAATTAACAGTTCAAAGTGATAACATTATCGCTTATCAGCCAATTCTAAGGTCGAGATATGCCACTGTGAAAGCAAAAGAAGAAAGGAGTATTCCTAAGATCATTGGATTGAGCTCAAGTCACCAATGGTTCAATAACATAAATAACAGCAGACCTCTCTGATACATTTCTCTGAAAAAAAATTTCTTGACACTGAGATGCAAAAGGATTATAATGTTTTTCTATATTTAGCTATTATAATACTTTGATCAAAATGCAAAAAACTTGGAATGCACTAGACATGTTTATAGCAAACAAAAGACATGGCTCCTACAAGAGGTGACAGAAAAAACAAATATGCCCTCACTGCAAAGAGTCTCTTTCCCAGGATCTGTTCTGTATGAAGGAAGTTAAGCACACTAAAGAAGTGCATACCTTCTTAACCATCTAAATTACCAACCAACTTCTCACCAATACAACAGTAAAATAATTTTATTGCTAAAACATGGGCTGTGATTGAGCCTGGCATGTGCTAATAATGAAATTATTACATCTAATTATAATTGTATGTGATTATTGTCACAACCCTTTTATCATGCATGATTCTTGTTCAATAGTATAGTATCCGCAATATAAATGCAAACAATTGATTTAATAGTGCAAAGAAATATAGAATTATAGATCTTATTTAGTCCATATCCTAGGGTGTAGACTTCAGTGCCCTGCCATGTCAGAAATCTCATGATCATGATGAAGCATGATGCTTACATCAATGTCCAAAAACACATACATTGAGTGCATCCTCACTACATTGTAACCAAATCTCTTCTTACATACTAGACAGCCTGCTTTGGAGGAAGCGATACGAGATTAATCTCAAGTCATGATGAAGCATGATACTTACATCAATGTCCAAAAACACATACATTGAGTGCATCCTCACTACATAGTAAAAGTGTTGCACAAAATGTATTAAATTAATTGGGATCAGTAGAAATTAATTATCATAGTATTATCCAATTGCTTAAGAAATGAACTCACTCATCCAAGCAAAGCAATACCCAAAAGACCATAATGATAACATATGATATCCTAGTTCTATTTACCCACCTAAAATCCAATAATAACAATGACGTTAACAGTAGGATTGACGCTAACCTTGGACCATCTTCTGAAGAGCTTCGATGGCTAGCGTATCTGATGTCACAAAGATAGGATTCCGAGTCATTACTTTTGACACTATTGTCTGCTCTGGTCGTAAACCCTCAGCTATAACTCTAGTAGCAATGTCCTGAACACAAAATACACAAGCTTGTAACAATTTCAATATGCAAACTCTCCGAATGGAATGCACACAAGATAAACAAACCTTGTCAGTCATGATTCCTGAGAGCAAAGCATTTGCATCGGTCAACAAAACAGAATCAACACGCCGAGCTGCCATTCGCCGACATGCTTCAGAAACTGTTGTCCCCTCAGGTATAGTGAGGGCTTTTGACAACGGAAGCTTCTTCACCGTCCTCTCTCCCCCATCAGACCTAAATAGTTTCATTAATAAGCACAATTAAACAAAAATATCAATTCAACAAGATACCTAACCATGGAAGAAAGCTTTAATTCAGTTAACTAAAAAATTGAAAAAATTAAAACTCCTGGCAAAACTTTTCCAAGTGACTGCATATATCTAACTACATATAGAGTCGTTCAAAACAAATAATAACAAATAAATTAAAACAACTTAGTTAAGTACCAGAAAAAAAAAAACAGATAACTGAACGGAAATCAAATCATGAATTGTATTAACAACAGTAGATAACAGAGTCTGAATCTCATTTACTACATAGTCCCCACAGCAATAAAATTAAAATATATACACAATGAATTTTATATAATCTATCAACGGCTTGGTTCGATTTATACGGATCTATTTATCCTTGTAAAAAAAATGCAACAAAGCGAAAAAGAATCAGAAGATAAAATCGTTGAATTTTGACGAAAAAGAAAAGGAAGATGAATGAAGGATGAGGAGCTACTGTTGCGGGGGCGGAGAGGAAGGTTTGCTGGGAGGTTCGGTTCCGTTTTCGGACTTCTTGGACATGGAGGGAGGGCGTTTATGGGGTCCACTGTTCCTCCTGGAAAGAGGAGCTGGAGCAGGAGCAGGAGCCATTTGACCACTCATTTTCTATCAGATTCCACAAAATTTATTTATGAACCGAGCAAAGCAAGCGAGATATAAGAAAGAGACAGAGACAGATACAGAGAGAGAGGCTCGGGTTCAGCTTCTGCCTCTCCTCCACCACCACCTCCGGTCGGTTCTGCCTCTGCAACCTCTCTTTCCCCCTCTCTCTTTTCTTTCGTCAGGTCAAAATAAAATTCTTTTTTTATATATATAGATCTTTTTTTCCCACCCCTCAGAGGTTCAAAGTTCACACCAATTTTCATTTTTTTTAGAAAAAAAAAATCCAAACAGATGAATAGTAACAATTTTGGGAGTTGTGGTTTGTATGTGTCCCCTTTTTAGGGACCCGGAACCCCGAAAGTTTGTGTGTATTGTGATTTTTCAAAGGAAATTTATTTTTTTATTTTGAAGAAAATTATCCTTTTTTTAAGAGTAATATAACTTTTTAGTAAAAAAAATTGTAATTTGACAACGTTACAAGTTAACAATCCTTGCTGTCCAAACTAATTTGTATGAATCTCTTTTATTTGAATCTTGGTTCTTCACAAAAACAAAAAAAACACTCGAGATAGCACTTGAATCAATTCATGCAATTTTTTTTATTTGAATCTGTATTAAGTTTGACTGAAAGCTAGCTCAGATTTATTAATATGTAATTCCTAAACTTCTCAATCTAAGAATTAGCTATATTTAATTAATTATACATATTTTTAAATCCTAAACGTTTAATTGTTAACTACCTTCTCTGTTTGTTCGCTCGCCCTAAAGATAAAGAGAAAACTTCCTTTAATAGATGTCTTTGCAAAATATTATCAAACAGGATAAATAGATGCTATGCAAAATGACTAAGGTTACCTGAAAGATTGAAACTTATTAAACTGGTTAATTTTTAAAAGTTTAATATTTACAAAGTTGGTATTGAAAAAAATTAAAAAAAATTAAGTCCTTAAGTCCCAGATGCAATTGGATCAATTTTAGCATGTTCATGTCCTTCTAGTAATGGAAATCGTAGTTAAGGTCTCTGGTAATGGACGAAGAACAATTCTCGAAAATTCTGTACGGGTCAATGAAAGAGTGATCATCTACCATTTTCCGAATCAAGGCGAACTCATCTTCGAAATTATTGTTCTACACCTCTCCAGTAAGGTTATACTTAGCTTCCTCCTCTTTTTCTTCTTCAAGTAAGACCCAATTAATTCCTCTTCTTCATAGACAAACCCATTTTCCCCTTCTTAATTCCCTCATTCTATCACTTCCAATATAATTCACTTCTTCTTGATCATGTTCAAACCCCAAACCCATGATCTCTTCATTCTCCTACCATGGAGAAAAAGAAAAATAAGATGGACTAAAAAAATAAATAACTATAATAGTATGATATAATTAAGAGCTTAAAAAATAATTAACAAAAAGGAAGAGGTGTTTTCTAAAATATGTCATAAATGGATAACAATAGGTAAACTTTTTGTATTGTCCATGCACCCTTTTTTTTTTTATGCATGGTAGAAATATCCTATATAAGCACCCTAAAAATTAAGAGGACAAACCAAAAGAGAGCATCAACTCGTGCATGCATCTACCAAATATCTTTATGTTGAATTGAGACAATGAGATCAGTATTTGGTATATACTGTATAGTAGTTTTGGTTTTAAGAATTGAGATTGAATGTGAGATGCTGTGTATAATACCACCTCAATTATTTTAATGTTCATAAAATTCATTTAAAATGTTGAATGTATGCACTATCATCAATTCATAAGTTTTTTACACATCATCAAAATCAAATATTAAAAAAGTGAACTTTTTTTATTTGTTGACTGTATGCATTATCATCAATCATCATTGCAGCATATTATAATTTTTAAAGCAAAATAATTGTCTTAAATGCTCTTTGAGATTCAAATGGAGGCATTTGAGACTACAACTGCCTTTGCCTTGAAGGAAGCCAGGAAGGGACTGAGGAGAACATCTCTCTCCACGTCGTACGACGTGGTTTTTTTCCCCATCTTAACACCAAACACACATTTTCTCCATGGCCTCGATCAGTCAGATGAAAATTTTGGCGTATAATATAAGGCTGCAACAGGAATACCTAACATTTAGTGTGTTGTACGTGTCTTTTAGAGATGTTAAGTAGAGGCACCAATCTAGCTGGTTATTGTTGTTGTTCTAGTGCTGATCAAACTATTTTTCTACCACACTTCAGCTATTTCGATTTCGGGTGTGTACTTGATTGCGTAATTCACAAATATATTGATGTGGGACTAATTACACGGGCATGATTGCATTGGTTATTAATTATTAGGTATTTTTCACGTGAATATAGTTCACTTACCATCAGATTTAATCTTTGTTAGTTGCCATTTGATTCACTTGAAACTTCATACTAATTTTACTAAATTTTTTATAGAATGATTTTGTATGTTTTATATGACTATTGGATGCATAAGTGTTTTCTATCACTTTATTATATGATCCATCTAACAACCATTATTAAATCTAATTGAATTTAGTCAAATTTTGACTTTTTGTAATTATTTAATATTGTTCTTCTTTTTGTAAAAAAAAAATGAGTAAGATTTTACAAAAAAGAAAGATTGCCACGTTATGTTATCGTGCTACTTAATGATGACGCGCCAATAGTCTACCAATAGAAATTAAACTATGATTATTTTTATAGTTATTTGATTTTTTTTTCCTTTTTAGGATATCTTCATCTTCATATTCCTTTAAGTGTAAGACTAATTTAATGTGAAATGATATAATTAGACAATTTTCATAAGTAATTTTTTCAAGTTTCGAACATTTATTCTCTTCATAAAAGATAATTTACTTATTACTATATCCACATCTTTATGGATAATTATTCGATTTTATTAGATAAGTCAATTCTCGTTTGTTGGTAGAATTTATCTCATTAACATCCAATTTTTTTTTAATCCATCTGCATCCGAACTTGAATCCATTTCTTTTTTTTTTTAAATGCTATCGATTTATTTGGACCTTTTCATTCCAATTAAAAGATCCCAAAACTCACACTTGAAAGACATTTATGTAAATCAAGTACGTACACGCTTATTTACGGTTGTCATCTTCAACACCATGTTTAAAATAGGCTAGCTACTAATTGTTTTTGTTAAGGATTGTTCAAGACACTCTTGTATTAGTAGAGTCTACTTAGGTATTTTTTCTTTATTATAATATGTCTTACGATGCATCTTACAATATACTTAACCTTTTTTGTTTTTTGAGGAACAATATACATTTTTAAATATATTTTCCCTTCCTTTTTTGGTGAGTTATGTTTCATTTCTTGAACCAACATTGACTTGAACTCAACACTTACAATCCTTCAATATTCTCATCATGCATGTCAACCGTTCAACAACGGCGATGCTATCTATATCGGAGTCATTGGACCCAACCCATCACCTGTATTGAATTGGCTGGCCGACTAGAAAAGAGAAACTGTCAAAAACCTTGAAAGGCGATATCAATTCTGAAGATTTGTCCAAAAATGTACCTACTGCTTTGGTTCATTTTTGCTTTGTTGTTAAGACTTTTTTGGTGAAAAAGATGTTTGGGTATGCGGTGAAAATGATGGAAAACAAGTGTGTGAAGTCCGATTTATGTAGGTTGTTGCCTATTTTTTGAAAAGAGAAAATGATCTTTGTTTCAACTATGGCAAAAATTTCCACCTCGGTCACAAGTGTAACGCTCATTTCTGTTAAGTGCATCTTCCTTTTAATCTTTTGAAAAATACTATATTCCTGTCAATTTATTTTGGAATATCATATTTCATTTTATATAAACATGTAATAAATATTAGTAATTAAAAAAAATATCACACAAATTACGTACAAAATTTAATGTAATTTAATTAACATACTTACATTCACAGATGAGAAGAGTCAAATCTACTATCAAAATAAATCTAGTCTGCAGACCTTATAGGACAATCTCTCTCAGACTCTCATTCTCACTCTCATAACTTTACAAATTCTCAAATACAATTATTTATAACACATCTTTCATAGTTTTCAATTGTAAACAAATTTATCATAAATCTTATTCATATCTCACAAATTTCTAACATATTTTTCAAATCTTTTAATAAGTATTTAACATATTTTAACATATATTTACCCTCTTATAAATCTTATTCATATCTCACAAATCTCAAATATATATTTTTAAATCTTTTAACATATCTTGACATATCTTTCGTATTTTCACAAATATTCACAAATCTTTCATATCTTTACAAAATAGGAAACTAATGATAATAATCTTTAATAGAATTTGAGTCAAACCCAACAATCTCTACCTTGATACAAATTCCATCATTATCTCTAATAAAACAATCTTCAAATCTTCAAACCTTTAAATTTATCGTTATCAATGGAACACGCTGCTTGACCTCCATGTCAAGAAGACTTTCGACAACACTTGTCGCCATTCATAACGCTCAATCTTCCAAATTTTCAAATCAAATATTTGTGCTTACACCGTTGCTATATGGAACACACCGCTTGACCTCAATGTCAAGAAGATTTTCGACACATCTATTACATTTGCCGCCGTCATAACGAGACACGCCACCTGACCTCCATTGTCAAGAAAACTTTTGACACAATGGTCCAAATGAACCATACCATCGCCTAGATCCTCGAACCATCGGCTTTGATACCACTTGCTGGGGGAACATCACATCCCCATTTCAATCTGTTTGGGGGAATACCACATCCCTGTCAATTTTTTTCAGAATATCACATCTCATTCTACACAAACATATAATAAATATTAATAATTAGAAAAAGCATCACACAAATCACGCACAAGGTTTAACGTGATTCGGTTAACATGCCTACATCTACGGATGAAAATAGTCAAATATACTATCAAAATAAATTTAGCCTATAAGCCTTACAAGACAATTTCTCTCAAACTCTTATTCTCATTCTCATAACCCTACTAATTCTCAAATGCAAGTATTTATAACTCATCATTCATAGTTTTTAATTGTAAACAAATCTCTTACAAATCTTATTCATATCTCACAAATGTCTAACATATTTTTTAAATATTTTATCAAGTTTTTAACATATCTTGACATATCTTTATCATCTCATAAATTTTATTCATATATCACAAATCTCTAACATATTTTTTAAATATTTTAACATATCTTAACATATCTTTCTCATTTTCACAAATCTTCACAAATATTTTATATTTTCACAAAATAAAAAATTAATAATAATAATCTTTAATAAAATTTGTGTCAAACCCAACAATTTCTTCCTTTTCATAGCCCCTTATGATTCCCATGTTGATGCTCCCTTTCCCTATCCTGAGCTATCGAATCTGGCACCCTCACCGCATTCTCCTCAGTTGCCTTAACTTAGTTTACTTGCTATGATAGGTCACTCACTTCTGAACCGGCTGCGTATTGTTGGTCAGATACTAACTCATCCTGCCCATGTTCTCATTAATGGTGGTAGTACACATAATTTCATTCAGGCTGGTGTTGCTCAACTTTTTGGGTTTGCCAATGATTGTCGCATCTCTTTTCTAGGTCCTTGTGGGTAATGGTGAAGAACTTGATTATTTGTCCTAATGTTTCGCTGCAACTCCAGTATACTGTTTTTTTGGCTTTTCTTTGTTTGTTCTACCTCTGAGCGGTGCTGGCTTAGTTTTGAGCATTCAATGGCTATGCCAATTGGGCTTCACACTTACGGATTATTATGCTCTCAACATGCAATTTTATTGGCATGGCAAAAGCTTATTAAGTTACTTGCTAAATCTCCCGCCCCAACCACTGATATTCACAGGTCATTTGCTCATGCACATCTTGAGGACAAAGTGTCTGTCATAGGGGGCGGCAATGATAGCATAAACACACCAATCTGGAAAATGGACCTTGAGCCAACAAATGAAGAACCCAACCCACAATTCATAAGGCCCATATGTAAGCAGAAGAGTCTCAAAGGCTGGGAGGATAATTTGCACTCGAATATATTGAAGGTGCATGGCTTGGTCGCTTGTCTAGTAGAGTGTGTGTAATTCTATCATGCGTGAGTGGCGGTGGGTTATTAGATTTCGAGAAATATAAGGAATATTTTCTAGAACGTCAATATAATAATCTATAAATGTATTTTCCCTCTTAAGAATAAAGGGAATCAAGAGTCATAAGAAATTATTTATTCTTTTTCTCAGTTCTTTCTTTTTTTATTATCTGTTCATATAGTTCTGTTCTTCGTGTAATTTTTATACATTTAATTTTTTTAAATTATTCATAAATTTATTTTGTATTTCTTAAGAATATTATATTTACATATAAATTAATTTAACATCTTTTTTATATTAATATACTATATAAATATAATATGCATATTTTTTATACTCAAAACATTTTTTATTATCATATCAATATGTTAGAGTATTGTGTTTCCCTTAACTTCGTAAGATTGACTTTAATGTCTATTTTGTATGAAAAATTTGTTTTATTTAAATCAGATGGTGTTTATATTTAATTAGCAATTGGTTAAAGTTTTTTTTTTAAGAAGACACCAATTCATGGGTCCCCTTGCACATCACCCATGTGAGTCCTCCCTAGACTACAAAAAAAAAAGTTATTCGTGTAAAAAAATTTATATTTTAATTAAGAGATTAAAAAAAATAAGGTATTTTTAATTTGACTTCAAAAATAACAAAAAATGAGAATTTGTGATAATAGGAATCTAGTCGCGTATGACAAACAACATAAAAAATATAACTTAAATAAGTGGGTGTAGACTTGGGTATCGTTTTTTATGCACCTGAAATAAAAAGGGTCTGAAACTCTACTTGTCACAGCAGGTAAAAGTGGTTTCTGTAATATTTTAATGACAAAAAAAAGACACTTGTTGGATAGACCTGTGTGTTGCTAAATAGTTCCTGTTCTAAACTCCATAGCTCCCATTGATCATCCACCTCGAACGTCAGCCTCCCTTGGAGATTCACCGTCAAAATCTTCACTGCCTCTTCTCGAATAGTTCCCTTAGGACCCATGGGAGCTCAATCATCAAGCAAATTCAAGGACCACAGGCAATTCCTAAACAAAAAGCTCCCGGTGTTCATTGCAATCCAAGACTTCTGCTCAAACAACGAATCAGGGTACTCATGAAGAACCAAATTATACTCATCATACTTATACAAGGGAAGCTCAAACACCATATTAGTGAAGAACACATCACTATCCATCCACCAAATCCACTCCACCTCTGGGTGGGACAGCATCAAACGCCAAATCATAGGCAATTTGGCCCAATACCCAGCAAGCTCCTTATCCAAATTGTACACAATTTCAATAACATGCAATCTAAAGTAATCAATCTTATTCTTAATGGACTTCAACAAGTAATGATCCTTAATTAGGTTATCGCAAGGTTTGGGTGGGGACCCAGTGAGTAATTGCTAGAATGCTAGTTGATTAAATGTTGAAGGCAGTGAAGGATCAAATTGTCTAAATGTGCAATAATCGATTAAAGTGTCTTGTATAATCGATTACAACCATGTCACTGAAAGAAATGTTTATCTCACATGGCATTATAATCGATTAAGCCATGGAGAAATTGATTACAACCTTATGAAATAATTAATTATGCCTCCCTTTCTAATTTATTACAGTCATGTCTCATAAAAGTCTTTTTGCCCAATCCACCAACCTACTCTCTGTATCTATTGTAGAGAGGCCACAGGTTCGAAAAGTGCTTGCAAGGGACATGGTGGATGGTTCTGCAACGATGCAAAAAGGATTTGAGAAATGCTACACGATTCATGGCTATTATTGTTTTTGCTGTGTTTTTCAGTCGCGGCTCGTGGGAGTGACGGAGAAGAAGAATATGGTGATTAGCTCGCTAAGGCAAGTAGCGCAAAGCTAATTGCGAAAAATCGATGATTCGTTATGCAAATACCCTTGATTTACAGTACCAAATATGTAGAACATTTTTTCCTGGAGAACAAAATTTGATTTTAGGGATTGCTTCAAACTCCATTTAATTTCTTTTTATTTATTATTTTTAATCTAATTTAATTGAATTAATAAATACATAAAAAAATTAAATAAAATTAGAAGCAAACGTTGAAGTCAAATATTAGGACCAACTTTCATTTTTTCTTGAATTACTTACTTGTTACTTAGGTTTCAGGTATTTAATATGTATATTGATGAGATTTAATTCCAAATCAACAATCCTTATTCAGTGATCATCCATGCAAATATTTATTTCAGGTGCATAAAAAACGTCGACGTAGACTTGTAGCACTTATATAGAAATGAGAAGAGGTATATACTATATATCTCGATCAAATATTAAAAATGAAGCAGAATTTGTTTCACCTGCAACCCTAATTTTAAATACTAAGCTTGCACATAAAAAAACTTCCACAACCAAGGAAATGTTATATATTTAATCTTTGTTGTTTTGTTATAATTATAAACACCAAAGATTAAATATAAATAGAGTTGTATGGGGTATGAAATATGAATAGAGTTGTACTTGTATTGACTTGCAACTACTATTGAAAGGAGCCCCCCGCCTAGCCGTCGGAGCGAAAACGAATAGAAAAGGAGAGAGGAAGGAGGTGTGGCTGTGCTCATGTCATGTTCCATTCCACAGTAGGTAATTTGGTATCAGAGGAAAGGAGAGGAGAGGACAAAGCAACAGCAACAAGAAAGGGAATCAGATTTGATTTTCATTTTATTACGCTTTGTATTTGTAGTGAAATCCCGAGACCAATGGGCGGGAATAACGCGCTCTTCATTTGAAAACACACGCACACTCGGTATAATTACCTCCAAATCTCCGCAAGCAAGAAAAAGATAAAACTAGCATTGGACTTTTTGTTCTCTCCCTCACATGCTCCTACCCTCCCCTCTCTCTCTCTCTCTCTCTCTCTCTTTGTCCCTGTTTTTTTTATTTTTCAATGACAAAGAAGCGTGTTGGATAATATATCTGAATCTGCCTTCCCACGATGTTCCTGAAATTCCCCTGACATTCCTCTCCGATCTCCGGGACTTGTCTCTTCTTTCCCTCATTCATTTTTCCAGAGTCGAAGGTACTATATTCATTGTGTCGTTCCCGTCATGTCACCTTGATTGTTGTCTCTGCTGGGTCCTGCCTGGGTTTTCTGTGTTTTTTTTTTTTTTCAATTGGGTACTCATCACACTTATTTTTCTGCAATCTCGTAAGTGATAATCGAAGTGGGTCTCTGGATTCAGATTTTGCACATAGGCATAGGCCTGCCTCTTCAATTCTCAGTATTGAATTGAATGGCGTCCAGTTTGGGAGTCCTTGGTAGGTGTCTATCTGTCAGAGGAGTAGTTAGAATTTTGAGTGTAAAGTAATAATACCCTTTCATTAAACGCTTCATTTTTCAAAGGGGTCTTTTCTTTGCGATCCTCCTGGCTCCTGCATTACGTGTGGTGTGGTGTGGTGTGTGTGTCACCAGTGGCACTGGCACTGATCCCTTTCAAGTTTCAATTCAAAGCATTACCCTTTTTTGGGTGGCTTCGCTATAAGTTAAAAATGGAGGTAGATAGGAAGTGAATTCTAAGCAAACCTCATAACTACCCACCTTCAATTTTATTTATTTAAAATTCAATTCTGCTTTCACTCTGATCCCCCTTTATTTTCTGTGGGTTTTGCTAGCTTGCAGATTTTGGCTGCTCTCTGATTAGTACCATACCGATTGAGTCTTGATTCCCAGATCAAGTTTTGAGTTTCTATGTTATGTTGTGTAATGAACTAATGTTGTTGTGGATGAAGTCATTGGTGAGGGAATAGGGGAGGTGCTGCTTTTTTTTTTTGCCTATAACTATATTGTAGATGGACCGAAGGAGTTGGCTATGGCGTAGGAAGTCATCTGAGAAAAGTCCAGGTGAAACCGAGAGTTCTGGATCAATATCATCCCTTTCAGAAAGATTCTCCGATGATCAGGTGGGCAGTGGAGTGGAGGCACTACAACAATGCTAAAATAATTGACTCTGTTTTCCCCCTTTTTCATTGCATAGATTGTTCAGTTCTATTCCACATACTGTCACACTTTGATCCTATTTCTTAGCTCTGTTTAGTTGGTGTAATAGATTCTTACGGTTGTGGCCATTTTCTGAAGTGAAAAAATCACAGTCATTGTTGAAGGAGATAGATTGAAGGAGATAAAACTGTGATAAAACCATCTAAATGACTGGGGAGGGAATAAATGATGATAAAACCATGTTGCTGAAATGACAAATGACAGGAGTACAAGAGACTGGAATAATAACTCTCCTTATTCCTGCTGTAACATGAAATAGTTTGTAGCGTCTAGGCAAGATGAAAACAATGTTTATTGCTCCCTCTGCAGATTTTACATGGACTTGTTCCTTTTCTAAGCATATAGGATTTTATCATTGACTCCTATTTGAGTGTGAGATCTCTCATTGTTCAAATTATTGTAAAGTTGGAAAAATAATATGATGAATCTGATTTTTTTCCCCCATGTTGTTAAGGTATATCCAACCCAAGCTACTCTGTCACCAGAAGTTACGTCTAAGGCTGCACCAAATGAAGAAGTTAATACACCAAAAAAGAATAAAGAAGTTACTGACGTGAAGACTCTAACAGACAAATTAGCCGCTGCTCTCCTAAATATTAGTGCCAAAGAAGACTTGGTAAAGCAGCATGCTAAAGTTGCTGAAGAAGCTGTCTCAGGTATTTATTGTTTGGCCCTTTCCATGCATGTCATTGGAAGTAGTGCTACCTCAAATGTTTATTATCACAAAGAAATGTGAGATGCGCTCAAGTCATAACTTGAAAACCCCAAAAAGTGATACTTTTAGGAGATCACAAAGAAAAATTCACGGGGAAGAGATTCTTAATGTTTTTGGATAATGATTTGAGCACTATTTTTGGATCATATATTAAAATCATTAATTCTTCATGTTGTGCACTTATTATGTTTCTTTCTTAAAGATTTTATTCATCAATGTCCATCTTGTATATCAATAAATTTTCCCTGGTTTGGTAAAGAAGTTTATCAAATGAGAAAGCTATTGATCCTTTGCAGCTGCGGTTGACTTTGTTATTTTACATTTCTTCAAGTGCTGAGCGGTTTTGAAGTATGAATATCTAGAATTAAAGCTAAAATTGTCTATGATCCATGGCTGATGCTCACATTAGGACAGTCTAGTAAAATGTGCTTTATCTGCTTGTCCATGGTGCATTTTTCTTACCTTGGGAAGCCATGACAATCATAAACTTCTGCTCTTGGGGGCTATTGGGAAGTTTAACCCAAAATTTTACAAAACCTACGTTAACTAATTGACTTAAAAGACTTCTATATTGGCTTTTCATTTTATTTAGGCTGGGAGAAAGCTGAAAATGAAGTGTTGTCTTTAAAACAACAACTTGACGCTGCAAAGCAGAAGAACTCAATTCTTGAAGACCGAGTTAGTCATCTTGATGGGGCACTCAAAGAGTGTATGAGGCAGCTTCGACAAGCTAGAGAAGAGCAAGAACAAAAGATCCGTGAAGCTGTTGCAAATAATTTTCATGACTGGGAATCCAAAAAATCTGAGCTTGAGGGGAAAGTTGTTGAGCTTGAGGCTCAACTTCAAACAGCTAAAGCAGATGCTGCTGCATCAATTCGTTCTGATTTTCACCAGAGACTTGAGGCTGTGGAGAAAGAGAATTCAGGTCTTAAACTCGAGCTACAATCTCGACTTGAGGAACTAGAATTCAGGATCGTTGAGAGTGATTTGAGTACTCAAGCTGCTGAAACAGCAAGCAAGCAACATTTGGAGAGCGTCAAGAAGGTTGCTAAGCTTGAAGCTGAATGCCGTAGACTGAAAGCCATGACACATAAACCATTCTCCGTTAATGATCACAGGTCTTTGACTGCCTCTTCAGTTTATGTGGAGTCCTTCACAGATAACATGTCAGATAGTGGAGAGAGGCTACTAGCAGTTGAAAGTGACATGCGTAAATTAGGTGGCTGGGAGATGAATGAATATGAGCCAAGCCGTTCTGACTCAAGGACAACTGCTTTAGTTACGGAACTTGATCAATTTAAGAATGAAAAGGCTACTGGAAAAAATCATATGGTCCTTTCAACTGAGATCAATCTCATGGATGATTTCCTTGAGATGGAAAGGCTCGCTGCGTTGCCAGATACAGGAAGTGGAAGCAATTTTGTTGGGGCAGGAGTAGCATCAGATCAACGTAATGTTGGCCAGGGTACAATGGATGCTGAAATGGAAGCTATGATTCAAAAGAATGCTGAATTGGAAAAGAAGCTGGAGAAAATGGAGGCAGATAAACTTGAGGTAGAGATGAGTTTAACCGAGTGTCAATTGCAGCTTGAGGCATCACAGAGTCGGATAAGGGAAGCGGAGTTGAAGGTGGCAGAGCTCCAAACTCAGTTAGCTCTTGCAAACAAATCAAATCAAGAAGCATATGAAGAACTAAAAGCAACCAAAACAAAGAAGGAGATAGCTGAGTCAAAACTCAGACTTGCTCAAACTGAGGTAGAAGAATCAAAAATCAGTTCATTGGAGGAAGAGATTCAGAAGGAGCGAGCTTTGTCTGCTGAGAATTTGATCAAGTGTGGGAAGTTGGAGGATGAGCTTTTGAGAATGAAGCATGAAGCTCAAGTTCAGCAAGATGCCGAGATATTGCGTAGGGAAGGTGTTAATAGGGGTTTGAAGTTAAAGCAGGTCAGTTTGCTAACACTTATTATGAAGTTTATATTTTAAGCCTTCTTTAATTTATTCTGTATTGTAGAAACATACTAGCTAACAATCTCCCACTGCTTTTTATGATGAAAATTGTCAAGTGCATCATGCATAAACACGACCCTTTAATCTCTTGTTATGTTGAAATTGCATTTGATGCCTAAATAAGTAACAACAGTGACAGTTGTTAATTAAATGTCTTGCATTAACCATTTTATACTTGTCTTTTGTCATATAAAGAGCTTCGCATCTTCTATTGCAGGAGAAGGAACTTGCATTGGCTGCTAGCAGATTTGCTGATTGCCAGAAAACCATTGCATCTCTTGGACAGCGGTTAAAGTCCCTTGCAACCTTGGAAGACTTCCTACTTGATTCAGACAAACCTATGGAGTCAACTTGTGAAGGTCCCCAAAATGGTAGTGAACAGTTGAAATTACATCATAGTGATTTGAGTTTGCCCAAAAGAGATTCTGATTCACCAATTTCGCTGAACTCATCTATTACTCACGAGAAAAGCCGTAATAATGGCTTTGGTAAATTGATCCCTAGAAGCAAGAGTGTAAGTAGGACAGGAAGTCACTGAAAATTATGTGAAAGGAGGGTGGAGAAAAGTTAAGGTTGAGTTGTAAATTTGGTTTATTCATTCTTATCTCCTGGATTCAACGTTTATGAATCCAAATTTACGTATTTACAAAATAGCACTGCTTGAGGAAGTAAAATTGTTCAAAGCAAAATAGTAATACATAAAGTTCAATTTTTGATACGTTCTTTAGCTAACGTGTACTTGACCTTTACGTGCTTCATTCAATTCAACAATAAGACAACTCTATCCCATATTGAAAAGGAAATTATTTGTACCTTATTTACTATTTAGCGCTAAACACTACTAAGACAAGTCATGACATTCGATCGTTAAGGCAGACAACTTGTGTTATAGCAGTAAAAAACCAACTGAAAAAGTATTGGGGTGAGAGAGGCTCGAACTCTCGACCTCAGGATCACTCTAAGCTATGAGACCTACGCGCTAGCCAACTGCGCCACCACCCCGTGATGTGCTTTGTGTAAAACAATATTATTTTCTTATTTAGAACTTAGAAATAGCTTGTTACCCCAAAAAGATAAAAGAAGATTTAAAGGAGAAATACCGCTAACAGTATAAAATTAACGGAAATAACCAATTAACCATTTCGAATGATCATTTCTATCATGAGAATAGTTATTGATCCTTTAGTTTTAATTTTATATTATTAATGATTCTTTTTGTTATTTTTTTTTCTTAAAAAAACTTAGAAATAACCAAATGGTGAATTGTTATTTTTACTATTATCACAAGGGGATTATTTGTAGTCAATTGTTAGTGAATTGTGGAAAGAAAATAAAATAGATTACGTTGTCTAACATCAGAAACAGAAAACGAAAGGGAAATGAAGAGTATTAAATCACAAACGCAAGGCAAACCATGATACTAGTAGCTCCTACCCCACCCACGTGACTGATGACTCGTGATGAGCTGCCTGATAGCATAAAGTGATTACAAAAGCTAGCTGCATCCATAAATGAGCGCATGTTGGACAGAACATCCTCGAGTCAAAGGGACTCCTATCTAGGAATTGACTAACTTGGGACAGTCTGGATGATTGAATTTGAAATGTGAAAAAATAAAAATTGATTTAGTTTGTGAATTAAATTTTATGTTTGGAATGTTATAAAATAATAAATAATTTGATTTTTAAATTTTTTAAATTTTATTTCTAAAAACATTATTAATTTTGAGAAGATTTAATTTGATTTTAAATTAAAAGGCTATTTTATTTTATTCTCATTAATTACTTCTCATAGGTGTTAAAGATTAAAACGTAAAATAATAAAATTAAATCAAATTAATTTCTATTTTAATGGGTTTTAAATATGAAAAAATAATTTTTAAATTAATTCAAATCTTATTTTTAATAATGAGTTTTAATCACAAAAATTGATTTTTAAATAAAATCAAATTATTTCTAATTTTATTTGATTCCAAACACTAATTATAAGAATTTAAAGTACAAATGAATAAATCTTACCTTGAAAATAAATTGACTAAGAAATGCCATATAAAATGAAAAGACTTATAAATTTAATGTATTAATTTTTGGATTAAAATGTGATGATAAATCCACCATATATTAGGTTCTTAATAATTAGTAAGAGTAAGAGAAGGCTCTTACCAATTGCTGGTTGCCTCTAGGCTCTTAGGCTCTTAGGCAAATGAGTTTTTTCTGTTATTGGCATCTATGCATACTAAGTAAATGGTGAAAAAAAAATCCTAATCGAGAGCAATTATTTTGAGAATTCTTTTGTCAAGCATTTTTATTTTAAGATGTATTGTTATCAAGTTTTTGTGGTTGTTAATATGTTAAGTCATCAAGCAAATTAACCGTGATTGATGCTCTTTTAACTCAGAATTTTGGCACTACATAAAGGATGGAAATAATACAAAGAACATTTATAAAAAAAAAAAAAAGAAGAAGAAGGGGTTCAATTTGCTTTCTTGCTCAAATGGAAGTTATTATTATTCAAATATTAAAATCGCCCACCTACTAACAGTTGAGGTTCTATGGTGTAGTGGTTAGCACTCTGGACTTTGAATCCAGCGACCTGGGTTCGACTCCCGGTAGGACCTCTTTTTATTCTTTTTTCTGCTTCTGCAAAAACAGATATTGACAAGTTATACATACAAAGTGCACCATCTCCTTTGTCATGTTTACCTTTCCAAAATTGCATGTTCTGCAGCTAGCTAGACTCAGGGCCAATGGTTTTTGTATGATATGGAAAATAACCGAAACTTGCCATCAAGTGCGTTAAGTTGTCTTAACAATAATAGAAACTGACAAAGAAAGAAAAGGACTCCCAATAGATCAGACAAAGACAACATTGCATGGCTCTGCTGAAAAGACATGCAACTGCTAGTGTATACTTCCTCTGATATGCCTGAGTCCATTTAATCTTTTCTTAGCAGATCATAAAAAATCTTTGGCTTTCCATATCCTGACACGCAGATGGCCTGAGATCACAATAGGTCAGACAACATTGGACTGTGAAAAACAGCATTTTCTTGACTTTGGACCACCACTCAGAAGAGAAAAATAATTTGTTACATATGATATGTATGTAGTAGTAACTACACTTATAAAGCAAGGAATTTAATTACCTGCATTGCAAATGCCAAGTGGACCAGTGTTGCTTCAGCCCAAGGCCTTCCAACAAACTGAAGACCAATAGGCAAGCCCAATTTATCGTATCCAACCTATGAAGTAAGAAGGATGATAGAGCTATCATATAATCTGAGTTCTTATAAAAATAAATAACTATTGGGGAGTAACATATGGAATAACTATGTTAAAGATGAATGTAATCATACCGGAACAGTCACAGCAGGAAGTCCCAGAAAGTTTCCTGATATGGAATATCGAACAAGTGCAGCTGAAATGGTGGCAAACAGATCAGATTTTCATAGGCATTTGGGTATTTTAATATTTATGCTACCAACATCTTTAAAAAGGAAAATGCTTTCTACACATTTCCTATGAGTCACATCTTTACATGGCACAATTAGAGTATATGTATGCATAAAACGAGATAAGATTAGCTATAATCAGATGATAAAAATTGTGTAGATGTGAGATGATGTGTGTAAGTGTGTGTATGTAATATTGTTTCTTTAAAAATTATCATGTCATGCAGAGCTCAACGTCATTACACATACGAATATATGAATTTCATCCATACCTCCATTGACGTAGTCAAGTTCACCAGTCTTCAGGGCATCATCTTGAATCGGGTATGCAGTCACACTGTTATAAATATTAGGCATGTGTTACCTAAGAGAAAATTGGTATCCATTAAAAGAAAGGCATTCTGTTTAGTTTGAGAAAATAGGACAAACCCTGTTGTTGGTGACACAATGATATCTGCCTCAGCAAATATTTTCTTGTGAAACTGCAACTGGCGATTCCTGTTCATAATTTAACAACCTCGTATTAGCTTAAAATTCTACAATATCCTGGTACGAGGCCAAATGTTACAGTCAAATTGGACTAGAGTCAATACTGACAATATGCAGGTTTCTGATTATTATTATTATTTTAAATGAAATGTGATTGATTTGAGTTTATGAAAATTTTATTAAATTTTGGACAACAGAACACAAGAAAAATAGGATTTACTAGTTAGAACTTGATAATGGGTTGAGTTTCTAGCATTGTTTCAATAATTCATATGACTAATATTAAATATTGAAACTTAGCCTCTAGGGCTCTCTTTTGATACTAGATGGCATTTCCATGTTAAGCTTGTAGGCGGCCAAGTACGTAGTGGTATGTACTGTGAAGTGATAATGTACTACTAACCGGAGATAGCGGTTAGATTGCATAAACAATATTGAGTAAAGAGAGGAATTCAGATCTATAATTGTCAAGCAGATGACAAAATTTTGTCTTTTTTCTAATATTGTGGCTTCTTTTTTATTGAGTTTAACTTATATTACCTGAATTTCTCAGCCTAATTTTTCACATCACTTACTAAGAAAACTAGGTCATTACTTACCTAATTTTCTGAGCTTTAATATACTCCATGCTGCTGAAAGCACCATAGATGTTAAGTGCTACCCTTGCATCCCATCCTAATTCTGCAAAATTTCTTTGGTAATAATTTTGTAATGTCAGCAATCATACACCCTCAATCTAGAGGGCAACAAGGAGGAAAATCAAGGTTTTAAGATGGCATACTTTTCTTGAAGAAAAGAATCAAGCGAAGTGTAACACTCTGATGCAATTGTTAAATAATGTGCCAGGCGCATCACTTCTATTTCTGGTAGAGTGACATCTACAGTCTTGTATGTTTAAAATAAAGTTGGCTGGTTAGTAAGTAATCATTGTGCTGTTTCTCAATGACGGGTTCAGTAATTGTATTAGAAGCTCTTTGGGGGATTTTCTATGTTTAAAATGTTGCTTCTTCCAAATTCACATCAAATAGTCAAACCGCCTAAGATTTGTTAAGCATGCTAAAAAGGCAACATTTAATTTTTTTTTTTAAAATTTTTGCAGTACCTTCCAACCATAATGATCCTGAAGCTTGTTCAAAGCATGAGAGCAGCATATTCTGACATCATCACTGCAATCATCAAACCACTAATTGATGCAATTAGTGGTTAAAGAACATAAATGATGTTAGAACAACCTACTTTTTTCAATATATGGGAATGAATAATCAATATTTTCAAACTGGGAAACAGGTTTCTGACCTTCCCATATTTTGCCAACTTGATGTCAGATATGGACTTTGTGAAGGGCAGCAGTGGAAGATTTATCTTGGTCTAAGGTATTACACAAAATATTTTCATAAGTTTAAAGAGACTAGAAAGAGGTTAAATTCAGATCAGTTTGTTGAACTTGAAGGTGTAAATCTAATCAGAATCATTAGCAATGTGACATTTGAAACATAGAAAGAAGTCATTTATAAAATTATCCAGTGATCAGAATCATTTGAATTTGAAAAAAGAAAAAAGAGAAAAAACAAGTTCTTACAGGTATACTGGAGGGCTGATGGGATGGAATTTCGCCACTGATAGCTGCATAACTGTAAATAGGGAAACATCAGAAGCTGTAAAACCAATCTTAACACTTCCTTGAAGAAAGAATATTATAGAAAAGAACTACTAACGCAATCAATGCATCCTCAACAGTGCCTGCTAGTATTCCAATCATCCCAACTGTCCAGTTCAGAGGAAGAACTCTGAATGTAGCAGAATATCATTCTTCTAAATCATTACAATCCTCCCAGCATTTAAACATGATAAAACAAAAATGAATACCCACCCAGAATGAGGTACACGACTAAAAGTAGGTTTCAGACCAACGACACCACAAAGAGCTGCAGGCATCCTCACAGATCCTGTACAGGAATGCAAATAACATAGTAATTCACCAACTTTTGTCTAATATGTAGACTAAAGTTTCATGCACTTACTAATATAGACTTATCTTGTAAATTCATATCACTTTAGCTGAAACATATACATGATAAATGCTTATAAGCAATAATGAATGCTGAATTTACTGATCTTTCATGTGCAAATATGAATAAACTACCTCCCCCATCAACACCAAGGGCAACGGGACACAGCCCTGCAGACACCACAGCAGCAGATCCACTAGAAGAACCTCCTGAAATCCTATTGGTATCATATGGGTTTCTAGCAGCCCTACAGAAGTAAATAAATAGACATGCTCTTGTCACCAATTAATTCAGTGCAAATTCATTATGTATAGTTCAGAAGACACCAAAGATGTAACATAATGTGAATATAACACATGGTTTCTTACCCATAATGTGGATTGATACCACTAGTTCCAGCCCCAAGTTCATGCATATTAGTCTTCCCAACAAGTATGGCGCCACATAATCTCAGACGCTTAACACAGCAAGCATCATCTATACAAGGCCTTTGTTTGTGCAGCCACGTTGTACCTCCTAGAGGACACCATTTTTAGATGCTTAAGTGAATAATGAAATCAGCAGCTTAACTATTTGATTACACAACTTGTTAGTGAAAAAAATAACACATTACACTACCTGTGGTCGGATATGGCAAACAATCTATTTCATCCTTGATAGCAATAGGAACTCCATCTAGCACAGATATAGGTTCCCCTGCAAAAATTGTATGCATCAAATGAGTATCTGACGAGGGTTGAGTACACATCAACATATGAACATATATGAATCAGGAGAAAGCCTGAAGATGCACAAGCAACCAATACCACAAAATTATTCTCAACTGCCTGCAAAAAATAATATAGCAATTTCTATATTACTTCAATTGGTAAACTATTCCTTTCTAGGCCGCAAAGATTAGAAAATAGTATTCGTGAAACGTACACAATGAGCACATATTGGTAGATATAAAACCATTTATTAGTCTTCACCTAACAGCTCAATCTTTTGGGATAATTGGTTTCATGACAGGGTATCGGAGTTTCAGCCCAGAGGACTCTTGCATGAGGGGGCTCATTTACCTAACAGCTTAAGCTTTTGAGATAGCTAGTGGTTCCATACACATATCAATAACACTATTAGATGGCATCATTTAAAGATCCCTGGGTTAGAAAGATAAGTCTTATATTTTGATTTGACCCTTGAATTGCTATGCAGTACCTTTCTGATACCGTAGAGTTGATTCATTTGCTTGTCTTATTATATCGTCAGCATTGTAGTTAATAAAGAATCCCATTTGGAGTGGAGGTTTTGAAGATTCACCAACAGCAGCTATAAATCGTTCTGCAACCTGTGCAAGTGAAAAAAAAAAAAAAAAGGCTAATGAATGGCAAAGTACATCAGAATTAAGAGCAACTAAAAATATGAAGGGCTTGTGGCTGTAATCACCACACAGATACCTAAGATCAAAATGAACATGAAAAAGCGGATTTATCGAATGTAAAATTTTGAACAATAAAACTTTGTGCAAGCTAAGTGTTGATGACTTAACAATATCTAAGAGATGAAATACCATGCTTGGTGTTATGTCCCCTGAGCTGTAGGCTCTAGAATAATCCATTATTGTCCAGCGACAGAATGAAGGCTTTGTTCCATTAAGTGCTCTTTCTGAATATGTAGGTAAGCAATCTATTGCAAGTTGAACTTTCTCTGGTGGAGTTAAAGAACAATCTAAGCATTTGACTTCTTGTTCTTTGTGGTCTGCAAAAATAAACATGGGAAAAATTATTCAGCGTATGCCTGGGCTATTATAGACAATTAGCTATTTTAGTTAATCAAATATAAATACACATCCAACACTAAATGGACTCTTATGATAACTCCAAGCACCGTGCAATCCAAATAATATCCATGTCCATGATATCGTATAGTAGATCTCTCTTTTTTGTATATCATCTGTTCCAAAGATACTTTGGGAAAATAACGAACCTTCAAAGTGATGTAAGGGAACATAGAGGGGTGACTCTTCTAACTCTGCATTTGTAATAAGCTGCAGGAAAAAAAAAGATATGAATTAGGAAAAGAAAAATGCTATTTAAGTTGTATCCATCCACATGGCTAGTCTCTCAGAGCACAAAAACTTAAAGATGGTGTAAAATTATATAAAAGGAGTTCAGACTCTGAACTTTCATATCATTAATATAAAATGAGGATGAAATTCAGCTTTAATTGGAATAAAACATCATAAAATGGAATGCAAGAGACCATGGACCAAGATCATACCTTATGAATAAGATTGTTTCCCTTTAATATGTAACATAACAAGGTTCCAAATATTGGAAACTCCAAGAACCAAGCGAAAATCTTGACCAAAATCCCAGTCATGCGTGGAGCTGCAATTGAAAAGTTCATTATCATTTTGTTCTCGTGCATGATTATCAGCTATAAATAATTAATTACTTACTTACTACAACTTAAGATTCTGATAAATTCTAAACTTTAAAAATCAATGCAACGAATTTTCTCAAAACTAGAGATTATTCATTGTGAGCTAAAACACAGCATATTCAGAACCTACTGTAATCCTGAAACACAGCATATTGACAAGAAGCTTTCCATGAAAAAAGAAATCATTTCAAGAAAATGGGAACAGTTTCATGCCATACCGAAATCAAGATAAAAAAGAACAAGTAGCAAGAAATGATAATAGAAGACAATGGATTATGAACCTTTGACATTGGCATGGAGATAAACTTCACTGCTATCAGGGCCTAAATTGACATCCTTCACGGGCCTGTAAACCACATTCTTACTTTTGAACAAACCCATTAGTCTAAGAAAGATTGCTCTTTGGAAGGTGGACAGAAAAATGGAGAGAGCAAGGTGTATTCAAACAAAGCAGATTACATATTATAGGAATATTAGGCGGAGATTGCAAGAGGAACAAGACAGTAATTGAATCTGCTTGTATACACTTAATTGTCGTGTTGATGGATGGGGTCTGGTATGACAACTAGAAAACAAGTCATTTTCATCAGTAGAGTGAAATTTGTACGAGAAAAACAAAGAGCTTGAGATTATATTCCTCCTAGTATTCCTTATCCCTCTTACATGGTCAGATTCCAAAATGTTTCTTTTAGTTCTTTTGGTCGAGTGTAGTTTGGGCTGCATGTTGAAAATGTCTGCCAATTCATTAGCATACTGGCTCTCTAGTCTCTAAAACCATGAGGTTGTTTGTATTTTATTGTTCTTGGTTCGGTAGTTTGTATATGGGAGAATAGTGTGTAATTGCCTTAGAAATCAAGCATGTGTTTACATGTAATTGCCTTTCCACTCACGCCTTCCCTTCCATCCACTGAAGGCCGCTCAGTCAATGCTGCTTATCCAGCAATTGTACCCTTGAGCCATAAACGTTACTATACGTGGAACTATCATATTTTGTACCGTAATGCAAGACGCCAAGACTCAATTTATGAGTCTACTTTTCAGAGATGTCATTTGTTTGGTATCTTCCTTAATCAGTAGTGGGGTTGGGGGAATTGCGAGGCTATCGTTTTAACTCGAAAATTCTTGATAATTGAAATTCATAAGGAGTATCATATGCATCTATATTATAAGGAAGAAAAATATTTGTACAGAAGTAGTCTATAAGTTATGTTGACTAAGCAATTTATAATTGGCATATTAGTATTTTTAATGTAAAATAATGGAATTTGCTACATAACACTTGAGCTGATAAACGCTCAAATATTATAGCCTTTAGAGTACTAAATTTTGCATTGAGATATGTGAGCTCATGGAAAAAAAAATAAAAAACTAAAAACTGCATAATGCTGCTGTTGCTCAAGAACGCTTGAGCGTTTAACAGCAAATTTATAAAATATTGTGACACAATAATTTATATAATTAGTGTATTTGGATTAATTTTAAATTTTTTTATTATTTTAATAATTAATTATTGTATAATTGATTATAATAAAATTAATTTTATGTTTGAATATATTAGTTAAAAAATAATTTTAAAATAATTTATTTCTTTTAAATGATATAAAAAGAATTATTTTTATGTAGTAAACTATTAAAAAAGGTATATAATGATTAAAAAATTATTTAATTAAAAATAAAATGATATTTACATATAAAAATTTTAAAATAATTTATAATCTAAAATCATAAGTTTCAAACTTTAAAATTATAAAAAATCTATTATAATACATTAAATTTCATAAAAAAAACTAAAATTAAAATTACTAAATATGTTATAAATAGTCTCCAACAACTTTTAAAAAAAAATGGCCTAAAAAATCCGATTGAGAAGCTGAAACAAACATACCCTTATTCAAATGTTGATTTGGTATAGTTTGTGTGGACGTTTCTCTCTTGAAGGGTGTAGGCCAACCGTTCTTGGTTTAGTCGCCATCAACTGGAATACATACTATTCTCCCATATACAAACTACATAAAACTGTAAACGAATCTTGGTCCGGTAGAATTGCATGAAAGAGAAAATGGAACTTAAATCATGATTCATGGGAGCTCTAGTTTCCTTGTGAGTGAGTGGTTACTAGGACTAGGAGTAGGAGTATATATCATTGTACATTTTTACTATTCGTAGTTGATATTATATTGCAAAGGACAAGTAGCTAGTGCAATTCAAGAGGACAATGACCCTGCTCCCTGCGGCCTACAGCCCTTTGGCGGGATCACTATAATAAAGTAGCTAGATGTACATGTATCTATATATGGTCCAACAAGTTTGGCCATAATTAGTGGCTGCCATAAACTCCATGCAAAAGTTTTAAAGTAGTCCTTGAAAAGACTCATTTGGAACTACTTTTCTCAACTCTAACACCTAAAATGAGGAGTGGAATCATCTCCTTAAGAAGTGCAAATGAAGCGATTGAAAATAATAATGTTTTACTAGTAGGGCCTATGGATATTAATATTATAGCAAATTTGATACTCTTAATATCTTAAATAACTTTTTGCTTGTCCCTGATTGAATTTGATGGTCATGCACAATATGCCTGAGAAATTGTTCTGTTAAGTACTGTAGAAATGAAAGTTCTTATATTTGGAGGCAAGTTAATAGTAAACTCATTTGGTAGCAAGTGGTTTTGGTGTGTGTTTGCAAAGCTGTTATAGACTCTAAACATAATTTTAGATTTATTAAACGGTGTAAAGGTATGTTTGGCTATTTATTAATTTGCACTATTTTAACATATTTTTTGACTCAAACGTAAGTTTGAATAAAAATATTAATTTTGTCCATTGAAGTTTATTTTTTTTAAATTTATTTTGTTAAATTCACTTTTGAAGTAAAAATTCTCAAACATAAATCACATTATTATAAATTCACTTTTAATTAAATTTAAGTTTATAAATATATTTTTAACTAAATTTAAGTTTACCAACTCTAATCCAAACACATATTTAATAAGATTTACCCATATATACATGCCTCCTGGTTAGGAGAGGAATTTTACCAGGTCAAAAGGTATTTGATTACAAAACTGCCCCTTTTTCTGCCGTAGGTTCACCAAACCAGTCAAGTTGAATTGAATTAACACACTATATTAGGTTCAGACTTCAGAGAGAAAAAAATTTCACGTCCCAAGCCCCCATGACAAGATGCATTAGGTTCAGCTCAATGCATAAAAAATGTATATAATGAGAGTTATAAAAACCCAATTTAATTACTGCAAATTTACAGCAGATTTTTCCCATTTTTTTAAATAATTTGGCACGCGTTATACGTTCTAAAATTCCCCAATATTAATAACCGATTTGGACATAAAAAGATCGAAAAGATGGTTATGATATATATATATATATATATATATATATATAGAGAGAGAGAGAGAGAGAGAGAGAGAGAGAGAGGTTGTGATTTGATATTATGTTTTTTTTTTTATTGAGGGTATATGATATTATGCTTGATTGGCTTGTCCTGCATGCCAAGTAATATGAGTTCCCACGGACTTAAGTTAGAGGTATCCTGAACATGATGTAATGTATAATTAACCCTACCACGCTGAAGAAAATGCGAATTAAATAAGAAGAATAAAAAGCGTGGAGGAAATTATCAAGAGGACAGCTAAGGGAAAGAAAAGATAGTGATAACTTGTACTTCGCAAATTGGAATTAATCAAATGAGGACTGAGGACTTGCCCTCACACTTGAAATTTTAATTCGGAGTTTAAGTACAAGACACGAAACTTGGTCATTTTTATTTTGTAGATGAAAACAAAAGAGGATAATTTATTTTTCACCATATAGAAAGCTAGAAGATCTTGAATATCGAGAGTGAGCTTGCCTTGGTTCAGAAGCGACTATAATCTAATCTTGATATATTTGTCTTTTTCTTACTATATTATTATTATATAACTTTTTCTCTTGTATACGGCAAGATTTATTATCCTTCTTAATTAATAAGAAAGAAGGACATGAATTGCATTATTATTAGTTCTTTCTAGATTGATAAGCATGTGAGCTGCGCCAACTGCCAACTGCCAACTGCGTTAGCGACTTTGAAAGGTAAATTAAGAAGATTCACTATTTTTTTATCAAAAAAAAACTAATAAAACTAACTGGGCCAATAAAACTAATTCACCAAATGGTTGGGTTCCTTGTACTTAATTTTGGAGAAGAAATCCATCTAAACACGTGTGCCGTATCACAATTCATTGAGATGGTATCTATAACATATAAAGGGATTCCAGGTTTTTACATCCAAATTTAAATTTAAAAAAAAATAAAATAGTATAATAAAAATAGATACTTATCATAAAAAGGTTAGGACATAAATGTCATTTTTTTTACATCTTTTGAAATTTGAACAAATTTCACTCGTTAACCTCACAACTGCTAAGCAATTTTTTTTATGATAATTACCCACAATTTAGGAATTGTTGATTGAAAAGAAATTTTCAAAATTTAAAATAAAATTGTGGGTGTTATGGAAGTTTAAAGGAAAATGTTTTTCGTCCAACCAAAATACTCCAACTTTCCTCCACCCTATGCTTCCGTACGTATGTTTGTTGACTTTTTCGTATGCCAATATTTTCATTTCAAGCTTTTCATTTCCCACTTCTTGGATTCACCAGAAACTGATACTGATTAATCACTTATTCCTAACGTATTAACCATTTAATTTCCCACTTTTCATTTCCCGCTTTTGGGATTCACCATAAACGATATTGATTAACCACTTATTCTTAACGTATTAACCATTTAATTTCTCGCTTCTCATTTCCTACTTCTTGGATTCACCAAAACTAATATTGATTAACCACTTATTCTTAACGTATTAACCATTTACTCATTATTGAGAACTCTTTCTTGGATTTACTAAAAACATATACTTGATTAACCACTTATTCCTAACGTATTAACCACTTATTCATTATTAGGAACTCTTTCTCAGATTCACCAGAAATTGATATAGATTAACCACTTATTTCGAAGGTATTAACCAAAAATTTATACTGATTAACCACTTATTCTTAATGTATTAACCACTTACTTATTTCGAATGTATTAACCAAAAACTTATACTGATTAACCACTTATTCATAACGTATTAACCACTTATTCTTAACGTGAACAGTTTCATATTTCAAATTTCAAATGATGACACGTGACATACGATGGACAAAAGTTAGAATCTTTTAGTTGGACAAATAGCGCGACCGAAGTTTAAAATTAGTAGGCTAATCAATTGCAAACTTTTAATATAATAAAAAATGCGAATTGACGTGCCTCTCAATCTACTAGTGATGTATAACATTTGCATGGCCCTTCAGGCTATGGAGGAGAAAATCCTTAAATTATGTATACCCCTTGATTTGGGTTAAAAAAATCTCACAATTTTTAATTAAATATTATCAAAAGCAATAATTTGAAAGGTATATATTTTATTAGCTAAAAAAAAGAAAAACCCTAGGCTTTCTATTTTAAGTTCCTTAACAAATATGCAATAGTTTTTTTTTTATATATAATGGTGACAATGAAATTTAAACTTATGACTTTGTATAAACTACTTAAATCTCTCATATAAAGATATAAACAACATAATATTAATAGCAATAGTTAAAATAATTGTAAATAACTTTTAGTTTCCTAAAGATATAAACAACATAATATTAGGCAAATATCAAATTAGCCTTTTGATACTAATAAGGGTTAAGCAGGGTAGTAATTGTTGGAATGCAATTGTCAAAGGAACCTCCTGATTGCCAGCGAGTTAGTCTTATAAGAATGCCGCCCTAGTTAGTCTTATAACAATTTCCATGAGTATATCTTGATCAAAGACCAAGGAAATTAATCTTATGATAATAATATCATCAATTTCGTTCTTCAAAAACCAATTTGATGTATTTATAAATAGATGACAAATTTAATGTGACTCCACAGTAAACACCCAATTTTGTTTGGAGCATTTTTAAAAAATAAAAAATAAAAAATAAAAAAAGAAAAAAAAAAAAAAGACTCATCTTTCAACCCATTAACTATTAACCATTAAACCAATCCATTAACCCATAATCCATGATACAATCATTAACCCACAACTCATATGCCAACACTTATCCTAAACAAACTCCATCAATCATCCTAATTCCTAAACACTTATCCTAACTATCTTAAACCAACCATAATTCATCCTCAATAAACCGCATCACTTATCCTAAACCAAACACTTATCATAAATAAATCTCATCACTTATCCTAAACAAACTCCTAATCACATTTTAACTCAAACTCTTCAACCTAATCCCTCCTATAAAACCACATAACCCATACACGTAAGATTCGAACCCGACTTACTTTCAACCTATATAGACACACGATAGCAAAAAGTCTCAGCCATATTATTCAATATCAACATTTCCATTCCACAACCATTCCACCATTAAACCCATCTCCATCCTCCACCATTAAACCCACCATCTTCACCACCTTCATCATTTATCATCTTCATCATACAACACCAAGACCCTCGTAATCACCCTTCTCCAGAACTAGTCACCAACCTTCCCTCCATAGCCACAAACACCATCACCATTCTTTAACCCCTGCCACGTCCAGACGATAACGCACCATTAAACCTCCATTACCACTGTCAAACCGTGAACGCACCACCATACAACACCTCCAAGCTCCCATAATCACCCAACTTCATCCTCCAAATCGTAACCGTTCAGTACCTGTAACCATACTCAGTCGTAAACCCACCGTGACCCACATCGCAATCAACCGCACCATCACGCTCGTCTCCGTCAACCAGCCGCTCGAACCAAAGTCAAAACTGTGAGTCGCGCCCTCTGTTGTGAGCAGATCCGCGAGCCCAAATGCGCGCCATCAATCGCAAATCTCACTGCGTGCATTTCTCGTGCCGTCGCACAACGCCTAAGCTGTCTCTCCGCATGCCTCCGTCAACCATATCCACCAGATCCGACCCGTTTAGTCACCGTTCAAGCAGAACTCGGATCCGCGCCGTCACTTCTCTGCAGCTTAGCCACCGTTGTGATCACTCTCCGGCCCAGATTCGGAACCACTAGCACGCGACCCGCGTCGCGCTGCTGTGCGCTGTCGCACCTCTGCTTTGATCATCGTCCCTATTTCGTTCCCCTCTTTATTTTTTAGTAAGGCCTTTGTGACATTTTTTTGGTGTTCTATTAGCATTTTTTGGTGAAGAAAGAATAAAAACGAAAAAAACAAAAGAAAAATGATAAAAAAAATAAAAGATGAATAAAAGCATGTAAAATAATTAAACCTTTTTGAGAAAAACAAACTAGGATTATCTGAGTTGTGACAGCTCGTTAATTCTGTAACTTTTGTAATCATCTGAATTGTAACAACTTGATGATTCACAATTTTTTAAAATAAATCACTATTTAATGAAAACTCAAATTTTGTTTTTTTTTTATTTTTTCTTTCTTAGATAATTTTAAATTAAAATTTTATTTAATTATAATAAATTCAATAATCAGTGGGTGACGTCTAAATAGCGTGACGCGAGCTTCACCTATTTTATCTTTAATTTGATTAACAAAGTCGCGACGACTTGTTAATTCAAATTTTTAAAAATAAATAAAAATTTTCTTTTAAAAATAAAAAAAAATCGAACAATTCTTTTTTTTTCTAGAAATTTTGTAACAAATTGAATAATCAGTGGGTGACGTCGCTAGCATGACGCGAGCTTCACCTGTTCAATTCTTAATTTGATTAATAGAGTCGCGACGACTTGTTAATTCAAATTTTTTAAGTTTTTTTAATTAAAATAAACTAACTCACAATTACTTTTTAAAGAATTACGTGACTTTGATTTCCTCATTGCACCTGAGGATATGTAGGAGCGGAACTCTTATTCCGTCAAGCCAAAAATTAAATTTTCACAAATTATTTATTTTTTTAGTGGTTTTAAATAAAAGGGATAAAACAAATATTTTCAAGGATTATTAAGAATTTGCATAATTAACTTAAGGTACCGTCTTGTATGTGTTAGAGTCTTTGAGGGATTAAGTTTCTACCCTTCCTTACACATAACTGACTTCTGAATTCAATCTGGTTCCAAAGACCATTTTTTCTAAGAAGGTTTTCCAATTTCTCCTGTTTTAAATAAAATTGGTGGAGACATTAATTAATTTTTTATTAATTTAAGTTGCTATTCCGCCGCGATCATCGGTCGCGACAGATGGCGACTCCAATCGGGGACACTTGAGAGTCAAGCCTACAAAAGTTGGTTATGCAAAATTTTTTGTGATCTTTATGTTTTTGTTTTACCCTTTTTTTTTTTTTTTTGTTGATTTTTATTTATTTATTATTTTTAGTGTTAATTGTTTTACTATCTAAACATTAGGGTCGAAACCTTTTGGAGTTTGTTTTTTTTTTTGTTTTTTTGCTTTATTTTGCAGGATATGAGTAGTCTTTAGGATTGTAAAGGTTTGTACGCTCCCTACACCCACTGCACCTACACGTGTATCACACATTCGAGTGAGGCCCTATACCCGGGTCTGAGTGAAGCCTAAGTTAAGTAGAGGTTGCGTAGTGGTAGCTATTTTGGATATACATCCTGTTTGGTTATTGCGAAAACCTCATCTAGAGTGTGCCTTTTTCATGAATGTCCCACACCTAGTGGTTTACCCACTATTTTGTGGTCAACATTCTAAAATAGGACATAGCTCTAGAGATCTCTAAAATAGAAGAGTCACCCCATGGAAGTTCTCACGAACCAGAAAGACTCTTAAATCCTTAGGATAGAATTCCCAAGTTTAAGGCAACCCCATTAGGACACAAAGGGAGCACACTTTTCATTACCTTTAGATTTATCCATATCTTGTGAGTTGTTTAGTCATTTAATGTGACAAACCATACTTGTGTCCCTCTTAAAAAAAAATTTCCCAAAAAAATGAGATGAGTCATTATTAAAGGACCAACAACTCGCTCACTTATTATTGCATCACAAGTCATCATTCTTCACATCATGTTTTTTCCAAAAAACCATGCATTGATAATTCTTATGTGTTAAATCCAGATCTGTTGGAGGACTATTGAAATTAAGTGCCTAAGGATTAACAGTGAGTATCTTTGATTAACAATGGAACATGTCATGGGATCAGATCACAATGATGTCATTTTGAAAAAGACCTTGTGACTTAAGGCCAATGAAGTTGACACAGAAAGCTTGTTGAGTTTGGGCCGAATGTTGAAGAAGACACAATGCCTGACCTTTACTGCAAGATATGGGAAGATCCTGAATCTGTTAGAGGTGGATGTACAGATAAAAGCTATTACCCCGCTAGCCCAATTCTATGACCCACCATTGCGTTGTTTCACGTTTCAAGATTTTCAGTTGCCCTGACCTTAGAAGAGTTTGAGCAGATCTTGGGCTTACCATTTGAAAAGGAAAAGCTATACCTCTATATAGGCCACCATGCATCCATGCCAACCATAGCAGACGTCTTGAAGGTTCATGTAAAGGATCTGCAAAAAGCAAAGCAAAATAGGAAAGGAACAGAGGGATTCCCAAGGAAATACTTAGAAGAGCACATGCACCACCTATCCAAGGTTGAAGATTGGAATACCTTTATGGATGTGTTAGCCCTCATTATTTATGGCAGCATCCTATTCCCGAGTAATGAAGACTTGATAGATTTTGCAGCAATAGATGTGTTTCTCGCTCGAAGGAATAATGCCGCTAATCCTGTCCCAGCCCTTCTTGTTGATGTTTATTATACTTTGAATTTCTGCCATGAAAAAAAGGGTAAGCGGATCTTATGTTGTCTACCGATGTTATTCGTATGGCTCACAAGTCACATGTTCAAGAGGGGCTACGAGGATTCATGTCCCATTACAAGTCTCAAGATGCTCCAGTTGAAAACTAGGAACGACCGCGAATGGGCCGAGGAATTGGCCAAACTTGAGGAAAAGAAAATTATATGGTACCCATGGCGTAAAGAAGGGCAAATAGCGGTCTATCAGTGTGAAGGCTTTCCTAATGTTCCTCTCATGGGTACTCGGGGATGCATTAACTACAACCCCGCCCTGGCATTGCGACAACTAGGCTATCACATGATGGGGCCACCGTCAGAATTGGAAACCACTCCTTTTATCTATGATATGCATATGGCGTGTACTGAGACACTTAGGAGAGTGCGAGACGCTTGGGAGAAAGTTATCAAAAAGGGTAAAGAGCTAGGAGTTAGAAACTGTGGGGTTAAAGAAAGTTACAGGCAGTGGGTTAAGAATAGGGCTCAGGAAGTCAAGTTACCCTTCAAAATCCCAGTAACCTCTACAGCCAGTAAATCTCTGCCTCTAACTTCAATAGAGGATGAAGAAATAAAAGAAAGGTTAGCAGAAGCCAACAAAGAAAAAAAGAAATTAGAAATAGAGTTGGAAAAGGTTTGCTAGGCATGTGCAGTTTTAAAGCGTGAAAATGCTGAGAAAAATGATGCTCTCAAAAAAGCAAACAAAAGGCAGAGGACAGAGCAAGATAGTATGTCAAAAATCAAAAAATGTTTGGAAGCTGCAAATAAGGAACTAGGGCTCTGAGGGCAGGAAAAAGATAAGGCTCTGGCAGAAAATCAACAACTCAAGGAGTTGCTCGTAATTACCAAAGCAGCACAGAATAATGCTCTTCAGCAAGCAGATAGTATGAGGCAATAAGTGAAGACAGTGTCAGCAAGATATGAATACATGATCAGAATTGAGAGGTTACACACTGTCAAGGAGATTGCAGGGTATGAAGCAGCATTGCGACAAGGACAAGAAGACTTGCAGAAAATGATAGATCATGCAAGACAACAATACGAGGACATTAATGGATGGAAAGAAGAAGTCCAATTTTGGATAGACCAATTCTCGAAACTAGCATGTCTAGCTAACACGGTAATTGTAGACATTCCATATTATTTAAAAATGGCAAATAAGATGGTCGATCCTCTTAAGACTTCGGCAGAGATTAATGACTTCATTGAGTATTGCAAGAATCTTATTGGACAAATGAAACAAATGATCAAGGTGCATTTGTTTGAGAAGGATGAATTAGACTAAGCAAAAATGTATTTCAAATAGAGTCGAAATGATGTACTTCTCTCAAATGATGTTGATGATTCTTTTTTTCGATTGAATAAAGTATATCTTTTTATCTTTCTGATCCTATGCTTTACTGAAGATCCAATACTTTTGAACGAGACGTTCTAAGTAATGGTCATGACAAACAAACTTTTGAAAGAGACATTCTAAGAAATGGTCATGAAAAAAAAAAATCAAATATACTCACTCAAATTCGCTCGGCACAAATTAACAATGCTCCTCTAACAAATCAATAATAATCATGGTTGTTTTTAATAAGTTGTACTTTGATTGTTCACAGAAAATTTAGAACCATTGCGCGACCAAGGAAAGAAGACATCAATCAAACCCGTGTTCACAACATAAGGGCTCGAACAAGGTTGCTTGCAGTGATGGCAGCTGAAAACGAAGGCAGGAACCTAAGTTTGGAAATGGATGGAATGAAAGGAAGGATGAACGAGGTGACAGAGTCTCGAAGAAGAATGGAGGAAATAATATTAGCTATGAGGGAGTGATGGGGGCAGCTGGAAGTACAGGAGTAACTAGGGCACATTCGTACCCATTGAATATCATTTCCATACCTACTGTGGGAGGAACCTCAAACACTGCATCAGTAGTGATTCCTATCGGAGAAGGATATCATTCATTGGAAGATACTAGAAATGAGGTCCTTGGTAACATTGAGTTCACACGGGAACCACCACGTATGTCCATTCCGATGCCAACTGGATACGTAACTGTTCAGAATGTTAAGATGAAAGAAGAGTGGATGAAAAAAATAGAGGAACAAATCAAGGCGATCAAGGGCCCTAGCACCTACGGTGCCCTTGGGATAGAAGAATTGTGCCCCACTTCTAACATTATAATCCCCAAAGATTTTAAAATCCCAGAATTTGTTAAGTATGATGGGAGCACCAATCCCTTTTTCCATCTAAAAACTTACATTACCAAAATGTCCATTTGGTCAAAGGACTGGAAGTTCCTCGTCAGCTTCTTTCATGAAAGTTTGACTAGGCCTACTTTGGAGTAGTGTATCCAATAGGACCTCTCGAAAATCTCCTATTAGGATGACTGGGCGAATTTGTTTATGAGACAGTATCGATTTAATTTGGATACAGCCCCAGCCCAGGAGCAGTTGGGAACACTACAGAAGAAAAATGAAGAGACATTCAAGCAATATGCCCAGAGGTGGAGAGCTCTCGCAACTCAAGTGCAACCGCCGTTAACTCTAACAGAAATGTGCTCATACTTCTTGGGGACTTTATGAGCTCTTTATATTGGGACAATGGCGGTCGTCGTTTATCGAGACTTTACTGATTTAATTGTTGTTGGAGAAAGAATTGAAATTTTGGTAAAGGCTGAAAAATTGTCAACTGACAATAATGAAAGTAGTTTCAAGAAGGGGTTTCCCCCTAAGAAAAAGGAGCCGGAAGTGAGCTACGTGCAAAATCTGCAACATTTACAACCCCGATATTCGCCATCCTACCCTGCATACCGAGCACCCCCATATAACCCAAACACTTATCATTCTTATCAGACATCTGCACTGTCCCATCTACCTGGCCTAACTGCCCCTCCCACGAATACATCTCAAACCCAGCCACTCCAAATCAACAATGTTCTTGTACCTCAACCATATACACCAACTCGCCCAATTTATACTCGCACCTACCTCCACCTCCGCAAAAATTCCTAAACTACCCACAATCTCGACCAAACTTCCAAAATCATAGTCGTTTCCTTCCCCAAAACCCACCCCATTTCCTAAAACTATCCATCTTAAATGCAAATTTGTTCCAAAGGTTGTTTGATGCTCACCTCATCTCAGGGAATCCTATACGTCCCTTACAACCACCCTTTCCAGCATGGTACAACCCAAATTTAACTTGCAAGTACCATATGGATATCCCAGGGCACTCAATCGAAAACTATGAGTCTTTAAAGATTGCGGTAAAGAAACTCATTGCTTGTGAAAAATTGGATATTCAAAAAGAGGCTGGACCCAGTATTGTCAGCAATCCAATTCCTAATCATAGTGAAAAGAATGTGGTAAATGCTTTAGAGATGGAAGGACCTCCAATAAGGAATGTCATGAACCTGCGCACACCGATGACTTAAATATTTGAGGGGTTGGAGAAAGCAGGTTATGTTATCACCGCACCAGCTTCATCAGTAAAAGAAGAGGAGAGGTATGATGAAGAATCAAGGTGTGTTTACCATAGTGGGGAAATAGGACATGATATCGAGAACTGTTGGGACTTTAAGGTTCGAGTCCAGGGGTTACTCACTTTGGGAATAATACAATCCAGACAAGGGGTAGCTTCCTTTGAAGAAGTCAATGTAGTAGAACGGTTTGTGCTGAAGGTGCCACATCTTAACCAAGCCCCGGCGCCAGGGAAAGTAATTGTGACGGTCAAAAAGCCAATGCCGTTTGTTTATGATGATACTCATTCAGTATCATGGAATTATGAAGGTAAGGTGGAAATGAATGGGGTCGGGGAAAAGACTTCAAAGCCCCGAGTTGCTGAAATACTCCAGAATGAAGGGTATGTGACTAATATAGTTACAAGGAGTGGGCGATGCTATGGCCCAGTAGAAGTAGAGAAGAAAAAGAATGTTAAAGAATGGGGTAAGGAGGAAAGTGCAAGAGAAGAGAAGAGAGGGAAAGAAGAGGAAGAAGTATTTTTGAATATCATGAAACAAAGTGAATACGATGTGATAGAACAGTTGAAGAAGACTCCAGCAAGGATATCCCTTTTGTCACTCGTTTTGACATCTGAGTTACATCGAAAAGCATTGCTAAGAGTACTGAATGAGGCTTATGTCAAACCCGATGTTACCCCTCAGAATGTTGTTAGCATGGTGGACCCGGTAAAGCACGTCAACGTGATCACATTTATGGATGAAGAGATCACCTATCGGTCTGAGAAAAACCCACAGGCCCTACACATAACCCTTAAATATAAAGGGTATATAGTTGCATAGGTTTTGATTGATGAGGGGGTCTGCATTAAATATCCTACCGAAGTCGACTCTAAACTCATTATCAATAAGTGAGGATGAACTGTCACCTCGATAAATGGTGGTGCGAACCTTTGATGGAAATAAGAGAGGCATTTTAGGAGAGGTGATGTTGCCATTAGAGATCGGTCCAAGTAATTTTCAGGTATTGTTCCAAGTTATGAACATTGAGCCTGGTTACACTATGCTCTTGGGGAGACCATGGATCCATGTTGCTGGCGATGTTCCTTCTACCCTACAGCAGAGTGTTAAATACATCGAAAATGGGTCGGTCATTACTATACACGGAGAAGAAGAAATCATGTTGTCAAAACCAGTTTCAATGCCGTATGTGAAAAGTGCATAGAAGGATGAGGAGAATTTGTGGCACAGCTTTGAGGTAGTTGAGACTAAACTCGGTGGGGATAAACCCTCAATGCAAACCGTGAATCAGGTGGTGGCCCGAATCATGACTAATAATGGGTACCAGAAAGGAAAATGCCTGGGCTCAAAATTATAAGGAACTCAGACACCGATTTCGTTTCCACAAAAACTAGACAAGTTCGGATTGGAGTACGAAGCAGCTCTAGAAGAGAGAATAGAGAATATGACTTTGGGAAAAAGGAGCGATAAGGGCGAAATGAAGCATATTCCTGACCTGATGGAAACATTCCCGGCACCAACTAAGGTAATCATATCTGAAGAAGTCATTCATCCCCAATACCGTCTTACTATCAATGCATTGCATGAAGAAGGCCCTGAAGAGTACAAAGCAATCCTGCTTTTCACTGAAGAGGAGCCGTTGAAGAACTGGCAATCTGAATCAATGATTGATGCTATTGCTTCCAAGTAATTATCTAGTCATGCTATAACAAGCAGATATTTGTGTCTAGCTGTGTTTTTATTTTATATTTATATTATTTGAGACAATTAACTAAATAAAGTTGTATGTTTATTCAGCATTCCTCTATGTCACTCTCTTTGCTTTTCTTTTTTTTTCATTTTTTTTAAAAAAAATGACTTCTTGCTCTTGCTTTATCATTTCTGCTCTATTTTATCTTTTTAACTCCCCACAAATTACTTTCCATGGATGTGAGTATTGTAGAAAGTTCGTCTCATGAAAGGGACCTTGAAAACTTGTCAATTGATTTCCCTACAACATTTGATGAAAAGGATCCTGGATCTAGTAAAGAAGAAGAGATTGTCGAAGAATTTGAAAAAATACTGGAATACTCAGAGAAGAAGTTTGATGTGGATAATGAGGTAATAGAAGTAATTAACATAGGAAGGGAAGAAGACAAGAAGGAGCTGAAAATAGTAGATAATCTTGAGCGTATAGAAATGGTGGCACTATTGAGGGAGTTCCTTGATGTGTTTGCATGGTCCTACAGAGATATGCCTGGATTAGACCCTGGAATAGCGTCACATAAAATTCTATTATATCCAGATGTAGAAGCGAAAAGGCAAAAGTTGAGAAGAATGCATCCTGATATGTCACTAAAGATCAAAGAAGAAGTGACCAAGCAATTAGAAGCTGGATTTATAGAGGTGTCGAGACACCCGCTATGGGTAGCAAATATTGTGCCAGTACCAAAGAAGGATGGGAAGGTCAGGATGTGCGGGGATTATAGAGATCTAAATAAGGCCAGTCCAAAAGATGATTTCTCGCTCCCTCATATTGATGTTCTTGTTGATAATACAGCAGAAAATCACAAGTTCTCGTTTATGGACGGGTATTCTAGGTATAATCAGATCCCTATGGATATTAATGACAAAGAAAAGATGACTTTTATTACACCTTGGGGAACCTTTTGTTACACAGTAATGTCCTTTGGATTGAAGAATATCGGGGCTACCTATCAACGTGCTATGATTGCATTATTTCATGATATGATGCATAAAGAAATTGAGGTTTATGTAGATGATATTGTAGCCAAATCCAAAGAAAAGAAAAGTCATGTAACGGTCTTACGGAGATTATTTGAAAGACTCAGGAAGTATAAGTTGAGGCTTAATCCTAATAAGTGCGTATTCGGAGCATCCACTGGAAAATTACTCGGATTCATCATTAGCAGAAAAGGAATAAAGGTGGATCCGGATAAAGCAAAGGCAATACAAGAGATGCCTCCTCCTAAGATAGAGCGTGAAGTGAGAAGTTTTCTTAGAAAACTTAATTACATCGCTAGATTCATTGCTAACTTGACCAGCACCTGTGAGCCTATATTCAAGTTATTGAAGAAGCATCAGCCGGGCGAATGAGATAAAGAATGTCAAGAAGCTTTTGATAAGATAAAGGTTTATTTGATGAATCCTCCTGTGTTGGTACCCCCTACGCCGGGTCGTCCTCTGATATTATACCTAACCGTACTGTCAACCTCAATAGGGGCAATGCTAGGGCAACACGATGAATCAGGGAAAAAGGAGTAGGCGATTTATTACCTGAGTAAGAAGTTTAATGATTGTGAAGCCCGATACATGGCTATTGAAAAGACCTGTTATGCGTTAGTATGGACCTCAAAACGGCTAAGGCAATACATGCTCTATTACACCACTTGGTTGATCTCCCGAATGAACCCTCTGAAGTACATATTTGAAAGCCCTCATATCTCATTAAGGGTTTCAAAATGGCAAGTGATATTATCAGAGTTCGATATCAAGTACATGACTTGAAAATCCGTCAAAGGAAGTGCAATTGCGGATCATTTAGCTGAAAACCCTCTTGAGGGTGAACAACTAATGACATCTGAGCTCCCTGATGGGGAAATATTGATGGCAGAATGAGAGGAAGAAAAAGAGGAGTCTGAGTGGAAGATGTATTTTGATGGAGCAGTCAATCTGTATGGTAGTGGCATAGGAGCTGTTGTTGTTTCGCCAGTCGAAAAATAATACTCAGTCACTATCAAGCTAAATTTTGAATGCACTAATAATGTTACGGAATACGAGGCCTGTGCTAGTGGTTTACAAGTAGTAGTTGACTTGGGAATCAAGTAATTAAAAGTATTCAGAGATTCGACACTTATCATTTATCAAGTGAGTGGTGAGTGGCAAACTAAAGACCCAAAGTTAGTACCCTATCAAAAGTATTTGACCAAGTTGACCGAGAAGTTTGAAGATGTGACCTTTTCCCATATAGCTCGAGACATGAATCAGTTTGCAGATGCTTTGGCCACTTTGGCTGTAATGACTAAGTTGGATATCCACAATAATGTCCAACCCATCCAAGTAAAAGTACGTAGTGAGTCCGCGTATTGTGCCAATGTGGAGGGCGTGCCAGATGGTAAACCTTGGTATCATGATATCAAGCAGTATATCCAACATAGAGAATACCCAACTGGGGCAAGTGAAGTGAATAAGAAGACTATCCGTCGGTCGGCAATGGACTTTTTCTTGAATGGGGAGGTTTTATACAAGAGAAGCCACGACGGCACCTTGCTTAGATGTGTGAATGCTCGTGAAGCTCGTTTAATCATGACTGAAGTCCATGAAGGAATCTGTGGGACTCATGCTAATGGTCATATGATGGCACGAAAAACTCTAAGGAGCGGTTATTATTGGTCCACCATGGAAACGGACTGCATAGAATATGTTTGAAAGTCCCATAAATGCCAGATATATGTAGATCGAGTCAATGCACCTCCATTCCCCTTGCACAATATGGTATCTCTATGGTCTTTCTCGATGTAGGGAATAGATGTCATTGGGCCAATTAACCCCAAAGCTTCCAACGATCATCGCTTTATTTTGGTGGCAATTGACTATTTCACCAAGTGGGTAGAAGTTTGCTCGTATGCCAATATTACTCAAAATGTATTTTTGAAATTCCTCAAGAGGGATATTGTCTGCAGATATGGAATCCCAGAGAGGATAATCACAGATAATGCTGTTAATCTCAATAGTGCTGAGATTAAGAAGTTCTGTGAAAATTTCAAAATCAAACATCATAATTCAGCTCCTTACAGGCCTTAGATGAATAGTGCAGTTGAAGCCGCAAATAAGAATGTCAAGAAAATTGTGGCTAAGATGGTTGTGAACTACAATGACTGACATGAAATGTTACCCTATGCTTTACACGCATATCGTACTAATATACGATCAAGCATGGGGGCAACATCTTTCTCCTTGGTGTATGGGATGAAAGTTGTCTCTCCCATAGAAATGGAAATTCCTTCTCTAAAAGTGTTGATGAAGGCAGAGTTAGAGGAATTTGAATGGGTAAAGACTCGGCATGAGCAGTTGAATATGATAGAAGAAAAGAGACTAGCAGCTATTTGTCATGGACAGTAGTATCAAAGCAGAATGATCAAAGCCTTTAATAAAAAAGTCTGTCCCAGAGAATTCTGTTCAGGAGATTTAGTATTGAATAAGATTCTCCCTAATCAAGAGGATGCTAGAGGAAAATGGGCTCCGAGTTATGAGGGTCCTTACATCGTCAAGCAAGCATTTTCTGGAGGGGCTTTAATTTTGCAAAATGTGGATGGAGAAGAATTGCCAAGGCCGGTGAATACTGATGTTGTTAAAAGATTATATGCCTAAAAAAAGGGAAAGCTCGTTAGGTTGAAAACCCAAAAGGGCTGCCTAAGTAAAAGTTAGAGTAAAAAAAAAGTCTGTTAGGTCGAAAACCCGAAAAGGCGGCCTAAGCAAAAGTTAGGGCAAATAAATAGGCAAAATCTCAAAGAAAGGAGGTTTGAAACTCCAAACTGGGGTAATTTTTATTCTGCATTCAATTGCCCATACTGGGGCAAACAAAAAGTGACTGAAAGATTAAAGGAAAGATGTGTTGAAGAAAGTAGCAACAGAGACAACAGTTGAATTATCAAACGGTTGCAGAGAATCAATTGAATGACGAACAAGGAACCAAAACTGGGGTAACTTTTCTTTTCCTTGCAATTTCCTTTTGTTTCTATGCTTACATCTTTCAAGCATGCGTCTTACCAAATATTCATGTACAATCATATTGCCAAAGTAATAAAAAGAAGTTTGTTCATTCAACGAATTTCTATCCATTCATAAATGCATGTTTAACTAATTAAGTTATGTCTCAAATAACATAAATTTAAGGTCAACAGTTTGATTATGGCATTTCTACAGCAATCTTTCAATGATTGAGTTAGATTGAAAGATCTCAGTAGCTCAAAGTATAGTTTACAATGTGATATTTGGTCGAAGTGATTTATTGCCAAGAAGGAAAGGAAGAGTTGAAGCAAAAAAAAAAATAAAGAAAATGAAGAAGAAAAAAGGGTTAAGAGGATTCTGAGATAGCCAAAAGGGTCTGATGAAGAAAAGTAGGTGAACAAGGGTTTGATTGGTCAAAGCTTTCCAAAGTCGTTATTGGTTCGAATGATTAAAAGAATTTTAAAAAATGGAAAAAGAAAGAAGAAGAGAAGAAAGATAAAAGAAAAAAAGAGAGGAAAAAAGATAGAGAAGAAAGAGATTTTAAGGCATTGTCCAACTGTCATGGCATTTTTAAGTTTTTGAGCGCATCGGCTCTTTGTATTTCAAGTTTTGAGTGCATCGTATTTTTTTGCATTTTAAGTTTTGAGCTCATTGGCTCCTGTCTTTTACTTTTGAGCGCATCGGCTCCTATCTTTTACTTTTGAGCACATCGACTCCCGATTTTTTGATTCTTGTCTTCTACTTTAGAGCACATCGGCTTCCGTTTTTACTTTAGAAGTCAGACGGCTCTGTCTTTTACTTTTCGAAATAAGACGGCTCTCTTATCTTTTAGTTCCTGTTTTTTACTTCGAGCGACGGCTCATGTCTTTTACTTTTCGAGTGCATCAGCTCCCTATCTTTTAGTTCCTGTCTTTTACTTCTGAGCGTATCGGGCTTATCTATCTTTACTTTTGAAACGACGGCTCCCTGGTCTTTTAATTACCGTTTTTACTTTTGAGCACATCGACTCCCTATTTTTTGATTCCCGTTTTTACTTTTAACAGACGGCTCCCGATCTTTTTACTTTTGAGTCAAGATCGACTCACTTTTTTACTTTTGAGCCATCGACTCCTATCTTTTAATTCCAATCTTTTACTTTTGAACGACGTCCATTGCCTTTTTTAATTCTTGTTTTTTACTTTCGAAGACGGCCTATCTTTTACTTTTAGCGTATCGGCTTATTGTCTTTTAATTTTTTTTTTAGCATTGAGCGATCGCTTTTGCATTGTTTTGTTTTTTTTCGCCCCTGACAAAATTGAGTTCACGTTTTTACTGTTTTTTCTACGATAAAAAGAAAAACTACTGGTTATTCTTTTTATCTAGTAAGAAATAAGTAAAGATGGGCAACTATGAATACCAAATTTTGTCTGGGGCATTTTGTAAAAAATAAAAAATAAAAAAATAAAAAAGACTCATCTTTCAACTCATTAACCATTAACCCCTAAACCAACCCATTAACTCATAATCCATGATCCAACTCATTAACCCACAACCCATATGCCAGCATTTATTTTAAACAAACTTCATCAATCATCTTAATTCCTAAACACTTATCCTAACTATCCTAAACCAACCATAACTCATCTTCAATAGACTCGCATCACTTATCCTAAACCCAACACTCATCCTAAACAAACCCCATCACTTATCCTAAACAAACTCCTAATCACATTTTAACTTAAACTCTTCAACATAATCCCCTCCTATAAAACCACATAACCCATACACAGAAGATTTAGAACCTGACTTACTTTCAGCTTATATAGACACACGATAGCAAAAAGTCTCAGCCATATTATTCAATATCAACATTTTCATTCCACGGTCACTCCACCATTAAACCCATCTCCATCCTCCACCATTAAACCCACCACCTTCATCATTTATCATCTTTATCATACAACACCAAGACCCCCATAATCACCCTTCTCCAGAACTAGTCACCAACCTTCCCTCCATAGCCACAAACACCATCACCATTCTTTAACCCCTGCCACGTCCAGACCATAACCCACCATTAAACCTCCATTACCACCATCAAACCGTGAACGCACCACCATACAACACCTCCAAGCTTCCATAATCACCCAACCCCATCCTCCAAACCGTAACTGTCCAGTACTCGTAACCACACCCCGTCGTAAACCCACCGTGACCCACGTCGCAATCAATCGCAGCATCACGCTCGTCTTCGTCAACCAGCCGCTTGAACCAGAGTCGAAACTGTGAGTCGCGCCCTCCGTTGCGAGCAAATCCGTTAGCCCAAACGCTCGCCGTCAACCGCAAATCTCACTGCGTGCGTTTCCCGCGCCGTCGCACAACGCCTAAGCTGTCCTTCCGCACGCCTCCGTCAACCATATCCACCAGATTCAACCCGTTTCGTCACCGTGCAAGCAGAACCCGGATCCGCGCCGTCACTTCTCTGCAACTCAGCCACCGTTGCGATCACTCTCCGGCCCAGATTCGGAACCACTAGCACGCGACCCGCGTCGCGCTGCCATGCGCTGCCGCACCTCTGCTTTGATCATCGTCCCTGTTTCGTTCCCCTCTTTATTTTTTAGTAAGGCCTCCGTGACTTTTTTTTTTTTTTGGTGTTCTGTTACCTTTTTTTGGTGAGGAAAGAATAAAAACGAAAAAAACAAAAGAAAAATGATAAAAAAAAATAAAAGATGAATAAAAGCATGTAAAATAATTAAACCTTTTTGAGAAAAACAAATTAAGATTATCTAAGTTGTGACAGTTCGTTAATTCTGTAACTTTTGTAATCATCTGAGTTGTAACAACTTGATGATTCAATTTTTTTAAAAATAAATCACTATTTAATGAAAACTCAAATTTTGTTTTTTTTTTATTTTTTCTTTCTTAGATAATTTTAAATTAAAATTTCATTTAATTATAATAAATTCAATAATCAAATGCGGACGTCTCTAACAGAATGCGAGCCACCTATTCAATCCTTAATTTGATTAACAGAAATGACGACTTGTTAATTCAAATTTTTAAAAATAAATAAATTTTTTTCTTTTAAAAAAATAAAAAATCAAACAATTCTTTTTTTTTCTAGAAATTTTGTAACAAATTTAATAATCAGTTGGTGACGCGTCTACAGCGTGTACGAGTTTAGCCAATTGCTCAATCCTTAATTTGATTAATATAGTCGCGACGACTTGTTAATTCAAATTTTTTAAATTTTTTTAATTAAAATCAACTAACTCACAATTACTTTTTAAAGAACTACGTGACTTTCAGCTTCATCATTCTTGTATGATACGTAAGAATGAACTCTTATTCCGTCAAACCAAAAATTAAATTTTCACAAATTATTTATTTTTTTAGTGGTTTTAAATAAAATGGATAAAATAAATATTTTCAAAGATTATTAAGAATTTACATAATTAACTTAAGATACCGTCTTAAGACGGATGTGTTAGGGATACTGTAAAATTAAATTTTTACTCTTTCTTACACATAACCGACTTCCGAATTCAATCTAATTTTAAAGACCATTTTTTCTAATAAAGTTTTTTAATTTCTCCTATTTTGAATAAAATTAATGACGATTTCATTAATTAATTTTTTTTTATTAATTTAAATTATTATCCCGCCGCAATCATCGGTCGCGACAACTCCAAATTGTCAGATATTTGATTCTAGAAAAGCCCAATGATACAATGTTAGCAAAATCCATCACAAAAATTGATAGCTATATATAACACAAACTTCCAATTCTTCAATTAATAATCGGTGCACTGTATATTGTTATACTAAAATACAACTAAATCTTTACCAAAAAATAAAATAAAATACAACTAAATCCCTATCTTACATACATTCCTCTGTGATACAAGGAATAAAGCCATGGCTGATAAATTCTGTAGTCTCTACATACAAAAGCTCATCCATGCAATAAACATCAATCCGAATGAGCTATGAGCCTGAAAGGACCTTGCTTATGGTACTTTGTAGCGATGACACTGAATCAATAGCAGATTTTGTAAGCCAGCTGATCCCCACTTTAAGCCTATGTTCCTCTGTTGGTATCCTGATCAAATATGCTATCTTCCTCGCTGCAAAAATAGAAAAGCACAAAGCTGTTTCTCTTCTTTCTCTTTTTTTTCTTTTCTTTTCTTTTCTTTTTTTTAAAGGTAAGGACTAACGAGCATAATGAAGAATGGTGCATGAGGCAAACTTACCAGTATGACCAATAGGACCTTCCAAGGTTAGCCCCTCCACAAAACTCGGAGAAATGGCAGCATCATTTCTTCCCAGGGTCATCATCTCACCTAAATTCTGAAACCTGGCACCCAGATTAGGAAGAAATATAGTGTTAGGAATGTGTATACTGTAGACTACAGAATAATTAAACAACTTTATTTGCAAATAACAGTGAACAGACTTTTGAATGCAATAATACCTAAATGGCAAAAGCGGACGCCCATTGATTGCAGCCCACAGATTCCAACCTGTAAAATCAGCTTGCTGAAATGCAACCTGCAACATGGAGGAAAACAAGTCAGCAGACAAGATGATATATCCTCAAATTTTATATATACGTCATAGTACCATCACAAAGGATATCAAGCAACAGATACACCTGTGCAGTGGCTGGAAGGATCCTTCCATTTGAATCCCTTAATGCAGAAGAGTCACCAAGAGCAAATATCCGTGGATGACCCTTAACACGAAGAGTTTCATCTGTTTCAGCTTGTCCCCGGGCATTAAGTGGAAGTACAAATGGAACGTCTGGAGGTTCCAGCTGAGGAAGAGGAGGTTTAGATCCAACAGTCCACAATACCAGATCTGCTTCAATGATTTTACTTTGCATTCCCCTTTCAGCAGGTTGCAGCTCCAATATATATTTGTCAAAATCATGTACTACTTCAATGCAATTTTCATCCAACCCTGTCAGGGTATCTGAGGAGTCCAATTTACTCAACCTCCGAATACAGCGGACAAAATAACCCAATAAAAGTTCAACCTTCCTGGATGAAAGAACCTAGCATCCATAGCATAATGTTTCCTTTCAGAAACCATAAGCATTATTTGCAATAACATTGGTAATGGAACTAGAGGACTTGAATTGAATGGTGTGTAACAACTACAGCTGCCATAGCTGAAGAAACGGGTTAGTTGCATGCTCGAAGAAGCTTTAACATTGAAAGCAGGACTTCAAGCCGATGGTTTCAGAAACATTCAAATTTTCAATTTCATCGAATGGCACTCACGTAGCATTCAAATATGGTTAATGCTCATATGGTTTCAAGGGTTTAAGTTGTTTAGAAATCCATTTAAACTTGGACTTTAGTCAGAGATTAGGAGTTATTGAAGTTAAGTGGAAGGAAAAATTGTCATTTCAAACTGCTCAGAATTTCTTTCTTCAGAATATTTTAGGAAAAAAGTTAGGTTAAACTATAAAGTAGGTCTTAAGGTCTCTCTCTACTTTTTGGGAAATTTCAAATAGGTCCCTATAGTTTAAAATCTGTAATAGAGTCCCTATAGTTTCAAAAGAATTTTTTAATTGGGTCCCTATTGCACTAAACCATATGGTTGGCAGATTCAGGGATCAAATTAAAATAACTTTGGAAACTATAAGGACCTAATTACAAATTTCAAATTATAGGGACCTATTTGAGTTTTTCCAAAAAGTAAAGGGACAAAAAATCATCAAGTCCTTCTAAAAGGACTAAACATGTTTCCTTAGGCATCACCAAGCTTATGAATAAATTAGTTTGAATCTTAACAATCTTAGTCCAACTAGAAATAGAAGCAACACACCCTTAGTCCTGCTGACACAAGGATCAGGCTTTAAAATTCAACAAATATAATTTAAGCAAGGATCATCTTGCCTTATATATAATCAGGGTTACATGTCTTAAAGCCAAACAATGAACAATCATATTTTAATTTATGCATTAATTTTTTAAAGTCATTAGACAATTAAAATTTTATTTAGCATCTTCAAAAATGGTTATACAAAAAGCTTAAAACATCTGACTCCACTCCATTAAATCTTATACATGAAATAGTATAAAAGAAATGTTTAAATAGAGCTATATATCTCACTGCCTTGCCATAGAAGGTAATACAAAGTCAACATCTTAGTGGACCATAACCTAATTGCATATGGCTTTCTGAGTTGTGCAAAACAGATATTCAAGTTCCAATCAGCATAAAATTTAAACTCTAAATAACTTACTTTCAGTGCGGCTTCCCTATTACCAGGTGGGGCATTTGGGCAAATCATTGTGTCAACATTAATTGCTCTCACAATTCCTCTATTCTGTAATCGCTCTGCTACTGTCGCAGCTAATTCAACTCCAGAGTAACCACAACCAACAACGGCCACACTAATTTGGAAATCCTTACCAAAGGTCTTTCGCTCTAATGTTGTTAATTTATTGTTAACTTTCTGCCACAAGAACACCAGCATGTAAAATCAATGAAGTATAAAGATTGCAAGATATAGATTGAATCTATTAGTCCTGAGATATTAAATAATTGATCCACCCTGTCATGCACTCACACGTGCATCCTCTAGTGTTGAGAATGGAAATGCAAATTCTGCTGCTCCTGGTACAACATCCAGTTTAGCTTCAGCTCCCAATGCGAGAACCAGCCTGGCTGTCCAGTGTGAAGAAATCAAAAAAGTTCAAATCAACAGAAGCAATGCAATACCATGTACGATACCACCACCAATGTACTTCATTTAACAGTAAATGGATTCATTTTCCTTTTACAGATGATTTAGGTACAGAAAGGAACATTTCAGCATACTACATTACAGGATCCTGCCCATACATCCCAATCAGCATTAGGAAGCATGAACTTAAGCATGGTCACCACGAAAGAACAGATATAATATGCGAGTATCAGGCTGCTGGTCGTTTACAAATTAAAGAAACTAGGTCAATATGCACAGCACAGAGCCAGAGAAAAACATATCATCTTAAGCATTGTTTATAACAGAATTGATGAAAGGAATCACTGAGGTGCTTAAACAGTGCAGATTGTACCAGTCATATTCAATAAGAAGGCCACTTTCAAGATGAACAGTTCCTCCACAGCTAGATGCTTTGGATCCATTTGTTCCCCAATGATCAGAGGGATGCAAAAATTTTACTCTGTCTTTGAAAAACTGCACACTAGTGTTTGCCAGCAAATCCGAGAAACGAGGGGCTATTTCCCATTCGTCCACTTCTGTATGTCATAATGTAATTCTGTTGAATCATCTTTGAAATAAAGAACAAAAATGCAGTTGTCGCTTAGCCAGAATACTGCATACCTCCAGAGAGAAGCTCATACAACATTGGCTTGAAAACAAAACGTTCAGACTGGTCGACGAGAGCAATCTGTTCCATATCCAATAAAGAAAATTTTTAATCAATACATCCACATATAAACAAAATAGTACAGAAAAACTTAATAAAATTAAGTCACAGGGCATGGATATAAGACATCATAATCATAATGTTAATTGACCAAGCAACTAGCAAGAGAATAACAAAAGAGTTTCTGATCAAAACAGGCATTTGTTAATGTTAAAGGTACTGCTCTGATTTTTTCCCCCTTTTGCTCTATTGGTGAATGTACTGAGACGGCCTTTCATCCAAGAAGAGGCGCCTAAGTTTCTTGTATCATGCCTTTTGCATCAACTGCCATACAATTGAAAGGACTGAATTGGGGGTTATCCTGAGCTAAGGAATGTAAAGGCAAGCACTAGAACTTAGCAGCTTTAGGCTAAGGAAGACTGCATTTCATTAGAACATTAAGTTACTCCTCATATGAAGGATCAAGCAATCTCTTCAACAAATGACTTGAGTAAGAAAACAATCACCAATAATTTCAATGCCTATCAAAGCAAGAGACATAAGGGATGGATCTAATAAAACTTGCCATGTGACATGAAATGGAACTTTACAAGAGAGCATCATCTTGAATGACAAGTTACCTGTGGTTTTTTGTCGTCGGGCCACTCGAGTGATTCCAACCTTAAAGCAGTATATAAACCACCAAATCCGCCGCCTAATATGCACACCCTAGGCTTCTGCAATCAAATCAAATGTCAATTTAATTTAACACATGAATTTCAAACGGAATGCAGGTTTCACCAATCACACATGCAAGCAAACTCTACGAATGCGATATTATTAGAAAATAAAATCTTTGAAACCTTGTTATCAGGCCACACGAAATTGCTAGGCGCTTTTTCACTTTTAGATATCCCCTCCGCGACAACTCCATTGCCGCCATTTGCGGCCATAGCAGAAAACCGCATTTGCAAGTGTTTCCTGGGAGAATTTGCGAATAAGGATGAATTGGTTCCCCTGCTTCTCCTCGGAAATAGCTTGCTCCACTGCTTCGCCACGCCTGAACCAAAAAAAAAATGCTGATGGTATCGAAATTTGATACTGATGAAATAATTAGAGGAATTCATTTTGGCTTTTTCTAAGCTTGGAAACACAAAGACGGAGTGATGTGTGTGTCAGTGTGAGATGGAAGAAGAAGAAGAAGAAGAAGAAGAAGAAGAGAGCATACGGTGAAAAGAAAAGAGTGTTGCCGTGGTTGATGCAGTTAAAGCAATCTGTGACATTCTGATTTTCTGAGAGAGTCACTGTAACAAACCGTAGTTGAATTAGTTAGGGTTTATCGCCAAATGAGAAGAAGAAGGCAAAGGAAAGGAGGAAATCCAAGCTTTATGGTTGTTCTGCTTCCACGCTGTCTCGCGATTGCTAGAGATTGCGGCTTATACAACTCACCCTATGTATATATCAGGATTAATTATAACCTATAAATACGGGTGAAAATACGTCGCTCCAGGTCAGATTTGTCTTAAATAAACTTAATTTGTATATTAATTATAAAGTCTGAGTCTAACTTATAAATTTATAATAAATTAAATTTTAAAGTTTGACTTAACTTTTTTAAAAGTCTAACCTAACTTAAAAACTTATTTAAAAGCTTACTTTACAATAAGATCTTTAAATAGGCTAACAAGTCTACTTTTAAATAGACCAACAAGCATTTATATAGATTAATAGACCTACTTTTAAATAGGTAAATATGTCTTACATAAGCTAACAGACTTACTTTTAAATAAATTTTATATCTTTACATAATTTAACATACCTTAAACTTTCAAATAAATCAATATGTCACACCCTACTTCAAAGTCAATCCTAATTCAAAAGTCAATTTAATTTACTCAAAATCAATAAAGATTTTATAATTTAACATTCATCTTCTAATTTTATAAATACTTATATTTTTCCTCTAATTTTGATCGATAAATATACCAAATTGTTCACTTTCTTATTGCTAGTCATTTCAGTCGCCCACATCGACCAAATATCGGTATAATGAAATCTATAAAAGTAAAAGAGTGAATGTGTAGATATTCACTACTTTCTTACTCTTGCTCCACTGTCGATGTGGGACTTGAAAATATACCAAGTTGTTCACTTTCTTACTCTAATTTTTCAAGTCCCACATCGATCAAAAATCGTAGTAATTAAAATTAAGATCTATAAAAATAAGGAAACACAAAGTTAACTTATTATTTTTATTCTAATAAATATATTACGTTAAATATATTAATAAATATATTATTTCTATTCTAACTTACTAACTTAAGTTTTAATTATTGACTTTTATTAAAATTTAATTAAAAAATATATTAATATATTATAATAATATATATTATATTATATATAATTAAATAGATTAAACGCCAAATCAGAAGAAGAAGGCTTAAAGGCCATTAGATGGATTACCAAGCTTTTTGGTTAAAACAGACTTTTTAAAAAGTCTTAACCTAACTTGCTTAGAAACATTAGGTTAACAACTCAGTATCTACCAATGTAACTAGCCCTCAGGATTATTTCCATCTCTACCTATAAATTTTACAGTTGTAGTAACTATAATTTTTTTTTAATGATATAAATATAAATTAGATTATTTTTTATGTATTTATTTTAAATTATCCACTAACTATATTTATATTGATTATATATATATATATTTAGTGTATCATATACGGGTGTGATGTTTGGTAAATATAAATTTTTTTATTGTTGATCATATAAATATAAACTAAATCATTTTTCACATATTTATTTTAAATCAAGATAAAAATTAAGTAAAATTTTTTAAATATTTGTTGTACTTTTTTTAATAAAAAAATATGACATGTATCCTATTTTTCAATAAAAATATAACATGTGTTTTAATTTTTAATTACTTAATAATTATTTTTAAAGTTTTCATTAATAAATTATAAAAAAAATATAGATGTCATATTTTTATTTGAGAAAAATATCACAAACACCTAAAAACTTTACATAAGTTTTGTCCATTAAATTATTCACTAATTACACTTATGTTGATTAAATAAATAAATATATATATATATATATATATATATATATATATATATATATATATATTGTACCATATAGTCATTATCTTATCCAATAATAATTAATTGTAATAGAAATAGATTATAACTCAAATGAATTGTACCAATAATGTCATGAGTTTAAATCTTAGAATTACCACTTTAAAAAATATTTTATCTAATCATTATCATCAAATTTATCCAAATATAATTTCTATTTTAAAATTTTGAAATCTACTTAGATTTTAAAATATCACTTTGACAAAATGAAATATAGTAGAAAATTATTAATAACAAAAAAATTATTATATAATTTTGGGAAATGATTAATAAACCAATAATTGATGTTAATTTGAATAACATATTAACTTTTTTATGAGCAATAGTTTTTTTATGAGTGAATAACATATTAAATTGTATCAATTTGATGGATGAGAAAATCAAAATAAAAAATCCTAAAGAATTTATGTTAAAAAATCATAAAACTAAATCATAAATTTCATAATGTAATATTTTTCTCTAAAAATTTTGTAACAAAATATTAGTTGATTAATTTTTCTAATAATATAAATTACATTTGAATTGTTGTTATGAATAAAATGAAATTGAATGACTAAAATGAAAACAGAATTTACTTAAAAAATAAATAAATAAAAAACAAATGACCTTTTGTAACAATTGTCGTGACTGTGATCGCGGTGGAATAGCAACTTAAATTTAATATATATATATATATATATATATTCGTATGCACCAATTTTATTTTTTATTAAAAAATTAAAAAATCCAAGAAAATAAGTATTTACCAGATTGAATTCGGGAATCGATTATATGCAGGGAATGGTGAAAACTTAATCTTATAGTACCCCTATCACACCCGTCTTAAGATGGTACCTTAAGTTAATTATGTAAATTCTTAATAATCCTTAAAAATATTTGTTTTATCCCTTTTGTAAAAAAAATGAAATAAATAAATAAATTATAAAAATTTAATTTTTGACTTAATGAAATAAGAGTCTCGCTCCTATGTATCATCGGGTGTAATGAGAAACTCAAAGTCAAGTAATTCTTTAAAAAAAACAATTGTGGGTTGATTATTTTTAATTAAAAAAATTATTAAGTTGTCACAACTCAGATGATTATAGAAGCTACAAGATCAATAAGTTGTCTCAACTCAGTTAATCTCATTTTATTTTATATTATTTTTAAAATATTTCAATTATTTAAATTTTTTTAAAATCATTGGATTTTTTTTTTTTTTTTATTATCAAGTTGTTACAACTTAGATAATTACAAAAATTATAGGATTAACAAGCTGTCACAACTCAGATAATCCCATTTTATTTTTATAAATTTTTTTAATTATTCTTATTTCTTTTATTTCAATTCTTTTTAACTTTATTTTCATTAAAAAAAATTTAGTTTGACCCATTAAGTTTAAGCCCAATTCCCTTAAAAAAGAAAAAAAATTGAAACTCAAAACAGAAAGAAAAAAAAATGCTCATGGCCCCAAGCAAAAAGGAAAGGTGTTATGTTGCTTGCTTTTTTTTTTAATATTTTGCAGGATGAACAAGGAAGCAAATGAAGGCCAGCGGTTGGTTGGTCCAAGGAGCGGCAGACTTGTGGAGTGCGACGAAATGGGCGGAGTCGGCTCGGCAGCTTCTATGTCTGGTGCTAGGCAGAGTCAGCGGCTTTCGATTGGGTCGATGCAGCTAGTCGAAACAGAGGTGCGGCGGCTGGGAATTGCAGGAGACTGCTGTCCGGTGCGGCACGGTGGCTGTTGTCCAATCGAGTGGAGGTGTTGATGTGCGACGCGAGACGAATCTAGTTCTGGTCTGGCTTGTTGGGCGAGGCTGGTGCAATGGGATGGTTTTGGGCGGCGCTAGTGTCGCAGCTGGCAGTTTGGTGGCTCTAGTGGTGTGGTTATAAGGGTGGTTTTGATTATGGTTTGAAGGATGATGGTTTAAGGGTTGTTGGGTGGTTGTAGAGGTTAGGGGAAGTTGATGATGAGGTGAGGATATGTTGGTGATTTGAAGATGATGGTGGGTTACAGATCGTGTAATTTCTGTTTGGGCTTGGTGTTTGTAATGGACATTTGGAAATGAAGACAATGGGATAATGAAGGTGAATGGAGATGGGTTGCTACAAAGGTGATTTGGTGGGTTGATTACTGGTTGTGTGTTTGGACATTGAAGATGATTAAGGAGGCTTTAGGTGATAATGGTGTGAGGTTTTTTTTTAGCAAGGGTTTGTTATTGAAAAGGCTACGTGATGAAAAGGAAAATATGGCTGCGATGTTAAATGTAAGGAGAAGTGTGTACGTGAGGTGGACTTTTTTTCTGCTATAGTGTGTGTGTATATAGGTTGAAAATTGATCTTAAGTTGAAATGATTATTTGTTTTTATAGGAAGGATTATGTGAAATGTTTAAGTTGAAGTGTGATTAAGATTTGTTTAGGGTGATAAGTTGTAGTTTATTTAGGATTAGTTATGGTTAGTTTAAGATGAATTATGGTTAATTAGGATGAGGTTAATGATAAGTTATGGTTTATGAATGAGTTTGTTTTAGGATTGGTTTGTTTTAGAGTGAGTTTGTTCATGATAAGTTTAATGACATATAGGTTATGAAATGAATAATTAGTCAAAGGGTCAAGTTATGAGTTAATGGGTCATAGGTAGGATGAAAATTGGGCCATGAGTTAGATAATGAGTCAATGAGTGAAAGCTGAGTCTTTTCTTTATTTCTCCTTTTCTTCTTTTTTTTCGTTTTTTCTCTTTCTTTTTTTTTTACAAATGTCCCAAATAAAATTGAGTATTCACAACAATCAATATCAAATTATTAGCCTAAATAATAATAATCTCAATGTTACAAAATGTTTGTCTCATTTGATTACAAACTATATATTCATACTAAATTTGAATTAGAATGCAGTACTTCCTTTTAAGTTATTTTAAAAAATATAGGAAAATAATAACAATGGTTGACAAAATTATTGTTACAATAAAATTGAGTAATAATTTATCTTCTATAATCAGTTAATTATTCTTAAAATGTATCTATAACCCCTTCATAAATTTTAAACTAACAACAAAATTTCTCAACTTTTATTAAGCAAATGATTATAAATTATTACATGAATTAACAAAAATAAACCTTAATTTTTATTTATTTATTAAAGTTTACATATATTAGAGTCATTATTTAGTTAAATATATATATAATAATAATACTGACTATAAAGTAAGTATCCCTAAATACATATAACCAAAATACAAAAGGAAATAAACATTGACACATAGAACAATACAAAGTCATAATACACATCTATAACTTTTTAAAATATCATTGCATGCTAGTCATAGTGTTTGCTCAAAAGTAATTATACACATATTTCTAATAATTCTAATATATATCTCCGTCCTCTAGAACTATAACTCATGTATAATCGATCTGAATGATGATAATCATAATGTATCTTGTGCTAGTTTGAAATCACCATGAATAGAGTGAGAATTGAAAATTTTCAGTGAGTGTGTTTCGAATGTAAAAAAAATGAGAAATGATTTGATTTGTAAATCAAATCTAATTAAATATTGTGTTTGGAATGTTAAAAAATATGAAAATTTGATTTCTAAAATTTCATGAATTTTATTTCTTTTATTGTAGAAATTTTATCAAATTTGATAGATTTGTTAGGATTTGATTTGATTTGAAATAAATAAACTATTTTACTTTTAGCAAATACCTTTAACTACCTCTTATAAAAGTTAAAATGTCAAATAATAAAATCAAATTAAATTAATTCTCATTTTAATAAATTCCAAATACAAAATTTGATTTTTAAATCAATTCAAATCTTAGTTTTTATTAAAAGATCCAAACAAAAATTTTATTTTTAAATCAAATCAAATCAAATCATTTCCCATTTTTATTCATTCTAAATACAAACGATAGAAAATGAATAGTTATAAAATGTTTGAAAATACATGATGAGTTTCACCTTTGTAAAGTACACATAAAATCATATGACAACCAAATTATAATAAGAATAGAATGATTCTAATAGCATAACTGAACAAATGCTAAATAAATCATGCAATAAAAGCATTATATATAAATATCAGCAAGTAAGTTTTACTCATCAAAATGAATCCACCCTTTTTAGTTTTTTTTTTTATTTCTATGTCTATTTGTCTCACATCTCATTCGAATGTCTTTACTTTTATAGAGAATTCACTCTATCTCTAGTGTTACTTTAACATCGTGACGACAAAATCAGATACATGCACCCACACTAACCAAGGAATGTAACATAAAATGATCTATTTTTGCCTTCTTAATGGTTATGTGCAAACTTTTCTTTGAATCACTTGTTTATCATCACACACAAATATAAAAAATACAAATCACATAATATGTCATAAATAAATTCATTATATATAAATCTATTTTCAAATAAATCATAAGAACTAAATAAAAATTCTCAAAACTTAGAATCATTAAATTTAAATGTTAATTCTTCAATGAACCAACTTTGATATAAAATTAATTTAATTATTATTTTTAAAAGTCCATATCAAAGTTCATAGTTTGTCTAGTATTCAACATAGTCCATAGTTTCTCAAATTCTCATCATAATCCATATTTTCTCAAGTTCTTATCATAATCCATAGTTTTTCAGGTTTTCATCATAGTCCATATTTTGTCAGGTCTACATCATGATCCATAGTTTATCCTGATTTTGATAGTACGTTAATTGCACGAAAATATTTTCATTGTAATGATCAATATAAAGATCATAAAATTACTCTCAAGTCAAGATAAATGTAAAAAGGTTCATGTAAGTCAAGCACATATGTTTATTACACAATAATCTACTCTTTGCAAAGATCATAAAATGACCTCAAGTCAAAGTAATAATAACTCAATATAATTAAAAAAATTATTTAAGTTTTGAGTAATATTTTAATTTTTTATAATTTATTATATTAGTCCCATAAAAAGTCAACATTTATAATATGTTTAAATTTTATCAAATATCATAAATATTTTAAAATCAAACACAAAAAATAAATATCAAATTTTCATAATCTAATAACATTACATGCATTCAACTAATTTAATAAGAATAAAAAGATTATAATAATATGTATAAAACACTAAAGTAAGAAATTAAACATTATAAAATTACTATTATAGCATATAACCATTCCCATACCCATTTATCCACTAAATATAAATATACTTGATGACATGATTTTATTTTAAAAAAAAATCAATTCTTACCTCAAACTTTATTCTTTCTTTTCTTTTATTCTATTTTTCTCTCTCTCCTTTTTCCTTCTTTCTCTCTTTTCTTTTATTCTTTTTTCTCTCTCCTTTTTCCTTCCTTCTTTCTTTTCTTTTATTCTCTTTTTCTCCTTTTCTCATACGGTTTCTCAACGCCTCACTCTTTCTCTTTCTTTTTCTCTCCCTTCGTTTCACAATATCAGCATCCTTTCATTCTTTATTTTCTCTCTGTCTCTCTATGGTTACGTTTTCTTTTAAATCTGTTTCTTTACTTCACTATTTTACCGCAACACACCTACTTATTTATAATCAATTTGATTGACTTCCTGTGGTTGGTATGGGTGCACATTGCACCAGCTATTATTATTATTATTATTATTATTAATTATTATTATTATTATTAAAGTAAGTAATGATTGCTTGTTAGATAATTATCTCTTTATTTTTTATAAATTAAAATAATTATTATTCTGAAGAAATATCTCATCCTTTTTAAAAAATAATAATATTTTCTTAATATTTATCTTAATTCATAAGACTACTCCTAATTCTTATTATAAAGATTAAATATTAGATCCTATTTAATAATTTTGTTTATAATTTTATAATTTATATATTTATCATTTTTAATTTAGTGTCACATATTTTTAATTTTTGATTAACAATTTATCTAAAAAATTAATCTCTAAAATTTTAATTTAAATTCTTACAAATTTTATTTAATTTCTTTTTATGAGTAACAACTATTGTAAAATAAAACTAAATAGAATATTTAAGTAAAAGAAATTAAAATTTTTTTCTTCATAAAAATATTTTATAAAAAATAAGATGTTGCAGTATCAATTACTATAATAAAAAATAGAATCAACTAAAAAAATTAAAAAGTTAACAATGTATATATCAATAATTAAATTCTCTCTCCATAACAATATATTCATTTCACATAAGGAAAGAATATGTAGAATAATAATTACAACAATAATATTATATTACATGCACTTATTAAAGAGATTTGTATTTGCATGAAACAACATCAACCCAAATGAAAAGTTGGTCTTTGTCCTATGGAACATTTCAATAAGTAATGTAAAAAGGATGTATTTTATTAAATGGGCAAAATCATATATATCTTATTCACTAGTAAATAATTGTAAAGTTACAAAAACACCTTTAAATTTGGCAGGAAAAGTTTCTTTAGGAGAATAGCAATTAGGAATGTTTCATACCGGAAAATTTTAAAACTATTGAGTAAGATGAGTGAAACTATTAGTATTTATTTGATTTTTAAAATTTAGTATGAAATTAGAATTTAAAATCAGAATTAGACATTTTAATTTTAATTTTTATGTTTAAAATATTATTTAAAATTAGAATTATAATTTTATAAACTAATTTTATAGAGTTAAAAAATAACTAAATTAATCCTTAACCTATACTTTAAGAATTACTAATTTTATAATTTAAAAATTTAAAACTCTCTCTCTCTCTTTCTCTCTCCACATTAATTATTATAATAGCTACTTATTTTTTTTAAAAAAAATTCATGAAATTTTTTTATGAATTTTTTATTTATTAAATTATAAAAATATTATTGTATTAATATTTTTAATAATTTTTTAATATCTTAGATCATTCCTTTAAATAATAAAATTATAATTAAAAATTATAATTACTTATCTTAATTATTTGACAACCTCAAATATATAATTTAAAATTCTAGACTAATTCTAATTTGAAAAGAATTGTAATTGAAATTAAAATTCAATGTTTCAATTACAATTTCACTATCTAAACGGACCATTGAAGATAATTAAAAATTATTTTCATAGAAAACAAAATACACTTAAAATCTCATTAATGGGAAATTAAATTTTAAAAATAATTAAATTAGCAAATAACAAAAGTTAAGGAATATTATCAAATTAACCACAAATTATGAGGGAAAATAAATCCTAGAATTACACCAGAATATTCCTCTTTTATATATAAATGATAAATAAATAAAAGATAAAAGTTGTGGTGGCTAATTATATAGCTAACTATGTCAAAATTTGTAAGTATAATATTTGGATGAAATAACTTCCGAATTTCATTATCAAATTTTTTATACATAAATTTAGTTTTGTATAAATTCAATCTTTAAATAAAATAAATAAATAAATAATTTAAAAATTATTTTTCATAAGATTATCTAAATTAGCTTTTAAATATTATGTGTGTAAAAATTAAATATTAAGTGAGTGAAAATTATAATAAAAATATAATTAAGAGAGTTGTATAAAAATTTTAAGGTTAGCAAAAAATAAAGATAATTAAGATAGTTATTTTAAAAATTTAAAATACTTAATATTGTAAAATTTTTTGAAATAATAGATTAAAAATATTTAAATAAAATTTTTTAAATACCTTTAATTAAAAAAAAAAACTCTCTGACAATACCAATATATTTTACTTTTATATATAAAAAATAAAAAAATATTATATTTGTAATGCATATGGCCATATGCTGCCTTATAAAAATATTTTTTATTCGTGTTGAAAAATATCTACGTGTTTTTGTAAACAAAAGTTTAGAAAATATTTTTTAAACATCTACTGTTCGTCGAAAATTTAGAAAATTTAGAAAATTTAGTATAGGCTCTAACAATTTTATAACCATGACGCTTAGAAAGGTTCTCAGCTTCCATGAGTTCACAGGATTATAAAAGTATATATTATAAAAGTACAATAAATACATGCATTGATTGCATTCATATTCAACCATATATAAACAGTACACACACTCACACCCCCCCAAAACATATGCATGGATCCCTCATACCATCGGTACTTTTATTTCTTTCAAAATCTCTCTATAGTATTTTGCTCACTCTCATACGTCAAGACCTTATAATGCAGCATTATATCTAAACTCCAAAACTAACAAAAGCAATTTATATTGTGAATGCTAAAAGAATGCGCTTTGACTTGCTTAAAATGCAGTTCCCCTCATTTTTTTACAAATCTAATTTAAAAGATGCAAAAGTCAGTTTTACCAAGATGCTTTAAGTCAAAGCTATGTTCATTCTACGTTTGAAAAACTAAAGAAAGGGTGCTAAACTCACGAAACTTACATTAAAGATAAACAAATGTTTTAAACAATCCCTACAATTGCTCTGCAACGTTTCAGGAGCCAAACTGGAGATATATATATATATATATATACACTCAAATTTATTAAATTGAAAGTAAATCATCAATTAATATTCTATTTCATCAAATTTTCCAGTAGCATTCACTTTAATCAAAATGAAAACATGGTTTAAAAAGAAAAAGGAAACATGGTTTACAACATAAAATGATCATTATGCAGTGCATGGTTTAAAAACATTGGAAATTATGCAAAATTTCAACAGGGAAGCCGAAAAAGGCCAACTATTTATGCCGAAAACTAAAAGCCAGGGCCTCTCCAATGAATGTAGCAGCAAATCATGTTGAAACATCAATAACTATGGCTAACCGAACAAAGACCAACATGCACCTCCAAACAATAAGATATTGAACATATTTTTTAGTAAAAAAACATACAAAATTAGTAAGAGAAAAAAGGAAATACCCCCCCAGACCCCAGTAAAAAACAAACAGAATTTGAACGTAGGTTTCAAATAATTGGGAAAGTAAGTAAAATAGTTTCAAACATATATCTTTACCACTAATCAACCAAATCCCATTCATGAATGAACAAGGAAACTAATTTCTTCAATAAAAAATTGCATAGCTCAAGCAAAATCAAATCAAATCCAACATAAATGATGTATCAAACCGAAATTGCAACCTCAAATTCCTGTTAAATGGGTTTTGTAATAAACTCACAAATAGCACCTCAGATTGAACAAACCCCAAATCTCCAACTGAACATTGAACCCTTCCAAATCAAACAAATTATTTATTTAGATACCTTTTGTGCTGCTATGGAAATGGCGAGACACTGCAATGGAGACGCTGTAAGTAGCAAAAATTTCACGCACTTTCGAAGGACGAAAGAATGGGAGTGCAAATCAGCAATGCACGATGAACAGAGCAAGCGAAGTGCGAATCGAAGTGCAAATCCACAAAAGCGCGATCCAGATAAAAAGTGGATTTTATTCTAGGTTCTTCGTAGATGACAGAAGGAGCTAGGGTTCTCTGTTGACGTGCATTTGGGAATTGAGATTGAGAAAGGTTTTCGTGAAATGAAGGTTTTAATTTGGATGTGGTTTGGGTTTTACCAATGAACTGAACTGCATATAATAAAAGTTAACCGAACCATTCAAAACGGTTCAGTATAAGAACCGGTTTGTTCTGAAATGGATTTAAATGGTTGGGTTTGATTCAGTTTATAAATAGGTTTGGTTCTTTTGGATTTTATGCTCATCCCTACGTGTTCGACACACGATAGAGATACTGAATGCTGTTCTATGTGTAGGTAGATATTTTAATATATTAGGATTTGTGTGTTGCACATGATAAATTAAAAATTGTTAATATAAATAAGAAAAAATATATTTAATTTAAAAATATGACATCTCATATGTTTAGATGAATTTGATTAAATTATAATTAGTAAAGTATATAATAGTACCAACTCAAAATCGTTTTTCTATTTTCATTAATCAACTCTTCTTGTATTATGATAATCGAATTATGTAATTTTTTTCAATAAATATTTTTTTATATGACCTTCTATTAAATAATTAATTTATATAGTTTAAGATAATGTCAATTTTTGATTCTCTATAGTTTTTGTTTAATATTAATTTTTATGTGTTTATTCATTTGATGTTTTATCAACTTATTATTAAGAGTATAATAAGTTGGTCTTTAATGTAAAATTATACTAACAAAATAATCTTATATGAATAAATATTACAATGACAAATAAAAAGAAAACTTAATAAAAATTGAAATGGTCAATATCAATATAATCAAACGATATTCAATGCAATCAAATACTTTAGCATTTTATAATTTATACATTTAATTTACACAATTTAAGTAAATTAAATAAAATAACATATTAATTAAATCAATTAATTGACATATAACATTTTAAGTTCTTTAATCTTATTTTCTTTCACAAATTCAATCTATTTCAATATGACACAAAATTATAATTTGTTCATTGCATATGTTACATCAATAATCCCATTGAGGTTAATTTTTTTCATTATTTATCTATAAAATTATCTCAAATCGTTCAAACAATTACTCAAAATATTAATGAAAATTTAATATTATATGATACAAATTTTCAATTACATTTAAACAATCTTACTAAACAAATTTTATTACAAATATGAACTTTTAATTGATTTTATCATGTCTTCTTATAAAATTTTTATTTCATATATGTAAATATTAATATATTTTCATTTAAATTTTTCAATGCCAAGAAATATAAATATAAAATATTTAAATATTATATATTATATATACTATATATATGAATGAAAAATTTTAAAAAACACTTAATAGTTTTTTAGTTTCTTCACAATAAATTACATTTAATTAATTTTATTATATTTTCATATAAAATTTTCATTCCCATGTGATGTATATATTGAAGTTTATTAAATAATATAGAATAAATATAGTAATTTAAAAATATAATTAATTAATTTAGGATGATAATACATACATAATAAAGATGAAATTAGATACCTACAAAAATTTTAAAATTTTAAGATCAATCACTAATAAAAATAATTAATAACGTAATCAATTAAAAATTAGTGATAATTTTTTAATTTTTTTGAATATAAATATAAATTAATATGCAAAGGTATATATATTGAAGTAATTAATATGTAATTATAAATTTTATATTTATATTTGTGGATAATAAATTTAATTTAGACTTAGTCATATATATACATATTCTTTTTAAATTTTAACATAAGATATTAATATTATATGATAATTATTAAGATTATATATTTACTACATAATAAATTTTAAAACATATTATTTTATATTAAAATAACACATATAAGAATATAAATGGATACAACTCCTCTTTATGTACTATATGATTATATGTCGACCATATGTATATACGAGAGGGGTGCTGGTTCCTGAATGTTAAAATAACGTAACTTCAAAAAAATTATGGTTAAAATTGACTACCTCATGACATGTTGTATGCCAACTTAATTGAAACGGTATGTTTTTATTACTCATTTTTATTTATGTAGATTTTATTTGTATAAGTGGTGTAAATTAAACGAATTAATGAGTGAGATATTATTATTTTTAATATAAAATAATTATATAATTTTTTTTATAAAATTATTTACTAGTAACTAGTTTAATCATCACAATTAAATAGATAAGTTTTACCTAATTATTTCTCCTTATTACTTACTGCAAGTGTTGTCGCAATATCCACGTGTTTTACCTATGTGGCTTGTGTGTATTCATAACCGTGCTTCCTGGAGTCAAACATGTAATTATTTGAATATTCCATGCCTTGAAACTGAAACAGGGGAGGGGCCTAAGCTAGGATAGCAAAGTAAGCTTGGGCTTTGTGGTTGACGGTGATCGAAAAGTCATGGGAGATGGCAGTGGCGCCAAGCCGGAGTGGGTGCAGGAGTATGATGTGATAGGGAAGATTGGTGAAGGCACGTACGGCCTGGTGTTCCTGGCAAGGATCAAGTCTCAGTCTCAGTATGGCGGAAAATCCATCGCCATCAAGAAGTTCAAGCAGTCCAAGGACGGCGACGGCGTCTCTCCCACCGCCATCCGCGAAATCATGGTTGCAATGCTTCCCTTCTCTTTCTTTCAATTTAACTATGAATTGATTCTCATTTCTCAAGACTGAATTGTGTTGATGTTTCAGTTACTGAGGGAGATAGCACACGAGAATGTCGTCAAGCTTGTCAATGTTCACATCAACCAAGCCGACATGTCTCTCTATCTCGCTTTCGATTTTGCTGGACACGATCTTTATGTCAGTATCATTCAAACTAAAACTATACCATGTCTTTTCTTAACATCATGCCATTTAACTTGCACATTTTGGTTAAATTAAACTAGTCATTTTCTTTTGGAATTTTATTAAAAAAAAATTAGTGTCACCTATTGAGGAAAAGATGCTAGAATCACGACTGGGGTTGTTTGTACATGTGAGAAGAAGACCAATATAAACCCCAGTTAAAAGAGTTGATCAGATGGAGGAAAGGCCAATTATTAGAGATAGAGGAAGACTAAGAAAAACTTTAGGTGAAACTATTAGAAAGGATTTAGATTTAAATGGTTTCTCTAAAGAATTGGTTTTTAACAAGATACAGTGGTATCTTTTGATCTATGTAGTTAACCCTACTTAGTAGGAAAAAGCTTTCGTGGCTCTTGTTGTTGTTGTATTTATTAAAAAAAGTGTAGTTTCTGATATCTGATTTTTCAAGATATTTTTTCCCCTTGTATTTTGACATTCTTCTGATATCAAAACATGCCTTTGTTTTACTCTTTTGATTGTGATTTATGGAACTTGCAAATTGGTTTCTTTTTGCTACTCCTCAGACTGCAGTTCTGCTTCATTGTTTTCTTTTTACTTTTCCTGTATCACACACATAATCTGAGCTTTGCTATGGACTTTATGTTATTGGAAGTGGTTTACTTCAATATCTTAGAAATTTTTTGTTAATTTTATATGCAAAGAGGCGTATATGATATATATGTAGCAATAAATTGATTGTTCTAGTTAGTTGAGTGTAAATTGTAATCTTGAATGGCAGGAAATAATTAGACATCATAGGGACAAAGTCAACCATTCCATTAATCAATACACTGTTAAATCGTTACTCTGGCAGCTGCTCAATGGACTAAATTATCTGCACAGGTGAGAATCCTTTTCTGTGAAGTTGATGATGATTCCTTTTCTTTTTTCTCTTTATTAATGAACTTAATATATTGCATTTTTTCCGTAGTAATTGGATTATACATCGAGATTTAAAGCCATCAAATATATTGGTACAAATTTGGCCACCTTATCACTGTATACTGATTAGTTCTTTTACTACTATATGCAGTAAATTTGTATTTCAACTTATTTGACCACTTTTGATTAGTGTCACTTACTTTTTTCTTTACGTGAACTTTCTTTGACCAGGTTATGGGTGAAGGAGAGGAACATGGAGTTGTTAAAATTGCTGACTTTGGACTTGCAAGGATATACCAAGCCCCTTTGAAGCCATTATCTGAAAATGGGGTATGCCCGTACGAGGCATCTTTTTCATTGTCATCCACCTGTATTATAATTCATATCTATCATTGGTAGATTCAAGAAATCTTTATGTATATTCTTTACACAAATATGGTATTCTTATGATTTAAGAAATCAGAGAATGGGTAAGCATATAATTTAGACAGAAAAAATAGATTAAAGGTTCATACTATCTCAGCTTTCTGCTACAAGCGGAATGATGGGTATTATTATTGATTTCAAGTTTTGCTTATTGAACTACCTAGTCTGCTAGCATTCTTGAGTGTTTTGATTCCCCACATGTGAGTCGCTTAAACATGCATTGCCTGTTCTCATCTTTAGCCCTCAATTAGCCGTGCTCTTGTACCACTTTTTAGCTTGTCATCTGTTTGATGGTTTTGTTTCCTAAATTTATGAAATACTAACATGCAGGTTGTTGTAACCATTTGGTATCGTGCACCTGAGTTGCTTCTTGGAGCAAAACATTATACCAGTGCTGTTGGTATCCCTTTTAATTTAAGTTTTACTTTCTTTATGTGCTGGGTAGTTAAGGTGATCTGTATAAAAAAAAATTGTTGTCGTAATATTTGCCAGTCAAGGAATTGCAACTCTGTGCTGTTGTATAGTTAACTTCAGAGTTATATGTTTCACTGAATCTGAGATGTCGAAGTATTGAAGGTCCACAAGAAAGATAAACATAGCATTAAAGATTTGAATTTATCCATGTGGATATTGGGGGAAGCTTTCCTCTATGGTACACCTAATCCATATTTAAACTCATCAATTGCGTATAATAACTGACTGTGTCTGTAGATTTTATTTCTAAAAGTGGCCCAATCATTTTTCCCTAAGTAGACATTTAGATATGTGGGCTGTGGGATGCATTTTTGCTGAGTTGTTGACCTTGAAGCCACTATTTCAAGGGGTGGAAGTCAAAGCTACATCAAATCCCTTTCAGGTACTTGATGCAATAACTTATAGCTTTCTAATTCTATAGTTGAATATTGTTGCTATTGATGTAGTTTTCTTTTGGTTGGTGGTGTTGTAGTTTTTAAATTAGTATTAGATTGTCCCCTTTGGATTTTATATAATCATTATGCCACTTGTGCAGCTCGACCAACTTGACAAGATATTCAAGGTTTTAGGTAATTTATCTGCTTACTGTTTTTCTTTTTCTCTGCTGGGGGATGTTCATTCTCTTGATGAATATTATAGAGCTACATCATAGAACATTGTTACTGTGCCAGGCCATCCCACATTAGAAAAGTGGCCTTCCTTAGCAAACCTTCCACATTGGCAACAAGATCTGCAACATATACAAGGACACAAATAGTAAGATCTTTTGATATTATTTTAGGTGATATGCTATCATTATTTAATGTCTTTATACAAGTATATGTAGGGAATGACATATTCCCGTAGTACGTAGTCCTCCTTTGCTTCCTCCTTTCCTTACCCATTCTTCCTTTAAAATTAATTTTTTGACTTTTTGTCCATGAAACTAATGGATTTGTTCTTCTGCTGTTTGCATACAGTGACAACACCAGCCTCTATAATGTTGTACACCTATCTCCTAAAAGTCCTGCATATGTCCTCTTGTCAAAGATGCTTGAGTAAGTTTTTCCTTTTAAGATTTCCAGAAATTTTTTTTTGCTATGCCTATACAGAAAATGATGCATTAATTTTTCCATTTAAGTGATGCAAAATTGAACACAAGGTGGAGTTAGATCACCTTATATACTTGTGATTTGTAGTGACATCCCCTCCCCAATACTGTGATGGGGTGGATAAATGGGTCACAGCACTTCCTTTCCTTGTCCAGGTGCTAATATGTGAAGAATGGGTTTGGGATCTTTTTTACTTTAACTTCTAACTTTATCATTATCACCTGTTAGCCCTGTTCTTGACTTTTTGTTGCTTTTATAGTTCTGGTACACAAGTTCTTCAGCCTCAATCTATCTCTACCTGCTTTATGTGTCATCTGAATGATTTAATGTTCTTCTTGTACATTAATCAATCTGCTGAATTAATCTACTCAGCAATCTTTCAATTGAGAAAGACTGTAGCATTGCTGCTTTTCTTGTAAATTATTCACCATATGAGCCACAAAAATAGTCTATTTGGCATTAAAATTCTAGGAATTTGTTGGTATTGAGAATGAATTCAAGGGTCATCTCTTCTACACTAAATAAGTATGAGAAGGATATTAATCACTGCAAAAAGAAATGCTTATTATTCAAGTATGAGATAATCATGGTTCTTTAAACTAGGAATCTTTGGTAAAATTTGGTTCCTCTTGCCTAATTTTTCTGAAAGAAAGCCACCTAAAACAATAATAGCAACAACTTTATTATGAGCACTCTAAGAAATATGATTTTCCCTTTTCACTGTCATCGAGATTTGTGTAACGTTTAGTTTGCTGGGGTGAGGGTGGTGGCAATGGGAACTGGCTCAAAGTTCGTTCGGTCCTTACTAAGGGAAGGTAATAGGGAATGAGTTGAATGATCACTCCTTCCAAATTGGAGGGAAGGGAATGTCCATTCCTTCTAAATCCATTCCAACAACAACAACCAAAGCCATTTCCCTTTAGGTAGAGTTGGCTACATAGATCAAACGATGCCATTATGTTTTGCCATAAAACATGTGGAATACCATTATACTTTGTGTATTTTTTGAAATGACAAAATACCATCCCATTCCCATCCCACCCGCATTGTCACTATAATCAGCATCCCGGCCACTCACCACTATTGTCACAGTCTCACACTCACTCCTACTGTTGCCGCCGCCGCCGCCACCACTTGCCACCTTTCTCACATTACATATGGAATTCAACCTGTAAATATTGCATCAAATATTGTTGTGGATATGTGATACATGACTTTCTGTTTTAGTGAAAGTTCCCTTGTTTTTTTGCTTCTCTTTTCTTTTTTAGATAATATGGATTGTGTATTTATATGCAGATACGATCCTCGAAAGCGTGTAACAGCAGCACAGGCTTTGGAGCATGAGTAACACTCCTTTTCTTCTCCTTGTTTATTCCTGTGTGAATTCTACATAACTAACTGTGAAAAGGATGATTTTTTACATTTCTTAGGTTATTGGTTTTTCTCTGTCCATAGAAATCTTCAGAAGATTCCACATTTTTTCCGTGAATGTTTGTTTCTTGATATGGCCTAGTTATTATGGTGTACTGAAAATGATGTGGTTGCCATCTTCTTGTTGTATTCAATATAATTAGGGACTGTGCACGGTGGCTTTTGGTTACGTTAGTTCCTTTTTATAATTCAGCATCCTTATGCTTTGTTTGCCAGGTATTTCAAAATTGAACCATTACCTGGGAGAAAGTAAGGCCTTCTTTTCTTCCCACCTTTGGTTATTCTGTTTGGTCTTTTCCCCCAAGTGTTCGTTGGATAAAACCTGTTCCTATCATTGCTGTTTACTTTTCATTTCTTGAAAATTTTGTTTGAAAGATTTATAAACAACAATATTCGGGCAGTTGTCTTCGTGTACTATAGAAAAAAAAAGGGGAGTTTGTCCTCATGAAGCATGTATTCCACCAATTTTTATTTTCTTTAACTGGACGTGAATGTAAAATTAATGCTCAGTGCACTTGTACCCTGTCAACCTGGAGAAAAAATTGTGAATTATCCCACTCGTCCAGTGGACACCACAATTGATCTTGAAGGGACAACCAACCCGCAACCTTTACAACCGGTATGCAATGATGATTGAAAATTTTGTTGATAATATATCATTATAAACTGCAATTGTACAGACTTAATTTATCATCGACCCATCTTGATCTAGCAAAGTCTCATTATAGATTTAAAAATTTCAAAGAGCAGGGCATATCCGAATAGTGAAGGATATGATTCAATTTTTTCTTGAACCATCTTTTATTGGAGTCCTATTATAGCTTTAAAATTAGCAGGAGCAATGAATATTAGAGAAATGGAGGATGTTGACATTTTTAGGGATAAGGCAGTACTTTGAATTGTAAGAGTACTTCATATTTAGAGAAGTGAAGGATTATTTATAACTTTTTTATGTACCTTGAATTGTGTACATAAAATTTATATTAAGACTTTGGGTTCAGCGCCTTGAAATGGTGGGTATGTTAGTTAATGACCTTCTCTCTATTGACACATTCATCTAAACAATATTTGCATGCAGTTTGGTGTATAGAATATAAAGAATTTGTAGATGATGCGGGTATCCTAAGGAACAGTTGGGACTTTTTATTGTGTGAAAATTTTAAGGTTAATCAAGGTTATTGGATGAGAAGAAATTAAATTGTATAATCATAAAATATTTTTTCATTTTTCAATGAACAAATACTTGAAGATGTTAAGGAAATGAGACCTTGTAAATAAGCAATATACCACGAGGAAGCTATGACAACTTGAATAAAAGGGGGAAAGGGGGAGGGGGGAGGGGGGAGGGGGAAGGGAGTAGACATCAACATTCATTCAAATTAATTTATGATATCTCTGGAAGACATAGTACTTTGAAATTTGAATGATGAATGAATGAAGCTCCGGCTGAACAATGTTAACAAGAATTTCTATTTTGAACTTCAACTCTCCCTCTGTTCACCTTACCCCCCTTTCCCCTTTTTATTTATGAACATTTCCAATGATTTTACTATGTCTAATAGGACATAGTTACTTAACTATGTATGAGTAATATGCTGAGTGGACTTGTGCATTTCATATTATTGTTCCTTACTGAAACTTAAGTTGCCTTGTTTTTTTTTTAAAAATGCCTGTTCATGGTAAGGAATTGTTTTATACTTGCTCATGCACAAACATATACATGTGTAAACATTCTGTACTTCACACTTTTGAATATTTATATTTATTTCTTATTTCTTTGAGTCAGGTTTCGTCTGGGACTGCAGTTTCTGGTACCATGCCTGTTGCTCATGGGTCAAATAGATCTGTCCCTCGGCCAATGAATGTTGGCATGCAAAGAATGCCACCTCAGGCAATGCCAGCTTATAATCTCACATCTCAGGCAGCGATGGGTGGTGGAATGAATGCTGGTGGTATCCCAATGCAACGAGGTGTTCCACAGGCCCATCAGCAGCAACAGGTTTAGTGTTTCCTGGGGAAAGGGGGCTGGGGTTTAACTTTTTGTCCTTTTTCTTGTGTGGATATGATATTCATGTTTACTTTGTGGAACAGTTGAGAAGGAAAGAGCACATGGGGATGCCAGGATACCCTCCACAGCAGAAGTCAAGACGTATGTAAGGTAATGCAGTTATTCCACCACTTACTTGTGGCAATAGCGGTGGCGGTGTGGTGGTGGCAGCTGTCATAGAGATGAACTTGGCTTGTCATTAGACTGGGAGAATTCCTTTGAGGTGGGAATCTCAAAAATATTCTATTGGCATGACTAATGAGTGCTAACAATTTTCTCATTTTGTGTGAGCGATTTCTATGGGCAATTAGAGATCATTAGAGTTCTATGTGAAATATGACAAAGAGAACAAAAATCCTTTAAAGTGAGAATTCTTATAAAGTGAGTGAGTAAGCTCACATCAACTATTGATAATTTGTGATAAAGGTATTCTCAAGTTAGTTTTCACTTAAAGACTAAGTCTATTCTTACAATTCTTACACAATCTTAAGGGTGCATCTCCACATCGGTTTGGTACGTTCAAAAAATTTAATTAATTCCTCAATGTATTGATCCAAAGTTCTCAATCGAGTAATGTTTATATTATTTTTTTCACATCATTTTTACACTATTTTTTATATCATGAATTATATTATTTTTTATTATTTTTTCTTATTTAATCATAATTATTAAAAATAATGTAAAATAGTGTTTGTTAAAAAATAATGTATGAAAATCATTTTTCTATCTAAATGATACTTTTGAGTTTTATTACCACAACTTTGTGACTATTGTCACTTCTATTCAACAAACTTTTATTTAATTTCTCTAAAATATCATTCATTCTCTTTTTTTTTAATGAAACTAATAGTTTATTACAGCTCCTAATTTAATTTAAACACATGGGAATACTAATCAATTTAGTCATTTTAAAAATGAGCATTTTTTTATTATTACTTCTTTTTAAAGTAAGTTATATGTTGATTTTTATAAAAAAAAAATCCCTTATGTTTTCATTTTCTTGAAATATTCTTAATTAATTATTTATTAAATTGGTGCTAATACCTCAAAAAACTTCAATATGACATGTATATTAAAATTCTTCAACATATTATAATATAATTAACATGTGATTTTTATATATAATCACAAAATGAATTACATTTATTATTTAAAATACCATATATAGTTAACATCTAAAAATTGAAGGGGCCTTTAAAAAAAAATCTAGATGTCTTGGTCTCTTGTGATAAAAATGTAAGTGTGAGTTAAATATAAATAAAAAAGTATCATTATAAAAGAATTGACAAGTTGAATATTATATAAATTAAAAAAACTTATACTCTTAATATTTTAAAGTTTTGAGTTAAAATGTGGTATGAAATTTATTTATATAATTTTTCACTTAATCCATTAGAAACAAATCTTCATAACTTGATGGGGTTCGATCCTAACATCATGGATGTCTTAAGCGCCAAACAATGGCAATTAGCTTCATGGAAACGGAATTCCAACTGGATGTGAGTAGTATGCAACTGCAACAAAAAAAGATACTAAATAATAAATAGTCAAAGGATGACGAATAGTGGGCACATGGCTGGAAATTTTACAGTAGGTACTATATACTCTATAGTTATAATCCCATATACATTAATTAATTGAAAAGGGATAACTTGGCCTAGCCTCCACTGTGCCTTTTCATCTTTGTCTCTATTTCTATTTCATTTTTCATTTTTAAATTATGTTATTTTCACATATCATTAATTCATATTCTTTACATACTATAAGTGTCAATATTTTTATTTTTTTTATCATTCATCATGATCTTCATTTTTTTTATTTTGTAGTGAAGATTTTCAAATTAAAAAAAAATGCGAATAAAAACATATGTGCGCATAAGTGAATAAAAGGTTAAAGTTTTAATTAAAAAAGTTTTAAGACTTTTTTTTTAACGTGAGTTTTAAGACTTTTTGAGAAAAGTAAAAGGCAATAAAATAAAAATTGAATCTTAGGTTAAGTAATTTTTATAAAAGAAAAATTGAATGACATCAATTACAATATCATTAATTACTTTGTTTCTTTCGTTTTTCTCTTTTATAATTTGAGGCCTCACGTTATGTAAAATAGACTACTATCATGTGTTCAGTTCAGATGTGGTTTCTGTTTTATTTTTTCTTCTATATATGTATATATAAAATAAACTACTATCATGAGGATTTACAAATTCAAATTTCATGAAAATAACTCTTATGTGGAGACTGTATAATTTTCATATTTTTAATATCAAACAGGGATTAAGTTCATAAACATTTCAAATGAGTTAAACATGTACAAATACTTCATGATCTAAAATAAAAAATACTTATTTTGACAACTTTGATAAATAAAGATTTATTTTACGACCGACTTAGCTTACAAGAAACTCTTCAATACAATGGATTAAATATGCAACATATATGATAAGTTGAAATAAACATTCAAAATTTTATTTAGGAATTAATTTTAATTGCTTTTCTTGTCCAGATTGTAATTTATGACAAAAAAAAGGAAAAATAAAATGATATACTCATTTAGTCTATTTTTACTTGTCTGTTAAGGTTGTTACACAATAATTAAAAATTTTATTAAATTTTTTAATTATAAGTAAAATTAATTTCATTTAATTAAATTATCTTTTATTGAAATATTTAAATAATTATTATCATTTTATTAATTTTCTCTTTCACTTATTAATATCAAGAGTTAAATTAAAAAAATAAATAATAATTTATTAATTTTTTAAATGAACAAATAAAGTTGGACGAAATAACTTTTTTAAATAAATAGATGAAAGTAGACTGTTGGAGTATTATTATAGTTTTGAGATACCATAGCCCACATACTATGCCGGCCGTGCAAAGCTACAAGGTACAAACCACTTGCTTGTTTTTGTCCCTTCCGGGAAAGCAAGGCACATGATACCTTGCTAGTTGCAATAGAAAGCTTCTATTTCTTCCATTTATTATTATTATTATTATTTTTTTTCATCTCATCCATTCTTATTATATCATATATCTTGTCAGCTTCCTCAAATTGCCTTCACACACACACACATACGTCCAAACCACTTTTATTATATTTTGTTTAAAAATAGTTATCATTTTAGAGAGTAAATTTTATTTTATTTTATCTATCACTTTAAAAAATAAGAAGGTATTTAATTTAATTTAATTTAATTTATAGCACCAATGTTTTCCCACGAGATACAGTGAATCAAATGCCAATCCTATCATGCAATGGCGTAGTCCCCTGAAACTGAAACCCGACACATGTTGCAGCCCCACTTGCCTGTGCATGTCTCTTCCCTATATAACCATAGAACCCCACCACACATTGCTCTTTCTAGTTTATGCAGTCGGAAGGGTTGTGCATTCTGCTTCACATGCACAGCTATGTCTGTGCTTCCAAGCACTGGCATGTACCTTTCCCAGACCAATCAAAATGACAACTTTGAGGGTGAAACCTTCCACAAGTTTTTTGAGTGCTGGCTGGCTGAGCAAAACCAACATCTGAAGGACCTTTTAGCAGCTGAATCAACTCAGCTTACAGATGAGCAAGTCCAAGCACTGATTAATAGGGTGGTTGAGCACTATGAGTATTACTACAAGGCCAAGTCAAAGTGGGCAAAGCAAGATGTTCTGGCCATGTTTTCCCCAACATGGAGGAGCTCCTTGGAGGAGGCTTTCCTTTGAGTTGGTGGGTGGAGACCAAGTATAGCATTTCACTTGCTATATTCCAAGTCTGGTTTGCAATTTGAGGCCAAGCTGAATGAACTGATGCAGGGGTTAAGAACATGTGACTTAGGAGATCTCTCAGCAGCTCAACTTGCTCAGGTTGATGAGATGCAAAGAAGGACCATCAGAGAGGAAGAAGGACCATCAGAGAGGAGAGGGAAATCACAGATATGATGGCAAAGCACCAGGAAACAGTGGCAGATGCCTCAATGGTGGAGTTATCTCATGTGGTTTCTGAGAAGATGAGGGCCAAGGAAACAGGAGAGAGTGAGAATAGGGAATTAGAGAACAAAGTTTATTCAACTCTGGCACCAAAAGAGGAAGGTCTGGAGGAGATCTTGCTGAAAGCTGATGATCTAAGGATGGCCATTGTTAATATTTTGACCCTAAAACAAGCCATCCACTTCTTAATTGCTGCTGCAGAGCTGCACCTGAGGCTACATGAGTGGGGCGAGAAGAAGAATGCCAGAAAGGGCAATCAAGGTGTTGGTGAGTGTAGAAGCCATAATTCATCAAGTTGAAGACAGCAACACTTGGAATCAATCAAAGTGAAGCCTAAAGAGACTTGGGTGAGGGTGTCTTGTGCTACCTTGAACTTCATGTTGCTGCAAATTATAATCACTCAGAACAAGCTGAAGAGAAAGAGAACATAAACAGGACATAATTTTAGTAGTATTGGATCAAATCAAATTAAATATTTTATATTTCCTATGTATTCTCAGGTTTAGTTCAAATGGATTAAATTTAAATACTTGGCCATCTTAAACAAACCAGGGCTCTTAGCTTATGTTTCAACTTTCAACTAAAATTTTGGTTCAATATCATTTCAGAATTCAGACCATCAAAAAGCCTGCTTAGTCGACTGAAACGACTCAGTTACATTTTTTATTTTGGCAATACATCCAAAAGCAATCTAAATTTGTATGCAAATATCTTCTATTGCAAGATGCCTAATTACATTGATCAGTTGCAACAAGAAAAGCAATGTTATCTTCAAATCTTTGAAATGAAAGGGTCTGGAAAAAAAAGAGAGTAAATTATACTCACTCCCCTCCAGGTTTGATGATATTAGACTCAGCCTCATTTTTTTTTTAAATGATACTCACTCCCATTAATTGATCAAGTTATATAATTGTATAAATATTATCAGTTAAAATCTATAGGATTTTCAGCATTCACAATTATTTATTAAAAAAATATCAACCCCATTCTATTTCAAAAATGATACTCACCCTTCAATTAATTGATTAAGTTACATAATTGTGTAAATATTATCAATTAAAATTTATAAATTTTTAGCATTCACGCTTATTTATAAAAAATATGTATATATTAAAAATAACGTATATACTTTGAAAAGTTTACAAATTTTAATTAGTAATATTTATATATAATAATATTTTTTTATAAAAAAACTTTTACAATTTTCTCTGTATAAATGTATAAGGAATTTTTTGAAAAAAATATATACATATTTCAACTAGTAATGTTATCAAATTTTAATCGATAAAAAATATTATCGATTTTAACGATAATATTTATACATAATAATATTTTTAAAAAATATTTTTTTCATAAATAACTATTAATACTAAAAATTTTATAAATTTTAATTAATAATATTTATATAATTATGTAATTTAATTAATTAATAAAAATAATATTATTTAAAAAAAAAATAAAATTAATTATAATATTATCAAACTTAAAAACGTATAATTTACTAAAAAAATGATCTTCAGTTATAAGAAACCTGGGGAAAAGAATCACAAACAAACAAATAAATAAAGTCCCATCTCTTCTCCACGTACTGTGTCATTGCTTAGATCTAAAAGGGATGGTAAACACATGACATGACATAAAGTATCCATCTTTGAAACTGCTTTGCCTATAAAGCCTACCAACGAATAACAGTATAACTCTTAACAGAAAAACCGTAATCAGACCACTCTTGCTACAAAAAGACACTGCTTTACGAAATCCTAAAAAGGATTTTTACTATATTACTCGTATTTGAAATTCAAATTAACAGAGAAATATCAGAGAGGAAGCGAATTAGTGAACCATATTGTCTTATTGATGCTAGGAAATGGCAATGGAAATTTGGTTATGGTCGGCTAAGGAAGGCTGGAAGGAATGAATTGGGCCAACTGAAGTTAGGCCCATAAATTCCACAAATGATTGAAATAGGAAGAAGGCTAATCAAAAAGCATACACGGCCCAACACCCACATAAAGGATATCAAGTCAAACTCACGAGCACTCTCCCAAAATGCCTGCTCAAATCTTTAGATTTAGGTATGATCTTGATGTCGATGGCTAGTGGTTAAACCGGAATTTGACTGGTTTAAAGTGGTCTAACTATGAATTTGATTATGAGACTAAGTTATAATTGGTTAAGTGTTTGATTCACATTAAGATAGCTCGGATCATCTAGTCTGGTCTAACAACACTACACCAAATAATAGGAGATAAGTGTGACGAGATTGAGATAATGGTTAAGGAGATATATATTACTTTAAGCTAGCACACTTTAATTTCCCTAAATGCATCGTGCCAATGTAGGGTGTGCCTTAAAATCACCTAGGAAGGGATTTGGAATCAAATCTTTTTATTTTTTATTTTCTTACTCAGTGAAAAAACATTTCTTAATTAATAATAAATTCTCAGTAGAAAAATATTTGTCAAATGTAACTGAAGACTTGATTGAATCATAAAGTCTTGATTGATCCTTAAAAAAATATTTCTTAATTAAGACATGAAAGAAGTCTTGATTGATTCAAAAGTGCGAGATTTTAGGTGCCCATTGAGGATACTATTGTTTATTAAGAAATTAATAAACTTTCCTTCATTAAAAAAGATGATGATTCAAATTCTCAGTTATCAATATTCAACCATCTTTTAATCAAATATCGTTGACAATGAAAAGACGTCACTAAAGATAAATGAAAAAATGACAATCATTTTTAGTTAGTAACTAGTAACGGCTAAGCTTAGTTTTTAATTTTTTTAAGAAATTAAAGAATATTTAATTTTAATTTTAAAATTGATAATAATTTTTGTATTGAAATTAATTAGAAAATAAAAAAATTTAAATTTGATTTAAGAAAATTAAAGAAAAAATAATATAATTGATTGAAAAAATAATTATTGAAGAGATAATTAAAGAGATAATGAAAAGTATTATTTTCTAAAAATATAAAGCACACATATGAGAAAAATAAAAGAAAATGTTATGTAATGACACATAACTATATGAAAAAGAAAGTATGATAACAAATTTACTACTCTCAACATAGAGTATTCAAATTTATAATATAGGAGTGTATAATTTAGAGTGTGTTTAGATAAATTTAAAAAAAATAATTTTAAGATAACATAAAAAATTAATATTTTTAAGATATTTTTATAAAAAACATAAGTTACTTTGTGTTTAAATGTAATTATGAAAAGTACATTTTACTTTCTTTTTCTTCTATTGTATTTCTTTTAAAATTGATTTTTTTAAGAAATTAGATATTTTAACTTTTGATTAAAAGCATAAAACTAATTTTGTGTTAGATTTTGATTTTTTTTTAAATATCTAAATAGTTGTGCATGTTTTAGAAGTAATTTTTTTAAATAAAAAACATTTTTATTGTAAATTAAGCAGAAACGCACTCTTATTTAAGTAGGAAAAAAAAATAAAGACATGGGATATTGTGTGCATTAAAAAAGAGTAATGACGAAGTAGAAAAAGGATAAAAAAAGACAGATATATTATATATGTGATGATGTTGTAAAGAAAAGAATAGAAAAGAGTAGGTAGGACATGATTATTAGTTGTTAGGATATGTAACGTGAATGTGAAACAACGATGATATTTTTATCATAAATAATATATAATATATATATATATATATTTATATTATTATTATATATTTATTATTATTATTATTATTTATTTAATCACATTCATCTAAAATGTATATAAAAAATAATGTTAAATTAAAAATGATGTAATAACATCATTTTTTAATGTGAAAAGGGTAATGAAGCGTAGTGGTAGAGGTGACAAGACAATGACAAACATACATACTATTTTGTGGTAGTGAATTGAAGAGTGTCCAGTAAAACACTAAATTAAACAGTAGGAATGATCTGTTACTTTGGACGAGTTTGGTGTTAATGACAGTGAGTGAGTGAGTGAGTATTTATTTTTATTTTATATATATAACTGACACACTCACAGTCGAAAACGTGTAAAACATACAAAAACAAAAACAAAAACAAAAATGAATTCTCAATTCTCAATTCTCAAATCTGGTGGTCTGCTCCGTCCTCTCAAATTCCCGGTAAGCCCCAAACTTGTTTTGCACTCTTCATTGAGCTTTTCACTCGTTATTGTTTTGGTATCATGATCCTGAGCTTAAATTGCAATCGGTTTTGGTGCGTGATTTTGATCCATAATTAATTCATGATGATTCAATTTTTGGGGGAATGGGTTTTCCTTTTGCCATTTTATAATTCAACAATTTGTTTTGCATTTTCGTTCCCAAAAGATTGCCTTTTTTTTGTTGTTGTTTTAATTCTCACTGCTACCTGTGTCACTCCGTTAAATCGTGCATGTTTTCACCCATACAAATGTGAATGGTGGCCGTTAGTTCGGTGTAGGCAGATTCTCTGTGTTTTTAGAGTAATTATGGTTCTCCAGCTGGTTGGACTATGCTGCTACGGTATGACATTTTCAATAATTCAAATCTGATGTCAGTTGTAATGAACTTTTAAATAAAATAAAAAAGTAGTTCTGTTTTAGTTTCAAAGAAGTCATGTTCAAATTTTATTGAATCCGTTCCCTCAGATTAACTTTATAATAAAATATAGGTTGTGGGGTGTATTACTCTCAGACTACATACGAATTTCCTTGTATTGTGACTTTTATTTTGAGTTTGGACTTCTAGATGCCTCCATGTTTGTTTTGTCTTTTGTTTGCTTTGTTTTGTTTTTCTGTTTTTTGTTTTTTGTTTTTGTTATTCAACTAGGGATTACAATTACTTGCAATTAGCATAAATGTGCTTCAGGTAATAGAAGAACTGGATCTGCAGCATTGAAATTTTTTATTCTTCCGGATAATGTATACGTCCATCTCTTGGACTTGCTCCTAGGTATGGCTTTATGCTAAAAGCCTCTAGTTCCTTGTACAGTTGAAGCATAAGTATCTTTTGAGTGCGTGCTTGTTTTGGGTTGGAATACCAGTGTCTGTTGTCTCCTTGATGGTAATCCTCAAAGCAGAAGCTAGCTTTATGAACTCAATTAAGTGAATCCTTTTGAAGCAGAATGGGTCAATAATCTGAAAGCGCAAATTGTAAGTTTGAATCTAAAGATGACTGATCAGATGGGCAGAGAAAATGTGTCAGCAATGGCAAAGGAAGAAGTCAGTGATGATGGTTCCTCAAGTGTTGAGACTGGAGATTTAGAATCTCACTCTCGACTTAGTCTGGAGAAGGAGGCAGGCTTGGCAAGTTGTCGTGTGTGCCAATGTGCTGAATCTGATAAAAGGGGAGATGCTGCACTAGAATTTTTGGGCATAACTCCGGTTATAGAAACGTGTAAAAGCAATGAGGAAGTAAGGTCTGATGGCAAGGAAATTCCAAAATATATCTCTCTTAACAGAAATGTTGCAAACAAACCTGGGATGGTGGAATTTGTAAGCCCTGATGGGGAGGTTTTCATTTGTAAAAGCGATTTGGAAATTGGTTTATCTCATCAAGATACATTAGTTGAACTTGGTTGTTGTTGTAAAAATGACCTTGCTTTAGTACACTATGCGTGTGCACTCAAGTGGTTTGTCAACCATGGATCTACCATTTGTGAAATATGTGGACATATAGCAAAAAATATCAGAATTTCTGACTTCAATAAGGTTGTTGGTTCTTTGAAGGAGTATGAAGCATTGAGGGAAAGAACTGCCAGTGGGGATCCCGGTCCTACACAAGTTCATGCAAATACTGGTGTGGATCCTGATGCTGTGGCTGCTATTCGGAGGCAACGGCTAAGTGAAATTGCACTATGGTTTTGTCCTCATAATAGCAGTAACAATAATAACACTAGCAATGTGAATGTGGACACAGTTTCACAGGTTGTTTCTGAGCAGCCTTCGAATGTTGTTACTGAAGATGCTGGCCCTGCACATAATCCTGCAACTAAGTGGGCCGTGGAAGGTACAGGGATCCTGCTTGCTACTGGGCTGCTTACCATCACCCTTGCATGGCTTATAGCTCCCCGTGTTGGAAAGGTACATAACATTGAATATCAATTACGATAGGTACCTAAACATACTAATATGTTTATATGGCAAGTTCTTGCCTAGATGTTCTTTCTTTGCCTGAAAGTGCCTGCATATGCATACATGGACCCATACCATACTTCTATATAACCATATTTAGTTTACCCTGAACTTATGCATTTACAAAATTGTTGAAGGCTTAAATTTTGAAGGTTATGATAGCGATGCATGCATTGAGTCATGCATAATATGTTACTCACACATGTAGCAAAGACACTAGTTTGGGTCTCTTATCAATTCATTACTCCACATAATTTGTAAAGCCTGCCTTTTTTACTCATGTGTCTCTTCATCTGCTAGACCAAATACTAATTGGGCAATTGTTGCTAGCAATCTTATTTAAAGAAGTTGCATTCATCCTTATTAAATACTCTACCAATCATTTTTTAGTAAAAAATACATAGTCGAAATTCGATAACTGGTTATAACTGGGAAGAATGGTGGATATTGTACAGGACATGAAATTAATAATGGCTCACATCACAGGGTTGAAATTTATAGACTGGAATTCTGTATACTGATCACCTATAGGGGTCTAATGCCACCACTTTTCCCCTACTAAGATGTGGTGGAGGGATAGGTCATATAGTCAGTGTTTAATATAGGAGTCAGAAGCTGAGACCTCTAAATGATGGCAAGCTTAGCAGTCCATAATAGTTTAGCCAACACTTCATGGTCTTTTTCCATGGCAGTTTTGAAGATTTTTAGGGTATGTTTGGGAGTTGTCAGGGGAAGGGAAGGGAAGGAATCAGAAGTAAATAATGGGGAAGGGAGGGAAAGAGTATGAGAGGTTAAGTAATAAGTTTCTTTTCCCTTGTTTGGATGTTTAAAATCCTCCAAAGGCCTCCAAATTGGGGGAACTTTAAAATGTTCATAAAAACTCCCCTCGTTTCATAAAACTCCCAAACATGGGTGAGGTTTACACAAAACCTTTTCCTCCATCTAAATATATCCTTAAGGTTTATCTTTGAGAATCCCATTTATGTATGCAAACAGTGATAAAAGGTAAAACTATAATTTGGGGATATAGAAAGGAGACATTGTCAATTATATTAAATTTGACGGGTCAGATTATGTTTGTGGTGTATATTCTGAAGTATGTTCATTTTTATGCTTGCTACTATAAGACGTCCATTTACATACAGTCCTTATGATATCTAGTAAATTGGGTCTTGATTTCTGTTTTATATTGTAACTAGCAAGTATGGTTTATATTAGAATGGGTGGTTGCCAACGCAGCGATCATTTCATTTCATTCTAATCCTTGAAAATTTATTTCCCAGGGATATATTTCTTTTAGACAACTAGTTTCTTTCAGTTTGGGTGATGATACTGGATTAATTTTTGGGAGACCATTTGGGTGGGGAATGTTTCTTCTTTAGAGGCCTTTCCTCTCCTTTTCATATCTCTACTTTGCATAACTCGCCCATTAGCTGCTTATATTCTATTCAGGGTCATTCTTTAAATTGGGACTTTAATTTTCATAGAGATTTGAATGACAGGGAAACTTGTGAACTACAATCCCCTTTGGTCCTACTTGATTCTATTTGTCTCTCAGTCAATTATGATAGGAGTGTTGGACTTTGGACTTCTCTGGAGAGTTCTCTTGCATATCTTTCTTTCAGTTTCTAAGACACACTTCTAACCTTCAAAGTTTCCTTCTTGACAAACCCATTTGGAAGTCCAAAGCTCCTCCAAGGTCAAGTCTTCTGTTTGGATGATGATGCTTAACAAGATTAATACAGATCACTTGTTGCAATTTCATAGGCCTCACATCTCACTTTCTTTTGATTTGTGTGCTATGTGCAAATCTAGCTAAGAAAACGTATGTCACTTATTTTTGCATTGTAAGGTGCTACTTTCCTTTGGAACAATCTTTTTTGAGCTTCATTGAGCACTGGGTATATCCCTCTACCCTAGAACATTTTTTTATTTTTAACCATAAAGGCTTTGGTTAAAACATAGAGGCTAAACTCTTATGGCAGTGTGTGCTTTTTGCTATCATTAAGTATGTGTGGTTGGAGCATAATACTACTATGTTTAAGGGTGCTTCTGGCCTCCAAACTTGATTTGGTGTTCTACTCATGGCTACTTCAAGAGAGTTACTATTTTGGATAGGCAAAGGGATTAGACAGCCTTGTTGCATTCTTAGCTTTTTCTTGCACTTCCTTGTACATAGTTTTTTTTGGAAGGGGGGGGGGGGTTTCATTCTTGAAATACAGTGGTGTTGGTTGTGCTTGGGAATTGTGGTTATACATCTTGGTTGCTTCTTCTCTATTGATTTTCGTTAGAAGCATATATGTGTAATACAAGCTATATTTGTTGTGCAGAAAACTGCAAGAAGTGGTCTTCATATCCTACTTGGAGGCGTTTGTGCTTTAACAGTGGTGGTTTTCTTCCGCTTTGTAAGTACTTGATGTACCTCCTTTTGGCCCCCTTGGTTGTACTTTGTTAAAGAAATTTGATTCAATTTTGATTATTGTTTGACTGGATTAAAACTTGACTATGCTTTTAAAAATAATTGAAGATAAAAGAAGACCCCGACTGTATGTTTTGGTGTAAGCTCAATCAGCACGGGACTTTGAATAAGTGAATGAATTATTTCCAAAATTATGATGGCAGGAACAATGAAAAAAAAATCCAAGATGCTTGATCATAGTGGATACTTGTGGCTTTTTATTTTGTAGAAACATTATATGTACTGAGATAGGTTCATATTTTGTACATAATGTCCAGGATTCCTGAGTGTCATTGAAACTTTTAAGGCATAAGTGGCTAAAGGGGATACGAATATTATACTGTACACATAATTAAATTGCAAGTTTTATTTATTTCAATCCTGGTGCCAATCAGAATCTAATTGTTTCTTTTGTATACTTTGGGTTATTGCAGTTTGTGCTTACCAGAATCAAGTATGGACCTGCACGTTATTGGGCAATCTTGTTTGTTTTCTGGTTTCTTGTCTTTGGAATATGGGCTTCACGGACACATGGTGCCCATACAACGTGATCCTTTAGTACAGCGCTTTAGCATCTTTGTTAAGTCCTTTCTCTCTCCCTCTCCTCCCATCTCTTCTTCACTTTTATTTCATTTCCTTGCCATCTTGAATTTTGAGATTTTTAATATAAATTTATTATGATACGACTAATGAGTCTATTGGTAGATTCTCATAATTGTTGAATGTAAAATAACAATTATGTTGTTTGTGAGCCAGATTTCTGAATGCTAGTTTAGTTTTCTGTTAGCAGTTCTTTCATTTTTTTAATGGTTGAACATGTGTAAACCTATGCTCCATGAAATATATCCGAACTTGAGAAATTGCAAACCATTGATTAAATAAATAAAATAATATTGTGGCACTTGCAAATGGGACAGGCATCAATGATACTGTAGCTAGAAATTCTTACATAAATCTATAACACTTAAGTTGAGTATATTAGACTAATCACATTATTGATACGGTCGATTGTGGTAATCAATTGTTAGTTAACTGTAGTTATTATCTTATAATTAATGATATAATTGACTTAGTGCAAGTTTTGTGTTTCATATTTATGCAAGAATTTTTTTACTGTAGCAAGGGTCAGTGGTACAAACCAATAAGAGTGGTAAATTTGATGGCCGTCAATGATGTCTGGTATCCAATGGTAGGGAACTAAATTGTAGAGTTTTGATAAATTCAGTATGTATTTTTTTTTCTTCCCCATTTGGTAACAGAATGTGTACTTGTTTTAAATGTTGATATATCAAGGTACAAAATTTAAATGGTTAAAATGAGTATGAATTGGGAATTTTTCTTATATACGTAAGTATTTGCACTTGCTTGATGCAATGCCGTTTGAATAACTTCACCCCTTCCACAGGACAAGATTCTAGCTCTTTCACAGCTCTCCTGAACATCAACAAAGTCCTCAACCTCAACCACCGCAAACTGCAAGACCAAACCAGCTGCCATATTTCTTCTCCATTTCTTGTCAAAACACTCAGAACTTAAGAGGCACAAACTTAAAAAGGATTTAACATTGTTACCAAAAAATAAAAAAGATTTAATATAAAACTGAAGCAGAAACTCATCAAATATTTACCAATTCATGCAAGGCAGAAGATGTCATCAGTCATTAACAGAATATACTGCAAAATCCTCAAAGGGGCATTTTCAAAATCCAAGGGTGGCAACTTCAGCACCTTGACTCTCTACAAGCCCCACGGGAGGCTCCAACACCAGTCGCAGACCCGACAAGTGCTCGGGTCGTTGTGTTCCTCTTCTTTCTTTTCCTTTATTTACTTTAGCAATCCTTTGAAATGGGTCGCAGACTCCAGCACTATTCAAAGTTAGCATTCCGACATATTACAGAATTTAACAGAAATGCTAAATGCATAGATACAGGTCAATACATACCTACCAAAAAACGAGGTTCAACCATAGTTCGATGGAGAAAAAAAAAGGAAAAACAATTGAATGAATGTGATGAGAAGATTGTGAATCTGTCTGTTAATACAAGGATGGGATTGGTGCTGTGTGCTAACAATACTAGTAGAGGACCACATACGTACTTTATGCAAATAATTATGTTGGTTAAAACTTGAAATAGTGGATTTATGAGTTAATGAATGAGTATTTTACTTTTCTCCAATATACCCCTTGAAATATCTTATGAATGACTTAAGTAGGAAGTTGCCACGCTGCTGATTAATAAAACCAAGATATCCGATTTTGGATGGATTTCATTTCATTGTGGGTACCACCGCTCCCAATTTGCTCATGCCTCAACGTCCTGTATAACGTGTCTACTGTCTGGGATCGCAATCAAAACAAAGCCACTTTTCTGTATAGTAATTGTCACATACATTTGTCTTCAACTTACACAGTACACAAATAATTGTATGTTGTGTATGAGCTGTCCCTCCCTCTTGATCTTCCTTCAGTCATTTTTCTGGCTTTGATCGATGCACTTGGCTCTATCACTGTTGCTAACATGGGAGGTACATGCTAGCAATTTTATACCCATATAAATAAAATTCATGAATCTATTTTTAACATCAATTTATGGTATATATTTATAAATAAATAATAATTAAAATTTAAGGTATAGAATTATTTTACATTAAATAAATAATCACATCTTTAAAGAAATATTATGAGAGAAAGATAATAAAAAATCTTTTTGTTATAGAAGAAAAAAGTTACTTTTTTTTATATGTGCAAAATTCTTATGATATTAATGGATAATTATAATATAGAGAATATATATGATCTTTTTTGTATTTATAATATAAGTTAATCTATTCATTATAAAAAAATTTACACACAAAATTTATAAACCCAAGATTATATTATTTACATAAATTTAAATATTTATAAGAGCTTAATAATAATATTAATTACAAATAAATTAGACTAATAAATATTCTATAATATTTAATATTTAATTAATTCAAATTTTAAAAAATTAATGAGTCCATACCTAATAAAAATATCTAACATTACAAGCCAAGCCTGTAACGGTCAGGATTTATGTTATGCTTACGCAAGTGAGACCCACGTGGGTTCGCGCATGACACAAATCCCGGCCATTTTATTTACCATGAAACTAACTCAAAGTGATGTTCTTAAATAATTTTGTCTGTGCGATTTATTTTTAAATTATTTAAGAGATTAAAATTTTGATATATTTTATAAAAAAATAAATATATTATTATTTAAAAACTTTAAAGATAAATTCACTTTAAAAATAGACCTTTATCAGTAACTTTATTTATGTAAACAAGATTTTCTTTTGGTTAGTAACACGTTTCTCTTACTTTTGGCCTTGTCCTTGTGCAATGAGAAGTCATCAAATGCTTAAAACGTTATCTTTCTATTTTTCATGGCTGAGAAGTGAGAAGTGACTCCAGTTTAAGTTATGCAACCCCCCATTTTAAGTTATGCAGCTTTATATTTCTAGACAACAAATTAATGATCGACTATATATCTGAGTACTGAATTACCGAAGCTCTTTCTCCTTCTAGTTAACTTCTACCATGAAAAGCCTCTGTCTTGGGCCGTTCCTTGCTGCCAGGTACACAGCTTTTCCTACTTTACGTGCTTATGGACTTCTACTTTTTGATTCATACAACCAATGATTATTCATATATATTTTATTCTGAGATATGAAAGAAAGATGATCAATGCAACTCGCGAGAAAGCAAAATCACCCAAAAGAATAATAGAATTGCCAAAATATGTTGCAAAAATGATAAAAGAAACTACAATTGCTGAGTCTCTTACTCCAGATGTTCATAATGAGTAACAGTGCCCCAGTTGGTAGCAGAGCCTTTGCTGACCATTTAACCAGAAAGTGCTTTCTCAAGCAACTTCACTTCCACTCCCGCTGTGTTGTTTTGTCTTCATACTCGTAAACCCTCTCTCTCCCTCCACATTTTCATGCTGCTTTAATTGTATTTGCTCAACTGATCTGATGTTCTTTTATGTGGTTTGCTTGCATGTATCATGTATGGTTTACCTTGTGAAGAAGATGTTCTGCAACTCTATCAGTGGTGCCAGAATTAGAAGAGAAGCAAACATTTGATGGAGAGCAGGCTGCTTTGCTTGTTAAAGAGCTCAGAAAGAGCTTTGATTCAGGCAAGACAAAGAGCTATGAATGGCGGGTTTCCCAGTTGGAGGGCATAGCTAAGATGCTAGAAGTGAAGGAGAAGGAAATTATTAAAGCTCTTGATAAGGACCTTTCTAAACCTGCACTCGAAACATTTATAGCTGAGGTCTCCAATTTCCTATTTTGTTTCTATGCTTCATGAGTTCATACTTCATTTGTTTCTTTTAACCATTGCTTTAAATAAAATTCTTTCCATTTACTACATTCTCTTTTCTCTATTCCCTTTTGTCATGATGGCATTCAATGTTTCCATTTGTCTGTGACAATCACCTCAGCCTTACCATCATCATGGTTGCCTCAAATTTTATGCGCGTGCTTCTTGATGCAGATTTCCCAGGCTAAATCCTCATGTAGTGAAGCACTTCAAGAACTGAAAAACTGGATGAAGCCTGAAAAGGTAATTACCAAAAATGAGAAATTCTTGTGTACACTTTGTGTGCACTAAACTAATCAACAAGTGATATGTCATCACTCTAAAATATAAAATATTTATGTGGCACAAAGATTTATATAATTTAATGCTGATTGGCCTAACGCACACAACTTAAGTGCACAAGGTGTATATAAGAATTTCTCACCAAGAATAACAATGACCATAAGTTTCAACATGGCGTTATTAATTAACACAATTTTTTTTCCCTTTTAGGTGAACACTTCGATCACAACATATCCATCATCAGCAGAGATTGTGTCAGAACCACTAGGAGTTGTGTTGGTCATCTCAACATGGAATTTTCCTTTCTGTATGTAAAAGATGTTCCTTTTTTCACACAATTCAGACAGTCCTTTTTCACACTATTGACATATGTAAACCGCATTTGGTTTTTATGCAGAACAGTTTTTTTTCACCTTAGTCGTTATCATCACTGTGAAGCTCTTGTAACATGCACATATAGATAAGTCTCATGTAGTAGGATGTATTACCCTTTAACTACAAGCCCTTTTGCACTCTTTTTTCTGGTCGAAATTCAAATTTTACTAGTTAATTTAAGCCTCAAATCAAATAGCATAAATCTGTATACCCCCTTAGTTAATCATATGTGCCTTTTAAAATTCTGTCTGTTCTCTGAGCTAAGTCTATTTATACTTTTGCATCTTCTCCACAACCTTTTGATATTCATGACTTTACACTATGAAACAAGTTCCCAGTATTGATATCATTTTTTTGGGATGCTTACACTAACTAATGAATTTGCATCTTCTCCATATCCTTTCCTTTGTATTGATAAGTTCTTTTTTCCTATCTTCAGTGTTATCAATCGATCCAGTCATTGGAGCTATTTCAGCGGGTAACGCAGTGGTCCTGAAACCATCAGAAATTGCTCCAGCAACGTCATCACTTCTTGTAAATTTGCTCGAAAATTATCTAGACAACTCTGCCATAAGAGTTGTTGAAGGGGCTATTCCTGAAACAACTGCACTCTTGGAGCAGAAGTGGGATAAGATACTTTACACAGGTAATTTGTCTTCAATATATCGCTACAAGATCATAGCATATCAAACAGATTCATCAGTCTCCAAGTCTGTATAAATTTGAATAGTAAGAGATGCTTGTTATGGTTCAATTGTTTTATATCCAATTTAATTTTTTTAATCTCAAGCTGTTTCATTGTGCCTTACTTTTGCGTTAATTCTGGCCGTCTATATCATTAATAAAGAAGCATTAACTAAACATTCTGAACCTACAAGTTTAGCTCCAGCTATTATGAAGTATCACTTCCATGGTCTGCAGTTAGAAATTTGGATCCATTTTGAGCTGTTTCACACAAATGCCTAAATCTAATAATTTTTATAACTTCCATCAAGAAATTTGAGTTGCTGTCAGTGGCTTTTCACATCATTTGTCGCTTTCAATTTGTAATAAAAAGTCAAAAGTATCTACTCCAATTAGCTTGCCAACTTCAGTATAAGATTCCATGCATGATAGACCAATTTTATGCAGGTAGTGCTAGAGTAGGTCGCATTGTCATGGCTGCTGCTGCAAAGCACCTTACACCAGTGATTCTGGAACTTGGAGGAAAGTGCCCAGCTGTTGTTGATTCAGATGTCAACTTACAAGTAACACTATCTCCTGAACTCCTTATTTACACATCTGAAAAACATATTTTTCAAGTATAATAATCATTGAAATTTCAGGTTACTGCAAGGAGGATTATAGCTGGCAAGTGGGCATGCAATAGTGGACAAGCATGCATTTCTGTTGATTATATAATCACAAAAAAAGAATTTGCTCCAAAGCTGGTAAGATTGCCTCAATAATACAAAATTCAGTGTGCTATTAAAAATATATTATTCATGATAAATTCTAACTCAACAGATAAATGCTTTAAAAGAAGAATTGGAGCAATTTTTTGGGAAAGATCTGATGGAATCAAAAGACATGTCACGTATTGTGTCTCCAACCCAGTTTGCACGGCTCGTGAAGCTCTTGGATGAGGATAAGGTGTCTGACAAAATTGTTCTAGGAGGTCAGAGGGATGAGAAAAAATTGTGAGTTGCATTCCCATCTTGTTTATTAAGATTGGAAATAATAATTTATAACAATACCATAACATCAATTCTCCCTCTCTATTGCAGAAAGATTGCTCCTACTATTGTATTGGATGTTCCAGAAGAGGCTATGGTAATGCAAGAAGAGATATTTGGGCCAATACTGCCAATTATCACTGTGAGTACTAGATCACAAGGGAAAAGTACATTCAGGACTTGTTGACAAGGAATCATTCCTTGTCAAGCGAATAACTCTTTTTAATGCAGGGAAAGCATGTTCTATCTCATTTATGACATTTATTTTCTTTTCCAGCTGGTAGTAGGCATTCCTTTGTTCCAAATCCTCTGTGAAAACCATCTTACTGCTTCCTCTTGGCCAGTTTCCTATTCCCTGTTACAGGGTTACTTCACCAACTGACACAGACCCCAAAACACTAGTTCTGGAACGGGAACTTGCTTCTCTCTTTCTTGTAGTATGTAATGTAGGAATGGGAGCGTATTAAAAGGATAATTTCTTCCTGCAAGTCTTCAATTGTTTTCTTCAGAAAGATTTTACTCTAAATACAAAATCACTGTGTTACCTGTACTACTTATCTTACTTACTTTGCATCCCCCACTTATTTTCAACCAAATTAGCACTTAAATAAATTATCTTGGGAAGGACTTGATATTATTTCATATATAGTCAAGTTGTTATATCTTTCCCTTACATTGTTGCAGGTAGACAACATAGAAGATAGCTTCAGTATAATCAAATCAAAGCCAAAACCTCTTGCTGCATATCTTTTCACAAACAATGAGCAGCTGAAGAAGAATTATGTGGAAAAGATATCCTCTGGAGGGATGCTCATCAATGACACAATCATACATGTAGTTATTCTCTTCCTGAAATTTATACATGAAAATTTAATCATATGCTAACATACTAGTTTTATTATGATCCTATTTTTTTATAAATCCATTGTTCTCTAATAATGCTCCATCAGTAGACGGAAAAGAAAAATTATGTTCTCTTTATTTGGCTTCCTTCATTGGCATACATAAAATGATTCAACTTTGCTGGAGAGAACTTCTGGTGGTTGGCTGATATAATGTTGAATTAATAATTGAGGAAAGCCATTGACTTTCTTATTCTAGCACAAATAATCTCTTAATTTCATCAAAGGTAGAAACTCATGCAGGTGTGAAAACTTTGTGATATAATAAATTAATATATGAATCTTATGTTGACACGTCAAAATTCGAATGGTTTTTTGGAATACCAAGTTTGAAAAACTAAATCAGACAGTAAACTTGTACCATTGGACTTCGTGTTTGTCTGCATCTTTTGTACCTGTAGATTGATGATCAATGTGTTTCTGTTTTCAAATTCTTGATTTTAGATGCTCAAGACTTCTATAACCTAAATTTTGTATGGGCATGCAATGAAACCATGAAAATGCAGTGCACATATTCTTCAAATGAAATCAAGGCTTGAAAAATTTAAGCTAGTTTATACATGCATCGAAATGTATTCATATGTAGATACTTATGAATCTATGTATTGGCTCTCTCAAATGTGAGATATAGTCATGCACGAATGCATAATCAAGTCTTAACTGACTGACTTATCCCATGTACAACAATGTTCATGCAGGTTGCAACTCGTGGGTTGCCTTTTGGAGGAGTTGAAGAGAGTGGAATGGGTTATTACCATGGAAAATTCTCTTTTGATAGTTTCAGCCATAAGAAGTCAGTCCTCTATAGAAGTTTTGATGCAGATTCGTCCTTAAGGTACCCCCCATATACACCTGAGAAGGAAAAATTGTTGAAGGCCGTTATCAATGGCAATATTTTTCGCATAATTCTTACTTTGATTGGATGGTCTAAAGAATGATGCTTAAGGGACATGTTATGTTCTTGACTCCCCCCCCCCGTAACTAATAAGATGTGTTTCTTTTCAGGCATTTATTAACAAGTGTCCTTTTTAAAATATTCACGAATTAGAAAATTTAAATGTGTTAGGCCAGTGACTCATGTGGCTTCAACTTTTGCCAAAAGGTTAAATTTAATCTCTATTTCAAATTTGTAGCTAGATTACAATTTTTTCCCATGAGTTTTCAACCTCGTTAATTTTTTCTTTGATTGCTACTTCACTCTAAATTATTGCATGAGATGTCAAGGACCAAATGTTGCTGCTTGCTAGAATAGTAGTGTGGTAATACAGCATATGTTCCACGGTTAAGTTGTTTCCAATTTTTAGTTTAAAATACAATTGACAGCGGAGTTATATTAACCGACTCATAGCCTTATCACAGGAGAAACATGCCTCTAGTGACCACTTGTTTTCGTAGAAATAATTTTACCAAAAAGATGTTCTGATACTTTACTTTATGATCCTTTTCAATTCTTGTTCTACCCTAGCATGATACGAAATAAAATGCATATCCAAAATTATAATACCAATGCTTGATTTGCCATTCTTTTCCCGGTAAAGTGATGCTAGTATGCTCACAGAGGTAGGCATAAAATGATTCAAATTCCAATTTTAAAACTTTCCCTTTGAAGAATATGCAAAGTATCTTTTCTTTTCTTTTTTTTCTGGCAGAAAGAAATATTTGTTGACTGTCTTTTACCTTTTGGCATTGGAATGTCTGTGTTCCGCCATTTTTTTGGATAACGATGTTATTACATTATTTTCTAAAATACATTAATTTTTATCATATTTTTAATAGTTATAATTAAGTGAAAAAAAAATTACATAAAAAAGTGATATAATTAATAATATAAAAAGTAGTGTAAAAAAATATAAAAAAAATGTAGTGAGAATATCATTGTCAATTTTTTTTTAGGTTAGTTTCATTTTTTGGCCTAAACTTTCAAAGTGGTGTCATTGTGCAATCCGAAGACTCATGACAAGGGGTTTGTCCGTGTTGGGTACAACTTGCAAATTCTTGGATGGCCGTTTGTTGTACTATTCTGATGGCACTTAAATTTATTTTAATATACTAACATTAGAAAATGAGAGAGAGTTGCTAACTAGATAATAAATTATGAAGAAGAAAAAAGAGTTCTTGTAATAACTTTTTGTTTGGGTGCAAAATTGAGAAGCAATATTTTTTTGTTAATTTTCGTAGAAAATTATATTTGAATGTATATTTTATATAAAGACCTTTAATATTTTCAATCTAACCAAATATACATAATTACATATTTTCTTTTTATAATTACTCATAAAAGTTGGTTTTAACAATTCAAACAACATAATTGCAAATTTATTGATTACCAAAATTAAATTTATGTAAAATCAAGTTTACGAACACACATTGCTTGGTCAATGTATCCGATGGAGATTTGGTTGGTACAAATAAGAGAGTTAAGTATAAGATTCTAATCGATAATGAAAAAAATTAAGAGATTAGAATTTTATAAGATACAAGTACTTGCACGATAAATCATACATATATAATAATTTACTCTTTTAATTTTTTTATAATAATTACAATCATATATTTTATTTTCTAAAGTGCACCTCACTTTAAAAAAAGTCAAATCCAAATAGAAACAGCATTATGAATGCCAAGTTGCTAACGCTGTTTTTAACATCAAAAGCCAGACCATCCATCACAGAAAAAGGTGCATAAATTCAGCTTGTTGCCATACTTTTCAGAGTCTTTGCTATTCAACTCAAAAAATAAAAAGGGAATATATTCATTATTCATTTCCCTCTTAATAAAAATAAGGACAAAATTTAAGTAAAATTATTTGGATATTTGTCAATAAACACAACACTTACCATATGTTTTAGTCACCTCATCCTTTTTTTTTTAATGTTTGTATTGATGAGTTGTAAAAAAAGTATACATATTATATTTTTATTAGAGAATACATCCATAATTACTTAAATTTTTTTTCTAAGTTTTGTCTTAAAAGTAATATGTTTAATGAGTCTAGAACAGAATTTAATATATGAGACATGATTTGGCCCCTTTTTTATCATTTTATTCATAATATCAAGCACTATATCTCAAGAGTAATATTTTTTAAAAAAATTAATTAAAAAATTAATAAATAAATTGATTTACGCTAGTGCCTAATTGGGTATACGGGCCACAATCTGCAGACTAGTTCGCATAACTCGCGGCTCGTGCGGGTTAGAACATGACAAAATGTAAGCTCATTTAAATGTGGGCTTATAAGCCTAGTTTATTTAAATTTTGATTTCTAATCTCATCTCTCATCATAAAAAAAAAAGTAAGATTTGATTTTTGATTTTTGATTTTTGATTTATGATCTTTAGATTAAGTCTCCCGTTTCTGACTCTCATCTTCTTCTCACTCTCCCTGTCGCCTCTATCCCTCCTCGTCGTTGCCCCTCTCTACTAGTTGTGACGTGCGACGATTGTGCGCCCACCTTGTCTCGCCATTGTGACCACGAGCTTATGACAGTCATGTGCCTACCAGTTGCGCACTGCGACAATGAACTCATAACGCACCTGCTGCGCCTCGCACCCTTGCCTCGCCTCACCTTATTCTCGCTTCTAATGCACATGTGCTCTACATCTATTTTCCATTTTCAATTTTTTTCCTAATATTTTCAGCCCTTTTTTATTGGTTTTGAGCAATTTGAAAAGAAAAAAAATTTGTGGACCGCAGACTGATCAGCGTAACCCACAATCTAATGCAACATGGACGTAGACTAGCTTTTTAAGTTGCGGGTCAACTTAGATATATTTTAGATATTCTGACATTCTATTCATTTAACTGTAATACATTATGGATTGAGTCAACTCGGACACCCACTCTAAGCGACTATCAATAGACTTATACATGATACTTGTCACACTTGGAATGCCTGTATGAAGGAAATAGGTGAGACAATCAGACACTTATTTTTTTCCATCCAATTGATTGGATATTCACTTTTCATTTTTTATATTTACTATCTATTATCTAAAACCAAATTGACCAAATTGAACTGGACAATTTAAAAAATAAAAACAATCAATTTTAAAAAAATCAAAATGAATGGATATTTCATATATCTATCATATTTAAATTTTAAAATTAAATATTAAATAAAAATATTTCAAATAGTATATATTTGAATAAACATATTAAAATAAAAAATATTTTTTATATTTTATATTGTCAATTATTAATTGTTTCGTCTTCTACTTAAAAAGTGATCGTCGGAAAATTCAATTTCAATCGTCAAATGGTTAATTGATTGAAAACAGAATAGAGTATCTGCAAAAAACACTTTGGCCAATTATCTTGAAATGAAGATGGTAATGAAGATAAAAATTAAAAAAGAAATTGAACATTAATAGATATAAAAAAAATTAGGATAGCAAATAATATTTGTAAACTAAAATGATAACAGTAAAAAATTATTTTGAATATTTAAATAATTCAAATATCAATATCAAAATATATTTGGAGGGCCAAGGCCCAAATTTTTAATATATATTTAAATTGACAAGATTACATTTTACAAAATTAGTATAGATATATCTTTTTAGTAGATAATTACTTATAAAGTATTCTCGTTATTTATCTAATTTTTATATATTTAATTTTTTTAATTTATTCATAAATTTATTTTATATATTGTAAAAATATTATAATTACATATAAATTAATTTAATATTTTTTATATTAATATATGATATAAATATAACGTGTGTATAAAAATTTTAAGCAAAACATTGCCGTTGTAAAAAATGGTGTAAGGTAATATAACTTGTTTTTGTATTTTTGCGACAACCATTTTCCTTGCAGTCATCGAAGGAGGCAGGGGAGAAGTTTCCACGAAACTTAGAAACCCGAAGTGAACCCTTACCCTTACCCCATTCATCTACGCTCACTGGTCACTGTTTCCACCCTCCACTTTTTTTTTATTTTCTTTCTTGACCTACTTTTAAGGGTCCTACTCATCATGCATTTCCTTTGCAGGACACAGCAGTTGATTATGCGATGCGAGGAAGAAAGGAATAAGAAGGCCGAACATGAAACATTACATTACATGCATGCATCAGAAGCAATCCCACTTCTAATCCCAAGGTTCTTCAATTCTCTCCTTTCTCAACCCCACTTAAACCAAATCCAAGGGAAAAGGTTATTCTTATAATCTAGTATCAGTAATAAGAAGCAATACCCTCCCATCAATCCTTATCTTACCTTAATGGACAACAACTCTTTCAAGTTTCAAAGAACCAACACCAACACCAAAACTAAAACTTAATTTAAAGTCAACTCACCAGTCTTCAATTTCTTTGATATATATATATATACACATATATATTTCATCTAATCCATAGTCTCCCATATCATAGATACAAAACAAAAAGAATATATATATCTATATATATTTGCTTAGAAGTAGAACAGAGAGAAAAGAAGAAGATGAAGATGGGGAAGGTGGGATGGGTAGTGGTAGTAGTGTTGACATTGATGGTGTTCAACTTGTCTACTTGTTCAGCTTGGTTTGGTAATAGAAGGAAGTCCATTCTCCCAGGTGAAGCCGCGTCCTCAACCTCAAGGGTCATGAATCCTGCTGGTTCCTCCATTGTCTTCCCCCTTCACGGCAACGTCTATCCTGTTGGGTACAACCTAAAATTACTTCCCTTTTTCTTCCTTCTGTTCTGCTTGGTTGCTTATGCCCTTTTCATGTTTTGCCTCACTCACTAGATAATGGTTTTTCCATCCAAAGCTTCTCTATAAAGAATATAAAGTGTTATGTTTTGATAGAGAAAGACGATATCTTTTATGAGTAGAGATTTATTTGTTATGTTCTGCACAAAAGTATTTTTTAATTTTTTTTGGACATTATCATGTTTTCAAAGATGTGATCATTTGAGTATCCAAATTCATAATTGGAATATTTCTAGTTTTATTGAATGATTATACCATTTCTGTTCCTTTTAAAATTTATTAATTTATAACGAAAGATAAAAAAAGAAAGGTATACTGACACTAAGACAGTGTATACTATAAACCAAAATCAGGAAGAAGGTTAATGCCTGTTTGGGAAGGGGAAAACAGAGGAAGGGAGGAAACACTTTCTAGTTTCTAGCCTAACAGGCCTTCTTCCATGGCATAGGTCATATATATTTGTTTATTCTTGGGAAAATAATTAATTAGAATCAAACATCTTTTGACATTTTTATTTCTGTGTCTCATATATATATATATCCATTGCTTTTGACAAACAATATATAATATATAGTATCCCTCATGGCTGGTGGAAAATGGAAATCCATATTCTATTATTCTGATATAAGTCATCCTTACTTTCAATTTCAACATTTGCAGGTTCTATAATGTTACTCTCAAAATCGGCCAGCCACCAAGGCCCTATTTTCTTGATGTTGACACCGGTAGTGACCTCACATGGCTCCAATGTGATGCCCCTTGTATCCGTTGCTCTGAGGTATTATTAGACTAAACCCCCAACAGCCAAAAACTATTTGTTTTTTAAATTTTAATAGACAAAGAATGTCAAGCACAAAATCTTATGAGATTGGAAAGCTCATCCTTGCATATAGATAGATACATACATGTAATCTGTGTCCAATTGATCTTAATTTGTTGCTTATTTTTCAGACACCCCATCCACTGTACCGGCCCAGCAATGACTTGGTGCCCAGCAAGGATCCCCTCTGTGCATCCTTGCACCAGACTGATGACTACAACTGTAAAGACCCTGATCAATGTGACTATGAAATTGAGTATGCAGATCACTACTCAACCCTTGGTGTACTTGTCAAGGATGTCTTCCTTCTCAACTTCACTAATGAAATCCAACTTAAAGTTCGGATGGCACTTGGGTTAGTAACTCTGCAACCTTTGCTTTATTACCACCTCAACCATTTTATTTTATTTTTTTACTTCCTTAAACCTTAATCTTTGTTTTTTCTCTTGAAATATTGGTGTTTGATTCTGCAAGCAGTCTTTTAGAAAAGGCCTTGAGATAAAATAATCTCAGCAAAATTAGGTTTAGAATCCATATTCTAGTGTATGCATATTTACTGCAATCTAAGTACCAATCAATTCAGGTTGGAAAGATTTATATAAGTTAATTAGATCAGAATACATGGATATTGCAAGTAAGAACTCATGAGTTGACCCCTGTGACATCTCACCTACGAAGATGATAATATGCAATATGCATGTTAATGTTGTTTTGGCTACCTTATGGAATACTATTTAGAAACAATGCGCAATTGAGAGATTAAAACTAAATAATACCAGAACAATTATGTTTCTCATAGTATGTATTTCCCATTTAGGAATGATTAAAATTCTTTTCTCTTTATTGCCTAACAAATTTGTGATGAAGTCCATAAATCGTGAGAATATGAATCTATTCTCATTAGTCATTAGATAATAAATTTCAAGTCAGTAATGCCTAAAAGGATTTCAGAAAAACACCAGTTGCATGATCGGCTATTTGGCATATGACAGGAAGATCTTCAGAATATATTTGATCATGGCAACCTGGCACACCCATGATGATTAAACCATGTGTTTTTTTAACAAGTGAGAAACTCTAAAAGTTTTCTGATGCACCTCTTTTCTGGGTCCTTTTTACAGATGTGGATATGATCAGGTTTTCCCAGCATCTTCTTACCACCCCTTAGATGGAATGCTTGGCCTTGGCAGGGGAAAATCCAGCTTGATATCACAGCTAAATAGTCAGGGTTTGATGCGAAATGTGGTTGGACACTGTTTAAGTACACAAGGAGGAGGGTATATCTTCTTTGGAAATGTTTATGATTCTTCTCGAGTGAGTTGGACTCCAATGTCTTCTACAGATTCGTAAGTAGGACCTTCAGAAATCAGATCCTCGTTTCACATTTTCCACATGTATTGTAATGATTCATAATTCTATCTCCTGATTTAAATCTTCTGTGTGATTTGTGTCAGTAAACACTACTCAGCAGGGCCAGCTGAACTTGTTTTTGGAGGAAAGAGAACTGGGGTTGGAAGTCTGCTTGCTGTTTTTGACACTGGGACTTCTTACACTTACTTCAACTCTGAGGCTTACCAAGCATTAATTTCTTGGGTCAGTTAAAGCAATTTTCACTATTTTCCCCAATTTAAAGTATTTCAATAAGCACCAACATGTGTTGATTCATGTAAAAGGGACTCGGATCCCTTAAACATGTGTTCCTGGGTTCAATCTCAGGATTAATGTGCATAGAAATAACATCGTTGGGAGAGGTTCCCTCTTAGGCGCCTGACTGTACCCCAGGATATTAGTCTCTCACTTATCGAGTAGGAGGATACTCTTGGAAACCAAAAAAGTATTTCAATTAGCATGAGGCATTTCTGCTAAGATCATGCAATTGAAGATTAAAATTGTATGAAAAAAGAGGGAAAAAAAAATAGAAAATGTACTTTCTTCAATAATACTATAAAATATTGGCTGGTTAACTTAAGATGGGTCTTTTGTTCAATTTCCAAATGTAGTTGAAGAAGGAATTAAATGGAAAGCCCATAAAAGTAGCACCTGATGACCAGACTTTACGTCTTTGTTGGCATGGTAAAAGGCCTTTCAAAAGCATACGTGAAGTCAGGAAATATTTCAAGCCTATGGGGCTTAGTTTCAGCAGCGGTGGAAGAGTTAAAACTCATTTTGAGATCCCTCCTGAAGCTTATCTGATAATATCAGTGAGTTCTAACCTATCAGTATCTTCTATGTTTGTTAACTTGTTTATTGCTATCATAAGTAAGGGATGCATATCATGTGTGAATGTGAATGCTAACAATTTGTTCTGCCAGAACTTGGGAAATGTCTGTCTGGGCATTCTAAACGGCTCTGAAGTAGGGATGGGGGACCTGAACATAATTGGCGGTAGGAATGTTGTTACTATCTCTTTTTCTTCTGGTTCTCTATTTGGATAATGGATGTTATCACTTGAATTACAATTCTTAGCAGTTTTCATCAAAATGCTCCATGAACTTTGCATTATTAAAAGTCTTGGTCTTGTTTATGCAGACATATCCATGCAAGACAAAGTAATGGTATTCGACAATGAGAAGCAGTTGATTGGTTGGGCACCTGCGGATTGCGGCCGTGTTCCAAGATCTAGAGATGTCAGTATTTGATAATAAAAAATACCTAGTCCACGTGTGCATATCTTTGGTATCATCAGAGAGTGCATATTGTCCTGCAGTTTATAGAGCAGGGTGATTGAATTGTCTACATCATGTATATGTATATGTATATGTATATTTGCTTGTGAATATAGCCTTGTGTATAATATACTGGAGCAGGATATAGAGGTACAGCATGATGATATATACTGTGTATCAGTCTTAGTATTACCTTCTGATTACAGAAGTAATATAGTTTGACTGTATTGCTGTGAGGAATTAATTTAGAATTGGAAGGGCAAAGATAATGCAAGTTGATGCAAGATTGACATACGTCCATTGATTCTGTAATTAGCTGGCAGATCTCATACAATTTTACTATCAGTCCATCTTCCTTTTCAACGATCTCAGAATTATTCAAGTTTGACTGCGGAAAAATAGATATTAATCCGCACAAACTAGTTACTATATTTCAGGTTTCCTAAAGATAAGAATATTCCCCATGCCAAAATAAATAAATAAATATTAAGTTCTTTTCTTTCAAGATTGTATCTGTGCTCCCCACAATGTCATTTGCTTCAGAGATATACATTGTTTTCAAACAGTGAAACGTGGACAGTGGAGGCCATGCCAGGCTGCACCATTCCAAAACCCTCCTTCCCCAGTTTGGGAGTTGTCTCTATGTACCGTGTGAGTGCGGGCTTTGGACCCATCCCATTTTAGACGTTTAAAGCAGAAAGAGACTCATTTGTCGAAAAGGAAAACTTACACTTAATTTTTGTTTCCTTTGAATTGAAAAAATAAAATATATATCACAAACATATTAAAAAAATCCTACTACAATAGCAATGGAACAAGAATTTTCTACGGTAGTCCTTACATGATAACACTGCAACAACATCCTAATTAACATGAGTGATTGTATCTTCACCCATTTGAGATCATTCTGCTTATTTTTTTAGTTACACATGATCTCAATCACTAGTAATCTCCGGAGAATAGAGAATAGTTACCACACGAGCACCATTGTTTGGTTTACAATTACAAGGCAGGCCAAGGCCTGCACTTCCAGTGGTCCACATGTAGTAGTTAAGGTAGGTGTGAATGCAACCTCTCCTACAACGAATTAAAAACACATGTGGGATCCCTTTAACCCTATGAGGCTATGACTGTTCAAAGAATCAAAATGGCCTCTGTAGGAACATGAATATGTCCTGCAATGGGGAGAGTTGGTTCATTTGGCCCTGATGGGCAAAAGGGTCATCTGGTGATAGGTTTATGTCATTGTCCATGAAATTGAACTGATAATCGAAGGCTGCATCTGGATCCAGCCCTAGCTCAAGTTCATTCCATTTGGGCTCGCTCTGCACCTCCTTGTCGCACGTGACATCCGGTGAAACCACGTGCTCGGAACAGCTGGAGTCCGTGTGCAACCTAGGCACCGAATCCGACGTGTCCATGTACAATTGGTCATTCCCCAAATCATTGTGGCCGTACATATTCTTGATCTCTGGCTTGGTCTCATTCTCATGCTCATAGTGAACATCCTCTGAAACCTTTGCTGCTTTGTGATCCACCACCCCCACGCCGTTGTATTTCTCAATCTTCCCTTTCTTGTTGTAAATTCGACATAACACCCAATCATCAAGCTGCCATGCATCAAAATCAAATAAACCATGTCATGTCACTCTATCACACTATTAAAAAAAAAAAAACAATTTGACCAAAGCAAATATTCTTTTTCTTTATAAATTAAAATTCAACAAATAGAGGAGTTCGTTCAACTCTCACCTACCAAAACTATTGAAAATTATTTATTATTATAAAGCCAGATTATGAAATTGGAGATAGTGGTAATAAGTAAGGAACAAAAGATGAAGTTAGGTGCATACCCTCAAGCTGTTGTTTTTCTTGCCGGCGGACCTGTCAACATTGGCAAGGCGATATTCATGCATGATCCAATTGGTCTTCACTCCTTTGGGGGCTCTGCCCGTGTAGAACACAAGTGCCTTCTTAATCCCAAGCGGCTTCGGCTTTCCGATCGGCTTGTCGGCTCCCGTGGCCTTCCAATACCCGGTCCCAGCCGCCCGGTTCGGCCGTGAACCGTTTGGATATTTTCGGTCCCTCGGAGAGAAGAAGTACCACTCTTTCTCACCGTATTGAGCCATTTCTGCACATACCATAAAATAACAGAATTAGAATTTATTTTAACGTTTTAATTAAAGGTTTTATTAACGTGTGTTTATTTATTTAAACTATTTAAAGAAAAAAACATTAATTATTTTTAAATTTTTTTTTAAATATTTGATATTTTTTATTTTGATTTCTTAACATGTGTTACGTTAATAAAACTCTTTAATTAATGGGATTTTTAAGGTAGAAGAAAAATATTCCAACAAAAAAACATTTTACATGACTCGCATCCCTTGTTTAAGACATTGAAAATTTAAAAAAAAACTTTAAACTTTTTTACACCCAAATAAGACACCATATCAAGATGTGAATATAGTTTATTTGTTCTCTTATACGGTGTATATGGCTCATTGAAAATAACAAAATTTCTTTAAAATAAGAGGGTGATAAAAATGATTGTGTCATTTCAAATTCTCATCCACGATAACTAAAATTAATATAAAAAATAAATAATCTGTTTGATTAAATTAATGAAGAAGTACCTGGAAGCTGCCACGGATCAAACTTATACAAATCGATCTCTTTGATGATAGGAACAGCAATGGACTGAGCAGCACATTTTCTACACAAGTAGTGACTCACCAACTCATCATCGGTGGGGTGAAATCTGAAACCGGGTGGTAACTCCAATTCACCTTGCATTCGCGTCTCTTCTCTTTAAACCAAAGTAAGCAAGCTGCAAGCTTTTTTTGCTCTGAGCTCCCTTAATTATCTCTTACTCGTCGCTAGTTACTCTTTCTTGTGTTTCCTCTTCCTCTGCTTTGCGACTTGGAACTTCGAACATACGAGAGACTGAGAAAGGCAGGGCCTGCGTTTTATAGCGTGGGTCGATAAAGTTAATTTGACACGTGGGTTAGTGAAAGTGGAGGAAGGTAGGTGATATGTAGGGTAGGGCAGAGGAGCCCCAACACCAACACCTAAGAGAGTGAGAAACTCTTCGAAGTTCGAACTTCGAACCTAGCCTCACACAAACAGCCTCGGCCCTTAGAAAAGCTGACCGGTTAACGCAGCCAGCACGTGGCACCGCATCAATGGATGTGGGAAACATGTGATTGTCCCACACTCCCACTTACGAGATATATCATGCACTGAATTAATAATAAATGCATGTTTTAAAAATATATTAATAATTAGTTTAAGTTTTTTTTAAAAAAAATTAATTTGAAAGTGAAAGTGTTTAATTTTTTTAAATAAATATTTTGTTACAAATATTTGTTAAAAATATTAAAATAAAATATTCTATAAAAATATATAAATTAAAAATTAAAAAATATTATTATTTTTTATTTTTTTATTTTAATATCTTTAGCTATTATACTTATTAACAAAACTTAAATAATAAACATATTTTCATAATATAATATACAATTTATTATTGTTAGAAGAAGATTGTAGGAGTATAATTTCTCCCCACGTTTATGGTGATTCTGTCACTGCTTCCGTCACCGCCCTTTGTCTCAATAGGTTTTGGTATATCGTTGACTGACCGGTAGTCGTCACGGTAGCGGCTCTGTCTTTATCAGTCGACACTACTGAATCATGTGCACTGTGGTCAGGTGAGGTAACATTTCTTGTTCTGCCTAATCAAACCATGCCGCGTGTACCTCAATTTGACCATTCATCAATAGAAGTTTCAAGTGATCGGTTCCTTTGGCTGCTGAGGATCTAATTATAATTAAATTAAAGATTTGTTAACAAGTATTTTTATTTTTTATTTTAATACTCTTAACAAGCGTTTTAAAATATTTATTAACAAAATCTTTATAATTATAATCCAAGACTCAACGGTGCGTTTAAATCACACATTGACGTCGCCCACGTATGTAAAATCAACTTGCTGGTTTTTGGAGTTTTATCTGTAAATCTATCAAACACTCTAGTGCCCATCACCTTTGTTTTGTTAGAGCAACTTATTACAGTCATTAGCCATAACACATTAATGAATGAATATTCCTTGTTCAACTCATGAAATATCCTTCTATGTGGACACGGCTTAAATAGTATGTGAAAAATCAACATTGTGCTCATTAATTCCCCTGGTGTCTCCTTTCTCTCTTTTTTTCCCCCTCTGATAATCTCACTTTTCTACCTGACTATGTCCGTTATATTACGAAGAATATTCTTCCGCTGAAAATTACATTGCGATTTGACAAATTAAAGGTGCTGCTTCATTCATGCTTTGACCATTAATTATGTGGTTGATTGATAAATTAACTGTATTCTCCCATCGCCAAAATATGGCACAGCACACAAATTAACGCATATATTTTAGGGTTTTGTTAATGATATTAAAATAGAAAATTTTAAATAAAAACTATTTTCTTAATTTTTAATATATAAAATATCTTTTTTTATTTAAAATTTTTTATTTTAGTATCTTTTTAGCAAAACTCTATATTTTAATATTAGACTAGTTTTTAGGCCATCCTCTTGCCACTATTTAGCCATAATAAGATCAATAATAAAATGTTATAGCACTAATACCAGTAACAGTGGTATGTAGTCAAAAACATTGGATAATTAAGTTACTCACTGTATGTATTCCCATTTAAAAAGTTTTGCATGTGGTTTTGGCATATTCTATTATTCTTGCTTTTTTCACTACTAATTGCGTTCCCTACCCATTTTATTAGTCGCCGATCGAGAACATTCTTATCACATAGTATACTAGGGGACGTGGTGCGTGACCTAGGCGTACGTTGACAAGGACGTTGGTCTAATGTGGAAGCTACTCGGATGTTACCTTGTCAAGGATTTATCTGGAGATCATTCAACAACCCTTTCCCAGTGGGACCAATGGTTAAGTTAAGGTATGATATTTCATGCCTTGGGATTGAATTGAAACCTCTTTCTCCCCTTTAGTCAAGTTGTTGTTATCCATTTTTTTTTTTCAATTTGGCCAGCTTGGATCCATTCCCCTTTGAAACTCCTTTGACTTCTAATTTTTCTTTTACGCACAGTCGCGACGAATCGAGAAATTTTAAGTACAAATAAAAGTTTTTTTTTTGTTTTGAAATAAATTTGTTAAATAACAATTTAAAATAAGTGCGTTTGTGACTGAGTGTGAAGTGTGAACCCTCAATGTATGTAAGAATTTATCTGACTAACAATTCACTTTCAAAACTAATAATGTAAAAAGAATCAAACACTTCGTGCTAGCTAGTTTGTCATCTTATGAATGATTTAAGAAAGATTTTCTCCATCTTTAGGTCTTTGAGTTTTTTCTTTAGTCATAGTGTCTTGTCATGATAAAATTTAACTCTATTTTTTTATGTTTCAATTAAGTTATAATATATGTGTATATTTTTTTTTTAAAAAAGAGAGAACAGAAAAGAGAATAATAATAAATACATATTATAATTTAATAAATGTAATAGGTGTAATGAATATAAAAAATTAGAGTTAATTTTTTTTTTTTTGGCAACTACGTCTATACTTGGGCACCAAGTTTGCCCCTTCTGCTCCATAAGTATGTTTTCATGGTCGCCGCGTCTTGTTAAGTGGTCTAATAAAGTAATTATTTAAGATTAAAAGGAAATATAGTTTAATGAACATGGTTAAGAAACATTTATGTTGGCAGGGAATCTACTTGGATGTAGCAACAGCAAGAGAAATGAACACTTTGTTCTCTAGTAAATTTGCCACCTTCCTCGAAGGTTCTTCATCCCTCACACTAGCTGCCAACATTGACTTCAGCTTCATGTCTCCCTTGTGTGGCAAGGGACCAAATATGACAATCTGCCTCTTGTTTGGTAGATGCTTGGATAAACCTTTAATGGGACCTAGCTAAACTCATATTATAAATGGGGCTGGGTCCTAACAATCACAACAATTTTGAGTTGGGCCATCTGTTGAGAAGTATCGACAGATGTTTCCTGCTGTTTGGGCTTTTGGTTCTCCAAAGTCCAAGTAATACAAAATTTTTCACCATGAGCCCACTTATCTAATTGGACATGGGAGAAAGCTCACTCAGCCGCAGTCACATGAAGCTTCTCCATCTGAGAATCAGTAGGAAAAGCCGCATTAACACTCAACCATTTTGATGTACCGAAAAAAAAAAACACTCAACCACTTTGGTTCAAAATATTTGGGCTAGTTACAAAAAAAAAAAAAGGCTAGGGGTCACCACTCACCACAGTAATGACAGTATCAATCAATCAATATCAATTAATATAATATATATAAAAAATTATTAATTTATAGAATTTTCTTAAGTAACAGTTTTAAGTTATGCCATTAATATTATTTAAATTTAAATTTTATTATTATCTTATTAAAAATAAATTTTATTTTAAATATTTTTTTCAATTATTATTTTTCGGTTACATTTCTAATACAATTTGAATTTGAATTTTAATATTATTATTTTAATAAAAATTTAAAAGAAAATATAAACTATTTCAAGATTCTTTTTTATAAATGTCATTTTTAAATTGTGTGCTCATTATAAATTTGAATTTTATTGTTATTATCTTATTAATATAATAATAATTTATATATATATATATATGAAAAAATTTTGAAATATTTTTTTATAGAACAAAAATATTTTTGTTATGTGACAAAATGAAGTCAAGGGAGTTGATAGTAGTCGCAACTCCTAAAGTTCAAAATATTTTTTTAATAATTTTTGAAATTTTTAAAATATTCTTAAAATGTTATATATAAACTTGATATTTGATGTTCTCAAAAAATAAAAAAATATTTAAATATTAACATTAAATTTTTATATCATTCATGATCACTTATGAAAATTATAAATATATATTTTTATAATAATAAAATAATTATTATATATTATTTTTAAATATTTTAATTTTTTATAAGATGCACGGATGCCATTATAGTTTAGCACTAAAAGAATACTCTTTGTATAATGTTAATATGACGCTTATGTTGAGTTTGGAAGTTTTTGAACTGAATAAAAGGAAAAAGAAAAAAAAGCAAAACGGAATGAGAAGAGAATTATTTGCGATTCTTTGGATGTTTAAATAATAACGAAATGAGGGAAACTTTGTTCCCTTAATTTATTTGGGAGCTCAAGTTAAAATAAATGAAAGTGGAGTTACTTATTAAATTTAAAACAAACCTCATTCCCTGTCTTATCCTTTTTGGCAGAAGAAAAGCATATATATTGAGAGGGGGAAAAAAGGCCTGCTTCCCATACTCCGAGTTCAAACCACTTTTTCTCTCTGTTTTTTTCTTCCTAGTGAAAAATAATAATATAATAAATATTTTAAAAAAATACCTTAAAAACACTTGTTAATAATTTAAAATAAAAAAATAAAATATTCAATGAATTAATAATTGAATACAAATTTCTTATTTTGCGTGCCATCTCTAATAATTTATAATGGGTTCGTTAGAAAAACCCATAAAATAATGGGTTGCTTTCTACGCACAGCTCACCAACAATATCAACAACGTAAGGCACGACGCCAATCACAACTCTCCTAAGCAAAAGCTAGTGCATGGAATGACCACGATACCCCTGTCCCTTAAACGAGTGTGTATGTATAGCAGAACTGTTGCAACTGTCCCTGGTGCCATTCTTTTATTGGTAAGTGATGTGGCAGAGGCAGTTGATAAGTGATAACATTAGGGAATTTGGGTGCCAAATGGAATACCAATCCCACCCTCTCGCCTCACAATATGACTCTCACATGTGTCTCCCTAAAGTTTCACTTTCTCACTAGCTAGCACTGCTATAAAAGATTTTGAAGCTGACGCATTTATAAATTTGTTATATACATATGTTAGTATATTACTATATATGCCTGCCTGACAGGTTCAGAGAGGAAGAGAAAGAGGGCTGCAAAAGCTGACATAATTGAGTTATTGTTGGAGATGGAAAAGTGGCTGCCTTTGGTGATGCTGCTGCAGGTGTCTTTGACATTCTTACTAATTGGAGGTGCTGGCGTTGAAGCAGAGGTCACATACGATGGAAGGTCTCTTATCATTGATGGCCAGAGGAAAATCCTCTTCTCAGGCTCCATTCACTACCCTCGCAGCACTTCTCAGGTAATTAAATTAAACCACATACATTTATATGTGTTATATAATTAATGTTATATAATATGATAATAGTACTAGCTCTTCCACTTCGCACTAGAAAAAAATATGAATGTGGCATTTCATTCAATCCCCGTATTCTGCAATTCATTCATCTTCTTCTACGCTAGTGACTTTATGTGTGAAGATAAGACATTTTCTCGGTGACAAAATCTGTTCTGCAATTCATTCATCTTCTTTTATGTATGTCTACACGGTGAACTCGATGTCTACATCTTTGTCCATGAATTTTGGATGTTTTGATTTCTAATAACACAGCCTTAAACAACTGGCTTTGTGAATTATGGATATCTTAATGTTATTTGTTGGAATTGAAGTTAATTGCGCTGACCACAAGGCCACAGTTTTTGACACTTGTGTCTGAAAAACTTAGAAACTAATTGATTAATTAATGTCACTTGTTTAAATTAGCAGTTGGTTAGATCTGTAGAACACACTGAACAGAGAAGTCTAGCTGGCAGCAGTTATATATTCTAATTATGAAAGCTGAATACTTGTTTTTTTGCATTCTCCAGGTAGGTTAGGTGAGTTAAGGGTATTGGATGTTTGGAGGGAATTAAGGGAAAAAAAGAGAACGAGAAATTATTTAACATTTTATTTTTGTTTAAATGTTAAAACTATTTTAAAATAATAAAAAAACTTTAAAATGTTAGTATATTTCTGTAGATTCACATGATAATTTATTATTTTTATAAAAAATCTCAAACTAAAAAAGTTTATATAAAATATTTTATTCTCTTTCTTTTTCTTTTTTTTTTCCTCCATCTTCTATTACAATCAACTGTTACACCTTTCACCTTTATGCTTGTTTTCTACAACAATTAAAATTATACTATCTTATGGTTAAAATTTTCTCTAAATTTCTCTCATCCTATAATGTGTACCCTCTCTATTTTTTTTATCTGTTTATTTAAAAAAATTGTTTTATCTCATTTTATTTATTCATTTATAAAATCAATGAGTCATTAATTAGTTTTTTCTAATTTTATTATTAGTATTAATAAACGAGAAAGAAAATTAATAGAGTGATAATAATATTTTAAGTAAGAATTTTGTTTTATCTTCTTAAAAGATTTTTTTAATAATCCTCTTAATATTAAATAAAAAAAATATTCAATGTTTTAAGGATATAAAAATATTTAATTCTTTATTTATTTAGTAATTAAAAGAATTATTAGAAAGATAATTAAAAAAAATTACAATTATTTCAATAAAAAATAATTCAGTCAATAAAATTAACTTTACTTATAATTAAATTTTTTTAATGATTTTTTAATTCTTATACAATAACATTAAATGACATATAAAAGTGGATGCAGAAAGTATCTAAATAACTCTAATATTAATTTATTAATCTTTTTTTAAAAAATTTCAACGAACCGAGCTTTCTTCCAGCTAGCATGCAGTTCTCTTTTAAACTACAAAACTTAATCATTTATAGTTGCAAGTTCTTAAAAATTTGACAAACCTTCTGTTGCAGATGTGGCCAGCGTTGATAGCGAAAGCAAAAGAAGGAGGACTGGACGTGATTCAGACCTATGTGTTTTGGAATCTACATGAGCCCCAACCCGGACAGGTATTATTTTCTATTTCTTATTCCTCGTATTCGTGTGTATATATATACAGAGAGAGAGAGAGACACACACACACACACCTACTTATACGTATATATATATGCGAAGTATTTACAGTGTAAATACATATACGACAGTATGAATTCAGCGGCAGATATGACTTGGTGAAATTCATAAAGGAAATCCAAGCTCAAGGGCTGTATCTGTGCCTCAGGATTGGACCTTATATCGAAAGTGAATGGACATACGGGTAGTTGTTTCCCTTCTGTATATCTTCTCTCTTAATATTTTCTAGCTGGATGAGAATCTCAAAGTCAAAACAACATCACTTTCACTATATTTTTCTTTGCGTGATTGATGACAATAATGCTATTTATTTTATATATAATATGATATTGATACCAACAAACTCTGCTTGGTCTTAATTAATTATCACATGTATGTCACGTTGACATGCGCTGAACTTGTAGGGGATTCCCATTTTGGTTACATGATGTCCCTGGCGTTGTCTACCGAACGGACAATGAACCATTCAAGGTACATACTACATATATAGGGCTATCATGCTTAATTTTCAAATCTTTTTTATTTTTAGTGTATTGAAAATGATTTGAATTCACGCCACACTTTTCGCCCAATTTATGACATTCATACATGCAAAGATCTGTTGACACAGTTATAAATAAAAATTAGTTTTACATTAATAAATAACATTGTATAGAATCAATGTTTCATAAATCCACTGTCGGTAAAATGAATGAATCATGCTATCATGTTCATAAAAAATCAGTTAATTAAATATTATTGTCTTCACCATGAATTCATATTAAAATTAAAGTTTAATATATTTTTTAGAAAATAAAATACCCACCTCTTGTTCACATATATTTTGTATATGCTATTTTTAAAAAAAAAATTAGTCTGATGGAAACAAAAACTGAGTATAATTCAACGGGTGGAATTGATTAAAATCAGTTAACATATATTTATTATAGCAACTCTTTTACTTGTTTTTTTTTATTTATATATTTCTATGTTTTAGTTCTACATGCAAAATTTTACGGCGAAAATAGTGGGCATGATGCAATCAGAAGGCTTATATGCCTCTCAAGGAGGCCCAATAATATTGTCACAGGTATGATTCCTGCTAAATAAGTGATATTCAACAAATAATTTAGTTTAATGGAAACTCTTATTTCATGAAATCCTAATTATAAAATGGAATAATATAGATTGAGAATGAATATCAAAACATCCAAAATTCATTTGGGAAGAAAGCATCGCGGTATGTTAGGTGGGCTGCAGCAATGGCGGTGGACCTCCAGACTGGTGTACCGTGGGTTATGTGCAAACAAACTGACGCTCCTGATCCAGTGGTCAGTCCCATTTAGCCCAACTCCTTCATGATAAATTTAGTACTGTCTAATTCAATTAGAAATTTAATTTTGATTCATTCATTTTATTATTAGTGAAAAATTATTTTTACGCTATCATCTAATTATTTAGTCATATATTATTAAAGAATTTAACAACTATTAAATAATTGTCATCATTACACTCAAACTCTTCCATTACTTAGTCTAAATTTAATTTCATTAAATATATATTTACCTGCCAATGGCTTCGAAGATTTTTCAATAAATTTGTTGATAGTTTCATTTTCTTTTCGTTTTTTTTTTTTTACTTTTCATGCAGATTAATACATGCAATGGAATGAGATGTGGAGAAACTTTTACGGGACCAAACTCCCCCTGTAAGCCAGCACTGTGGACAGAGAATTGGACTTCTTTGTACGTTTCCTTAATTCTCCACATTCACTAATCTCTGATTCAAATGTGATATACTTGTTGCAAAGAAAATATCCATTGCTATTATAGTATTAATATTGTTTCATTACATTTGTTTATAGAATTATTTTTACATCCCTTACAAATTTGCATTTATCTTAGCAGACAAGGCATTTATTCTTCAACACAACTAACTGTTAATTTGCTTTTCTTCTATTTTTGTTTTTGTTTTTCCATCTTGAAGCTATCAAGTGTATGGTGGCGAGCCATACATAAGGTCTGCCGAGGACATTGCATTCCATGTCACTCTTTTTATTGCAAGAAAAAATGGAAGCTATGTCAACTATTATATGGTATTGATACTAATATATTCAACTCTTTTGATTTAATAGGGTCCTATCTGTCTTCTGCTGCTAAAAGTAATCGTAAATTGTTTGAAAGCTAACACCAATTGAGATAAAGCTAAAATTTTCTCTACTAGTACGTAATAGGCACATCATGTGCAATTTTTTTTTTTGTCTTACAAAGTTTTCCTATACTCTCTGATTGTGAGACTAATCCCCTCTTAGTGTACTAAGGCTACCAATTATCCCCATATCTCGTGTTATCTAAAGGAAAAAGACCAAGCCCTTTTTTACTGTCTTAGTTAATTAATCTTATATTATACCTTCTAAATAACATTGTTTGCAAACTTACTTAGTACCATGGTGGAACTAACTTTGGGAGAAGGAGCTCTGCTTATGTTATAACATCCTATTATGATCAAGCTCCCCTTGATGAATATGGTAAGTGTCGAGCACCAATTATTGTCCTACCTCACGTTCACATGATGAATATACACTTCTAAATTTTTTCTTTTCATTAGGTCTATTAAGGCAACCCAAGTGGGGACATCTTAAGGAGTTGCATGCTGCAATCAAGTCTTGCTCTACAACTTTATTGCAAGGAATGCAAATGAATTTCTCTTTAGGCCAACTGCAGGAGGTGAGTACTTGCATTCCCTCTCTACAACAGATCAGGTTTATTTTCACTAATTGCAATCCAAATATTCAATCGATTTTGGTTTCAATTCAATCAGGGTTATGTTTTTGAAGAAGAAGAAGAAGGAGAATGTGTTGCTTTCCTTGTAAACAATGACATTGTAAATAAGGTTACTGTCCAATTCCGCAACAGATCATACGAATTGCTACCAAAGTCAATAAGTATCTTACCAGATTGTCAAAATGTAACTTTCAATACCGCAAGTGTAAGTTGCAGTTTTGTCAGAATTAATTAAAGGCCGTATACTTAGTGATGTAACATTTCAAATATAGTGATTATCTGTTTAATTTAGTCTTTTTTATACATTTATGCATAGGTAAATACAAAGAGCAATAGAAGAATCATAAATCCAGTGCAAAGCTTCAGCTCAGCGGATAAATGGGAGCAATTTCAAGATGTCATCCCAAACTTTGACGACACTTCCTTAATATCAAAGTCATTGCTTGAGCATATGAACTTAACCAAAGACAAATCGGATTACCTTTGGTATACTCTTAGGTTAGTTATCTGGCTTCTCTCAAAAGTTGTCAAATATATCACACATACCTTAGTATCTATTTTATATCACATAACTGATGGTCATAAACTTGGACCTAACTAATAACGAAACTAATTAATTTTATGAACAGGTTTGAACATATTTTACCTTGCAGTGAACCAATACTACATGTTCAATCTGCTGCTCATGTTGCCCATGCTTTTGTGGAGGACACATACATAGGTAAATATTGAATCATCTCAAAAGGCATTTTTGAAAGTTGAGCCCTTTAGGGTATCTTAGAGAGATGAGAGAACGAGAGGAAAAGAAATCATTTAAAGAAAATATAAAGAGTGAAAGAGAATCTGGGTTGTTCAAAAGAGTGAAAGGCGTTTCTTTATGTGGTTGTTTAACATAGAAGTTAAAACAAAGAAAAAGAGGATAAAAATAAAAGGTAACGATGATTGTTAGATTTCAACTTAAAATCAATTGTCATTAAGTGGACTACACTCGGAAGATTGAAGCAGGCTATGTGGGACTCTTAACACCCCCCTCTACAGATGTTAAGACGGAACAGGCGAAAATAAAAATGAGATCTTGACTCTGATACTCTGTTAGATTTTAACTTAAAACCAATTGACATTAAGTAGAGTGACCTAACAGATATATAAACAACACTCGAAAGATTGAGGCAGACGATGTGGGACTCTTAACAATTATTATACAACCATTTTTTTTTACAATGATTATACTATTTTTTTTCATAAGTATCATTTATTAATTATGCACTATAGTAACATTACATTTAAAAAATAATAACTTGGTTTCGCCTCTAGATTAAAATAGGAGAAATTTAATGCTAAAGATTTTTAAGGAACAATATTTAGAAGAGACAAATAAAATTAAAATTATTAAAAATGATTGTTTAAATTTTAATTAGAGAGAATGACTATTTAATTTTATATAATAGACAATAATACCTTTAATGAGCAGTTAGTAATTATTTTTTATTGAGTGGACATTAGTTATCACTGAATGACTAACAATTTCAAATTTAATTCTATATGAAAGAAATTTGTGAATGACTATTACTTCTTATTGAATGATCATTTCTTGTTACTTAATAGTTAACGTTTCAAATAAAATTTAATATATAAAATAGACAAAATTAAGAAAATAATTGTGAATAATTATTTCCTTTTATTAAATTGTTATTAGTTGTCACTAAGTGACTATAAGTTTCAAACGAAATTCAATATATAAAAATACATTAAATTAAGAAGAATTTTTGCAAATGATTATTATTTTTTATCGAGCGATCATTAGTTGTCACTGAGTGACTAACAGTTTCAAATTAAATTCTATATAAAAAAAATTTGTGAATGACTACTATTTCTTATGGAGTGATCATTTATTGTTACTGAGTGACAAATATTTCAAATAAAATTCAATATATAAAATACATGAAAATTGAAAGAAATGTGTGAATGGCTATTGACTTTTATTAAGTGATTATTAGCTAGTAAATTACTAACAATTTCAAATTAAGTTCTACATAAAAGAAATTTGCGAATGATTACTGTTTCTTATTAAATAGTCATTTGTTGTCAATGAGTGGTTAATGTTTCAAATGAAATTTTCATTAAAAGTAATTTTGACTATTAAGTAAAATTAAATGATATTTCTCTTTAATTAAAATTAGAATTATTTTTTTAATAATTTTAACTTTTTTTGTCCTTTTAAATTAAATATCATTCCTTAATAGTCCTTATTGTTAGTTCTCTCTTAAAAAAGTATATGTTGGAGTACTTGAGAAGGTTAAATGTGATAAAAAAAACCTCCAAATTGCTTCCTTAAAAAAAATAATTAAGGATTTTTTTTGGGGTACAAATTAAGGAGAATGTTTTACTTAGATCTAGTCACTTCTCATCAATTATCCTTTATCCAGATGCACTTAATTAACTAATAAATGCAATAAATGTGAAGTTCTAAAGAGAGTGACCTCATTTGTTCATTCTAATTAACTCTGCTAGGAGGGGCACATGGAAGTCATGATGTCAAGTCATTCAGCTTAGAGGTCCCCGTTACGCTAAATGAAGGGATAAACAATGTTTCTATACTCAGCGTTATGGTTGGACTCCCGGTAATGTTTCTGAAGAGTATTATATCTATTTGTTATTATATTACAGTAAGGGATTTTCTTACTTATTATTTATTATCATTTCCTAAAATTTATACCTTACTTTTACTATTAAGAAAAAAGATGGAAAAAAATGTCTTAACAATGGTATGACATTGTGTTAATCAAAAGGAATCAGGTGCATTTCTTGAAAGAAGATTTGCTGGCTTAACTGCAGTGGAAATTCAGTGCAGCGAAGAGTCCTATGATTTGACCAATTCTACGTGGGGCTATCAGGTTTTCTCTTCATTTTTTTTTCTAATCATTCTTCCGACCTATTGACATCGTTCTTTTGCCTGTTAACATATATATATATATATATATATATATATATACAATTTAAATGTACAGTATGACATTTTCATTTTTCATGCTTGATCCGTCTTGTACATTATAGGTTGGATTACTCGGAGAGCAATTAAAAATATATGAAGAACAAAATAGCAGTTCTATTGAATGGAGTCAACTAGGGAATACTGCCAATCAGACTCTCATTTGGTACAAGGTAATTGATGCAATGCAATATAAGTTGTGCATGTGATCCAAATACCACCATTTTTCTTTTCTTAAGTATAATAACAGCTGGGACGAGAAAAATGGGTGTAATTATTACATGTTTCCGAAGAGCTATGTAAGATTGTAATTATACTATTTAAATATTAACATTTCAGTATTTATTAGTGATTGGATTTATCGCTAATTTATATATTTATTATTCTAATCGTATTTTTTATTTTTTCAAAAATAATAAATAATAAATATACAAGTTAGTAATAAGTTCTATTATTAGTGAATGTTAAAATGTCAAGATTTGAGTAGTATGAACACAATTCTATGTGTCATTCTAAAAATATGTAATAATTTCTTGAAAAATGGGGTTTCACTTTCAGGATTACAGAATTAATGAAAAGAAATGAAATAGTGTAGGATTTTAAGTAAATTAAGGGGAAATTAATTGAAGAGAGAAAGTCTTAATGTATACTTATCATAAAATTGTAGACTGTATTTGATTCACCCGAGGGAGATGAACCTGTTGCCTTGAACCTTGGCTCGATGGCAAAAGGTGAAGCATGGGTGAATGGACAAAGCATTGGTCGCTATTGGATCCTGTTCCATGGCTCCAAAGACCAGCCTTCGCAAACGCTGTAAGTTAATCCACCAGGCACCATATCTATTTGATTTATGTATATAAGTTTTCTGGCTCATGTGAATATATAGAGAACAAAAGCATAAGGTTCAGTTGAGATATTAATAATGGTATGTAACTTTGTATTATGTGGCCACAGATATCACGTGCCTCGGTCGTTCCTAAAAGACACTCGAAACGTTTTGGTTTTGTTTGAGGAGGGCGGTGGGAATCCTCTTGGTATCTCTCTCAACACTGTTTCATCCACAAATTTAGATGACAGTTTTTCTAAATAATCATTCCCCACCGCTACTTAATATAAGAAGGAAAAGGAAACACATACATACACGAAGGGCACATACATAATCTTTTTCCTTTTTTGGTGGAAACTGGGAACTGGGGAAGTGTCTTGTACCCATGATATATAGTAAACCAATTGATACAAAAATGTAATATTCTTCAAAACTAGATTGGGATTGATTCTTTGTAATCCAAATACTCTTTGGAGTTTGTTAACATCAAAGGAATAAAAGAGAGAGATTTGTACTTTCTGGAGCGTAAGAAAAAGGAATTTTTTTAAAATAAAAATTAGCATATTTTTATATTAAATAAATAGTTAACTTAATTTTAGAATTATTTTTCACTTACAGTTTAGTGGATCATGTGATGCGTTACAAAATTACACACAATTTTGAATTTTATTTGTTAAGATTTTTATTTGATTTTATTTAGTTTTATTAATTTAAGTGGTTTTGTTTAAATTTTTAATATTTTTATTTTCTTTAAGCATTTTATATAGTTTTATTTGAATTTTCATATATAATTTAAAAGATTTTAGATTAAATTAAAAAATACCTTAAAAACGAAGTTTTATAAGAATTTTATTCAAATCTAAATCTTTAACCAAAATCCAAATTTGTTGGGGAAACTTAATAATTCATATTGGATTTGAGTCCTTATCAAAAAAATCAAAGGAGTTAAGACACCTGAAGAGAGACTAGAAGACCTGAAAAGTAAGAAACAAGACTACTAGACCTAATCTATAAATACGAAAGACAAGATCAAAGAAAAAAGAAACCACAAACTCGTCATGGGAACTTGTGATTAAAGGAAAAAGATGGCTAGAAACCTCCAATGAGATACCTTTGATTAAAAATTATGAGCAGAAAGGAGAACGAAAAATCCAACAACATACTTCATCTCATTTATTCTTTTACTTTGTTAAGATAAATTCATGCTTGATTTGTACCTTTGAATTCCATGTATACTTTATTATTCATGGGAAGATAGATCATTTTTTTTGGATTAGAATCCTCTCCTATTCCAACAAGAACAATATGAGATCTTGTTTCATATCTCACTATTTATTTTTTTTAAATTTTCTTTATCTCACTATTCACCATCCAAATGAAATGTGAGATATGGAACAGGATCTCATCTTGTTACTGTTAGAACAGTAGAAGATCCTGGTTCATTTTTTTAGGAATAAGACGTAGTTCTTCTATTCTTTTGTGATTGATACTTGATTTATTATTTATTAATACAGTTTCTTAATGTGAATTTAGTTGATTTTGCCAAATTTTTCCAAGATACTTCTTCTCCTTATTTCCGCTTCTAATCGTTGTTTCTCAATCAAAGGCCTCTCCTCGAGGAATCTCTAGTCATCTTCTTTCTTTGATCTCAAGCTTCCCTTAATAGTGACTTTTCACCGATAATGACTCCCTTTCTCTTTGATCTTCTCTTCTTCTAATTTATAGATTAGGTTTAGAAATCATGTTTCCTATTTTATTTGATTTTCGAGTCTTATATAACTCCTTTGATCTTTTAGATAACTCCAATCCAATCAAGATCATTTTGAATTCGATAAAATTTTGAGTTTGAATAAAATTCTTCTAGAACTCCATCTTGAAGATATTTTCTAATTTAATTCAAAATTCTCTAAATTACACTTAATTTTAAAAAAAAATTGGATGAGAAAGATAGAATTATTCAAAATATAAATAAAATAAAATAAAATAAAAATCGATAACAAATAAATCTAAGAATGTGTGCAATTTTGCACCAACGCGAGCTGCATTAATCTATAGTCCACCGTCGCTGTTCCATTTGGAACTTGCTGAACCCATTCTTTTCAATGTATCTTCCTTGGACACAAACTGCTTCCTTCAATCCTACCCAAAGCCTGACCTGGTGGAATCGTTTACACCGCTATAGCCAAGTAGCTTATCAACTTGAAATTTTCTAAACATGATATATACGTCTTGAAAAGCATTTGCTGCTTCAATCTCAATATCAAACACCATGGCATTCATAGGCAGCACCATTAATCTTCAATTCAGATTCGTCCACAAGTTCAACCTAACATGAGATGTGTATTTTATACAAATCTGACATCAGCAACATCTCATCATTATAATCTTTACCAAACTCATGCTTTATTTGTTTGAAGCAGCAAATGCTTTTCAAGATGTATATCTCATGTTTGACCCTAAATACTAAAATACAGTCCATACAAGCGGGTCAATAACACATGTCAGTTATATATGACTTTTTTTTATCTACTAATTAAGGATAGAAATAAGTCAAGAAGTTGATCATAAACTTATGACCTGACTTGACCTAATTCGTTTAACAAAAAAGTTAAGTCAAAGTTTGTAAAAAAACATATTTAGTTAAAAGAGTTGAACTTTCAAATTTTTAGAAAAGCCTTTTAAGTGTAATGGGCTGACATATTTAATTATATATATTATTACATTATATATATTATGACATTTTAATATTTACATAATATTAATTAATTTTATAAATAATATAATATTTTTTAAAAACTTATACTCGTTAGCCTATATAAAAGTTTAGTTCCGTTAACCTATCTTGTTAATTTATTTAAAGATAAGTTTATTGACCTATTTAAACGCGTCTTATTATAAAATAAATATTTAAATAAATTTTTAAGTTGAAATTTTAAAATAATTTATGTTAAGTAAATAGGTCAAGTCCAACTCTTACATTTAAAAAACATGTCAGACTCGTTTAAGATAATACCTAACCTTACATAACCGTTTCCACCCTTACTCCCAATTCATCTCACTTGATATAGCCTCAATTTTTATGTATTATAACTTAAAAGTTCAAATTTAATTCAAATTTTGCGCATAATCAATTTGTAATTTTTTTTGGGTACATAACCGCAATTTGTAATTTAAGTGATAAAATGTCTTTTATCTCTTAAAACAATAATATATTGATTATTTTTGCTTATAAAATTTTAAATTAATTCAAATATGAATTATACTGATTAATTATATATTTATTTCCTTTATTTTCATATAGAAATTAATTACTCCATAGAGATGTTATCTTTCTGGTTGGGTTGCCTTAATATGGCTTGGAGATGGTTTGGGACTTGGGCCATTGTTTGGTCAATGTTCAAGTCTCAGAGTGCCATTTATCTCTTGAATAATGTCAATGTTCAGACGCATCCTGCCTTTGCCATTGTTCAATGTATCAAGAACTTTAGAGATTGGGTGATTTGGATTTCTCATGTGTTTAGAGAAATGAACAAAGCTACAGATGTTCTTGCACACTGAGGTCACTCTTGTCAATTTGGTATGACCCATTTTACTATTTCTTCTACTTCCTTGGGTGCTGTTCTTCGTGATGATGCAGTTGTGTTGCATTCCAGAGTAACTGGCGTTATTTTCTTCCAATGAGGTACAGATACGTATACTGATATAAAATATGAAGATATATCAAATTTAAAAAATTATAGGACACACACATAATATATATATATATATATATATTATAAAATTTTAAAAAATAATTCATTAATATCATTTTTATAAATTTAAAAATTTATAATATCTTAATATATATCATATGTGTTAATATTTGTTATTTAGTAAACTCTTCACAAAAAATATAAAGTATAATTTTTATTGATATTTTTTAAAAAATCTTTTAAACAAACTTCTCTTAATAGAACTAATTATCATGTATAAGTACATGTGCATCTAAAAAAATTAACTAGGGGGATTAGTGGTATAAGGCAAGCTTAAGTGATGAAGAAGTGAACGGCTTAATACAAGTAATGGTAGAATGAGCAGATGAAAATAGTAATATGTGAAAAGATAAAATTTAAAAGTTTAATAGTGACGTGTGAAAAGATAAAATTTAAAATATTAGTATGTAAAAATAGTGACTTAAAACGTCAGTCATGTGATTGGACTTGAGTGGTTACGAATTTACTAATTGGACGTTAATCATGAAAACTAATTTTTTATAATAAAAAAATATTAATGAGTAGTGTTCAAGTCGTATTCTAGATGTGTTTAAGCATGTATGAGTCATGTCCGAATTATATTCAAGATGTGTCTAAATTAAAAAAATAATATTTTTAATAGGATACATTCAAACACATAAAATACATATATTATATACGCGTCCTCATATATATGACATATATGCGAACACGTTTCAAAAATAGCGTGTACGTACTTCTTGAATTTCTTTTCTTTTTATTCTTGGGTGGTTTCCACCGTCGTGTCTACCAAAAAAAAATTAATTACTCTATTCTTCGTAATTGTGAATAATAGTTTTAAACATTAAAGTAAAAATCTCATTAAAATTTTAGTCATGATTAATTAAATTTTATACAAGTGAGAACATATTTTTTTAAAATCTTATTTTTATCTTGAGAATATAAATTCTCTAATTATTATTGATTTTTTATTTTATTTAACTTTACGTTTATTAATTACTTTGACTTTTATAACTTAAAATTAACACATTATAAAAAATAACAAATTAGTAGTATGATAGATATGAGAAACAAAAAATTCTTTCATTCTATCTAATATATATCGTTAATGTAACCATATATAAACTTTCAAATTATATTTTTATTTCAAAAATATAAAATTACATTTTGTTATTTTGTTATTTTCTTCCCTTTTATTGTTATATTAATTAATAATTATGAAGATATTAATTTAATAATATCATTGCAGAATAATATATCTTCCTAGGATAATGAACATTTTCTATTTTAAGTTTACTTTTCAAAAAGACTAATAGGATAAAATTAAATTTTAATACAGTAAAATTCTTTATACCATATGTTAATCAATTATACATTAATATATGCATGTTAAAAAGAGAAAATTTTATAATAATATTTCTTCACAATTATATATATAATAAATTGAATTTAAAGATGATATATAACCAAGACATGACTTTTAAGATAGATAAATCTTTATAATACTACAATTTTTTAAAAATTATTATTATTTATTAGCGTATTAATTGGCACTACTCAATTCATATTTTTTTATTTTTATTAAGATTAAAAAATAAATAATGATAAAGATTATTTGAATTTTATTTTTGTATTTATTTTTAAGAATTTAAATGAGTAATAAGATATATTTATAACCTTATCTTCTTTATATTTATTTTTAAATTTTTAAATTAGTAATAAGATGTAATTAAAAGTCTATCCTTTTATATTTATCTTTAAATTTTTAATTAATAATTAATAAAGATAATTTAAAAAAATTGAACACTGAAAATGAGAAATCCCGTTTATATATAATATAGATATAGATATACTCTATTAATGTACTAAAAAAAGATATGCTTTATTAATTAATTTTTTTATATTATTTTATACATTGCACGAGTTTTAAGTTAGTTTATTTAGAAAGAATAATCAAATCACAATGTACCGTAAAAAAAGTACAATGTGAGTCGTGGAGAGCATTGACCGACGCACGTGGACGAGGAAGCAAGTGTCGCACGCCATACACTACACGTTAGAATGTTAAGTTCTAGTGGTAGCAGAGGCGCTTTTTGTTTTGAATCAATAACTACGCATTCTCTTCTCCCTTCTGATCATCTCAGTTCTCCCATCTATCTCTATCTGAAAACATGTCGATGCAATATTGCCGATAAAATATGAATCCTCCCTTTCAACTCGTCATTTTCATTACACCTCTTTGGCACATTTCAGCTAGCGGGTATGTATATTATATTATATCTTGTATTTTTCGCATCAGAGAAGAGATGTTTAATTAATTACCTCTATATTTCTGCTGGGTTAAGTTTCTAAGATAATATATTATTGTTATAAGCAAATAAAATTCCCAGCCCATTTAATTTATATATAACGTACCTTGCTTGAATTGCTGGCTCGCTTTAATGCATTTGTTATCTCTACTAATGTCCACAAATATGCAATTATGCACATACGTATATAACTGCCTCTTTGTTCCCAGAAATTTCTGTTCAGGAAAAGGAATTAACCTTTGACTGACTCTGACCAACAACCTCAGTGAAACAAATAAGGAAAGCTATGTCGGGTGTGTCCCTAGCAGTGTCTGGTCGAGGGGAGACAGACAAAACGGTGACAGCAACAGGCACAAAGCCTCAGCAGCAACAACGAGTTCATCATGCTGCCGTTGGAACCATGAACATGATGGGTTCGTTGCGGGTGATAGAGCTTCAGCTTGTAGTTTTCGTGTTGGTTTTCTCAGCAAGTGGTCTTGTTCCTCTCCTTGATCTAGTGTTCCCTGCCCTTGTCTCTATCTATCTCTTGGTACTTGCACGTTTTGCCTTTCCCTCATGTGGGTCTGGGCCCCAGCAGATCTTCCACGGAAGCAGGCTTTTCCAAGCCTATGTGGTTGTTGGAACCATCGTGGGGCTGTTCTTGCCCCTGGCCTACGTGCTGGGTGGGTTTGGGAGAGGGGACGAGCATGCTGTAAGATCAGCAAGCCCCCACCTGTTCTTGCTCTCCTTCCAAATACTGACCGAGAATATCATAACTGGCTTGTCACTGTTTTCACCACCCGTGAGGGCATTGGTGCCCTTGATGTATACAGTCAGAAGGATCTTTGTGGATATTGATTGGATTCATAATGTGTGGCTCAACGAGACTTTGCCCGCAAATCCACACCTTAAGGTGTTTTTTTTTTTCTTCACTCTTCATACATATATTATTATATATCTTTCTTGAACTAGCTAGGAGGAGTATTTCTCTGTTGAGTGTGATTAATTTCTCTTAGTTATATATATATGTGTATGAAATGAATTTAATTAATTAAATTGGTGCATGGTGTATGCATGCAGGACATAGCATGGTTTTGGTTCGGGCGGGGTCTGGCGCTGGCCAATTTGGGTTTTTTTTCCATCAATCTATTCGGTTTCTTGATACCAAGGTTCCTTCCAAGAGCTTTTGAGAGGTATTTCCAACAGAGGGGAGAGATATATGCTAAGGCAGCCGAAGACAAGCAATCTGTGATCATCAACAAATCCTATCCACCAGAGAAGAAGTCGGATTAAGGGCTTTTTAGCCAATTGATCGCTTGCTATTTTACTTACTTAGTTCCGCACTTCTTTTTTCCCTTCAAAAAAAAAAATGATCGAGATCAATGTGTGTGTATTGTATAGCAGCTTGAACTTAATATGGTTTCTGTTACATTAGTGAAACTATGACATTGGTTTTGTATAAATTTTATATTTATATATTACATGTCTTAACGTAATTCGAGATTTATAAAAAAATGAATCATCGTAAAGACACAAGAAGTCAATGTTCTCATGAAGTTTTGATACAGTTACTATATTCACAGATGTTATGTTTATGAAATCATTGGAAAGTACAGATGTCAAGTTTCCCGACTAATACTATATTTCGTCTATCTTTTATCGTGGTGTTTCTGTTGCCCACATGATAATTAGTTTTCCTTCATTCAGCAATATGTTGAGATTCTACTGAGGATGTGTTTAGAAGTTTTGAGAATGGGATGGAATGAATATAGATGAAGCTGAATTTGAAAGGGAAATAGATGGAATAGAAGAGAAAAAAGCAGTTGCCTTCCTGTGTTTAATTAATGGGGAAAACAGACGAAAGTAAAAGATTCTAGGCGTAAAATATTAAAATAATCCTTACATATTACTTTTAAGTAACAAATTTATAAATAAAATAATAAATGTTAAGATGTTTAAAATATAAAATCAGAATTTTTCCCTCATTACCCTGAATTCAAAAAGAAAAAAAGAGAGAAATGATTCCCATCACATATCTTTCACATTAAAAAAAATTTAAACTCTCGTATAAAAGAAATTATTCTCTTCCCATTTTGTATTCCCTTCCATCTCTTCTTTACTCCATCTTCAAGCAAGCAATTTCTCAAAAGCTCTTTAAGAATAATTGGCCTAACAAGAGAAAGAATTGTTACTAGACTTCATGAAAGAGTTGTTACTAGACTTCATACATCCTCAATCATCCCTGGTTCTTTTTTATTATTTTGAGTAAAATATTTTTTCATATCCCCTCAATTTTCAAAAGTTACATAAAATTCACTTAATATTTACACAATACCCCTTTTATTTGAAAAAAAACTACAAATAAATCTAATTAAACTCAATAAATTTAAAATTGACTACAGTGTAGTGTTTTTCTGTTGATAAACAATATGTAATCTCATTATAAAATCTCATAGAATCCAGTGTTTTTTTTTAATAAACAATCTGTAATCCTGCAATAAATCCTAATTGAGGTCAGTATTTTATCCTGACCTTTGGAATTTAGATAATCTGCCCTCACCCTAAACTTTTCTTTTAAAAATAATAATAATAATAATAAATGAATAACTCGAGACGACCAATCCAACACAAAATAGTAAACAAGAAAAATACGAGAAAGTTGTGAAGGCATTGTTCCTATTTTCATTTCTGCACCTCTATCGATTATCCCACTCTAAAAAACGAAGCCTTAAAACTACTTTGTATTGTTTTTGTTGTGAGGAGGGGGGAATTCACCACACATGAACCCTAAATCAATGCAGTCCTCAATCCTCAGTAAAATATCGCATATTTACAAAATTGATCATATAGACAAAATGGGGCCATTCTATCTCCAGATATTCAGTCAGACCAGGACGTGGCTTTCAAGAGGACAAATATTAAAGTAAAACATCGAGCAGCTCTACTGCAAAAAGTATATCTTGTTATCTTTTACCTATCGTTGAGTCAAGAAGTGCAGCTTCTTCTTCCTGCGAGTAAGACAACACAAACTATAGTAATGAATAGGTCAAACTTAATAACCAAAGAAATGTTAATTTGGAAGAACGAACCACATACCACTAAGGCATTAAATTCAGTTTCCTCATCTATGGCGTCAAAGACAGCAGGATCCTCAAGCAGTTCCTGTTCAGAAATGTTGCCGTTAGCAATCTCAAGCAGTTCCTGGGCACTTATATTAGACCTTATGATAACATTAAAAAATATATATATATACAATTGAAATTCAAATTTTGACTCCACACTATAAATATATACAAGCTACAAATTTTGAAACTGAGAATGAGAACAAAATTGACATTATTAGAGCCATGCCACAAGCAAAAAATATTACGGCAGTCAAGGCCTAAAATCTGAAAATAATCCCTTAAAGTGGCAGTCTGACCTAAGAAAATAACGGAGCAAAATAGGAAAAAAGGACCCATGCAACATATAGAATATAAGATTGGAACTAAGAAAGGAAATAGTGAACAAATTCTGTAGTGAGTGCCTACTTACATCATCAGCAATTTGCAACATCCCATTCTGATCCTGCACAAAGAAAGGCTAAATTAATTATGTTCTGCTTTGGGAACACCTGTTCCTCATGCCAATTACATAAACTCAGAACTGAAAGAACTTTAACACTACATTCACACAGGTATTCTGGAATCTGGAAGCTTTCCAGTCAACTATAAAATGCATTTCAGAGAGAAAAATGTCTCAAGATAATATGGAATGCTGCACTGTTCCACAAAGGCAATAGTTGCTCTAAGAAGCTTGTGCATTTGGAAGCTTACCTTCACAGCAATAAAAAGAAGTGGATCAGATGGTGTATAAATCATGTACTGTGCACCTTCCTGCAACAAAAGGGCTATAAATTAGCACACGGTAAATCTTAATGTCCATAGTTTAACTGAGGTTTGTAACAGGCCAGAGGTTCCTTTAGCAAACTTTTAGATATTAGATGACAACAAATGCACGCTTCTTCATTATATAAACACACTATGGATCTCGGTATTATCACAAACATACAAGACAAAGGCAAAGAGCTAGCCATACCTGCTAAATCTAACCATAATTTTACAACCAGACCCCAAAAAAACAGCTTGAACTTCCAGCTAACATATCAAAAGTCGCCATGCCAATGAAAAAGTGAACTAGTTTGCAGTTTGCACTTATCAGACACAAAAAAAAAAAAGGATGTTCACGAAATTATGAGTTGTTCTGCGAACAATTTTCAAGGATATTCATCTATATGGTTACTATTTCAACATTTAATCATCTGTTAGTTGTGACACATATGCTTCTTAGGCATGAATATCCTGATTGAGAGACAAAAAGGGCATTTTTTAATCTAACAAAACCCATCCATACACTTCACTTCGAGTTACAAAAATGACTATAGGTATGTGATAAAAAGAAGAGCCTAAAGTAACTTCTTCTGTTCAACCTCAATTCTTCCAAGTACCCATAATGCCCTTGGCAAAATTATTGATTTATAAAATAAAGAAAGCTAACACGACTTGGACCATAGAACCATCCTCTGGATTAAAATACTTAATTTATTATAGCTGTCAACCATTCCAGGTCATGAATTTGAGAATGTTATATAAATACATGACCATTAATCACATTTTTAAAAGTTTCCAAAGTCAATTTTACTTACCAATGGTCTTTAGGACACAATGTGCAGTTATAAATATTTTTGTCATTCAGAATACAGAAAAACTGCTGTCAAACATGTTTATTTCATGTTTCACAGGAAAATGCTAATTCTCAATATTGTGGGAGAGAAATCAGCAATGAATTTTTGGTTTTCCAAATGTAATTTAAAAGACAGAATTACTATATTAGAAATAAAAGTATTTCAAGAATTCAAGTGCAATATGGAACAGTTGTGGACAATAAACATTCGCAACAATTACATATAAGACAATGTATTGATGGTCTAGGATTCTTCCAGAAGACTTAGTCGAAACAGATAGGAAAACAAGAGAAGCATTTGTATGGGTAACACAAGCTGGGGATGATAGTAACACTCTTTAAACAATGAAATATACAACAATTAATTTCAGAAAACTGGTCATTATCATGTGCATAGTAGTGAACAATAAAGCACTCAGGCAATCACAAAGTATTATCCCATAGCTACAATAATTTTAATACATCCAGATTCCAGAAAAGAGAATGGTTGCAAGTCAATTTTGCTTCCTTACTAGTTTGTAAAATGCTTAATTAAATTTTGCTATTAAAATAAACCCTTCAAAAGGAAACAAAAATACAGCAAAATATTTGTGTAATTGAAGGTAATAAAATTACCAGATTGAAATATGTAATTTCTACACCTTCAGTTGGCAATCCATCCACTTCTTTACCATCATCTGCAAAATGGAAATCCTGCATTAGATGTTGGGCATACGATTCAAATAGTTGTGCAGCATATGGTTACTTTACTAGTAAGTCCCTAATTACAATGAGTTTATCATCATCCCCAACACTACAGAGGAGAGACAAAATTAGGCAATAAATTGATTGTAGCTGCCTCAGGATTAACCTTCTATTTAATCTGTTAAATGGGATCAGGCATGGCGGTTGGGAAAAATAAAAATTTGGAGTTAAGTATGCAAAGCATTTAGGGTCTCCATATCATAATCAGAAATGCAAAATACAATCAAGAGAAAGAATTAGTGTATATGACATGTCATAAATTCTTCAGGATGAAAAGACATGTAAGAAAGACATCTTTTTAACCAAGCAGCAATTCTTGGCCTAACTTACACATGAAGATATTCAAAGCATGTATGGCCTAGATCAAAATGGTTGGGATGCCAACACTGAAATCCGAGCTTCTCATTTTAGTCCATGAAAATTTATCTCACATGTTTACGCTACCTTTAAGTCTTTGCTTTCCTTGAAAGTGGGTAATGGCTCTTGTGTCAAATTTTGGGAGGACCATTGGGTAGGAGATTTCCCTTTTAGTTATGCATTCCCACGTCTATATCATATTTCTTCCTTACACAATTTTCCTATCCACATTTTTTATAGTGTTCAAGATTCTGTTTTTTTCATGGATTTTCCACTTTTTCAGTAACTTAAATGATAGAAAAATCTCTGAAATGGTGTCCCTCTAGGGTCTTATTGACTATGTTCATTGTCTTCCAGCCTGGATAAAAGGATTTGGTCAAGCAAAGAAATCCTTGCCTGTGTGAAAGTCAAATAGGTCTTCTTCTGTGTAGCAAAAACCACCACGTGCTGTATAACAGTATCTGATATGGAGAGACAGAAATATTTTGTGATGATCAAACACAAAAGTTAATTTCATGACTTTCTGAATAGCAAGAAATTACAAACATACCCGCTATAAACAAGATGCATGTGTATCTTGGCAAGCGCATAAGCTGCAGCAGGCAGAATAGATTCAACTTCCTCATCACTGATCTAAAACACAGAAGGAAAATATGAATTCAAATGAGAAGATCCACCAAGGTAAAAAGAAGGAAATATGTATTTTTCCATAAAAAGCACTGAAATCTCATTAGTGAAGAAGGTCGGATACTTCAAAATTAGTTTAGGGATTTAAAAAGAGTGCCTTGTGATATATAAGTGAGAGCAAAAGTTATCTTTGTCAAAACTAAGATTAGAGATAGCAGCACCAATTAATAGGAACATCCAATGAATATACAGACAAATTGAGACTTAGAAAGCGGAACAGAAACTTACAGCTGACCATCCATCAGCATTTGTGCTCTTTAATATTTGGACAGGCCTGCAGTAAAAATTCCATAGTCCATAGTCAAGGAATAATAGAATGAAAGTGTTAATAATAAGGTTTTGGATTTATGGGATAGCCATACAAGGCCAGGGACACCACTCTAGAAGGGTTTTTTTTTTACTTACGTATCAACTGGGCAGAGCAACATACATTCATCTCCTTCAGAACTTTTGAACACTCTCCTTATCACACACTCTAATGGAAGGTTGTTCGTCGGATCAACCTGTTAACAACTTATTCAGAATTTGTAGATTTAAGGAATGCAAGGACCCAGCACACACACATTAAATTAAAAATAATAATAATAATAATAACAGAAAGATATTATAATTCTCGCCCATTTGCCACACTACGCCAACTACAGTGACCAGGAAATTACTTAAGGCACTTAGTAATATGAAGAAGCAAAACTAATGCTCTTTCAGGCTTCATCTCTGAAACAGAATGTACTCGAAAAATGGAGTGAAAATAGGCAGTTGGATTGGAAAATGGCATTGCATCTAGACATTATCATTCTTCACCTGCCTATTTTCACTCCAACCAAACATACCGTAAAAAGAACCTTTCTATGATTAGACCATTAAATCTCAATGACCAGGGTTTTACTATGACAGGAGAGGAAATTATGAAACAGAATCATCATGCAGCTAGTTAACAGATATGAGAAAATGAAAAGATGATACGCTTAAATTCCATCTTCACACGCATACGTACACATCAACTAGATTCCTAAACGAAAACCATAGTTCAATCTAACATAATGGAAATCGAATTATTCAAAAGAAGAAGAAGAAGAAGACTCACAATAGTGGCAAGTCGATTAGTTGAAGCGAGGAGGACCTTGCCGTGATCGTCTACAACGAATCCAGAGGGAGGTTCGGGTAGCGGCATAGGAGAGTAAGCGAAAGAAGAATCGGAACTGGTGGCCGCATCTTCGTCATCGACATCCACATTGATATCCACATCGACGGGAAAATCTTGTACAATTTCAAAATCACTGAAATTCAAAGGCTTGGAATCACCGCTACTACTACTTTTCTTCTTCTTCTTCTTGGTGGACGAAGAAGAACGGTTTTTCACAGGGCCGGTGTGTGAGTTGGCGGCACGGCAGAGAACAACCCGGAGGGTACTGGTACTGGAACTAGAACTAGGGATTGGGAATGAAGCTGAGATTGGGGGCGAAGGCAATTTTACGAAGGAAGAGGATTTGAATTTGAAGTTGAAGTTGAGGGAGGGTGGCGCTGACGAAGAAGATATTGGTAGCGCCATTTCTCTTTTCTCTTCTTGTCTTGTTGATTGTATAAGCTCTCTCTCCCCACTGTCTTTTCTCCCGTAATCAAACTGAATGATTTTATTATTATTTATCATTTATCACTATTTTTTTTTAATCAACGGTTATCATCTCCTACTCTAAATCTGACGGCCTTCAACTCAGTTCTCATTTCTCACTTTTCAGTTCATTTCCACGCCAACAATTCTTCTTCTTCTTTTTTTTCCCAGGTAATTCTCACAATTTATAGACTCGTCAGACATAGGATGTTGATCAACTATCAAATTCAACCATTTAATCAAGGTTGTGTTTTAAAATTTAAAGTATTTAAAATTTAAAGAATTTTAATTACATCAATCTAATTTTTTCATTTGTCAAATATTTAATTTAAATAAAATAATTAAATTTTTTTAAATTTTAAATTTCTTATTTAAATAAAGTAATTCAATTGTCATAATTTATAAAGTCTTTTTTTAAGATATTTTTGTAAAATTAAAATTTTAATATAAAATTTTTAAAAACAAAATAAATATTATATAACATTTTTTATACGTGATAAAAATAAAAATAAATAAAATAAAATGAATTTAAAAAAGTAGTTCATTAACTTTTTTTTTCATTTGAACTGATAATTCATTGATTTAAAATATTAGAACTGAGGATCGAGATCAAAAAATTAGGAGCATCTTCGACCCAAATACAGCTATCATGG